>CM065466.1:19420425-20704859 GCA_032872475.1 Leptopilina myrica (nomen nudum)
CGTTCCTCGTTTTAAATTAGTTTCATAAATGAATCTAATTTGGGATGAGGATAAGTCAATGAGCCTACTAAATGTTGTGAGAGAATAATTTATTTAAAAACCAACAAGAAAGAAAAGAGTTGACAAAAACACAATCAGTACAAAATTATGATTTTTTTTAAAGAATAATGATTACTTGTCGTGTGATGATAATCTTGTAATTGTTTTGAGCACTAGACGTAAAGGGAGCCGCTCAACTGTTGTCCTTAATGATAGATGTTGTTTACACTAATGAGATAGTGTATTGTATTCCGGAAAATATCTGCTTGTTCCAGACGGTTGTCGCCTCTTGAGCAAATTTCGAAGGTTCGAAATTTGGTATGGGTTGTTTCAATACTAAACTTTTGTATGCACTTAAATTTATTTCCAATTTTATGTTTTGGAAATTGTTAACATTTGTATTTTTTAAAACAGATGTATATTGATTTCAAAAATTAATATTTGGGGATATAGTTCACTTTATCGTTGCACATTCAAAATTAATACTCGAGGTTCACTTTTAAATATTGTTCAAAATTATTATTTAGGCTTCACTTTTAATAAAATATTCAAAATTATTATTTGGAGTTCACTTTTATAAAATGTTCAAAATTATTATTTAGAGTTCATTTTTAAATAATGTTCAAAATTAATATTTGTAGTTCCCTTTTAAATAATATTTAAAAGTAATACTTAGATGTTGATTTGAAATTGAATTCAAATTTAATACTTGGGGAAATAGTTCTGCCTTACAATGGAAAAAGACACATAAGCGACAAATAGGACGAACGGAGATATTTGAGAAAGACCGTTTACACCAAGAACTTTATTTATAACTCATTTTTAATGACTAAAAATAAGCCTATGGGGTAAATCACATGTTCTTTTTCTATTTTTGCAATAAAAAATTTATTTTTTAAACAATCTCTAAAAATAAATGCACTTGTGAAGTTTTTTTTAGTGCAAATACAACAAAAAGTCGCTTGCGTAATTTCCCCATTTAAAAAGCATGGAGAGATGGAGGATGCGGTTGTAAACGAAGCCGAGTTCGGCAGCATTTTCAATGGAAAAAGAACGCGAGCGACTTTGTGTGTATTTTCTCACTGCATTTTGTGACGTAGTGCATGCCTTTTGCAGATTCTGGACTACGCAAAGTACCTCATGTGTCTTTTTCCATTGCAATTTCTCATTTTTCGCGAATTTCAATATTTTCAATATTAATTTTTTACATTAAATAATTTAAATTTTTCATTTTTATTACGATAGTTAGATGCAGTTTTTGATTACGAATCCATTGATACCAAAAACTTATTTTTCACCAAAATGTCGCTTTGTGTCTTTTTCCGTTGTAGGGCAGAGTTCACTTCGAACGTTATACTTTGAAGATTAATACTTGGAGTTCACTTTCAAATAATAATACTGGACGATGTTCACTTGTTCGCAGGTAGATCCGGACTAATTGATTTCCAAAAAATTATTCTCTGATCTAACCAGAAATTGTCTCCCTTTTTATATAAAACTTTCCTCATGAGTGCAATGCTTTAAAATCATGCACGTGTTGATATTGGTTTAAGTGGGAGTAACGGTCGTCTTTTTGGTCCTCCTCGATTTGGGAACTGTATAGAAAACTGCCCTGGGCGACTGACGATTTTCCTCCCGCTTACTGTGCGGTTACTTTCTAGAAAACATGCACGTGTCAATATTTGTAAGTGGCGGCAACGGGCGACTGTTGTCCCTCTTTGATTTGGGAATTGTGTAAAAACTGTTAGACTCTGGTCGACTGATGATTTTCCTCTTGGTTGAATTTTTGTTCGTCGCTTGTTTACATAATCTTCTCTCTCTAATATTATCTTCACTCGCTTGTCAAAATTTGTTAGAAAGGTCATGATTTTGATGCAGTATCATTATTCTTTTTACATGAACAAAAATATTACTCTTTTCTCTTATATTTGTTACAATTTGTATTTTGTTTTAAAATATATAATAACCATTGCCATATGTTAAAAATGTGCAGAATACAATTGGCGATTCAAACAGTTCAAGCAGCGCCACTGTTGAAACTAATATAAGCAAGACAGCTGGTCTATATTTTTGATTGATTACTTAAACTTTGTAATGATTTTAGTAAAATAATTTATTTAACTGTATAATATACAGTTTATTTATTAAAATAATAATAAAGTTTAAGTAAACAAACGGAAACATAGACCAGCCGTCCTGCTTATATTAGTTCCAACAGTGGCGCTGCTTGAACTGTTTGAATTGCCAATAATATAAAATACATAAATTACAATAATAATATAATATAAGTAAAATACAATAAGAAAATACATGCATAAATATTATAATGAAATTAGGTTAATTAACCATAAGTTACGGACGTAACAATATGATATTAATATTCATAGCATTAAAATTATTTTTGAATGATTAAAAATGGAGATTTTTTATGATAAAAAAGTAAATAATTTATTGAATATTAGAATGTTCTTTGTTAAAATTTAATTTTCATAAAGTATTTTATCAATAAATTTTTAAATATATAATTTAATTCTTCCAACGAATTTTATTAAATTTTGTATTTTAAATAATTGAATTCCTGTGAAAATTTTTATTACTACTTATGAAAATAATTGAATTATTTTGAAGAGATTTATTAAAAATTGAATAATTGAATTCTTGTGGAATTTTGTCAAGAATTTGATTTTAAAACTTCTAAAAATAATTGAATTTTAATGAAGTATTTCATTATTTATCAAAATAATTGTAATTTTGACGAGAATTGTTTTTAAATTTTTCAACACAATTGAAATTCTGCGAAGAATTTTTCTAACTTCTACTTTGTCTGAATATTTTCGTTTTCATCTATTTGACTTATTTATGAAACTAAATATTTGTGGCAACTCTATAATAATTTTTTACTCTTAAACAATTAAACATAAAAGTTTGGCAAAGTACATTTTGAAAAGGTTTTTTCATGCTCTTTCGATTGGAAATAAGCATTTAAAAAAAATTTGACTCAAAAAAGTCCAAATTAAAAATAAATTTTAATTATTGTGGGGGAAAGATGCGATTTTTTTAAAAAGCCTTAGCTTACGTTTTAAAAAAATCGTATCTTTCATCCCCAAAAATTAAAATTTTAATTTGGACTTTTTTGGGTACAAAAATATTTTTTTAATGCTTATTTCGAATCGAAAGAGCATGAAAAAAACCGTTTCAAAATGTACTTTGCTAAATTGTTATGCTTAATTTTTTAAGAGTAAAAAATTATCGAAATAAGCATTTTACCGAAAAAACTAAAAGTTTACCCCCCCCCCTAGGAAAATATTCGATTAGGTAAAAAAAATATTTTTACGATAAACTACTATCTATTAGTACTACAAAAACCCCAAATTTTGTTTCGATTGGAGAAATACTTTTCTCCAAATCTCCACCTTGATCACTTAACATGGAATCGCTCATATACAACTTGAATCTTCTTATTAAAGATTTTAAGAAATGATAAACTAATTAAAATATATGGGTTATATTTTGATATTAAATATTTCAAAATTTAATTTATAAATTAAATTTTTGAAATTATTTTTGGAAAACCGTATGTTTTAATTTTTAATATCAAACTATCAATATTGTTTTGAAGATACTAAATTGTTGATTAAAGGATATTTCCATAGGGGAGACTGGGGCGAAAAGTTAAACTGACAAAACCGTTAAAATTCATTATCTTTCGAACGGGAATAATTGGAGCATTGTAATTTTAATTATAGAAGGGTATTATCACCCTAAATAAATGTCCGGAGTTGTGTGCAATTCTGTTAATTTTTGTGGTGTCTATATTGAAAGTTTTTTTTCAACCTACTTTTGAAAATTTTTTCGAAAAAGAAAATATCGACTTTTAAGTATATTTTTTGCATTTTTATCACCGCGATTTTTTTACTTCATTATTTGGGTCCCCTGAAGAGATACCTAAAGGTATTTGCTAAATATCTTTAGTCAGATTTTTTATATTTGTTGTGAAAGACCAAAACGCACCCTGGGGCGAAAAGTTAAATGTATTTTTACATGTATTTAATTTTTTTTTTTCGTTTTTTTAGGTTTGTTTGTTTAAAAATTATTTATTTAACATTGGGCAAGTACTCTGTCAAAAAACAAGACCGTTTACATGAAATAAAAAAAAAAAAATTTTTTTTTTGAAATTTTAATTTTTTAACTTTACAACTATTCTAAAGCTTTTTTTAAATAAACAAAGATCTTTTACTTACTAAATTACTTGTTTACGTATACTGTAACTTATCTAATACTTATCACCTATCAGAAAATAGTTTTAGTAGGCTAAAAATAGAATTTAACTTTTCGCCCCAGCATGGGGCGAAAAGTTAAAAAAAACAAAATTTTCAAAAAAGGACAAAACATGTATTTTATGCGAAAATATCAGGAACTTTTTTATTGAAAGTTGTAGAGGACAAGTTGCCCTACAATATTGATATACAAATATTTGCATCTAAGCGGATTATATTGCAAAAAAAAATCATTTATGCAAAATTTAACTTTTCGCCCCAGTCTCCCCTATTCTAAATCTGAATAATTAAAATTTTATCACATATTATTATTTTTGTAATGAAAATAAATTACTATTTTTGCTTCCTCATAAAGGAAGCCTTATAGTGATGTCGATTTCCGAATTTTTTAAAATCAATTATTTTTACAAATTTTCAAGTGTAGTATATATAATTCGTCGAGAGGAACAAATGTCCGGATGTATGTGTGTATGTATGTGTGTGTGTATGTGTGTGTGTGTGTGTATGTGTGTGTGTGTGTGTGTATGTCACCGATTCTTGTGGACAAATTTTCTCTTACACATCTTGATGGATTTTGATAAAATTTTGTAGGTGTATTACGGTCACGAATATCTTGAATCAGACAGAAGGATTTTCAAAAATATCTAAAAATAAAAATTTTTTAGCAATTTTTTAATTTTCGAAAAAAATGAATTTTTTTATTTTTTGAAATAACTTCTTTATTTATTAAAATTTTTATTAATTTTTCTCAGCATTATATTCCTGGCATGAAAACGAATCGATTCATGTATATAAAGTATATATTTCATGAAAATTTATGGAATTAATAAATATTATAATTTTTCACAAAAAATTAAAATTTTGTATTTTTTGACATTTTATCATAACACTTTAAAATAATTATTCTATAATAAAAAATTAAATAATTAATATTTATTCAGGGTAGTTTACCCGGTTTATTAATTATATTTAATAAACTATTATAATTATTTAACTTTTAAAATTATATATAATAATATATATTGAGGAAGCTAAATGGTCATGAAATGAACAACTTGTTTTAATTTGCAGTAAAAAGGTTATTAGGAAATTAAATAACTACATAAAAATAATAAATTTTACCTTAAAATTGTACAATTAATTAACCACTTCACTGGCAGGGCGTTCCAAATGGCGTTCCACGCGCCGAGGCCCAGACTGGCAAAAACACCGAAATGGCGTTCCTAAAAAACTCTTTTTTTTAAAGAGTGTACACCACATTTAACTATTGTAAAGCAATATTTCTATAATTTAAACATTAGGGAACAAGATTATCACAACAAAAATTTTAGTGTTTGTGATTTTCAACGTTTTTCTGAACGTTCAAATCGACTATTTTTAATAATTTTCAAGAAATGGCGTTCCACTTTTTTTCAATTTTTACACTATAAAACTTGTATTTTTATTAAAAAAAGATATTTATATTACAATATTATAATATAATAATATAATTATTAATAATATATATAAATATAACATATATAAATAACTATTATTTATTATTATGAATGGTAATATTATACGTATATGTTTTTGCCAGTCTGGGCCTCGGCGCGTGGAACGCCATTTGGAACGCCCTGCCAGTGAAGTGGTTAATAATAGATTTAGTCATTATTTAATAATTAATTATGTATTTATTAAATATTGATTGTCTTATAATAATCTTTGAAATAATACTACTCTGAGAAGTATTATTTTCAAATTTCGCGCCTAATTTTTCGAGTGAGCCGCCCGAGCCGAGGAAAACGAAAAAGAGGCTCACCGACGAAAGCAGAAATCAGACGTATGAATGTGTGTGTGCTCATATGGTGACGCGAGAGTGGGGATAGTTTCGTACGCCGCCTGGCTTCACTGAAACTTATAAGGTCCCTTTTCTCGTGGACCGTCACATATATATATATATATATATATACATACATGTGTATGTGTTGTTTATTTATGTGTGAATATACATGTGTATGTAAATAATAAATTTTCTTTTTAAAAATTATTTATATTTATTTTAAAATATTTGTTATTCAACATTTACATTTGTTCATAAATTAAGATTAAATTATTTTAAATATTGACATTTTATTTTTACCTACTTGTAGTTAATTTTAAAGTATTAATTTTCTAATTATAAAATAAAAATATTTCTACTTTCATATATATATATGGGCCAAAATAAATGAAACCGGCCACTTGAAAAATTTTTGTCTCCAATTTTCAAGTTATCTATGATTTTTGGTAGATATATGAGTACACTTTTTGCCCCTAAAATATTTTTCCAAAAAATTTTTTTTTTTCGTAGTAATCAGGTGTTAAAGTTTTGGGTCATTTTATTTTCATTTTATTATTACTTTAAAACCAATAAAGATAATAAGGTGAATTTTTTTTAAAATTAAAGCTTAAAGTCTATACTTCAAGGATTAAATAAAGCGATTGCTACAAAATTAAAATTTATAATTGTTATTAACAATTCTTTTAAACAATTGCAAATTGAAGAATGTTCTCAATGTTTTTGAAAGATTAAGTTACGATGTATTGATGCGCAAAACTCCAAGCATTGAAATAAAAAAAAAGTATCCTTGAAGTATAGACTTTAAGCTTTAATTTAAAAAAAATTCACCTTATTATCATTATTTGTTTCAAAGTAATAATAAAATGAAAATAAAATGACCCAAAACTTTAACACCTGATTACTTCAAAAATAAATTTTTTTTAAAAATATTTTAGGGGAAAAAAGTGTACTCATATATCTACCAAAAATCATAGATAACTTGAAAATTGGAGACAAAAATTTTTCAAGTGGCCGGTTTCATTTATTTTGGCCCATATATATTCCCTATATTTTGTAAGTCTGAAAATGAAGGGTGCGCTAAACGAAAGCACTAATAGCCATTTTTACATGTGAACGTATTAAGTGTTTATGTGTGAGTACACATGTGTACGTATTGAGTGTATGTGTGAGTATACATGAAGGGTGGCATGCCAAAAGGGGTCAAGCAACATTTTTATCAAAATCGAGATTTTTTAATGAAAAAATCAAATAAATTCATTTACACATTTCTGTAAAAGAATTTTCTATTTAATTGCGTTTTTAAATGAGTTTTAATAAAAATTATAATCATAAAATAGCCTAAAATTTTACTTGTAATGCAACTTAACTGAAAAACAAAAGAAATGCATAGTCAATATTATTATCAGTAAGTCAATAAGGTTAAAAATATTATTTTCCCAAATTTAAAAATGCCACGTAGATGCGGGAAAAAATTATTAATAAAAAAGAAGATGAAAAAAATAAACGACGTGCAGGAGAAGCATTTACAAAAAGTAACGAAGAAGAGGTTTTACCTGTAACTGTTCAATTTTCATGTTTTTATATTTAGGTAATTTTATTCTCAATGTAATTGTAATCAATATGAATATCATTCTTTTGTTTATTTTGAAAAAATTTTTGAAAATAATTTGAATTTGAAAAATTTTGAACTGCTTGCTTATAAGTAATCACTTAATTCATTATTTTCTCGAAAACAAACAACTTTTTTAAAGAAAACTTTTACACATTCGATTTATCAATTCAATATTAAGAAATTAATTTCTCAGTTTTTCCATAAATGGTATACTTTTTTAATAATTAATTTAAAAAGAAAATATGCGCAATTGACTTAACCTTAAAACAACATATAGTCTATGGGCCCACGCCTAAAAATATTATTCATTACCCGCACGTCGAAACTTTGTGTATCTGTTATTCAGATAGAGTCGGACAAAATTGCATTGCAGCTAATTTTGGTAGTGGGGCTTCTTTGTTTTATACTATGACAAACATATGAATTTCACGCAATAAAAAAATTTATGACCTACAGTTAGGGCAAATCAATAATCGGACATAAAATTTATTTTTTGGGCAATTTGCGTTGGCAAAGAATAAAGATTTGATCAGTTTTTACTATTATGTACACCCATTGACAAAAATACCAGAAAATGTAAATTCGTTGTTAATATTTCTATTCCCTACTGAACATTCCTTTAAGGAATGTTCAAAAACATTCTGTCCTACTATGAGAAATGAAACAAGTTACCTTCGTAATATTTAACTAGATTTGTATTCAAGAATTTCTCCTTTCATTAATGATAAAAGACAGAATACAGATATTCATATGTTATACCCCTGTTTTTAATTACCCCAAAAGACCCTACAAAAATTTCAATTAACAAAAATATACTTTATATACATCAATCGATTAGTCTTGATGCAAAGAATAATATTTTATTATATATTAACTTCAATAACCAATTTTTTAAAGTTTATCAATTCATTTCGAGATATTTTTATGATAAATATGTTTATCAATTGTTAGTCAAATTCGTTAAAAACTTTTTGAGTTATCGTGTTCACAAAAATCGGGATCCACACACAGACATACATAAATCCGGACAATTGTTCAGGGTCTTATATAACATAGTCCCATATAGAAGAAAATTTGTTAAAAGGATTTTTGAAAATTTTGTAAATCAAACGACTACAGAGCTTCCTCACGAGAAAGCAAAATTTAAAAAATCATTGTTGTTAGGGGTTTTAACTACATTTTTCTCAAAATTCTGAGGTGATGGACAATTTTAAACCCAAAATTCTTATTTAGCATAAAAATTCTAACCCGAAACACATAGTCGTATTCATTTTTCCGAATTCATACAGGCTAGTGTAATTAATAGGTAGAAATTTTAAAAAGATATGTATTTGTGCTTGTTACCCTTGTTTTTCATGAAAGTCCCAACATTATTGTCCGACAAATGCTTGAATACGTTATTAAGATGCACATAAACAAAAAAATCGTTAAAAAGGTAGTATAAGGGCTACACGAAACCTTAGACTTTAAAGTGTCCGACAACAAATCTTTCCCCTTTAAATTGTCCGACAAGGTTACTGCTTTATTTGAAATAATATTATTTAACGATTCTGTAAAAATCAACTTGTTGGTTGTAAATAAAATATTTTTATAAATTAGACATGTTTGGCGTGTCGAGGTGCCAAAAAACAGAAAAATTTTGTCTGACAGAATATTTTTCTTTTTATATATGAAAATAACTCTCTATTAAAATAAAAATTAAACTGTAGGTCATAAATTTTTTTATTGCGTGAAATTCATATGTTTGTCATAGTATAAAACAAAGAAGCCCTACTACCAAAATTAGCTGCAATGCAATTTTGTCCAACTCTATCTGAATAACAGATACACAAAGTTTCGACGTGCGGGTAATGAATAATATTTTTAGGCGTGGGCCCATGGACTAACACACTTATTCATTTTCTCGTTAATTTCTGGGTTTATCTCATCAAAATGTTTTTTCTATGGTAAAGCATTATAATATCTAAAAACGGTTTTTTGGTTTTTTTAATTACCTATAGAATTTTTAAATATGTTTTTTTCGCTTCCTGTAAAATCATGAAATCGTTGCTTGACCCCTTTTGTCATGCCACCCTTTACATGTGTATGTATTGAGTGTATATGTGACCGTATTGATTACAAAACTATTTCACAAAATATTTTTCACAAACCATAATAAACCATTATAAAGAACAATATTAAAATAGTGTCAATATTATATAAATTATAACACACGCTAACAATAAAATTACTTATTCCTAGATATTGCAATTCGTCAAAATTAAATAATAATAGACACAAGTAGATTAAAAAATTAACTATTGCTGTTCATAATTGTTCAATAATTAAAAAATAATGTTATTATATATTATAATATTTATTTTATTTTGAAATAATTTTTAAACACTCATTTTATATTTAAAATACTGTAAAAACAAGAAGACTTTCACGTGCGGATGTAGTTCCTTTGGAAAATGCTGTAAAGCAACTGACGCTAAAAAAACCTTTTTGACAAAAACTTCTAAGAAATTGTGAAAATTTTCCAAACATTTCTTTATTCGAAAAATTTAACAAAGTTTTAGTCTAAATGAACCTATGATAAAAAACTGGTATTTGAAAAGTTATAAAATAGAATCTCTTGCAAGGTGAAACCCTTAGCTGCGGTCAACTTTGGACAAACATTTCAGAAAGAGAAATATATCTTCACAGTTTATTGAATTTTCAATAACAGTAATGAATTGTCAATAAGTGTTGAATTTTTTAATAACTGCATCTGTATTTTTAATTACAAATCAATTGATATTCATTTTTGCAATAACAGTAATGAATTTTCAATAACTGTTTGTATTTTTCAATTACAAGTTAATGAATATTCATTTCAAGTTTTTTAATTTTCAATTCAACCTGAATTGAATTCAAATTCAATAACTCGTGCGATTGAAAAGTTGTTGAATTTTCAATTCTGTTCTAACAGTGTAGCATTGTACCTTGAATCGCAATGCGATTTAAGCGCGTGGCGCCTTAGGTATATAGCATGAAAATTGTCTTAGTACCTTTGCAAGACCATCATGGTATTCTGCTAAGATGTTCCTGCAATGAGCCTTTTACACGACGCCTACCTACCTACTGCAGAAAGATAAATATAACATGATTTAATATATTTTCATTTTTCTGTATAAAACTTATTTTTAAGATAACATGTAAATAATTAAAAATTTATTTGAAGCAAAAATATTGGAAATTTGGCAAACAACAGAACTGAGAGAATATCAGCTGAGCTTCACAGCACTTTCACAATATTATAATAATAGGTAAACATTCAGAGTTTATAAATTGAAAATTTTAAACGTTATTTAAAAAAATGATTCCAAAAATATTTATCCTTTTCTATGCGGTACGTACCGGATAGGCGTGTCCTAAACGTTTCATTGTAGGAACATCTAGTCAGAATACAGTGATAGTCAAGAAGACTAGAGACAGGAGGGCTAACTGCGGTAGTGGGGGTAGTTTAAATATAGGGGGATTACGAAGGCGTGGTTAGATTGCACCAAATATCGTGTTTTGATTCTGCACTTCTCTTCACACACGCGTGTCACGTATTTAAATATATAACGTAAAAGTGTGCGAGATGTGCAGAACCGAAACAAGATATTTGGCGCAATCTAACCACGCCTTCAAAATCCCACTAATTCTGACTCACTGCTGTGAGTGAGAAAACAGCCGAGTTAGTCCTCCTGTCTCTAGTCTTCTTGGTGATAGTCTTGCAAAATGTACTAAGAAAGTTTTCATGATATGTATACCTAAGGCGCCGCGCGTTTAAATCATTTCAATTCATGGAAAATGGACATGTTAGTTTTAAGTTTTTTCTGTGAACACTGCAATGCAAAAAAGGTATGAATTTATGCTATATTGCTAATTTTTAAAAAATCATAGAAGAAAGGCATGGAGCGGTAACATAATACAAACGCTAGATTTTTCTCTCCGTGTAGTAATAAATAATAATAATAATAATAATAATAATAATAATAATAAATAGTAATAATAAAATTGTAACTAATAATTAAATAATAATAAAGACATTATTATTTTTTATACCTGAATATCATCAGTTTCATTATTCTAATCAATTAAATTTTTTTGAAATCTGTTAAAGCCAATCGATTCTAAGTGAAAAAATAAGAATATTTTGAATGGGTCATTTTTCTGTCCAAGTCGTATTTTGGTTATAAAATTGTTATAAACAAATTAAGCTGCGTAAAGGGTGTTTCATCGCAAGCATAAATAAATGGATTTTAAGTAAAACTAACAATTGGATTCATAGGCAAATGGACAAAAAAGATATACCTGTTTTTTGTTTTTAATTTCCAATTGTTTAACAACAATTGCTTACCCAGCTTAATTTGTTTATAACAATTTTATAAACAAAATACGACTTGGAGAGAAAAATGACCTATACAAAATATTCTTATTTTTCACGTAGAATCGATTGGCGTTAACAGATTTCGAAAAATTTTAAATTTTTGTTAATTTGTTTAAACAATTGTTGTTAAACAATTGGAAATTAAAAACAAAAAAACAGGTATATCTTTTTTGTCTATTTGCCTATGATTACAATTGTTAGTTTTTTAATACAATGGCTGGTTTCTTCATGGGACTTAATGGGTTAAAAAACGTGTAGAATTAAATATACATAAGTAAATACTTACCTACTTCATAACAAAACGGTCTAAATATGTGTATTTGATAATTAATTAGCCAATTATAAGACGCTTTTAGCTTGCAGACAAATAATGGCTCCGTTCATTGGTCAGTCTCTCGATTAATCGTGTGAACGAAATCAAATACTGGTATTAGATGGTATTCAATATTCGAATGTTATTAATCGACTATTAGGGAAGCAATATTCGATTTTCGATTACAATCGTTTTCGCTTTGCAAATCCTTAGTCGTAGCGCGCTTTGCTGCAGCACGCAAGCTAACCCGTGTTCTTCGCGGTAATACTTTTCTAGGTTTTTCCTTCTATTTTGTAGACAGACTTGTTGGTTTTCCTTGTTCTTTTATAACGTTTTTCCTTTTGCTTTCTCTATTTTTGCTACTTTCTTTTTTGCAGCATTTTCCTGCTCTTCACGTAATTTGTGTATGATAGACGATGATGTCAATATATTTGTGAAGCTTTTTTCGACCTCTGTTTGATACTTTTCGCGGTGCTGCCTTCGGAAATGAGCGAAGTGATTCGAGTGTTGTGTTTAAAACATCTGAGTTTAAATTTGGCACGGAAGATATTGTTAAGTCGCTGTCATTTTCGTTAACAATTTTTATTGGTGTAGAATGAGCATGCTATTCCGAAACAGGTTCTTCAAATGCAGCTACACTTGAAAATTATTCGTTCAAGATGTCTTCATCAGCAGTAGAAGTTGATGGAAGTTCTCGGTCAATAACGAGGCTTGGCAGGAATTCATAATCTTCGAAAATGTTTTAGTTTAATGGAAAAATTCCAGGCCTGCTATGCTATTTATATTAGTTGCAGATACTGTCAATGCATCCTTTGTAATTCTAGGATTACTAGTGATCCAGTTGTCATATTAGGTGTTGATCATTTTTTGAGTGGTTCAAAGACCGATGGGTCTAATGGTTTTAGCTTGTGTGAGCAATGTGTCGGCAATGATAAAACGGTGATTCCGTTGTGCTTAAAAATAATCTAATCCCCGAATGAATAAATGCGACTCGTGATTATCCAGCCGCTTGGATTACCAGCACCTGCACAGCCTACTGGCCCTCCAAAATGAAAGGTACTTTTGAATTTCTTACGTGGAATTACGAAGAAGGGTGAAATTAAATTGCCAGTAGCTGATACAGCCACTGCTAAAGTGACCAATATGTCCCGCTCTGAAGAAACTGCGCCCAACTTGCTTAGAACCTTTTCTTGCAACAACTAGATCAGATATTTAGACTGTCGTCACACCAGTCTCGTCCATATTGCATAAGTTTAGAGCAGCAAAATGATGTTTCTCCATGGGCAATTTTAATTTTTAAAAAAGGCACTGAGATTCATTCGACTGAATGCTGTAGCTCGCGCTAAACTCGTAGCAAAAAATCCTTTGATCCACTCGATCCCTGCCATTGAACACTGCTTCTATGACACTGGTACAGGCACCTTCATTTTCTTCGCAAAATCGTAGGCGAGTTCTCGCACTATTTTTGTAGTCAAACCAAAATACATATCGTTCGTTTATTCCAAATACTGGGAGAGTGCTTCTTTGGCATTGTTTGAGAAAATCTAAAAAAAGCAAAAAAAATTAATTACAATTAGTATTTGAATGCAATATCGTAATACGTAAAGAACAATTTAAGAAAAAAATGGTTTTTATTCCTATTTTATAATTCTTGTAAAACATTAAATTGATGCTGAAAATTTATTTTATAAATCAAAAAGTTAAACGATAAAATAATTATACAAAACTACATTACTATTTATATAAAATTGTTTTAAAAATTAGTTTTATCTAATTAATAAAAAAAAGAAATAATATATAATTAAAATAGGTATAGTTTGAATCAGGAAAATTTCCCTGACGAATTAGTTCGAAATTAGTCACTGATAATAATATTCTAAACTGACAAAATGTTATTTATATAGAAAAATTTTTAAAAGTAAATTCTATAATAAAAAGTGCCTGTAATTAGGGACGCGCACGCATCCAAACAGTTCAAGTGAACAATTTAAAGTTATGATATAATAATGATTCTATCACTCGGTTTTCAAATTAATTATGTGTTGAAGTTATCGATCACTCCGAGTCAAGCATATGTAAAAAATTAAAACAATTTCATTAACGTTTTCAACAGCAAAGCTGCCCTCTTCAGAATCTATAATTTATTTATTAAATAAATTTAGACAATTAGTTAATTACAATATTAAAATAAAATAACATTAATTAAATTATTACTGTCAAAATTGCGAAAAAAAATTATAAATACATATGAGCGATTCCATGTCAAGTGATCAAGGTGGAGAAAAATTTTTCTCCAATCGTAGCAAAACTTGGGGCTTTTGTAGTACTCATAGATAGTAATTTTTCGTGAAAATATTTTTTTACCCAGTCCATTATTTTCCGAGGGGGAGGGGGTTAAATTTTTGTGTTTTTCAGTGCAATGCTTATTTCAATAATTTTTTACTTTTAAACAAATAAACATACAAATTTGACAAAGTACATTTTGGAAAGGTTTTTTCATGCTCTTTCGATTGGAAATAAGCATTTTGAAAAAAAAAATTTTTTGACCCAAAAAAATCAAAATTAAAAATAAATTTCAATTTTTGGGGGAGAAAGGTACGATTTTTTTTTTTTTTTTTTTTAAACGAAAGCTGAGGTTTTTTCCTAAAAGGACATATAAATGATAAAGTGGGACTAGAATGTTTAAATATTGAAAAAAAGAATTTTCTCCAAAACGGAGCTAAAAACCGGGTTTTGAGCGCTCCGGCGAGTAGAAAACTCTTTTTTTCAATGTTTAAACATTCTAGTCCCACTTTACCATTTATATGTCCTTTTAGGAAAAAACCTCAGCTTTCGTTAAAAAAAAAAAAAAAAAAAAAAATCGTACCTTTCTCCCCCAAAAATTGAAATTTATTTTTAATTTTGATTTTTTTGGGTCAAAAAAATTTTTTTTTTCAAAATGCTTATTTCCAATCGAAAGAGCATGAAAAAACCTTTCCAAAATGTACTTTGTCAAATTTGTATGTTTATTTGTTTAAGAGTAAAAAATTATTGAAATAAACATTACACCAAAAGACCCCTTGATCACTTGACGTGGAATCGCTCATATTTAAAAAAGATATAAATGGAGAAAACGTCCTCATCCCATCGTATACGATTAGACACTAATTCATATTATAAGTTTCCAGAAGATACAAACGTGGATCGATAAAGATGAGGTAAATAACCCATCAGTAAACAGAAAACGAATACAAAACATCAAATGCAAGAGAAATCTCAAGGTAACCTAGATAAGAAAAGAATCAAAGGAATTTCTTTTCCTCCAAAAAGTATTAAAAAATTATCCCAGTCAAATGAATGGTTAAGTTAATTGCGTAATAACTCCTGTTTTAGAATTTTTGTGTTCATTAATACGAACACGTGCCATTCTCTTAGATTGACCAACATAAGAAGTAGAACAATTTCTACAACTTATTTTGCAAACAGTGTTGACATTATCAGATTTTCTGTTTCTATCTTTAGCCTTGATGATTAAATTATGGCTCATTTTATTATTCTTTTTAGGAATAGTTAGAATATTTAAATTTTTAAGAAAAGTAGATGTCCTTTCATATAATCCAGGAACATAGGGATGAAAAACCTTGGGGAACATTCTATATAAATTACCACTTTTTGGATTTAGAGAATTCTGTTCAATAGAACAAATGCGTTATTTTACATATTTATTTATAAATTCAAAAGGATAATTATTCTTTTTTAACGTTTCTATGACAAATTTAATATTTTTAGAATTATCGGACATTATGTTTCTATTTCCCAACGTTTAAATATTTCTTTGGATGATCTACTTATGACTTGTCAATTTCTTTTTGACAATATATACTTTAAATTTAATAATAAATATTATGCAGCACTCCTATGGGTTCATCTATTCCTGTTTTATTTTCTGATATAGTCATGGATGACTTAGAAACTTCTTCAAAAGGTTGCAATAATTTATAACTTCATCGATAGAGCTATTAACCCATTAACGCCCAAATGACGACAATTTTAACTTAAACTTCTACACACGATTTAAAGTATTTTCAGGTAATGAATTATAGCAGAACTGAGGTATAGAGGGTTTTGGGGGTCGCTCTTTAAGATTTTGGGGTCAAAATAGTGATTCGATCAACACAAATCAAATATGGTGGATTTTTTTGAAAAAAACACCCAAAAAAAATTACTGATTTTTTTTTAAATATTTTTTTTTAGAACTAAAATTTTTTTTAAACTTTTTTAAAGTATGCTATTGATAGGCAAAATAGTTGTACTTTCAAAATGTAAAATAGAGAAACTTTGATTTCAAGATGGCGGAATCGAAATTTTTAAAAAGTGAATGCATTATACACTAAGAAAAAAGGGGGCGCGTTGCAGCACATTTTCGAGTATTGTTGCGCGACTCAGCCCTGAGTTCTGCTACAACACTTGTGGGGCACGTAGCGCTCCCCAGACGAGCGTGTTACACACTTCTTTCAAAAAACTTCAAGTCTGAGGCGCGCTACGCGCCCTAGAAAAGTGTGCAGCGGAACTCAGGGATGAGTCGCGTAACTTTAATCGAAAATGTGCTGCAACGTGCCCTCTTTTTTCTCAGTGTAGTAAAAAAATAAAATTTTACATCAATATTCAGAAAGTATCCAAATTCGGTTCAAAACGTTTTCTCGGGGGTTTTCGGGGTCACTCAGTGGTTTTTTGTAAGAAAGTTAAAACATCTTTTGAAAAAATATTTTTCGACATTGATGATTTTTCTGGCTCTCTGCGAATAATTGTCAGAAGAACTTTTGGTTTTGTTTATAGCAAGCTTCGTGACTTTCTTTTGGGTAAAAACAACACGAGATCCTATTGCAATTTTTTGAATTTTTTATTTTATGTAAAGTTTCTTCGTTCAAAGCGTCCGCCATATTAGATGCGCCATTGTAAATTTACAAAAACTGAGATCGAATTTGACATCAGCGACCCTCAAAACTTCCGAATGGCAAGTTTCAAGCGAATCCATAAAATTTAGACAAAAAGTCCGCTATTTTGAATTTTAAAAAACTGTCATTGGATTCGTCATCTGCGACCTCAAAAACCCCCGAGTGACAATTTTTTTAGCGAATCTATGAAATTTTTCAAAAAAAGTCCGCCATTTTGAATTTTGAAAAACTATCATATCTTTGATTCTTTTCTTATCTAGGTTACCTTGACATTTCTCTTGGATTTGATTTTTTGTTTTCGTTTTCTGTTTACTGATGGGTTATTCACCTCATCTCTATCGATCCACGTTTGTATCTTCTGGAAACTTATAATACGAATTAGTGTCTAATCGTATACGATGGGATGAGGACGTTTCCTCCATTTATTTCTTTTTTAAATATGTATTTATAATTTTTTTTCGCAATTTTGACAGTAATAATTTAATTAATGTTATTTTATTTTAATATTGTAATTAACTAATTGTCTAAATTTATTTAATAAATAAATTATAGATTCTGTAGAGGGCAGCTTTGCTGTTGAAAACGTTAATGAAATTGTTTTAATTTTTTACATATGCTTGACTCGGAGTGATCGATAACTTCAACTCATAATTAATTTGAAATTATGTTGTGAAACAGTTTGTTGAAAATTCTGTTCATAAAGACAAATTTTAACCAAATTACTTGCAGTTTGATGTTCTCTTGTGATCATTGTTACATCATTTTTGCTTGGTTGATCTGCACTTGTTTGTTTTATCCAATCTAATAATGTCGATCTTTTGACACCGAAAAAAGTAGATACTCCTCTGATTGATATTTTATCTCTACCTACTGACAGAACAGCTTCTTTCATCTTAGATTCGTCAATTGACATTTTTTATGTGTGTATGCACGAACCATTTTTTGCTAAAAACAATACAATACTTTTGTAAAATGAGAACAAGTGTAAACGTTTCGACTTTGTTAGTCGCTACTGGTAGCTTTACTCAAAGTGGCAAAAACGAAGTGTCCGATTTAACCCCACTCACTTTCGTCCGGCTTAGCAACACACCTTCATCTACTAACACAGGTCTACAAGGTTTGTTTTTAAGATGTCGGAGTGGTTTCCATGTATTTTTGTGCGCTGAATACGATCCTGGTTTTCAAAATTGAGTATCACGTCAGGATTTTGAGAAAAAGACTTCTATTTATACTTAAATTAAAACTTTATTCGTGCACTTTAAGACCCAAATTCGTAAGATAAACAAAATGTAAAACATTTTGAGAAAAGTGGGGGTAAAACCAACAAAAATGTACTTTTGAGGGATTTGAGTATTTTTTTCTTCTTAACCTGACGTGCTAAAAACTTTATCATAGTTTTAAATTAAACCTTAAATCTTTATATGCTATGCCATTTTGAAGTCCAAAATCGTGTACAGCGCATAAAAATACATTGAAAACCATTCCAATAACCAAAAGAAGCAAAATAAACTTTTGAGGCTTATTACCCCCACTTTTTTCAACATCCTCCATTTTTTTTATTGTAGCATTGTGGGTCTTAAAGTGTACAATTTATCTTTAATTTAAAACTTCATAGAAGTTTCTAGCACGTCAGGTTAAGGAGAAAAAATACACAAATTCCTCAAAAGTACATTTTTGGGGGTCTTTACCCCCACTTTTCTCAAAATCCTGACGTAGTACGTAATTTTGGAGACCGCGATCAGTAGATAAGCTATGTAACTACTGGAATATAGTTCGCGAGGCCGCCGCTAGAGGCGCCACTAGCGCTACAGTCTGTTATGGCGCGCTTTTTTTTAAATTAGTTCGCGAGGTCGCCACTAGCGCTGCGGTCTGTTATGGCGCGTATATTTAAAAATTTTAATTTCTAACCTAACATTTTTTCACGTGATCAACTTTCACGTGAGGTGGGGTCATGATCACCACCCACCAAGAGGTGGTGGGGCTTTCGTGAATGGTGGGAGTAGTGAACGGTGCTATCAATAAGATCGAGATCCGCGATGCGAATCACTTCACATATGATAGCAGAGCACCACGGACACTTGAACAGCAACCGAGATGGAGAGAAGCCCAGCAGCCACGGTGATCCTGACTTCTGATGATGATGATATCTGGAGTCCATCACGCAGCGCTTTATATGGGGAAGAGGAGTACATGAATTGGGAAGATCCTGACCATGCTGATGACTATGTTCAGAATTACTCCGGGGTAGTGTGGATGCGAGATTCATCCACTCAGACGGAGCTTCAAAATGTTGAAGCTGAAAATGTAATTTTTTTATATAGAAGAGAAAATTCTTTATTTTTCTAAAGTATGAAAAATAAAAAAATTTAAACTATTTTTCAGTTTGAAGAACTAGCTTCAGAAAGGAGTCTTTCTCCAATTCGCCCACCAACTCCGGAAGCAATTTTGTCTCCATTGCGGTATCCAACTCCTCAGTTGGATAAGGACAAAGAAAATAGACCAGCAAAATGTCCGAAATGTCGTGCTAGGCGGAGGCGCAGGAATCATAGGCGACATCGTCAGAATCATCCTCATCATCGCAGTTACCATCATCATCATCGTAATCATTATGATCGTGATCACCGTCATCACCATCGTGATAGTCGTTATTATCACGATAGACGTCATCAAAATGAAATTTTTTAAATTTATACATTTAATTTTAAAAAAACCTGAAATTGAAAAATATATATTATTAAAATATATTTTTTTACATTTTTATAAGAAAATAATAAAATATTTTGTAAAAAAATAAAACAAAGTTAAAACATTTACAACATATTTTTTTTGTATACATAACCTTAAAACTAATATTGCAAAAAAACAAACAGAAAAATTATTTCACTGCATTTAAATGACAATGTTACAAAATATTACCTCAAAAATTTTTTTTTCTTTTAATTCATAATCTAAAAAAACTATAACCTCAAAACAATTTTTTTTAATAAAGAAATTTCAATATTTAACTATAGTTAATACATTGTTATCAATTAAGTTATTAAAAAAGTAAAATTTTTTAAATTAATATTTGACAACATTAAAAAAAACAAAGAATTTTTGAAGATGAAAATTAATTTGTTTATAATTGAAATAATAATAATTAAAAATTTTTTAATTAACTTATTTTATTTAATTAATAATTAATTATACTTATCGTTTTAAACATTTCTTAAATAAACTCATGTTGTAAACAATAACATTACACATTGACTTTACAAACATTGAAATGAAGATCAAGACTGTCAATATACTATACATATCACAGTATTGATTGTCACTTAAAAGATCGATCGATTGTGTTTCCTTAAAACTCCGCGGTGGCGCAGTTTTTACACTTGCCTTGTAGAGAAAGTTGTGAGTCAACCGTTATTCACAGCGCATTGGTGTGAGGGAGACAGAGTGACTTTCTCTCTTACACCAGTTGCGACCGCGTGCGTAACGATATACACAGCGCATTGGTGTGACGTCAGAGTCTCATGAGACTACCTTAAAGCCATGCGGTGCATGAAACTAGCTTAAGCATCAGACCCATAGCACATGCGCTGTCTATTTCATGTATAAGACTTGTCATACGAATATACCTTTAAAATTATATACAAAAACTCTTGAAAATTTTCAAGTATGTGGCCCTTGATCAAATTTCAAATTCTAGGAACACATAAACAAATCTGTCAACATCATATAGATGAAATGAATACAATCAGTATTAAAGCGATTTTCAACGTGAATAGTTTTCTTTTAGTTTTGAGAATTATTTAATTTCAAATTTTCATGAGTATTATTATATTTAGTTTAAAAAAAATTTATATTTATAATTAAAAAAATTTTTTTTATTGTTAAAAATTTAAATTATAATTAAAATTAGTATAATTATTAAAATTAAGTTTAAAAAATGGAAAGAAGAGGAGTAAAAGTTTATAGAAATAATATTTTAAATGATCCAAGAGCTCCTGGAGATCAATACAGAGAAGTAATGGATTTACCATTACCAAAGTTTACATTTGGTGCTAATGTCTTGTCAATAGCCACATTACAACAAGAATTTCAGAGAAGAGCTCGAGAAGTAAGTATTTAATAATTAATTTAAAAATATTTAGATATATTTAATGAAAATATTATAATAGAAAAGAGTGCACCTTATTTTAAACATAAACAGTGTAACATGTAGAGAGTAGACACTTGTGTTGTTTGTCTTAAGGTACATTCACAACTTGGCAAACGCTTGCATGCATGCGTGAGCGGTAACAAGCTGTGAGTGTACCGTAAAGCACCACGCATTGGTGTGAGGGAGACAGAGAGACTCTCTCTCTTACTCTCGTTGCGGTTGCCTACGGATGCGCCGCCCAAGCTGTGAACTTAAGACTACGCAATGTGTTAGAGAGAGAAAGAGTCACCTTAGGGTGTTTCTTTCTCTCTCACTCTTATAGAATAATGGTTGTTTTACAGTAATATAGTTATGAAACCATTTTTTTTTGTTTTTCATATAAAATTTCTTTTTTTTAACAGGACAAGGACCAATTTCCTCCAGTCGCAGAACCGGTTGCACCATTTCCGCTACCTGTTAAAGGTGAAGTTTTTCAACCACTTCCTGATGAAATGGGTTCATCTTTTGTTTCTTCAAATAATCTTCTTTCTTATCGAACACGACTGATTTTATATAAAAAAATTGAAATGCCACAAAATTTAACATCACCACCACAGCCGCCAACCACATTTTCACTTTCACCATTATCACCACCACTCTCTGAACAATTTGGAAACTATATAGTACCATTACGAGAAACATACGCACCCGAGTCACCACCACCACCACCACCTACACCACTAAATCCAAAGCCATCTACATCACAATCTACACAAACACATGAATTTTTTTTCGCAACACCATCAACATCAAAACAATTTTACAAAAAAAGACAGACAGAAACTGGAAAAAATAATCTAACTAAAATTATTGTACCGACACACCCTACTCCACCCGCAGCTCCAATAAGTCCCTTAAGAAAAACTCCACCAAGATAAACAATATTTTTAAGAAAAGTACACAATTAAAAAACAAAAATTTATTTTAACCAAAGATTATTTCAAGTGAGTATTATAATAGTATTATAATATGATATTTTTTTATTTTTTATAAATTCAGATTTATTTTTATACCAAATGTAAGGTTATTAGGTTAAGAGAAACTATTTTTCAATCTTTTTTTATATTCTTTAAAAAATTTATAAAGACTTATATATATATATTTTTTTATACCAAATGTGTGTGTACTTATTAGGTTAAGAAATGCTATTTTTTATATTAATTTTTCATTATATTCAAATGTACTATTATTATGATTCTTCACACCAAAGTTATATTTAGATTAGAATAAGATTTATTGTTTGATACAGTATGTTTATATATATTAATAATTTTATTAAAAAAAAGTATTATTGTTGCCAATTTAGACTGAAATTAGGTTAAGATAATTTTTTTTTATTAAAATGATGTTTTTATATATAAAAAAATGTTATGAAATAAAATTTTATATCTGAAATGATTGGTTTTATTATTACTTAAATAAGATTATGTTGAGGTAAAATAATAAAAAATTAATGTTAAATTCATAGTTTTGTTTATTAATTTGCATTGACAAGTTTCCAATTTCTTTACATTTAGTGTTTTATTTGAATTCAATATTATTATAAGGTCCTCCAAGGTAGACCATTGTTAGGGTATTGTTCATCGCTGCCTCTTGCATTGTTATCCAGGTGGCGCTTTCAACTTCAAACACTTTGTAAAACCTTGCAGGCAGAAAGATGTTGAAACTTTTGTTTAATTCTGCAACAATCCTATCTCCATACTTGGATTGAACTTTTTTTAATTTTGTGACTGTGAATTCGCTTCCTGCAGATAACTCGGACAGCGGCTTCGTAGGCAAGAATTTACTCTCCATCCGTCCAACAGCATTGATTTTTGTAAAGTCCATGTTGTTTCTCAGGCTTGTCCTTGGAGGTGTTTGGTCTTTCAGCTTGGGCAGATTGAATGTAAAAAATCGTCTTTACTCGGTCGCTTATATAGTCTAAACTCATCCCCACCAATTCATTATCTCTCCCACTCTAAATGCGCAGAAATGATATGCTCAAGAGAATTAATCCCCACTCAACACACCTCCCTCTACCTTATGACATATTATCCCCACTTTACTTTCTTCTCGGTGCTGGCACAGGTTTTGGCGACCTTGGCGCAGGCTCTGGCTTTGATTGTCTTGGTACTGGCACTGGTTTTGGCTGTCTTGGTGCTGGCACTGGTTTTTGTTGATTCGAAGAATTCATTGTTGTTGTTATTGTATAAACTCTCTAAAGATTAATGAGCATTTGTACTAAAATCAGCTCAATTTATACCCTACTTTTGTATTTTGCGCATGAGCAATACTCTTAAGCTAATGGGATAGGATAACATTTATTTTAAAAAAACTTCTTATAATTTCTTTCTTAAAATTTTTTTATTCATAAAAATGTTTAGAACTTTCATAATATTCTTTAAGAGATTCAGTAGAACTCGCAGTAAAATATTCACTATTTTTATCGACTTCATCAACACCATTATCAACATTTTTTACAAAATATTCTTTTTCAGATTTAAAAAACCAGCTTCGTAACATTAATCCATTACTTGCTGCACACCATTTATTACACAGAGTATGATAGTTACATACATATACTGATGTTTCTAATTTAAGCTTCTTCAGTGAAGGACAATTAAAATCCTCAAGGTTTCGTACATTAATTACATATCTTTCAAGCCATTTCTTTTTCTCCAGTCCCTTTACATAAATCGTACGAGCATCAGATAACAAATCTTGTAAAAGCGGTTGTAATTGGTCATATGGCACATCTCCAGCCGTCCATTTCAGTCCATGATAGTTATGCATCAACCACATATTTTCACTCTTATATCGTCCAGGTAGAGAACTCCAACTGCACGGTGGTTCAAAAAGGAACACCATCGGTTGAGCATCTTCTTGGAGAGGTATAATGGCCAGCTCCTTGAAGATGAAGTCGTTGTAGGGTTTCTTGAAGCCTTGGATGTCCACAATCACGTCCATGGTTGCAGCAGAATGAGAATTTCTATGGTAATTTCTTACTTTTATACCAGAGATTTACCCCCACTTATTATGTTACTTTTTTAACCAGACCGCTGATTGGTTTATATTGTACAATACGATCATGAAGAATTAAGCAATATGCCGCTGTATTGGCGGGAAAATTTGCACTAGATTCAAATTCCAATCTTACATCTACAGAAGCTTGTTTAAGAAATTCATTTTGCTTTGAGCAATCTATAACAGCTAATGGTGCATATTCTTTAAAATCTTTTCTAGATAATAAGGGTTCATAATCTTTCCCATAATATGATGTTTGAAAGTTACAATACATGTCATACAGTATGGAGTATTTGTTTTGATTAAAATTTAAATTTAAACTACCATAAGGATAGTACTGTGAGTTTAGAAAAAGTTTTACATTTATGAGGTTACAGTTATCAAACAAGTTTGTATATCTTGCATGATTGTCTTTTCGGTTTGTTTGAAAACCAAGGATAACATATCGAGGTTTCTCAACCTGCGTTGATGTTTTTACAGTCCAAACATGTTTTTGAGTTGCAGGTATAAGTGGATATTCATACAGTTCCCATGACCTAAAACTCATACTTATAAGTGGGTCTTTTTCAATAAATTTTAACAATTCAATTTTTTGACGGTCACCAACAAACAAATATGGAATCATCCATTCAATTTTATTAATTACAATTTTAAATTCTTCACGTTCTATTCCAATTATGTTAACCACAGCATTAAGATCTGAACGAGATCTTGTTAAAATAAGCTCATGTTTTGCATTTACAACAATTTTTCGATAGTCTTCAGCAAATCCAAGAATCATACTTAATTGTATATTAACATCAAAATATCCATTATTATCCGTTACTCTACTAGCATCATCAAAATCTAAATGACCTGCATTTTCAGCATACATAAGTTGATTAGGTGTTTGTGAAATGTAGGATTTCATTGTGGTTGAGATACCAACATTTTTACAATTATCAATCTCAACACCATTAAGCTCATAGCGAATCTCATTAAACAAATGGCAAATACCATTACTAATTATTTTTGTATTAGTCACATTGGTATTATCAGTTTTTAATATTCTTCCATGTACATGTAAGGTACTTTTACAAGGTAAAATATATAAGTCTTGATGTTGTACTGCAATTCTAATCTCATCACTGTTATTAAATGCTGATGAAACATAAGGTTGATGACAATGGATCTCATAATGTGCCAATGAATCATCATATTTCACAGGACTTAGTATATTCAAAGTCTCTGCCATTTTTATTACAACAACAGCAAATAAAAAGTGCATTGATGAAAGGTTTTATTTTCTTTTTTCTCTCTCTTGACGAACTTTTAGACCGAGCTGTTTCAGAAAACGAATGTTCTGAGATGTTAATCTCTTGCGAACTGGATCGAGACTGAATGTTTTCTGACATGTTGACTCGTTTATATAACTTCCACCAGATTTTCTGTTGAACACAATGCCCATTACGTTGATTTCACGTGTAATCTAATTGTTATTGTTTCACCTCTGAAATTCACTAAATCTCCGTCCTGATCAACAATTTTGAGTTGAATATTATGTATTGTCTTCACGGCGACTGGAAGATAAATGACGTGTGAAGGTACTTCTACAATCTTATATCCAGCTGGTACTACTGGAAAGAACTCGTGAATTGTATGAACTCTTTTGTTATTAATATATGCACCAGTTGTGATACTACATTCTACTCGTATTGAATTCACCTTGAGTATTGATACTGGTAAATCAGATGTATAAGTTATATTAGGTTCTAATTGTCGAGGTGCAAATCCCAATAGCTCTCCAATAGAATCTTTTTTTACAAAATTTATTTTAAGACTGCTTCTTACTTCACTACGTAAAGTATTATTATTAGGTTTTATACTTATAACTTTAGTTCCATTAGCAACAGAATGTTGAATATATTTTTCAATATCTTCAATTTCATAACTGCCAGGTGGAATAGTAATTACTTGATTACCAATATAAAATTTATTCTTTCCTTCATCAATATTAGGAATTGAATTAAATGTTAAAAGTTCTACAAGTCCAAGAATATAGTTTCTATTAGGTAATAATTCAATTGGTGGAAAATATTCAGCCTCTAAAACTGATGAATTACCAGATATTGTTATAGTAAACGATTCATCCATGACGAAGTCTTTTTAAAAACTGATTAATAATTCCTGTTTACATCATTTATATAGACTTTTTATTCACTTTAAGTTGTTTACATAAAAATTTAAGACACAAATGACCACAATGAAAAGTACCATAATCTTGATAATTTTCATAATTATACATTATTAAAACATCATCACCAAAGTAGTTGATGAGCTCCAATGGTGGTTGCAGATTACCAAAACTGTCAAAGTACACTACATTGTTATTAACCTTTTTATATGCAACCCAATGTGTTCCAGGACCATTTTTATCATCAAGACTAATTATGGCTGATTCAATCTTTCGAGGTCCTCTTATTGGTAATTCATTTCGCATAAAAACACCACGAATATGAGGAATACTTAACTCTTTAGAGTACTTGAGTAAATCATAGTTTGTTAGGGCACGTTGAGGAATTTTTACGTTTTTTTTTCGTATTCCATGTCCTCTCTGATAGGGTTTTAAGTGAAGTCCTAACCCTTGTCGATAAGGTTTTAAATGAAGTCCTTTACCAAGAGCAACAGCTTCCATTGTTCTATTATGACGTTGAGCTTCTTTCAATTGTTCTTTAGCAGCACTTGCTTCATTTATAGCTTTTTTTATTCCAGCAGCTCCCCCAGCAAGAGCTCCAAGAGCACTTAAACCAGCAAATATCGGAATTAATGGTAAGATACCACCGACTTTTGAAGGTATTGATAAAACTCGAGGTGGTGAAATTTTCTTTTTACCACCTGCTTTCTTTACAGCTTTTCTAGCAGATTTAACAGCAGCAAGAATTGTAGATTGAGCATCATTTCCAGGAATTATTGATTTTCTGGCAGCAGCAACAATTTTTGCTAATGTCGTTCGTTTCTTACAAATTCCTTTTCTTTTTTTCCTGTTTTTTCTTCCGACTCCCATACCAAATTTAGATTTTACTTTCATAGCGTTAGTTATTGCGTAAGCCGCAGCTCTTTCACTGTAGCTTGCGTCAGGAGCCCAAACACGTTGCCAAGCTTTATCGGCTAGGACTCTATCTGCAACGTTTCTTGCTTCAACGTTTTCTCGATTCTGAGAATATGAAATATCGTGCTGCTTACAAGCTGCGTCTAAAGGATTTATTCCTGGATCACCACGTTCTAAACGTTTTGCTAATTTCGTGCCTGGTCCACAGTATTGATAACCAGGCAGATGAAATTCAAATGGCAACTTATTAATGAGACTATTAACTAGACCTTTACCTCGAGTTCTGCGATGCACAATCATACTTTACTCTACGGTAGATGAGATCAGAATGACTTGAAAGGTATATAAACCCTATATTTATACCTTTTTGTCAGTTTGCCTCATGATGCGATTCGATAAACAACCTCAAAAACTTCCTGTTGTAAATCTGGATACTATTGTACAACAAAATGAGAAAAAAATAAAACGACATGGTAGTTTACTCTCAGGTAGTATTCGTGCAATATTCTTTGGGCCATCTAATTATGGAAAAACAAATGTACTTTTATCTTTGATATTAGATCCTAATGGTCTAAGATTTGATAATATTTATCTTTACTCAAAATCACTACAACAACCAAAATATAAATTTTTGGAGCAAGTCGTGAGGAAAGTTGATGGGGTTGAATATTTACCATTTAGTGAACACGAAGAGGTAATTTCCCCTCAAAATGCAAAGCCAAACTCTATATTTATATTTGATGATGTTGCGTGTGAAAAACAAGATAATATAAGAGCTTTCTTTTGCATGGGTAGACATGTAAGTGTTGATAGTTTCTATCTATGTCAAACTTATGCGAGAATTCCGAAACATTTAGTACGAGATAATGTTAATTTGTTAGTTCTTTTTCGTCAAGATGAAAAGAATTTAAAACATGTGTATGATGATCATGTAAATACAGATATGACATTTTCTCAATTTCGAGAATTATGTTCAGCTTGTTGGAATTCTGACAAATATGGCTTTGTTGTAATTGATAAGGATAGCAACATGAATGAAGGAAGGTATAGGAAAGGTTTTGATTGTTTTGTTTCACTATAAATAACAACAATTACTAAATTTGTTTTAGTTTAAGTTGAGACTTTGTTTCATCAAGATGTATCACAAAGAAAAAGAATATTTACGTCAAATTGCTAAAGCAAGTGAGGCAATTAGACGTAAGCATCGCTTGTTTAAATTAGGAAAAGAAAATGCGGAAAATATATTAAATACAACATTTAAACCTATAGTTGAACCTTTACAAAAAATTATTTCTATAAATGATATAAAACTTGAAAATGCTGAGATTGAAAAGGAAGAGAATAAAGTTGAAGAGAATGAAGATTATAATAATAGTGAAATTGATGATGAAGATTTTTTGGGTTTTACAAATGCTGATGAGAATGACAAAACAATAATTCCAGACTATGATTACAAAAAAGTACTAAGTAAATATATTTACTTGGTAAATCACAACAGAAAACAATGTTTGGATACAATTTATGGAGTATATAAAAATGAAAATGGATAGCTTATGATTGGCGATTCACCAATCTATTTTAGAGATAATCTTGTGAATGTTGGAAACAAACGCTTTAATATTACTAGTGGATTATTAGAACTTTTATTTAAAAATAAACCACAAACCTCATACATTAGTGAAGATGACATGAATAATTATAAACAAATTCTTATTATGTCAAATGCACAAAAAAATATAAATCTTCTGAAACCATCAATACAAGTAAAAGTTTACAGTACAGTAGTATTATATCAAAACTTTTTCCTAATAATGGAACTTCTAAAGAGCAATTGAAAACTGGTACTTCTCTTCCAAAGTTTATGATTAGAAAGCAAAATTTTCAACCAGACTAAATTTATTGGGATGATCCAAATGAATTAGTTGATCGTTTAAAATTGCTTACCGCATCCCAAGAAGCTGGTAATCCAAGTCATAATAATGAAATTATGTCCATTATTGAGGAGTTACGAGAAGCTAAAATTATATATTAGTAAGTGTTTTGTCCATTAGAGATCAGTTTCAAAATGAGCATCGATGTATTCGGACATCCTCTTAATCGAGGAGGGACAACTGTAGCAAAAAGAGGACCACCTGGAGTTGGCTTTAAGGTTAATTCGCAAGGCAACTACGAGGTTGAAAATAGAAGAATTTGCAACGTTGCAAACGCTGAAGAGGAGGGAGACGTAGTTAATTTATTACTTGCTCGGAGCATGATAGAAAACGAAGTTAAACTAGTGCATGATATCACATCTTCATTACGATCAGATATTGATAAGAATAAAATTTTGTTAAAAATTATTGAAAGCTCTACAGTGGAAAATTTAAAAAATATTGAAAAACAAATAAATCAAGATTTATCATATCGAAACGCTGAAGTGATTGGTGAATTTGATGCTCGATTGAAAGCTCTTGAAAGTGACATCAGAAACTTTAAAAAACAATTAAATAAAAATATTTTAAATATTGACGACACTCAAGTGTTGATAAAGACATTGGAGGACTCTGTAGCGGAAAAATTAAAAAATATTGAAAGGCAAATAAATCTAAATTTATCATATAGAAACGCTGAAATAATTAGTGAATTGGATACTCGTTTAAGAACTTTGGAAAATGAATGATAAAAAATTGACAGTAGTGAATGAACTTCATACACAAGCTCGAAAAAATTATCATCGACGTCGAGTAGAAATGCGTGGTATTGATGATACTTAGCAAGCAGATTTAGTAGAAATGATACCTTACTCTAAAGTAAATAAAGGGTTGAAGTACTTACTCACAGTTATAGATATTTTCTCCAAATATGCTTGGGCTGTTCCAGTAAAGAGTAAAAATGGAAAAGATGTTGTTAAAGCAATGAAATCTGTATTTGCAAAGAAACGTATTCCAAAAAACCTGCATTCAGATAAGGGAAAAGAATTCTACAATTCACAATTTGAAGCATTAATGAAAATGCATAAAATTAATTTTTATTCAACATACAGTAATCTAAAAGCGTCCATTGTAGAACGATTTAATCGAACCCTCAAGAGAAAAATGTGGATGCAGTTTAGTTTACGAGGTAATTACAAGTGGTATGATATATTATCCAATCTGATTGCTAATTATAATGATACAAAGCATCGAACAATTGGAATGAAACCTAAAGATGTAACATCAGAAGATGTTGACACTTTAAAAGGAAGATTTTTAAAATTAAGAAAAATACCACAGCGAAGACCAAAGTTTCGAATTGGTGATAAAGTACGAGTAAGCAAATTCAAAAACGTTTTTAAAAAAGGATATACTCCAAATTGGACAACTGAAATATTTACTATTGATAAAGTTACATCAACTACACCTGTGACTTATAAGCTCAAGGATTACCAAGACCAACCAATCAGTGGTGGATTCTATGAAGAGGAACTTCTTAAAGTAAAATATGCTGATATATATCTTCTAGAAAAAGTTTTAAAATCCCGTGGAAATAAAGTTTTTGTCAAATGGTTAGGTTTTGATAATTCTCATAATAGCTGGATAGATAAGGAAAATCATTAATGAATCAACAATGAATCAACAATGAATCATTAATGAATCATTAATTAATCAATAATGAATCATTAATGAATCAATAATGAATCATTAATAAATCAACAATGAATCATTAATGAATCAACAATGAATCATTAATGAATCAACAATGAATCATTAATGAATCAACAATGAATCATTAATGAATCATTAATGAATCAACAATGAATCATTAATGAATCAACAATGAATCATTAATGAAACAACAATGAATCATTAATGAATCAACAATGAAATCATAATAAATGAATTATACATGAATGTTAAATTAAAAAAATAAATGTAAAACTTTTAAGGTAATATAAGAATAAACTAATTATATCTATGTCAAGTATATGTTTATTTAATACCATTATTAACTCACATACACTTAAACTTAATCATTTTTCTTTTTTTTATAATGTCCCCAAGCAAGAGTGTCGCTACTGTCGGGTAACAAATATCGCTTGTTATCCATCGGACTTAAAGCTACTTTAATTTGTTTAACAGTTTCAACTTTGTGCAATCGTGATCTAATAACATGTTGAGTTCTAATTCGACCATTCCATTTAGTTACAAGTTTAACATTGACGTGTTTCCGAACATTTTCCATTGTTTTTCTATATACAGCATTGTTCATGAGCTTAAAAAGGTTTTTTTCAAATTCGTTTTTTGCTTTAGCTCTCATCGAAGTATTGAAATCTATGTATGGCTTAAGCCATGTTGATTGCTTGAATTTCATTATTCTATGAATTTTTACTAATTTTAACCCATTAGCTATAACCTGTTTTAATACTCTGTAATGTATAATGTATTTCCGCTTATGATTCAAAGTTGTCAAAAGTTTCGCTTGCTTTGATTCTGTTGGTGGATTTGTGTGTTCAGAACAAAACGGTAAATCACTGTGACTGTCATGCAAATCTTTCGGATAATCTAAATCAACTTCTAAAATGTAGCTATAATCTTCATCATCATTTATATCTAATTTAAAATCATCTGAAACTGGAACCCACTCAAATCCACCATAAGGATGTGGTTGAACCATACCCCACCCATACAAATTGTTTGCATCAAAATACATAATATACTTGATTTCCTCATTCTCATTAAAATTTTCCATAAAAGGATTATTAGCACAAGCATAACGATTGCTACATTGACTAATACCTCCGCGCACACCACGTTAAAAAAACATTAACTTATCAATGTCTGTAAGCAGTTCTAACCTCACATTAGTAAATTTTAACATTGCGTCCTACGTTAATCCTGGTGTTGTATAATACTGAGCAGGGTCAAGTCTATAAGCGAGTAAGCATTGATCTCTGAAATTTTCAAAGATATCAGTTAATAACAAGACATCAGTTTTCATGTATAAATCTACATATTCTCCAAGATTAGAACAATTAAATGTAGACCATACACGCTGAGCATGTAAATAATCATCATCAGAAATCCCACTATCATTTAATGTGCTATAAAATTTTTCTTTATCTGGTAATTTTGTTTCTTTCAACTTTACTCGAGAATCTAAATATTCGTAAGGGAAAACTCCTTTACGTGTTAATAAATTGATTTCCTCTAAAGTGAAGTTAGAAAAAGCTTGTTTCATAGTTTTATAATCCGTAAGGTATGATGCTAATTTTTCCAAAGATGATGCCATAAATTTGAAGGAGTCAATAAATCGAAATTTAATTTCAGTTCCTTTTACATGCTTGCTAAAGGAAATATATTTTTCTTTATTTAACGGTAAAAGTTCAATTTTTCCCTTAAATTCTAAGCAAGTATCTTCAATTATAAAATGTGCATCATACCCACTTAAATTGTGAAATACAACAGGTATTACTACTACTTTGCCGGTCGAGTCATAATTTATAGCAGAAATCTGCATTACCATCAACGAATAATATTGGAATCTGCAATACCGACTGTGGATGATACTTACCATATGTATTCGACTACTGCGCCTCTAGCAGCGGCCTCGCAAACCACTTTCAAAATCGCGCGCCATTACCTACTGCAGCGCTAGTGGCGCCTCTAGCGGCGGCATCGAGAACTATATTCCAGTAGTTACATAGCTTATCTACTGCGATCGTATTTAGCGCACAAAAATACATGGGAAACCACTCCTATATATAAAAAAAGGTCGTATTTTGTAGACCTGCGTACTTATCCTGCAAAATATTTTTTCTTCTTAACGTTTTTCATTAAACTTTTTTCTACTAATCTTAGTACAGCTTAAACTAAAGAAAATTGCTATAGAATATATGCACTTTAATTATAACGATAAAAACCCAAAAAGTCGAGAAGAAAATTTAACATTTGCATATCTTGACGGCAACAATTATTACTAGAAAAATGAAATGTCCCTAAAACCTTTAGCCGCATATGCATCATTCGATAGTGCGTTCACAGGTTATTTACATTATTTGAAATCCTTCGTGGTATCGGAAATATTTGACGTGTCCGGTTTAGCCCCAGTCTCCCCTAGTAAAATAAAAGTTCGCAAAAGTGCAGTTCTTGATATGAATACTCTCGAAAAATGAAATAAAATAACCGATGTAACTAGGAATTTCGACTATTTTTTCAATCGTAAATTTTCTACAGATACAAATAAAAATCTGATTTTTTATACATAATTTATATATATATATATTTTTTTTAGGAGCAAATGTGCGAAGTTCTTGATGCAATGTTTGAAAAATCAGTCGACCCTGGAGAATTTATTATACGTCAAGGAGACGGTGGAGATAATTTTTATGTCATAGAGAGGTAAGTCATATTTCTTTTTAAAGATATTTGTTTCATTATTGATAATGACAGTTGTAATTTCCTTTTTTAAACAGATGATGCTTGATATAAATGAATTAATTTACTCTTTTTTGGATTTAATCCTTATTAGTAATACTGACTTCCAGTGTTTTTTAAAACTCTATTTTTCAGTCTTTTATTCTATAATTAAAATTCAAAATTATGATTTCTAAAAGGCACTACTTTATAGGAAATAACAAGTTGTTCATTTCATGACCATTTAGCTTCCTCAATATATATTATTATATATAATTTTAAAAGTTAAATAATTATAATAGTTTATTAAATATAATTAATAAACCGGGTAAAGTACCCTAAATAAATATTAATTATTCAATTTTTTATTATAGAATAATTATTTTAAAGTGTTATGATGAAATGTCAAAAAATACAAAATTTTAATTTTTTGTGAAAAATTAAAATATTTATTAATTCTATAAATTTTGATAAAATATATACTTTATATACATGAATCGATTCGTTTTTATGTCAGGAATGCAATTTTGACAAGAATTATTAAATCTTATTTCCACAAGAATCGGTGACATACACACACACATATATATATACATACACACACATACATCCGGACATTTGTTCCTCTCGACGAATTATATATACTACACTTGAAAATTTGTAAAAATAATTGATTTTAAAAAATTCGGAAATCGACATCACTATAAGGCTTCCTTTATGAGGAAGCAAAAAGGCACAACTTTTTTTCATTTAAATTTTTTTGTCAGATAAATTGTCATATCTTTAACAAATATTAGTGAATTTACTTGTAATTTGGTATATACACTCATTTAGGTTCCTAGAAGGCAACAATATAAAAAAGTGTTTAAAATTATCAAATGATTGAGGGGTCGTCCATAAAGCATGTGATACATATTTTCGGTAATCTAGACCCCCCCCCTCACGATACTTTTTTCATAGACACTTAACATGGAGTGTGATATTTTGCTGACCTCTCCCCCACCTTCTAAAGTATCACATGCTTTATGGATGACCCCTTAATAATTTTTTAATGTTAATAAAGACGTATCGGTCACATTGAAACATTGAATATTTTTCGAAGCGAATTATAGTTTAACAATTTTTTTTCTATGTCTAATATTTCTACCATACCGTTAAAAAATAACTGTTTTGAGAAAAAATAATTATTCTAAATGTATACGGGGCATTCTCCGCGAGATTTTCAGTCAAAATTTTTTTTGGATTAAAACCATTTTTCTCGAATTCTATATGAAAACATTCCTTTTCTTTTGTTTTTGAAGGTTAATCTTTTAAAAAGTGTAAAAATCGAATAAAACTCTCTGCAACGACTGATATAGTTTTAAATATAATTTGAACGCTAAAGAACACCACTTCGGTATAAGTTGGTAAAAATTTCTTTATTTATCAGTGGTTGCAATGAAAGAAAAAAATCGAAAATCAATTACTTCGCTTTTGAGAAAAGTCTCTTTTTAGACGAAATTTCAATTTATTTAATGTTTTCTCTTTATTAGCGTTATTTTTTATTACATATTTGAAATATTCAAGAAAAAACAAGTCATTTTCATATATTACATTATTTTTTATCTTTTGATATAAGAGAGAAAAAAGCGTTTAAAAAGTCCTTTGCTTCTCAATATGTTAAATTTCAAAAAATCATAACTTTTATAATTTTCATCAAATAAAAAAATAAAAAATACGTATTTACTTATTTTTCATATAGAATTCCATAAAAATTGTTTTTATTCAAAAAAATTTTGACTGAAAATCTCGCGGAGAATGCCCCATACTTAAATTAGTTAAAAATATTCTGAGTTACTTTTCAATTTATGAGAAACTGGTTATTTCTCATGTACTGAGTATTTCACAACGCTGCGATTCGCTAGCGCGCTACTTGCGCATTTTTGAAACTAGAATATCTCCTATAATTTTCAAAGTAATCAATTTGAAATTTTCCAGAAAACTTCCTTACATGCTAACAAATAAATGTCTCAGTGGAATTTCTTTGAACTAAATAGTTTCCGGCAGAATTTTTTTCGACGAAATTAAGGAAACGTATTATAGATACGTCTTTGTTAACACTAAAAAATTATTGAACAGTTGATAATTTTTAACACTTTTTTATATTGTTGCCTTCTATAGGGACCTACATGAGTGTGTATACCAAATTACAGCTGTGTGAAGTTGGGAGCCCCATCTTAGAATTTTTCAAATTTCTATATTACATTCGTTTGCACACTATAAGTCCAGGTTTTTCCAACAAAAATTTTTATTTGTCCACCTTCTGTTAACAAGAAAAATGAAAAAACGCATTTTTAAGGTAAAAACCACTGAAAATTTAAAAAACGCTAATTTATCTGTTCCTGACACATTATTCGTTTGTCCACGATTAGTCCACGTTTGTCCAACAACAATTTTTATTTTTTTTTATTTAATTCTTTATACAGTCTACATGAAAGAAACCTTAAATCAAACAGATTTCACTTTTTTCAATTTCCACGGTTGGACAATCGTTTTTAACAATAGGACAATCAATTTCCGGGGTTCGACAATCAAAAACAGAATCTTAAGAATTTTTTTATTCAATTTTTTAGACAGTCTACGTGAAAGAAACCTTTAATCAAACAGATTTCACTTTTTTTGCCATTTTTACGGTTGGACAATCGTTTTTGACAGTTGGACAATCAATTTCAGGGGTTGGACAATCAAAAACAGAATCTTAAGAATTTTTTTATTCAATTTTTTAGACAGTCTACATGAAAGAAACCTTTAATCAAACAGATTGTCCAACTCTTGAAATGGATTGTCCAACTGTAAAAAACAATTGTCCAACCCCTGAAATTATTTGTCCAACTGTCAAAAACGAATGTCCAACCGTGGAAATGACAAAAAAGTGAAATCTGTTTGATGAAAGGTTTCTTTCACGTAGACTGTCTAAAATATTGAATAAAAAAATTCTTAAGATTCTGTTTTCGATTGTCCAACCCCTGAAATTATTTGTCCAACTGTCAAAAACGATTGTCCAACCGTAAAAATGGCAAAAAAGTGAAATCTGTTTGATTAAAGGTTGCCTTGACGTGGACTGTTTGAAAAATTGACTTGAATGATAAAGGGTCGAGTTGTGATTGTCCAACTCTTAAAATTGATTATCTACTGCCTCAAAGATAAATTAAAAATAAATCTTTTTATTGAATATGATAACAGAAGGAGATTGCTTGTTGGACAAATGATTAGTGTAGAAGGAATTATTAAATTCGCATTTTTTAAATTTCTTTTTTTTCTTTTTCTTGTTAACAGAAGGTGGACAAATAAAAATTGTTGTTGGAGAAACCTAGACTTATCGTGAACAAATGAATGCAATATAGAAATTTGAAAAATTTTAAGATGGGGCTTCCAACTTCACACACCTCCAAATTACAAGTATAAATTTACTAATATTTGTTAAAGATATGACAATTTATGTTTTAAGTTTCAATGAATTTTTACGATTAAAATTTTCCAGTTTTTTGTCATTATTATCTAAAATATTTATCTGACGAAAAAAATTCGATGGAAAAAGATGTACCTTTTAATTTCCTATAAAGTAGTGCCTTTTAGAAATCATAATTTTGAATTTCAATTTTCATTACCTTTGTCTTCTTCTGACTGGCTCTTCAGCGTGCAGTCGAGCGGTCTGCGAGTTCTTCTTTCCAACCGTTCATTTTTCTTTTATATAAATATCCGTTCCATAGTACAACTTCAATTTTTCATGGTAAATCCAGAATATCAAGTTTAAATTAAGCCAACTCACAGTGACCGAATTTGAAAGTGGAATTATTATTATTACTATTATTAAATTGTTGAAAAATATAAGACTTAAATTGAAATTTTTTTAAGATTTTAATGAATTAGTGAAACTTTCTAAAATTTAAAGATATTTTTTTCAATTACCGTTAATTTCTCAGCTTTTCCCGGTCGTATTAAATTCTCGGGTTTCTCGGCCGCGAATCACCTTGTCAGTAGCTATATATATGGCTTTAGGGGCACACGATCATTCCCTAAGTTTCAATTTTATAATTTTCATATTTCGATGCACCATTAAACAGAGTTTTTAATTATTTGAATTATTCTTTATTCTAATATTTATATTTTAGAATCATCCTTTGACATCGTTTTTAATATGTCGAAAAATTCTTTGACATACACTTTTTTATTCCGAATGACCATTTTATATAATTATAAATTCTTAACATGATTTTTAAACCTTCGAAATATTATGTTATATAAATTTAATTTTTCTAAACTATATTTGCCCGAATTATCATTCATAAGAATATTTAAATGATACACGGAGAGACCCACATTCGTAAAAATTACTAAACAAGTTGTGAATTAAGATGTTCATTACATGAACATTTTGCTTCCTCTTTACGATAAGCAAAAAATTTGCTTTAAAGTGAATTTTTTCATTTTATTTAATTCTATTAATGCTAATAAAATATATTCTTTTTATACATCAATCGATTCGTCTTGATGAAATGAAGATTTTTAGTTTGTTTTTAAGTCTAGATTAACATTTTATTATAAAGCAACATAATTTTTAAGAAGGAAATAAATTTCTAATAAAAGTGCGAATTTTTGGTTATAATTATGTTTAATTCTATAAATTCAAATAAAATATATACTTTATATATACCAATCGATCCGTTTTAAGGCAACGGATAAGATTATTGAAAAAAATGAGTAAAATCTTATTGTACTGGAATATAATTTTGATGAAAGAACTAAATTTTTGATAAAAAAAGGTAATTTTTTTGCTTTAATTGTCATTACCTCTATAAACTCTCATACAATTTATACTTTATATATACCAATCGATTCGTCTTGATGCAAAGAAGAAGATTTTATTGTGTATTGACTTTAATATTCAATTTAAAAAAATTTTTTGAAAAAAATTTTTTTTTTGAAAAAAGTAAAAAAAAAAATTTTTTTTAATAGATTTTTTAATGTCCATCAATCCATTTCGAGATATTTTTATGATAAATATTCCTAGCAATTTTCAGCCGAATTCGTTGAAACCTCTTCGAGTTATCGTGTTCACAAAAAACGGGATCCACACACACACACATACACACACACATACACACACACACATACATACATCCGGACAATTGTTCAGGGTCTTATATAACATAGACCCATATAGAAGAAAATTTGTCAAAAGGATTTTTAAAAATTTTGTAAATTAAACGACTACAAAGCTTCCTCACGAGGAAGCAAAATGGTTGCAATGACCGGAAATAAGGGGACTTTTAGCATAATGTACTACAGAATTAGATAAATCTACAAAAGAAATAGATAAATTTGCTACATTGATATAGCAAGTTTTAATACTTTGTGTAAGAGTTGTAAATGTAGCAAAAATTGATTATAGTTTTCTTTAATTTCATTACACAAAATCTGACTAATGAAAACATTTTCTACTAAAATCTACGATCCACTGTAGTAATTTTTGGTGAGCAAGTGTGGCTAGCGAGTGCAGTCATATGGCGCCTGCATTTCTATTGGTTGCTAACTTCGTCAATCTCCGTAAATGAGCCGATGCCATCCGATTATTGACAGTGACTATGTTTCGCGTATGTAAAATAAAATTGGATATTATCTACAATAATTAAATATAAATTGAAACGTAGGTCGTTCGTTATCTCAGAAACTGACCATTATAAATTAATAAATTTTGCATTTATTCCTGTCCCAAGAACGATGTCTTATAATAAGTTGTTAAAAGTAAACTGCTTTGGGGCTTTCCATAAACCACGTGGTCCTCTTTTTCCAACATTTTGACCCCTCCCTCCCCCTGCGTGTCTAAGAGTGGTTTTACACTGAACCCCCCCCCACCCTATTGTGCCACGTGGCTCAAACGTTTAATTTTATTTTTTCATAACGCGGTGCAAATAAGGGCACTTTTTTGCACCTTGTTATGAAAAATATCGTTCGTAACTAGTGCTAGTAGTTGTCAATTTTTGCACGAGTACTTTTTTTGGAACAAACTGTAGGCGAAGCATCGCCTACAGTTCTTCGTACTCGTGCAAAAATTGACAACTGCTCGCATTCGTTACGAAATATACTATTTTCGCACCAAGGCACTGTACGTGTACAAATATCGGCATTTATTGTTTTATTTTACTAATAGTGAAAAAGAAGGATATTAAAAATTAGATTTTATAAAACTGAATAGATTGTTTTTATAATTATATTTAAAACACCATATTATTATATTATCACATTTTAATTATAAATAAATTGCCTCGAAAACAGAGGTAGAGATCAATAGATCAATATAAGTTTAAACATTAGAAATCTGCGGTTGTAAATGGTGATATTAGCCACTCGTGTAAATCATTTATGATTGGAAAGGTATTTTCTTTTTCGAAGACGGGTATAATACTTTGTTCTATGTCGATTTCATCTTCGTCAATCCACTCAATTATAGGAGTCAGTGAATCCATCTCACATAATAATTCATTTTCACGCTTTGCAAGAACTTTTTTTACTCGTTGTTTTCCATGAAATCTAACGTCAGCGTGCATTGATTTTGTGTGGATAAGCTTTTGCTTCTTAGAAGCGAAATATGATCCACAGAAATTACAAGTCCTATCTAAAAATAAAAAACAATTTTTGTTTACTTTAAATTATATAACAATTACTGACTTAGGATATAATTAAAAAATTGACTTACTCAAGTTTAGACACTGAAGATTAATTTTAAAAGAATACTCACCTTCAATTTGATTTTGCACTGAAGGGCAATAATAATCATAAGGTACTATCGTACCTTCAGTAGTTCTGCGTAACCATACTGCTCCACACTTCAGCAAGTGTATTTCCAGCAAATTCAAAGTTTTTTAATTCTAGCTCCACATCAATTGTTTTAGCGTCGTTGCTGAGGTGAGAGCCAAAATGATCATGAGGCAGTATCAGGCCGGATAATTCACGACTTAAGGGAGCCATACGCCTCTCGACGCGGTTATAGGCACTTCGGCCTGGAGCATTGGTGATAATAAACATTCCATCTAAGTCGTACTTTTTAAAATGGTTTATAGATTGAGAAATTACTTTTTCATAGCGTGGATTTTCATCCGGCCCACTATCTGACATAATTACGACTACTGGTTTTATTTTTTCGCTATTGTTATGTTCACCTATGAAAATTAATATTGAAAATGTACTGAGAAAAATATTTTTTCATTTTAAAGTTAAAGATAAGTTTTATGATTTAATTTGATTGAACACAATTTATAATAATATATTTCAATTAAATAAAAAATATGTTTAAGAAGTGTACATATGAATAGAAAAAAAATAAAATAAATTTGAAACAAACAAAATATATTTTTAAATTGAACATATTAAATCAAACAAAAAAATAAGTTTGAATTAAACTTAAATGTGTTTGATTGTATAGCAAAGATAAAATAAGATTAACTCGAAAATATTAAGTTTGATTTGGAAAAAAAAATTTTCAGTATATTATATCAATTTTTTTCACCATAAAATATAGTTTTGAATGACTCTAAATGTAAGAGTCTTTCGAAATCCAAAGCATGTGTTGCAGCAGTGCTGGAACAGTTTTTTCCACTGCGAATGGCGATGTACGTGGGTCCAGAATAACTGACTGATTTAGCGTCGCCGATTTTATTATTTTTAATAATAATTCCAGCATAAACGCTCGGAATAAGTTTATGCCTTGGTGCTACCACCCAGTCATGGTCTGTCAATGTGACTCTATACTCCAGGTGCATCAATATTGGTGCTTGGTGTTTGGCAGCAGTGAGACCAAGAGGGACTCTGCTTTTATCATCCTGTGAGATGAGAGCCACCTGATGAGGGCCTAGTATCGCGACGACCTGTTCTAAAGATCTGTGACAATGGAAATAATTGAATTAAAAAGAACACCTTTGAAAAAGAAATATCAATATAAACATCAAATATAAAAAATGTAATTCAATTACTTTATCGACGCGGCACAAAATTTTCCATCGCAATGGTCTTTTCTCAACTTTGTTTGTGCTCGACAGAGTTTTACCGGTACCGTCTTAATATGTTTTTTGCCTTCAATTGTGGCACAGTTTCGTTGTAGAAGTCGAAGGTATACTCCACTCTGAGAAATCTTAAAGCCTTGGGCTTGAAGCTCAGTGTGTAGATCCTGCAAAGTTTTGCAGCTACGCACTAGTTCCGTCCGTCGTCGACTATCCGCTGCTCCACCCAACATTGCAATATCAATTATTGCTTTTAGCAATTCCGACTGGTCATCTTCCACACGCGGCCTACCAGAAGTTTCTCGAATCTAATGATAAAGTAGAATTTTCTTTCAAAATAAATGAATTAAAAATGTATTCGCTGTCAGAATTTTTAAAAATCGACTTTTCTATTTGTGCATTTTCTGTAAAAAATATTTTTTAAGTATATAATAAAATCAAAGAAGAATTACTGTACTATAAATACAAACAATTAAATTGTAATTATGAGAATTACTCATAATCAATACTCCATATCTTACATGCAAGTCTTTTGTTACATCCGGATTCTCTTTTCTCAGCACATTTAACGTTTCCTTTCTTTTCAGTCTGTATTTCTTTTCACGTTCGGCTTTGGCCTTTTTTGCAACTAATGACTTTTTCTTCTCTTCAAGATCTTTTCTCATTTTATTAATTTCTTTCTGAATTTCAGGCCCAGCAAGACCTGAATCACGTTCCTCAACTAATGCAATGAGTTTTTTTTTATGAAGCTTATTTGTATCTTCAGGGTATCTTGAGCAGGAGTATTAAATTTTTGTGTTACGTCAGTACTGGTTTCTGTGGATTCTTCATCAGTCGCTTCATCACTGCTTGTCACAATTTTGTCAATTTTTCTACGTTTATTTTCTAAACAAAAAAAGTGTTCAGGTTATTGCAGATTTTTAATTAAATAATAAATTTAATTTCCATATTAATACCTCTTATAAGACTGTCAAGTTCTATTGAAACTGGTTCTTAAATAAGATTTAGTCGTACAAAGAGCACCAATTCGCATAACATTTTCAAGAAAAAAAACTATTTTAAAATAAAAGAAATATTATATTACAAATACAAAAATTTATTCTTTAACATTACTTAAACATTACTATAAAAACGATAAAAATCCACGTATTCAATTTTTTTATTTCTAAGATAACAAATATCCAAATTTCATTGACATCGTTCTGTATTTTCAATTTAGAAAATTCGCCAGAATAGCACTTCTTATATGCTTCAAAAAGTTTATTATAAAGTGACATTTTTATCTGTAACTTTTATTTTAAAACATTCACTTTTATTGGTTCACATGCCAACTACACCGGTTTATAAAACTTGTCATATGTAAAAAAACACAGGTTATAACAAGTGAGTGAGGCGAGGGAAGAACATCCACAATTTGCATCAATGCGCATGAGCGCGATTCTTCGGAGTTTGGTTCGTTCCGTCGTTTAGTTTGCGTTCGACATAGCCCGCGTAAATTCTAAAAGAGATGTAAAATAAAGCCACGTGTCATAAAGAGGAACCCCTCCCTCCTCTCGTGGTCAAGAGTAGCATTTTGCTGACACCCCCCTCCCCCTAAATGGGCCACGTGGTTTATGGTAGACCCCTTTCTCGTAAGTGCTGTAAATTTTCATCATTCAATATATAAGGAAACAAAGATGTATACTATCAGTGAAATTCGTTGTCATATATAAGTGTGCGTGTGTGTCTGTGTATGTAAAAATCCTTCCTGTTTACCTCCGTTAGTCAAGAATTGACGGGAAAATTTATCGATATTTTTTAGTTACAAAATTAAAGTGAGAAAACAATCTCTCATTTATTCTCTTCAAATTTTATTCTTCTTTAAAATATTTAATGCCTCTTGTTTTAACTAAAAAATTTTTTTAAAAATTTTTTTTCAAAAAGTTTCTTAAATAATTTTGTTGTCATTAGACTGTTAGAATACACTAGTATACCAATTTTGAGCGTATTAGGTTGTAATGATAACGTATTATTTTTGACGTTTGAAATTCAAAGTTTCTGAAAGAGTAAAATTCATTCATTTTTGTACGCGTAATATATCTATATATATATTACTGAGCTCACTGCTTAGCTTCTTTTTCTTCTTCTTCTTAACAGTTCATACGGTTTCGTTGGCAACGCACTTGCCTTAAATTTGTACATACTGCCATGACAACTGCTTAGCGGACAGGTAGAAAGTACCAATAGCGCACCCATTGCCGCACATCACGTGGGTTCTCTCTCACCTCACGCTATACCTCTTGTGGGCCCAGCGATCTATATTACTTGGTTGCTCGTAAAATTTCCTCAGTTCGCCCGTTCGCCGTCGACCGGACTCGGGGCTTGCTCCAAGGCAAATCGACAGCAACTCTCTCTTCTCTTTTCACCCTTTTACCTTTTCGATCTAACGCCGAGGTTGACATACGACTCTCCCAAGAAATGAGATCTTCCTTTCTTACGTGGTGCAAGCCGGCGGTAACTCAGGTACAAATGGGGCTGCTTGCTTGTACTTCCTAGAAGGAGTTGTACTCAAGACTCAGGTACAACTGGGCAGTAGTAACACCCTTCGCCTCTCCGTCTCTCTCTTTTTACCTATCATTGCTCTTGGTCTAAGCAGGAGTACAGCCGTGTAAGACCAATGCAATGAATTTCCTACATGAGAATGTGAACCAACCCTGTGAAGAAGAGGTACAACTCGACCTTCACAGAGTCAATGCACCAGGTAGATTCTTCGACCCAAGGTACAACTTGGGGGAAGATGAAGATTGTATTTCTACTCTCTCTTATGCGCAACTATTTATCGTTAGGCTAGTCTAGTCTTTACGATTTTGCTAATTCGACCTAGCGTGCACGACCCTAGTTATCGTCCGTACCGATATTTAGGGGTAGTATCTAGAGCCTGCCCTCTTGTATAATGAGCGTCGGTCTTGGATAGAAATCATCGTTTATAGGGATAGATAGATAGATAATGGTTATATTAGAATATACTTTTGGTAATTGTACAATAAATTATAATGCATTTTTACGTTAAAGAATTGTAATACTACAATTGGTAAAAATTTGGAATAACCATGCTTTAATATATTAATGATATTTTAAAATAAATTAATAAGATTAAAAAATTAAATTAAATACTACTCTTTAGATTTAAATTAGTAAAAATGTTTACTAATTTAAATTAGTGACTGCCTTTGCTTTTGAACTAATAAATTTTATTAGTAAATATTAATTTCTTCCAATTTATTAATTTTAATCATTCAAAAGCAGAAGGCACTCACTATATATTAAAAGTTAGTAAAATTTTTTTCGATTTTCGATTTAAAGAGTTGTCAAAATAAGAACAATTTATTCTTTTTAAACATTTAAAATGGAATTTTTTTACACACTATAACGATTTTAATTTAATAAATAACTTTCAATGTGGGTCAAAAATCGCAGTTTTTTCATTTTCGCTTCTAAAAACGTGGCGGATTTTAGCCATATCTAAAACTATACGATATAATTTTCAATGAATAATCTCTATGAAAAGCGTACTTTATCTAAACTGTAATATTGCTATAATTGAAATAATACATCGATTTTAGCAGCTTTACAAATTTTTGTACTTTTACATTTTGCTGTAATCTTGCTACATTGAAAGAGGGTCCAAAATATTACCTACTTCCAATAAGACACTATAGCAATTGAATTCTGTATTACAACAGCGCCAGGTATACTTCCCACTATGATTGTTGTAAAGTTACAAATTAAGTTTAACTTATAACCTCAAAAAGTGTAGTATCGTTAAACTAAAAGTGGTAAAATTACAAAAACTTTTCTATGTAATTTTACAAATTCAAATTGTAAGATTTTTTTAATTTTTACAGTGTAGTAAGATTAGGTTTTGATTGATTTCTTTTATATTACTTTTGCATTATATCGAGTCATTTATTTTTATTGTGTATTGTTAATTTTCTTTTGGTTCATTTTAAATTAATCTTCGTTAATTATTATTTTTGTAATATTTCTTTATTATTTGAATATATTTTCTTACGAAGGTTTAAAACTCTGCTTTGTTACTAACTTTACCCTTCCTATCAATATCACTAAATTGACTAACTAGCTTGCTTTAATTTTGTAATGACGCTTTACGCCATTTTACTAATTTATTTGATAAAAGATAATTTGTATTTAAACCCGGACTTCATCTGGTGAGCAAATACTTTTTATGAGTTGTCCTATAAGTAAGTAATTTATCTGCCAAATATTTTTGAATTTTATAAAAAACTATAAGAGGAGGGGGTAAAAGTTTTGACTTTTGTTGCGACACGTACTCCTTTGTTTATTTACTGTAGTTAAACGAAAAGATGAAATAGTTATTTTCGTATCAAGGGCGCAAAATGACATACTTTCCGCGCAGGTAGGAAAAAAATAATTTGCGTATATTGGTTTTATAGATTTTTTCAAAAGCTTTTGATTGCCGTAGTCCATTTTAGAAATTTTTTTTATTTTGACCAAAATTTTTAAAAATTAAGGATAAAATTTAACTTTTTTCATCTTCTGACTCGTTTTTTTATATTTTATTTTTATTGGATAGTATAATGCCGGCATTATTGTTTTTTATTTTATATTTTTTTTGTAATTTTTAATATATTTTTAATTTTTTAAATACTTTTTTATTTACTTTTTATTATTTTTTTGTTATTGTATAATGCTTGCTTTATTGTTTTTCTTTTCTTTTTTTTTAATTTTTAATATATTTCTAATTTTTTTAAACTTTTTTTTTTTTTTTATTTCTTCTTAAAATTTAACATTAAATGAAAAAAAATCCTTTCACTAATAATTGTATTTAATTTCAGTTTTAAAATAATCTGATGATGCCGGTCGTCGACGGGCGAAAGCTAATAAATAATTATCAAATTATATGAATGGATTTTTCAAAACAAAATAAGATCTCACTAAAATTAATAATCCAAACAAAATAACAACGTTATATATATTAAATGAAAAGGTTGCAAAATTATGTATTCATCATTTTTATTTAGATTTTGCCTTTGACTATTTTCTGGTTCCTTTTTGAACTTTTTTATTTGAACCCTTTATTGAACCACTTTTTGGATCTTTTTTCTTAACAACCTTTGATTCTGCAAATACATCATATTTTGTCTCTAATTAAGTTTTCTTTAGAAGTAATTTACCATCTGGCGTAGGTATAAAGGCATGATATTGTTCTGTTCATTAGAGACAAAATATGATGTGTTTGCGGAATCAAAGGTTGCTAAGAAAAAAGCCTTTTTATTTAATGTTAAATTTTAAGAAGAAATAAAAACAAAAAAATTTAAAATATATTAAAAATTATAAAAAAAATTTTAAAAAAAGAAAAACAATAATGCAAGTTTCATACAATAACAAAAAAATATAAAATAAAAAAAAGAACCATTTTTTATCGTTTCGTTTAAGTACAATAAATAAACAAAGTAGTGCGTGTCGCATCAAAAGTCAAAACCTTTAGCCCCTCCTCTTCTTATAATTTTTTATAAAATTCAAAAATATTTGGCAGATAAATTACTAACTTATAGGACAACTCATAAAAAAATTTGGGATTGATTAATCAACTTTTTTATTTTGGATAGACATTTGACGTGAAAACCGCCATATACTTCAAGAACACAATTTTATCTACAAGTTAAAAGCTACTAATTTATAATTATCTAAGCCATTTGAATGAAAATGAATCTAAATTCATAAATTATTGCAGTGGTAAATTTTCAAACACACTACGCGATTAAAATAGTAAAAATGTTGTCACCACGTCCCGTGTGGAAAAATTTTAGGGCGCTGACCAAGCGCTTAAGAGATCGCCTAACGTCTTTCTAGACCAAGGACAGACGGTCTTGTCGAGCGGCTGTTCAGAATTGAAACGAAACTTCCACGCTATCGTCTATAATAGACCAGCGTTTCTGGTCTGATCAACAGTGCTAGTAAATTCTAATCTACGTCTATTCAAAATTTCTCATTGTATGTTATGATAACTATTCTTAGAATGATAAGACTTAAGGAGGATGGTGACTGTCTTTTCGGGGCAGGTGGTAAGAGGGGAATTCACATGCTTTTATATGGGATTAAAACTGCAAATACCAACTGTTTTAATATATATTTTATAAGTAAAATATGCAATACTTAATATATTAGACATAAAAAATAGTATTTTTAATAATTCTAATTCATTATTCTTAAAAAATATTTTAGAAAATAATTATTTAATTACGTAAAAAAATTTTGTAAAAAAATTTTATGAGCATGGAGATCGTGACAACAACGCATTCCATTTCACACCTCTCCTCAGCCAATTCAAGTTTCATTAAAGTGGTGACTCAAAATTATGGATGGATATTGTTAAAGACATCGAAAGAAGTCAAATGCAAGTTTGCAGAAAATTCCAGCTGCCCCCTTTTACAAAATATAGACGAAAACGTTTATTTTTAATAAAAAATACCAAATATTTAATATTTTGTTAGATATTTGTATTAACAAATTAATGCAATATTTTTTTAAAAATTGAATAACTTTTTTATTTTTGCTTATAAAAAAAAGTTGTCTAAATGTTTTTTGTTTAGAATGGCTCAAATTTTTTGAAAAAAATTAATTAAATAAAAATTAACTGTTTTAATAAATTTATTTTAAAAATAAATTTTTTTTTATTTAAATCTGTTATCGGCTTTCAATCTAGCTGAAAAAAATATTGCTTACTATACTACAAAATAACATGCCAAATTTGACGAACACGTTATTTTTTGTTTTTGAGAAAAAAAATTTCAAAAATTGAAGTGCACACTGAAAAAAATATATTTATGGTACTGCCATAAATATAGCCAATTCTGACATATTATATTGGTCGATATGATACTGCCATACAGTATTGCTGTTTTAGCCATACGCAGTGTAGAACAGCAATATGCATTTGAGAGACAATAATATGTATGCGGAGGACACGAATACTGTATTTTAAGGACAGCAATACGGTATTGCTGTTTCAGCAAATCAAAATTAACATTATCATTTTTTTCGGTGCAGGTAGCGAGCCGACTTAGCTGACGCGACAATGAATATAGATTAGCTAAAAAAATTGGAGTTTTTTGTATACTTTTAATAAGAGATTAAATTTGTTAATTAAAATGTTTGAATAAAAAAATTTTAATGAAAATTTATTGTCTGAAATAATTCAAATAAACACCGATCCGTATTGATAGAGAATTTTTATGTTTTTATAATCCTACTATGGGGCCCGCCCATGTCAATCTTCCCAGGGCCCGTTCCGGCTCTTCACGGCCCTGCATGGGATGCTAAAGTCCTAAATAACGCGTCAAAAATATATTCCCTATCAGATAGGGGTATTCCAAAAAAATAATTTTAAAATGGCGGACACAAAATAGCGTCTAAAGTGATTTTTTATTTACAATATCGTAGCCATGTGAACAAAATCGCAAAACTTGATAGATGTCTTTAAAATTTGACAACTAAATGTTTTGATGTCCATGATCACGAAAAGAAAGTCAGAGTTTAAAAAGTCAAAATGGCGGATACAACATAGCGGACGAAATTTTTTGAAAATCTGTGGATTCGCTTGAAATTTTTATTCGGGGGATCCACTATGGCGGATAAAATTCAATAGGGCGAATAAAATGGTTAAAAACTAATTGGATTCACTTGAAAATTGTTACTTGACGGTTTTCAGTGTCGCTGATTACAAATTCAGAGTCAGATTTAGAATATTCAAAATGGCGGATCCAATATGGCTGATGGCTTAATTAAAAGTTGATTGGATTTGACTGAAAATTGTTACTTAGGGGTTTTCAGGGTCGCTGATTACGAATCCAAAGTCAGATTAGAAAATTTAAAATGGCGGATCCAATATGGCTGATGACTTTTCTAAAAATTGAATAGATTTGCCTGAAACTCGTTACTCGGGGGGTTTGTGGGGTCGACAAGGTTGACAAACACTAGGCAAATGTGTCGTTATTGCCGGTAGACTGCTCTCACCACTGAGCTACATGCACACCGAGATTCTCAGAGTTCCTTGAATTGTACTATACTTCCTACGTTATTTGATGATAACGTAGGAAGCTTCTTAAAGATGGTAAGCCTAATATTTCTATTCATAGACAAATTATAATTAAAAGGAGTGAATTTATCATTCGGTAATTAAATATTAAATATGAAAGAATCTATTAATAATCCGAATCAATTTCTCAAATAAATCTCTTAAGCAAGATCATATGTAGCGATAGCGCAGCTATCCTAAAGTCAGAAATCTGCTTTCTCAGAAAGACATTTTTTGAAAATAATAAATAATTTCAAAATTATCAAAGAACTCAAAAAAAACGGTAGCATGGTGGGATACGAGCCCACAATCATTCTATTGCCTATAGACTGCTCTCAGCACTGAGCTACATGCACACCGAGATTTTCAGAGTTCCTTGACTTATCTCATTAACGCCTGAAAACTCTGAAATTTTGTGTTTAATGTAAGATATAATTTTATATACTAAACATGCTCTCTGAAAATAACTGAAGCCTTTCTTTATGTTTTCAGGGTCACTCTACAAGATTCCGTGCTCAGATTTTAAACTTATTGCAAAGAAAATTAAATATGGCAAATTTTGTGCATCAAATTGTTAAAAAAATGAAATTTTTTTTTGAATAATTTTTTTCTTACTGAAGACATTTTTTTAAAATGAATACAAGTGTCACAAATTAGCACAAACTTATGAAACTTTCAAAATATGCGAAAGCGGAATTATAAAAATAATAATAATAATAATAATAATTTGAGAAAAAATTAATCAATTCTTTTTATGTTGCACCGATTTAGACAACGGCTGTGAAATGTAATAGAACTTAGTGTTTATATGTTTTTGAGGTCGCTCATCACGAACATGTACTCGGATTTTCAAAATTCAAAATGGCGGATCCAATATGTACGATAAAAATTTTAAAAATTTACTAGATTAGCTTGAATTTCGGGGGTGGGCAGACAAAAATTATTTAAATTTTATTACCAAAATAATAAGTTATGTGAATATGTATAAAAACTATACAGATAAACAAAGTAAGTTTGAAAATAATAATTAATATCACTGGATCATGGGTGATCTTATGCTAAGATAGCGTTGAAACAATTTATGAGAGCTAAGCCAATTATATTTAGACCAACAATTTTTTCGTTGAGTACTTCTGATTGATTTTATTTGTATTTTGCTTTATTCTGACGGCAAAGTCCTTATTTTACAAATTTTGAGTCGACTAGAATTGATTTAAATAATTTTTGTTGGACATATTGGATCCAATATCCAATATTAAAAAAAAATTTTTTTAATGTTTCTTTTATATTTTTATTTTTTTAAACATTTTTCAAAAATTAAAATTTTTTTAAAATTATTAACTTTTTGAAAAATTGTTATAGACCTTTTCTATTGTGCTCGCTGGGCAAAATTAAGCACAAATTTTATTTTTAAAAAATTTTAATTTTTGAAAAATATTCAAAAAAATATAAATATAAAAGAAACATTTAAAAAAAAATTTTTTAATATTTAATTTTTTTTCAGATACTTAAATATTTGTTATCGTTTGGGGGTGTTTTGCAAAAAATTAAAAAAAAATTTATTAGGGGAGAGTGGGGCAAACCGGACTGGTGGGTAAACCGCACCCCCCTCAATATTTCCGAAATGGTGAATTTGTCAAAAGTGCTATTTAGAAATTTGAAACAACCTTGTGTAGAATACCTTATTTTTTCAATTTGACATTTTTTACTTTTGTTTGTGCAACGCTGGGAGCAAAAGTTTTTTTTAGTTTTTTTCTACACTTTTCCGAATTTTTTCTTAAGGGAATTCTGAGGAAATCGTGTAATATTTCCAAATATTAGGTCTTGGGTTTTGAAGGTACCTACATACCTCAGAAATATATTTACCACCAAAAACTTTTATGAATTTGCAAAGCGTTTCTTTTTGACAAACATTTATTCTCAAAATGAGCCTGTGGGGCAAACCGGACCGTTTTCGGTGGCGCAAACCGGCCATAGAATATTTCCATTGAATTAAAGTTTCATAAAAATTATTTTTAAATAAAATGTTTCTTTCATTAAAATATTTACTTACAATGAACAATAATTGTCTTCCAATGTGAATTGGACCCTTTAATATTGTTTCTCTGATAATGACAAACATTTTTATTTTTTTATTTAAAAAAATCTTTATTTAATTAAGGGCATGTCCAAGTTGTGAAATGTAAACAAAGCAAAATATAAACAAACAAAGCACTAAAATCACATTTTTTATACATTTTTTTCTCTCACAAAAATTACCATTAGAAAACTTTTTTTAGAAAAATGATAAATTAGAGTGTCAAAGTTTCTAAAAAAATCAGTTTTGAGTGTGTTCAATAAATATCAATTAGTAAAACAACTAATTCAATTGACCTGTAAAATAGCATTTGTGACGCGTCGCGAAAAATAAACTGTTTGAGTATATCAACAGCACTGACGATGAAGAAGTATCATATCAGCGATTGGACCTTCAACATGTGGAAAGGGAAATTTTTCCCTTTCCTCCATGAAATTAAAAGGAGAAGGGGTAAAAACTTCTTCATCGTCCGTGCGGTTGATATAGTCAAACACTTAAATTTTTTGTGATGTCATCTGCAAAACCTATATATTTAATGTTTTCCGTAATGTTGAAACCATAAGACTTTATCAGGTCGCTTGTGTAGATATTAAACAATAATGGTGAATTTACCGCCCCCTGTTGAAGGCCATTTAACAAACGATATTCTACGCTATTATTCTTCTCGTCGAGGGAAACGTATATTTTTCTATCTTTTGTCAAACTCCAGATTATTCTGATTAAATGCTCGGGAACTTTTTTTTTATTAATTTAAATATTAGACCGTCCACCAGACTGCGTAAAACGCTTTTTCGACATCGATTAACCCTCCATCCGTCGCATCTTTTTTTGTAACGCGATCCGTCGCAGGTGAGGAAACTTCTCACCCATCGTAAATTAATCGAGTTTCTAGGAAAAAGACTCAAAATTAGTCTTAAGGGGTATCATTTTTTCTTTACGATAAAATTACAATCACATTGGAAAAGCTAAGAATAATTTATAAAAATATGAATTAAAATAATTGTTTATAACTAATAAACCCGTTGCACTTGTCAAAACATTAATAAAAATTAATAAAATTAAATTAATAAAAACCTAAAAAAATTTTTAGGTTAGACATTTGTCAATTGACAGACAGGGATGGGCAACCGTGGAACACGAAACATACGAAACACAAAAGAAAGTAACTAGAATATTGTTTTTTGACTCATTTTGAGTCACTTGAAGTTGCCGATTACTCATTTCGAGTCACTTGAAGTTGTCGATTACTCATTTCGAGACCGACTTCCAAATGAGTTGCAACAAAAATGAGTCGGGTTTTTTTCTGTGAGACGATTGCTCTCCGCGCACGCGCAGACCGTGCCAAGAAAGCATTGACAACATTGACAACACATGCTTTCAGGTATACTAGGTATAGATACCAAATTCAACACTTCAATTTACCATTTTCACACTGAAAAAAATATATTTATGGTACTGCCATAAATATAGCCAATTCTGACATATTATATTGGTAGATATGATACTGCCATACAGTATTGCTGTTTTAGCCATACGCAGTGTAGAACAGCAATATGTATTTGAGAGACAATAATATGTATGCGGAGAACACGAATACTGTATTTTAAGAACAGCAATACGGTATTGCTGTTTCAGCTATACATCCTAACCATACTTGTATGTCAAAATTAACATTATCATTTTTTTCAGTGCATAAAAAAACTGTAAATTTCTATTCATTTACGAAAATGTGATGGTCGAAAAAAGCAGCAGTAGGAGACCGAATATTGAGGATTTTTTCGACCATCACATTTTCGTAAATGAATAGAAATTTACAGTTTTTTTATGAAAATGGAAAATTGAAGTGTTGAATTTGGTATCTATACCTAGTATACCTGAAAGTATGTGAAAAGAAGTGAGTTTCAGTCTAAAACAAAATGTGTCTTTCTGCATAGTGTTGTCAATGCTTTTTTGGCACGGTCTGCGCGTGCGCGGAGAGCAATCGTCTGATATCGCAAAAAATTTAAGTGTTTGACTATATCAACCGCACGGACGATGAAGAAGTTTTTACCCCTTCTCCTTGTAATTTCATGGAGGAAAGGGAAAAATTTCCCTTTCCACATGTTGAAGGTCCAATCGCTGATATGATACTTCTTCATCGTCAGTGCTGTTGATATACTCAAACACTTTATTTTTCGCGATGCGTCAAAAATGCTTTTTTACAGGTCATTTGAATTAGTTATTTTACTAATTGCTATTTATTGATCACACTCAAAAATGATTTTTTTGGAATCTTTGACACTCTAATTTATCATTTTTCTAAAAAAAAGTATTCTAATGGTAATTTTTGTGTGAGAAAAAGTTGTATAAGAAAGGTGATGTTAGTGCTTAGTTTGTTTACATTTTGCTTTGTTTACATTTTGCAACTTGGACATACCCTTAAACTTTTATTAATTTTTGTATCAAAAAATTATATATATAATTTGCTCTTATATGAGTTGAATATAAGATGTTGATTGTTTAAAATGATTAGAAACATTAATATTTATGTAAAAAAAAAAATTTTTGGAGTTAGAAATGTTTGCTAATCAATGATGTGGACAATTCACGCGGGCCCCTCTCGTGTGGGCCTTCGAGGATTTGCCCCTTATGTGAGTTGAATATTTTTTAAAAAGTGAGAATAAATTTTTGTTAAAAACGCGTTTTCAATTGTTTATAGTCATTGTAAACATAATTTGTTGGTATAAAAAAAGTTAGTTGTTTGGACTTAAAAAAATTGTTGAGCAGGGCATTCATAACGGCTAAGAGCAGGGGCCCTGCTGGTGCCCTCGTAAATTTCCATAACTTTGTGATAGGCTTTCCTGAAAAATGTCACTCAATGTTTATTTCGGGTGCTTTGAAATGTAATTTAATGCATACTGAACTAAAGTTTTTTAGTAAAAAAAATATTTTTCTGAAACTGAGATAAATTTTTGAGCAGGGCAACCGTAAGGGCAAGCAGCGGGGCCCCTGCTGGTGCCCTCGTGGATTCCTCCTCATGGATCTTCCACGTGGGCCCCTGACATGGGCCTCTGAGCAGCGGGGCTCGAACGTGGCTTTTTCCTCACGGGTATGAATTAATATTTTTTAATATTGTTTACCATTTATCATTTATCGTTTTTAATATTTTCGAAGTTTTGCAATTAAAATTTTTTTGATTAATTGGATAAACAAATTATTCTAAATTCCATTATTTTGACGTCAAAAGTTTAAAAATATACATTAAAAAATTAGAAATTTTTCATTTTTTAAATTTTTTGAAAAAATTGAATACCTTCCGTTCTAATTAATATGTTTAAAAACTGTAAATTTATTGTTTATATATATCTTACAAAAGTCATAACTGATTAATTTACTGCAATATATCAAAATGTAAAAATTGTTTTGCCAAAAATAATGTCCTATAACCAAGATGTGAGTATAAAAATGTTTTTAAAAAATTTTAAAAATCGAAATTTTTCAAATTTTATATTTTTTAATGAATTGCATTTAAATGATCTATAATTTATTATTACATGTTTTGTGTTCAAGTTTTACATTAATTTTTCCAAAAATTGTCACTTATAAGTAGATAATTTTGTTGTTTTTTTTAATTTTTCGAAAACAGTTTATACTTACATCTGAAACATGGAATAGTATTTTTTGATTAAGCTAAAAGTAGGGCCTAAATTTTGACTCGGGTCTGTTGTCATAAATATTACATCAATAAAAATTAAAGTATAAAGCAGTTTTTAAAAACAAATTAATATAATAAAATTTTTTTAATTTCATAAGAAAATTACCGATTTTTCCTGTTCAAATTAAATTTCCGCAGCTGTTTATCGGTTTCCCCGCGCAATTCGTAGACATTTTGTTAAATTTATTATAGTAGAAACTAAAACCCGTCAAAGACTGGTATATAACATATTTTCTTAAAAAAGAGTATTTTCATAAAATAAATCAATTTTTATAGCCATTTGCAGGTTTATTTATGGCTAAAACTAAAAACCAAGTATATTTAAAGGACCCCGCACAAAATACATTAAAAATCCCTTTCGGTCAAATTGTTTGAAACTTTGGTAAAATGAAGTTCAAGTGATTCTGAACAAAAGCTCTCTGGCTCATACCCACCTTTCCGGGTTCGTTTGCCCGCTAGAAGCATTTGAAGGTGAAAGTAACAAACTGTATTTTGAGAGAATTTCATCTAATTAAAATGCATTTTTTTGGTGTCACTTTATAGATATACGTTCTTGAGGTCTCTGATATTGCAGAGCAGTATTCGTAATATTGCCATGCAATGTTTGCTACATTACCATAAGTAACATTTGCAGTATTGAGGCAATATGTTTAACATTTGGTGTTTTGTTTGAGTGTTTATAAAAAAGTATTGACGCTAAGAGATAAGGAGTGGAAAAATTATTTCTGCAACTGGTTGCTTACAAATATTTATTAGTCGATTACATTTATTATTTCAATGGGGTTGGCATTCATGGCAGCACCTTGAATGTTTCGCAATAGTTTAAGTGATAGATAGTTTACATTATCTTCATGCCGAACGTATCCTAGAAACCAAATGATGCAGGTAACACCCCAGTGTGCACGTACTATAACTGTTCTAGACTAAAAAAAGAACAGTGTTCTAGAATAAGTGTTACAATTTTATTATAGAACAGTTCTAGAGCTTTGTTCTAAATTTGTTCTGGAACAATTGTTCTGTATTTGTTCTATAACAGACATGTAACATTTGTTCCAAATTAGTTATAGAATTTTGATGTAACATTGTTCCTACAGTGTTCTAGAACACTGTTACATAAATTTAATATAACTGTTCTTTCACTATAAACTCGTGTTTATTTTCACTACACGGAAAAATGTTATTATTAAATTTTATAAAAGTATTTTACAAGTGTAGGACAAAATGCGACAAAGGAAAATTTTGTTATCAACAAAACTTACACAGTAAATCTTACTTTAAGATCGGTCTTAAATTCAGCACTGTCTGCTATAATGTTAAAGGATACAAAAATGTTGTATCTTAATTTAAGGCTGCTTTCCTGCTTTAAAATAAGACTTTCTTTTTACTGTAAAATTTTAACAAAACGTACCTATATAAAATTTAGTAAAGTTATATTAAAATTTGTTAAAAGTTTTCGATATTTGATATAACTTTACTAAATAAAGTACAATTTTTATTTAAGTTAAATACTTCTAATATAATAACTTTCTTTCCGTGTATAGTGCAGCCGCGTTTTTGCATGAATTACAAAAAATCTTTTGAATTTAGATACTTAGAAAGACTCGTATCGATAATTCGTGACAAGGCTTAAAACATGTTAATTTAGTGCAATATTCTTACAAAAAATTTGAAAAAAATTCATTGAAACATACATTGTTGAAAATGAAATTTTATTTAAAAAATTTTAAAAAATATTTTTATTAAAAACTACGTGTGAAAACAAAACTTTTCATTATAAAAACGTCCAATTTGATCAATTTTTGATGCAAAAGCAAAATAATTTCCGATTTGGCCTAGAGTGCCTCATATATAGTTATTTTTTAATAAGTATGTTACATTTTAATTTATAATTTTAGCGCTGCACATAACGGTCCCTCAATTCAAAAGAAAGTTGAAGTAAAATCACTTCCAAGCTTGCGTGGCTATGCGGTATGCGTATTCGACTTGTGTCCTCTAGGTCTAGGTTTCGATCCCCCGTGCGTGCGGAATTTTTCATTCTTAGTTTTAAGTGTTCTGTGTATAATTCTGAATATTGTTATATAAAGTATAAGTTCAAATAATTATTAACAATTATAATAATAATTTAGTCATTAATTTAAATAAATAAGATAGTCTGTTTAAATTATTAAAGAAAATAAATTTTTGTTTTTAAAACTTATTGCAAAAAAAGATATTCTATTAATTATTCATATTTTTATTTATACTTATAAACATTTATTTGTTCTATGCAACTATTAAATTTCTGCTTGGGTATTATTTATGATAAATCGTTTTTGTTATAGAATTGTTATATATTTGTTCTAAAACAATGTTCTAGTTTTGTTCTAGATTTGTTACATACTTTTGTTCCTATTTTGTGCCTCCAGGGGGACGACATTTTGACCTTCCTGTTCCTCACTAGTTACAGAACTTGTTCTTTTTTGTTCTGGAATAGTTACAGAATTATTCTGTAACTTTGCACACTGGGACGAGTAGTACAGAGTAACACTCACGATTAAACTGTCTCAATCATTAACAAAGAACTACACTGTCAGCAACACAACTTTTATACAACTTCAAAACTATATTATTAAGTTTAAAAGATTACCTTTGAAAAGCGATAAGTGAGTAAGTATGTATATATACATACTTTGTTTACATTTTTCTGAGAAATGAAGTATCAAGGTTGTAAAAATGTAAATAATGTAAACAAAATATATAAAATATATTTACAATTTAAAATATTACAATAGTTTATTATTGCAAAATATAACATGGTAATGTAGCAAACATTGCATGGCAATATTACGAATACTACTCTGCAATATCAGATACCTCAAAAACGTTTTTCTATAAAGTGACACCAAAAAAATGCATTTTAATTAGATGAAATTCTCTCAAAATACAGTTTGTTACTTTCACCTTCAAATGCTTCTAGCGGGCAAACGAGCCCGGAAAGGGGGGGTATGAACCAGAGAGCTTTGGTTCAGAATCACTTGAACTTCATTTTACCAAAGTTTCAAACAATTTGACCGAAAGAGATTTTTAATGTATTTTGTGCGAGGTCCTTTGTTTAAGGTGACCTTGAGAAGGAACATTTTTGACGTTAGTAATGATGAAAATAACAATGAAAAATAAAATATTTAAAGTCTAGCGTCCTTGATTTGTTTTCTATTGTCAATTTGGTTTTAATTAGTATTATGTTTTTTGTTAAGTACAAAATTGTACAAAAGGGTCTAGAGCCTGTTTATAATGAAAATAAAATCACGAAACATCTCCATTTTTAGAATTTCTGAAGTTCTTTTAATTAAAGAATATTGAATGAACTGGATTAATAATTATGAATTGCATTATTTTTATGTCACAATCTTAATCAAAGACCCCAAAAATACTACTGAATTAAGCTTGATAGTAATTAATGGCAATTACAATTTTTCGATTTTTTGATATTGAAAATATTTATATACTTACATCTTAGTCATACTATTTTTTGTATAAAATTATGCTAAAATGTGACTAAATAACATGTATTATTCAATTATATAGAGTTTAAAAGCAATTCATTAAAAAATATAAAATTTTGATATTTGCGATTTTTTGAATTTTTTAAAATCATGTTTACACGGAGAAAAATAAATAGTAATAATTATACTATTTTCGATGAAAAATTACTACTTGAAAGTAGTAATTTTGAAACTGCTCGAGAAATAGTAACTTTTGTTTCTTTTTCAAAGACTACTTTTTTGAAAAAGTATAATTTACTTCAAGGAATCTAAATTTTATTAAACGCCTAGTAATATTTAAAATGTCCAGAGCAATTAATACTCTGAGCGAAGCAATTATTAGTACGAATCAGAGCAATTATTATTATTTCGTAGAGATTTTTACTCGGAGAAGTAGTAATCCGTACCCACACAATGACGTGCCTCACACCGACGGGCGAAACAAATGCCTGCCTATTAATAATTTTTACTACCAGAAATAGTAATATTCACTTCATGAAAAGTACATTTTACAATGAATAGTAATTTTTAATATGAAAGTAGAATTATTACTATTCCATAGGAACCTTTACTAAAAACTCAACATCATTTTTCTCCGTGTATACTTACATCTTAGTTATAGGACATTTTTTTGGCAAATCTATTTTAGAATGTGACTAAATAACATGTTATACTTAATTATGCAAAGTTTAAATGAATTTTTTGAAAAAATTGAATTTCTTCCGTTCTAATTAATATTTTTCAAATCTGTAAATTTATAAACATCCCTTGGCCCAAAATTTCATCAACTGCATCTTGCCTAAAATGTTACAGCCGATTCTTACAGGATTTTGTCCGTAGAATACGAATTTGACCTTGAAAATATTGGATTGGATCCAGTTTTTAAGAAACTTACGTTTCAATACGCAAAAAAACCCATTTTTGACATTTTTTGAATGAATGTTGAATCATAAACCGAAACAGTAAATCTGTCTGCATAGGGCCAAATTAAAGCACAAACACTGCTATTCAATATCCAAAAACAAAAAAATTAATTTATGTACAATTTAACCTGTAATGTCCAAAGAGACAAACGCTGTTCCATAAACATATTGAAAACATCAGTACTTTTGACCATGTAAGGCAATTTAAATAAAAATTAGTCTCTCTAGGGGTTTTTATGGTCGATGCTTACTGTTCTGTATTCAGATTTTAATATTCAAAATGGTGGATCCAATATTGCAAATTTTTTTTTTAATTTTACATTTTTATCATAAAAGGCGTAAATTATTTTTAAAAATTGGTATGCCATTTGTAATTTTTATATTTCATAGCAGATTTGTAAGCAGCGATCATAAAAAAACCCCAGAGAGACTAATTTTGACTAGAATTGTCTTACATGGTCAAAAGTAATGTTATTTTTAATACGTTTATGGAACAGCGTATGTTTCTTTGAACATAATAGGTTAAAGTGTACATAAATTAAATTTTTTGTTTTTGGATACTCAAGAGCATTGTTTAAGCTTTAATTTGGTGCTATGTGGACGGATCTAATGTTCCGGTATTGGGTTGTAAATTCATTCAAAAATGCCAAAAATGCGTATTTTGTGTATTGAAACATAAATTGTTATAAGAGAAAGTTCTATTAGTTTTACAATTTCTTGCTAGATGGCGAGAATTACCTCTCTCGCGCACGACTTGCTTCGCGTAGAGTATAAGTCCCATAAACAGGCTCTTCACTATATTATCTTAAATGATAATATCAACGTCTGCCACGACGTTAACAATTTTTAACTATTATCCACTGATCACGGATAATAGTTCACAAATATAATTCTTTGGGGAATATAAAATCATTTTTATTATAATAAAAATAATTGTTATTATTATATTTGTAATATTAAATAAAAGTTGAATATTAAATAATTTATTTAATATTAAATAATTAAATATTTGCTTTGAAGACAACCTTACTGCAAGCTTGCATTAAGACCTTGCAGCAAGCTTGCACTACAACCTTGCAAAATTTAGGACATACACTGAAACCTCCGAACTTTAGACTGCTTGGTTCTGGTGTCTAAAGTTCGGAGTGGACACCTTGACGCCAAAAAGTGTAAACACTCAGGGCCGTACAGTAGATGAAAGCAAAATTGTGTTCGATATAAATTTTATTTTTCTTTAAAATGTTTTTTTATCAACTCCCTCATCTATTTTCCTTAAAATTTCACTCTTCTTTTCAATATCGAATGTCACTTACTTTTATTTTCAATTAATTTTTTAATTTTTACACGCCAAAAATGAAAAATGAAACAGAAAATATTAAATACTCTATACTACTGTATAGAGACGTATTTTCCTTACAATTTTCTGCATGATTTGGTAAAAAGGGCCTACTGTCTCACTATTGAAATATAATAGCTATATGAGCAACTGCTTGATTAAATTTTGAATAATTTGCGTGTACTTGGAAGTGTCAATTTAATTTCAGATCTCTTTCAGAAAATTGCACTTATCTTCTAAAATAAAATGAATAAAGTGGGCCCTTTCCATGAGGACGTACATATATGATTGTCATATTATATAACACTAACAAAACAGTTTGCAACTAAATTGCTAAACACATTATAAATGTAAATAACAATTTGGTTAAAAATTCTTTTTGTCTTTTGCAAATGCTGACAATACATTATGTTTAGGGGAAAGTTCGAAGTATATGTGAAGCAAGATAAACAAGATAAAGAAAATCATATTCATACCTACGATAATAGTGGCGCTTTTGGAGAATTGGCTTTACTTTATAATCAACCTAGGGCAGCGACTGTCAAAGCAATTACGCCCGGTACTCTTTGGGCAATGGACAGATTAACTTTTCGACGTATCCTTCTTAAATCTGCTTTCAAAAAATGCAAGATGTACGAAAATCTTCTGAACAAAGTACCAATGCTTAAATCTCTAGAGGTATAAACTCAAAACTTACATTCAGATTATTTAATTTTATGGATTTTTTAATTTTGCTGAATTTTTCAAATAGCGTGAAAATATAATGTGATTTTATTTGACAAAATTGCAGCCTTTTGAACGAATGAGCTTAGCTGATGCTCTGCTTCCAAAGCAGTATGAAGATGGGGAGCAAATCATTAAACAAGGGGATTCTGCAGATGGAATGTATTTTGTTGAAGATGGTGTTGTTAGAATCACAATCCAGGGAGATAATGGTCGCGAAGTTGAGGTTTGTTTTTTCATTTTTTTTATTATTATTACAATGTCATTAGATTGACCTATTTTTGGATAATGATCTATTTTTTGGTAGCAATAGGGCGATCCATGAACTCTGAATCTCAGATTTTCTTCATACTTTACCATTTTGTTCTTTTAGGGACATTCAAAGCTGTCAAAATAGTTTTGCAAATTTCAACCATTTGGCAAGATATTTCAGTTATTGTATTCCACAATCTATAATTTTTGTATTCTTTGAATTAAAATTTTTGTTATAGCATTTATTTATTATAAAAATATAAAGAAAAATTTACTTCAAAAGTACCTAAATGTAGTATGTAAATGAATAATTTTAATAATTTCAATATAAACATTATTTTTGAAAGAAGTAAAATTTCCTGCTAAAAATTGTAATTCAATATTTTATACCTTGCATAAAGAATTCTCTAACTTTAAAAACTTTAAATAAGTAATGACACATTTTTAAGTTTCGATAAATACTTATTTATAAAACATTGTAATTAAGCGTTTTGGTGCAATAATCGGCCTTACACGTGAACGCAAGCGCTAATACCAGTCGGGTGGCACTCGACTGGTATTAGCGCTTGCGTTCACGTATATGGCCGATTATTGCACCGTAACGCTCAATTAATCACAAAAACGAGGATGCAAATTCGAGATATCCATACAATCTTGTCATCTTGCTTGTTTCAAGTCTTTTTTACAGCAATACTTAGTAACTGACAGAGCTGCCACACACGCTGCGTATGGACCAGGCCGTGCAACGCTAAATTCAAAAATTAATTCTCTGTAGAAATATCATTATAATTATTAAAATATTATTAAAATTCAATAATTGTCCTTCAATTTTCATGCTAAACACTTGTTTTCAACTATCATAAATTTCGAAATGAAAATGGATGAAAAAAGTAATTCGAAACTTTAAGTAATATCTTGCAAAATAATAGAAATTTTACAAAACTATTTTCGCAACTTATAAATGATCCCTAAGAAAACAAAATGTCAAAGTATGAAAAAATCTGAGATTCAAAGTTTGTTCTGCTTATGAAATGCCCCTACATGGAAAAAAGTACGTGAAATTTTTCTTGAAAGTATATACATGACTTTTGGATAAGATCAAATTTTTATAGTAGGTATATCATATATGATAGGAAATTAAATAGATAGACTATTTAGGAATTTCTTAGGAAGGATTTATTTGAACTAGTCAGGAGCGAGGCTATTTTAGGCGACATCTAGAATTTGACTGGAGCCAAATCAGTTAGTTTTAAATGAGAATATACTAATATTTTTTAATGTATGTTTCTCACACAATTTTTTTTAAAATTATGAAAAGACATAGAATTCAATTATTTAATAACCAATAACTTTTGAATTGTCTTTAACAAAATACTTTCAAGACGGTGACGAAGCTCAGTTTTTTTCTGGGTGTTCGCCTAACACTAAGTGGTCTTCGGTTATGGACGGAACAGTTCAGAAACGTTTTTAAAAATATTCTAATAAAGTTTTGTAAAAATTCAAAATTCTAACCATTTCAGAACGTGTTAGTATTGAAAATAATACAGTTTCTAAATTTTTTTCACATTTCATAGTATTCAAAATACTGGGTTTATAAATAAAAATATCAGAATGTGTTATAATTAAATTCTACATTTCCGAATTTACAATTGTCTAACATCAAATGATACTTTTTCTAAACTTTTGTACGAATTTTCTGTTCGATATTTAAGTCATACGCGAATACTTGTATACTATATAGGTAAGTTCATAAGTGTTGATAAACGTCGAAAAGTTAAACAAAAATTGTTCTTTTATCTGTATGATTAATTATCCTATATAGTATGAGAATGAATGAGTAAATTTCAGAATATCTGTGTAAACAAGTGCAATTTATTTTTTTCATTTTACAGAAATATACAATTTTTTTGAAAGTCAATGAAATTCCCAAGCAAGGTGCTAGAAATTTTCATTGACTGCTTCTGAAACTCTCATGCAAAAGTGCTAAAATGTTTATTGTATTTTGTACCGTATCCGAAAGTCAATCACTGAATCAATAAAAATTTTACGTATTTTTTTCCGTGTATACAAAACTTGAAGTTTTATTAGATCTGTCGATAAAATTTTGTATGACTAACTTAAAAAACAATCAAATCATTTTAGAGATGATTGCTCTTTGTAAACCGACTTTAAATTACTTATAACTTTCCATAACCACTATTTTTGTACAAAATGTAACTACTTTTTTCGCAAACAGGTAAATCGCATCCCTGGTGGCGGTTATTTAGGTGAATTGGCTCTTGTAACGCATAAACCACGAGCTGCTTCGGCTTATGCTGTCGGTAACGTCAAATTAGCCTGTAAGTACATCAAATTAATTTCATTACAGAAATATAGGAATTTTTCGTTATTACCTTTTATGCCTATAATTTCAAGGTCTTCTATTTTATCCACTATAGAGAAAGTGAGGGCGAAGCGACGCAATCAACATTTCTCGCGAAAACATTTAATTTCTTAAAAACTATCATATTAATTCATACCGATTAAAACCTTCATTAATCATAAGTTTACATTCAAACATGCATAAAAATGTACGCCTGGCAGTCATAAAGTGGGTGGGGGGGGGGGTCTAAGCGCGTCTGATAACCCTTCGAAAATTCTCTCAGAAAGATAATTAACATAAGAGAATAAGTTAGTTAATTAATAATTTTTCAAATAATCGGGTTTGTGAATTTAAGTAATTATTTCAGAATGTTCCTTTTTTAATACTATTTTAATTCTGCCTACACTGAGAAAACTGGATAATCAAACTTAGGGGGTTAGGTTTTGTGTGTTAAGTCTGATTCTCTGGATAGTTAACTTTTCCCTCCAAGTTAGTCAAACTAATCATCGGAGTCTCTATTTAACCCTCCAAGATGGTTACGAAAAACTTAATCTTAAATATAGTATGTTTGTCCCTCCAGATAGTTAGTTGAATACTCCATTTTTCTCTGTGTATGTACAAGATTTTAAAAATTTTATACTGAAAATATTAATAAATAAAAAAAATTTTGAAGTTTTTTCCCTTATGCAAATGATATTTGTGTATTTTAACGTTAAAAATTTTAACTTTAAACGTCTTTTACGCCGCCATTTTTTTATTTAACCCTTAAACCGCACACTGCCTAATCCATCCTTAAACCGCATACTGGGTGTGCGACACCCGAGGACTTTTAAGTGTGTTCTCCAAGTTGGAATAGGATATTATCTTTTGGAGAAATTATCTTATATAGCTCAATACATCTATTTTGAAGGAGAATAGGTTTCATCATGATTTATTTAATTTAAATAATTAAAAAGAAGTTTTTTAAAACAATTGAAATTACCTTAAATCAAAAACTGGGTGTCAGACAAGCAAAAATTGTTCGCCGTCAATTTCATAAAATTATTAAATACACAAAGACACTCGGCAGACTAATGTCACTGACGAAACATAATGTCAAGTTCAAAATGTACTGTTTAATATCAACACATGTTCCATATTTACGAATTTAACCGAAATATTAGAATAAAAAGCTAGAATATGGGTGTCGCACACCCAGGGTACGGTTTAAGGGTTAAAGAATAATTTAGATAGAATTATATTTTAAGGTGTGCTTTACTTTAATTTAAAAAACTTTACCATTTTTTTGTAATAAAATTTTGATATCAAATGATATTAAATTATAAGGTTTTTTCCATGTTGAACCACTTTTTGCATCTTTGAATGACTGCTAGACGTACATTTATATACCCCTTTGGATGTAAAGTTTCGATTTATAGAGGTTTTAATCGGTATGAAATGATAAATTTCGTATGGCACTAGTGCGAAAATCAGATTATACTTGTGTGACCACTGATCTCTATATAGGTAGTTCTACAAACGAAGGAAGAAAATAAAAAAAAAATTTTACGTTCAGGTTTTAAAAAGTAGCTAAAGTTCAAGTGAAAAGTATTATCAAAGTTACCTAAATTTTGCCAGTCAAAAAAAATACAAATTGTAAATTTCACAGCTTAAGCACATGTGTATTCTGTCAGAAAGTGACAGGAAACTGAGAATTTGGTCAAAACATTTTTTTTTAATGCATGCTAGGAAACTGAGAATTTGTCTGACCACAGGGCCATTTCGATCACAAAGTACACAATTTTAGTTTATTGAATGCAATTGTAAATGTAAAATGCAACTGATAGGGTAAGTGAGACTAAGTTCGGCCACACTCCAGTAGTCGGCCACTTTATCTTATTTTCCGTGAAATTAAAAGAAATCATTAATGTCGATAAGTGAGACAAAAATTCTAATTTTCCTGATAACCTAAATACACTAGAACCTCCAACGATTGCAGCGTGACCTTCTTGTGTGCAATAGATAGAGGTTTTCACCTTGATGCCATCTTTCCATAAAGGTGTCAATACTCAGGGCCGTACACATACTGTATGTGTGTATACTATTTGAGGTTAAGAGAAAAATTGCATATAATTTCAAATTAGAAAATTTTTTTTTTTAATATTATGTTTAGTTTAGGTGTCTAAGTACGTTCTTTTACGTTTTTGACCTTTTTCAGTCATGTTGAAATATAAGAATATAACTTTAAAAAACTGGGCGCAAAAGAACACTAAACTTAGTACAATACTGCCTTCGCATTATTATGGCCCCTACTGAAAATCCCCGTGCAATATCTTGTACAGGAAATTGTACAAGATCTTGTACAGGAAACTGTACCATTTTTGTCAATGAACCTGTACCATTTCAGCATAAGAAATTGAAACAAGTTCTTGTACAAGATCTTGTACAAAAACTTGCACAAGTAATTTTTTTTGATTTCGAACAATAAGGTTCATGTACAATTCCTTGTACGAGATCCTGTACATGTTAAAATTAATTAAAAACTTTAATGGCTGCGCAGTAGTTTTCTTTGGCTTCTACAGCTGCGCAGTTGTTTTTAAATCGTAAATGCAAAAAATCTCTAACAACAATGTTAAAAATTTTCTTATATTTTGTATAAATAAAAAAATTAATAAAAAATAAGAAAAAATATTATCTGCACAAGAACTTGAACAGGATCTTGTGGATGTACACATTCTTCTACAGGATCTCGTACAAGAAATTGTACATGAACCTTGATTCAAAAGCGAAAAATTTACATATACAGGTTCATGTACAAGATGTTGCACAAGATCTTATACAAGTACACATTCTTGTACAGGATCTCGTACAAGAAATTGCACATGGACTATTCAGAAGAGAAAAAATTCAGATGTGCAAGTACACATTCTTGTACAGAATCTAGTACAAGAAATTGTACATGAACCTTATTGTTCGAAATCGAAAAAAATTACTTGTGCAAGTTTTTGTACAAGATCTTGTACAATAACTTGTTTCAATTTCTTATGCTGAAATGGTACGGGTTCATTGACACAAATGGTATAGTTTCCTGTACAAGATCTTGTACAATTTTCTGTACAAGATATTGCACGGGGATTTTCAGTAGGGGCGGTGTCCTCCCCTCTCACCCCCCTAGCGGATGACCAACAAACTTTTGTAAAGAACTGCAATAAATAGAGATGCAATCGTTGGATGTTCTAGTGTATACCAGTCGTTGGGTCAAAAAAGTGCACAAAAATGCAACCAGCAAAGTCTTAATGATTTCTAGTAGTTTGAGGGCTTCATATAAGGTTTTTCGATTCCCGTAGTTGCCGGTTAAATGTTAGGGGAAAAAGTTGTGGTCGAAAGTTATAGAACAAGGAAATAGCTTTTAAATGACTGGTCGTAAGTTAAAAAAGTTGCACTCGCACTAAGGTCGAGGGTTCCGTACACCAAAACAAAACTCATTAAAATATATATATATATATATATATATATATATATAAAAGAAATATGATTTATTAAAATTAACATATATGTTAAAAGTAATTCAACAAATTACTTTAAAAGAAATAAAACTCTCACTTTAATATTAAAATAAATGTTTATTTAAAAGAATTAAAATAAGGTTTCACAACTAAGTATTCGCGAAACTAGCTGCCTAATGCCGATCTCAATCGAACTAACTACTCAAGCTACCGTAGTTCTCTATGAGTCTGCGCATTATTAAAAAAAAGTAAATTGACGCTTTAATTTAAATAATTGGGTTATTCTTAACACCCGGCCATCCTTAAATTAATTTTTGGTCTCAAAAATTTCTCATTTGAAACTTTACAATTTATATGTCGTAGGTCTTTTCGTAATTTTAGTGGACCTTCGAACTTCTTAGACACCTTTATCTTCTGCGTTAATCTCACTATCAACTACATCTCTTAATTTTTCTTTTTGTAGATTTACATTTCCATTTTCGAAGTTTTCTTTTTCATCGCTATCGGTGTCTCCGTTTACACTAATTTCATCATCGCTTTCACATTTATGTCCTGTCCAAATCTTCAGTTGGCTCACGTGGGTCGTAGTCTCAAATCCACGATCTCCTGATTCATTTAAACGTTTAATACCATAAGTGACACTTGGACCTATTTTCATAATTACTAAAGGCTCAGTGTAAGCCGCCTGAAGTTTTGTTGATTGACCAGTCGCAATAGGATTCCTTCGCATATAAACAATGTCGCCCAAATTAAATAGTACATTTTTATTCCTTCCTGAATCGTATCGCTCTTTGTAACGCATTTGTTCTGATTCAATTCGCTTTCGAATATCTCGCTGAATTTCGGTCGGTGACGTGTATGTTTCACAATTTTCAGTCAATTTTCGCAAATTACCATCTTCGAATCTTGGTAAATAACCCAATAGTGCCTCAAACGGCGCTTTACCTGTAGTTACATTAGTCATTAAATTTATGTCTCGTTCAATTTTCTTTAAGCTACGGTCCCAATCATTCTGTTCATCAAAATCTACTGAAATTTTTCATTGCTGGAATTAAAGTTTGATTGAATCTTTTTATCAAGCCGTTAGCTTGTGGATGTCTATTACAATTGACAAATTTGCGCTGTGCCGACTGGGTCGGCAGGGATACCTGGGCCCATTAAGGGCTATTCTCCCGATGGTAAAGCTAGTATCTACTTTCAGCGAAAGACACTGCTCTTAATAGAGAGATGGCATTGATTCAGCGAACCTCCTCAATACCATCGCTCCGGAGGGGAACGGGGATGGGAAAATTGTCGTTATAAGGCTGTTTGAGCCAAAACGACGACTAGAAGACCGAGCGCCCTTCCGGGAGGAGACGATTAGCATCGCCGCCCCTCACCCTCGAAGGATCCGTGGATCCTTAAAGGGTGGGGGCGACGAAGTACCCAGCGGGGACCTCGTGGAGGTTTCGTCTCCGAGCTAAGCTCCGCTCACCGATGTTTGGTTGGTCGTGGCTTACGTATCTAAAAGAACAAAACAACTAAAAACGAAAACTTGAACAAAAACAAAAGCAAAACAAACGCGCACAACAATAGCAGCTGACATCAAAAGGAACTGTGTTGATGTCAGCTGCTCTAAGCCTACAGCATTGTATTCCATCACCGGACTCCTTTTGGGAGGTCATGTGTGATGGAAACGTTGCTTTCATGGTTGCTTTCTCCCACCGGACACCTGTTATGGGTGTCTTGTGTGGGAGGTGCATTGCCTATTGTTGACATGGTTGACTCTCACCGGACTACTGTAATCATAGTCTTTTGTGAGAGCAACATTGTCGTCTTTATTTGGTATTGCTCCTTCTCGCCGGACTCCCATTATGGAAGTCTTTTGTGAGAGGAGTGCCTTACCCTCCGATCGTTAGCGCTCTTGTTTGGCATAGTTCTCTTCTACCGGACTGCAGTTTTGCAGTCTTTTGTAGAGAGAACGTTGCTCGTGCTTTCCCTTTTATCCTTGCGTTTATTTCATTTCACTCCCACCGGACCTCTATTAAGAGGTCTTGTGTGAAAGGAAAGAAAATTTGGCTTTTGTTTCCTCCCACCGGACTTTTGTTAGAAAGTCTTGTGTGGGAGGAAATGTTGCCCGCCTAGTGTGCCTCGTGCCAAGATGTGGTTATTTTTATTTTTGATTTCGGTCTTCCTCCCACCGGACTCCTGTTAGAGAGTCTGGTGGGGTGCTCCCTGTGGGAGGGGTGCTGTTGGTGCCTCTCCACCCCTGCTCCTTCCTGTCAATAACCAGACGGCAAAACCTAGAGAAGTGGGGGTATGCCGTCCGACCCGTAAGCCTACGGGCTGAGGCAGGCCACTGGACCACCCCGCCGACACCCGAAGCGAGACGTGTTTCATGGTCTCCTCCGGGGCACCACAGGCGCAGGCCGGTCCGGCACCAAGGCTGAACCCTCAGAGTTTGGAGGCAAAGTCCCCGTGAACAGTCAGCATTTGCGTCGTATGGTATCCCGGAGAAATCCATCCCCTCCTCAGGCGTTCGCCAATGTCAGGGAGAAACTAGTGTGTTACCCTTCCAACGGTGTCCCTCGACCAACTCTCCTGCCACTGGCGAAGTGACTCCCTCCTCACCTCACCCTTAGTTCTCTTGTTGATCTCCTTACCATTGATCGACAGTTGTCCAAAGCGAAATCCGTGTCGCCGGCGAATGCTATAGAGCGCCACCTTCTCACGCAACATGACACACACGGCAGGGCGCCCGCGCGAACGCACAGCGCACTCCCGGAAACCGTCACGTAGGCCTTTGTTACTGTTAGCAGCGATTGTCTCTGTGCTGTTCGTAGCTTCTGTATGTCTTTGTCTGTCGCCAAGTCCGACCAGCCGGCGGCGGCATAGCCTGCAATAGAGGGGAACAGACCACCGTACATTGTTTTTAGTGTACGGTAGTTTAATCCCCATCTGCCTGCAGCCGCACGACGGATGGCCGCCATGAGCCGTTTCAGTTTGTCCGCTGTCCTTATACAGTGCGTCGTGACCCTGAGTCCGTCGTCCAAATGGACGCTCTTTTTGAACGAGATCGACTCTCCGTCCAGTTTGACAACGGGAGCTCGTCTGTTTTGATCAGACGGGCATCTCCGCTCCCGGTCCTTCCTCGAGCGCCTTCTGTTTCGGAGTGGGCTGTATCTCAGGTATACCATCTCCGTCTTCGACTTTGACAGCTCTAGGCCATTGGTTCTACACCAATGAGAGACTGTGTCGACAACGTCTTGTGCTCTTTCCTGGATTTCCCTTCTAGAGTCTCCAGAGACGACTGCCGTCAAATCGTCTGCATAAACTACAAACGAGTCTCCGATCAGCCCCCCAAGAGTCGCCAGAAGGCCATTGAAGGCAACGTTCCACGAGCTCGGACCAAGGACGGAGCCCTGTGGGCATCCCATGGTAGGCGCCCGAGAAACGGTGCCCCCATTCCAGAAGTGGGTCATTAGCCTATCCCGAAAATAGCTTTCCATGACCGCAAGAATGTTTCTCGGACAGCCCCTCGCGGCTAAGCCGTTCAGAACCAGTGGCCACCTGATGTTGTCAAAGGCTCCGGTGATATCGAAAAGGAGGGCTAGGACGTACCTCTCCTCCTTTACCGAGACTATCCGTCGGAGTTCGACGATGGCATCCTGGCAGGAGCCGCCCTTGACGAACCCAAACTGCTGTGCACTCAGCCCGTCCTTGCCAAGGGCAGTGCTCCTCAGCCTTCCCAAGAGCAGTCGCTCGAAGATCTTTCCAAGGACCGAGAGTAGGCACACCGGCCTGTATGATCGTACCTGGGTCAAGTCCTTGTCTCGTCCCTTAGGAATAAAGCGGAGGTTCCCCCGCTTCCAGTCAACTGGAAAGTGTCCCAGCTTCAGACACGAGTTCAGTAGCCGCAGAAACGGGTACCCCAGCCACGGCCACGCAATCTGGACCTCGACATTATCAAGGCCAGGCGCTTTGTTGCATGGTAGGTGGCGGATAATGTTCCACGCCTCTCCTTCACTGAACTCGTGTTCGTCATCAGCAGGTTTGTAAATAGGATAATTTCCTTCATCGATTGACACTTCCCCGTTGGACGTCGGGACGAAGGCTCTCAAAAAGAGCTCCGCCCCGTCAGACATGGAGGCAGTGGCCTCACCGCGTTCATTCCTTACTGTCTGAAATATTGTCTCTGTCCTCAGTTTGTTCGTCTGTGTCTTATAGACGATACCCCAAGGCTCACGGTTCCCGACATCTGTGACGAAATCACGCCAAGATTGTCGGTTCGCGCGTCTGGCCCTCTTCTTCAGCTCATCCTTTTTTTGAATGTACAGCTCTCGCCTCCCCGCTCGCCTCGTGGGGTTGTTTTTCCCTCCCGCTTAAGAAGCGTGAGCTTCTCCGTCCACCAGGGATGTGCCCTACTATGCCATCTTCTTCTAGGCATCGATGCTTTACATGCCTTGTGGAGCGCTTTTGTCATGTCCCCTGTGAAGGATTCTATTTCCTCTACTGTGTCTAGCCGAGCATCAGCGATGTGTCCCAATTCCTCCGCTAGGATTCTTTGGAACACATCCGGCTTAATCTTTTTAACGTTGTACCTTGTCGGACGTTGGCCTTGGCTATCTAAGTCTGTCCTTCTTGTTGCCCTAACATTGATTTTGAAGTCAATGAGGGCGTGGTCACTTGTTGTTTCGTCAGTGCGTACGTGCCAGTCAGTCATGTGCGGGAGCAGACCGTCGGTCACCATAGTCACATCAATACACGAGGCCCCTCGTGAGCTTCTGAATGTGGGAGTATCGCCACTGTTAAGAATGTGCAGTCCGTGCTCAACAACAAAGTCCTCCACAAGTTCACCCCTTTCGCAGGTTTCAAGGGATCACCATAGGATGGACTTCGCATTAACGTCAGCACAGATCAGCACATTCCTACCACGCAGGACACGTATTATGTGTCCAAGATGTCTTAAGTGCTTCACGGTGGGCTCCGAGTACTGGAAATAAGCAGTGACCGCGTAAAAGCTCACTGCAGGGCTGTGAACCTCCACGCAGGTCACGTGCTGATTGCTTAGGTGGCCGAGTTGAGTAATGCTTGTCCGTGGGTTGTAGACCAGGACAGCAGTTCTCATCGATCTGCAACCGCGGATTGTCGTGCTTCTAATTCTGCAGGTAAGCCCGACAAAGTCACCGTTCTCTGCAGTGTATGGTTCCTGCACCAGGGCCATGTCAATTTGCTGTCTTCTAGGAAGATCGCACAGCTGTGGCGTTACGATCTTGCTGTTACCCATATTAATCTGTACGACGCGAAGCGGGGCGACCGAGAGTGCACATTGGGGCACCGCCCCGTCAGTGTCCTGGTCGCTTCGTCTGTAGGTCGCGTTGACCATAATTAAATGTTTTGTAGTGTCTTAGTACTGCTAATAAGACGGTCGCGAGCTATGCGCGCCCTCGGACACTCGACCGTCATGGGGTCGTGTTGACTCTGTCGCCCGTCCCTTTTGCAGTTAGCACAAATAGGGGGGGCCCCGCTTTTCTTTTGGGGACAGAGTGCAGCACGATGTCCCATTTGGGCACAGTGCCCGCAGGTATCTCTGTTACAGGAGCAGTTCTTTTGAGTGTGACCGAAGACCAAGCATCTATAGCATCGCATTACGCGTGCATGGTTATGAACGGGGCACCGGTTCCAACCTACAAATATTTTTCCCTCTTTACCACCACCAACCGCGGTCCTCCTCGCGATGTTTGCGTAGGTGAAGCGCGGTGCTGCGGGGGTGCCGCTTTTTGCGATACACGCCCCCCAGCAAGCGCCTCCTCCATTCCCGCTATTCGCCCCTCTAAACGGGAGTTCACAAGCAGGAGCTCGGTGACTACGTCATACATGTCCCCCATTCTGCCGCAGATGACGGTCATCTGCTGACGCGAAACCTTGTTGGTCTCGCTCAAGCAGTATGACGTCATCCCTTTTTGCAGCTGCGATGCACGGGCGCGGAGAGCATCCAAGGGCGAAGGGACATCAGGGAGCATTCCTTCATTGGAGGTGGGAGCAACACAGATAAATTTACTTCTGAGCTGGGAGCCCGCACGATCTAAACAACCACTATCGTCTTCCTCGTCGGACGAGGACGGAAGTGGGACCAAACTAGGGCTCAGCCCAGTCGCAGCCCCCACCCGAAGCGAGGAACGCTTGCGCTTACCTTTTTGTCCAGCCCGAGCGTCGGAGGGACGGGCCACTGCCCCGCTCCTTTTTCCAGCCTCAGAGGCTGTTTCCTCGTCAGCCATCTTGACCCAGTCGGACCTCGTACCACTCGGTATCACAGTATGATTTATTCCATGCCTCAAACAAAATTCCCGGAACACATGCAACGTAGAACTTGTTCCACGATCTGATATAATTTTACCCGGCGCTCCAAATTTATCAACCAACTCTTCCATTTTCTTCAGTCATACTCGCAGTTACATTCTTTACAGGAAAAATACATACAAATTTCGTCAAATTGTCTATGATTCAGAGTGTCTAGCGAACCGGGAATCCGGGAACAACCGGGAAAACCTCAGGATTTTTTTAAGGGGATCCCACATATCAACAATGCAGATCTAAATTGATAAAAAATCTGCAACCGCCTTTTCTTCAAAATTGTATAATATTATGCCCTATCAATTTAGGAAACTCATTTTCTATCATAAATACATAGGATGAATATTTTATTTGTTGTAATTATTAGAAAAAATTATTTTTTAAAAATTAAATATGAGCAGTTTCCAATACTGCCGTCCTGATGAAGAAAGTCGGTACTTGCATTCAGGGCGATTTCAAGATATTTAGAGAAACGCGTTTGTTATTATAGTAGCGTATTAATTAAGACTTATTAAACAATGACAATTGATATTAACTAATTTTGGTATGCTCTATTTAATAAAGTTAAAAGATTTCGGAAAGTTTCATTATTTATAAACAAAATGTCGATTACTGACAAAAATTGATTTTGAAATGTTGAAAATAATGCCACAGAGTCGGTATGTGCTCTTATGGCCGAGTGACGTCACTATTTTAGGGTCGGTATTCGCAGCTTATTATTACGTATAATAGGCTTTGACATGCAAGTACCGACTCTTCCGACAATGAAACATGGTCTGTCTTCGACGACAATCCTGGACGCAAGAGTCGGTACTTGCAATACGGCCCATTGACATTAGGATTTCGATCCAAGTCAGACCACATTTCCTGGCAGTACTAGCCATTACGGCTGTGTTTCTAGGAAAGTTCGTAAATACGTCATTTTTTTGAAGCAGTAATAGCACTTACCGAACATTTTGCCTGCAAGTACCGACAAGTCCTTATCTTTCTTTGGTAGGGGTTTAACACATGCTATTTTCCACTTGGGTGGAAAGTATCCATTATTTAGCATATTGTTATAAAGAATTGTGAGCGCTTCAATAAAATTTAGAAGAAGTTTTTTAATAGCAACGTTCGGAATGCTGTCTTCACCGGCTGATTTTTAATTTTTTAATTTATTTATTATCTTTGTTAAAACTTCCGGGTTACAGAAGAATGAAGGATCTTTGTCAAAAATAGGTTTGAGTGATGTGTTTTCGTTTGAAAATTTTATTAAATTAAATTCTTTAGAGTTATTGATGTTATTCTCTATTATAAATCTGTTTATTGTGTTTTGAATTATTCTAATTAATCCTTCATTTTTATTAGATCCTCTTTTTTTATTATTCATTTGAGCAAAGTGGGCACCTAGAATATTTACTTTGCTATTTTGATCTGAGACTATAAAAGTTTAATCTTTGGTAGTATAATCCGATTCTTTTAATTTCGCGTTTTTTAATAGTTCGTCATTAGAGTTCGGTATTACTAAGTTAGGAATTTCTTGTTTTTTTAATGGTCTAAATATTGGGTTAATTTTATGAAAGAGTCTGTTATTGTCCCTAATCGAAATGTTTTCAATTTTTTTGGTCCAAAATTGATTAATAGATATTTTTAATAGAATTTTTATTTTATTTTTTAATATACCTATCAACTTTTTACCTTTATTAAGTATTTCATTTACAATTCGTCTACTTGATCTGGACCTCCTGACGTTGTGCAGAATGGATAACAATTTATTTTTGATCTTTTGTAGTTTTGCAATTTTTGGATTTATATATCTATTTATTGAATCAAAGTCTTTGTTTATTGGGGTGGTTTCTTTAAGAGTAGAGTATATAAGTTTCTCAATTTTTTCACCCAGCTATCAATTTCTTTGTTAGGTTTTTGTTTTGTGGTAGATTAATTAAGTCCGTTATTTTTGATAATTTATAATAATATATGTCCCATTTGGTTCTATTAATATTGATATTATTATTATTTATTGGTTTTATATGTAAGAGATCATCATCATCATCTTGTAATTCTATATTGAATTTAAGTGCATGATGGTCACTATCATAAGGAACCACTGGGAGTTTATTATTTTTTAAATTTGTTATTTTTATTCTAATGTCAAAAAGTCTAAGATCAATATAAGAACTATGGCTAGGGAACGTCGGTTCGTTGGGACCTATTAAATTTGTTTTATATTTAAAATCATTTTTTGCTAGCCACCATTTTAGATATTTACCTCTTGTATTATTAACCCGATCACCCCATGACTCATGTCTTGCATTTAAATCCCCCACTGACAAATACAAATGATTTGGTTGATCTAGTTTTAATTTATCGAATATTTTAGATAAATCTTTAGAAAAATCATTCCTTGAGTTCCCGGCTGCATATGCTCCTATTATAAATAACCATCTATTATTATTAAGTTTTATTTTTATTATTAAGGTTTCTATATTTTTAATAAGGTTTTGACATTTTAATTCAACTTTAGTGTAGTTAACATTTTTTTGATAAAAATTGCTGTACCTCCACATCTTTGGGCCTCTATTCTGTCGTTTCTTATTGTATTAAATCTAAAGGTTATATCTTCGTGAATTGTGAATTAGAGAGTTCACGTTAATAGATAAAAACGATAAATCTTTAGTTTTTTTTGTAATAACGTTATTAATATTATTTACTTGTGAAGCCATTTCCTTTTAAAATTTAATATTGAGATTAGTATATAAATAATCTATTTTTTTGTATGTGTATCAACTTTGTTATTAATTTCTCTTATTTGATCTCCGAGTACTGTTATAATCTCGCTCTTAACCATTTACGCCCAAATGACCACAATTTTAACTTAAACTTCAACACACGATTTAAAGTACTTTCAGGAAATGAATTATAGCAGCAATGAGGTATAGGGGGTTTTGGGGGTCGCTCTTCAAGATTCTGGGGTCAAAATAGCGATTCGACCAACACAAAATCCAATATGGCGGATTTTTTTGAAAAAACACCCTAAAAATCATTGATTTTTTTTTAAATATTTTTTTAGAACTAAAAATTTTTTTATACCTTTCTAAAGTATGCTATTGGTGGGCAAAATAGTTGTACTTTCAAAATGTAAAGTAGAGAAACTTTGATTTCAAGATGGCGGAATCAAAATTTTGAAAAAGTGAATGCATTATAGTAAAAAAAAAATTTTATAGCAATATTCAAAAAGTATCCAAATTCGATTCAAAATTTATACTCGGGGGTTTTCGGGGTCGCTGATAACGAATCCCGAGTGACAAGTTTTAAGCGAATCCTCGAAGTTTTTCAAAAAAATGTGCGCCATATTGGATCCGCCATTTAGAATTTTGAAAAACTGACATGGGATTCGTTATCAGCGACCTCGAAAACCCCACAGTGACAAATTTTAAGTGAATCCAAGAAATTTATCAAAAAAAGTCCGCCATATTGGATCCGCCATTTTGAATTTTGAAAAACTGACATGGGATTCGTTATCAGCGACCTCGAAAACCCCCGAGTGACAAGTTTTAAGGGAATCAAAGAAATTGTTCAAAAAATGTCCGCCATATTGGATCCGCCATTTTGAATTTTGAAAAACTAACATGGGATTCGTTATCAGCGACCCCGAAAACCCCCGAGAATACGTTTTGAATCGAATTTGGATACTTTTTGAATATTGATGTAAAAAAATTTTTTTACTATAATGCATTCACTTTTTCAAAATTTTGATTCCGACATCTTGAAATCAAAGTTTCTCTATTTTACATTTTGAAAGTACAACTATTTTGCCCACCAATAGCATACTTTAGAAAGGTATAAAAAAATTTTTTAGTTCTAAAAAAAATATTTAAAAAAAATCAATGATTTTTTTGGGTGTTTTTTCAAAAAAATCCGCCATATTGAATTTTGTGTTGGTCGAATCGCTATTTTGATTTCAGAATCTTGAAGAGCGACTCCCAAAACCCCCTATACCTCATTGCTGCTATAATTCATTACCTGAAAATACTTTAAATCGTGTGTTGAAGTTTAAGTTAAAATTGTGGTCATTTGGGCGTTAATGGGTTAAAGAGGTCAAGTAAATTGCAAATTTTTTCCATTCCTAGTATTTGATTTTCTATTTGAGGTTTATCGTTTTCCTTATAATTCTCTCTTATATTATTTGTTGATTGTAATCGGTACAAGTCGTCAACTTCAGTTTTTGAGCCATGTCCCGTGATCAGTTTGTCATTGTCATTATCTATCGTTATATATATACCTATATGAGCGATTCCATCTCAAGTGATCAAGGTGGAGAAAAATTTTTCTCCAATCGTAGCAAAACTTGGGGCTTTTGTAGTACTCATAGATAGTAATTTTTCACCAAAATATTTTTTTACCTAGTCCAATATTTTTCGAGGGGGAGGGGGTTAAATTTTTGGGTTTTTCAGTACAATGTTTATTTCAATAATTTTTTACTCTTAAACAATTAAACATACAAATTTGACAAAGTACATTTTGGAAAGGTTTTTTCATCCTCTTTCGATTGAAAATAAGCATTTTGAAAAAAAAAAATTTTTGACCAAAAAAAATCAAAATTAAAAATAAATTTCAATTTTTGAGGGAGATGGATACGATTTTTTTTTTTTTTTTTTTTTTTAAACGAAAGCTGAGGTTTTTTCCTAAAAGGACATATAAATGATAAAGTGGGACTAGAACGTTTAAACATTGAAAAAAAGAATTTTCTCCAAAACGGAGCTAAAAATCGGATTTAGAGCGCTCCGGCGAGTAGAAAACTCTTTTTTTCAATGTTTAAACGTTCTAGTCCCACTTTATCATTTATATGTCCTTTTAGGAAAAAACCTCAGCTTTCGTTTAAAAAAAAAAAAAAAAAAAAAAACGTATCCATCTCCCTCAAAAATTGAAATTTATTTTTAATTTTGATTTTTTTTGGTCAAAAATTTTTTTTTTTTCAAAATGCTTATTTTCAATCGAAAGAGGATGAAAAAACCTTTCCAAAATGTACTTTGTCAAATTTGTATGTGTAATTGTTTAAGAGTAAAAAATTATTGAAATAAACATTACACAAAAAGACCCCTTGATTGTGTAATGTTTATTTCAATAATTTTTTACTCTTAAACAATTACACATACAAATTTGACAAAGTACATTTTGGAAAGGTTTTTTCATCCTCTTTCGATTGAAAATAAGCATTTTGAAAAAAAAAAAAATTTTTGACCAAAAAAAATCAAAATTAAAAATAAATTTCAATTTTTGAGGGAGATGGATACTTTTTTTTTTTTTTTTTTTTTTTAAACGAAAGCTGAGGTTTTTTCCTAAAAGGACATATAAATGATAAAGTGGGACTAGAACGTTTAAACATTGAAAAAAAGAGTTTTCTACTCGCCGGAGCGCTCTAAATCCGATTTTTAGCTCCGTTTTGGAGAAAATTCTTTTTTTCAATGTTTAAACGTTCTAGTCCCACTTTATCATTTATATGTCCTTTTAGGAAAAAACCTCAGCTTTCGTTAAAAAAAAAAAAAAAAAAAATCGTATCCATCTCCCTCAAAAATTGAAATTTATTTTTAATTTTGATTTTTTTTGGTCAAAAATTGTTTTTTTTCAAAATGCTTATTTTCAATCGAAAGAGGATGAAAAAACCTTTCCAAAATGTACTTTGTCAAATTTGTATGTTTAATTGTTTAAGAGTAAAAAATTATTGAAATAAACATTGTACTGAAAAACCCAAAAATTTAACCCCCTCCCCCTCGAAAAATATTGGACTAGGTAAAAAAATATTTTGGCGAAAAATTACTATCTATGAGTACTACAAAAGCCCCAAGTTTTGCTACGATTGGAGAAAAATTTTTCTCCACCTTGATCACTTGAGATGGAATCGCTCATATATATATATATATATATATATATATATATATTTTCATTATTTACTTGTTCAATTTTTTTTATAACACCGGCACACAAAAAAAAATTTCGAGTGCGAAGACTGACACATGGTAGGTTCTCTTCCTTGGGGTGTGTCTAAAGAAAAAAAAATTGTCGGGCCAAAAGTTTAGTGCTGGTATTTTTTTACACGCCTAGTAAGGTGGTGAAGTCTAAGAATATGATTTGCATGGGGATTTACTTAATTTTTATGTTTTAAACAGACTTTTCGCATATTTTTACTATTGATTTGAATTCAGTGACTTTAGTTACATAAAAGTCGAATACATACAAGATGTTAAAAATGGCGGATCCAAAATGGCGGGTTTTTTTAATTCCTCTGATTTCCTTGAAAATCGTTTCTTGGTGGTTTTCGGGGTCGCTAATTATGAATTTGAAGTCGGTTTTTAAAAATTCAAAATGGCGGATTCAATATGGCGGAAAATTTTTTAAAATTAATCAGATCTACTTGAAAATCGTTTTCCTGGGGTTTTCGGTGTAGCTGAAAATGAATATGATGTTGGTTTTCAGAAATTCTAAATGTCAAATTTACAGTCCTTTTAATCTTTGTTTCTTGAATATTTTATCCTCTTTGATTCAAAGGATCTCCGAAGAGGAGCTTGGAATTTTCGGCCTCTGGTATGTCTCTTTTTAGCGTCCAACAGTAGTCCGCTAACATATTTTTATTCCATTTTCCTTAGTAGAGTTCAAATGTGTAGCATCGCTCTTGCCCCTTTTGGTTTCTATTGTACATTTATAATAAAAAATATTTAAAATGGAACACATTTAACTTAAACTTTAAACGTTGTCATGCAATTTTCAAATTTTTAAATGTTGTAGCGAAATGCAAAATCCATTTACTTAAAAAATCTATTCTTTATTTATTTTTTTTATAAAGGGTTATCATTTTATTACTATTTTTAAATAATAGGTTTTTCTTAATAAAATATGCGAGCCAATACGCCCCGGATGTTTTTGTTTAAAAAATTTTTTTTATCAAAACCGTAAGTATTAAACAAAAATTGTCAATTGTTCTTTAAGAACAAATGTTTAAAGTTCAAAATCTGATATACAAAAATTTTTTACATGTAATTTTAAAAAAGATATAACAAAAAAACAGACTTCAAAAATTTACATCCTAGCGTCAAAACCACTTTTTCTATCATATTTTTAACAATAATAAATGAATAACATTAAAACTTGGTACAAACTTACAGTATGTCAAGTACATTATTTTGATCAAAAACCAAAATTACTCTGATTTACCACTTTTGAATAAATCGAAGGGATCAATTACGCCCCGGTCTCATCTACGCAGAATTTATAAAAATTAATTTTTTTATTAAATAAATTTGTGTAGAGTTTAACAGTGTGCAATGTAACTGTACAGAATCTAACAAAATTAGTTTCTTAAAATATATTATACGTGTGCAGACTTTAACGATCAGTAATTTAACTGTGTAAAGTTTAGCGAAATAAATTTTCTAGTTATCCAATAATTTTCAGTAGTAAATAAGGACGCGTACAGTTTAACATTGTAACTGACATGGCAAAGATTTTAGCCGTCAAATCTTTGCCATGGCAGTTAAGGGGTTAACGGTGGTTTATGGTACCGTACACCTACGGTCTGCCGACAGAACCCTATTGGCGAGACTCTTGTGTCCGTAGCCAAATAGTGTTCCCTCCTAGCGGCTAAACTATATGACCTAAAGAGATTAAATTTGGTGCAGATACGTATTTTCATACGTAGATTACAGGAAAAATATAGAAAATGTGATTGGAGGTGAGGGTCATAGCGATTTTAAGGAAATAACAAGATGCCAAAATGCATAAAAAGTGTCCATTCCCCCCCTTAACTTCTAAACTATTCAACATGGAGGGCTAAAATTTGGCATACTTGTGTATTTTAACGCGAATATTACAAGAAAAATATAGAGAACTTGATATATAATAATGGCCATAGCGTTGTCCAATTTTTTATTTATTTAGTAAAATTTTGGAGAGTTTAAATGTGTAGTATTTGAACTGCCCCGGATTTTGAGTAGTAATTTTTGAAATGTGACACCTAAAATTCATAAAATTTATTTTGACACGAAATATAGTTTTTCTTAGTGTTTTATATAAAAACATTATATCAAAGGATTTGACAAAAAAAATTTATCATTAGGGGAGACAGGGGCTAAATGTTAAATTTTGTATTAATGATTTTTTAGACCACAATTTCGCTTAAATTCAAATATTTATGCATCAATATTGTAAGGCTACTTGTCCTAAACAACTTTCAATAAAAAAGTTTCTGATATTTTAACGTAAAATACATGTTTTGTGTTTTTCTGAAAATATTGTTTTTTCAACATTTAGCCCCATGCTAAGACTAAATGTTAAATTTTATTTCTAGCCTACTAAAAATATTTTCTAATATTTAACAAATTAAAATTTCATAAAAATAAAAAAAAATTTGGGTCTTATTCACATTAGCGGTCTTGATTTTTTACAGAGTACTTGCCTAATGTCAAATAAACAATTTTTAAACAAATAAACCCGAATAAAACAAAAAATTTAAAAAACGTAAAAAATACGCTTAATATTTAGCCCCAGGGCTAGCTGCTGAGATTGCAAGGGGCTTGTCAGGATGATTAAAATAAATAATAGTGATAATTTAAGAAAATAAAAGTATTAAAGTTATTATATTTAAAATATTAAATCACATCACAATTCAATTCACAGTTTGTATTTACGCGAAAACGGTGGAAAACGGTCAAGGACCCTCTGCCTAATATTGACGATAAGCATTCATGTAATCTCGAAAGTACCTCACCACTCATCATACGTCATAGTGACACACTATGTATCATACAGAATTCGGCCCTTCCTGATAATCTCCGTCCTCGGAGTCGACGTCTGAATTATAATTTTACTAATTAATTTTTTGAGACCCACATATGCATATTTTTAGGTTCCCAAACGCCTTCATATTTTCTTTGCGTTAATTGACATCCGTCGATTTCCGCGATAACATATCTTTGATTTCTATTCTTTTGTAACTACAAAGGTCCTTTAAATTTTGGTATAAGTTTATGAGATACTCCTTTTGTCACATCAAAATTGCGTACCATAACTTTAGGTCTTTAAGTTTTCGTCGTTTAGAATTCGCGTTTGCAGTATATGAATCTTGCGCTGTTTGTATTTGATCAATTGCTTTCCTTCTCACAGTCGATAAATCTCGCGTATACTGGTTTACATTACTATTAAGATACTCTACAATATTATTGTTTGATTTACCCCTTTGATTTATACCAAATAACAATTTACATGGAGTCTCATTGGTTGATAAATTAATCGAATTATTGATAGCGGATTCTACGTCTATTACAACTTGTGTCCACTGTTTACCAATTTTCGTCATCGCTGAGTTTTGCTAGCATTGGTGCAAGTGTTTTATTTACACGCTCCACTTGACCGTTTGCTTGTGGTGACGCAGTCGCAATTTTTTGCAATTTTATTTCATACTCATCTACAAAATTCTGGAATTCTTGTGAACTAAAAACAGTTCCTCTATTAGATATCAATACTCTTGGCTTACTATAATTTACAAAATAATTTTTTAAATTAATGATCGCTTTAGCCGACGTGGTGGCCTTAGTCGGGTATAATTTAACAAACTTTGTGAACGCCTCGATTACTACGAGTATATGTTTTTTCGTTTTCACGCGATCCGTCATAAATATCGATATGATCGATGAGACGCATGGTTTTTCCCTAATCGCCAAGTGGTCGAATGTTCAAATGGTCGAATCGTCATTTTGTCGAATGCTTAAAACGTCGAATAGTCAAATTGTCGAATGCTAAAAACATCGAATCGTCAAATTTGACGATTCGACGTTTTTAGCATTCGACGTTTTGAACATTCGACCATTTGACAATTCGACCATTTGCCGATTCGATGTTTTTAGCATTCGACCAGTTGACAATTCGACGTTATGAGCATTCGACGAAATGACGCTTCGACGTTTTGAACATTCGACCATTTGCCGATTCGATGTTTTTAGCATTCGACCAGTTGAACATTTGACCACTTGGCGATTAGGGGAAAATCATGCGTCTCTGATCGATGTGTACCGTTTCAAATGGTTTATCACCCTTAGGAATTTTTTTGAACAAAACCCACGACTTTTCTTGACGTCTGATTGAATGCGATGCATTTGTAACAATTTTTGACATGATTCGTTATTTTACTTTTCAAATTTGGAAGCCAATAATTTCGTCGTACAATTTCATAGCCTTTTCCAATTCCTTGATGACCAAGGTCGTCGTGATATTTAAATAATACATTTGTTTCCATATTAGAAGGTACATAAAATGCTAATTCATCCCCGTTATTGATTTTTCTAAAAACGATTCCGTCTCGCAATTCGAAAAATTTATCCTCGGACTTTTCGAGGTCACCTCTAATTTGTCGAATAATACAATGCTAAAATAGGAGCCCTAGTCAATTTTTCTTTCAGTTTCTCAAAAACGGATAATTCTTTCTCGACAAATACGAATTTCGCCCCTTTTCTCAACAAGTCGAAAAGAGGTTTTGCAAGCAATGAAAATTTTTCAATGTATTTTTGAAAATGTTGTGCCAACCCTAAAAAACTCTGAACCCCTTTAATATTTTCGGCACCGGAAAATTGGTAACCGTTTCGATATTATTTTGTGAGGGTCTTATCCCTCTTTCGCAAATAACATATCTATGAAAATCTATTTCCGTACTTAGAAATTCGCATTCGCACAAATCTCCATTTTATTCTCTACAAACAAACTAAATATTTCTTTTATTATTTTTAAATGATGGTCAATTGTTTCAGTAGAAATCAATATATTGTCTAAATATACGACAACGTCACCATTATCGATCAATTCTTTCAAAACCGTACTGGCAAAAAGTTGAAATCGCGACGACGCTATTTTGAGGCCAAATGGCATGCAAGTGTTTTTAAATTGGCCAAACGGTGTGACGAAAGAAGTATATTTACGAGAATCTTCAGGGACTACAGTTTGATGGAAAGCCTCTTTTAAATCTATTGTCGTAAAATACTTCTTCTTACTAAAAACTTCCAATAAGTCTTCCATTAACGGTAATGGAAAATGATCGCTAATTAAATATTTATTTAATATACGATAATCGGTGCACATACGACATTCTCCATTCTGTTTCTCACCAAAACTACAGAAGAAGCATATTCAGCTTGACTCGATCTGTATTTCGAACTTAACCACCTTCATAAACTCATCAATCTCACTATAAATAGTTATATTCCCAACTTTAGAACTCATTATCCTTGATGAATAAGTTTCACTCGTATGTTGTTTTCGTTGTGTCTCGTTACATTTACAGTTTCGTATAGTGTGCTCCATAGATGAACACTTAAAACACGATCCTTGTTTTCTTAACGGCTGCGTCCAATCATATGAACGGTGACCAAATTTACCACAGTTAAAACAATTTATATTTTCTTCGGGTTTGGAGTTTTGTTTGAAACCTGCTTCCTTAGTATTATCCTTAGATATTTTTTGTCACTTTCATTCGAAACTTTAGCATTTTATGAAACGTTTTCAAATGCGTGTAGAAGTGCTGCAACATTGTGAAACCTCTGAATACGCGCCTGGTTGAGTAGTATAGAGTCAGGAATTCTTTTAATAAAGTACTCTACTCTTTCCTCCTCAGCTATCACAGCGCGATTAGCTAGGATTGTTTTCTCATGAGCATATTCAACAAAAGTTTCTCCCTTCTTCCACAAACGTTCCTCGAAGGCCTTTTTCAATGACATTTTATTTGGCCTCTGAAAAAAATCTTTCCCAATTCCAAGAGAATCGTATCAGCATGCATTTCAATATGCTTTAAAGTCCCGTTTCCTTTTCGCGGAAGCCAATATGCCAGAAACTGAATGTTCGGAATTAGATTCGTTATTTTCAAAATTTTCCCGGAGTTCTTTCAATTCATCTGCAGCAACCTATAACTCACGGGCAATTTTATCCCGATTTTATCTTTTTGAATCCTTTTTAATTCTTGTTTTCTCTATTTCCTTGCGAGCAACAGCCAGTTGCGCCATTAATGCCTCGGTTTCTTTTTGCGCCTGAGAGAGTTGGTTGTTCTCTTCTCTTGACTTATCCATGCCGCTCTTTCTTTGCTGTTGCCAATCTTGCACTAATAATCTACCCGGATCAGCTTGAAGAACTCTAGCCAACAATTCTTACTTATTTCCCGAACAATTCAATTTTGCGAACCGGAGAAGATCTTCCAAGTCCAACAAGCTCAATTCGTTAGCCAGATGCGCCATATTGAAATTTTAGAAAACGTGGGCAACAAATTATTCAAATTTAACTGCAACACTCACAGTACAATTAAAACAAGCGATTTAAAACAATGTCAATAACTTAACTGAGAGGGTAAATTTTGTCAATTTAACCTGACCGTATTATTTTTCGCACACAATTATACTTATTAATTACGACTGTTATATTTTCGACACGTGGTAATAATAGTCATAATTTAAGAAAATAAAAGTATTAAATTTATTATATTTAAAATATTAAATCACAGCACAATTCAATTCCCAGTTTGTATTTACGCGAAAACGGTCAAGGACCCTCTGTCCAGGGCCGCCAAGCCACAATGTATTGTATAGAAACGTTGAGTTTCAGAACCGGTCTACTGTCGCACCTCTATACACACAAAGCTTATGTACGTGTTGATGACGTATCATACTGCTATGACGTGTCATGCAGGACGCTTCGTTCATACTTTTTTCATTTATTAAAATTAATTAAAGGTTCTGTAAATATTCCGAATGAAGCTGATGATCTACAACTTATTGTATATAAAGCAAGCATGCGTTATAAGAGAAAAAAAGTAAAATAATTTATTTTTATCATTTAGGCGAAAACATTAGATTAAAATTTATATAATTTTTTATACAATAGTTTCTACATTTTAAGAATTTTTAAGTTTAAGATTAATGTTTAAAACTGTTATTGATGAATTTAAAAATGAATATATATTTATTCTGTAGTTTATATTTTTTAAAATCATTTATTGACCTTATAGAAATAAATAAAATGTTTAATCTTGTACCAAATTTTGAACATTAAAGTATAATATTTCTGATAAATATAAAATTACTTAGTCCTTATATGAAATCAGCAGATATGCAAATTAGGTAAAGAGAGACATTCTTATTGACATTGCCTTTAGAGAAAGAAAGAAAGGTAGCCGTTACCAGAGAAAGCGTTATCGGCGCCGTTATCCAGACGTTATCGAGACCGTTACCTTTGGAGTTTCTATTACTATATATATATATTATATATATATATATATATACATATAATAGACTTTTCTTTATATTTCCCTTGCGATGAAGGAAGAAAGAAAATATTACCTGGGTTCTCCGAGGTAATCCCCATTACAAAGGCTATTGTTTAAGGGTTCGTAATCCTTCTTAGGGTCGAATACAGGCCTATATATATATATATATATATATATATATATATATATATATATATATATATATATCTATGAGTGCGAAGAGGACACTCACGTTTAGGGCCTACCACCTAAATATAAGAACGAAAATTTAATTTAAAAATCATATCGTCGATTATTTTCCTTGGAGCACGTTCTACGTGTCTTCAACGAAATTGAAGTATAACAATTTTTTTGGGAATTCACTCACTATAGGTGAGTGAATAAAAAAGTTAAATAAGTGAATTATCAGTGAATACTTCGTGAATTAGTAAATAGTGACTTAGTGAATAGTAAGTATTAGTGAATATAATTAAATAAGTGAATATTAAATAATAATAGAAATACATTAAAATACTTTTTTCTAATTTTTTTCAATCATTTAAATAATTATGTATTTGAGTTGTGTTTAGTTTTCGAAGTTAATTAATAAAGTTAAAAAAAATTTTTTTTATGTTTATTAATAAATTAAAAAATTTGTTATCATTTGGAAATCGTATGTAATTGGAATCCAAAGGCAAAATTGGTTATATTGGTTTTATTGGATAAAAGACAAAATTGGTTATATTGGATAAAAGGCAAAATTGGTTACATTGGTTTTATTGGATAAAAGGCAAAATTGGTTATATTGGTTTTATTGGATAAAAGACAAAATTGGTTATATTGGATAAAAGGCAAAATTGGTTACATTGGATAAATATTGGTTATATTGGATAAAAGGCAAAATTGGTTATATTGGATAAAAAGCTGGAAATTGGTTAAATTGGTTTTATTGGATAAAAGGCAAAATTGGTTATATTGGATAAAATCTGGAAATTGGTTGAATTGTATAACAGGAATATTGGATAAAATAAAATATTAGAAATTGGTTATATTGGATAAAAGCTGGAAATTGGTTATATTGGATAAAAGGCAAAATTGGTTATATTGGATAAAAAGCAAAATTGGAAATGAATTATATTGGATAAAAAGAATGCTGGAAATTGGTTAAATTGGATTAAAGGAAAAATAGTAAATTGGTTATATTGGATAAAAGGCAAAATTGGTTATATTGGATAAAAAGCAAAATTGGAAATTAATTATATTGGATAAAAAGAAAGCTAGAAATTGGTTAAATTGTATTAAAGGAAAAATAGTAAATTGGTTATATATTGGATAAGAGACAAAATTGGAAATTTGTTTGTATTTTCTATAGGAGACAAAATTTGGTAATATCATTGAATAAAAGGAAATTATAATATTTATAATTAAATGTATAAAACTTGATCTTAAAATTCTACTGTAATATTGCTATTTTTAAATTTTTAATTCCTTGATATAAGTAAATTTTATAAAATAAAAGAACAATGTCTAACAAAGGAGAAACTGTTAATTTGACTACTGATGATTTAAGTATTGTTGTCACTGAAGGAGCAATGCTAAATAATGATCATATGTATGAATTTCAAAAGCTATTGGGAAGACAATCAAATTGTTTTTATAATATGCAAAATACTTTGTGTTTACAAACACTTGATTTGATAGTTCCAATCGAGAAAAATAAGCAGCACATTCAAATACTTTTTAGTGGATATTATAAGTCTGGTCATTGGATTTGTACTTATTATGATGGAAAAAGCCTTTACATTTTTGATAGTCTTAATAAAAAATATTTAAATGACGATCAAAGGGCTTACTTAATTAGATTATATCCTTTTGAACCACCAGTAGTTTTCACAACTGTTGATCAACAACCATTAAACAGTCTTGCTTGTGGAATATATGCAATAGCATTCGCAACATCGTTATTTTTTAATATTATGCCTGATTCTGTCAATTACTATTATTGTAATATGAGAAATCATTTAATGTTAATGTTCAAAAACAATAGTTTAAGTGAATTTCCCTCTGAACAACTTTCTAATAGTAGATCTTGCATAGTTGTGAATGACTGGAATTGCCTTTTAAATGAAAAAGATATTCAACTTAAGTATGGAGAATCAAACTTTTCTAAAAACTCTATGAAGAAAGAAATTTCTTTCCCGAGAATAATAAATAAAATAAATAAAGGGAGTATTGCATCAACAACAGTTAAACAAAGTAGGGCTGAAATTCAAAGAAATTATCGGGAAAGGCAAAAATTGAAGCGTAAAGTTGATAATCCAAATTATTCAGAGGAAGCAAACACTTCCCTTTTTTTCCGAGAGCAATAAATAAAATAAATGAAGGAAATGTTGAATCATCAACAACACCTAAACAGAGTAAGGCTGAAATTCAAAGAAATTATCGCGAAAGGCAAAAATTGAAGCGTAAAGTTGATAATCCAAATTATTCAGAGGAAGCAAACACTTCCCTTTCTTTTCCGAGAGCAATAAATAAAATAAATGAAGGAAATGTTGAATCATCAACAACACCTAAACAGAGTAAGGCTGAAATTCAAAGAAATTATCGCGAAAGGCAAAAATTGAAGCGTAAAGTTGATAATCCAAATTATTCAGAGGAAGCAAACACTTCCCTTTCTTTTCCGAGAGCAATAAATAAAATAAATGAAGGAAATGTTGAATCATCAACAACACCTAAACAGAGTAAGGCTGAAATTCAAAGAAATTATCGCGAAAGGCAAAAGTTGAAGCGTAAAGTTGATAATCCAAATTATTCAGAGGAAGCAAACACTTCCCTTTCTTTTCCGAGAGCAATAAATAAAATAAATGAAGGAAATGTTGAATCATCAACAACACCTAAACAAAGTAAGGCTGAAATTCAAAGAAATTATCGCGAAAGGCAAAAACTGAAATGTAAAAGTGATAATGTAAATTATTCAGGTGAAGTGCACACTTCAACTAAGAAAAAACTTCAAGTTGAATCTAAAATAGAATATGCTCAAAACCTTAAATTAAAAAATATAAACAGTGATGGAAGTACATTGTCAAAAACAAAAAATACTCTATGTCCAAGAAATTATTGTGAAAGAGTATTAAATCATCAAATTCAAAATGAGTTGAAACTGGTAAATAATAGTATAAATTCAAATTTGAATATTTCTGTTCCAAAGAAAATATTAAATATAGATTTAGATGATAATGAAACATTTAAGTCAAATAATGTTGAAAATTATCTAGGTCCAATGAATTATTATTGCACACATTGTCAAGCTAAACATTTTAAAGATGAACAAGTTGCTGGTAGAAAAGTTAGTTTTAATGATTGTTGTAGTCATGGAGGTGTTGTTTTAACTTCCATACAATATCCAGATGAATTAAAGCTTTTGCTAAAAGGGCTTCATGAAAAATCTGGTCATTTTAAAAAGAATATAAGGCTGTACAATAATTCTTTTTCTTTTGCATCTTTAAATGCTAATGTAATTAATTTTAATAACAGAAGAAGAGGGCCATTTTGTTATAAAATTCAAGGTCAAATTTACTATCAAATTAATAGTGCTTTATATCCGGATAAAGGTGAGGATCCATGTTTTGGTCAATTATTTATTTATGACCCTGACGAATCAATCAGATACAGATTAAAAAGTAACGAAAATTTGGACAAAGAACTTTTACAAAATATAGAAAATATTATGAGAACTTCAAACGCATACACAAAATCTTACATGATGATGTTAGAAGTAATTAAAATAGAAACTGAATTAGCAAGACAAAATAATGAAGATGTTCCAGAGTTACAACTATTGTTCACGTTGAAAAAAGGTTTTGATAAAAAAAGATATAATTATCAAAGTTACAATGAAGTTGCTGCTATTTTCAATACAAACTCAGAAGGAGAAATACCAGAATCTTATGTAACAGTTTATAATAAGTCTACAAAGGAATTGAAATTAGTTAGTAATTTAGATCCGAATGTTGAACCATGGATCTATCCCATATTTTATCCACTTGGAAATAAAGGTTATAATATTAATATGCTTCGTAGTGATAGTGATTTTAGAAGTAAAAAACATAATATTTCTAGGTCTGCCTATTGTAAATACAAAATTGCTATAAGAGATAAGGAATTTAATCAATTTTTATATGGGGGAAGATTGTTTCAACAATGGGTAGTTGACAATTATGTAAAAATAGAGAAAGATAGATTGCAATTTTGTGCAAACAATCAAGCTCAATTGAGAAGTGAAACATATCAAGGATTAATCGATTATTTACAAAATAATGAGTTAGAAAATGATGTACATGTTGGAAAAATGCTTATATTGCCTTCCACTTTTATAGGATCACCTCGTAATATGATGCAACAATATCAGGATGCCATGGCTATTGTTGGTCGTCATGGTAGACCAGATTTATTTATTACAATGACGTGTAATCCAAATTGGAAAGAGATACAAGAAAATTTATTACCTCATCAAACTGCTTCTGATAGACCTGATATAGTAACTAGAGTTTTTGCATTGAAGGTGAAACAACTTTTAAATGTTATTGTTGACAACAAATTATTTGGAGAGGTTAAGTCTTATGTTTATGTTATTGAATTTCAAAAGCGAGGATTACCACATATTCATTTGTTAGTTATATTAAAAGAAAATTCTAAAATATTAACAGTTGAAAGTGTTGATCGTTATATTTCTGCAGAAATTCCTGATGAAAATATCAATCCTTCCTTGCATAACATAATAATGCAAAATAACATTCACGGACCTTGTGGAGATTGGTGTTTAATTGATGGTAAATGTTCAAAAAATTTTCCAAAAAGTTACCAAGAAGAAACTACAATTGAAGAAAACTGTTATGTTCGTTGTCGTCGAAGAAATAATAATAAAACGTATGAGCGACCAAATGGATTTGTTGTTGACAATTCTAATGTGGTTCCATATTGCCCTACACTTTCGGAAATATTTAATTGCCATATAAATGTGGAAATAGTTTCAAGTATTAAATCTGTTAAATATCTATATAAATATATTTTCAAGGGTCATGATGCTGCATCCATTATTATTACAAATGCGAATGGTGAGGTAACTGTTAATCACAATGAAATTAATCATTATGAAGAAAATAGGTGTGTAGGTCCTGTTGAGGCTGTTTGGAGAATTTTAAGTAAACCTTTAGGGAAAAAGAGCCATAGTATAAATCGTTTACCCATACATTTACCAAATGAACAGAATGTTATTATTCGCGAAAGGAAAGATAATAACAATGTTTCTTTTGATTTACAGAAAAATACAAAATTGCTCGATTTTTTTAAACTTAATGAGCGTGATAGTACTGCTCGTCAGTATTATTATACACAAATACCAGAACATTATACGTGGATAAAAAAAACTCTTGAATGGCAAAAAAGGAGTCGTAAAGAAAAAGTATTGGGAAGAATGTATTCAGTTAATCCACGCCAATTGGAATTATTTCACCTTAGATTATTGTTACTTACAGTAAAAGGAGTAACTTCTTTCCAAAGTTTAAGAACAGTTAATGGAGTTATTCATGAATCTTTTACATCTGCTTGTTTGGCATTAGGACTTATAGAAGATGATAGTGAGTGGATTAGGACAATGGAAGAAGCTACTTTATGGATGATGCCTCATTCACTTCGACAATTATTTGTAAGAATTCTAATTCATTGTCATCCTGTACATCCGGAAAAACTTTGGGAGAAATTTAAAGGTCAAATGTCAGAAGACTATTCAAAAATTGACAATATTGAAGCTGAAAAAATAGCTTATAGAAATATAAAATCAATGTTATTGAATGAAGGATATTGTTTAACCGATTTTCAGGGTTTATTAGATATAGATGAAAATTTTCCTGCGCAGATTGATGATATAAATATTTTTGAACATATAAAAATAGGAGAGCAGAATTATACTAAATTAAATGTTAAACAAAAAAATATAGTTGATTATATACTTGAAGTAATAAAAGATTCTTCTTCTAATAGTTCTAAATGCTTATATATTAATGGTTGTGGAGGATCTGGAAAAACTTTTTTATATACTACCTTATGGCATTTATTAAAAAGTAAAGGAATAAATGTTTGCAACATGGCATTTACAGGCATAGCTGCCACACTGCTTCCTAATGGGAAAACTGTACATAAAGTCTTAGGCTTACCTGTTCCATTGTACAATGATTCATCTTCAAATATTAAAGTTCAGTCAAAAGAAGGACAATTTTTAAAAAATATTGATGTTTTTATTTGGGATGAAGCACCAATGGCTCCAAAATATGCCTTAGAAATTATGGATAAGTTATTAAGAGATATAATGAAATCAAATGAAGTTTTTGGTGGAAAAATTGTAATTCTAGGAGGAGATTTTCGACAAATTTTACCGATAAAAGAACGAGGTACTAGATCAGAAATAATAAATTTATCAATAAAAAATAGTCATTTATGGCAACATTTCACAAAATACACATTAACAGAAAATATGAGAGCTTTACCAGAGGAAACAGAATTTGTAGAATTTCTACTTAAAGTTGGTAATGGCGAATTAAATGATATAGATGATAACATCGAATTACCAGAACATATTATTCAACAAGGAAATATAGATATTGCTGAAGAAATGTATAGTCATTTGATACAACAGAAAAAATTTAAAGATTTGTCAATGTGTGCAATTTTAGCACCAAGAAATGTTGACGTTGATGATATTAATAAGAGGGTGGTAAATCTCTTAGACAGTAAAGGTGAAAAAATATATAAAAGTATTGATTCTACTGAAAATTGTGATAATGGAAAATTTTCTGAAACTTTATTATCAGAATATTTAAATACTCTCTCTCCACCTTCTTTACCACCACATGAATTACATTTAAGAATTAATTCTGTTGTAATGCTTATTAGAAATCTTAGTATTAATGAAGGATTATGTAACGGAACAAGGTTAATTGTTTTAGATTTATCACATAATGTTATTAAATGTCAAATATTAACGGGAGATAAGAGTGGAAATATTGTCTTTTTACATAGAGTAACTTTATATTGTGAAAATTTATACCCATTTACTTTTAAAAGACGACAATTTCCTATAAAATTGGCTTTCGCAATGACTATTAACAAGTCTCAAGGTCAAACATTTAACAGAATATATATAGATTTAAGAAGAGATGTATTTAATCACGGTCAGATGTATGTTGCATTGTCGAGGGTACGTTCATTTGAATCCGTAAAAATATATTTAGGAGATAGTAGAAGCAATATGTATATAAAAAATTATGTTTATAGTGAAATTTTTGAATAATTGAGGGGCCGGATATATCAACTGCCGCTACGCACAGTCGTAAAGGACTATAGCAGTCAATGAGCAGTGAGCGCCTTTAAGCCTCTCAAATCAGCCTGGAGTTACCTCGGGGCGAACGCCGAAAACAGCCATAGTAAAGTGTATGAATTTTAATTTATAGGTTACTTTACAAAACAAAGAAATTTTAAAAGCTGTTTTATAAAAAAAATTGTGATTGTCAACTTAAAATTATACGAAATATTTTCATATTCATTCTACCAGGGTTGGTAAAGATCAGGAAAAGTAGAATTGCTCTGAAAAGTCAAGAATTTTTATGAAAAGAATTGTAAAGTAAATTAAATTTTTTAAATTCATGAGGTAATTCTGAATTTTGGTTAATTTTGTTTGCCTCATAATTATAAACTATTAATTGAATTGTAATAGATGCACGTTTACAAATGTCATAAATATATAACTTAACTTAGAAAGGTTTAAATTTTTAATTTTAGAAAATTTCAATTGCGAATAAATTTAATTTAGATTTTCTAAAGAAATGAGATTTTTGAAAAATGTAAATAATTCAAAATTCAGGCATCACAGTACCTTTTGCCCTCAAAAAGGGGAAAAGGGGAATATTTTTTCTAAAAAAGGGGACAAAAAGGGGATAAAAGATATACCTAACAAATAATAGTTTTGAGTGTCATATTAATAATGTATTAATATAAATATTACAATTTCTTACAGTTTTGGACTCTGGTAGGAAATAAGTTTAATAATAAAAATTTTTTTTAATATCTACATCACAAACAATATATATACAGTACCGTCCAAAATTGTCAGTCCACCCATTTTTAAAGACATGAAAAAAAATTTTTAATATAAAATTTATGACTTCTGTAAGGTCCTCTTTTCAAAATTTTATCGTCTTTCAAAATATAACCCGAAAAAAATTTTTGTTTTTATAAATTTTATATTAAAAATTTTTTTCTATTTCTTTAAAAAAGGGTGGACTGACAATTATATCGAAATGTTATAGCTTTGTAATGTTAATAAAATACTATACGTTAGATTTTTAAATGATAATTAGTTGTAATGACAGGTTAAATAAAAATTTCTTAGATTTTTCTCCTTTTGGTGACATCAGGGTGTCCACTAAAAGTTGGGGAAAAAATTCCAGGCTATTTCCCGGTTTTCCAGGCAAATATAAATGTTTTCCCAGTTAGTTACACAGGCCTGCAAAATTCTACATTTTTAAAATTTTTTAATCGCATTGGTTTTTTTTATGTAGTTTTGTCTGCTGAACACGATCCCGGGTGCCAAAATTGACCATTACGTCAGGATTTTGAGAAAAGTATGGGTAAAGAGATAAAAAATCGTGTTTCTGAGGGTTTCCAACATTTCTTTTTGTCTTTAACCTGACGTGCTAGGACTTCTACAAGGTCTTAAATTTAAGCTTGAAAGTGTAATATAGTAATATAATAATAAATTATTATTAATTAATTATTGTTAGTATTATTATGAATTATTAATAATAAAATAATTTTTAATATTTAAAATAATCATTTTTAATCCTTCCGTATATTGTTAATAAATAATATATATTCGATTCAAGGAAGATAATTAAATGAAAAATTATTGTTTCATTTTATTATCTTCCTTGAATCGAATACATATTATTTATTAATTTTTAATATTATTTTTAAATATATTTTAATTGTATATAATTTAGAATAAATAATTAAATTAATAATAATTTAGTTAGTTTAATAAGTGATGTCCGACGATAAGTATTAATTGATAAGTGTTCGTGATGTCTTTTTTTCGTTTCTGAAGAGGACGGCTGTGACTGTCGAAACGTTAAAATAAGACATGTGTTTTTTATTATTAACCTGACTTGGATTGATTGATATATTCCATCTATTGTTTAATTAAATTAATAATTTTTACCATATTATTGTGATATACGTATTAATTTATATATATTTAGAACATAAATTTATAATAATTTTTCTTTAAATAAATATGATACAGTCAATTTATTACGAGATAACACTGTTTATAACGGTTCCATAATTCAAAAGGAAGTTTAAGGGCAGTCGCTTTCAAGCTTGCGTGACTGTGTGGTTAGTGTATTCGACTTGCGTCCTCGAGATCTAGAGTTCGGTCCCCCGTGCGTGCAATATTTTTCCGTCTTAGTTTTAAGTGTTTTGTGTATAATTTTTAATAGCGTTACATAAAGTATAGGTTTAAATAATTATTAACAATATTAATAATAATTTTGTCATTAATTAAAATAAATAAAATTGGCTAAAACTATGAAAGAAAATAAGAAAAATATTTTTTTAAAACATACTTCAATAAAAGCAATTCTAATAATTATTTAAATTTTTATTGATACAAAATATTTTATTTACTTCAAAAATATACACCTTATGCTTTAATAATCAAATAACGAGCTGTAATATAATAAATTCAGTCAGTATTAAATTTTTACCCGGGTACCGAAAACATGGGGAGAAATCCCATGACTCCGATCGGGTTCCGGCAGGGCGGCCAGATCGGGCAAAGTGCCATGGCCCCGGTCGGTTTTAGTGTTTCAACCAGGTCGGGTTGCCAGATTGGGTCCTGGTTTATCCCGATCTGGTCCCGACCTGGCCCCTGTCAAAATTTCTGCACGGGTGAGCTTATCATTGTAAAGCTTATCAAAATCCGCATCCAACAAGTATAAATACATCTATTTTTATAAATAATTTTTAAATAAATAAATAATTGAAAATTTATTTATTAATTTTTTAAAAAAGGACAATTATTTCTTCTTTTTTGCTTTAAAGGACAATTGAGGAATTTTGCCTCTCATATATATCCTAAAAAATGAGCTATGCACAAGTAGAGTCTAATGGATCATTATTAACCCGTGCCACCGAAGGGTTAAAGTTTAAATGGGGTTTAACATAGGATTAGTACACTATTTTACATTTTCTATGATAACTTTATTTTTTATTAATCTTTTGAATTGGCGACATATATATATATATATATATATATATATATATATATATATATATTTATTTATGGTTCTGAATGTGGTGAACACGAATCCGATGTCAAAAAATCTGTCAATTTTTTAAAACTATAGTTTTTGTAGGAGTTCAGACAGTTTTTGTGTTTAGTTTATTAAATTAAACAAAATTTACTCATATAAAAGTATTTAAAGAACACTAATGTGAAACTTAATACCAGTATGAAATATCGGCAGTTGACAGCTGTCAACTTATCTGTTTTTCTGTTAAAATCGATGAGAGTTTTTGACAGTTTTTTACATTAAATTTCTCTTATAAAAATACTTTCAGACCACTGAGATAAACCTAAATAGTAGAAAGTAATATTTATTTTTATTTTATTTGTTTATACACCCGCTCAGATTATCTCACGTGCCGGTAAAATCCACGCCAAATGTGCGCGAACCAAGTAACTCTTGGTCCTACAACGTCCGCCAAGCGAAGCATTTATCCAACTTAGGTAATCAGTCAGTTAGTATTATGTAATATTGACAGTTGACAACTGTCAATAAGGCTGTCCATCATTTGAATTGGAGACTTTTTACAATAAATTATTTGTATACAAGTGTTTTTAAACGTAATAAGATTAATTCTATTAGCGACATATATTCTTCACAGTTGACAACTGTCAAAAATTAATAAGGAAATTGTATTTTTTAACCATGTGGAAAAAGTGGATTTCTGTGCAAGACACCTTTCTTTTTAAAAAGCACACGGAGAAAAAAATGAAGTGTTTGTAGTATGGAGCCCTTTTATGCTAAGTTTTTATGGATGTTCCTGCTACAGTTGCATGAAACTATACCGAAAAAGCGTGGATCTCTTGCAATCGCAATATACGACGTCCCATGCGTCTAAAGGTAGAAATCTCACGCTTACTGCGCATGTGCATTCTCTTGCTAAATAAGGTTAACTGTTCATACTACAAACGCTTGATTTGTTTCTCCGTGTAGTTTGGATTTTTTTTTCGGATTTGTCAATTTTTAAATGAACTGTACGCCATTGAACGATTAACTTTTTGGAGGTCCGAATTGGATACAATCTACAGATTATGATATTTAAGATAAATTAAAAGAAAACCATTATTACTATTCTCTAAATATCTACTAAGGTAGGCAAAAAATATTTTCTTCATATTTATAATAAAAGAGCTAAAAAATCTTAAAGATTGGATGGAGATTAGAAGAAGTAATTATTCTAAATGGTATTTCACTATATCATAGTATTGGTGTAAAACTGTATTCATAACATTGTATATTTTATAGTTTGAAGAATAGTAAATGGGCGCGCGTAGCGCGCAGAAGTTGTTCTAGTATGGATAAAAGAAATAGCAAAATATAATAAAAATTATAGTAATAAATATTGTAAAAATAGTTTTTAGAATTTAAATTGATCTATGAAAATAATAGAAACATTTCAAAAATGAATGACACGTCACAGCAATATGATACGTCATCAACACGTACATAAGCTTTGTGTGTATAGAGGTGCGACAGTAGCGCGACGGTAGACCGGTTCCGAAACTCAACGTTTCTATACAATACATTGTGGCTTGGCGGCCCTGCCTCTGCCTAATTGACGATAAGCATTCGTTTAATCTCGAAGTCCCTCGACCACTCATCATACGTCATAGTGACACACCTCTTATTACATTACAGGTATTACTTATTATTACTTCAGGGGACCCAAATAAGGACCAAAAAAATTTGCGATGGAAATAAATTTTGAAAATATACCAAAAAGTTGAAGTTTTCTTTGACGTCAAAATTTACAAATGTAGGATCAAAATACAATTTGCATTATGAACACGACAAAAATAAAGAGAATGTCATATAACTACAGGCATTTATTTCGACCTAGCATAGCATACGCGCGCTAAAGCGCGTCTTCACATTCTATTTCAATTGTTAACAGAATACAATTATGATCACGAATTGAAATTAATATTTATATTCTCATTCATTTTTATTATTGAATTAAAAAAAGTAGTTAATTGTACCAAAACAATTATTACCGCACTGTTTCTAATTTTTACAAATAAAATCAAACTTATGTCAGTACGTAGTACAAACATATCTTAATAACAATTATCATTAAATGGAAATTATAAAGATTTATATTATTTTTTTCCAAAAAATTAGAATTTTATTATAATAATTTATATCATTTATTTTCAAAAAATCATAAATTTATTGAAAGTCCGGATTGAAAAATTAAGAAAAGAAATTATTCAAATTTTTTTTACCATTTTCTCAATACAATTTAACATTCTGTAATATAATTGAAAAAAAATTTTATAATAAATAAAGAAAATATATTATTTTGGATTAACAACCGAAATTTTGTTACAAAACTCTAATTTTTTTGTTTAAAAAGTGAAAGATAAGATAATTTCTTTATCTCAATGAGAATTATTTTGAAAATATTCAAATTTTTCATTAAAAATAGAGAAAAACAGTTTGCAGATTTTCTATTTTATAAATTTTCATCATTTTCACCTCATTTTAAAAATTGACACAACACCTTATCGTTCGTTCAAAGAAAAAAAACTTCAATCTAGTCTTGAAAATAAAAATTCAATGAAAATCAGGTTAAGTTCATATTATTTTTCATATTTATTAAATAATTAATGAGTAGAGTGCCCAAGGAAATTCCAATTAAAATAAATGTATAATTTTAAAAGAAATCGAGTTTAAAATTATTTTTAATATTATATATTAATTACAGAATTTTTAAAAATTTTTGAGCAACCAGCTCTAGTCGATTTTCGCTGGAATGATCCAGAATACAATTAATAGTTAATTTAAGCTATACAATTTTTATTATTATTTATTTTCAGTATTAAATTTAAAAAAAAAATTTTTTTAAAAATAGTTAATTATGCCAAAACATTTATATTATCATCTATCTCTAAAAAATCAACATTTTATTAAAGATTATGTTCAAAAAATAAAGAAATTATTCCACTTTTAAAATTTTTTTTAATAACAATTAAGATTTTGTTAAATAATTTTCAAATTTTGTTAGAAATAAATAAAAGAAACTATAGTAATTCGATTTGTCCGACAAAAAATTTTTGACAACACTTATTTTTAATAGAAAAGAATAAAAGAAATTTTCTTGATTTTTATTTGTCACCAGCACCTGCTTAATTTTTAAAATTAAATTTAAAAGTTAAATATTTTTTGCTTTAAATCCAATTCTAAACTTGGTACAGCAAAGCAAAAAACTAAATAAAATCAATAGATTTTTAATTTAATAATTATTTTTTAGAATTATTAAAAAATAAATAAGACTTCAATTCAATTCATATTATTAAAAAAATACAAAATAATTAAATCTTATTATTTATTAATCAATATTTATTTAAAAAATTGTGATAAATAAATAGAAAATGATGAAATAAATACTGCAAATTTTGTAAAAACAATATGATTGTCAAAATTAATTACAAAATGAAAGTTATTAAAAAAAATGTTGATGGAGAAACATAATTAGTTCAAATTACTTTATTTTTTATTCGATTTTAAATAAAGAAAAAGAAATTATGCAAATTTTTTTATTGATTTTTAGATGAAACTTAAAATAAATTCATTTTTAGAAGGCTAAAAAATTAAATCTTATTAACGAAATTCTTCAAATGAAATTAAACATTTTGTTTTTTAATTTAAAAAATGTGAATTGTGAATAGACATTATTATTAGATTATTATATTAGGGGAGAGTGGAGCAAACCGGACCCCTCTCAATATTTCCAAAATGGCGAAATTGTGAAAAGTGCTATTTAGAAATTTGAAACAACCTTGTGTAGTATACCTTTTTTCAATTTGACATTTTTTACTTTTGTTTGTGCAACGCTGAAAGCAAAAGTTTTTAAAAAATTTTTTTTCTACACTTTTCCGAATTTTTTTTAAGGAAATTCTGAGGAAATCGTGTAATATTTCCAAATATTAGGTCTTGGGCTTTAAAGGTACACATAAAAATATATATATACAATGAAAAATAATTGTCTTCCAATGAGAATTGGACCCTTTAATATTGTTTCTCTGATAATGACACACATTTATATTTTTTTATTAAAAAAATATTTATTTAATTCAAATTCAATCCCAAATTATTATTTTCATTACTACAACCATTGTTTACATGATTCTTTATGTTTTTATTATTGTAGATTATGTAAATGCAATATTATAAATAAAAAACCAAACGGTTCGGTTTGCCCCAGGGGGGTCCGGTTTACCCCAGGGAGTGGGGCAAACCGGCCCTTTGGACAATTTTTTTTAAGTTAACATAGTAACTAAACAATAAATGATGAAGATCTATTAAACAACAACCAAGGCATCGAAAAATGAAATCGGTTGATTCGTTTAGTCACAAGATTTAAAAAACCATTACGGGGTCCGGTTTGCCCTACTCTTCTCAATTATATATCTATTATCATTAGAATGAGAAAATACTTGAGCGTTTTTTTAGCTAGTAAAATATAAAATATCTTTATATACATAAAAGAATAAAAATTGTAATTATGAAATACACAAATTCTTCCTACACATTTTTTTTATTAATTTAAAATGGAAAAAACAATTGTTAAAAATTGTAATTAAAAAACAAAAATTTAACAACTGTTTATTTAAAAAAAATAAACAACAAATAATTATAAAATTTATAAATCAATATTATAAAAATTTCTTCCCTTATTTTATAAAAATAATATCTTTTAACCTTCTTTCTTCTTAAACAATAAAAACTTTGATATTGACAAATCGAAAAGCTGTATAGTTTGATCTGTCAAGCAAAGTGTTTTGAAAAAGAAAAATAACAAAAGCATTTACAAAAACTAACTTCTAACTGCGGACAGAATGAATGAAAATTACCATTATTCCTTAATTAAGTAAAGAACACAAAAAGAAAATTAATTTTATTCAGTTAAGAATAAAAAAAATTAATCAAATAAAAAAAATATTACATTTTATTCTTCTTTCTACTCTGTCACAGAGAAATGAAAAATTATCTACCAATAAGGAAACATTACGCCCATTGGTGTTTTCGCTTAAATGTAAAAGTCCCCACTTCTAACTCTCCTACCATTCTTTTACTCACTCCTTCTATCTGTCACTGAGAATACAGAAAACCATGATGCCCAAACCAAAAAAAGTAGGCGTTACTTTCTTAACTATTCGCCTCTCTCTCGCTCCTACTCTAAACTGAAAGAAAAGACGATACTTCCCACTCCTTGTCTGTATCATGCTTTCTCTCTCATATACTCTGACAAACTTCTCTCTCCAACTCTTCTCTGTCATCAAAAGCACAGCAGGAGGGCGGACGGAATTCTTGCGGACAGAATGAATGAAAGAATACGGAGATTAATATAGATAATGATAAGACCCTTCTATAGTTAAAATTGCAATGCTTTAACTATTTCCATTTGAAAGATAATGAATTTTAACACAGTTTAACATTTAGGTCCAGTCTCCCCTGTTAAGGTATTTGTCGCGTCGATTCATTTTCGTCAGATTTTTTTTAAATGTCACTTAATTATTTTTTGAAGAGGCGAATTTTTTTTTATTGTTTATACTCCTGCCCTATTGGCCTTACGCACCTGACAAGAGTCCATGAGGAATACTTTTTTGGATTAAGCATAACCATTCTACAAATTAATTTTCTATATATTATACCTAATTTGCATCTACAGCCGGCTTTATTAGGAGTACCCTAGAACCTCCAACGATTGCATCTCTATCTATTGCAGTTGTTTACGAAAGTTTGTTGGTCATCCGCTAGGGGGGTGAGAGGGGAGGACACCGCCATATTAATGCGAAGGCAGTATTGTACTAAGTTTAGTGTTCTTTTGCGCCCCGTTTTTTAAAGTTGTATTTTCATATTTCAACATGACTGAAAAAGGTCAAAACGGTAAAAGAACGCACTTACACACCGAAACTAAACATAATATTAAAAAAAAAAATTTCTATCGTTTCATAAGTACAGTCATCTGATACAAACTTTTGAGACTGGCCACTTACGCGACAAATACCTTAATAAACAATTAAAGTTTTTAGACATTTTTTTAAAATTAATTTTAATAAATTTGTTAATCGGTTTTAGTGTTCTGAAAATTAAAACTTAAATAATTATTTATTCTTTAAATCTTTTTGACATTGTCCATTTATACATAAAGTCATAGAAAAAAAACTTGTAAATTTTTTATTTAAACCGTTTTCTTTTTTTACATTGCAGTTCTGGATGTGGAAGCATTTGAGCGTTTATTGGGTCCTTGCATGGAGTTGATGAAGCGTAACATCGACGATTACGAAGATCAACTGATCAAGATCTTTGGCAGCAAAACAGAAATCTCTGATATCCGATGAACTCCTGCATATTTTCAGAACCGTGTCCATTGTAATGAGAATTCTTATTCAGGGCGACACTCTGCACAAAGTTGTACCAACATTCATTTTTGAACTTCATCCACATAATTTAAAAAAGTCTTCTCGAGATGTCATTCGTACAACTGTCCATTAAACGTACGTCATTCATCATTCGCGTCTGCGGCATTTACACCTACAACTATTAAATTATTAACCTAACACTATAGACCACAAATTTTTAGAATATGTACGGCACGCCATGAGAATAATTATCAAGACTGTATTATATCGAAAAGTATTACAGTTTTATTATAAAGTTGCCACTTTTTGGCTATGTATCTTTCGTTACCGAGCTAATAGTGCCATTATTGATCTAATTATATTTCAATACAGAACAAGTCCGTTTAATTCAAGAAAACTAGTCTCCCGTTGTGTAGCCGAAGAATATTTTTAGTTGTTTTAATATTTTACTTGTTCCGAAACTTGCTTTTATTTTTGGGGGATTAAAATGTGGTTTTCTTCCAAATAGAGAGTTTTACAATACAAACGACAGGATTCTGTTATAGACAAATTGGGTAACATTTGAAAGATTTTTTTAAGACGCTAAAGAATAGGTGCTTGTTATAATCTTAATAAAGCTGAAATATTCGTTTTATATGAATATAACGGTGATCGCCACCAAACTGAATTCATTAAAATAAAAAAGAAATCTCTAGCCCTGTTAAGGTATCGTATATTGTCATTAGAGCGATCATTTAATTATGTTAAATATCAGTATGGAAATATACTGTAAGCTAGCATAAGCGCTTCGCAAACGTGAAACGTTTGATTTCATTATCAGACCAAATCGACTACAATGCACAAATACCTCATGTATATTATTTTAATGTTATTAATTTTGAGGCTATTTAATTTTCTTACTAAAAAGTTTTCATATTTGTTTTAAATTTATATATCTGCCTAGAATGGTTTGATTTTTTATCGAGAAACATGAAATATTATAATATCGATTAGACGACTTTTAAAAATATAAAATGTTGAGGCTGATTTGTTCTTATTATCAGAGGCAATTTTGTGCATAGTATAAACAAATATGCCAACAATCTTGTATTTTTCAAGTACTTCAATAAAAATAATATAGTTACTTGAAAAATATTAAAATCTAATGTGTGACAAAAAGTGCACATAAATAAAGATGAATAACTTACTAGTCATTGTTTAAAAAAGTGTGCTATTGTTACTATTAATTGTATTTATATTGTTATTATTTTAATTATTATATTATCTCTAAATGCCGAATTAGGCATAGAAAAGTTGTATTATTTTATTGGCAAGAGTGTTTGTTCGTTATAATCGTTTCGTTCCGTATATTAAATAAGAAATAAATCTTGACTTCCAAAAATTCATCAGATAACAGTGATTGTTATAAATCGATATGGATTGTAAACTTATATTACTTATCTATGAGAATTTTCAGTCTCGAATGCATCACAATAGATTCTTCTTTATTACATTTTAAATGTCAAAAATCAAACAATGCATTGATTTTCGTAAACACTAAAAGATTCTGTATAAAAATTTAGTAGGATCATTTCAAAAAGGGTAACTATTAATATAGTTCATACTAAAGGTTGGTACGTACTATACAGCTTTTTAATGTTTTATTTTGAAAGTCACTGTGTTGCATGATATTGAAGAAAATATTATGAGCTGAATATTTTTGTTAAAAGAAGAGCAAGAAAAATGATAATAAAAAGCTCGTGTGTGTATGTGTATTATGAACTTTATTTAGTTTCCGAAAATGGAAGGGAGAAATTATTTCAAACTATAAGTGATTGAAATTCATTAGATACATTTAAATTTTCGTTAAATTTGACTTTATGAGAAAAATATAAGGACTGGTGAATTATTATAAACTCTGATCAGAAAGTAATCAAAATAAAAGTTCTGAATTAAGGCATTATTACCATCTTATTGTTTTTTATTAGTCTGCTCTAATGAAATCTTTGTTAAAAATTAATAATAAAATTTATAATTTATTTAACTTATTCGTATTGTTAATAAAATTAGTAATATTATTAAAGTAAATTGAATGCGGAAATAACAATTTTTAAATTATAGCTTTTAAAAATACACTCATATATTCCGTAAAAAAGTCTTCAACCACCCCAGTCTGACTTCTATTCATTTTAAAGGATGATTTTAATGGATTGCGTTCAAAATTCACTAAAACTATAGAAAAATATTGTTGTTAGTGATGTTAGAAGCCCTTAGTAATGAATAATATTTTTTTTAATTTATAAAAGATGATACACTGAAAAAAATTTTGTGTGGCTGCCGCATGTGTGGTGATGGCGGTACATTATCTTGCCTCGAATGCTCTGCCCTTCGGTTTTCGGGTGCGTCAACAAATCTCGAGAGCAGGTAGCCTTCCCGAATAGACGGAAGGCGCTGGCATACCGATATCTCGAGATTGGTGCAACCTCGTACCAGTGTTGTAGCCTTCTCTCGCGGTGTTCCCTCGAGAGCTAATCTCCCTTCCAAAATCGGGATAGTACTTACCATCTGATCTGTGTGGTAGCGACATTCGTAGATAAGGTAGCGACACAGAATTTTTTTCAGTGTAGAGCATTTCAATAATGCCTGAAAATACATAAAATGTGATTTGCAAAAAAGTGACTTTTATTTACATAAGCTCATACTTATGTTTTTCAATAAAAGTAAAAGAAAGTTATAGCTAATAAATTTAAAATAAACAACTTATAGATACAATTGAACAATGTATGCTATAGTATCTACTATAGCTATAGTACTATGCTATAGTATCTACTATAGCTATAGTACTATGCTATAGTATTAACACTAAAAAAATTATTTTATTCTAATTACCAATTACTTGTCTATTGTGGAACATATATTTATTTGAAGTAAATAATTTATTTAATTGATATAAATAAAAAAATTTAAGTAAAAATTCATTTGATAATAGACACAAGTAATCAGTTATTTGAATAAAATAAATTTTTGCCAGTGTATCAATGTATATACTGTAAAAATTTTAGGCCGTTAGCTATACTGGTTTTCTTAAAACGCCAGAACAAATGTTTTCCTTATGACTAGCACGTCAGGAGTCCTTCTTCTAGACAGTAGACTTACTTTTTCTGTTTAACCGCCGTGCCGATAACTGTTTCTCTAGTCCACAGAACAACGCATGCGCTGAAAAAGTACGTCTACTGTCTAGAAATCACCACATCCGACATGCTGGTCGAAAGGGAAACTGGTTGTTCTGGAACCAGTACAGCCAACCGCCTAAAATTTTTCCAGTGTATGTTCTGTGCATCTAAAAGTAAACAAGAAAGCAACTCATTTTATATAAATTCAAGGGAAGAGCTGTGTACTATCAATATTATTTTGAATAATTTTATATTGGGATGAATAAAATATTTATTTGTTTTTTATTCAAGCATGTCAAAAAAAATGACAAAATTTTTTCTCAAAATTCTATCATGCCACTTTTATAAATTTTCTTTACCACAGGAACAAAAAAGTATATTTATAATTAATTTTGTTAATGAATTTTTCACAGAAGGCACTTTCTTTGCACATCTTTTAAACTGCGATATTCAAAACAGTAATAAATATAACTAAAGCGTGGTGAGCAGTGTATCATTTCGAGGAAATTTTTTGCACATAGACGAGCAAACTTCTAAACCGACTAATTTCTTGCAAAGACAGACTGGGGTGTTTATTATAGATAAAAATTGTTCAGTATACGAATATTATTTCGGTACAAGTTCTTAAGGAACTAAATGTCACTGCTTGTCTTAAACCTGACCGCAGTAAGAAACTTTTACGAAGCGTCTATAATAGGTGCAAAGGCAAGTCAAAGTACATAAAGGTAAACTCATCATTGTGAAACATGCCAAGTACAGTACCGGTCAGAATTGTCAGTCTACTTACAAAATTCATATTAGAAGCATGCCTCTCATTTTTTGATAATATTTCAGTTAAAAATGAGTGTACAAATTTTTTAAAATAACCATTGGATCAAAATTTTCAAAAATCAGAAAATCAGACAGTATTTCTCAGACTCTAGCTCATTTTACGCGAAATTTTATAAGCTTTCCAATGGTTATTTTAAAAATTTTTTAGACTTATTTTTAACTGAAATATTATCAAAAAAGGAGAGGCATGCTTTTAATACGAATTTTATAAGTGGACTTACAGTTTTAGCCAGTACTGTATCTGTATAACCATTCTTTTCACTTGCAAAATAAACTTTCAGCACGTTTCAAATTAACCCTTTAACGACGAGATGTGCTGCTTTTCAACATGAATTTCAAACGCCTACAATTAGTAGAAAGAAGCCATAAAATTTTTCAAAAGTCTATATCTTACTATTTTTGGGGTCGCACTTTCGAATAGCGTGGTCAAAATTTTCAAAAAATAATATTAAACCCTTCTTTTTTCAAAAATACTTAAAAATGTCAAGTTTCTTTAATGCATTTTTTTTTAAAGAATTTTTTTCTTCGCCATAACATTTTTGAAATAAAACAAAAAGTATCAGAAACATGAAAAATATCTATTTCCAATTTTTATTTTTTTCGATTTTGAATTTAAAATGGCGCTTAAAGGACAAAAAAATTTCCTAATTTTACGTAAGATTACAAACTTTTTCAAAATTACTCAAATCTAATTAAAATTTGTTACTCGGGGGTTTTGGGGGTCGCTGATTACGAATCTGAAGTCAGACTCAAAAAATTCAAAATGGTGGATCCAATATGGCGGCTTAATTTTTCAGAATTACTCAGAGTTGCTTTAAATTTATTACTCGGAGGTTTTTAAGGTCGCTGATTACAAATATGAAGTAAGGTTTAAAAAATTCAAAATGGCGGATCCAAAATGAGATCTTAATTTTCCAAAATTACTGAGATTTGCATGAAATTTGTTACTCTGGGATTTTCGGGGTCGCTGATTTTGAATATGAAGTCGCCTTTAGCCTTTAAATAATAAAAGTTGCCCGATTTTCATCACGAGGAGGTAGGCGATATAGAGAATCATTTTTTAATATTTTTTCAGTGATTTTTATTTTTTTTTTGTTTTTTCAATTTTATAATTTACTTCTTTCAACTTTTTATTAAAAACTATTGATTTGTATTATGCGCTTTTTTGAAGCAATTGTCACAGTAATATAACTTGCATGTTTTGCAGTATTTCCTTGTTCGGATTTTGCATTTTGAGGTGCAACAGTATCGAGGTAAATGCTGTTATTCTGTCTCGTGTACTGACGACTTTCCCGTTCTTACTTTGTTCATATAATCTTTGCTGATGCACATAGCCAAAAATTTTGTACTTTTTTTCCGAACAAGGAAATACTGCCAAACATGCAAGTTATATTACTGTGACAATTGCTTCAAAAAAGTGCATAATACAAATTAATAGTTTTTAATAAAAAGTTGAAAGAAGTAAATTATAAAATTGAAAAAACAAAAAAAAATTAAAAACCATTGAAAAAGTAAAAAAAAATGATTCTCTATATCTCCTACCTCCTCGTGGTGAGAATCGGGCAACTTTAATTTTTTAAAGACTAAATGTGTCTTCATATTCAAAATCAGCGACCCCGATAACCCCAGAGTAACAAATTTTATGCAAATCTCAGTAATGTTGGAAAATTAAGCTGCCATTTTGGATCCGCCATTTTGAATTTTTTGAATCTGACTTCATATTTGTTATCAGCGACCTAAAAAAACCCCCGAGTAACAAATTTCAAGCAAATCTGAGTAATTTAAAAAAATTAAGCTGACATTTTGGACCCGCCATTTTGAATTTTTTGAATCTGACTTCAGATTCGTGATCAGCGACCCCAAAAACCTCCGAGTAACGAGTTTTAACTGAATTCAATGAGTATCACAAAATTCGACCCCCATATTGGATCCGTCATTTTGAATTTTTTGAATCTGACTTCAGATTCGTAATCTCCGATCCCCAAAACCCCCGAGTAACAAATTTTAATTAGATTTGAGCAATTTTGAAAAAGTTTGTAATCTTACGTAAAAATAAGGAAATTTTTTTGTCCTTCAAGCGCCATTTTAAATTCAAAATCGAAAAAAATAAAAATTAGAATTGGATGTTTTTCTAGTACAACTATCGGGAACACGTTTCTGATACTTTTTGTTTTATTTAAAAAATGTTATGGCGGAGAAAAAAATTCTTTTTAAAAAAATTGCATTAAAAAAACTTGACATTTTTAAGTATTTTTGAAAAAAGAAGGGTTTAATATCATTTTTTAAAAATTTTGACCACGCTATTCGAAAGAGCGACCCCAAAAATAGTAGAATATAGACTTTCGAAAAATTTTGTGGCTTCTTTCTACTAATTGTAGGCGTTTGAAATTCATGTTGAAAAGCAGCACATCTCGTCGTTAAAGGGTTAATAAGAAGGAAAATCTAAAAGTAATAACCTGAAAGCTGTTTTTTATTTTATTTAGTTTTTCAATAGTTACATAATTGTACCACAAGTTCTCACAATAAAAATTTTTGTTTTGTACTACATGATTTTAATATGGGTGTACGGAACCCGTTATTTCGGTTTACTTGTCAAGTTTTATAATTTTTAAATTTGTGTCAAATTAAAGCTTAAAAGTTCTAATTTCATTCCTTGTAAACAATACAACGCGCAATTCATGGGAAATTAAGAAATTAATTATATTTTACAAAGATGTCTGAGGTTAAACTGTGTAAAAATTTGAAAAAACAAATTCCGCTCGGTAATTGCATTATAACCTCTGACATATTTGTAAATTTTAATTAATTTTTTTAATTCTCATGAATTGCCTTTATAATGTTTACAAGCAAAGAAATTAGAATTTTTAGGCTTTAATTTGACAAAAATTAAAAAAAATCGAAGGCGACATGTTTTGAGATATTAAAAAACTAATAGTAAATAAAATTTGGCTTCAATAATAGAAGAAATCATTATTTAAAAATTGCCTTTTAATATCAATTGTTTATAAGGAGGGTCGTTTTGAAATGAAATGCCCCATATAATATATAAAAAGAATTATAATAAATTTTACAGATTTGTTTTTAATTGTTACACATTTAAATCATTCGTACACGGTAAAAATATTAAGTGACGTGCGATACCAATTTCACAATCGTTTGGACGCGCTAGTGGCCAAGTGTGGTTCAATCTTGGGCGACCAGCGCCCTCAAAAGGGGGCGTAGCATGCTCAAATTAAGATAGTATCACAGTCGTCAAAATTCAAAAAAAAATTTTTCATGTGCAACATGGGGCACATGAAAAGACCCTAAACCAGATTTGTTAGAAATGTTATTTAATAGAATTTTATTACTTAGAATATCATTATAGTAGAATGTATAATTGTTAGAATGATAGCTTGACTGAAAGAAAAGTAGAAAGAATTTTAATTTAGTAGAATATTTATTCGTCCGAATTATAATCTGGCAAAAAGTCAATTTGATCGAATTTCAATTTTCCAGAAATCTAATTTCATGAAATATCAATTTATGCGAATCGTTTTTTAGTAGAATCGTAATTAAATAGAATCTAAATATTGCCGAAAATCTTTTTGATAGAAATCTACTTTATCCGAATGTACATGTGTTCAAATATTAATTTACTAGAAATTCGACTTATCCGAATATCAATTCGATAGAATTATTTCGGCGCAAATTTTAAAATTGACCAATCAGAAATTATCAAGAAAATCATGATTGGTCAATTTTAAAATTCGCGCCGAAATAATTCTATCGAATTGATATTCGGATAAGTTGAATTTCTAGTAAATTAATATTCGAACACATGTACATTCGGATAAAGTAGATTTCTATCAAAAAGATTTTCGGCAATATTCAGATTCTATTTAATTACGCTTCTGTAAAATTACGATTCTACGAAAAAACGATTCGCATAAATTGATATTCGATGAAATTAGATTTCTGGAAAATTGAAATTCGATCAAATTGACTTTCTGACAGATTATAATTCGGACGAATAAATATTCTACTAAATTAAGATTCTTTCTACTTTTCTTTCAGTCAAGCTAATCATTCTAACAATTATACATTCTACTATAATGATATTCTAGGTAATAAAATTCTATTAAATAACATTTCTAACAAATCTGGTTTAGGGTCTTTTCATGCGCCCCGTGCAACATATACAGAGCATTATAGTTCAACTTGCGCTGTGTCGGGAGCTCTCTCTTACACTTGTACTTGGATGCCTTTGCACCAATTCTAAACACTCTAATATGTCGTATGAGGGTAAAAAATAGAAAGTATTAGCTCTCAGTAATATTGATTGCAAAAAGAAATCATTTACTTAGGAAGAATGAATATTTTAATGTTCGAAGATGAAAAGATGCCTATTATTAAACATGGCTTTACGATCATCTCCTGCTGCTATTTAACAATATCGATATAGCTTGTGTAATAATCGTTAGAAAAGTAAGACTCCTTATAAATAATAAAATTTCGACCTCATACTTCAATAAAATATGTTGAATCACTCTAAAGTCGAGAAGAAATACTATAATTGTTAAAGTAGAATTGTAGTCCTTAATAAGTACAAGATTTCCAATGTGCGCTCTAAAAAAATTATTCTTAATCATAACAAATTCTGAATCGATCTGCGACCGAATTTATTCTCCAAATTAAAAAACGAAATAAATTGTTCAAATTGTTTTCTTTGAAAAAATATGCAGTTCAAATTAAACCTTAATAATATTAAAATTAATTAAATCGACCCATTCAAAAAATATACAATTTAAAGTTCTTTCCCATTCATGCAAATTTTATTTTCGTTTGGGGAGAAATAGTTCTAACAGTGTAAACAAAAATAATGTGACTTTCTTTAATGAAAAAACAATTCTATTTTGTTCACAGTATATTACGACGCCTCACGTTCATAATATAATGCTTATTGAAAAGCGAATGCAAGATTATTCTTATTCACTTTTTGGTGCAAGATAATGCTTATTCATAGAATTTTGAATAAGCATTTTATTGCACGGAAAATCGTAGAAACCACTAGGGAGAGTGGTCCTATGTTGGCCGTGAGTCTATGTTGGCCACTTTGCGTTTCTTAGAGATGGTATACTGGACGAATCTATAATTTTGTGGTGTGATATATTGATAAACCATGATATAATTTATGGACCTAATTATAATCTAAGATTCTTCTACGCATTGTGAGGACAATAATATTGTTTATGAAAAAAAATTAGTTTTTCTTGTTTTTTTTAGAGCAGCTACAAAAAATAAATAACTAAAAATTTCTAAATGAAGTGTGTGCTCTAGTTCCTTTATTTAATGTTGTAATAATGGTTGATATTTAATTAAATTTTTTTATTAGCGTAATAATTTGAAACTTTTAAAAATCTACAGTGGTCCTAAGTTGGCCACCTAATGTCTTTGTTTGTTTTTATTTATGTGTTGCCCAGTAAAATAAGAAGAATTGGAAGATAGCGAAATCGCATTGGCGGTGAGTTTCTGCCAATCCGTTTTCGAGAGAAAACCGAATTGCGAGAATGTTGCCGACAATATGTTGATGAAAAAATCTGAGTTGAGCCCTTTTCGAAATTGACTATTCATTTTCACTATTTGAATTTGCCTCTCTTTTCATCAACTTACTGCCGGCAACATTGGTTGCACTGCGCATCACTTACCATGCTCAAGCTTATGGTAACATCTCTTCAGATGTCACATTTATTTTTACACTTTTTATTAATATTGCATATTTCTTGTCAGTAATCGGTATTTTTAATCTTGAGAACAATTAATCTTATCGATTTGAATGCTAAATCGGGTTAATAATCGTTCAATCGAAAGATTCAAGAGGAAAGTATTGGAAAATAGCAAAATCGCATTGGCAGAATTCTCCCAATTCGGTTTTCTCTCGAAAACGGATTGGTAGAAACTCACTGCCAATGCGATTTCGCTATCTTCCAATTTTTCTTTTTTTACTGGGTGCTTCGTTCCTGTGTTTTTCATTACAAGAAAGACTGAGAAGGTGTAACGTAGGAATTAAACAAAGACAAAAAACAATAGAAAAGACAAACTACAAAAAAGCTAGTCTCCGCAGCCATCCACCACTGAAAATAAATAAAATAAAACAATGATTTATTTTCTAAACAAAAATAGTTAAATAAAGCGTATTTATTCTCCTAAATGTAAAAAATTTGTAAAATTTTTGCGAAATTGAAAAGAATGTGCATTTTCTTCCTCATACTCAAGCGTAAAAAAGTGGTGGCCAACTTAGGACCGCTATTTATGAAATATCCAAAATGCAACTTTTCATTACTAATTGTATTAAGACTTCAAAAGCCATTCTATAACGTTCTAAATAACATAAAATTATAAGGAAACGTTCGCTAAACAGAATTATATACTTGCTGACTCGATTAAATTCCATTTTGTTAATACTTTCGATTAATTAGCTTAGGCGGCCAACCTGGGACCACGCTCCCCTATAGAATTTCTATTTTGAACTCAAATGCAACATTCATTTCACACACTATCAAAAATTTCTGCATCACCTCGTGAAATACATTATATTACACCGGCATACAAAAAAAAATTTGGATTACCAGGACTGCCATGTAGTAGGTTTTCTTCCTTAAGGTGTATATTTAAATGAATTAAATCGATTAAAACTTGCTACTCCGTGGGGATTCTACATTTACTGTAAATCATTTCTGGACTATGAAAAATTCAGATTTATAATTAGCGACTAGAGGTAACACCTAAGTACCAAGTATCAAGAAAATCTGAGAATAATTTAATCGTAAGTCGTATTGGATCCGCCATTTTGAATTTTTAATATCCAACATCAGATTCGTATTCGGCGACCTCGGAAATCCCCACGGAGTAGCAAGTTTCAATCGATTTAATTCATTTAAATATATTTTGTCCGCCATATTAAATTTTTATAAACTAACATCATATCAGTAATCAGCGACCCCGAAAACACCCAAGTAACAAGTTTGAAGTAAATGCGAGTAATTTTTTAAAATTTTTATCCGCCATATTGGATCCGCTATCTTGAATTTTGAAAATCTGATGTCAGATTCGTAATTAGCGATCTCAAAAACCCCTGAGTAAGAAGTTTCAAGGAAATCTGAACAATTTTTTTTAAATCCACCATTTTAGATCCGCCATTTTTAATATTTTTTATATATTCAAGTCTTAAGTTATTAAAGTTACTGAATTAAAAAAAACATTCAGAAGAAGCAAAATTGAGCTTTATTTATAGAAATTATGTAAATTCCCATAAAAATCAGTTTCTCAAAATTCACCCCCCCCCCCTCCACCAAGCCTGTAAAAAGAGAACACGAACTAACTTTTAGGTTGGACAATGTTTTTCTCTTTATATACACCTTAAGGAAGAAAACCTACCACATGGCAGTCCTGACAATCCAAATCTTTTTTGTGTGTCGGTGTTATTTTTGTATGTAAAACATAAGTTTTACAGGAACAAAAATTTCGGCGCTAATTGTGCAACCACTATTTTTTAGAAGATTATAAAATAACTATTAATTTTGAAAAAAATAGTATCTAAAACTTTTCCTTTTTATTTTCAATTACTTTAATAATTTTTTTTAAATCTTCCAAAAAATGAACGTTTTTAAATGTTCATAAGCTCATTTAAATTGTATTTTTTGTAGATGCAAAATGCAAATCATGAAAGCTGAATTGTAAAAGTTTAAAAATTTTAAAGATACAAAAGTTCCTGAAAAATAATTTGAATTTACAATAAATAGTAATTTGCAGAAAATTGCGACTAAAATGTGCCTGGACTTTTGCTAAATATCTGATTTCAAAAAATATTTTTTTATCGTTAAGGTGTCATTTTCTCAGGATTTTATCAGGTTTATGAAAATATAACGGAAAATATGTTACATAAAATTTTTCCAATTTCACAGTTATTTAATAGTTATCGAAAATGTACAAGTCGCACAATTACTGCATACCGGTATCGGTAGTGTATACGACTTCTTAAACTATAGTATATATTCTGAAATTATACGCATTGTTAATGATGTGGAAAGTTTTAATAAAACTTAATTATAATAACAATCACAAATAGTGGTTCTGTAACTTGTATATTTTTAATGAGTCGATATAATCCCTGTTTTTAAATTTTATATTGAAAAATTATACAATTACGAATTTTAATATTTTTATGATTACTTAAAAATAGCAGAAACATCTTTAAAGAACCAAATAACCATCATATCAATTGAGGCTCCTCTCAACTAAAATTTGTTCGACGATCATTGCACTGCCGACAAATGTGGTCCAGAACTTTCTTACAATAGAAATCAAATGTACAATGTGTGAGAAAAATTAATCTGAAATGGACATGGATCGATTCAGCTTGTAAGTCAAGTATAACGATTTTATTTTTCGAGCAAACTATTTACAGTGAATTCCATTTTCTTCGAGCTTTCTGGTGAATATCTAAGAAGAATATATATATAAATAAATATATATAAATAAATATATTTAAAAATAGGCGAATTGACGATCTTTAAGGACCATTAAAACCTACATAAAATAAAATGATAACATTCAAGTAGATAAAGAAACGAAATGTATTTCGAAACTGGAAGTATTGTAAGATAAGTACTTAATACTCCTTCGTCAAATGGAGAAAATGGAGAAAAAACTTTAATAAGGATAATAATTATAAAAAAGTTAACAAAATTAGTGACTCGTTTACAGCTGGTCTGATCGGGTATCACCATATCATTTGTTGAGAAGAAATACACTTTACGATTTACGTTTATAATGTCGAAAATCAATTTGAAATAGGTATTCATTAAATCATTGTGCAGATACAAAATCGATCTGTGTGTATGTGTGCGTGAGTGAAAACGAAAATGTTTTGTTATTTCTGTAAATCTTTGTTCGCAGTAAGAGACCCCTGGTAGCACAACGTTTTTCCAGAATTTTGATGAAAACTTTTGTTAAATAACATTCTAATGTTTACTTGATAGCAAGTTTGTACAACAAATTTGCAAAAAAATTGAGTTTTACTTGCACATTTATTTCTGTTTCTCAATGACTGCGCAATATACATTCGCTATTTATGGAAATGTACATTTGGGTGATTCTTCTGAAAGGCACCTGTTTTTTCTAAAAACTAAAAGAAATTAATTTTTACATTTTCTGAATTTTTTTGTCATAGGTAGGTTTTAAATACGTTTAAAGATTAAAATCTGAGTCGCGCAAAATTAATTTTCAAAAACAAGCAATCAATATTGGGGTTTTTGTAAAAAAATTCCTTTTAAATTTAATTTCTTTAATTTATTAAACTTTTAACATTATTCATTTATAATTTAATGAATTGTGTATTTAATAATTTATTTTTAACTATTTCATCTTTTAAAAATTAATTAATATATATTTTTTTAATATTGAACGGATAAAAATTGTAATGCATTTTTTAATTTATCATTTTAAGTTCAAAATTGATATTTTCAGTAAAAAATTTTTATTTTTAATTATGATTTTATTATTTATCTAACTTTCTAATTAATATATTATATATATATATATATATATATTATATAAAACGGAAATTTTTTTACAATTCAAGGCTTAGGTAATTGAAAATAATTATTAAAAACAAAACAATAACGCTTACAAAATATGAAAAAGGCTTCGGAGATGAATAGTTTGTCAAATAAAAAATTCACGTTTTTATTAAATTTAAAAATATTGAAACATAATTTAACAAATTTTTTGAGCTACAACTTCAAATATTTATATATAAATTACGTAGGGGAGACTGGGGTAAACCCGCGCACAGGGTAAACCCGCTCACTAGCGATTTGACGCTATAAACTCAGCTTAAGATGGACATATTTGAACTGTAAAAAGTATTTAACATACAACTAATGTTAACAAACTTTCGTTTAGTTTCATGAATTCGTTATAAATTCAAAGACGGTCAATTGTTTTTAGAAGTGCAAAAAAGAAAAAATGATCTTCGGATTTTTAAGTTTTTCGATTATTATTTTTGAGACTTAATTTGTTCGACAAATTTTTTTTTATGCTATTGGATGTCCTTTTTCGAAATATATATGTAGTTTTGTTTCATTTCAAAAAGATTTATTTAAATTTATTCTGATATGTGAGAAACACATTTGGGGTAAAGTCGCTCACTTGAAGTCGGGGTAAAGCCGCTCACTTATTAAATTTGTGTAGGAAGCCGAATCAGTATTAACAGTATTTGCGTTTTTTTGGCGATCTTAAAATTTTTAATATTAAAAATATTTATTAAAAGAGAAATAATATTCATTTTCTAACAATGTTATTGAATTATTGGGTAATTAGTTGAATATTTAACATTTTGAATGTCCCGCATTTCGCGATTTGTAACGCTTTTTTTAATAGATGACGCCAAACTATCAATATTTCTTGTCATTATTTGTGATTATTAGGTTATAACAGTTATAACAAACAACGCAAACAAATAATCAAAATTTGTCCCTGACTTTTTCGGTTAAAAAAATACATAAATCTAGTTTGTTGTCTTCGTTCTGTTCACGTTTTATCATTGTTTATTTTGAAATTTAAAATTTTTTTTGTTACATTTTATCAATAATAAAATCTATTTCTTGTTACATCCAGAAATGTATCTACATTTTAATTTTCTCTTAATAAAATATCATTTAAATTCACAGTTGCAATTCATCAAACCTATACTTACTATTTAATAAACCAATATTTATTGTTTATAGAACTCATAATTTATCATTAATAAATCATACTCAAGACGGAAATAAGGAGAAATTTAATATATACAAAATAAAACTGTCGGGATTACCTTAAATTTTTTAAAAAATCAAATGAGCGGATTTGCCCTGGAAAATTGTGATTTTGAAATTTGGTATATGTGTATTAAAAATTTTCCCTAAGTAAAACTAAAACAGATAAATCAAAAATTTCTTTTTATTTTGTTAGTAGAAATCATAAGCTTTAAAATTATATAAATTAACTTGGATTTAGAGAATAATTTTCTAGGTTTTTACCGTTCTGAAAAAAGTGAGCGGGTTTACCCCAGTCTCCCCTATAACTAAAAAACAGTTTAAAAATATGATGTTTTTAACTGAAAAACAAGGCTTCGGAGATGAAATTGAATTTTTACTCCCATTGCCAGTAATTTTTAATTAATTATTTTAAAACTTTCTTTTGTTTTCTTTGAACTAAATATAAGTGAAAAATAAACGGTAGAATCTAAGCTTCAATTTGATATATATTAAGACTATATTACAAGATTTTTAATTATATAACAAAATAATTAAAAATATGTATCATATTTAATCAAAACCAAAAGACAAAATTAAATAAATTTTTTTACTAAGAAAAACTTTAAATTTTAACATTTCAAGATTATGTAAAGATAATTAATGTTTCGTAGATAATGGATAAATTTTTTTTGAAATTTATACTCAACAAAATATCAATAAACAGTTCATGCAAATATTGAATCTACCGTTGGAGACACGTGAAGTGGTCCTTTTCCAGGAGAATCACCCATATATGTTGAAAAACATTATTCCCAATTTTTTTAATAAACTTGATTCTCATCATGTTTCTCATTACGAGAAAATGTTGTGCCAGCAGGGACATAAATGACAATTGCTGACAAGAGTCGCTACTCGAATAGGTGTTAATTTAGAATTGCTTCTCATATTCTAATATTTATTTCTGAAGAATAATTTTAAATAGTAAAATAGAAATCTATAATTTCATAAACACTTTCTTCGTTGGTGAAGTTTATCTATATGGCTTTTTCATTGTATGCCTGTCTTTTTCCACTTTGCAAACACAATCTTATTCGAGAAGCGAACATTATGGTTACGTATACTATTAATTAAACTAGATAGTGTAATAAAAATTAATATAAATAAATGGATGGACCCTATAATAATTTAAGTTTTTCCTTCATTAACCTTCGTGCTACAGAATATTTTTTGTGTATGGGGGAAAAGCGATACATAAATAGTCCAATTTTTTATATATTGCAAAGAAGATTTAAATTCATCAAGATTTTTACAAGAAATATTTTAATTTTCAGAAAACAACGAAAACTTTGTTTACAGACTTATAATTTGGGATTAAATTAGTGCAAACCTCGAACTGACATTACAACATTTAGGTCTGTTCACGTTGCCTATACTTTAACACTTAAGCTACACTACCTGGTCTTGAAGTGGTGTAAAAGTATAATTTACTACTTGTAGGCTATAAGAACAGGTGGAACAGACTTACTAAACAAAAAATTTTTCCCTGTGTCACGAACTCAGTCAACACAGACTACGTATCAGACACAAAATATATTTTTGAGCCGCTAAAATATTTATTTGTCTTAACGTTACTACGACTTAGACTTCAAGGTTTACATGCTCATTAAATATGTGTTGATTTAAAGCTTGTAATGATATATTAATTTCAGTTTTGTGGATATAGAAAAAAATTTCATATAACAAATTACCAATTACTACAGGAGGAGAAAAATAAATCAATTACAATGAAAATAGATTAATATAGTATATGTGACCGCGTCCAAAGAAGGGACCTCATGACCAAACTCAACTTTTCGAGTAATATGCGTTTAAAGTTTTTCATTTAAATTTTTGATTTTAAGCGCGAAAATAGCTAAAAATCATTTTCAACATAAAAAAGTATTTTTCCTTTGAAATTTTTTAAAAATTTGTTTAAACAATTGCAAAAATATATATAGTACTATATATAGTATATTTATAGTATGAGCATTTCAAAAGATATATCTGTTGATAATTAATAAATTACCAAAATAGACATATAGATTACTTAAATAAACATAAATTTGTCATAAATGCAATTGCATTATACATTATTAAATTGTCTGATCATACTAGACTATTATAAATAGATTTCGAAAATATTCATTGGAAAAATAAAAAAAATAATATCATTCTTTCTAAAAATATTGTAAATTATTAACTTTAAGTAACAAAAAAATATATAAACAATTGCAAATTTAAAAAACAGGTTGAAGAGATCTCTTAAAAATTTTAGCTCCTTTAATTTAAGACCAAGAACATTAAAAACCCTGTAAAATTTGTAGGCTTTAGACAATTTAGAATAGTAAATTGTAATGAATCCCAATGTGAGCCACAAGAGGTTAACATCGCATTGTGCAAAGGTCTGTATACTGAAAAAATTTTAGGCCGTTGGCTGTACTGATTATCTTAAAACGCCGGAACAAGTGTTTCCTTCTGAAGGCCAACGCAGAATAGAATTTTTAACCGGAACCGCAATCGTAAGCGTAACCGTAAGAATGAGTTAAAGAAGGATAAACAATATACCTATCCTTCTTTAACTCATTCTTACGATTACGCTTACGATTGCGGTTCCGGTTAAAGATTCTATTCTGCGTTGGCCTTGACTAGCACGTCAGACGTCCTTTTTCTAGACAGTAGACTTACTTTTTCTGTTCAACCGCCGTGCCGATAACTGGTTCTCTAGTCCACAGAACAACGCATGCGCTGAAAAGTACGTCTACTGTCTAGAAATCAGAACGTCTGACTTTTGTGCTGATTGAGAATTTGATAATGAAAATTTTATAAACAAATAATTTCACAGTAAGTATAGAATTTTATATTCTCAAAAATTATTGTGTATATTTATCTTGTGATGTTTTTTAAATATGTTCATTTTGTTAAATAAAAAAACAGTATCATTATATGCAAATTTTTTATGGGGGGCGCATGAAAAGGCCCTAAACCAGATTTGTTAGAAATGTTATTTAATAGAATTTTATTACCTAGAATATCATTTTAGTAGAATGTATAATTGTTAGAATGATAGATTGACTGAAAGAAAAGTAGAAAGAATTTTAATTTAGTAGAATATTTATTCGTTCGAATTATAATCTAGCAGAAAATCTATTTGATCGAATTTCAATTTTCCAGAAATACATAACAAAATTTTAAAAAGTGAGGTACTAAATTATTGTATAGAATAAAAGAAAACATTTTAATTTAATGTAAATTATCTAATTTTATTACTCAGTTAATAAAATTCTTAATTTTAAATAAAAACAGATAGAAACGTGTCTGAATTTAATTCACCATAAGTCACGGTACGCAAAGTTACTATTTCAATATTCATTAATTAACTTATACAGTTCTTTTAAAGAGTACTTTAGTCCTCCACGATTAACAGCATTAATTAGTTTGTACCTCTCCTCATCATGACTCATCACCTCCTTACTTTGGAAGCTCAAGATGCAGCCATCACATTTTGTAATATTTTTGGACTTGAAGGCAACATATCCAGCAATAAATTCTTGGATAAAATCGGCAGTTAATGTTAGCCTTTCATCGTGGTCTTGAGTTCTTACGCAAGACTAAATACTGTTGGTATTTCTGTAATTAAAGGATCATCGTTTGATATCATATCCTCCAAAATCATATACAATTTTCCCTTGGAGCTCTTATGATGAAGGTCAGAAAAGTTTAACATTGATTTTAATATTTCGCAGCCCTCAATATTACTTCCCTTATGGGGTTTAATGAGGGAATAACTGCTTAATAATCGAAATATTTGCGCAAACATCCTTAAGTCAGGATGATCATTTGAGCCACATGCTTCTTAAACTAAGCCGAAAAATCTCTAAATGCATAACATTTTTGGAAAGTTGTTAATGAGAGAAAAAATAATTAGTAATAATAATTAATAATCTTTATATACCTCTAGAGCGTCCTGATTCAATCTATACTCGTCATTAAATATTTAATATCAAAAGTTTGTTTTATGTAGTCAAATAGTTCCAAAGTAGCTTTCAATGCTACAGTTAAACCTACAAAACTACTTTGACTTAAACCTGTCTGCTTTTCCACTTTAACTCCCAGCTTCCACAGGTTTAAAAAATTTAGAAAATCTGTTATTGTCTGAATAAAGAAAATTAAAAAAAATATTATTATAATGGAGCAATTCCATGTGAAATGATCGGTGATTTTTCGACATTGTTAGCAATTTTTTTTAAACTTTTTTTTCTTGTAACTATAAGGATAAGATATGATTAAGTAAAGACGATTTTGAAAATTTTGAAAATTTATGTACTAATTTTTTTAAAGTAAGATAACTTCGGTTATTTCCAATATTTTTTCAACATTTTTTTTTTAAATTTCTCAGTATAACTAGTACTTTTTAAATATATTTTTTAGAAAAAAAATTTCATTAATTATTAAAAATAATTACGAACGTTTGCCCAAGAAGTTTACATCAGGTTTACAACGGTCCTATCTCTTACATTGCAATGAATAGAATTGTTTTAGTTAAATAACTATTATACTATGAGTGATTTTAATATTATGTACCTGCATACTTGTAAAAAAAATAGTGGCCTCTAATTCCCAGAATGCTTCATTTAAAAAAAAACTTTGTATTATTTTTCCATTACAATTTCATGCAAACTTTTCTTTTTAAAGTCGAAGTAAAAAAAAGAAAAAATATATTAAAATTATTTTAACTATGCTATTCTTAAAAGTCCTTGTGAAAACAATAAGAACATGAACGCCCAAAATAAATATTTAAAAATAAAGAAATTAGATGATCAAACTTTAAAATATTGTTAAATAATGGAGGTGACCCACTATTCCCCAATTTCCCCTATGATTATTTTTAAATAATTATTTAACTTTTTGAAACAATCGTTTCAGACTTAATTATTGTGCTTACGAGCACAATTTGGCACAAATTTTATTTTTTAAAAAGGTTCAAAAAATTTTTTGAGTCAAGAAGTGTAATTTTCTAGAATAATAACTTTTTGAAAAATTGTTATAGACCTTTTGTATTGTGTTTGCTGAGCAAAATTAAGCACAAATTTTATTTTTTTTAAATATTAATTTTTGAAAAATGTTCAAAAAAATATAAAAGAAACATTTTTTACAATTTTTTAAAAATATTTAAATTTTTTTTCCAAATAAATATTTGTTATCGCTTGCTAGATGTAGCACAATGTCGAAAAATCGTTGATCATTTCACATGGAATTGCTCAATGAACAAAATGTAAATTAAAATTAACTTTATTAAATTATAAATTAATAATAATAATAATTATATACATTAAAATTTATCATTAGTGTGATAAAATTTGTCAAAAATATTTGTGTAGTGGATGTTTTTAAAAAAACGTTAATTGTGAATAATATTGTGTGTGAAAAATTTCTGGTATCAGGCGATCGTGCGAAAGAGGGGTTACCGTTTTCAGTAGAAAAAACTGTAGATTGGTAAGTTCTAATTATTAAGTAAAATTTTCTTCTTAATTAAATTATATTTATATTATTTCATTTTGTTAAATAAAAATCTAAAAATAACTTAAAAACAAATTTTATTCGTATATTATTATTATTTTTTTATTTATAATTGATAATATTGATTGTATTTTGATTAAAAAAATTTAATTATTAAATATTAATAATATTAATATAATTATTATTATTATTTTAATTAAATATTAATTAATATTATTTTGAAATTTGAAAATTTTATGCATTTTTAAAATCTAAAAAAACTGAAATATCGAATTGTCAATAAAAGTTTTATTATTTTCAATTTTTGACAATTATTAATTTTAATTAAAAAATTCAATTATTCCAGAATCAATTAAAAATTAAATTATTTTTAATTATTCTAGATTTAATTATTTTCATTTAATCATATTAATTATTCAATTATTCAAAATAATTAATTTTCTAATATTTAGTTTTTCAATAATTTAATTAATCATCAATTATTATTAACTTATACAGTGCAAGATCTAGAGTCTAAATTTTTTTGGAAGAGCAATCCCTTTAGTGTGTGCTTTTATTGATTGCTATTATAAGTGATAATAGCTCCTGGTTCTTTTATGTTTAAAAAATTTATAATTACATTATTCTGTTTTAAAAACAATTCAATTAATCCTAAATTAATTAATAAAATTGTTATAAACCGTTAATTAATTAATTTAAATTTTAATTATTCAGAAATCAATAACATTCAAATTACATTATTATGTTTCTAAAACAATTCAATTAATCTGAAATTAATGAAAAATGCAATTTTTAAAATTATTTAATTTAATAAAGCTTCAGTTATTTAAAAATCAACAAAACAATTATTAATCAATTCAAAATTAAATTATTCTGTCTTTAATAAAAATTTTAATTACTCTGAATGAAATCAATTAAAAATGTAATTGTTGAAAATAATTAATTTTTCAAAAATGAAAAAAAATTAATTGTTTCAAATTTTAATTAATTTAAAAATTATTTTACACAAAAAATTAATTAATTTTTAAAAGTATTTAATTTAATAAAGCTTCAGTTATTTAAAAATCAACAAAACAATTATGAATCAATTCAAAATTAAATTATTCTGTCTTTAATAAAAATTTTAATTACTCTGAATGAAATCAATTAAAAATGTAATTGTTGAAAATAATTAATTTTTCGAAAATGAAAAAAAATTAATTGTTTCAAATTTTAATTAATTTTAAAATTATTTTACACAAAAAATTAATTTATTTTTAAAAATAATTGTATTTCAAAATATATTTGAACTTGATATTTTTATAAATTACTTTTTTTTATTATGTTAAAAATAAATTGTTTTTTTCCCATATTTTATTAATTTTTGACAATACTTGAATTTTAGAGAATAATATTCTTTTCTTTTTAAATGAGAATGCTATTACGAAACTGTTATTTTTACCCGGATGCCCTTAATAAATTTTATTTATAATTTTTTTAATTAATGACAGAATGCGACACATTATATTTTATGTTTGTGTTATCTAGTTATTAGTTATTAATTTATTTTTATAAGTGAAAAAGATATAATTAATTTATTATTTTAGCTAAGAAACTGAAAAAGAAGATTTGTTTTGAAAAACATAATTGGTACTGTTTTTGATAAACAATATAATGACCAACGTCCAGACAAGGTATATTACTTTAAGTATTAAAGATTATGAAGAATTGAAAACGTATGGAACTTGAAAAATAAGTATAAAATTTTTTTTAATTTAATGTATAATTTATATTATAAATTTTTTCATTCTTTCCGATCCACCGCACATAGTCGTGAAGAAGTGGAACAACATAAAAAAACTAAAAGAGAAGGCAAACGAAAAAATGTTGCGATAAGGAATGGAGAGAATTAAAAAGTTAAAGAATTAAGAACAAAGAGTGAATTTTTTTTTATTAAAAGTTTCTTTTTTTATTATTATACTACTATTATACTACTTTCTTTATTATAATTATAAATAATAATTATAATTAAATAAATTTATATTTTTAAAAAATATATTTATTTTTCATTCTTTCCAACATTTCCATTTTTTAAATTTATTTGGAACATTATGATGTCATAATAATTAAAATTCATTTAAAAAGTAATCATTTAAAAAAATAAAATTTTAATTATTTCAAATAAAACGTTAAAATAAATATGCACTCGCGCGTCCTTTTTTGCTAGTAAATGATTATAGGACAAAAAATTCATACCGAAAAATATAAAAAAGTCAAAAGTATGAAAAATCAAAATGAAAATTTTTTTTACAAAAATTAAATTATTTTCATAAATAAGAAACTTCTTTTTTGACTTTTTGTCTGGATAACAAAATAAATAAATTTTTAATGAAGAAAAAGTGTGAATAGATTTATTTAAAAAAATTATTAGTTTTATATGGTTAAATTATTTTTCTGTTATTAAATTACAATTATTTAAAAAAATATAATTTGCATTCATTTCCTTAGAATCATCTTTTAGAGCATTGACAGGTGTTCTATATATTGTTACGTCAAAACGAGAAACCTTTTTAAAATATACCTAACGTTCCTCGTTTTAAATTAGTTTCAATAAAGAATCAAATTTGGGATGAGGATAAGTCAATGAGCCTACTAAAAGTTGTGAGAGAATAATTTATTTAAAAACCAACAAGAAAGAAAAGTATTGACAAAAATACAATGAGTATAGTTCTAAATTATAAACCTTACTTTTAAGAATAACGATTACTGGTGTTGAATATTGCAGTGATATTATCTGGTAATCCGATCTTGGATGGTGTTGAGGGGGCTAGTCGCCAAAGGGCCTCAACAGTTGTCCTTAATGTTAGAGTATTAGTCCTCTTGTTTACACTAATGAGATAGTGTATTGTATTTTGGTAATATTTGCTTTCTTCCAGACGAACGTCGCCTCCTTAGTAAATTTCGATGGTTCGAAATTTGGAATGTGTTGTTTCAATATAAGATAGATACTTGAATTTATTTTCAAATTGATATTTTTGAAAATAGTAAAAATTGCTGAGGTGAATTAATTCTCTTTAACCGTAGTATGTTTCAAAGCAAAACTTTGAAAATAATTTTAAAGTTCTCTTTTAGAGGAAACACTTTCAAAATAATACTTGGGGATAACTTGTTGATAATAATGTTCAAAGGTTTACTGGGAGTTCACTTTTGAATAATGTTTAAAGGTATACTGGGAGACTGTTCACTTGTTGACGATAAGATGAATACTGATGATTTCCAAAAAATTACTCTCTTTCTTAAAGATGTTATAACGCTGGTTTCCAAATTATTACTCTCTGTTCTAATCAGAAATGGTCACCCTTTTTATATAAAAATTTCCTCATTAGACGAATGCTCGTAGCTAGAAAATTCGTCTTGACCTTAATAGATTTCAGTGCGCATGGCATCGCTGCAACCTTCCATAGAGTTGAAGTCGGAAGACATCGCTTCGACCTTGCATGGAGTTGAGGTCGCAACTTCGTCTTTGATCCTCAGGCGTGGCGTGTGTACATATTAATAATCTGTATCTTCGATCTTGATTTTCTCGTAATCGTTATTCTTTCGACATTCTTTTAAAATACTATTCCTTCCTGGATTTGTAATAATGAACATATAATATAATTATAATATTTGTTAGAAAATATATTGAATATAATGCAATTTTAAAATACACATAAAAATAACATTTATAATATTTGTTAGAAAATATATCGAATATAATGCCAATTTAAAACACATATAAAATAGTAATTATAATATTCGTTAGAAAATATATAATGCAAATTTAAAACACACATAACATAGTAGTTAGAAAATATATTGAATATAATGCAAATTAAAACACACATAAAATAATAATTAAAAGTACTGCATATCATATCATAATGAAATACATTATTTTAATAGAAGATATATGCTTTATCGATTAAATATAATATATGAAAATAAACATATACGTGAAAATATATAGTTAAATTAAGTATATTAATCAGAAGTTACGGACGTAACAATATCATAGCATCGATACGATTCGAAACTGTCCTCATGAAATTAGTAGCCCTCTGTCAATCTGATAAATCTGTATGATTATCACTGTATGTTTTCATCGCAGTATATACAGGTTCCGAGAAAAGCTAAAAAATATATCGATAAATATTGAATTATATAAATAATAAGTAAATTATTAGAATCAAATAAATTTTTCTAACTGCATGATTTGATAATTTCACTTAAATTTCAAATTAAATTTTTTTTTAATTACATAGAATGCCATTGGGACATATATTTTTTGAAAATGTTTTGGATGTAGATGATCGGATGTAAATTTATGCGCAATTTTCAAATTTAAAAAATTTTTGTTTTCTACATCAAGTACTGCTTTCCAATGTTTCATTTTAACACATCCTTCCGGAGTCTGCAATTAAATAAAAAATGAAAATAAATCTTTTTTTAAAGATAATGTTATTCAGTGTTCCGTATGTCCACAGTAAAATCTATTGGACACGTGATCACTAAATAATGCGTCCTTAAATGTTTGTGAAAATATTTTACAAGAATTTATCACACGGAGAAAAATCTGGTGCTATTATTGCTTGCAGAATCTTTACAAATTTTATTAGTCACTGCTGAATAGAATTTTAGCTTAAGGTTATAATAATTTATATACGAAATCATCTATTTAATGTAATGGAGAGTTCGATACAATAAGCATAAGAGATAGTAGCTAATTTTGCATGAAATCTTTATTATAAATACAAAGAGAACGTGCTATAAAAGTATTAGATTCTTCTTATAAGAATCGCTCGAACTCCGACTGATTTTCAGGCGGACTTTATACAACACAATCTTACCTGCGTATACGCACATATAACTCACACACATATATTTCTCTGGATGGAGGAACCTGAAACGGAACGCGTACAACGCGGTGACGTTTACAATAACATAACCTAACAAATATAATGTTTTACAGGACGACAAAACTGTCCAAAGAATTATAAATATATATATGTGTGTGTGTGTGTGTGTGTGTGTGAGTTATATGAGCGTATACGCCGGTAAGATTGTGTTGTATAAAGTCCGCCTGAAAATCAGTCGGAGTTCGAGCGATTCTTATAAGAAGAACTTAATACTTTAATAGCACGTTCCCTTTGTATTTATAATAAAGATTTCTTGCAAAATTAGCTACTGCCTCTTATGCTTATTGTATCGAAAGTATTTTTACAATAAGTATATGAATTTATGCTAAAAATATAAGAGAAACGATAAGCAAATTAAGTAATATGCTCTTTCGAGTAATATTAGCAGCAGATTTCTCTCCGTGCAAAAACTGTAATTAAATTAATACCTAGAGATTTTGTTATTTGTACTTTATTATTTAAAATGACTCTCAGAGCTCTGTGAAGTAATATTTACATAATGTTTTAGCAATGCTGTACGCTTAGTTACCCATGTTTTCTCTGAAGACCATTTGCACACCCTTTGCTTAGAAAACATCCAAAAACTTGTACCCACTTTCCAACAAAAGGTTGGTACATGAATAAGTGCATGGTCTCCTAATTCTCGCGTTTGATGCACTGGAGTATATGAACCAAGATCTGTAAATCCATTAAACTTCAAAGTCTGCTTATTTCAAAATAAAGTTTGATATTTTAAAGTAAATAACTTACAATAAAAATTCATAATTAAAATTTTAATACCTGACTTCACTAAATTAGTAGAGCCTGAACATTTTTATTTGAGTCCTTCAAAGATTCTTAAATTAAATCCATATGAAGAATTTAATTTTTTAAGATATGTGTCCAGTGTTTGTAAAGTTGGCACTGTTAAAATTTTCCTATTTAGTATGTTACTCATACAATCCCTTGCTTTTTATCCGCATTAGAATACACTCATAAATCCAGCTCATTTCGTATCGTCTACTTTTATTATTTTTCATTTTTGCAGCAGCAAAACAAGACCGCACTGCTTGTTGTTGCACCTTTGGAAGAGATTTTAATTTTACTAGAACAAATTCTGCGCGCTACGCGCGCCCATTCAATTCTTTAAACTATAAACTACTATGCTACAAATACAATTTTATACCGATACCACAACATTGTGAAATATCATCTAAAATTACTACTTTTCACTAATCTCCATCCTTATTTATAACGCACTAAAATAATAATGCTTGCATTATTGGTTACCTTTTTCAAACATTTCATTTAAAAAACTTAGCTTTTAGAAACATCGTTATTTCTATTACAACATGCATAAACTATTACAGAATCAAATAAAAATACTCTCAACAATATAATATTTATCTAATCCTGATCAAAAATATTTTGTTAGTCGTTTCCTACGTTACAAACATATGGGATTATTCCGATTATAGATAAATCATAAAATTGTTTTCCAAATTAAAATGTTTTCATAAATAACAATATTTATCACAAGAATAATTTTAATAAAACATTTAATTATTTTCATAATCCCAATATTACTTCTGATATTTCCTAAAAATATTTTTACGGAATCAAATTATTTTACTCTTGATAATACAACATATATCCGACCACGATTAAAAACATCTCTTCTTATATAAATGTTTGCCCTTCAGATTTGTTAATGGTCATTGCAAAAGCTAATTTCGTGTATGTATGTATGTATGTCCGTATGTCACAGAATCTTTGTCCGCGAATCACTTAAAAATGGCTGAACCGTTTGATACCAAATTTTGCAGATTGTTAAACCCAAGGAAGGTTTATAAATTTAAAGATTTGAAAAATATTAATTATAACGGAATATATGTAATTTTTTCAAAAAATTAAAAAATCAAAAATTTTCATTTTTTTTAAACTGCTCTTTAACTTTTTATAAATGAGTAATACATGCTATTTAGTCACATTTTAGCATAATTTTACCAAAAATAACAATCTATATCTAAGATGTAAGTATAACAAATTTTTTTAAAAATCGAAAATTTTCAAATTTCATATTTTTTGATGAATTGCTTTTAAACCATTTATAATTGAGTATTGCACGTTGTTTAGTCAAATTTTAGCAATATTTTGCAAAAATACTATTTTATAACTAAGTTGTAATTTATTTAAAAATTTTCGAAAGAATAAAAAATTATAATTGTTACCAATTACTACCAAGATAAATTCAGTTGTATTTTTGGTAACTCTTATTCATTTTTTCAAACACTAATATATGACTTAATATTTCTATTTAATATAAGGTAAAAATTTTATTAAAATCAATTCATTAAATTTTAATTTTTTAACTGAAATCAAAATTAAAAAAATTTTTTTTTAAATGCTTAGTTCAAAAAATTAAAGAAATTAAAAAATTTTAAATACTTTAATAAGCAAATTATTCAACATTTAATTAACAATTCATTGAATTGAAAAAAATCCAATGTAAAGATCAAAATATATATTGAATAATATAAAATTTAATTTTACGTAATTGGTAAAACAAGTGAATTTTGAAGACAATTTCAAATTATAGAAATAGATATATATTCAATTCATTTGAAAAAAACATATTTGTTTTGAATTGACATTTCATAGGTACGATTTATGTATTACATAATATTATAATTTGACATTTTAATAAATAAATATCTATATATATATAATATATATATAAGATGAGACTTTTTTCTGTACATTGCTCAGAAATCTAAATTTCCCTAATAATTATTCCTTTTGAGCACCCAGGATTCCAAAAATTCCAATAAAAAATTTCGTGTATGTATGTATGTATGTGTGTGTGTGTATGTATGTATGTTCGTATGTCACAGAATCATTGTTCGCGAATCACTTAAAAACGGCTTAACCGTTTGAAACCAAATTTGGCAGAATGTTTGGCCTTAGGCCAAGGAAGGTTTTTAAATTTACAGATTTGAAAAATATTAATTAGAACGGGAGATATACAATTTTTTTAACAAATTCAAAAATTCTCAAATTTTACCTTTTTTAAAAAATGCTTTCAAACTTTGTTTAATTGAGTATAACATGTTATTTAATCACATTCTAGAATAGATTTGTCAAAAAAATGTCCTATAACTAAGATGAAAGTATAAACATGATTTTTAAAAAATTCAAAAAATCGCAAATATCCAAATTTTATATTTGTTAATGAACTGCTTTTAAACTACCTATATTTAAGTATTACATGTTCTTTAGTCACATTTTAGCATAATTTTGCAAAAAATAGTGTCCTATAACTAAGATTTAAATATAAAAATGTTTTCAAAATATTTTAAAAATTGCAAATTTTCAAAGTTTACATTTTTTAATGAATTTCTTTAAAACAATCTATTATTGATTGTTACATGTTATTTGGTCAAATTTTAGCATAATTTTGCAAAAATTGTGTCCTATAACTAAGATGTAAAGATAAAAATGTTTTCAAAAAATCGAAATTTTTAAATTTTTTAATGTATTGCTTTTAAACGATCTATATTTGAGTATAACATGTTATTTAGTCACATTTTAGCATAATTTAACAAAAAAATACTATTCCATATTTCAGATGTAAGTATAAACATATTTTCGAAAAATTGAAAACAAAACAAAATAATTATTTATTTATAAGAGACAATTTTTGGAAAAATAATGCTAAAATTTGACAAAATAACATGTAATAAAAAAAGTTAATAACAAAATTAATTATAAAATTATAATGTTTTGGTTATAGGTCATTATTTTTGGCAAAAAATTTTTTACATTTTGATAGATTGCAGTAAATTAATCAGTTATTACTTTTGTGATATATATGTAAACAATAAATTTACAGTTTTTAAACGTATTAATTAGAACGGGAGGTTTCAATTTTTTCAAAAATTTTAAAAAATTGAAAATTTCTTATTTTTTTTTTAATTTACATATATCTTTTAAACTTTTGACGTCAAAATTGCAAAACTTCGAAAATATTAAAAATTGTAAATGATAAAATGGTAAACAATATTAAAAAATATTAATTCATAGCTTTAAAATTATTTTTCAATTATTGAAAATGGAGATTTTTTATGATAAAATTAATACTACAGAAACTCAAGAATATACCTGTGAAACGATACTTGCATTATGCTACTGGAGAAAAACTTAGATAGTAAAAAGTTTTGTTATTTTATTATAGGTTTAACTATTACGGATGTTTTGAGCGTTGTAAAACATTGTAAACTGGAAAAAAGGGGAAACATGCAAGAATTTAATTTAATCGGGAAAAATTATAAATTCAGCTGGCAATATAGGTCTTACATTAGATTTAAGCAATTATGATACAATTAGTTCGAATTTGACTTTACTATAACTACAAAAACTGATGGAAATTTTGGATTAACTTATATTACTATAATTAAATTTCTACAAATAATTGACAAACATTGTTTTCTGCATTTTAATGAATAAAAAATAAATTATTTAATGATAAAAAGTCAATCACTGTTTTAAAATAATAATATTTTTATAATGAAATAGTTAATGGTAGCTAATTATTATTTCTATAGTCAAATTAAATTCCCCACTTTTTTGCTATTTTTCGAGACTGGTTAGACACACTATTAAATGTATCTGTAGAAACTTAAACCCGTCGAAGACGGGTGCGACAGCTAGTTATTAATAACTTTGAAATTTCTTTTATCCGGATGTTGTCGGTGAAAATTCCAATTTCAGTATCAAATTTCAATTCCAATTCCATTATCAATTTTCAAATTTAATACCAAACCAATCATAATATTAATTTTCAATTCCAATCTCAATTCCAATATCAATTTTTAACTCCAATAATATTAATAATCATTTAATCTTATTTAACCCAGATAACAATCGTGCGTCGCACGTTTCTCGCACCACATGCGATTCGCACTGGTGATAGCATTTTGCGTGCAATTTAGCAGTCACCTGTGATGCAGTCACTGGTGAGAGTAATATGAGTCGCACCTGAGCATCACGGTATGCTTGTAGCACACTCTATCGCACGATGCGTTCGCACATGACAGTCATCACTGATGAGAACATAAGTGCGAGTCATATGAGTAGTATATATGCGGATTATGACAAAATATTTTTAAGTCTTATTTAAATAATCGCCTTGAGCCTTTTATATTGTTAGTTAAAATGTTGATCTTAAAGTTCGTGTATAAAAAATAAAATTGAAATTTTTCAGACTTCAAAAATTTTGGAAAATATGTAGTTTTAAATTTTTTAATATTTAAAAAATTAAAAATTTACTTCAAAATCCAAAAGTCAAAATTTAGTAAAGTAATTAAACGTCTCAAAAAATGTCATTAATAATTTTTTTCTTTTTCTTAAAAACTAATTACCCAGGCGCGAACTGACGCTGGATTCAGGCTTTACTGAAGCTTGGATGAGGATTGGTCAATATTGATCAAGCCTTGGCTGGACGGCGGAAGCAAGGTTGATTCTAGCCATAATGTAACATTTATTTAAGTCTCGCGCTCCAGTCTTTGTTGAAGATTGGCGTTCAATCTTCAATCAATGCTGCGGAAGCCTAATTCAAGACTGAAACAAGGCTGCTTCCACTGTTCCCCAATTTACGCGACTCTCGCGCCCATTCAATATAATATGAAAATATCAATTGATAATAATAATAATAATAATAATAATAATAAATATTATTGACATTATTTTTATTCATATTATATATGTGTATAAATTTAATTGCAATATACTATTAGAACAATTATATATATTATTTTCATGTAAATAATATATTATTAAAAACAAATGTCATTTGAAATAGTAACATTAAAAAAATAATTTTAGTAAAAAAAGATAATTTTTTTGTTAATCGGCACATTTTTTTCTTGATTTTTTAACAGACTTTTAATATTATTTACAAACATATTCACATTTTTTATTCACAACACAACACACAATTTTATTATTTTATATATCGCTTAGAAACGAAAACGGAAAAATATTCGCTTGCATGTGGGATCGAACCCCCCGACGCATACCCGACACCTCTATAAACGCACCTACTTAAACCACACGGCCAACGAAGGTTGGAAGGGATCCTGCTTAATCAAGTCTATCACTGCCAGAGCATGGTAACTCAACATTGATTCAGCATTGGACACCAATGTTCGTTCCATGCTCGATTCAAGACTCAGTCAATCTTCGTGAGCGAAAATACAATATTCACTTTCTTTATTACCGTGTGCACTGAACAATATTAAATATAAATATTTATAAATTATTTAATATTACAATATTTATTTTTGATAATATGTTTACCTTGCAACTCAGCGTTGCCAACTCAAGAGTTTAACGTATGTGTTGAGTTGGCTACGCTGAGTCGCAAGGTCACTCGCGTTTGACAAAAAATAGTATTTTGATAATATTTTCTAAACGGTTAATCCTAATGTAAAAATACTTGGCATAAATATTTATTACACCCTAATGAACAATTTTTACACTGGAAGTTTTTGATCACTGAAAATTTTTCAGACAAACGAAAGCGAAACTTTTGAAATTTGTAAATAATAATTTTACACTGTGCAAGAAAAAAATAATATAAGATTTAACTTTATTTATAATATAATATCATTAATGTAAAAATTATACACTAAATAATTATTAATATTTATTTACCACTGTTATCTTAATATTATAATTATAGTATTATTATTTTAAATAATAATAATAATTAATAATAATACTTATTATATTATATTATTATATAATTATATAATTATTATAGTATTTAATAATAATATCAATAATTATTAAATATTAAATAATTATTTATTAATATTTATTTTTTAATGATTTATAAATATTTACATTTAATATATTAAATGTTAATATTAATAAATTATTAATTATTTAATAATTATTTATTAATTTAGATAATTTTTTATCTAAATTATTTGATTATTTATTAATATTTACATATAATAAATTAAATGTAAATATTAATAAATTATTTAATATTTAATAATTATTTATTAATTTAGATAATTTTTTATATTATTTAAAAATGATTGATGAAATTATTGATTATTGTTTAGTGCATACGGTAATAAATAAAGTGAATATTGTATCATCGTTGATTCAAGCCTTGATTCAAGCTTGAATAAAGATTGGATATTCAAGCTTCACACACGAAGATTGATCGAGTCTTGAATCGAGCATGGGACGAACATTGGTCTCCAATGTTGAACCAACATTGAGTGACAGTGTTTTAAAGACTGCTTCAACTCTGGATTACCCACGCTGGGCGTTCAAGGTTCAATAAAGCTTCAATCCATCGTCAGCATTGGTCTTTCGCGCCTGGGTAGCTATTGAAAATCAATGTTTTCAACAGTAGCAGTCGGAGAAATAGCTTAAAGGAATTAGGATCATTAAACAAAACGGATTTTTTAAAAATATTTTTAGTATTTATTGTAAAATAAGTATCTAAAATATATATGAGGTCGTAATAACTGTCACTCTTTTTTTTATTTAAAAATATTAAATTTTTATGGTTGCCACAGAGCCTGGAAAACCTGAAAAAGGTATGGAATTTAGAAAAGGCTATGAAAAATCTGGAAATAGTATGGAATTTAAAAAAATTTCTGGAATTTTGACTGTTTTTCAAGATTTTTACCAAAATTTTAATTTAAAATTGAAAAATGTTTTGTCTTATCGTTATATAAAAATCTTTACTAAAGAAAAAAATTTTAGATCGTAATTATTATTAAATTTTTTATATTTGGATTTTTTTAAAAATTTTAAGAGCCAAAGCTTTGTTATCAAGCTAGAAATTATTTAAATTTTGAACTGGAATTTCATATAAGTATTCACCTGGAAAAACATGGAAAAAGCTTGGAATTTTATATTTATATGTTGTTGAAACCACGATTCATTTTTCTGAAAGAAAGTTATTTACATTTTAAAATCGTGAAAATATGCAAAGTGTTAATTTTAATTGCTTATTCTTTCACACTTAAAAAAAGAATGAAAGTGATAAGAAGATGTAACAGTTAATCGCAGGTACTTCATGATTTGATAAAGTTTTATTTAAGTTAATGATGTTTCTTTCTCGCATTTAATTAATGAATATGGCAAAATTAGGTTATTTGTCAATTGAACATTAAAATCATTTTTAATTTAATAGTTTTTATTAATAATTGTTTCCATCAATTTATAAAAATAAACTAAGTCATTCTTATTAAATTCCAATAATTTTTTTACACTTGCAAAGTGAATGAGTTTTCTTTAGATGCTTATTTTACAATAAATACTAAAAATATTTAAGGCCAAGTAGAAATGTTTTACAACATTTCGATTTAAATTTTTTTTTATTTTTAGTCAAAATTCCACGAATTTTGACCCTATTAATTTACCTATAATTTTTAAAATTAGTTTTAAATTTCATGAATCTGTAATGTTATCAATCAAAAATAGATTTTCTTGATTCAAACTTGAATCAATTTACACATTTTTAAATGCAAGATGTTTTATGTTGCTTTAGTAATAAAATCCCCCAAATATCAAAGTGCGCGCACTGTGCCAGACACAGTGCTAGCATGCGTGCGACATAATTCGCACCGCGTGCAGCACTAGCATTGATATAATAGATTAGAAGAGTTCTCATTCAGCCATCAGTGGCCGTGCGGTTTAAATGCGTTGCGTTATATGCTTCCGGTATGCGTCGGGGCGGGGGGACGTGAGTTCGATCCCACATGCGAGGCGGATATTTTTCATCCAAAGCGTTATATTAGATAATAAAATTATTATTTAATCTGTATAAATTATAATTGTTGCGAATAAAAACTTCTGAAATTATTTGTAAATAATATTAAAAATCTGTTAAAAAATGTACCACATTAACACAAATTATATTTTTTTACTAAAGTTATTTTTTAAAATTACTATTATAAATGACATTTATATTGTTAGTAATTTATTATTGACATGAAAATAATATAATATTTAAAATAATAATAATCAATAATATTTATTATTATAATTATTAACAATTCATAAATTTATATTATATCGAATGAACGCGAGCAACGCGTAAATTTTAGAATAGTGAAAGCAGTCTTGTTCAGTCCTGCATTAGGCTTCCGCAGCATTAATTTATAATATTAACATTATTAATTATTTCTTTAAAGGTACTTTGATTGTTATTATAGGTTAGCTACTCGCTGTACTATCTTGTCATGCAAGTAATATGCGACCATCATGACGTGCGACTCATATGCGACGCATATGAGGACGCATCTGTGTGGTCCAGTGATAGCACGCGGTGCGAATTATTTCGCACGCATGCCAGCACTGTCTCTGGCACAGTGCGCACACTTTGCTATCTGGGTAAAGGACTCTGTACTTTTACTATTGAATTTGGCTCTTAGCCAATTTTCTTGTTACTTTGCAGATTTGTAGTTTTTGACCTTCTCAACAAAAAATGTATCAGACAAAACTAAAAATAATGACCAGTTTTTGAGCTAAGGAAGTTCAAAGTTTAAAAAATTTAAATAATGTGTATTAGTTGTTCAAGAATGTTTTGTTGACAAAAATCAATTAAACTTGCTTAAAACTTGTTACTCTGGGCTTTTAGGATCGCTAATAACGAATATGATGTTGGATTTTTTAAATTCAAAATGGCGACTCCAATATGGCGGACACATTGTAAGAAAATCAATTGGATTCGCTTGAAACTGGTTACTCGGAGGTTTTTAGGGTCGCTAATAACGAATATAATGTTGGATTTTCAGAATTTAAAATGGCGACTCCAATATGTCGGACATATTGTAAGAAAGTCAATTGAATTCGCTTGAAACTGGTTAATCGAGGATTTTAAGGGTTCATTCAGCAGTTTAAAGAATTAGTATGCGATTCAACTCGTTAAGGCAAAATCAGTAGACGGTTTGATAGTAATAATATTTTTTTATCATCGACCATTAATCGCATTTACTGTCTTGAATCCTTCAAATGAATTGTAAATGACGTTTTCAAAACTACAATAGTCATCAGTTATTCACAAAAACGTTTCAACTATAATAATAATATAAAAACAGTAAAGAAAGCGCACAAAACTTGTTTTTTGTTTTTTAGTTTACATTGGTAAAGATAGCTATAAAGAAAGATACTATAATATTTAGGAAAGAATAAGTAGCAATTGTAAATAATGCAAAATAAGATCAAATATAAAAGTGAAACGAAAAAAAGTAAATGTCTCAAAAAGACTTGAACTTATCTTGACTTAAACTAGTAAATCACCCCCTGATCTTGCCTTAATTGATTGAATCATTTAATTGTTTCACCTAAAACTATTAAAGCGTCTACTGATTTTGCCTTAACGAGCTGAATCGGATACTAATTCTTTAAACTGCTGAATGAACTCTAAAAACCCTTGATTAACCAGTTTCAAGCGGATTCAATTGACTTTCTTACAATGTGTCTGCCATATTGGAGTCGCCATTTTGAATTTTAAAAATCCAATACATATTCATTATCAGCGACCTTAAAAACCCCTGAATAACCTGTTTCAAGAGAATTCAATTGACTTTCTTACAATGTGTCCGCCATATTAAAGTCGCAATTTTGAATTTTGAAAATCCAACATCATATTCGTTATCAACGACCCTAAAAACGTCCGAGTAACCAGTTTCAAGCGAATTTAATTGACTTTTTTACAATGTGTCCGCCATATTAGAGTCGCCATTTTGAATTTTAAAAATCCAACATCATATTCGTTATCAGCGATCCTAAGAACCCACGAGTAACAAGTTTTAAGTGAATTCAATTGATTTTTGTCAACAAAACATTCTTGAACAACTAATACACATTATTTGATTTTTTTAAACTTTGAACTTCTGTAGCTCAAAAACTCGTCATTATTTTAAGTTTTGTAGTATACATTTTTTGTTCAGACTGTCAAAAACTACAAATCTGCAAAGTTGTATTAAAAATTGGTTTGAGAGCCAAATTCAATAGTACAAGTGCGGGGTCCTTTGTTTTTAAATCTTATTACTCGCCTACCACTAATGCATAGTATATATATATATATATATATATATATATATATATATATATACAAAAGACTCCCCCTGGTTAAAAGGAACCCTTCGAACAATAGGCCAGGTAATCGAAGAGACCTTTGGTTTCACTTAACAGATTTTCTGTCTTCTTCTTTCTCTCGGTAATAATAACATAATTCGCTCTCTGTTCATAACGCAGAAAATCTAACGCTATTGGTTTCTTCCTGTTTCAAAGACAAACAACATTCGAATGTCTCTCTTTACCTAATTTGCATATCTACTGATTTCATAGAAGGAAAAATTCAAATTTTTCCAGTACTTTTACTAAAAATCCTTGACTTTTCCCTTATTTCCCTGACGAATTAATATCTCCCTGACTTTTCCCTGAATTCCCTGAGTTTTCTGACGTGCGGCAACCATGATAAATAAAAAACTAATATCTTCGAATTTAGCTTTGAACGACCCAAATTGCTTTGTTGGTATGTGATTTTATTACAACATTATATTTAACTAAAATACGTACTTTCGTTGTACTTTTGTTACTTGTACATGATTCAGATCTGCAAATAAAGATGACTAATTTTAAATATGATATAAAAATCTTCATTAATCATTTTAAATAAAATATAAATTTTTAAAATTGTAAGTGATTTATTACACTGTAAAAAAGTATTGGGAGGTACGGGATTCCGTATTGAGAGTGCCAACCTGCCAATGCGGTATTCGCGAAATAGCGCATTGGGTGTCGTGGTGAATGCGGAAATCAAGGGGTTCCAATGCGGTGCAAGTTTAAAGCTTAAAAAAAAGAAAATGCTTGACAGGAATAAATAATGAATGGCAGTTGAGAAAAATGCGAGGTTAAAGGAATGAGAAAATACTAATAGTGAGTGTAAAATTTAAACTTTTAGAGAAAATTGTAAGTTGAACTATCAAATATAAGTCCAATGCGACATAGGCTGATTTCAATACGCCACAGCAAAAGAACTTTGACTGGTTTGTATGATGTGAAATAGGTAAACAAACATTTTCTAACACATTTGTCTCCGAACACAGGCATTTTTCACTAAATCTGTCAACGTACAATTGGTCAGCATCTTCTAAATTACAATAATCGAAAATATTGTTTAGATTCATGTAGAAACGCGGTTATAAAATAAAAAATTGGAAAGTAATGTAATGCAAATCGTATATCAGCTGGGCCACTGGCGACTTGCACTGTGTACCGATTGTGTAATGCATTAAAAGTAATGCCTACGCCGCATTGGACTCATATTTGACAGTTCAACTTACCTTTTTCTCTTAAAGTTTAAATTTTACACTCACTATTAGTATTTTCTCATTCCTTTAACCTTTCATTTTTCTCCACTGCCATTCTTTATTCATTCCTGTCAAGTATTGGCAGGTTGGCACTCGCATTGCGGAATCCCGTACCTCTTAATACTTTTTTTACAGGGTAATTACATTACCTGATACAGTTATTAATTTCAGGACATATTTTAATCCTTTCCAATACAAGCAAACTATCAACAACGTCTTTAAAAGAAAGAATATCAATTTTTATGTTCTTTATTAAAACAAGCTTCTCGTTCAAATAAACCTACCCTTACAAAAGTGTATGACACGAATAACATGTCATGCGCGCATGGCATTATTTTCGTGCAGATTTTTTTCGTGTAGCATTAAGGGGAGGGACCGGTGAAATTTCAACCCTACGATATTTACGCTGTTGAGAGGTGCCAATTTATTCTATAATGTTAAAATTAAAAAAAATTTTTTTTGACTATTTTGAAAATTTTTTTTTTGAAAAATTTAAATTTTTTTAAATTCATACGATTGATTATTCAGAATCGTAAAAAGAGCCTATAAAAAAGTTAGTAACAAAAAATATTTAAAAATGTAGAAGTAGTTGAATTTTTTCAGTACCAGTAGTAAAATTTAAACCAATCAAAATTGGCCATTTTCAGCGGTATCAAACATTTTTTCACACTTTTTCAATACCTGAAATCATATTACACTATAAAATATTAATAAAAGTAATTTTTAACTGCAGTTAAAAAACTAGTTAACTAAAAACTCTCGTGAACTAGTATATCACTTTTGGATGGGACACAAAATTCTTGAAAATCAACAAACACAGTTCGTCAAAATTCCATCAACTCCTTAACTAGAAACATAGTACGGTTTCCGAACTTTTCGTCAAAGTTAACGAAAAATTTGAAAAATTTTAAAAAATGCTAAAAACAAGAAAAAATAATTTCCAGATACTACTTTTTTATAGCAATTCACTTAATTTGATAACTTGACGCCTATACGCACCTAAACTACACAGAATACACCATTTTATCGCCATTAAAATTTGTAATTCGCTTCAGGGGATTCGAACCTAGTACCCTATACCCTATGACATAATATTTCTACCAACTAACCACCACTGCTAAATCTACATACACATTAATTCTGCAAACGACACGATTAGCTTTGTCTGCTGTCAAACTCAGGACCGTGCAAAGTAGAAAATGACCCTTGTCGTAACCTTTAATTTATTTTATGAATTATTTGTTTCACAAAAAAAATTAGCACACAAAAATATTCACCAAATAATAGAAAACACTGATTCTAAATAATAACTTTTATCAAAGAATTCGCACGAATGTAAACACAGATGACACCGACTGAATGATGAATGCTTGATCAGCCATATTTGATGCGCATTGCGAACTACGCATACTACTGATACTGTCGAGTTCACGGTTTTTTCGTCAACTTGTACCTCTACTTTTGACGAACTACTCATCCTTAACAGTTCATCAAAAATTCATTAACTTTGTTTCAGCTATTCGTTGACGTTTGCCATTTCTAATCAAAAGAGAATGGAAATTTTGAAATTTTGTGTCCCATCCAAAAGTGATAAACTTGTTCACGAGAGATCCGTGGACTTTTTTTTCGTGTTATTTAACATTTTTTTTATTTTTCAAAAAATTCGATTTTTTGAAAAAATTAAAATTTTTGAAAATCCATACGATAGATTGTTTAGAATCATGAAATAAGTATGTAAAAAAATTGGCAATGCAAAATATTGAAAATTACGACAGTAGTTCAAATTTTTATTTTTTGAAAATTTTTGATATTTAATTAAAAAATTATTAACTAATTAATTTTTTTTAATTTTTCAAAGCAATTTTTAATTTTAAATATCAAACGTTGTCAAAAAAATATAGAACGTCCATAAACAACAAATATTTAGATGAGTTGAATTTTTAGCGGTCCCTCTTCTTAAAACACAATTTTGATAATGTTGTTATGAATTTTTAAAAAAATATAGTACCTAAAAATTGAATTTCAAGAGAATAAAACTATGTAGTTTTTCACAGAAATTTAATAATAATTTGTAGCTGTAAACTATAGTTTGAATGGACAAGAAAGTGATTAAAATCATTCATAAAGTAATAGCATAGTTTATTGCACTTGAAGAACTGTAATTACAATTACAATTATTATTTAATGTTGTTCGAAGGTTATTCTCTTTTCAAAAGCACGTGAAATTGGTAAACAATCGTTTTTCACAAAATGTTTCTTTGTTTACTGGTACTTTTTTACAAGATCTGCCAACGAACCGTCGTTACAAATCTTCTTAATTTTCTTAATCAGAATATTTTTTAATCAATGCAAAAACGTGGTATCAGAATTGGAAAAACTACAGAAATGCAATCATGTGGTACTTTCAATTCTGCAACCGTGTTTTTGCATATATATATACGAAGTATACATTTGTGATGACGGTTCGTTTAGAGATTTTGTAAAACGTGCTTGTGAACATAGAAACATTTGTTAGAAAATTATTGTTTACCAATTTCACGTGTCAGTGAAAACAACCATCGAACACCCCCCGTGTAGAAAATTGTCGCGGCAGTCTAGATATATTTAAAACCAGTCTAGTTTTTTCCTCGCGTTGCTGTTTACAGTAATTATTATTATTATTTTAAGTTTACATTAAATATTACTTATTTGTTCAAATTTCGTTTATATCTCAAGTTAGTAGGATTTGGTTTAGAAAACTAAAAAAAATTTATCGTTATGATAATTAACAATATATTTTGTTGAAAATAAAGTGTCCAGAAAGAAAAATTCATGGCGGGCAGGAAAAATTATTTATAATTTATTAAATTGTTTAAAAAAATTTAAAGAGAGATTTTTTAATTTCATAAAATATTGAAATCTTTTTATAAATTAATTGTGGATGGAAATTTTGTTTGGATATTTCGAAAGTAGTTATGTTGTAAATTTTGTTTATTATAAATCCATAATTTCTTTTTCTCCCAGCTAAATTAAATTTAAGCTTTCGCCCTTCAACGATAGGCCTCTTCAGGAGTTAAGTACTGCAAAAATTAATTTTATTTACAAAAATATTCTTTAAATATTCTTTAAATAACAAATATCAAATTATAAAAAATGAAAAAAGAAGAACAAATTACACATAACCTCAAAAACTTACCAAGCGGATATCTGTCACTAAACACAATCATCGAACAGATGTTATTATACAAACTGAAATTTTTACATATTACAAAATTTAAAAAAATCAAATATAATATTACGATGCGACTGGATTTACATCAGGTCGCATTTATTGAAGAATCTCCATGAATAACAATCACATAATTTCAATTTAAAAACCAAACTGTAAGATTTCAAAACCCTAATCTATCTATGATATGCGTGATATCTATGTTACTAACATTACCTGAAGGCGCTAAAATCCAAGAAAATCAAAAATCATATCACAACATCAAACAAAATTAAAACCAACATAAAAACATCAAACTATTAAGAAATTAACATTCAAACCATCAAAAAATTAATTCGTATTATGGATCAATGAGTGATAAATATTACTCACAGAAACAATATATCTACTCGTCTCTTCAATGTAGCATACACCACATTGACATGGGATATTATATACTATATGGTTTCTATATCTGAAAATAGTCTGATCTAAATATTTTGTTCTAAAGTGTGTCAAGTTACAGTGGAAAAACATAAGGGAACATACCAATATTCCTGATGACGTGTTTCTCGACATCCTCGACTTTTGTCTCAAAAATTCATATTGCTCTTTTCAATCATAATTTTATAGACAAATTTTTGGCACACCCATGGGGTTCCCCCTGTCTGGTGTTATTGCCGATCTTGTTTTAGAAAAATTAGAAACTGACGTTTTAAAGAAACTCGGGTTTACGTATTTGTTTTATTTCAGATATGTTGACGACATTTTTACTTGTGTAGAAGAGCATAACATCGCTCGAATATTGTCTGAATTTAACAAGTACAATGAAGACCTACAATTCACCATAGAAATTAAGGTTAACAATAGTCTAAGTTTTTTAGATGTTCTTATAATACGCGAAAACAATAAACTTGTTACTAACTGGTTTAGAAAAGGAACCTTTTCTGGACGATATGTCAACTTCAACGCCGAAATGTCTATGAAAGATAAGATATCGATTACATATGGGCTTACAGACAGAAGTGTCAAACTTTTCGACGTAAGATTTTATGAAGAAAATTTGAAAATTGTTTTTAACATCCTCAGGGGGAATGATTACCCTGCTTGGTTTATTAATAAATTTATTAATTTAAGATTTCAAAAAATATTTATTGAAAATAATGATGTTAGTTTAGTTTCTGATACAAACAAATTTATTGTTTTACCTTTTGTTGACGAATTATCATATATTTATAAAAACCTTTTTAAAGAATCAGATTTGAAAGTAGTCTTCACGTATGAGAGAGACCCTTTCAAGTGTTTTTCCAAGAATAAAGATCAGACTATTTTCAGATATAGAAACCATGTAGTATATAATATCCCATGTCAATGTGGTGTATGCTACATTAGAGGGACGAGTAGATATATTGCTGATCGGATGAATGAGCATAGAAGAGATTGCAAAAATGGCGACAGAAAGAAATCCTCATTGGTGGTACATTCACAAGACAATGACCATTTTTTTCAATTTGATAATGTGAGAATAATTTGTAATGAAACCAATTTCAGACGTAGAAAATTTAAAGAAAGTTTTCATATTATTAAAAATAACAATTCTATTAATAAAAAGTCTGAAATTGTTTTTGGGAGTAATATTTATCACTCATTGATCCATAATACGAATTAATTTCTTGATGGTTTGAATGTTAATTTCTTGATAGTTTGATGTTTTTATGTTGGTTTTAATTTTGATTGATGTTGTGATATGATTTTTGATTTTCTTGGATTTTAGCGCCTTCAGGTAATGTTGGTAACATAGATATCACGCATATCATAGATAGATTTGGGTTTTGAAATCTTACAGTTTGGTTTTTAAATTGAAATTATGTGATTTAAAGAATATTTAAAGAATATTTTTGTCAATAAAATTAATATTTGCAGTACTTAACTCCTGAAGAGGCCCATCGTTGAAGGGCGAAAACTTGAGTTTTATTCAGCTGGGAGAAAAAGAAATTATGGATTTATATTAAACAAAATTTACAACAGAACTACTTTTTATAAATTGTTTGGAATCAAAAAACAATTATCCAAAAAAGATTTCTCAGCAGAATTATTACAGAAAAATTAATTAAATTTCTTGTAAATAATTATAAAAATTAACAAATTTACTGTTTGCGCATTTTTGGCGTAAGGAGGTGTTTTCTTTTAATAATTTATGAAAATTATAGTTATTTATAAAAATTGTTGCTGTAATTTATAAAAATATTGTAGTCTGAATCTCAATTGAAAATTATTACTTTGGTAATTTGTGAAAATTTTCAAGGTAATCAATGGAAATTTATGGAGTGTTTAATTAATTGAAATTTTCGCAATAATTCATAAAAATATATTCCAGATAAGTTACAATTAAAAATATTTATTTTATCAATTTATGGAAATTTTCACAGTAATTTATAGAAGTTTTCGCGATAATTTATAAAAATATGTAAAGCAAAAATTAACATTAAAATTTTGGATTGTAGTCATTTATGGAAATTTTTGCGGTAATTTATGGAAATTTAGGTGGTAATTTATAAACATTTGGACGATAGTTTATAAAATTATATAAAATACAAATTAAAACTAAAAAATGTAACGTTGGAAATTTATGTTAATTTATGGAAATTTACGCGGTAATTTATGGAAATGTATTAGGTAATTTACGGTTATTTTCTATAATTCAGTTAAATAATAAGTTAATTAGATTACATAGTTAAACCCTTTACAATAATTGTAAGTGTAAAAGGTGTCGAAAATTATAATTAATTGTTATATAGCTTTAATAGAGTAGTGGTTAGATTGTTGGGCTAGAAATCCGTAGGTCATAGGTTCGATTCCTCGTAGTGTCAAACTTTATTCAGTAATAGGTTTCCGTTTATTCTGTGTTGCAAACAATACCTTGTTTAAAAGTTGAAAGTTGAGGATTATCCCGGCAAGAAGGAATGTATTAAAAGGCTTTTATTGGCATTGAAAAAAGGACAATTGAATGCCCTTAAATGTCAATGAATTCCTATCCTTTTTAATGTACAGAATTTTCATGTAAAATTTTCAATCCCATTCAATGCCTCAAAAAAGTAAGTAGTTCTATAAAGTCAATGCCAACTAATACTGTTCTTATTTTATTCCTTTCAATACCTTTTCAAGAAGAATGGTTCTAACATATGAATTTTTTAAAATCCTTTAATGCATCTACTAATTTTTATGCCTTTCTATAAATTCTAAAGACGATGAAGATGAAATGACGAATGCCAAACAATGCTTTTTGTCGAGAAGTTTTATTAAATTTCATTATTTAGGAAAAATAGTTAAGATGACGATTGCTAAATAATATTTTAAAAATCAATGGCTTTTGAAATTAAAAATATAATTCAGCAAATATAATTACTGAAGTATTAGTCCATTTCCACATTGTCTTAAATACAATTACTAATCAAATTAAATTAAGCAGTATAGTTATTTTTTATATTTAATAATTTATGCATTACAAAATAATAATAATAATTAGTGAAAAACTACAATTAATGAGACTTAACACGCAAAATACGACAGTTAATATATTGAAATGATAAATTCTAAGTGTCAAATTGCCTTTCTTGCACCCCTTAGGGAAAAAACTTGTTTGTAATTGAAAAACTTGCACCTTAATCAAGTACAATTCTATACCGCAATTGTCGATTAAAGAAATAATAATAAAATCGAATAAAAACTGAAGGGTCGCTCGACAATTACTACTGATCTATAAAATCGCACTGGAACTTTTGACAATTTTTGTTAAGAAACTTTGACTTATATACTAATGAATTACTAAAAAGTGGGAAAATTCATATACAATTATTGGGGTAAAGTGTATTGTCTTCTAAGAAATTAGGTGTTTATTTTAATTCTATTGCTTCCTCATACTGAGGAAGTATTGTAATACCAAAATTTTTCAGGTTCGATTTTTTAACATATCTTTATGTTATTTGACCTCAGGAGTTCAAAAATGACATTTTTACAAAATGTCATTCCGTATGTGTGTGTGTGTAAACATCACATTTTCATAAATATCTCCAAACTATGAAGAGCTTTTGTACTGAATTTTTTTTTAAATTGTAGGTCTCATCTGCGGACATAAAATGAGAGTACTTTAAGACAGATTAATAAAGTTTAACTATTATATATTTTTTATTGATTTTTAATTTTTCAAAAAAACGTTTTTTGCCCATAACTTTAAAAAAATGTTAGGACACCTATGAATGTTTTTCTGTAAATTTGTAAAGTTTTTTTAGACGCATCTTTTGAGCCCTCAATGAAAATTTTTCGTCCATATTCACCAGAGATATTAAACTTTTAAAAATCAAAAATTTTGGAAAATAAGACTTTTTTGAATATTTTGTTGAAAAATGTAGAAATAACTTTAAAACTATCATTATCATCTTGTAGAGCAATAAAAATACGTCTCTTCGACGATTGACCTAATTGGTTTCCTCACGTATGAAAAAGTGAAGCTTGGGTTACAAGGAATGATTCATAGAAATCGGTCTGTGAAAAGAGGTCACAGTATATAAGTTCGAGCTTACATGAATCACTTCTTGTTCATCGCATTGTTCTCTATGTTAAACTGACTTTTGTCTCTTGCTTTGTTTTATTTCTTTTTTTTACTGAGAAAATATGTAATACTGTGTGCTAATTTATAACTTCTATCTCTAATTCAGAATTTTGACTCTTTTATTTTGCAAAACACAAAAGGAAAACATATCTCTGAGATGTAACAGTCCTCCCTCCTTATTTCTTTCATCGTCCCGATGAAATTTTAAAGTTTATCATAAAAATAGAAATGTAGATACTTAAAATTTCTGAATTTGAGATTTATGTTTTGATGCTCATACCGTGTTGACAGTGATATTGATATCCTTGCGCTCCTCTTACATTCGTCGATGCGTAGATAAGAACGAAGAAATAATAGTTTGATGTGTTTGTTTGTGTAGTGATATGAGATGTTTATGTTTTCTAATCATCTTCTTAAGGTAAGTATGGATTTCTTCTTTCACAGGGCAGTCGTTAACCCTTTGTTTCTCACGCAAAGTTGTTGACAACAGCATTTTGCGTCCTTATAAATGATAGTAGTACCTGGACATCTTCAGTGTTTGACTTCTTGAGACTGAGAGTAGATATTAGATCAGAAGTGTAAAAGTGCGTGAGCCTTCCATAATCTTTGCATAAAAAGTAAGAATTTGAATTGTTTTGTGCGTATTCTATAAGTTATTTTGTTAGAACTAATCATTTTTGTTGTGTTTTCAATTTCTTTAGTGTCTGGTTTCGGAGAAAATGACCGCGATGTTGAATCAATTTTTGTGAGTATTTATATTTATTTGTTTGTCTCTTTTTTGTATAGATGATTATATTTGTTGTTATAGTCGTTTTGATCGTCCCGATGATTGTTTTTGTGGAAATTGTAAGAATGTACCTGTGTCCAACAAAAGGAAATTGGAAATGACAGGTACTTAATTAGTCTCCTTATTTAAATTAAGTTCATCTCTTTTCCGTGCTACATTTTCTTCTTTTTCTGTTTGATTTTAGAGCAACCTGGGCCTTCAGAAAAGAAGGTGGTTGACACCATGGTCTGGGTGAATAATTTTCCAGAATTTATGTCGTTGGAACAAAAACAATCAATTAATGAGCAACCACTTGATTTATCAACTAATTCGTCTCCTCTTAATACTGTAAATCTTTAGCCACGGGTGTATGTGAAGGACATAAATTGTTTGTTAAAGAGTCCTTCTCTTACGAATGATCCTCAACCAGGTTCGTCTAAAAAGGATGATGATGTCTCTTGGCATGTAAAATCGGAAACATTCAAAGATCCTATTTTGCTGAAGGAACCTTCCTTGGTAAAAGATCCTCAACCAGGTCCGTCCTCAAGAGAGGACAGTGATGCTGCATGGTACCTCTTCTTGTTTGTGAAACAAGTTTTTTTTTAAGAGTGTTTTTTTGTTTTATTGCCATTAATCTTTCGTGTATGAATTTTATGTGAATTTGAAATATTGCAGTGTGAAAATGATTTAATGTAGTGTAAATGTGAGTGTGTTTTAATTGAATAAATTTTTACATTTTAATTTGTAGTCTCAATTTATTGTACCAGACTTCTGTCCTTTGTTTCATTATATTGACAATTTTACTTTCAATAATATTTAATAGTTTTATTTAGTTCAACAATAATAACAATACTGAATTAATTTTTGTTTAATTACAATAAAACTTTCTTCTTCCTTTTTTTGCAATTAATGAAATTCGAGTATCTGTTTGCAGTTTTGAGATAAAGTGGTTTAACCTTTTAAACATAATATACATTTTGAATTTTAATAAAAATGAACGAATTGTTATGATAACTGATTAGAGATATGAACAAACATAATTTATAAAAATTTTCGTAACATATTATAGCGTATTGTTTGAAAATAAAAACTGAACAAGATTGGAACAATATTTTCAATTATACTCATTAGTAATAACTTGAACATAATTTATATTAAAGTTTTCTTACTATAATGATTATTATTATTAGTAAAAGTAACTGAAAGAGTAGTATAAAACCGTCTTTAATTGTTGTGATGTAGTCTTTGGCATTTAAGATCCAACTTAAAACAGGTATTTCCATCTGCAATCAGATTTATATTTAGCTGTTGTAATTTTGGGTTATTTTATTTATGTATTTTGTTATAAATTATAATTTATTTATGGAGTTAAAATTAATTATAATTACTATTGTATTTATTTAATTTTTATTTGATTAAGTTATGGATTTTATTAAATAAAAGAGGAAAGAAGAAAGCAACTACCATTCCTCTTCCTTCTTTTCTGTCGTCTTTTATGTATATCTATTTATTTATTTAATATATTTTCTTTTACATTTTGTACTATTATTAATTATATATTTTTTGTTTAAAATAAGGAGGAAAGAAGAAGGCAACCGCCATTCCTCTTCCTTCTTTTCTTTCGTCCTTAGTTTAATAATTTTTTTTTGTTTTGTCTGGGGTTGTAGGAAGCTTTCCTACTGTATCTAATGAAATTTTTTCAAAAACGTCTAGGGGTGTGTCAGTTATAATCATAGGTTCTCTAGTTTTTACTCTAACTAATTTTTGTGTTTGGCATGTGGGACATTTTCTTACAAATTCTGTCACTTGTTCTTTTAATCGTGGCCAACAAAACTTTTCACGAATTCTTCTATATGTTTTCACTATTCCTTTGTGTCCTGCTATTTTACTTTTATGAAATTCACTTATAATGTCTTCTCTGTTTTCTTCTTTAGGAACAGATACTTATCCATAACACATAGTTATATTAATGTTACTATTATAGAAAACTGATTCAATAATTTGTCTTAGTTCTCCTCTTAGCATTTCATCTGTAAAGTCTCCGTATCGAGAAATTCTTATTTCTTTTACTTTTTCATCAGAAAGAAGTATTTTCAAATTCTGCATTCCTAAACTAATGTCTTCTTTCGATAATGGATCATAGTAATTGTCTTTTACTATTAAAGAATATACGTTATATCGTCCTCTGGGGGTTACCAGAATTTGTCCTTTTGTAGGATTTTTTATTTTTATTTCTTCGGGATCTATTACTGCGATGTCAATGAGTAATCGGCTTATTGGAGTCGTGAACTCGCAATCGGCTGATAGAAAATGAACATAGTTATTTCGATGATAAGTAAAATTTTCTCTGTCACTCGTGATGTTTGAAGATTTCTCTGATATTCTTGAATAATTCGGAGGCGAATTTGGAGGAATGCTGTTTATAGTATCAAAATTATTCCCTTGTGTTTTGTTGTTCTTGGATTCTTCTTCATCTTCCTCTTCTTCGTCATCTTTATTATCTTCTTTGCTTTTCTCTGCTTTATTATCTGTGGTTTCCTCTTCTTCATCAGCTATGTCGACATCTGGTTCATATACTGAAGTGTGATAAGGTGTTGACATTGCTTTTGGAGTTTTAAAAATTACTGGTGTGTTGGGTTCTGATGTTGATGGTCGGAAAGTAACATTTTTGATTTTGTTTTTGTCTATTTCCTTTTTCTGTGGTGTTTGATGTATTGGTTGTTCTGGTTCTATTGTTTCTGTAATTGACTTTTCAATATTGAAATTCTCTGTTTGATTTTTCTGCCATATAGATTCACCTTTAGCATAATCCCAATAAAAGTCTAGTTTTTGTGAAAACTCTGAGTGGTCTCCGGGAATCAGTTCATTAGCAGCTTTATGAATTGATTCGTCATTGTTTCCATCTGAGTGTATAATCCAATCTCTAGGAGATTGTGGTGATTAGCCAGTCTTCATGTTGTTTTAAGGATTGATCAAAACGTGATATAGAATTTCCTAAATCTTAGGCTATTTCCTTTCTGCTTAAGTTCATCGTGTTGGTTTCTTCTTTGTCGGAACATCCTTCGCTTTCACTGTCTGGTGGTTCTACCGTTAATACTGTTATTTCTGGGCTTGGAAAATATACAATTTTGGGTAACAGTTCGGGAGGTGCACTTTTAGGTCCAGGCATATTTTTTATAGCTGCTGGTGAAAGTTTTAAACTAGGAAGCATACTTCTACTAGGTTCTTAAATAGGAGGATTAGGTGTCTCTTAACTTTAATCTCCATCTAATTAATCGCTGTCCTGCATATTTTATTGTGTCAATCCATCTTAATGGTTCATGGTCGCTTACTAAAGTAAATTTCTTTCCATAGATGTAGGGCCTAAAATGGTGAACTGCATACAGAACTGCTAAGCATTCCTTTTCAGTTGTGGAGTAATTTATTTCTGGTGCATTTAATACTCTAGAAAGATACGCAATAGGAAGGTCGAATCCATCTTTTTCTTGACTCAGCACTGCGCCTATAGCAAAATCTGATGCGTCTGTTGTTAGTGTGAACGGTTTCTCGTAGTCCGGATATTGTAAAATTGGACTAGTACACAAGGCTTCTCTTAGCTCTCCGAAACTTTCTTCTTGCTGTTGTTTCCACTCGAATTTCACTTCCTTTTTTAATAAATTAGATAATGGTTTAGCCTTTGCTGAAAATTCTTTAATAAATCTTCGATAATATCCCGCTAAGCCTAGAAATTGCTTTACATTACGTGGCGTTTAAGGTCTAGGAAACTTTTTGACAGCTTCTATTGTTTTAGGGTTAGGTTTTACTCCTTCACTGCTTATTATATGCCCTAAATAGGCTACTTGTTTAAAGAGAAATTCGCATTTTTCTGGCTGTAGTGAAAGGTTGGCACCTTTTAATCGTTGTAGTAATCGTCTTACCTTTTTACCGTGTTCTTCTAAATCGTTTGCATAAACCACGATGTCATCTAAATATACGAATAATTCAACACCTTGAAGTCCTGATAAAACTTGATCCATTAGTCTTTAAAACGTTGATGGTGAATTTTTTAATCCCATGGGCATTCTTATGTATTCGTAATGTCCGTGCGTAGTGGAAAATGCTGTTTTTGGTCTATCAATGGGATCCAATTCAATTTGATGAAATCCACTGGCTAAATCAAATACAGATAAGTATTGAGCGCCTCCAATGGTGTCTAGTATGCTAATTATATTCGGCAGAGGATAGAAATCACCAATTGTCTTCTCATTTAGCGCCCTAAAATCGATCACTATTCTCCACTTTTTTTACCAGTTCCATCGATCTTTTTTGGAATTATAAGTAATGGCGAGTTATATGGAGAACAGGAAGGTCCTGTGGCTCCTTCTGATTTCATTCTATCGATGACCTTATCAATTTCTTCTTTTTGGGAGGGTGCAAATCTGTATTGTTTAGTATAGATTGATATTTCGTCTTTTGTAAGAATTTTGTGTTGAACCATATGTGTAGGAGTTAGTTGTTTTCCCGGAAGATGAAAACTGTCTGGAAATTCTCTAACTAGTTGTTCTACATGTTCTTTTTCTTCTTTATTCAAATGATCTAGTCTTAAATATTATAAAATATCTGAAACTCTGTTTGATGATGGTATGTATTTTTCTTCTGTAGAGTAATCATAGGAGTCTTTACCTGGTAATTTATAAAATTCAAAAGGTATTAACTCTTGAGGTGGTATATCAATTTCTGCGTCTTCGGATGTCATATTTATCGCGTAAATATGACAAACTCCATCGTGATTTGTTACTACTCCTTCACCTAATAATAATCCTTCCTCGGTTTTTATTAAGGGTAAATATCCTTTTTTTAATTCAGGATTTAAAACATCGATAGGTATTACTTGTCTCGTTCTGGCTTTAACAGTTACACTTTTTCTTTTATTGGCTTTGTTTTCTACTAACGCTTCTCTAGCTTCTACTGATTCTTTATCTGTGAAGAATATAGGTTTTATAGGGTCAGAGTGTGTGACAATGGTGTTATGCCAAAATGAAATTTCAACTTTTTCTTCACGTAGATACTCTCGACCTAGAATACCGTCGGATTCTATACGGAAATTAATAGATACTACTTAGAAAGTTATTTGCTTCGTCTTTAGTTCTATCTGAACGGTTCCCAATGTCAACAGTTTGGTAGGAACAATTCCGGCTATGTGTATAGCTTCTTCTTGAATTATTCTCAATTCCGGAGATATTATATTCTCTTTAATTATATTCACATCAGCACCTGTATCTATTAATAAGGTTGCTGATAATTTTTGGAAACTTAAAGAATTAATTACTATTGATGGAGATTCTCTGGAGTTTCTGGCGTGAAAGATGTGTTTTGTAATGAAAGAATTCTCGCGTTGGCTGGACGCTCTTTGTAATCTTCGCTCGTCGTCGCGTCTGTCCGTCGAGTCCTGTTTAAGTTTAAATTAGTCTTTTCAAAAGAGTGTGGGGACTGAGCACGTGGTGGTGTTCTATTTAATTCTTGAGGCTTGTTAAAATATGCTTCTTGTGGAGGAGGATATGGGTAAAAGGGATAAGAGGTATAGGCAGGGTGGCCACTATTTTTAAATTTTTCGTCTCCCGGTTTACTCCCGGTGAAAATGAGCTGTTTTTCCCGGTTTTTAATTATAATTTTACTGTGAGCAGAACATTACCTTTATGTAATATGTAGTTGTAAATGTTATAAATTCGGCCAAAAACACTAAAAACAGGGCTCGGATCGTCTTTAAAACTAAAAAAAGTATCTTTAGTCGCATAAATTCACAACAAAAGTCACGAAAAGTCGCATAAAATTTCCGAAAAAGTCGGAAAAAGTCGAATGAAATTTTAGGAAAAAAACGCCGAAAAGGAAACACAAAATTGTAAAAAAATCACATTTCTCGCTAACACATATACTTTAACATCAAACAATCTGGAGTAATATTTAATAAAATTTAATAAAATTAATGCATGGCAAAATTTTAATTAGGTATTTTTAACATTTTTTTTAATGCTGTTCAAAATTTTAATTATTTTTATAAATAATAAAATTCTTTTCCAAAATTCGATTATTTAAAAAAATTCAATAAAATGCCTGTCATAATTTCAATTATCTTTATAAATAATAAAATTCTTCTCTGAAATTAATTTATTTTCAAAAATAATAAAATTCTTTGCAAAAATTCAATTACATTCAAAAATTTTATTTAAATTTTTCGTCAAAATGTTATAAATAATAAAATTCATCATGGAAATTCAATTATTTTCAAAAGTAATAAAATACTCCGCAGTATTTCAATTATTTTCAATTTTTTTTTAATTTCTCGTCAAATAACCATTATCTTCAAAAAATAAGAAATTCCATCATGGAAATTTAATTATTTTCAAAAGTTCAGATAACATACTTCGCAGAAATTTAATTATTTTCAAAACTTTTTTTAAATTTTCAAAATTTCAATTATCTTTGTAAATATCAAAATTCTTCTTCAAAATTCAATTACTTTTAAACATTTTGAAAAAAAATCTGTTCGAAAATTCAATTACCTTTATAAATAATAAAATTCTTCTCTGTAATTCAATTATTTTCAAAGAATTTTAATAAAATTCTTGTCAGAATTTCAATGATTTATTTCTGTACATTTGTAATTATTTTTTGTAAATAATAAAATTTATCCTAGAAATTCATTTATTTTCAAAAGTAATAAAATTCTTCGCAGAAATTCACTTATTTTTAAAATTTTTTAAAAATTCTCCTCACAATTTCAACTATTTTTAAAAATATCAAAATTCTTCTTCAATATTCAATAATTTTTAAACATTTTTAAAACAAATCTGTTCAAAATTTCAATTATCATTATAAATAATAAAATTCTTCTCTGAAATTTAATTATTTGCAAAGAATTTTAATTATCTTTATAAATAAAAAAAATTATCCTAGAAATTCAATTATTTTCTAATATTTTTTTTATAAAATCTTATAATATAAAATAGTGATTTTCTCACTTGATTTCAAAATGATTGAATTTGAATCTTTTGATGATTTTTAATTCTTATAGAAAAATAATAATTAAATATTTATTTAAAAAAGAAGTTATTGATGTTTTATGAAAAATTTGAATGAAATCTGTAAATAAACTTATCAGAAAATTTTATTGAGTAAAACTTTTTCCTTTAACTTTAATTTTCTGAAATCTTTAAATGTAAAATTTTAGTCTTGGTTTTTTCCCGATTAAAATTTCTGTCCCGGCTTTTTCCCGGTTTTCTCCCGATTGAATTTTCTCCCGGGTTTTTCCCGGTTCTCCCGGTTGGGTGGCCACCCTGTATAGGGCATATAAGCATTAGGGAAAAACGAATTTGGGTGATTAGGATACTGTGGAGGAAAACTGTTATTTAGACCATATGGTGGATACGGTTTTCTCAATGCACCTGTTGGAGTGGGTGATTGAGAACGATATCTCGTTTGTTCGTTAGGATATGAAAATTGGGACTTTTTTCTCGATATCTATAATTTTGAGGTTGATATCGTAAATAATGATAAGCATTATAATCAGGTTTATGAATATCGTGACGTTCAAATTTCAACGCAATCTTAAAAGCATCGTCAATCTTTTCAGGATTTCGGGCTTCTATTATAGTGGCCATAACATCTGGAAGTCCTTTTATGAAAGCTTCTAAAGCACAATAATTTAGGGGTTGCATTAGGGTATTAGCGCTAGTCGCTCTGTATGAACTAGCTAGTGTTCCATATGCTCCTGCTAATAATTGAGACAGTCTGTCATAAAACTCACTAACATTTTCATTTCTGTTCATACGAATTGTGGATATTTCCTTTAAATACCATGCATATGATTTATGAGTAGAAAATCTTCGTTTTAAATGATCTATTAATTGTTGAATGGTTCCGAAAATTTTACCATGAGTACTTTTTCTAGCAGGACCATTTAATTTATCAAGAACAGATTTCAAATACTGATCTTCGCAGTCGTAAAAAGGAATATTCATTATACCTTTTAGTAACGCAAAACATTCAGCCATTGAATTTATCATAGTATCATGAAGGGATCTATTCATGGTGGTTGTGAAGCTTGCGCCACTCGCTCCTTCCGAATCATCGTCATCATTACCCTTTTGATGTTTATTCTCACGAGTCATATTGATGTTAATTTAAAATAATTCGTTAATAATATCGAATGAAAAGGGAAGTCCTAAAACTCCAATAATATTTTAATTGTCTTTATAATTTATTGTTTGAAATTCTACTACCGTATAATTAATGCAAACTTTTGTCTCTCCGTGCGTTCGTAAAGTACCGTCCCTCAAAAAGTATTTTATTATACGATTTATTCCTAAAAAGGGATTAATTCTGTCTTCTTTAATAATATTAATAGGTAACGATCGATCTAGTATGAATAGACGCTCGTTACGTGTGAAAAAAGAAGATTTTAGTGATAATAGTGGATACAATTCGACATATTTGAGTAAAAATTGAAAGTATGAACTCATCAATTAAATTATACAATCCTTTATTATAATTTTACTCTAATGTAGTTGTGAATTGTATTTAATTTTAATGATATTTATATGTTTAGTTAAATAAATATATTTGATGAATTATTGGGCTTAAAATGTTGAGTTATGTACCAAATTTTTAGCCACCAAATTATTGAAAATAAGGTTACAATGAAAAGTGTTGTTGATAATATCATACAATACATATAATATGTAGTGGATTAAAATGTAAATTCACTAGGATCTGTATTAAGGAAGGGTGATCCTAATATACCTGTTAACTCGGGTTGATTTAGATTAATGAAAGTCTTAAATTTTATTTCTTTATTAGCAATTACTATTTTTGCCTTTCCGGATGTAATAAATGATCCGAAATTTATTGTGTATTTTTCGTTTCTGTTTATTTCAGTATCTGGAGTGAGTTTACTTTCGTTTATTAAATTAATATCTAAGGCAGGATTAATTAAAAAGAGTCCTCTATTGTTTATCAAGTTTTTAGAAGAAATGTGGATTTTTGGATAAATTCTTAAATTGAATGAAACATTGTGAACATGTTCACTCATGAGAAAATTCTACGAATAATAGAGGATCTTCTGAATAAATTATTTTTTAAAGAAATTAGCTACACTACGCCTTATTCGTCTTTGAATTAACAATTCACGTCTCCAAACTCTTTCATAAATAATTGCTATTCTTTCAAAATACCTAGTTTCAAAAATTTGATCTAAAAATGGTGCTCCTAATATACCGATAATTTCAGAGTCAGACTGGAAGGCATCAACTTCGAATCTTAAAGAAAAATAACTAAATTCTATTATTGTACTCCCAATAGTACGAATTGCACCTTGTCGAGATGTACTTGAATTATCGCATTCAATATAAACAAATGATGCTATCGCGGATTGCTGAATCAAATTTATCGATAAAGTATGATCTATTAAAAAGTTACCTCTATGGAAATTAAAGTGGCCTGAAATTAATTCAACGTAAGGATAATTGTGTTGATTATAGTCAAGATTTGCAAAATAATTACTCATTAAATGTTTTATTAGGATTATTTACTAATAATTTGTTCAGTTTTATTTAACAATATTTCGAAAAAGTTGGAGAATTCTTTTTGAGTGTTAATTTATTTAATTATGTTTTTTAAATGAAAGTTTTCTACGAATTTTTTAGATTCTAATGAAGTTTCGATATTAAATCTTCTCTGTGCTTATATTCCTCCTCGATTTTTAATTTTCTTTGATGTCGAAATTTTATCACACATAATTTTTAACTGCAAAAGAAGGCATTTTGTGATCTTAAGAAAAATTTTAAATATTTAAAAACAATTTATAATTATTGAGGAATATTTGTGAACTGTAAAAGAATAAGATAAAATGACAGGTTTGCCGGACGGTGCAAGCTATCGCTTGATCAATTAATACTCGCCGGACGGCGCAATAATAATATCACAATTTTATTTTAATTAAAGAATGAAATTTTTGCTTGAACGGTTCCACCGGACGGCGTGAACTATTCTTAATTTAAGCTGAAGCTCGCCGGACGGCATAAAAACAGCTCAAATTGAGTAGTTTGTAAAAATTTTAATAAGATTGTTTTAAAATTATAAACAAGTAATGTTGTTGGAGTATCAATTTAATTTTTCTATATTCTAAATGTTATAAGTGTTTAACTTGCACCTTATGAAGGAAAGAATAATGTTTCGTATAACTACTTTACACGAGCAAAAACTAACAATTCTAAGTGTTAAAACTGACAACTTGCACAATAACCGAGTACATCGCCAACTGAATTACCGGTTAGAAAAAGAATAACTTGAAAATTAACGAATTATACTCCTAATAATCTGTAAAAGTAAAAAAAAAAATTTTTATTTAATACTTTATAACGGAAATTATTATGACTGTTTAACAAAAGTGACGAATCCCACCGCTGCCACCAAATCAGCTGTTACATCCCGAGTGGAAGGCGAGGTTAAAAGGTTAGGTTAATAACTTTTGGAGGAATGGTAGGCTGATTATGGTCAAGTTGGTAAAGCTTGACCTTTATTTTTAAGTAGGATCGTTTGTACTCATCAAAACTATGGGTTTTGCGTTAACAATACATAAATATTCCCTTTTAATACATTTATTTAATGATTCAATAATTATATTACAATTAGTTACATAAATGTTACTTACTTTTAGTTACAGATTACTCGTAGATTTAAGGTTATAGCGCTGGTCGGTATAAGTTTGGTTTTCAAGAAGTTGTTTCAATTGAATGAAACTTAGAAAGTTTGTTATGTTACACTTGTGTAACTTTCACAACTTTGAGATTTTTGCGTTTGTTTCAAAAGTTAATACCGCTTCTAAGTGTTACTTTTCGTCACTTGCACCTATTACGGAAAGAAACTTGTTTCTAAGTGTGAAAAAAGCAACTTGCACAATAATCGAGTACAATTCTATCCGCAATTGCCGATTAAGGAAAGAATTAGTGAAAAACTACAATTAATGAGACTTGACACGCAAAATACGACAGTTAATATATTGAAATGATAAATTCTAAGTGTCAAATTGCCTTTCTTGCACCCCTTAGGGAAAAAAACTTGTTTGTAATTGAAAAACTTGCACCTTAATCGAGTACAATTCTATACCGCAATTGCCGATTAAAGAAAGAATAATAAAATCGAATAAGAACTGAAGGGTCGCTCGACAATTACTACTGATCTATAAAATCGCACTGGAACTTTTGACAATTTTTGTTAAGAAACTTTGACTTATATACTAATGAATTACTGAAAAGTGGGAAAATTCATATACAATTATGAGGGTAAAGAGTGTTGTCTTCTAAGAAAGTAGGTGTTTATTTTAATTCTATTTATAAGTTATTTTAAAGAGAGAATACGTCTCTTGGACAATTGACCTAATTGGTTTCCTCACGTATGAAAAAGTGAAGCTTGGGTTACAAGCAATGATTCATAGAACTCGGTCTGTGAAAAGAGGTGCATGCTGTCTGTTATGTTTGACCTGAAAGATATGTGCAATTAATGTATCACCGCTTACAAATTGTTCTAATATCAATTCCTTTACTTCAAAATAATTTTTTTTTCAAAATTTACAATAATTTTTGTGATTTGAAAAATTTTATCATTTTTATCAACAAAGATCGTATCATCAAATTTTTTTGAGCGAACGTACTTGATACTACTATAAACGGAGTTGTCGATAATACACCTTTCGTACTCTTGTTCCACCTGAAATCTATTTTTCATACTAGGCCCAAAAAGTGTAATGCCATCTATTTTTGTGGAAGACAAAGTACACGTTTTTGCAGTGAAAAGGTTTTGACAATATTCGTTGACTTCTTTTAGCAGATGAGGATTACCCGGTGTTAATTGGTAGTGCAATTTGATAAGAGATTTATTAGTCATTTGCTGTTCTACACTTTTTGGACTGTTTATCATTTGTTTTAAATTGTAAATGTTATTTTCAAAAGGGAAAGCAGATGTAGCCCACAGAGGACCAGACTTTTTTACAGATTGGACAATATGCAAGACAATATGAACGTTAAAAGTAATTTTTTTCCTGATATAGATATTGATAATTCGCAATAAAAATAAGTAAATTTTCTTCACATTCGTCAAGTTCCTTTTTGGTAATTTCAGTTTGCAGTAAAATATAAATTGAATTAACAAACAGCGCGAAGTGATCTAGTATATCCCTCGGTAAATATTTCGACAATAGTGGTAGCCTAAAAAACAGTAACTACGATTTCCAGTGGGTAGCCTTCCATAAAGACTTCTTCGATATTTTTTCAGGAAGTCTATGCAATTCTCTTTGAGGTTCTATACGAAGAATTTTTTCGTCGATATTTTTTCTATCCTGTGGACAAAAAAATGGTTTATTCCAAATGTTCCACAACTACTCTGTTACTTCCAAAAGTACATTATGTAAATAATCTAGCGGAAAGCCCCAAATCATATCCAGGTTCGGTGTATGACAAAAAGCTGATTCTCCTTTACTCTTCGATACTGCGTACTGTAAGTTTTAACGTAATTTACATCTTTTGAGTGAGAATCATTAGATCTTAGTTTTTGTTCCTCTTCCAAAAAGGGAAATCTAATACCTCTCGCTATTTTAATATATCTACCAGGATGATAGCAGTAACTACAAATGCAGTAAGCATTAAATTAAAACCTAAATTGTAATATTGCTCGAACAACCAAATCAGCCACCACACAGAACGGAGAGAATAATAATGAAATTATGTCATCTTCACCAGGAAGTTTAATTTGAATGCCTTCTGAAAAAAGGAGAAATATTTTTTTATACATAAATATATGTAAACACCTTTAAAATAGGTCCTAAGTGAAGAAAATTGGTTAAAATTTGCCAAATATATGGGATTTTTGTATATTGAGTTCAATTAAGAGTTGATTTTAAACTATTTCGATATTCTTTGAGAGCTTTTAGCGAAAACTGGAAATTTTTTTTTTTTTAGAAATAAGTGTGTACCCTGCTTGGTTTTCACAATTTATGGCCTAATAGACTGCATTTTATTTTATGTATTTTCATGTATATATTGCAGGAAAAATATAGCGAACATGATTGGATTGGATCTTGAAAATTTTTTTAGCGAAAAAACAATTTTGTCAAAAACAGTCTATTTTACCCTAACGCTCACAGTTTTTTTACCTAGAGAGCTAAAAATTGGTACACTTATGTATTTTCATGTGTACATTACAGGAAAAATTGATCTTCATTGAGGTTTCAGCGAAAACTTAAAAATCTTTTTTCAAAGTTTTGATAATAATTATACCTATGCTAGTTTTCAGAATTCTTAGTCTAGTATAGATTACAGAAAAAATACAGCGAAAATGATTAAAGTTGATATGTATATTTTATTCAGCAACAAAGAAGAAATTTTAAGCGAGAGTGCGGAACCCTCGCACTCGGTTTTAGTATGAGTTCTACTCGCACTAGTCCGGTTTTTTATGTAAATAGTTTGCCTAGATGTTTACAAAGTTTTAAATTTAACATTTTGTAAAAATTGGCAAAATTCAAAAAACGAAAATAGTGATATCACGAAAAAAGGATCAGCTTGGATTTTGATCTTACCGGATTTTTACTTCTGACATTTTGCAGAAACATCCCTATCAACCAGATTTTGGATCCATTTTTGCCAAACTGTTTTTTGGTTCAGGCACAGTGTGACCGCATAGCAAGACATATTTGAAGCGAATTTTTACAGGAAGAAAATTTAACAAAACCTGTAAAGGCTAAAATCCTCTTTTAGATACATGAAACAGAGGTGCCCCGTCAGTGCTAATAGTGTAAGTCAAAATATTGACTTTTGATTTAGTTGCTTCTTTATGTAATTCAGAATCTTGAATGTCCTGAATATAATTTTGCGAAGTGTTATTTGCATTATTTTCAATGTTCAGACTAACAGCGTCTGCAACTTCTTTGTTTTGAAGTAACATTTCTAATTCGTATTTTAAGTCTACCTGAACAAAAAAATTAGGGTAACCTAAGCTAATAATATTCTCTTTATCACATTTGTCACATTTCATTTTCTGAGTAAGGCCAAATTTTACACTATAAGCTGTAATGATATGGCATTATTTTTAACGTCAGAATTTCAAAGTTTTTGAAAGAGTAAAATTCATTCATTTTTGTACGCGAAATATTTCTATACAGCTGGGGCTGCTTGCTTGTAAATCCTAGAAGGAGTTGTACTCAAGACTCAGGTACAACTGGGCAGTAGTAACACCCTTCGCTTCTCCGTTTCTCTCTCTCTCTCTCTTTTCACCTGTCATTGCTCCGGTCTAAGCAGGGGTACAGCCGTGTAAGACCAAGGCAATGAACTTCCTACATGAGAATGCGAACCAACCCTGTGAAGAAGAGGTACAGCTCGACCTTTACAGAGTTGATGCACCAGGTAGATTCTTCGACCTAAGGTACAACTTGGGGGAAGATGAAGCTTGTATTTCTACCCTTCTCTCTCTCTCTCTCTCTCTCTCTCTCTCTCTCTCTCTCTCTCTCTCTCTCTTATTCCCGACTTTATCGTGTCGGGAATGAATACCGTGAGAATCGCGGTATCTAGTCTTTTTCGATTTTGCTAAATCGACCTAGCGTGCACGACCCTAGTTATCGTCCGTACCGATATTTAGGGGTAGTTTCTAGAGCCTACCCTTGCGTATAATGAGCGTTGGTCTCGGGTGGGAATTTGTCATTTTGGGAATTAACTTATTTTTTTCTATTCTATTTTAGTTAGTTTAGCTATTTTTGAATTGTTATTAGCTAGTTTAGGTTTTATTTAATTTCGTTTTGGTATTACATTTGCATTATATCAAGTCATTTATTTTCTTATTTATTTTTAAATTTCTTTTGGTTCATTTGAAATTCACCTTCGTTAATTATTATTCTTGTAATATTTCTTTATTTGTTTTAAATATATTTTCTTACGAAGGTTTAAAACTTTGCTTTGTTACTGACTTTACCCTACCTATCGATATCACTAAATTGACTAACTAGCTTGCTTAAATTTTGTAATGACGCTTTTCGACATTTTATTAATTTATTTGATAAAATATAATCTGAATTTAACCCGGACTCCATCCGGCAAGCAAATCCTTTGGCTATAAAAATTAAGATCATTACAAAGCTACTATAATCACAACTACATTATTTACCGTCATTTGTGATTCGTAAAACATTATTTTATCACCATCTTGAACTCTCGAAGAATTATCAGCATCATACAATGCACCTTCTGTAATTTTTGAGTTAAAAATACTTGGACTATATTATTCAATAGATCCTATCGTTTCCTCCATTAAATTAGTCTTGATTTCATAATAATCGCTAAATTCGTTATCATATTCATAATTTTCAATATTCTCTTCTGTTTCTTGAGGCACTTCAAATACTTTTTGTTTCCATTCTTCCATGGTTTCATCTAAAAATATGATACATTTGTAAAAATTTTGTCCCATAATTATTACTATGGGAAGTGTGCCGGTTGTGGGCACCCCTACGTATACTTCGACGGCAAGCAGACTTTACTAATCAAAGTATTGCAAGTCGTGTCCGTTAACAATACGAACTTTTCGTATTGATAACATAACAAATATATGCATTTGTGTAATAGCTGTGAGCATAATAAAGAAAATTTGCATTAAATAAATAAATAAGTAATTTTGTATTGTTTTCGAAGAGCAACATATGGGTGTAGATTCGTTCAGAAAAAAGGGTTTAATTTTTCTTTTGCAGTGTTGTCATTATATTTTGTGATTTACCTTCGTGTTTAATCAAAATCCTGCATCACAAAATGTGTTGGTCTTTTTAAAAAATGACTGTCATTCCCGGTTGTGGGCACCTTTATGTCAAGGAGGCTCTACCATCTGCCAATGATGTGGACTACTGTCTCATCTATCTAATCTTTTTGCCAAGGAAATTTACAGCCGCAAACTCCATTAAATGCGAGAAATATAGTCGTTCAGTGCATTAGAAGTGCGTTATGATATGCAGGCCAGCTACTTCACATGCTAGCATTATGCTTCTGTTAGCGATAAGCATAGTGTGAAAACGTGTAATCATTTTTGTTCTTTATACCGGCTAAATCTCTTAAAATAGAGAAACTTTCATTTCCTCTTTATTTGTGTTGGTTTCCTTTAATGTTTTTCCATTTTTAGCGGATTTTTCAAGGGTGCCCACAAACGGGTACAAAAATTTTTTTGTCAAAAAATTTCCATTTCACTAAATTTCTAATAAAACTTTTTTATTTAAAGGAATCAATTTAATTCCTTCACTGAGAGTCACCTGAGACCTCTAGTTTGAAATTCGTACACATATATTTTAATAATATGCACATGGACAAATGTTATGAGGCAAAAACAAAAGGGTGCCCACAACCGGCCCACTTCCCTTATAATAATTCGAATGAAATCTGAAAAGGCTGAACATCTTCAAAAAGAAATAAGATTTTTCTCTTAAGAATGTAATGAAAAGAAGTTTCCAAAAAATGAAAAAAAAATCATATTTAATAATCTTTCTTGATCTTGAAACTCTTCTGTAATTATTTTTTAAGGTAAAATATATTTTTTAAATAAACTAATACATAGTGCATACATAATAAAAATATTTTAATATGTTTATATTTTAATGTTAATATGTTTACCTTCATCATTACATTTTTTTAAGATCTCTTAATAAGCTTTTTCCCATGTTTTGTGAATTTTTTCACAGACCATTTCCACAGTATAGCTTGGATCCAAATGCATTTTATAATATTTTGGTTTCGAAGAATCCATTTTATAACTGTATAGTTAGAAAAAATACATTTAAGTGTATCTAAAATTAATTAATAGATATCTAAAAGGCAATTTGTTTGAACTATTGACTGCATAATATCATTTAATTAAATACAAAAAAGTATTTATACGGTTTTAGCAAGTTAAACAATGTTACACAAACAATAATAACAAATTTGGTTGAACAAATATTTTTTAATAAATATAAAAAAATTGAGTAACATAAAATCTGAATTGACTGTGTCCAAAATAAAAAATATATGAAAATCCACTTTATTATTGGTAATTTTATGCAATCTAAGAAACACAAGTATACGATCGTGTTACTACACGATCGTAAGAGTATATGTATAACTTACCTTATTTCTCAGCTACAGATACATTAATTTTGTCACTTGAATTATTTACGGACATTTGTAAATCACGAGGATTCAGAACCCACAAGCACGTGTAAATAATAACGCCTAACCAATCGTGATTCTTGCATACGTCTGTTCAGTTTGAAATATTTGATGAAAGGAGAATAATGTTCGCATATGTTTTGTTGCTTAAAAGCAACGAGAAAACTAAAATCCATGTATCGAGAATGAAACATTTTGATCATAAGACTCATTCGACTTTACAAAAATATAAAGTGATCCGTACTATTAATGGAGAAAATAAAATGGAAGATTGTGTCGTTTTGCATTTAGCAGGTGAGTTTTAATTATATGTATATATATTGATATATAATACTTTTACTGACAATAGTCGTAAAAATAAACGTGTGGTATAAATAAACCACAAAATAAACGTGCGCAAAAGCGAAGTGTGAGTTCAAGTATAATTTTATCTTTAATTAAATTTGATAATAGATGTAATAAGAAAAGTAAACATTCAATTTATGGTGTCTACTCAGTGATCATGACCTAAAGTTTATGTCATAGACGTCGCATCAATGCTTCGACAATGCTATAACGTCTATGTAACTAACGGAGGCGGTTCAGGGCCCATCCTGGCCAGATGGTAGTACCCTGTTAAGGCCCGACTGTCCCTCGAAACGGGACCAACACCAAGTATGAGCGATTGTAAAAACAAGGAAGAGTACCTGCGGAGTAATGCTTCGGCTGAATCTCTCACTGGTTCCGATCATCAAGCGCCTAGCGTGAGGATGATGGCCAGTGGCCCAAGGATGCAGGAGGGCAACAACGCGTTGGCAGTTCCACATATCATCGTGGAGAAGGTGGAGAAACGAGGGAGTACGAGCAGTGTGACAAGTCAGGCTAGCTGCATTTCTGTCTTCAGTAATGCTTCAGCGAATGACATTGCTAGCTGCAACAAGGACCGAGATGAATGCATAAAGCTGCGAGAGGAAGAGACGGCATGCATTCTAGCAATAGAAGAAGAGGTCAGTAAGATGATAAAGTCCTGCGAAGTCCAAAGAAATGTCAATATGACAATCAAGGATGGACTGAAAAGCATAACATCGCTCATACAGCAGACCAAGGAGAAGCACGCAGCAGCTACAAAAAAGGACGAGAGTTTCTACCAAGGATTGACCTGGTCGGAAGAAGCTAGACAAGATCGCAGAGTTAGAAGAGATCGTTGTAACGCATATGTGTTGAGATACGTCGTCTTGGATGCTCAGAAGCGGAAGAGAAGTGATCCTGAGCCTGCGAAGGATCCAAAAAGAAAAAAGGAGGAGAGACCTCCTAAAAAGACTAGAGGCAAGGGGATCAAAACGGTTCCAGGGCCAGTTCAGGTCAAGAAGGGAAGAGCCACAGTGGTCGTTAAAGTGGCTGAAGAAAAAACTTTTGCCGAAGTACTGGCAAAAGTTCGAAAAGAGGCTGACCTGAAGGCCAGTCAGACAAGTGTTGTGGGAGCTTTACCCACTAAAAAGGGAGACCTTCTCATTAAGATTGGTGGGTCTTCAAACAAGAAGATGTTCGCTGAAGAGGTGACTATGGTTATCGGCGATCTGGGAAGGGTGCAGGTGGCGGACCGGCAGACTGTGCTGGAGATCCGCGATATGGACACCCTCACCGTACAGCAGGATGTCAAGGAGGCCCTCGACAAAGTATCTACGGTACCAGCAGGAAGCAGGAAGGTGACGGTCCTTGGGCCAAATAAGCGAGGTATGAAGCTCGCTGTCGTGGTCACCACCCAGGAAGACGCTACCAGATTGGAGAAGATAGGGAACATCAAAATCGGTTTTGTGTCCTGCAGAATCAGGAGAGTTATGGTTACAAGGTGTCACAAGTGCCTTGACTATGGCCATATAGGCAGAGACTGTCAAGCAGTAGATAGGTCGGCTGCGTGCTTCAAGTGCGGAGAGGCTGGCCATAAGGCAGCAGATTGTAAGAAGAGCCCATGCTGCTTCTTATACAGGGCGAAGTTCGGCGAGGAGGAGAGTATCCAACATGTCGCCGGATCAGGAGGATGCAAGGTCTTCAGATCTGCCCTAGAGGAAGCCAAGAAGACTTTGTCAAGGACAAGAAGAAAATAAGGCCAGAACAAGAGAGGCACGGAAGAGTCGCGCCAGCGACTAAATGGGACCATTCATCTACGAAGTTTAAAGCCACTAGGTAGTTCCGTAGGTGAATAGAAGGTCTAATATTATTGGGTTTTTAGCATGGTATGGTCGACATGAGTCCATGGAGTTTAATACATCCTAGGCAATCGACAGAGTCCTGCATGATTCAATTTGTAACAAATTGTTTCTCTATAAAAGATTTTACTGTTTTCATAACCTTTCCAATTGAATTTATTCGGTTGTATAGTTTATGTTAACTACCCAGCAGAAAGCTAAAAAAAACATTCAATTTATATTTACTTTAAATATTTGTAATTTGTAGAGTGATGGTGATAGTGAACAATATTTACCAGCTTTGAAGAAAAGACTGATAATTATAAAACGAAAACAAAATAACGAAGCCGGTTCTTCCAACGTAAGTTCTTATAATTTTATTTTACACTACTTTCAATGTTTTGTATTAGACTTGAGTAAATAATTGATATTTTCAGACAATTAACTTAAACTCGAAATATTTTAAAATATTAACCAACTTTTTATAATGCTAATAATATTATTTACTTATCGTGAAATCACATTAAATATTGTGATTACACTTATATTATAATTTTTAGATGGATGATGACGATGATGAAGTACAATCGCAAACTTTAGATAAAAGACTGATGGCTCGTAAACAAACACTAAACAATGAGTCGAATTCTTCTAAGGTAATGTGTTCAAATTTTTATTTTAATATATTAATAATTATAGATATATCGCCTTATTTAATATAAATTACTTTTATCACAAGGATGTAAATTCTTTGAATATGGCTGCAATTATGTAAATCACGATTTAAATCTTGATTTAAATCATGATTTAAATAAAAAAATTGATTTAACTAAAATTATTAGGGTCAGTCCACTGACTTTCGTCTGAGAGTCGTTGCGATCATATTTTTAAAAAATCTAATTTTCATATATGTAAAACTCGATAAATTGCTGAGTTCTTTAACCATATAATAGAATGGTATAAATTATATTTCGTTAAATAATATTAATTATCAAAAGTAGGTGGTTCACGATGTGATTTCGTAACCTTAAAATTTTCAAGTTTTTAAAAGACGTTATTATTCAAAAACTATTAAATATTAGGTGTTGGTACTTACCACAAATATAAATATTTCGATTCTGCACGTTTTAGCGACCAAAATAAACTAACAATTTTATTATTTGTGGACAAAAATTGATTTAAAAAATTTTTTCTCCAAAAAAATTACACTTTTTGTTTCACTTTTTACATACAAAATTTTTATAATTATTATTTCGAGAACGAAGAAAAACACCTTCGTCAAATTTCAATAGAAGATAAATTATGTTCTTAAAAAATATTTGCAAAACCCCAAATTTTTTAGAGGTCCGACAAAAAAGTTGTAAGTGAAGCAAAAAATGTAATTTTTTTGGAGAAAAAAATTTTTAAATCAATTTTCGTCCACAAATAATTAAATTGTTAGTTTATTTTAGTCGATAGAACGTGCAGAATCGAAATATTTATATTTGTGGTAAGTACCAACACCTAATATTTAATAATTTTTGAATAATAACGTCTTTTTAAAAAGTTGAAAATTTTAAGGTTACGAAATCACATCGTGAACCACCTACTTTTAATAATTAATACTATTTAACGGAATAAAATTTGTACCATTATATTATGGTTAATGAACTCAGCAAGTCATCCAGTTTTACATATATAAACGTAGTATGTATAAGTGCAGTAAAAATTATATAAAATATTACATATTTGTAATTGATTTTTACTCTCATTTTATAATTACTACTTTATTTAAAGCGCGTTGACCTAAAATTTCATATTTTCTTAATAAAAATGAAGTAGTTTTTGACGTGTTTATTATTAATTTTATAATTTGCAATGTTAGAAAAACGAACTTTCTAAAAATAAATATTTAAAAAACAGTATTAAAAAAATTGATTTAAATAAAAAAATTCTGATTTTTTAATTTTTTTTATAAAAATCATTATTTCTATTAGCCCTGGAATTCTATTTACCTTCAGATTGTATCGCCAAACAATGTAAAACCTATACTTCAAGAAAATGTATTAATAATGAAAAAGTACAGAAACTTGAAAAACAATTGGAGGAATGTGAAAGAAATTTAGAACTTATCACCACTCGTCAAAATGAGTCTATGTCTGAAATTTATCTTTTGAAAAATGATTTAAAAGCAGCAGAAGTTACTGTACAAGTATTAAATGAAGAAATATTAAATAAGGATAATGAACTGAACTCACTCCGACAAATTAATATGAACTGGCAGATAAGTGGCATAAATAAATTGCAGCAGTAAAAGTAAAAATGTAAAAGGTATTGTCTATTTTAATATTTCAGTAAAATGTATTTTATAATTTTCAAAGTTATTTAATATTTACATTTTATTATTGACTATAAATTTAAAAAGTAATAAAATAAAAAATCAAAAAAATCAAAATGTAAATTAAATTAAATTAAAATAAAAAATAATATTATATAAATTTAAGTATATGATTTAATAAATATTTTTTTGTTTACATTTTAGATATTTATAAATATTGGTTAATTACCCAATCAGCACATAAGCTTGCCACAAACTTGCATTAAGTTTGCTGTGCAAGGTGTGCAAGCTTACAGAGCAAGCTTGTGACAAGTTTGTGGCAAGTAACAAAATGTCCTATTGCTGCAAGCTTGCACTGCAATCTTGCTACAAGATTATGATATAAGCTTGCTGCAAGCTTGTGAGGCAAGTTTTCAACAAGCTTATTTGGCAAACTTGTAGTTGGAAAACTTGCTGCAAAGTTGCTGCAAAGTTGCCGGATTAATTAAAAAACTTGACACGATGCGCAGTTGAATTCTATGGCATTTACGGCTGCGCAGTAAATTTCTTTGACACCTGGATATATTGCTGACAATGAGTGTATATTTTGAAATTTATAAGAAAATCTCCAGAAAAAATAAAAATTGATTCAATTAAATTGTATATACTTGTGCAGCAAGCTTGCAATAAGCTTACTGCAAACTTACACTAGAAATTTGTAGCAAGTTTGCAAAATAAGCTTGTCGAAAACTAGCCTCACAAGCTTGCAGAAAGCTTATATCATAATCTTGTAGCAAGATTGCAGTGTAAGCTTGCAGCAATAGGACATTTTGTTACTTGCCACAAACTTGTCACGAGCTTGCTCTGTAAGCTTGTACACCATGCACAGCAAACTTAATGCAAGTTTGTGGCAAGCTTATGTGCTGATTGGGTAAAGAGAAGCAATTCAACCCTGTAAAAGCAGAAATGGAAGCCGTTTCAGGCTACAAACAACTAATTTAAAAAGAAATATCTCAAATAAAAAATACAAAAAATAAACCATTTGCAGAGAAAAATACGAAAAGTGTTATCGGTGAAAGTCTTGAAAATCAAAGTGGAAATAATGTTAATGGAGAACTTGATTCTGATGATATTCAGCAACAGCTCACTTCTGAAGAAGACCTGCGAGCTACTTCCTAACGTTAATCTACACTCAACTGATGATGATTTGCAACCGCTTCCTGCCAACATCAATATAGAAGAAATTACAGATTTTGAAATCGTCCCTTTTGAACAAGCAGAAAATTCTAGTTCAGAAGCTATAACTAACCCACATAGCACAACATAACACAGTAAGGTTGTGGTAAGCGTATTTGTATAGCTTGTAAGGTTACAAAGTAAACCTGAAGTGAACTTATGGTAAACTAAAAAGTTCCGCCATGATAGTAACGTTACACATAAAAGTTATAGTAAGGTTACATGTAAAGGTTGTAGTAAGGTTACAAGAAAAGGTTGTAGTAAGGTTACAAAGTAAACGTTGTAGTAAGGTTACTCCTTTAGGTTGAGGTAAACTTAAATGGTAAAGCTTTGGTAAGGTTATTATCATAATGTAAGGTTATGCTAAGGTTACTACTTAAGATCAGTATTAAGAAAGTAATTTATAACATAGTTAATAAATAAATATAAAATCAAAAATTTATTTCGGTTTTCTTCTATATTTTGGAAACTTAACATATCGCTGAAAAATTTGGAAACAACTTTTGGAGGACTGGGATTCGAACTCGGGATTGACGCATATAAACCTAACATTCTAATTAACTGAGCTAAGTTGGGAACTGTCAAGAAGAAAATCAATTTTATTTTAAAGGTGACTTAGAAAGATGAAGAACTCTATCAAAGCAAAATTGGTTTTCTCTTCGTCAGTTCCCGACTTAGCTCAGTTAGTTAGAATGTTAGGTTTATATGCGTCAATCTCGAGTTCGAATCCCAGTCTACCAAAATTTGTTTCCAAATTTTTCAGCGATATGTCAGGTTTCTAAAATATAGGAGGAAACCAAACTAAATTTTTTATTTTATATTTATTTATTAACAATATTATAAATTACTTTGTTAATACTGATCTTAAGTAGTAATAACCTTACCATAACCTTACGCCAACCTTACATTATGATAATAACCTTACCATAGCCTTACCATTTAAGCTTACCTCAACCTAAAGGTGTAAATGTTAAAATGTAAATTAAAATGTAATTATTTTCCAACATTTTATTAACATTTTTAGAAAGTAATCCATTGTTTTTGTAAATTTGATAAAATTCTTTACAGGTATTCTTTTATAAAAAAATTATTTTTATTCTGTCAATTATTAATATTTGTATTTAAATAATTACATTTTTAAAGAACTTTCTTGTTTCTTTTTTCTTCAAAAATGAATGTGAGTTAAAATTTTTAATTTAATATTAAGTAAGTTACATGTATAGTATGAATAGTTACACTGAGAGAAGAAAAGCACAGATTCTGAAATGTAAAAGTTCAGCATCTGTACTCCAATTGAACGCAGCAGCAGTGCCACTGTGTGATAGGTGTTGTCCTAAAATGTGAAACGTATTTTGACTTTGGCTTGAGGTACAGATGTTGTTCTTCAAATGCTACTGTTTAGAAGTACAGTATCTGTCGGTCGCTATGCAACAGATAGCAACTTCATTAGAAATTTCATTGTTTAAAGGCGATTGTAGAGAAAAATCTTGAATTTTTTCCTGTACAGTAGGAATATGGTTAATTTCTGATAAATTAGGCATAAATTCAGATTCTTCTGGATAACATTCAGCATCCTGTAAGAATATTAAAATTACTGTTTATAGAATAAAATAATATGGCTAGAATGTATAATTTTTTCAAATTTCAAATTGTTACCGAAAGTTTAGTTATTAAGCTTTAAAATCCTTGTAGAACCTTTTTTTTGTATTCCGTGAAAGGGCAAAGTTATAAGAGTTTTACGAAAGTTCTGCATATGGCTTTTTTGCACTACTTGGTGGGGTAAAAAAGCCATTTGGTGATTTAGTCAAAATATTTTGTTATCAAATTTTGTAATATTATATTTTTCTTTTATCTGTATAACAAATAAATAATTTAGAAAAGTTTTTAGCTTCCAAAATTGTACTTTATATTATGTTAACCTGCTTTCAATTCACAGTCATCGAAACAAATCGAAACAAGCAGTTAAAAAATACAAATTACAATAACAACTATAATATTATCGATACGACAGCCAAACTAAAATCAAAAGTTGAGTTTTACTTAATTAAACTTATATTTCAAACGGCTGGTAAAATAGTTCAATAGTTTCAAAATAAAAGCCAAATGGCTTTTTTGCACCACTGGCTTTTTTACCCTACTCTACCCTATATTTAAAATCATTACATTAATTATAAAATGATAATTTTATTTTACCTATAAAAGACGAAATAAACTTCTTGGAAAAAGATTTTTCTTTCTACAGTTGTACGGAAAATAAGAACATTTTGCATACCGCCGTTTGCAATACTTTCTCTTTTTAATATTCAATAAATTAATAAAAAGAAATTTAATTATTATTATTACTTTTTATTTTATTTACTTAATTATAAATAGAATTTTTAAATGAAGGATGCACTAAAACAAAGCATTAAGCAACATTTACTCTTAGGTTATATTTGCATGAAATTTGACGTTATAAATCCTTTTCTGTGCAATATATGATTAAATCAGTAAGAACCTAGTAAGAAGCGAGGAATTGAAAAGGATTGAAATAATTCAAACTCTGTATAGTGTAGTAGAATTATCCAATACTTTTGAATGCCATTTCTGTCCAATACTTTTCTATACCATGATAGGACCACGTTTCGTCTAAAAATGAATGCTATTCAATTCTGTTTGTAATTGTTAACAAAGACAAATTTTTTTTCTGAATGCTTTCCAATCCCATCCGAAATTATTACAGCCTGTCATTACATAACTTTTCAATTTTTCATTGGAACCGCGTTTCTGCAGGCATTCAAGCAGTCTTTTGGATTTTTGTAATTTATAAGATACATACATTGGCAGATTTTGTAAGAAGTGTTTGTGTTCAAAGAAAAACTTGCTGAAAAATTGATTGTTTACCAATTTTACATCATTTAAACGAGTAAGGGCCGTTATTCTGTTAGACAATAAATCATAACCTAAAAATTTTAGAGACTTTTAAACACTTTTAACTCTCTTAACTGATAATTTAATAATTATTCCTATTTAAAATAGCAAATAAAGTCATGAGTGCAGTTATTTGAAAGTAATTGAACATTCTATGCAATGTCAACAATAATAGTATTATATTATTATACTATATTTGTATGAGCATTTGAAAGGATGGTATTCAAAAGTATAGAATTTTTTTAATGCTTCTTAAACTTTGCTTTCTTACTGGGTATTCAAGAGGATTGATATCGTTACTTTTCATATTGCTCTCACTAGATAGAAAAGTATTGGACAGAAATGGCATTCAAAAGAATAGAATCTTTTTAATACTTTTCAATTTCTCGTTTCTTACTGGGAAATACTTATTTAGTTAAAACATTATGATAATTACAAACAATTTTTTATTAATAAATTGTTATGAATTATTGATATTTAGCTTTAAAAGTTAAAGTGTCGTGTTGGCGCTTATGCTTTGTTTTAGCGCACCCTTCAAATATAAGGAGGAGTATGTATAATTATGCATCCCTTTGGACTGCACTTGACTGTGTAAAATCGCCATGCACGCAAATTGGCTTACCGGAAATTTGTTCACTGATATTTGCGCCCCTACAGGAGAAAATATATACACTCATGCTGTTCATGATAAAAGTTTTGTTTACGTAGTTTTTTGGTTATGTACCAAGTTAATAATAACAATAAAATAATAGTAATATGAATTGTTTTATAAAAAATTGCATGTCAAGTTATAAAGCAAATAAAAATGCTTCTAAAAAAGGGGTTTTTACAAAGCACCGATAATGGTAAGTTTATTTAATATACGATTTTGTAAGGGTAAAAGTTTTTATACTTTTACCAACAGACTTTTATGAATTCAATGCAAAGAATGTTTGGTTGTTCATTTGGAGTCCTTTCTATTTATAGAACGTATAAAACAGTTTAATCCTGTTGATTTATTTTACAATACAACACTCAGAGGATCTTTTAACCTAAAGTATCAATCAGCTGTCAAAGATAAAAATACTTAAAATGTAAAATTGCACTTATTTCTCACGTTTGGACAGGGAATCTCTAAATTATGTTAAAGCAACATAATTTTTAAGAAGGAAATAAATTTCTAATAAAAGTGCAAATTTTTGGTTTTAATTATGTTTAATTCTATAAATTCAGATAAAATATATACTTTATGTATACCAATCGATCCGTTTTAATGCAACGGATAAGATTATTGAAAAAAATGAGTAAAATCTTATTGTACTGGAATATAATTTTGATGAAAGAACTAAATTTTTGATAAAAAAAGGTAATTTTTTTGCTTTAATTGTCATTACCTCTATAAACTCTCATACAATTTATACTTTATATATACCAATCGATTCGTCTTGATGCAAAGAAGAAGATTTTATTGTATATTAACTTCAATATTCAATTAAAAAAAAAATTTTTTTAATTTTTTTTTTGAAAAAAGTAAAACAAAAATTTTTTTAATAGATTTTTTAATGTCCATCAATCCATTTCGAGATATTTTTATGATAAATATTCCTAGCAATTTTCAGCCGAATTCGTTGAAACCTCTTCGAGTTATCGTGTTCACAAAAAACGGGATCCACACACACACACACACATACACACACATACATCCGGACAATTGTTCAGGGTCTTATATAACATAGTCCCATATAGAAGAAAATTTGTCAAAAGGATTTTTAAAAATTTTGTAAATTAAACGACTACAAAGCTTCCTCACGAGTAAGCAAAATGGACGCTTCGATTGCCCTCATCCATGAAACAGCGCGTTATTCGGGAATATCATGATGCTTTTTTAGCGGGCACCCTGGAGCTAAAAAACAGTAGGAGCATCCGCGAATACTTCTTTTAGTTTGGAATGAACCGAAAAGTTAAGCAATATGTATCCTAATGTGAACTATGCCTCTGCACGAAGCCACTTCACGGTCAACCGACAGTAGGTTTACGGCCCCGTTCAGCCCAGATAGTATGGGAACGCTAGTCGTTGATTTAATAAATTGTTTATTTGATTAAAGACAAAAAAGTCTATACAAAGAGGTTGCGACTATAGATATATACAAAAAAATAAAATTTACCAAAATTACACATAACAGAATTTACATACATTAAAAACTCAATATTTACAAAATAAACACTATACACCACCGCAAAATCACTCACACCTCCATTTATACCTATTGTCATTTAATCTTATTTTTGTTTGAAAGTTGTTCACGAGCCTCATTTGAGCAATTATACTAAAATATTTTATTGGTATAAAAAATTTAAAATACTGTTGCATATCCTTGTTTACAGAAATTTATAGGAGAAGTTGCAGTGATCGAGATTTACATAGTCGAGACATATCTTCCTCGTATAAAAAATTCTCATACTCAGACACCCAAAACATCTTATTCAACTGCAGTGAAATCAGATTAAGATTTTCCCATTCTGAAAATCTATTGATTGACTTTAAAAAATCACCTATTTGGGCACACCAGTTGAACTTATGTATTACAGTGTTATTTTCCGACAATCTGTTTAAGTTTATGAAACATTTTTGAGGATTACGATCACTGTCCATGGCGAGTATCTTTTCAATAAAATTGAAAGCTAATCTAAAACAAATCACAACAGGATTACGGTTTCCCGTTTCTAACCTTACTGCGTACCCAGGCGTGTTAAAAGATAATTGGAGTATTCTCTTATAAAATTGAATTTAAAATTTCTCAATTTCGTTTCCGTACCTTACACCCCAAATGTACACATTATACATCAAAACACTCACAGCTAAACTCTCAAACAACTTATTGACACTCCCCTGATACCCTCAGCCCTTAAGAATTCTTCTATATCTTCTATTAAGAGACAAAACAAAATTGGGCTCATCACTTCCCCTTGCAGAACTCCTCTCGTCACTCTGGTGGCTTTTGAAATATCATTTACTCCCTTGACTGCAACAGTAGCCTTATCGTAAAGACTTTTTAAGATTTCAATAATTTTACTGCCAGTACGGAATTTATATAGTTTTTGCCAAAGTAACCTATGAGGGACAGAAGGAAAAGCGCTACGGAAATCCACAAAAAGCACGAACAATTTACCCTTGTTCAAGTTTAGCCGAATCTGGATAATTGAATTGAGGGTAAATATATGATCCGCGCAGCTTCGGTTTTTTCTAAAACCTGCCTGGTGTTCTGGTAACAGATTGTTGTTTTCAACCCACTCATTCAATCTTTTTGTTAAAACCTGAGTAAAAACTTTAGTTATGGTTTTCACTAAAGCGATAGGACGATAATTAGAGGCATTTTCTACATCTCCCTTTTTATATAACATTCTTAAGAGAATATTAGCCCAAGAATCTGGAACTTTCCCTGAATCCCAAATTTTATTATATAAAAGGGTTAAATAATCTAGACCATTCTCAGGAAGATTTTTTAAAAACTCGTAAGTGACGTTATCAGAGCCGGGGGCCTTATTATCCTTACATTTTTGAAGGCTCAATTCAACCTCATCCCTAGTTATATGTGCATCCAAAAAAGGGTTATCTATCTTGTTCTCAAGGATTTGATCACGGATAAAGGGGACATAACCAGATATTGGAGCAAAAACCGAGTTAAAATAGTCATGCCATGTATTTAAATTTATTATGTTAATATTAGAAGAACGCCATCTAAATGAATTTATAACTTTCCAAAACGAAGCTGAGTCCCTTACAACCATCAGTCGATCCAATAAAGCATTATTGTAATTTTCCTTTTTCCTTAACAGTAAATTGCTATTCTTTTTTTTCTCATTATAATAAATTACAGAATTTATATCATCAAATCCATCTGATTTACAAGTTTTTAAAGACTCCTTTAACAAATTCTTAAGATCAACACATTCTCGATCGTACAAAATTTTTGAGGTTCCACATTTATTATGCACAGTTTCAGTCATTCCTATACTTTTAGCATTTTGTACAATTTTCTCTATCAGATCATTTTCCATTTCATCAACCGTGACATTACCATTACTATTTAAATTACATGCTGGCATAATAGAAATATATCCATTTTTTTGATTAGGAATCCATTTTAAACCTGGAGTGATCTTTTCAATTTGAATTAAATTATTAAAAGTAGTTATTATAGGAAAATGATCTGATGCAGTTACAATGCATTTCACCTCAAAATTTTATTTAAAAAAGTATAATTTGCAGGACAGTCACTTCTAGATCTACCATTAACTAAAATAAAACCATTGTTCTCCAATAAAAACAATAATTCCTCCCCCCTTCTGTCACTTTTCGAGTCTAAAGTACACCTCTCTTCAGAAATATACCTATTATTTAAAATTATCTCATTGAACAGCTGATTGAGGTTCTCCATTCTCGAGTTAAAATCCCCACCCAAGTATATTGGCAAGTCGGAAAATCTCGAAGATATCCGATCAATTTGAAAACTCAATGTAGACAAAAACGAGTCAAAATTAGAGGTGGGAGGAGTGTATATAAAACCAATTATAAATTTAAATTTTCCACTTACAAATTTAACGAAAATACATTCCTTATTTCTAAACAGATCTTCACTTGAATATTTATTTTTGTTGTATACCATAAGAAGTCCACCACTCGCTCTTCCTCTTGCTGCTGTCCTCGTCGCCTTGCTTTAGATAATATCACAATCGGGGAAATGGCTTGAAATGAAAAGTGATGGATCATACGTAGAACACGTTTCATTGACACACACTATATCAATATTGTTTACTTCTGGAAGCACATCAACAGTATTCTTCAGGCCCCTTACGATCCAGAATATAATCTTTGGCTGAGTTATGCCTAGTTATGGTTTCTCATTCATTTTTTTATCTTTATTTGAATTAAATTTGAGAAATTTATTAAGTGTACCATTGTTGACATCAGATTTTAAGCTTTTTATACTTTTTCCTCCGACATTCTTAGATCCGTGTGGTCTACTTCTCTTCCTGCCACCTATAGAGATGACTGAATCTGTAGAATCCTCCACCTCTTCATCTGAGAAACATGAAGATATTTTAGAATCATATCCAGGTCATATGTTTAATCGTCCATGATAATATGATGTCCTCTGATCTGCACATTTTCTCCCTGGTCCTCAAGCAGAAGTTTACAATCAAGTAGTAGGCTGTGTTGTTCTCTTCTTTTTTCTCGATATGTTTTAGAGAAATCATTTGAAACTCCGATGTTCATATTACCAAAATTCTTTACCTTACGAAATATATCTGCTTTGATATCTTTATTGTTGAAAGTAATAAGAATTGGCCTTGAACCTTCAGTGTTTCCTATTCTCTTAACGGACACTGTATTTTCAATATCACAAATAACATCGGCCTTGTCGAATATTTGTTTAACAGTTCCCGTCAAATTTTCGTTTTCGTTTGGAGAGTCTTGTACTTTAAATAAAATAATGTTATTAATTTTATCTTTATTTAAGATAATCTCCAATTTCATTTCATAGTTATTTAATTTATTTTCGAGTAGTTTATTTTTCAATTCCAATTCACTCATTTTCTCACTATTCATGTTAACAAATTTCTTAAGATAAGCGTTTTCTTTTGTTAAAACCTGTAATTCACATTGCACTTTATCCAGTTTATTGTTGAGAACTTTTGTATCACTTTGAATGACCGTTAATATATTTTTGAGTTCATTTTTGGAAGTCATTTTGATTTTTGTGCTCCAAAACTTAAAAAGTACAGTAAATTTTAAGTGAGAAAAATTAGGAAATTTAAACCGAAAAACAAACATAATTACAGAGCGGTACGTAAACACGTCTGTTCAACTCGAAAGGCTAGTCGCAACTCCTAGTCGTTGATTTAAAGGGACTGTACCCCCTGTCAGATTTGAATAACCGAAAGTGAACCTAGCTGGGTTTACACAAAATGGAAAAAATAATTATATTTAAAAAAAACATATATAGTTCCAACCCCCCAAAAGAAAAAATGGATATTTTAGACCAATAAAAAAATAAACAAACTCCTCCTTCAATAAGAAAGCTATTTTTTTATTTGTTGGTAGATTTAAACAAAATGGAGAAAAAAAGTTAAATTTGAAAAATAAAACATATAATTCCAACCCCTAAAAGAAATAATAGATGTTTTAGATCAATAAAAATAAAGTTGAAACTCCTCCTTCAATAAGAAAGCTATTTTTTTATTTGTTCGTAGATTTAAACAAAATGGAAAAAAATTATATTTAAAAAAAACATATATAGTTCCAACCCCCCAAAAGAAAAAATGGATATTTTAGACCAATAAAAAAATAAACAAACTCCTCCTTCTTTTAAAATCATTTTTTCTATTTGTTGGTAGATTTAAACAAAATGGAGAAAAAAAGTTAAATTTGAAAAATAATACATATAATTCCAACCCCTAGAAGTCAAATAATTATTTAGACCAATAAAAATAAAGTTAAAACTCCTCCTTTATTAAAAAAGCTATTTTTTATTTGTTGGTTAAGTTACACAAAATGAAAAACAATTATATTTGAAAAATAAAACATATAATTCCAACCCAAAAAGAAAAAATAAATGACTTAGACCAATAAACATAAAGTTGAAACTCCTCCTTCAATAAGAAAGCTATTTTTTATTGGTTGGTTAAATTACACAAAGTGGAAAAAAATTTTTATTAAAAAAAACACATATAATTCCAACCTCCAAATGAAAAAATTAGTGACGTATAAGTCATCCATTTTTTCGGGGTGGTAGCAATTCTACGCAAATAAACCCTACAAAATAAAATTCTACACAATTAACTCTACACCAGGAAATTGTACCAAAAAACTTTACACAATAAAATAATTTTTTAAAGAAATTTTAAAACTCTAGTCAAATATATTCTTCAAAAAAAACTCTACACATTAAAATAAAATAAATATAAAGTTTTTAATCTAATTTGTTTAATTCTACACACTTAAATTCTATATCACAGAATTGTACACAAATTATTTTTAAGCAAGGAAAAATATTTTCTTTATTTTTTTAATTTAATTTTTAACCCTATACATTTTAATTCAACTCTGGAAAACTCTACACAAATGAGCTTTAAAGTCTTCACATATTATTTTTAGATAAGATGAAATTATTTATTTAACTCTACGTAATTAAATTAAACACAAAGAAACTCTACAAATGAATTCATTTAATTAGATAAACGAAGAAAATAAAGCTCTACAAAATAAAACTCAACACAAAAATGAAATAAAAATTTTATATTTATTTTATTTTAATGTGTAGAGTTTTTTTTTGAAGAATATATTTGACTAGAGTTTTAAAATTTCTTTAAAAAATTATTTCACTGTGTAAAGTTTTTTGGTTTTCAATTTAACTGTGCAGAATATTAAAAATTTAATTTAAAAAATAATTGTTATTTTTTTCGTTATATTGCGCAGAATTTATTTATGTAGTATTTAACCGTGCAAAATTAAATAAATTTTATTTAAAGTGATATTTTATTTAGTTCTAATGTGTAGAGTAATTATTTGTAGAATTTCTTTAAACTTAATTTAATCAATATTTTTCCAATGTGTAGAGTTTCCTGGGGTCCAATTTAAGTGTGGAGAATTAAAAATTAAATTGAAAAAATAATTCATATTTTTCTTCGTTTAAAAATACATTGTGTAGAATTTTTTAATGTAGTATTTAACAGTGCAAAATTAAATAAATTTTATTTAAAGTTACATTTTATTTAGTATTATTATTGTGTAGAGTATTTATTTGTAGAATTTATTTATTTAGAATCTTTTAAAACTTAATTTAATCAATATTTTTCAAATGTGTAGAGTTTTCTGGTGTACAATTTAACTGCGTAGAATTATAAATTAAAATAAAAAAATTTTTATTAGAATTTTATTTTAATTAAAATAAACTGTGTCAAATTTTCTGATGTAGTATTTAATCGTGTAGAATTAAAAGATTTTAATGATATATGTTGTTCTATTTAATTCTAATGTGTAGGACTTTTTTCTGTAGAATTTATTTGCGTAGAATTAATCAAATTTATTAAATGAAGTGTGTACAATTTCCTGGTGTAGAGTTAATTGTGTAGAATTTTATTTTGTAGGGTTTATTTGCGTAGAATCGCTACCACCCCCATTTTTTCTACATATGTTTTATTATTTAAATAAACATTTTATTCTCCATTTTATGTATTTTATCCATCAAATAAAGAAATAGCTTTCTTCATAAAGGAGGAGTTTCAACATTATTTTTATTGGTCCAATTTATTTTTTTGTTCTTTATGGGTTGGAATTATATGTTTTATTTTTCAAATATAATTTTTTTTCTCCATTTATTTAAATCTACCAACAAATAAAAAATAGCTTTCTTTATGATGGAGTATGTAGGGTGTTTTCGACGTCGTCGGTCGTACCGGTCAGTTGTCACATTAAGGTGCTCAAATTGTTTATTTCAGACTATATAGTTCAACCTAAATAGTCTCAAATAAGCACCTTTTTGTAGCAACTGACCGGTACGACCGACGACGTCGAAAACACCCATAAACATACTCTATGTATAGAAAGCATGTATCCAAGAAGACTAGAAACAGGAGGTCTAACTCCGGTAGTGGGGGTACGTAATGGTTTGGTTTCCAGAAAGAGGCTGAAAAGGCATGAGCCGCAGTAGCCTTCTGCGCATATTACCTACAGGTGGTAATTAAAAAAAAGATATTCATTTTATCGATTCATATATGTATATACAAATCAGTGTTTAATATTTATGTTGAATTACCACTAGAAGGTAAATTAAAAGTAGTCTGCGCAGAAGGCTACCGCGTCTTAGGACTTGTTCAGTTTGCTCAACCTCTTTCGGAAAACCATATTCGTACGTATTCGGCCTGTACCCCTACTACCGGAGTTGGACCTCCTGTTTCTAGTCTTCTTGCATGTATCACAACAAGCGAACATAACCTTTTTCATTCACATTAATTATATAAATATTATTAATTTTTTACATAATATCTAGTAATAATAAATCTCATATGCTGCACTCCTTATATATTTAAATATAAACAGCAATCATAACAATAAACAATTTAGCAACACATCATTACATAATATTATTATATTTAATACGTAATATATATATATATACGATACCATAATATTACAACAATACATTAGATAAAGTTTATTATAATAATATAATTTCTAAATAATACATTCGCATATTGTATAATTAAATTAACAATAATATGATATTGTTGTTATTTATTATTAGTGTTCATATTATACAATTGATAAATAAGGTTCGTAACATAATGAAAGTCTATGGGTACAGTCACACGATCTTATGCAATTTTTTTACACCATTTGGAAGAATAAGAAAATCAAATCTCTCGAAATCAAATGTTTTTTAAAATCTTTTCTTATATAGTTGGAAAAATTACATTTCATTAAACTCTATTAATTCAGCTTTAAATTGTCCGGGAAAATCACTGAAAAATCTGGGAATATGTAACTGCCGAATTACTAGACACCTTATAATAACTTTGTTCGTTTATAATAATTTTGGTCAGGTTTTATCTGATTTATAACTTGTGATAATCTAACAAGGTATTATATTAATTTCATTATACTAAGTTTCTGCAAGTTTTTTCTATGAAGCCGGTACCGGGCCGGTACCATGCCAGCGGTTTTTCTTTAGCCTTAGTCCCAACGTATAATGACATTAACAAATGTTATTATAATTATTAACATTGACATTACATTATTCAAACTGTCTTTTAGAAAAAGTTTCCCGGGTTATTTCCCGGGTTATCATTGTTGACTGGACCGGCTCCGGTCCGGCAGAATTGCCGGTACCTGGCCGGTGTCTAAATTTCACTGGCCCGGTACGTCGCCGGTGTTGTGCCGGCAATAAACCGGTACGAAAACACTGAAAACAAGAACCGGCCCGGTGCCAGACCGGTGGTTTACCGGCACCGGGGCGGATATTTCCCGGGTTATCATTATTGACTGGACCGGTTCCGGGCCGGCGGTAATGCCGGTCTCACGCCAGCACCGGCAAGTCCGCCCTTGGTACCGGCCCGGTACCAAGCCGGTCGTTGATTTCTGCCTGGGCAGTCGCTCGTCACACATGTGCTTTTCTTGTGCCTCTTATAAATGGTGGAAATATTTGAAAATATTATCAAAGCGATAATTTCTTATTCAAATTTAAGATTATGATTGTACCCAATTTATAAAATAATTGTTGTTTTTCTTAATTATATATATAATAAATTAAATTCTTTTATTTCGTTGTATATTTAAATGTGTGATTTTATTTTTAAAAAAAGTTGAGAATCTTATTGCAGACAAATGTTTTTAAACATTTCTTGATAAACAATTTTCAAAAGAAAAATTTGCAGGAAGACGATGAGAAATACTTTTTCCTCAGTTTTAGATTACAAAATACTAGATATTCTGAATATCCTACAGACGTCCTGTGGATATCCGAAAATTCGTATATTTCCGAATATGGCACCATTTTTTAAATTTTTAATTTAATTTTAAAAAAGCAAATTATATTTATATCTTGAACAAGCTGAAATAATAATATTAATATTAATAATTAATAATAATAAATTAATTACTTAATAAATAAATAAAAACTAAATAAAAACTAAATAGTAAATAAGTAATCAATAATAATAATAAATAATAAATTAATTTATTTATTAATAATTTTTTTTTAAATAATAATATTAATAATAATTATTGCTTCCTTTTCAAAAAAAACTTATTGTGACTTTGGTTTCCGCACTTTGCAGATTCATTTATTTTGACTTCTTTATTTTTTAATTATTGATTGATTATTTTGATTCTTGTATGGACAAATTTTCTCTTACACGTTTTGAAGGATTTCGCTAAATTTTGATAGGTGACACTGAAAAAAAAATTTATAGAGTTAATTAAATGGTATTTGCTTCAAATACTAAAATTATTGGTTCAAATACCATTTAATTGACGCTCCAATAAATATTATTTGATTCAAGTAAATATTTAATGGATAATAGTTAATAAATTGGTTATTTGAATCAAATAAATTCTTCTTTAAGGCTACAAATACCAAAAATCATTCAGAAGGAAAAAAATAATATACAAAATTTTAGATATAAAAAATATCTAAAAAAAATTTGTTTTAGCAATTATTATTGAAAAATTTCTAAACAATTAAAATTTGGTAAAATCGTTTAAAAATGATTGACTTTTTTGAAAAGTTGTATATTGTATTAGTGTAATTATTTTTTGAAAATAATTATATTTTTAAAAGAATTTTTGTATAATTTAAGAAACCAATAAATTTTCTGATGAATTTTAATTAAAAACTTGGAACATTATTTTTTTATCCAAAATGTTAAAAATAATTGTAAAATATTATTTTTGGAAATATGTAATTAAAAATATTAAAAATATTGAATTTCAAAAAATTAGAAGCTGAATTTTATTTTTAAATTAACCTTTATAGACTTTTTATTTAAAAGTTTTTATACAGTAGAGACCCTATTATCCGGACTAATGGATGCAGGCACTTGTCCGGATAATCGAGTAAAGAACGAATTAAACAAATTTTTGATTCATAATTTTATGTATTTATTTGCATATGTATTAAAATAAGACTGATACAAACTAAAAATTTTAAAGTCAACATTAATAAAAATTAAGTTAGAAATATTTCCAAATATTTACATAAACATTTTCTTTAAATAATTAAAACACTTTAAAACGCAACACTTCCTGTAAAAATTCACGTTTTTGAATTTAAAATAGAAGTTACAACGGCTTGAGACCCAGGAAGAAATCAACGACCGGCTTGGTACCGCACTGCAAAATCAAGTGTCTCATTTTGAGACGTTTTGTCCCCATATTTGAAACACGTAGATGTTTTGTGTCCACATATGAGCGATTCCATCTCAAGTGATCAAGGTGGAGAAAAATTTTTCTCTAATCGTAGCAAAACTTGGGGCTTTTGTAGTACTCATAGATAGTAATTTTTCGCCAAAATATTTTTTTACCTAGTCCAATATTTTTCGAGGGGGAGGGGGTTAAATTTTTGGGTTTTTCAGTACAATGTTTATTTCAATAATTTTTTACTCTTAAACAATTAAACATACAAATTTGACAAAGTACATTTTGGAAAGGTTTTTTCATCCTCTTTCGATTGAAAATAAGCATTTTGAAAAAAAAAAATTTTTGACCAAAAAAAATCAAAATTAAAAATAAATTTCAATTTTTGAGGGAGATGGATACGATTTTTTTTTTTTTTTTTTTTTAAACGAAAGCTGAGGTTTTTTCCTAAAAGGACATATAAATGATAAAGTGGGACTAGAACGTTTAAACATTGAAAAAAAGAATTTTCTCCAAAACGGAGCTAAAAATCGGATTTAGAGCGCTCCGGCGAGTAGAAAACTCTTTTTTTCAATGTTTAAACGTTCTAGTCCCACTTTATCATTTATATGTCCTTTTAGGAAAAAACCTCAGCTTTCGTTTAAAAAAAAAAAAAAAAAAAAAAAACGAAGCCAGGTCCCACAAAAATTGAAATTTATTTTTAATTTTGATTTTTTTTGGTCAAAAATTTTTTTTTTTCAAAATGCTTATTTTCAATCGAAAGAGGATGAAAAAACCTTTCCAAAATGTACTTTGTCAAATTTGTATGTTTAATTGTTTAAGAGTAAAAAATTATTGAAATAAACATTGTACTGAAAAACCCAAAAATTTAACCCCCTCCCCCTCGAAAAATATTGGACTAGGTAAAAAAATATTTTGGCGAAAAATTACTATCTATGAGTACTACAAAAGCCCCAAGTTTTGCTACGATTAGAGAAAAATTTTTCTCCACCTTGATCACTTGAGATGGAATCGCTCATATTTGAAACAGATAGGTGTCTCATTTTAAGACGTTTCAAGTGTTTTACACATTTAGCAATGCATTTTGAGACACGTTATGTGTTTCTAGTATCCGTCTCACGGTAAGAAAACGTTTTATGTGTTTTATACGAATTGAGTTACTTTAAATGTTTCAAAATGAGACACAAGATGAAATTAAATGTCTCAATATAAAACAGATTTTGTATCTCAATGGTGTAAACGCTTAAAACAACTCATTGTGAGACACTTGTGAGATATCAGTTTTTGCAGTACGGGCCGGTACCAAGGGCGGACTTGCCGGTGCCGGCGTGAGACCGGCATTACCGCCGGCCCGAAACCGGTCCAGTCAACAATGATAACCCGGGAAATATCCGCCCAGTGCGGGTAAACCACCGGTCCGGCACCCTGTCGGCTAACCATCGGCCCGGTACCGGGCCGGTTCTTGTTTTCAGTGTTTTCGTACCGGTTTATTGCCGGCACAACACCGGCAAGATACCGGGCCAGTGAAAATGTAGACACCGGCCCGGTGCCGGTATTTCTGCCGGCTTGGAGCCGGCCCGGTCAACAATGATAACCCGGGAAATACCCGCCCCGGTGCCGGTAAACCACCGGCTCTATACCGGGCCGGTAGTAAAAAAAAATTATTAATCATTATTATTATACATTTTTACATATATTAAACGTTAAACAATATTATTTATAAATTAATTTAATTGTAAACACTAAATAGAATGCTGAAACATATGAATTATTATTAATTATTAACGAAAAATCTGAAGACATGAGGAATTGAACTCAGGACCTTCGGGCTGCAAAGTCGACGCCACATCCACTAACCTAAACCTGCTTATAAAAAGTGAATTGAAAGTTTATATATGAAGTGTGACACCAGGACTAATTACAAAATGTTCTAAATTAATTGAAAAAACCTTTTTTAAAAGACAGTTTGAATAATGTAATGTCAAAGTTAATAATTATAATAACATTTGTTAATGTCATTATACGTTGGGAATAAGGCTAAAGAAAAACCTCTGGCATGGTACCGGCCCGGTACCGGCTTCATAGAAAAAACTTGCAGAAACTTAGTATAATGAAATTAATATAATACCTTGTTAGATTATCACAAGTTATAAATCAGATAAAACCTGACCAAAATTATTATAAACGAACAAAGTTATTATAAGGTGTCTAGTAATTCGGCAGTTACATATTCCCAGATTTTTCAGTGATTTTCCCGGACAATTTAAAGCTGAATTAATAGAGTTTAATGAAATGTAATTTTTCCAACTATATAAGAAAAGATTTTAAAAAACATTTGATTTCGAGAGATTTGATTTTCTTATTCTTCCAAATGGTGTAAAAAAATTGCATAAGATCGTGTGACTGTACCCATAGACTTTCATTATGTTACGAATATGAGATTTATTATTACTAGATATTATGTAAAAAATTAATAATATTTATATAATTAATGTGAATGAAAAAGGTTACGTTCGCTTGTTGTGATACATGCAAGAAGACTAGAAACAGGAGGTCCAACTCCGGTAGTAGGGGTACAGGCCGAATACGTACGAATATGGTTTTCCGAAAGAGGTTGAGCAAACTGAACAAGTCCTAAGACGCGGTAGCCTTCTGCGCAGACTACTTTTAATTTACCTTCTAGTGGTAATTCAACATAAATATTAAACACTGATTTGTATATACATATATGAATCGATAAAATGAATATCTTTTTTTTTAATTACCACCTGTAGGTAATATGCGCAGAAGGCTACTGCGGCTCATGCCTTTTCAGCCTCTTTCTGGAAACCAAACCATTACGTACCCCCACTACCGGAGTTAGACCTCCTGTTTCTAGTCTTCTTGGATACATGCTTTCTATACATAGAGTATGTTTATGGGTGTTTTCGACGTCGTCGGTCGTACCGGTCAGTTGCCACAAAAAGGTGCTTATTTGAGACTATTTAGGTTGAACTATATAGTCTGAAATAAACAATTTGAGCACCTTAATTGGCAACTGACCGGTACGACCGACGACGTCGAAAACACCCTATATTTGTATTAGTGCAGTGCAGTGTCAGGGTAGAGTCCCATAGCAGCGTTTTGCGTTGCGTTTTGTAACTAGGCTATGAGTGCAAATAGAACAAACATATATCTATATCTCTCTCACACTCATGGCTTAGTTACAAAACGCAACGCAAACCGCTGCCATGGGACTTCACCCTTAGGGTGGAGTCCCATGGCAGCGTTTTGCGTTGCGTTTTGTAACTAGGCTATGAGTGCAAACAGAGCAAACATATATATGTATCTCTGTCACACTCATGGCCTAGTTACAAAACGCAACGCAAAACGCTGCCATGGGACTCCACCCTTAGTGTTGTGATTCCGAATACACCATAGACTTTACAAGCTCTATGCTGAGCATGCGTAAAGATTCTGCCATGGACCAAGGGCTAAATGCTCCCTCACAAAATCAGTTCTGCTCTGGAGTTCTTTTAGTAATGCACTTCAGAGTAGTCCCAAAAATAACTATAATAATACCTTCGACTTGTGTAATGTTTGACTTTTATATAATAAATGTTTTGGGTTTACTCGTAAAGTTGGTTGGATTAATAATTAATTGATATTATTAATTAATCCTTCTTATTCACAAGGTTTTCCCCTCCGTTTTAACGGAAATTTACTTGTTTTATTTTAAATCTTTCCGCCTTCCTTTTCAAAGGATTAAACCAAGATTGAAAATCGAATCAAATCGCGGATCTTACGCTTGCACGTAAATAACGCAATTCCGCTCGTAACACATGAAGAACACTAACGCCGCCCTGGATCAATGTGCCTAAACTAACGCCTCGCCGCATCTAGTATATTTATCTAAGTTATCACAAAAAAAACTTTTTTTAAAAAAGAAAAGTAGTGATATTGCCGAGAAATGAAATTCTTGCCTTTTTGACTGAAATAATGGGTAGTAGGTGAATTCGCCGAAAGGTGATTTCGCCGAAAAACGCTATGTTCAGACTGCTCTATAAACAAACTATTGTAAGAGAGTATACTCACATTGAAAATGACTTTAGTAATAAAATGTACGAAGTGGCAATGTCGCCCGTCAGTAAAAGTACGTATATTATTACTAATTAACAAATTTTGTAAATTTCTTTTCTTTTTTTATGTGGAGGAGGAAGGAGTCATCCACCTTGGGTTGTAAATATGTTTTTTATTAGTAAGTGATATTTAATTCTCAAAAAATCAAGGTGGATAACTCCTTCCTCCTCTACATAAAAAAAGATTTTTTGAGAATTAAATATCACTTACTAATAAAAAACATAATTACAACCCAAGGTGTATGACTCCTTCCTCCTCCACATAAAAAAAGAAAAGAAATTTACAAAATTTGTTAATTAGTAATAATATACGTACTTTTACTGACGGGCGACATTGCCACTTCGTACATTTTATTACTAAAGTCATTTTCAATGTGAGTATACTCTCTTACAATAGTTTGTTTATAGAGCAGTCTGAACATAGCGTTTTTCGGCGAAATCAACATTCGGCAAAATCACCTTTCGGCGAATTCACCTACTACCAAATAATGCGATTTCCAAGAGGTAACCTTGAAAACGGAGAAAAGTTGAAGAGGGCGACACAAAAGCCCAACACAGAATAAAAAAGTAACGTGAACGTAAGCATGCGATAGAAAAGGACAAACCTACTTATGTCCTTTTCTATTTCATGCTTGCGTTCGCTTCCCGTTTTATTCTGCTTAGGCCTTTACATGCACTGAAAATTTAGGGTGTTTTTTCGTCGTCGGTCGTACCGGTCAGTTGCCACAAAAAGGTGCTTATTTGAGACTATTTAGGTTGAACTATACACTGTAAAAAATCCTAAGGATATTACCCAGACCAGGGGGAAAGTGACGCTTTAAATAAGGTTATGTTGCCACATTGAATGCGGCACTTTTCCCCTTGTCTGTAAAATAGCCACATTTTATGTGGGTAATATTCTTAGGATTTTTTACAGTGTATGGTCTGAAATAAACAATTTGAGCACCTTAATGTGGCAACTGACCGGTACGACCGACGACGTCGAAAACACCCTTAGTTTGCTATATATATATATATATATATATATATATATATATATATATATATATATATATATATCGATAGTCCTCACCACCGACCCTCGCCGCATATAGTATATTTATCCAAAGTTGGGCTTTATTCTGCGCGTAACAGAAGAGCCTCTATAGCGCCATCTGTGCCTCCTTTATGTAAGTAGGCAATCGATTGATAAGTTAGGAAGGAATTTTAAGAAAAATACAACTTTGTTTATAAAAACTAATTTTCTTTTGAAAAATTGCAATAATTATTATTAAGAATTTACTCAAGTATCATGTAATATTTGCAATATTATAACAATACTAAAACCTCATTTTTTTAAAAATAATATTAAAACTGTATTAGCGTATAACATACGTATATAATATAATAAATTTTGATAGATTATAAAAAAAATCACAATTCATATTGGAGATAATTTAAAAATTTTTTTTACGCATTCCTTTGACTTTTCACAACAACAAAAACAACCTTATCAAAAAATCTTATGTCAAACAACAATAATGACACGCGTAGAAAAGTCGCAGAAATTTATTGAAAAAAGTGATCTTAATTAGAATTCTATATAACATAAAGATTTCAACAAAAATTTGTTTGAAATAATACGATGTTTCTGCGAGTCTCAATATTCTTTTCGCCACATAGAAATTGACAGCTTTGAGAAGTCGAAAATAAACTGATGAACTAGTTGCCTACAGAAAGGGGTTTTTAGAATTGTAAAATAAGTAATTAGTTTTTTTTTAATATGTAGAAAATTTATAAAAAATTTTTAATAATTTTTGTAATTATAAAATAAATAAGCAAAATTGTATTAATTATTTCCGTAGAAAAGACCAGGGTGGCCACTATTTTTAAATTTTTTGTCTCCCGGTTTTCTCCCGGTGAAAATGAGCTGTTTCTCCCGGTTTTTAATTATAATTTTACTGTGAGCAGAACATTACCTTTATGTAATATGTAGTTGTAAATGATGTAAATTCGGCCAAAAACACTAAAAACAGGGCTCAGATCGTCTTTAAGACTAAAAAAAGTATCTTTAGTCGAATAAATTCACAACAAAATTCGATTATTTAAAAAAATTCAATAAAATGCCTCTCATAATTTGAATTATCTTTATAAATAATAAAATTCTTCTCTGAAATTAATTTATTTTCAAAAATAATAAAATTCTTCGCAAAAATTCAATTACATTTAAAAATTTTATTTTTGAATGTTATATCAAAATGTTATAAATAATAAAATTCATCATGGAAATTCAATTATTTTCAAAAGTAATAAAATACTCCGCAGAATTTCAATTATTTTCAAATTTTTTTAAATTTCTCGTCAAATTATCATTATCTTCAAAAAATAAGGAATTTCATCATGGAAATTTAATTATTTTGAAAAGTTCAGATAACATACTTCGCAGAAATTCAATTATTTTCAAAACTTTTTTTAAATTTTCAAAATTTCAATTATCTTTGTAAATATCAAAATTCTTCTTCAAAATTCAATTACTTTTATCAGAAAATTTTATTGAGTAAAACTTTTTCCTTTAACTGTAATTTTCTGAAATCTTTAAATGTAAAATTTTAGTCCCGGTTTTTTCTCGATTAAAATTTCTGTCCCGGCTTTTTCCCGGTTTTCTCCCGATTGATTTTTCTCCCGGGTTTTTCCCGGTTGGGTGGCCACCCTAAAAGAATAAAAACAACAAAAATTTTTATAGATTAGAAAACATTAGAAAAACAAATTTGACTAATATGTACAGTAATTTTTATTATTACAAAATATTATTTTAATCATTCTCAACCAATTAAAAGTTACTGCCCTGTTTTATCATACTGTTATGCCTTTACGTATGCAACCTGCTTTACTCTACCACTAGCAAAATAATCAACGCGCAAGCGCGCGGGAATGTTGTGCTCCACTGTTTATTGTAAACAATTTCAAGTCATTTTAATTTAAGTAATTTTTAAAGCAATACTTATTATGACACATAACTAAAAAACTAATTAGAATTAAATTTTCAAAATATATTAGGTATATTTTTAGACTTCAAAGTATATAAAAAAAATTTTAACAAATTTCGGTACTAATTTCAAATTTGACATCAGATTTTCAAAATGGAAAATAATTAAATTTTCTTGTACGAGGAAAATTGAATTTCAAAAAAATTGTTATCTGATACCTAAATTAAAAAAAAACTTCATTGCTAAAATTTTAATTATTCTAAAGAATAGAGAATGTAAAACAATTATTAGCTATATATAGGTATTTAACTTTCTGAACAAAGAATATAAACAATATTTTTTTAGAGAATTTCCACTACTTTTAATTCGCTAATATTGAAAAAAATCAATTTTATTTAACCAAATTTTTTGCAGTTTATTTTTCCCAATAATTCAATTACTTTTAATAATTATAAAATTTTTCATGTAAATTCCGTTTTTTCAAAAAAAATTTTGATTAAATTCTAAGCATGAATTTAATTATTTTTATAATTGTAAAATTCAGTTACTTTTACAAATAAAGTTTTTGACAAGAATTCAATTATTTAAACTAATAAAATTTTCATAACATTTAAAAATTCATTATTTAAAACAATGTTCATAAAATTCTTATGAAGATTTTGATTCCTTTTAAAAGTAATAAAATTTTCAACAGAAATTCAATTCTTTTTAAACATTTTAATAAACTTTTCCGCAATAATTCAATTATTTTCAAAAATTTAATACAATTTTTTTTGTATTCAATGTCTGTTACATCTTTTTAATATTTGTAACTTTTAAATTTGATACAATTATAATTCGAACTTTTTCATAAGCGGGAATAAGCAAGCACCCCCCCATGGCAGCGTTTTGCGTTGCGTTTTGTAACTAGGCCATGAGCATAGACATATAAGAATAGACTGCGCGAGTTTCATGATTCCCATGAGAGGAGAATGCTACTGGTATAAAAAGAGACGGATAGAGCGTAAGAACTCTCTTTTTTCTCCCTCACTCCAAAGCATGCCGTGCGCTAGAAAGAGTCTGACAATCGGTTCTTCTGCTCTATCCGTCTCTGTCAAACGCATTGATGTCTCTTTCTATGTCACAAGCTGAATTATAATCCTCTTGCGCAGTCTATTCTTATATGTCTATGGCCATGAGTGCAAATATAGCGAACGTATATCTCCATCTCGAGACGCATTATTTTCCCCTAAAGGCCTAAGCACAACTGGTTCGGATTCGGGAGACGGTTTCGGTATATGGGCTTCCTAACCTCAAAATGTATGTAAATCTTACATATCCCGAAATCGTCTCCCGAAACCGAACCAGTTGTGCTTAGGCCTTAATCGCCAAGTGGTCGAATGTTCAAATGGTCGAATACCAAATCGTCGAATCGTCATTTGATCGAATGCTTAAAACGTCGAATTGTCAACTGGTCGAATGCTAAAAACATCGATTCGACGTTTTTAACATTCGACCATTTGACGATTCCATGTTTTTAGCATTCGACTTGTTGACAATTCGAAGTTTTTTTTTAATTTAGGTATCAGATAACAATTTTTTTGAAATTCAATTTTCCTCGTACAAGAAAATTTAATTATTTTCCATTTTGAAAATCTGATGTCAAATTTGAAATTAGTACCGAAATTTGTTAAAATTTTTTTTATATACTTTGAAGTCTAAAAATATACCTAATATATTTTGAAAATTTAATTCTAATTAGTTTTTTAGTTATGTGTCATAATAAGTATTGCTTTAAAAATTACTTAAATTAAAATGACTTGAAATTGTTTACAATAAACAGTGGAGCACAACATTCCCGCGCGCTTGCGCGTTGATTATTTTGCTAGTGGTAGAGTAAAGCAGGTTGCATACGTAAAGGCATAACAGTATGATAAAACAGGGCAGTAACTTTTAATTGGTTGAGAATGATTAAAATAATATTTTGTAATAATAAAAATTACTGTACATATTTGTCAAATTTGTTTTTCTAATGTTTTCTAATCTATAAAAATTTTTGTTGTTTTTATTCTTTTAGGGTGGCCACCCAACCGGGAAAAACCCGGGAGAAAAATCAATCGGGAGAAAACCGGGAAAAAGCCGGGACAGAAATTTTAATCGAGAAAAAACCGGGACTAAAATTTTACATTTAAAGATTTCAGAAAATTACAGTTAAAGGAAAAAGTTTTACTCAATAAAATTTTCTGATAAAAGTAATTGAATTTTGAAGAAGAATTTTGATATTTACAAAGATAATTGAAATTTTGAAAATTTAAAAAAAGTTTTGAAAATAATTGAATTTCTGCGAAGTATGTTATCTGAACTTTTCAAAATAATTAAATTTCCATGATGAAATTCCTTATTTTTTGAAGATAATGATAATTTGACGAGAAATTTAAAAAAATTTGAAAATAATTGAAATTCTGCGGAGTATTTTATTACTTTTGAAAATAATTGAATTTCCATGATGAATTTTATTATTTATAACATTTTGATATAACATTCAAAAATAAAATTTTTAAATGTAATTGAATTTTTGCGAAGAATTTTATTATTTTTGAAAATAAATTAATTTCAGAGAAGAATTTTATTATTTATAAAGATAATTCAAATTATGAGAGGCATTTTATTGAATTTTTTTAAATAATCGAATTTTGGAAAAGAATTTTATTATTTATAAAAATAATTGAAATTTTGAACAGATTTTTAAAAAAATGTTAAAAATACCTAATTAAAATTTTGCCATGCATTAATTTTATTAAATTTTATTAAATATTATTCCAGATTGTTTGATGTTAAAGTATATGTGTTGGCGAGAAATGTGATTTTTTACAATTTTCTGTTTTCTTTTCGGCGTTTTTTTCCTAAAATTTCATTCGACTTTTTCGAAAATTTTATGCGACTTTTCGTGACTTTTGTTGTGAATTTATTCGACTAAAGATACTTTTTTTAGTCTTAAAGACGATCTGAGCCCTGTTTTTAGTGTTTTTGGCCGAATTTACATCATTTACAACTACATATTACATAAAGGTAATGTTCTGCTCACAGTAAAATTATAATTAAAAACCGGGAGAAACAGCTCATTTTCACCGGGAGAAAACCGGGAGACGAAAAATTTAAAAATAGTGGCCACCCTGATAATGCGATTTTACATAAAAGTTTAATTAATAAAATGAGTTTATTGTAAAATTTTTTTTCAAAAAATAAACAAATTCTCTTATTTACATTTACTATAATGATAGGCAAGTATGAAATTTTTTTACGCAAACTTTTAAGCGATAAAATAGTTTGTCAAGCCAATGTTTTTTTTCGTAATTTTATAATAACTTAATTTTAATTTAGTTTAGTTTTTTGACGTTAGGAAAAGTGATCATTATAGTATATAAATATTATTTACAATTAACATTTGTTTTTGTCATATGAAATTTATAAAAATTAAAAAATATATTTTATAGTAATTTTGGTTAATAAAGATTCGAGAAAATTAAGTTTTTATAACATAATTAGTTTATTAACTTGCATTTTTAAAAATTAAGCATTTCAATAAATGTCAACTAGAAAATAAAAATATATGAAGAAATAACCATTTTAACAGTTTATTTTTCATCTTCTTCGGGAATAGGTGTTATTCAAATTATTCAATATTATCACTTGATTAAAATTCTATAGTAAATATAACATTTATATAAAACTACCTATTATTTTTCAAAAAAGACATTTTATTTAAATAAACTATATTTTATTACATTTAGACTTGACAGACATTTGTTAAAATACGCTTTTCAGCTTTTAAGGGCCAGTCCCATGTGAGCGTGAAAACGGAAAACGGAAAACGGAAAACGTTTAGCCAATAGCAACTTCCGATTCAATGGAAATCATTCTAAAAGAAAATTCTTATTGGTTGAACGTTTTCCGTTTCCCGTTTCACGCTGACATGGGACGGTACCTTTAGGCTGGAGTCCATAGTAGCGTTTTGCGTTGCGTTTTGTAACTAGGCCATGAGTGCAAACAGAGCAAACATATATTTGTATCTCTCTCGCACTCATGGCCTAGTTACAAAACGCAACGCAAAACGGTGCCATGGGACTCCAACCTTAGGTTGTGTCTACATGCTTGCGTTCGAACGCTGCGTTTTGCGTTGAACAATGGAGTCGGTATCAAAACTACACAACATTTTTCATAAAAATGTTACATTTTACAAAAACAAAATAATGTTATTTTATCATTTAACTTTTTTGAAGGCGTTTGTTTAAACATTTATTTTTTATGAAATATGATTTTTTACATTAATAAAAAAAATGTAAAATTTAAATGTTATTTTGCACAAAATAAATTTCTGTTATTTTATTCATGTTATTTTTTACAAAATTTTTTGTTATATTGTGCAAAAAAATTTTGTTATTTTTTACATTTAAGGGCATCCGAGAAAAATTGCCCCAAAAAGTGCTTTCGTGATTGACGTCTCATTTTAAAAAAAAATATTTTGAGTCGGGAATTTTTTGTAAATATAGATTAATTCTTTGGGATTAGCGGCCCTTTCGAAATTTTGAAAAATTTTGATAAATAATAATTTTCAAAAATTGTTAAAACATACGGAAAAATGGGTGTTTTAACGGTTTGGTATCACTGTCTCATTTTGAGAGGATAAAATATTTCTGGTTCATATTTGCAGAGGTGATAAAAGAATACTCACTGAGGAGCGGTCCTCTCCGTTTTTGCAATAATTTTGCGAAAAAATTATTTTATTTTCGATTGAAAATGAAGTAATTTGAGGCTGGAAACACTTTCGTAGTTCAAGTCGCGGCTACTACCAAGAATTGGCGCCACCTCCTTGACTACAAAGTGTTTTATTCTATGTGGAAACAATTGAAAAATTCGTAAATAAATAATATTTACGAATTTGTAATTTACTTTAATTATATACTTTATAAATAAAAAAACTTTAAATGTCACATAAGTGAATAAAGTTAATTTATTCGTTTGTCGATCATCATTGTAATATGATGTTTTGCATCCTGGGATGCAACTAGCCATAATTTTGTAATTTTATTCTCATACAAGAAAAACACTGGAAAATAAAATAATAAATTTGTTTGGAAATAATTCGTTCTATTACTCAAAATAATTTTATAAATTATAAATATTAAATGTAATGTAATTAAATCTAATAATTGTAAGTATTATAATATTATTAAATCCTACCTACATTCTATCAGCACGAATTCCCCTAATTATCCTGATAAATCAGAACAAAATATCTTTAATTCTTTAGAAGTGACACTTTTTGGGGCAATTTTTCTCGGATGCCCTTAAATGTAAAAAATAACAAAATTTTTTTGCACAATATAACAAAAAATTTTGTAAAAAATAACATGAATAAAATAACAGAAATTTATTTTGTACAAAATAACATTTAAATTTTACATTTTTTTTATTAATGTAAAAAATCATATTTCATAAAAAATAAATGTTTAAACAAACGCCTTCAAAAAAGTTAAATGATAAAATAACATTATTTTGTTTTTGTAAAATGTAACATTTTTATGAAAAATGTTGTGTAGTTTTGATACCGACTCAACAATGAGTGTAAGAAAGATAGAAGTATATGTCTTTCTTTTTCTATCACATTATTCAACGCAAAACGCAGCGTTTGAACGCAAGCATGTAAACACCGCCTTAGGGGAAAATCATGCGTGTCCGCGTGCCCGGTTGTACTTGCGTTATTGAAGAATCGCCTTTATTTTTCATTACCGAATCCACCAAATAACAAATGTTTTCTTTTTTATGTGCTTGGCCAATGTAATATTTTTTCATTTAATGAATTGAACAAAACTATCAGTAATTGAAAATGAGTTCAACAATTACTAAAGACAAAGATGTGGCACAGATGCAAATTCGTTTTATCACGAAACAGGAGAAGTAAGTAGAAATAATGTTAACCAAATAATAATAATCTTATTTTGCATAGAGGTTATGTTATTCTACATTAAATAAAAAATCAAACTACTTTATTAAACGAATATAAGTATCCTTATATTTTATAATACATTGCACATTTTCCTCTTCTTTTTTAATTACAAGTAAAAATACAAAATGTCATATGGTTTGACAAAGAAGTCAAGTGCCGATTTCATGATTTTACAAGAAGCAAAAAAACCTATTTAAAAATTCGATCATTTAAAAAAAATTAAAGCAACTATTTCGAGATATTATACATTTCATTGCCAGTAGAAATACAATTTGTTGAGGTAAACCTTTATATTAGCAAGAAAAATAATTAAAAGTAGCCCCAAACATTTTTGGGGTTACGTCAACTATTAGCCAGGGTGACCACATGTCAGTAAAGTCAGGGAAATAATATGTTGTCTGGTAAGTGATGGAAATGTCAGGGGAAAAAATTTTGTCAGTAAAGTGAAGGAAATATCAGGAAAAATTTTTGCTAGGGAAATTAAACACATTGAGACTTCTTTCGACTTTTCTCTAATCATTAAAACAAATGCTAGTCCTATACCTACGTTAACGTAAAGTGACTTTCTAAAACTAAACCTACGCGAAATGTTATCTGATATACACTTCAACCACATCACGATAATGATACATTTCAAGACAGGCCAAATAAAAAAAGTAGTTTATTTGGCCCGTCAGTGAAAATAGGTATTTGACTTACTAATTAAAAATATTTATTAATTTTTCTTTTGTTGGAGGGGGGTTGATTTTGGATTCGATACCTTCCAGTACCAAATATAAAGTCAATTTGACTCCGGTTTTGTACAAAAAATAACCAGGAACAAGATTTAGTTTTCTCCAGGAGTCTCTATAAAAAAGATTTTTTTAAGACCCTTTGGAGGGGGGTTAGTTTTGAGTTCCATACCTTCTAATAGTTTTCAGACTACCAATATATCAATCAGCTCTTTTTAGGGCTTTCTAATTGGTACTAGAAGGTATCGAATCCAAAACTAACCCCCCTCCAACGGGTCTTAAAAAAATCTTTTTTATAGAGACTCCTGGAGAAAACCAAATCTTGTTCCTGGTTATTTTTTGTATAAAACCGGAGTCAAATTGACTTTATATTTGGTACTGGATGGTATCGAATCCAAAATCAACCCCCCTCCAACAAAAGAAAAATTAATAAATATTTTTAATTAGTAAATCAAATACCTATTTTCACTGACAGGCCAAATAAACTACTTTTTTTATTTGGCCCGTCTTGAAATATATGGAAGTTGGGTGACGGAACTTTCCTTTGAAGCATATTTTCGTTTGCTTGTGCCGTAGTTCTTCTCGTTGGAGATGAAAACACAGAACACTAGCGCGACGTGTGTCATTTCAAAATTATTTTCCACTAGCTGTCATACCCGTATTCGACGGGTTTTAATTTTTTCAAATACATTCAATAGTGTGTCTACCAGTCTACAAAAATGGGAAATAGTGGGGAATTTAATTTGACCGGAAAAAATAATAATTTATTTTTAAATTATTAAAATGCAGAAAACAATGTTTGTCATTTATTTGTAGAAATTTAATTATAGTATTATAAGTTAATCCAAAATTTCTACTAATTTTCGACTAACTAATTCGACTAAAAAGTCGAATTCGAACTAATTTTATCATAATTGCTAAAATCTAAAATAAGACCTTTATTGCATAAGCTGAATTCACAGTTTTTTCCGATTAAATTAAATTCCTGCATATTTCCCGTTTTTTCAGTTGGTAGAACCCCTGTTAAAAGTATTAGTAAAGTATTAGTAAAAACAAAAACCCATCAAAGAGTATTTTTATAAAATATGTGAATTTTTGTAGCCATTTAAAGTTTTATTTATCGTTAATATACTTATCAAGAAAATTTACATTTGATAAAAAAAAATAGGGGAGACCGGGGCTAAACCGGACGGATTTGGTCTTTGACCAGAAAACTCATACAAAAACATACTTTTTGCTAAAGTGTAATATACCGTTTTGAAGCTTGTACTTTCACCTACAAATCGCACTTGTTCGATTTAAAAAAAGTACAATAGCTTTAGAGATATATTACTTCGAAGGTGTCTACCTCAAAAACGAAAATCCGAAAATTGGTGGGGCTAAACCGGACACCCCATGGGGCTAAATCGGACACGGCCAATTAGTTAAAGAATGAGATACAAATTTTCATTTTTTTGGTAAAAAAGTCAAATCAATTCTTCTTTTATTTATTTGTAGATAGTTCTATACAAAGAATATAATATAATATGTAAAATCGGTAATAATTATAATATAAAATGAATTACAGTTTTCAGGCTTGTCTGTTTGTAGCAACTCGCTTGCGAATTCAAGTTTTAAAATAAATTCTTTATTTATTTATAAAGTGGTTCTAAGCAAAGAATATAATATAAAATAGTTAATTAATATAAAATAAATTAAAGAATTCAAAGATTTGGTTGTTTTTAATCACGATGTCCGATTCAGCCCCACACCGTCATCTAATAATTAACCTGCAATATATTTTTTCTTCTTAATGTTTTCCATTAAACTTTTTTTCTACTAAACTCAGTACACCTTGAGCTAAAAGAAAAATGGCCGTATGATATTTGCACTTTAATTTTAACGATAAAATCCCAAAAAAATGAAGAAAAAATTTTTTTACTTTTACCTCACGAAATGACATTTTCACATATTAACGGCAACTATTATTACAAGAAAATTGACACGTCCCTAAAACCTCATGCATCTCTCTAAATTTGAATTAGTAGAATTTTTACTATTTAAATTAGTAGTTTAATATTTTACTAATGAAATAGTAGTTTTATGAAATATGACTAATGAATTAGTAGAATGTCGACGCAAAAATATAACTAATTCAAATTAGTAAGAATTTTCACTTTTTTGATTAGTAGTTTTTACTATTTGAATTAGTAAAAGTCAGGTGACGCGAAGGAGCGCTTTTAGCGTTCACTTTCGGTAACACTAAACGGCCATTTGCTTCCTGTTGTGTAGTGTCAAAGGTTTTTCCTGAGCAAGCTGCAATCTTTTCCCAAGATTTTAAACTTCAAAAATATGATTGAGTAATAGCAATAATTTTTATTTATTATTGTTTACTCAAAGAAAAATCATCCCATCATTTTTGAAGAATCTTTTGTTATTAAAGAAGCTAATTGTTCCTAATAATTGTTTTTATTGCTATCCATATAATGTGTTCAGACTATTTAAACTGTAAAAAATCATTATATCTTTAATATCTTGTAAACAAACCAATGATTATTAAACATATATATTTTCCAATAAATGTAAAATTCAAATTCTATCATAAAACATATTTAAATGAAAATTAAAGATACAAAAGTTAAATAAAAATTTTGATCAAATTTAAATTATAAAGCTTTAATTTGGTCTTTATTTTCATTAGTTTATGTATCTTTTATTTTTTTAAATAAGTTTTTGAAAAATAAACACGATAGAAAATTTCAAATATTAGCGAGTAAAAAAGACGCACACGGGAGCATGCGCATTAACATATTCTACATTCTATTAGTTCAATTAGTAGCGAAAAATAACTTTTTCAATTAGCAGTTTTCTACTAATTATTAGTGGAAGACTTTTCCCCTTTTCAATTAGTAGAATTTGACTAAGAATTAGTAGAATTCTACTAATTCAAATTTAGAGAGCAGCATGTGCATCACGAAATTGCGCGTTCATAGGTTATTTACACGATTTGAAATTCTTCACGGTTTCGGAAATATTTGACTTGTCCGGTTTAGCCCCGGTCTCCCCTACACCTAAAAAAATTAAAAAATAATTTTAATGCTATAATTTAATATTTTTTAATATCATTTACCATCCTTATTAATAAAATCAGATGTCTGTGTGTACATTGCTTCAAACTTCAAAATTTTAGCATAAATAGTTGTTATTGACATCAATAATTCCAGAAATATAATCTTAAAAATTGTAATGTATGTACACTGAGAAAAAAGAGGGCGCGTTGCAACACATTTTCGAGTATTGTTGCGCGACTCAACCCTGAGTTCTGCTACAACACTTGTGGGGCACGTAGCGCTCCCCAGACGAGCGTATTACACACTTCTTTCAAAAAACCTCAAGTCTGGGGCGCGCTACGCGCCCTAGAAAAGTGTGCAGCGGAACTCAGGGCTGAGTCGCGTAACTTTAATCGAAAATGTGCTGCAACGTGCCCTCTTTTTTCTCAGTGTATGTATGTAAAAAAAATTTGATGAATAAATAATTCTGAATTGTATTATTTTGACGTTAAAATCTTAATCAAAGATATCAAACATATTACTGACTTAAGTTTAATAGTAATTAGTATCAGTTATATTTTTCTCAATTTTTGACATTAAAACCATTTTTAAACAGATATTTTAAAAGCTTTCCATTAAAAAATGTGTAATTTTCCACACTGAAAAAAAAATTATTTGATGCAAATAACCGATTGTTTGGCTATTATCAAATAAATATTTACTTGAATCAAATAATTTGTATTTAAATCAAATAAATTGTATTTAAATGAAATATTTCAGTATTTAAAGCAAGTATTATTTAATTAATTCGAATAAAAATTATTTGATTCAAGTAAATATTTATTTGATAATAACCAAATAATCGGTTCCCAGGTGCGAATTGTCGGTCGGCCCATAGTCGGGCCTCTATGTGGATTGATGACGCCGGCCTTCCAGTGGTTGACACAGTTGGACCAACCGTTGGCACCAAAGTTGGGCCGTCTATGGTAAAGGTAGTCTTGCCAACCAATGACAAATGTTAATAAAAAAATGTTTATTATATATTATATTAGATATATACATATTAAAATATTTAACACTCACGGGGATCGAACTCGCAACCTAACGCACTACAGTCACACACGCTACCACTATGCTACGCTCACATGTCTGAAGAAGGAGCGTGATAACTTTATAAACTACAACCGTACCCGACCGTCGACCCAACTGTGGCTGATGGTCGGCCCGACCAAAAAAAGGTGATTTTCTCAACTGTGGCGGCCACTGTTCACCCGACCGTCGGCCCAACTGTGGCTGATGGTCGGCCTGGCCAAAAAAAGTTGATTTTCTCAACTGTGACGGCCGCAGTTCACCCGACCGTCGGCCCAACTGTGGCTGATAGTTGGGCCAACCATCAGTTCTCCCGGTCGGCATTCATGGTTGGCCCGACTTTGGGAGAAACATTGAACCAAAGTCGGGCCACCTTTGGGTGCCGAAACTTAGGCTGCCACAGTTGGTCCGACTTTGGCCCGACGTTCCAACTGTGGCGGCCGACCGATATTCGCACCTGGGTTATTTGAATCAAATAAATTTTTTTTTCAGTGCATTTTTTGAAAATATTTTTATATTTATATCTTAGTTAAAGGATAGTATTTTTTGCAAAATTATACTAAAGTGTGCCTAAATAATGTGTAATACTCAAGTTTAGAAAGTTTAAAAACAATCCATGATACATACATTAAAACTTATAAGATTATTTCTGGAATTCTTCATGTGAATAACAACTATATTTATGCTAAAATTTTGAAGTTTGAAACAATGTGCAGACAGGCGTCGGATTTTATTAATAAGGATTAAATAGAAATATTAATTCGATATTAATTGGAGCTAATAATTATAATTTTTTCGTTTTTAAAAATTTTTCAAAAACATTTTTATACTTACATCTTAGATATAGAATAGTATTTTTTGCAAAATTATGCTAAAATGTGACTAAATGACGTATAAAACTCAATTATAGAGCGTTTAACAGCAATACATAAAAAAATGTAAAAGTAAAAAAATTTCGATATTTTGAAAACATTTGTATATTTACATTTAAGTAAAAGGACACAATTTTTTGAAAAATTATGCTAAAATTTGACCAAAAAACATGTAACAATCAATTATAGATCATTGAAAAGCAATTCATTAAAAAATATAAAATTTAAAAAATTTCGATTTTTTAAATATTTTGAAAACATTTTTATACTTACATATTGCTTATAAGGCATTATTTTTGGTAAAATTATTTTGAATAATGACTAAATAACATGTTATACTCACGTTGGTGAAGTTTGCAACGTTTATGATCAACGATTGAAAGAAAAAAAATTATTTTCTACCAAAAAGAATAAAATTTTTTGTTCACAAATGTTTTTTTTTGTAAATCATTATTAAAAATATTAAACGCACTATTTTCTGTACAAAAGTTAATAAAAATTTGCTTAAAAAAATATTTTCCTTCAGAAATCGTTGATTATAAACGTTGTGAACATCACCAACGTTTATACTCAATTATAAAAAGTTTAGAAGTATTTCTAATTATTTTAAGATTATTTCTGGAATCATTGATGTCAATAACAACTATTTATGCTAAAATTTTGAAGTTTGAAGCAATGTACAGACAGACATCTGATTTTATTAATAAGGATTAATATTATATTACTGTTTAATTTAAATTTAAAATTAATGTTAATTAAATTTTTATGACTGAAGTAGTGTTTCATTTACATCAAATGAAACTTTTTGTTTAGAAGCAATCTACCAAAAAATGAAAAATTAAAAAATAAATTTTTTATAGTAAATAATTTTTTAGCACTAATTGTTGTAAAATTAAGTTAAAATGTGACTGGGTTTCTTTAATTTTACCGTTATAGAAAGTATATAAATATTCTGTCAAAAAAAAAATTGAAATTTTTTTATTTTTTTCAAAAATTTTGATTTATACCATTCTAATTAATATTTTTTAATCTGTAAATTGATAAACCTTCCTTGGGCCAATACCTAACAATCTGCCAAATTTAGTTCAAATCGGTAGAAGCGTTTTTGTGTTATTAGGGAACAAAGCTTCTGTGACAGACATACATGAATACATACACACATGCATACATACATACATTAAAATTTTTACGACTATTTCTGAAATCCTTTATGTCAATAACAACTGTTTATGCTAAAAGTTTTAAGTTTTAAGCAATGTACAGACAGACGTCTGATTTTATTAATAAAGATTTCGCGTAGGTTTAGTTTTTGAAAGTCGCTTTACGTTAACGTAAGAATAGGCACTCCGTAAAACAAAATATCACAATTTTTAGTTAATTTTTTTCTATGAAAAGAATTTTGTGAGAGAAAATAATTTTTAATGTCAGTAAATTGTTAGGGAAGTTGTTAAACTGAAACTTATAGCCATCCTGAAAGCCCAAATTTTCAAATACGAATATTGTTTTTGCGTACATGGAAAAAAGATTCTGGCTTTAATAAGTAAAGTACGGTCCATACTAATTTAGCACGGACTATACACACTCCAAAGGCGAGAAATCTACCTCAAAAAGCAAGGCGTCACGATTTTCGAGGTAGTTTTCTTGCAATTGGAGTATGTATAGTCCGTGCTAAAATAGTATAGGCCGTATTCTACCTATTAAAGCGAGAATCTTTCTTCCGAGCATGAATAAACATCATGCTCATAGGAAATTAAATTTTCAAAACCATTCGGAATAGGCCAAAGCTTGAAAATAAATTTTTGCAAAACAAGTTGTAAATAATTGTTTATTACATGAACATTTTGCTTCCTCTTTACGACCAGCTATTACAAATGTACTACTCCATACCCAAATAGAAATGATTCATCAAATTGACCTCAATTTGATGGTCAAAATTTTGTCAAATTGACGATTTGATTTGATATTTAAACTGGTAGCTGTTTTCGCTAGTTTGTCCGCTTTGATGTTTCCTTTGATATTGGAGTGTGCTGGTGTCCAGAGTAGGGTGATGATGGTCCCTTTCTGTTTGCACTTTATTATGTTTTGAACGATTTTATGAATTATACCATCGCTTGTGAATTCTCTCATTCTGTTATTTATTCTTGCTAGTGAAGACAGAGAGTCAGTGCAGATGGTGACATTTTTCAGTGCATTTTCTCTGCAAAATTTGGTGGCCTGGAAGATTGCAAGCAGTTCTGGAGTATGCGCTGAGTAGCAGTTGTACAGCCTAGATCCAAATTGAAAATTAGTTGATGGTATAAAATATCCTGTGCCTCCCTTGCCTTCTTTTTCGATAAACGAGCCGTCAGTGTATATGCAAAAAGATCCCCTATATTTTTCATTTAAGATCTTCTGCAATTCTTTTTCTTGATCCGGTGATCTCTTGATCTCGAAGCCCGATTCCATGTCTAAATTGGGGAGCAAGTCATAAGCGATCTCGTCTTTAGCCAAGGAGTGATCATGTCTAGAGCCTCTTCCAGTGAGGTGATGGCTTCTTTGACGTCGATGAAGCGATTGTATAGGGCAATATCGTCTGCGAACTGCAGTATTTTTACATTCGCTGGAAGGTGATGGGTAATTCCTCTCATTGCTAGGTTGAAAAGGATTGCAGAAAGTACGCCTCCCTGTGGGACCCCCGTCCTGCAAGGGATGGGTTTGCTGTTCACTTCTCCGAAAATTAATTGTCGTTCGGTGATCATATGGAGGATGAAATTGTATAGTCTAGCTGGGATTCTGCAGCTTCGTAGTTCTTCAAGGATTTTTGATGGTAAAAGAGCGTTAAAAGCGCCTTTCAGGTCAACTGCCAGGATCGCTGTACCTTTGTTGCTTAAAAATCCTGATAATGCGTCTGTGACGAGGACTGAAGCACAGTCGATGACCGAGCGTTTTCTTCTGAATCCGAATTGCTGCTGTGGAATCCATCTTTTGTTTTCTGTCAGATGTTCAATTCTGCGTTGAACCAATCTTTCCATTAATTTTCCCATATTGGAAGTTAGGGAAATCGGACGATGTCCTTTTCCCCCCGTTTTGGGTAGGAATTTTACCAATGAATTCCTCCAGGAGTTAGGGAATCTCGAAGAAATAAAACATTTATTTAGTATCGATCTGAGGTGATCGAGACCTTCCTTTGGTAATTTGTTAATAGCTTCGTAGGATATTTGATCAATACCCGGTGCTGATTCTTTATTACAGGAGTCCAAGGCTATTTTGAATTCTTCCTCAGAGAATGGAGCGTTGTATGGGTCCAATTTTTCCTTATTGTTGATCGGGAGAGTCCTATTAAGTGAATTTTGTACATTTTTTCCTATGAGTTCTTCTTTTAATTTGGAAAATTCTTCAGCGTTTGGGTCGTTTGATGTATTAGATAAAGAAGCGTATTTTCCTTGGAAATCTTTGACCAATCCCCATATTCTTCTTGAGCCCATTGCGGGGTTAATAGAGTTGCATAGGTCCTTGAATGATTTTTTTTTATTTTCCAGGAAGATTTTATTTGATTCTGTTTCTATGGACGTGTAGGAATTTAGATTCTGAGTTGTCGGATCCGCCAGATATTTCCGTCTAGCTTTTGTTTTTCTTTCATAGATTTCGTCGCATTCGGCAGTCCACCAGAGTGGTTTAACTTTTGTTTTTGCCTTCTTTTTGGGAGTGAATGCACCCGATTTTTTCAAGTTGTCGATGAAATTCTCCGTGAAGTTGTTGTATATGTCCACTGGTGTAGGCAAGCTGGTGTGTTGTGATTCTTCGATGGATTGACGCATGAGTTGACTAAATTTGCTCCAGTCTACCTTGTTAATTCTCAGTCTGTTAGTGCTTTCGCACACATCTGAGTGTTCCAACGAGATAGTGATTAGAACTGGGCGGTGATCACTACCAAACGTATCCTCTAGTGTCCAACATTCAGCTGCGCAGCCCAGGTTGGCAGAAATTAGAGCTAAGTCCAACACACTTCCTCGTTGTTTTATATCGCCGAATGTGTTGAGCCCGTCGTTCATGATGATCAAGTCCCTCACTTCCATTATTCCCTGGAGCGCTTTACCTGTTGGATTACTTCCGTAGGGGAAAAAATACGGAGTGGGCGCGTTCAAGTCTCACAGAATTAAAAGTTTGCTTTCGGGCTATTTAAGTATTCTGTCTGACAGTCAGAATTATTAAATGGACTGTCTAGCTTTTAGTAAAATTTATAACTAGAGTTACGCTTCTTATTTGACTAGGTATTAAATTGCCTTAAAGTAGGTGTTTGGCTTAAAAATATACAACTTATCCCGTCGCCAAATTTAGATATGGTAGAAAGGTGTTTTCTACTTTTATTTATTAAGCTCGGAGTTTGTTAACGTAATTTACTAATCGAGCTGAGTTGATTACTTTAATAATTATGTTCTTTTGTACCTGTTTTGTACTCGAGATTTGATTTGATTATATTTTATTTGAAAGGTTAAAAAAGAGATAAATAAAAAAGGGGTAACGGAGATTCCGATATGTGAAAAAAAAATAACAAAAGAGAGATAACAAAACTAAAATTAAAATGATTAAAATTAATGTAACTTGGTAGTTTACCTTTTTTTCCTCTTTGAACAAGGCACTATTCTGGCATTAGTGTATTGATTGCGGCGTAAACAACAATTGTTTCAAATATTAAACAAATCTAAAAACGATTGTGAGTGAGGTAATAAATGGTGTGTATGTTTCTGGTGTAATATTATTATGTTATATATGTGTGAATATGTTTTAGAAACTATTTGTCCGAGAACTTTTTGGTGGTATATAGCTGGTGTTGATAGAAGTGGCTTTCTTAGATAAATGTGGTAATTGCTGCAATTGGGATTGGGAGGGGTGATTTTCTTTGAGAAGGTCGTCATTTTCCAGTTCTTCTCCACGTAGCAGTCCCAAATCCGCCCTTGTAGAAGAATCTCTGTCAGTGCGATTAGTTTGTTGTTGATGTAGTTGTTGTCCTTGGGATAAGGACATGTTTTCATCTGATAGAGAATTTAATGAATTGCGTGAGGTTGTTTTTTGGCTGTGACGTTGGGCTTTAGGGTCGGTTTGATTATCCTTATCCGTACCGTTTCCTGTTGAAGTTTGCCTCGCGAATTTTCTTGGATTTCTCCATCCTTTTTCAAATAATTTGTATCTGGCTTCTTCCTCTGTGATGTTATGAACATATCTTTCTCGCATGATCTCAAATTCATATTTGTAGACTGGGCATTCCCTTGAAGAGGCCTTATGATCCCCTGAGCAGTTATAGCATCTACTGATCGGCCGCGGGTCGTTGCAAGAGATCGTGGTGTGTTTGTTTGCACAGTGTTCACAGATTGGGTAGGTTGCCTTACATTGTTGGGAGACATGTCCAAAATGTTGGCAATGTAAACATCTTCTTGGGATTGGAATGGATAGGGTGACGAACACTCGGACACTCCAAACAAAAATGAAGCGCGGGACGAACAAAGTGTTGAAAGTGAAATCGATGATATCGGATGACTGATCGCTTCTGCCGTGTTTTCTTTTCCTTGCTGAGACGACCGTTTCTCTTTGGCCATCGTCCATGTTTTCCACAATCTCAGATACTGAGTGTTCCGGGCGACATCTAATAAATCCTTTTTTATATAATAATGATTCTGGTATAAATGTGGTGTAGCCCAACTCCGTTAAATATTCTGAATTTAGAAGAGCATTCGCGTCATCCTTGTCGTGGCACCATATTTTTACCTGGTTCCTTCCACTTGTGATGATCCTTCTTTCTCCAGTGGCAATTCGCGCGATTAATTTGCCGAGAGCGATTGGATCGTATCTACCTACGTTTCGGTTCTCCCTGGTTGATTCCATAAGTACCAAATATGGTGACTCGTTGTGGTCGTCGTATTGGACAAGCGTAGGTTGGTAGAAGTCAGGAGAGGTCCACTCTAGACTAGGGTCGCTCCGTATTTGAGTTTGGGAATTACTTTCCTCTTCTGTGTCCGAAACCGATTTTTGTGATTTCTGGTTTGTTTCTGAATTCATGTTATCTCTTGTGTTATCTATGTTGGTTTCCTGAATGGGTGAGGTCCTTGGTTTGGCTGGTGCTATTTATTTAGTCTCTGCTGAGGTTGGCTGTGGGTTGGTTGTAAATTTTCCTTGATTTTGTTGGTGGAACTGCTGAGTGTTTTTATTGTTGTTGTTGTTTCTGTCGAGGGCTTCCTGGTTATTTTTCATTTTCTTTTTGTTTCCTCCTTGTGAGATTGGGGATTGCCCTGGGCTCAAGGACGTTCCCGAAAGGTTTCTTTTATTCGAGTGTTGGGGGTCCTTTTCCTGCCCGATTTGAAATTGTCTATTTTCCTTTACTTTTAATCTCGATGCCAGTTTTTCAGTCACTGATCTTAGTTTTTCTGATGGCGAAATAGAGAGGGACGAGGAGCATGACATGCTCGACCCCGGTCTTGGTGAGGTTTGTCCAGATGTTTGAGATAGTTGGGAACCAGGTCTACTGTATCCTCTTCCTCTTCCCCCACTTTTGTAGATGTCCGATACTTGCTGTTCTTCCATCGTTTTGTTCGATTTGTTGTCTAGAATTGTTTACCTTTTTAGAAATTAAGTATATTAAGATTAAATTAATTTAAGTATATTAGAGAGTCATGGTAGTTGTTAATTGTTAATGTTTTAGTTGTATTATGTAACCGCTATTTCCACACTATTTTGCTTTGATTATTTATAGTGCCTTGTTTAATTTTGTTTCTAAAGATGCATCATTACAGATTATATTTTGAGAATATACCTTCGATATTAAACGAGAGACCTGTTTTAGTCAGAGTTAAATTTAAATTTATATTGTTTCTATTATTTGAATATTATTTTCCACAGTATGATTTTTACTTGGAGTGGTATTATACCTTGTTTCGAATTTTAAGCAAACTTAAAGCTAATATTATTAAAAATTTTCTCATATTTGAATAAATACCTGTATCTGTGATAGGTTGAGTTTATTATTGAGTAAACACAAAGAAATCCTTAGTAATATAAGTTGAAAACGCTGAGCAGTGACCCTGAAGTTGCGTGTATTTGAAATAATATTTCACGTTTCTGTTGTATGAATGATATATTATATTTAATTACTTATAATTATTTTGTTTGAGGAGATAAGAGAGGGAGCGAAACAAAGTAGAGTGGTTTCTCCCTTCCCTGTTAAAAATTCCTGTGAAGGATCTTATACAGGATCCTGTTCCACGAATATTCGTAAGATCATTTGCAAGATCTTGCATTATCAATCTGGAAGTAAAAAACTCAGCTTAAAATCCCCGTACAGGATACTAAAAAAATCTTTTCGGGATCCTGTGCAAGTTCCGATGCAGGAACTTTAGCTATTAAAGGTTCATGTAAAGGTTTCTGTAGCGGAACACTTGCAGGAACCTGTATAAGAAACTTTGTAGAGGTTCCTGTACAGGAACCTTTGCAGTTTTGTAAACTGCAGGTACTTAAGTGTAAATGATCCTGTAAGGGACCCGTAAAAGATCCTATACGGTTTCTTCAATTAATTTATTTATATTTTTAACTCCTGCGCAGTAGTTTCGGTACATAGGATAACACGCTTGATCTTATTAAGGTTCATTAGGGAACCCTGGGTAGTAGCGTTCTTATGTACGAACTTGCAAAGGATCTTACGAATATTCCTGGAACAGGATCCTGTATAAGATCCTTCGCAGGGATTTTTAACAGGGTTGGAGCGATCCAAAAGCCAGAATGAAAAACGAAACTGAGTAGCTTTTTATGCTTATCACCCCATGATGTTGTAAGAACTAGAGGTTGAACAAAATTTCGTAAATGGGTTTGTAGAAACTTATTTTAATTTTTTTTTCTTTATATTTATTTATTTATTTATTTTTTTAAGAGTTTATTAAATTAAGGTTTAACCTTTCTTTCAAAAGGGGAATACTATCTCATGCCGATCAAGCTTTCTCGAGTCTTGTGAAATTTAATTTTGTTAAATTAGGAGATTTGAAAGGAAACACAACTTACTTATTCAAGGTGAAAATTTGTTTTGAATCTTCTTGACCTTTGATAGCAGTTTTGTAGGACAGAAATGGAAGAGGATTTCAATTACACACGAACTTCAATGAATCGATGTTTTAATTAATATAGTGCGAAATCCAAGTATATTGTTGCTCCTGTGCAATTTTAATTAATTAGATTTAATTGTTTGAGTCCTCCTTCATGGATCCTTGCAGTTGTTGTTTCCTTTATAGTCACGCTGGTTTGAGGTTATGTATGAATTATTTCAAAATTGTATCAGTATGATGAGGCAATGATAATCCGTTCTCCCTTTGGGCGTTTCCAATTACTTAATTGAGACTATATTTCTTGATTTACTTCCCAGATAATTAATTTATTTATCACTTGATATATCACAGTTTAAATTGAAGGCGAGGGTATACCTCTTCGCCTAACCAAAATTCAAATTATGTACACATCTATACTCTCCGGCGTCCTAGCACGGAATCAGAGAGGCACCTAAGAAGCCGAGCGATGCCAGCCGGCTTCTTAGGTGCCTTTCTTCGGGTCGCGTCACATATCTCCTTTCCATTGTAACCAAATCACTTGATTCTTTTAACAACTTAGAAACTTAAGGGGTTTTGTAGCTTTTTCAATCCTAAAATCAGAAGTTTTTAAAGAATGTTTTGCTCATAAGTTTTCAAATATAATTGACCAAGAGTTTTTACATGTCTGTATGTTAAGAAGTTTTTAAAAATGAATTTCAGGCTCGAAAAAATATATATATATTCAATACATATAGTATGTATAGTATATAATATAGTATGTATTTATAATTTAATTTTTTTCGCAATTTTTACGTTTATGAAGAGGGCAGCTTTGCTGTTGAAAACGTTAAAGGAATTGTTTTTATTTTTTTCCATTTACTTGACTCGGAGTGATCGATAACATCAAAACATAATTAATTTGTAAACCGAGTGATAGAATCATTATATTTTTATTCAATTATATTTTAACACTTAACATCAAAAAAAATTTTTAACTTTTAATTTTAGGGTCTAAAAAATTTACAAGATCTTTTTAAAAATATTAACATTTGTGCAAACTGTAGCTTTTGTCCCAAAAAATATTTGTTTTTGTTGATAAAAAAAATATAAATGTTGGTAAATATTAAAAATGTTTCGTTTATGAACAAGCTAGGTTACACAGTAGGTGGATGGATAGTTTTTCCAATATATTTTTTTCAAAATAAATTAATCAAATTGATTTGCTATTACCAGTATGTAATACAAGATACTATAACAATATTTAAATTTTAAACAATAACAAACGAAACCTTAATTTTTTGTTCCTTAGGTACCTTTCTTCAGAGCGCGTTATCCTTTTTCTCTTCGGCACTTCCAACAAATTTTATCTCTTTTTCTTCACTTTTTGTGAAATGAAACCCATCTATGAGTAAAAAGGTGTTTTTGCTCCGCTGAAACAAATGTAGTACAGCCTTTATATTAAAATTAAGAATTTTTTAAAAGATCAAAATATACTGTACGATTTTAACATTACACAAATTAAATAACAAATTAAAGTTGAATTTAATTTGTTATAACTTAAATTGTTATCAATGGATGTTTGAATGTTTACAAGTCATTGGTAAAAGTTTGTGAAACGTTAGTTGACTCGTATTCTAAATTGATGCTCTTCACTCGCGCACTGCTGCGCAACAGCGTTGCCAATGGCAAAATTTTTTGTCGGTACTTTTCGTCAGGAGATTGTCTATTAAATCGGGAGATTATGAGCGCCAATAGAAAATCACTATATATAGCAAGAATTTTGAAATATCGAAATGAAACTTGTTTTATTTTAATGTATATATGAGCGATTCCATGTCAAGTGATCAAGGTGGAGAAAATTTTTTCTCTAATCGTAGCAAAACTTGGGGCTTATATAGTACTAATAGATAGTAATTTTTCGTGAAAATATTTTTTACCTAGTCTAATATTTTTCGAGGGGAAGGGGGTTAATTTTTTGTGTTTTTCAGTACACGGAGAAAACTCTTTTTTTTAATGTTTAAACATTCTAGTCCCACTTTACTAATGATTCATACGCCCTTGTAAAAATGACTGGGCATTTAAGCATTGATGCATATCAATTTTTAATCATCGGATTGGCTTCAAATTTGTTACTCGGGGGTTTTTGGGTTTCGCTGATTACGAATCCGAAGTCAGCTTTCAAAAATTCAAAATGGCAGATAAAATGTTAAAAATCGTTCAGATTCGCTCGAGACTTGGTACTTGAGGTTTTTGTTGAAGCCGCCATTTTGAATTTTTGAAAGTTGACTTCGGATTCGTAATCAGCGACCCCAAAAACCCCCGAATAACAAATTTAATGCCAATCCGATGATGAAAAATTGATATGCATCAATGCTTAGATACCCAGTCATTTTTACAAGGGCTTATGAATCATTAGGGGGGGTACTCGGTAAATACACGTCCCCTGCAATTTTTACATTATTTTTCAGTTTTAATTCTTAAAGACAAAGGTTTGAGCTTTCTTTTAAGCTATGTTAGAGCTTTTTATGTCTTCCCATTTTCTTTTTACAGGACATCAAAAAGTGCAAAAACACCGTTTTTTAATAATTCAACCCCCTATTTTAAGGGTTTGAATAAATTAAATTGTTTTTTTGGTGTTTTCTTCTTTACTGACACCCAAACTTTCAATAAACACAAAAATTTTGAAATAAACACAATTTTCATTAGTTATTTAAAATTATTAATTTAACCCTTTAACGACGAGATGTGCTGCTTTTCAACATGAACTTCAATCTCTTACAATTATCAGAACAAATCTATAAAAGTTTTTACACAGGAAAAAAAGTCTGACTTCGTTTACACCTTAAATTCATTTTAAATTTTTAAAATTTTTCGAAAACATTTTTATACTTAAATCTTAGTTATAGAACACTATTTTTGAAAAATTATGCTAAAATGTGACTAAATAACATGTAATACTTAATTATAGATAGTTTAAAAGCATTTCATTAAAAAATATAAAATTTGAATTTTTGCGATTTTTTTAATTTTTTAAAAATCATGTTTATACTTACATCTTAGTTACAGGACATTTTTTTGGCAAATATATTCTAGAATGTGACTAAATAACATGTTATACTCCATTAAACAAAGTTTGAAAGTACTTTTTAAAAAAATGTAAAATTTGATAATTCTTGATTTTGGAATTTTTTGAAAAAATTGAATATCTCCCGTTCTAATTAATATTTTTCAAATCTGTAATTTTAATTCTGCAAAATTTGGTTTCAAACGGTTTAGCCGTTTTTAAGTGATTCGTGAACAAAGATTCTGTGACATACGGACATACATACATACATACATACATACATACACGAAATTTTTTATTGGCATTTTTGGAATCCTGGATGCCTAAAAGGAATAATTATATGGGAAATTTAGATTTTTGCCTAAAAGGAATAATTATATGGGAAATTTAGATTTCTGTTTTAAAAAAAATGATCAAAATTCGTCAATTTGTATGAATGTTATGACAACTTTTACGAATTTGAAAGTTTGAATTCAACTTTAGCGCGAGCGACTGATGATGTCCCCCACTATGCATCCTAGAGCAGCTAGGCTGTTCAAACGTTGCATTCAAACGATGCATACTTTTGAAAAATATTTTTACGAACAAGAAGTGCATAGATGTTTAGATTGATTTTTTTTATAATTAGTATGACTAATCAACTAAAAAAATATAATAAAAAAATTTTAAATATTAATAATTAAAGGCTCAGGAATTTTTTGAAAAAAAAAATTATCTTCCCCCCCTTTTGACCCAGATCAAAATTTATTTTTGCAAAATTTTCAGGAAAGTATAAATAATGAAATGGCGTTTATGCTAAATTGTTAAAATAAAAATTGTTTATGTTGTGTTCATTTGTTTATAAGCCAAAGATTTCTCCCCCCCAAAAACCAGTTTTCTTGTAAAAATTCAATTCGCTGCAAATTGTGATTGATAGATTGGCATTTCATGAAGAGAACCCAACAAAAAAATTAATTTTCATCCGGCCAAAAATGTAGAAATTGCATTTTAAAAAATCATGTTTTTAGTTAACAAATGGAATTTCTCATAAACTATTTATCGAATCGTGTTCAGATTTGGCACACATCTTGAGGGTCTTGAGAGGAACATTTCTGGAGAATATCGAAAGAATTTGTTAACTTTTGTTCAAGTTATTGAACAAATAAGAAAGTGCCATTTTTAGTGGTTTAAATTCATTTGCAAGTAAACAAATGGACCAATTTTAACATATGACCCATCATTTTAAAGGTATTCTCGAGCTCTATAACTTTCATTTACAACTTTTCCCCTATAATTTGATGGGAAAGAACGGTCATCAAAAAACTGTTTTTCGGCACCTTCAAAATTGTTTATAACGCGCAGCATGAGAAATCTCGAGTGGGAAACATATACATCTTTATACTACCACCCCACACTATATGAATCCACAATCAGACTTCAGGTATTAATTTTGGCACGAAAAAACACAGGGCGACTGGACTAATACACTTATAAATAAGTGAATTTTTCACTTATTTTGAGTGAAATTTCACTTATTACAAGTGTATATATGCACTTAGTGATCGAAAAGACGACTTATAACTTAGAAATATGTGAATTTTCACACATTCTGATTTAGAGAGTAAAGTTCAGCTTTCATACAACTATAAAGGGTGATAAATTGTGATTAACAAATAATGTACAAAAAAATCAACACTTACGGTTTATCGCCAGTATTTTTGCTTCACAATATTTAACTTCCATTGTTTGGAAATCCTTCCATAGAATTTCAGCAATAGAGTGCAGATTACGTTTTCCTTTAGGAAAAGTCGTTAATGGAACAACATCACGTAGAGTTGTATTCATCCACCAAATTAGTGCAAATTGCTTTTTTCCTCGTGGAGCCATTTTATATATTTTATGTCTCTCAAAATTAAGAAAGACAAAATGTAATTCACACTATTTAAATTATAAATTTCATAAGTTAAAAATAATATTTAAATTGTAATTAACTATTTCTTAAAACACTTTCAAACCCCACTTCATAATTTTAACTTCGTAAGATATTATTTTCTTGAGAGCAGATTTATTCTTTTTCTGGCAAAGGCTAGAGCACAACTAACACTCGAAAGGCTGTTTTGAGAAAATTCATTGAAAAATATTCCACATTTTTGTAAATTTCCTTTCTTCATCATTTTCACAAAATGTTTCACAAATTCTCACTTAAAGAAATCTATATAAAAAAAACTGTTGCTGAAAAAGTCATAAAACGGACCATTTTATTGCAACGAGAAACCCTGTTTGGCCATCCTAAGACAAACCAGATGTGATGAACCTTTTGAAAACACAAAATACTTCAAAAGTTTTGATTTTAGAACGAAAAAGTTTTATTCAAAGTGTAAGATAATCTTTGCTTAAAATAACAAATATTTATAATGTCTTCTTTTTATTATGAAAGTAAAGTTATTAAAAAAACATATTTATAATCTTTACTTCAGCCCATTAGTTCAGAAACGGACTGGTTAAAAGAATTTTAAATAATATTTGTTATTAATGTAAATAAAGAATTTTCAATAATAAATATAAATTCAAACATTCAAATTGAAGTAAATAATTGTTTACAATTATTAAATTTTATTATAATTAACAGAGTGCACATTAAATTGTTAAATTAGAATTTAGCTAAGAAAAGTTAATCATTAAGATTCTACTTAAACCCGAGGTTAAATCTTTTATTAATTCGTTTTTTTTGTTTTTTTTTGTAATACAATTTTATTGAAAATCAAAACAATTTAATGCCAGATATATCATTTGAAAGCTTGTTTTATAACCTTTAAAACGAATTTTTTTACATTTTTATACACTGAGAGAAAAAATTTATTTCCCTTAACCAAACTGATTAATTAACCTACTTTATTTGTTACGATAAAACAATTTCGTTGATTTAAATAATTAAAATAATATTTTTTTCTAAATACAATATTTGTTAAAGTTAAACAAAAAATATACAATTTGTTCTCCATAACAGTTTAATTTATAGCAGTCAGACATTAGAGTGTTCTTTTGCGCTTTATTGTATCTAGAAATTTCTTGCTAATTTTAAAAACAAGATTGGTCTGTTATCTAAATATCTTTTTAAGTAGCAGAAATCTCGTTACAAAATGCAAGCTGTTTGGAATTTTTTTATGATTATTCAAGTTCCTCTTCATTTACAGGCACACCAATAAAAACTGAATTATCAATATGCATATAAATACAAATTTTTACAATATCTTCAATAGGAATAAATATTTACGTATTAGATATATCGCATTGAAAAAAAAACAATCTTGTATCCCATACAACATTGTCTCCTGTAGCATAAAAAACTTTGTTCTTATTACATGATTAAATAACGGCGTAATTTTTATGGGCACATGGACAAATATTTTGTTCACAAATGCAATTATTAATTTTTAAGAAACAATGTACTAAACCAATTTTGAGAACATTATTTGCTTTGTATTGTACTGCAAAAGACTGCGTTTGTAAATTTTCATTGTACATTTGTGCTACATATAACTTATCATTTTTCAACTACCGTAAATATTGTAAGATTTTAACATTACACAGCATAATATTTGAATTTTGGGTAGGTTTTTCTATTTCATATGTAACTTCAAAAAGACGTTTATATGTACCTACACTATAACAATTCGAAAACAGTTCTTCAATAATTTTTACTTGTTTTTTCCTTTGCAAGCAAAAATCTTTAATAGCTCCATTTTCTATATTTTCAATTTTACTTATCATACTTATGAATAAATGGTGGGATCTTACTGTTTGTGTATCTATGTGGTTAGTTCCATGTACAAGTTGTAATAATTTGCCATTTAAATTTTCATACTCGTAACACGAATGTACCCATAAAGCACCAAATTTCAAAACCTCGTCAGGCAGATGTAATAATAGATGAATATTAATTGTACAAAATTGTAAGTCATACAAAATTGAAATTCTTTAACAAATTTATGCAGTAAATTACGCGCTACTTGAATGTTATCAAATTTTATAACATTGGAATTCAAAATAAATAAGGCAGTTACTAATAGTATATAGTGTTCAAAATAATTCAGCTCCATTACTCCGTAAAAAACAGGAATTGAATAATAAAAAACCATAATTTTAGTTCAGATGCTTTCCAATGAATTAAATCATTAACAGTACGAGGCATACGATGAACAAATTTAGGTGGTTTAATTTGAGTAAGTTTAGTATTAATTATATTCACAGCGTTGATTAAGGAAAACCCATATGTTCTGAATTTAGTATCAAATAATAAAGATAGAATTTTCTTTACTACGCCACCATCAACTCCGTGCATTCGGTCAATAGCCATTCCTTTTATAAAGTCAGGCATTAACAAGGAAAGTATAGTAGGCCCTTTTACACCCATTTGAGGATTTTCAATAGTACCGGAATGTGCATGTAAATTACATGTTATAAGCGTTCTTAAGTCAAATACTTTGCTATAAGGATAAACATGAACATTTCCACCGGTTGGCAAATGTAGAGTTTCGCCTTTAGAAAAACATACTGGACAACCATATTCGCCATTAAATTGTGTATAATTTAAGCAAGAAGCTTTAGCCGGCAAATCGCATGTACCCATTAATAAAATTCCTCGAACAACCACGTTAGTATCTAATGGAGGAACATCTATTTGAATTCCCTCTTTAAGTTTTTGAAATTCTGAATAAAATGAATCAAAAAACATATTTACATCTGGTTTTTAGCTACCGTACCATAATCCAGCCGGCAATATATTTTCTCTTCTTTTTCTTTCCTTTTGAGGTAATTCATTAATAGTTAAGTATACGGGCCATGCACTAATTTTAGATGACTTAAAAACTGGTATTCCATCTGTGTACCAACTCAGTGAAACATTATTTCTGTCAAGAAGAAAACCATTTTCAATCCATTCTTTATAAACATAACCATCATAAACGTCAGAAGTAGGAGGTCTATGAAAACGGTATTGTAAATCATTATAAAAATTTTTTCGCTTAAACATTTCTCTCAATTGTTCTAAAAAATCCAATTTAACAAAATATGCATTTTTCTTTCTTGGACATGAAGGACATCGACTTGTTACATTTTCTAATTTTCTCATACATGTTTGACAATAATAAAATTTTTTAACAAATTCATTGTTTGTCGAAAAGGAAAAAATTTTTTGGAATTTATATAAACTGTTCTTTTTTAAATTTTGATTTAAACAATGAAAATTAATAACAGTAATAATATCTGCTATACAGGATAATGAAACATTATGATGCAAGAATATAGCTAATATTAGCAGCATGGAACAATTGTACGGAAAGCGATCTACGGAAATTCCGTACGACATTTCCGTACGCAAATTTTACAAATATTCCACATTGCATATTTTTGTAATTTTTTCGATAACTTTTAAAAAACTGTTACAAACTCCAATTTGATTTGGTAACACTTTAACATTTTTTTATGAGGAAAATTGTTTTTGTCTGAAATTAATAAAAAATGTAATAAGGAAATATTAAAAAGTATAAAAACTGATACCAACTCCAATTGGAGTAATATTTCCTTATTACATTTTTTTTCTCATTAATTTCAGATGAAAAACAATCCTCCTCATAAAAATGTTAAAGTGTTACCAAATGCAATTGGAATTGTAAACAGTTTTATAAAAGTTATCGAAAACTTTACAAAAATATACAATGTGGAATATTTGCAAAATTTCCGTAGAACGTAGAATTGTTTCACGTAGGAAGTTAAATTTTACTTTGGAAAAGACATGATTCTTAAGTGTAGTAGTAGGGACTTTTCGAAGTAAAGTTAGATTTATAATAAGTCTTCAAAGAGGGCAGTAGTGTGTTGTCATATAGAGTTTTCTCTCTTACCGACAGCACTAAAAATAATTTCGTTTAATTATGCTGTTTTGATCATATTAAAACAAATATGTTAGTTTTTCTTCAAAACTTTTACTTTATTTAAGATTAAATATACTTTTTAATGAAATATATTCATCAAATCAAAAAAATATTTTTTACTTGAATTAGTTAATATTTTTTGTAAATGAGATTAAATTTCTAACAAGTGTTAAACTTAAGAATATTATTCAAATGTATTCTTCTGCTTTAATTAGGTTTACAATATTATTTATACTTTCTGTAAAATGTCAGTCATTTACAACATTCAAAAAACTTTAAGTATAAATTTACACTTAAAGTGCAGGCGCAAGTTTAATGTAGAAAAATAATGTACAACTTTTAAATCTTGTAAGGGTCTAAGTAAAACTAAATTCTATCGTAGACTTTGTTAGATTCTAGGCAGAATTTGTCGGGTTAGATCTTTCCTGTTGACACATAATTCCATTTGTGGCATTTTTGACAAACAACTAAAAAAGTACTGGAAAATTGAAGCATTGGCTGCAATAAGGGGGCGGACGCTCTCTCCACGTATATTCAAGCCAGTCAACTTTCCAAAATTTAGAAAAAAATGAAATTCAAATTTTTAAATTTTTAAAAGTTCTACCTTATAGGAAATAAGAAGGCGCATCTTTTTTTCCTTACAAATTTTTTTCTAAAACAAATATTTTTCATAATAAACTTGAAAAACTGAAAAATTTTGCTAATAAAAAATCATTCAATTTTAAAACATAAATCATCATATCTTGGGCAAATATTGATGAATTTAATTCAAAAAAAATTCTGTACACTCGTTTGGGTCCATAGAAGACGATGGCATAATAAAAATTTCAAAAAATGAAAATTTGTTTAAACATTTTTAATTGTAAACAGAGCTTTGTCACCAAAGACGTTTTCTTAACTTTGACAACAAAAAGTCTGCGAGGAATTTTAAGTTTGAACAAACTTCCAGTGAGACATTTGTTGATTATCATGAAACAAAGTTTTCTGTAAATTTTCAAAGAGATTCCTTATTTATTTACAGAAATATAAGAGTATTAACAAATACGGTGGCGCCGCCAGCCACAGCCACTATGCGTAGATACTCAACATAACAGCTGATAATAAAGGATTTTTCTTTACAGAACATATAAACTTATATTTATAATAATATTTATTTATATAATATTTATTTATATAAATAAATAATAAATAAATTTTTTTATATAAATTGTATATTTTTTTATAAGAATATGTTTTAAATATAGGAACATTGAAATGATAATTCGGCATTTGTTGATTCATTCAAAATTTTATTTTCACAAATAAGTTTTGTTATTGATTAAATAATGTGTTTAAAAATTATATTTCAAAAACAATATTCAATGTGGAATGCAATTAAATGTCTTCGAACAATTTAATAGACACTTAAATAGTATAAAGTTAAACTTTCAACTATTTAGAATTGAATTTTTACCATTTACATACGGTTAAACAATATAACAATACAGTAAACTATCTACACTATCTAAATAATAATAGTATTACCTTGTTTCTAGAACACTTTCTAACATTTATTTTCTAATTAGTTGGATCTGCAACCCTTTTTCGGCCTTTTGTGGCAACCATGAAAAAAAACACTGACAATATTCTCGGAAAAAAAATAAAAAAAATCGAAAGATATTGAGAAATATTCTATGAAACAGAAATATTTTAACTGCTTACAACTCAATCACAAATAAAAATATGTAAAAATTTGTAAACGTTTTATACATAGACATTTATACACTTAATTTACATATAAAGGAACAATAACAAAATAATAATAATTTATATAAAATAAATTTATTTATTATTTATGTATATAAAAAAATATTATTATAAATATAAGTTTATATGTTCTGTAAAGAAAAATCCTTTATTATCAGCTGTTATGTTGAGTATCTACGCATAGTTGCTGTAGCTATTATTATAAACTTATATTTATAATAATATTTTTTTATATACATAAATAATAAATAAATTTATTTTATATAAATTATTATTATTTTGTTATTGTTCCTTTATATGTAAATTAAGTGTATAAATGTCTATGTATAAAACGTTTACAAATTTTTACATATTTTTATTTGTGATTGAGTTGTAAGCAGTTAAAATATTTCTGTTTCATAGAATATTTCTCAATATCTTTCGATTTTTTTTATTTTTTTTCCGAGAATATTGTCAGTGTTTTTTTTCATGGTTGCCACAAAAGGCCGAAAAAGGGTTGCAGATCCAACTAATTGGAAAATAAATGTTAGAAAGTGTTCTAGAAACAAGGTAATACTATTATTATTTAGATAGTGTAGATAGTTTACTGTATTGTTGTATTGTTTAACCGTATGTAAATGGTAAAAATTCAATTCTAAATAGTTGAAAGTTTAACTTTATACTATTTAAGTGTCTATTAAATTGTTCGAAGACATTTAATTGCATTCCACATTAAATATTGTTTTTGAAATATAATTTTTAAACACATTATTTAATCAATAACAAAACTTATTTGTGAAAATAAAATTTTGAATGAATCAACAAATGCCGAATTATCATTTCAATGTTCCTATATTTAAAACATATTCTTATAAAAAAATATACAATTTATATAAAAAAATTTATTTATTATTTATTTATATAAATAAATATTATATAAATAAATATTATTATAAATATAAGTTTATATGTTCTGTAAAGAAAAATCCTTTATTATCAGCTGTTATGTTGAGTATCTACGCATAGTGGCTGTAGCTGGCGGCGCCACCGTATTTGTTAATACTCTTATATTTCTGTAAATAAATAAGGAATCTCTTTGAAAATTTACAGAAAACTTTGTTTCATGATAATTAACAAATGTCTCACTGGAAGTTTGTTCAAACTTAAAATTCCTCGCAGACTTTTTGTTGTCAAAGTTAAGAAAACGTCTTTGGTGACAAAGCTCTGTTTACAATTAAAAATGTTTAAACAAATTTTCATTTTTTGAAATTTTTATTATGCCATCGTCTTCTATGGACCCAAACGAGTGTACAGAATTTTTTTTGAATTAAATTCATCAATATTTGCCCAAGATATGATGATTTATGTTTTAAAATTGTATGATTTTTTATTAGCAAAATTTTTCAGTTTTTCAAGTATATTATGGAAAATATTTGTTTTAGAAAAAAATTTGTAAGGAAAAAAAGATGCGCCTTCTTATTTCCTATAAGGTAGAATATTTTAAAACTTAAAAATTTGAATTTCATTTTTTTCGAAATTTTGGAAGCTTGACTGACTTGAATATACGTGGAGAGAGCGTCCGTCCCCTTATTGCAGCCAATGCTTCAATTCAGACCGTTTTTCTTTTGGTGCTGTTTCTAAATCTAGAATTTGTATACACCAAAGGCATTTTGAAGTTCTCGCAAATTCTTTTAAATCGACAATTCGACATCCGTCTAATACAGAATTGGATGATACTTGATTACTATTTTCTACTTTATTTTTCAATAATTTTCTTCTGGCTTCACTCATAGCTTCGAGCTTTCTTCTTTTACTTTCATCCCTAATTTTTATTCCAAATCTTCCATTTGCACTTCGAAATTGTCGATCAGTCATTTTGACACAAAACACTACACTGATGCGCGGTTGCCAAATCTCAATCTCAATCTATTCTGACTGTGTGTTACTATATACATATACGCTGCTCTATTTGTTAGTCGGGCAGTGGAGCTCAACTTTTGTCCACTAGAGCCAACAGTGATAAAATTACAAAACAGACCGAATGAATGAGTACCCTTTGATGGGATAAACCTCCTTAACTGTTATTATTAAATAATAAACACCTCTTAAGGCTATTTTAAATTTATTTTAAGTTGTAAAATGTAAACAAACCAAAACATCTATTTCTCTCACAAAAATTAACATATTTACACTTTTTTAGGAAAATCGTAAATTAGAGTGTCATACTTTCCAAAAAATTCATTTTTGAGTATAAGCAATAAAAAGCAATACCTAAAATGACAAATTAAAATCACCTGTATAATTGAAAATCTGACGTTTCGCGAAAATCAAACGGTTTGAGTATATCACACGCACGGACTCTGTGCAAGACCCGAAAAGCGATTGGACGGTCAGCATGTGTACGACTTGTGTACTTTTTTCACGGTTCCTATTTTTACAAATGAATAAAAAATTGAATCTTTTATGAAAATGGTAAATTGAAGTGTTGAATTTGGTTACTACACCTAGCATAGCTGAACGCATGTGAAAATAACAAAGTTTCAGAGTAAAACAAAATGTGTCTTTCCGCATAGTGTTGCCTAAACGTCCTTGGCTCGGTCTGCGCGTGCGAGGAGAGCAATCGTCTTTCACAAAGTCCGTGCGTCTGGCATACTCAAACCGTTTAATTTTTGCGAAACGTCAGAAATTCAATTTTACAGGTGATTTTAATTTGTCATTTTACGTATTGCTTTTTATTGCTTATACTCAAAAATGATTTCATTGGAAAGTATGACACTCTAATTTACGATTTTCCTAAAAAAAGTTTAAAAATGTTAATTTTTGTGAGAGAAATAGATGTTTAAAAAATGTGATTTTAGTGCTCGGTTTGTTTACCTTTTGGTTTATTAACATTTTACAACTTGGACATAGCCTTAAAAAAGTGAAAAAATCACAAGAAAATAGTCGAAAACAGTTTTTTTTAGTAAAACAGATAAAAGATTTATTCTCATGGCTTTTAGGTTTTAAGTTATAGGTTTTAGTATACAGAAACGTATTAATAAAATAAAGTAAGTAAGTTAATAAAAAAGAAGTGAGTGATAAAGTGACATTTGAGGAATGGGAATTTAGTTTGATATTGTATAGGGGGTGGAAAGCAAACGGAAAGAATGTGCGTATTATTTCTATTTATAACAATGTTGGTATATCTAAATTAAAAGAACTAATTAAATGTATAGAAAAATCTCGACGTGAGGGGGAAAAACTTTTGGAAATTTGTGAAGAACAAGGTTTAAGAATTTTGAATGGTAGAATAGAAGGAGACACAGAAGGAAATTAGACGTGTATCTGTGGAGAGGGGGGGGGTCGGTTTTGGACTATACAATAGTAATGGAAAACAGTGATGAATGTCCAGTAAAGAAATTCGAAGTTGAACGTAGAATTGAATCGGACCACTTTCCAATTTGCTTTAACTTAGAATTAGAGAATAAATTAGTTAGAGTAGATCAGAAGGATAGGGTTAGAATACAAAGGAGAAACATTCTCAAGTGGGAAAAAGAAGAAGAAGAATATAGAAGGGAATTGGAGAACTTATGGGACGAGGGAGAAAAAGCGAAATCTGGGAGGATAGATGTAATAATTTAAAACAAAGCATATGGAAAGCTGCGGAATTAGTAGGGCTTGTAAGAAAGGAAAGTAATGGAAATTTAAAAAAAACCGGTTTCGATAAGGAATGCGCAGAACAGAGATCGAAAGTATGGGAATGTTTAAAAGATTTGCGTAAAAAGAGACGACGAAAGTAGATTAAAATTAAAAAAGGAAAAAATTATGCGATTCAAAAGAGAAAAAATGGAATAAGGTAAAAGAAAGCAAAAGCATTAATAGTTTCTGGAAAGCGATAGGGGATTTTTGACCGCGAAAGAAAAAGAAAAGAGGGATGTCAGTAAAAAAAGAAAGATGGTTGCAACATTTTTAGGGATTATTAAATGGGAATAATGAAAATATAAATGAAACAACTAGGGAAAATGCAACAGGTAATTATAATTCAGAAAACGGAGAAGTAGGTTCAAGCATAGAAATAGACAATGACGAGGATGACAACGACTTAAATGCACATATATCTTTCGATGAATTAGCTAAATGTATCATGAGAATGAAAAAAGGGACAGCTCCTGGAGAAGATGGGGTACCAATCGAGTTTATAATAGGAATTCCTAGAGTATGGGCTTTAGAGTTACATGAAATAATAAACGGTTTTTGGAATCAAGGTAAATTAGGAAAAGGTTGGGAAAAAAGCGAGAATTATAGCTTTCGACACAGTCGATAGAAAAATTCTCTTTAGGAAGCTATCGAACTTAGGAATAAAAGGAAAAATGCTAAAAATGATCATGGAAATATATAGAGTAACATGGAATGAAGTAGTGACTGAAGAAGGACTTACGGACCCACTTGAAACAAATAGAGGAGTAAGGCAAGGATGTCCTCTTAGTCCTACATTGTCGAAGGTCATAGTGTTTAGGGAAGGGGGTAAACTAAAGAAAGGGGAAAAATGGGAAATATTCGGTGAAAAGGTAGAAATTGTCAACGAATACAAATATTTAGGCTTTTGGTTCTTTACAAAAGGATTTCATGGAAGGCGTGTAAAAATGGCAGGTAAAATGCTAAAAGCAACAAATGCTGCTTGGGGCGTCTTAACGAGAGCTAGAATAGGGGGACTAAATACAAGACTTTATATTATGGATATTTTGTCTAAATCAGGGGAGAGAAAATTACTGGGAAATTAAAGAACTAAGTTTCAAGGACAAAGAACAATGGGCTCGGATGAGATGTGGCAATGTAGGGAGAGCCGGGAATAAGGGTTTCACAGATGTAAGTTGTAGATTCTGTGGATCAGAAACAGAGAACATAGAGCATATTTGGGTGTGTAAAAAAGCTAGGGAGCTAATTGATAAAAAGTGGGTGGAAGAAGTTGATAAGTGGACCGATTGCGGCAAAAATTTAAGCTTGCAAAAAATTTGGCCAACAATGTCAGGCAGACCTATCCTCGCTCTCTGCAGATACACAAGAGTCTTTGAAGATTTATCAAAATGTAAACAAAGCGGTTTATAATTTAAGATATTTAAATGTTTAAAATTTAGTGTTAAATTAATTTAAGTCATTTATGTTAAAGATTCGAAGAAAATATTTATGTACGGGAACAAATGTTTTCTCTTAAAATAAACAAATTTTTTAGTTCTATAAAATAAAATTTGTTGGTTAAGTGTAATAACCATTTGGTTAATACAAATAAACGTATTGGAAGAAATTATTTGGTTGAATCAAACAAACGTTTGGTTGACTGTATAGCAATGCATTTATTTGGTTGATTCAACCAAAATTTGGTTGTTTCGACCAATTTTTTTTCTGAGTGCATATTGCTGCTTAAAATATTGCTACATATTACTTTTATATAATTTTCATCCATTTGTGTTATTTTTGTGGCATATTCTTTATCGAACTCGTTGGAAAAGCAATCGTTCATTCGCAAGGGAGCTGGTTCCTAGTTTTCCAGGGCCTTTCCTCATAGAGTGCTCCATAAACACTTGCGGTCGGTACACGATGTTTCCTCTAACGTTGTCAAATCAGTTCTATAAACACACATCACGTCACCACTGACTTCTGCATATAATAATGGCTAAAACACCCATATTATACATTAAATACCTAATTTTTTTCATTAAATAATATCACTCCCCCTACTATCATCCTTATAACACTAAATGATCTTAATAATAATAAACAAATTGTATTAAAAGTAACTAATAATTGTATTCTACTATTTAGTAAACTATTAGATTATTAAGCAGACAAGTTAATAAAATAAAACTTTAATATGTAAGGAAATATGACATAACCTGAAAGAGTCATTTTTTAATGTTATAAGTTATTTACAAATTAACAATGTAAGAGAAAGTAAAAGAAATGAAATTAAAAATTTCTGCTAGTCCTAGCATTTTTCGTAATTAACTAAGTTAAAGCAAACTAAAACAAACAGTTCAAAGTGTACTGTTGACAGCTAAACCGAACCTATCACATCTTCTTGTTCTTCTTCTTCTTCTTCTTCACTACAGAGATGCTGTAGTTTACTAAAATTTTTGGCTTCGTATAAAACAGGCCAATTCAAAACACAATATATAATCTTTAGTGCAATTCTTAAGTCTGCGTTCACTTGTTGGTTAGGTAAGTTAAGTACGAACTTCCAGTGGTAGTATGGACTTATGTTTCCTTCGTTTTGTGTGTATTCGCAAGATGCTCCTGCCCAATCCTTGATCGAGTTTTCCGTTGGATCCCATGAATGTCGCTGCAGACAAATTTTAGGAAAGGGAGTTGGTGGGGAAATTTGAATTTTAAAACTGTGGCTATCCCATCTGTTCCTGAATAAGAGAATTGCATTGCAAAAAACATTTCTTTTAGTATTATAGTAACTGAAAATTTATCCAAACCCCAGTGATAGCCCTTTATGAGCAAAATCAAAATAATGTGTAACTACATTTGATTGTCAGCTCTAAGGTGTGGTGTGATCTGTAATTAGCAGCACCACAAAAATGAAAAAAATAAAGCATAGAAATTCAAAGGTGAAAAAAGCGTGCTTAAATAAATTGTCTATGATACGGAGGTTGGCAGATCGACCGTTCACTTCCAAATCTCAAGTCAAGATCAGCCGCAGTGTCGTATGTTCATGGACACGGATAATTAACCGAGCCTTTTTTCCTTCTGCATTTAATTATTTCTATATTGATTTACTATTTTAAAGTTAGTTTTTGTAATAGCTTATATGGCGTGAGAATAAACTTAAATCTAAATTACTTGTTTTATTTGGTAAATTCTTATGAATTGGTCTTTTAATGAGACTAATTATTAAATTAAAAAAAACAGAGTAGGATAACTTAAAATGATGTTTAATAAGTTTTCATTCGATATAATACTTGCCTTTCGAGTCTTAAATATGATTAATTTCCAGAAACTAGATTTAACCTAAGCAAATATTTATCTCTTAAGTCTAAGCTCATTAGTAAAATAACAAAATTTAATCCTGTAGCTATATTATTAACTCAACTCTCCATCAGTTTTGGTTCTATATCTACTACTTTTTATTAATTTTCTTTTTTAGGGACCAAATTTTACTTTTGGGATAAGTGGATCTATCTTGGAGTACAATTTAGTTTAAATAATTATATCTTTACCCAAACAAAATTTGCCTATTTCCTGTATGATCTCCAAATTAGGGAAAAAAATCAGGAAATCCAGGTTTTCCAGGAAAATGTGTGAGTTTCCCAGTTTTTCCCTTAGAAAACTTTGGAAATTTTCTCTATCGTTGTTAAAAATAACACAGTCTTGTAAATAGTGTTTAATTGAGCTGGTTTCGAATCCACATTTGCATTGGGTGGGAAGATTCCACCCCATCCTTCCAAAATGTGTTCCTGTGCAAATGTGACCTGTTCTCATTCGGGTAATGAGGTTGATGTACTTTCTGGGGGCAGCATAACCGGCAAACCATGGTCGAGGAGTGTTCACGTCAACGTATTCGAAATATTTTTGTTTGGTTCTTGCATTGTCAAAATAGGGCCATCGACGTTTCATTCCAGCTGAGTGGTCTTTTTGCAGTAATTTGACCATCTCTTGAAGGGGATAAATCTTGGTCCCTATGTTTATTGATAGCGCAATTTTGGCCAATTTGTCCGCTTGTGTATTTCCGCTCATATCGGAATGCGCTGGAATCCAGAGTAATTTAATACTTTTTCCCCTTACACTTAGAAAAATTAGGTCCATCGCGAAATCCCTCATTCTCTCTATAATTCTTAGAAGAGCTATCATTGAATCAGAGCATATCACGACTTTATCCAACTTAACTTCCAAAGTGTTGAATTCCAATTCTGCATGTTGTGTGTTTTTAAGATTATATCCTGCATCCAGGTCTATCAATGGGCTGAAATCAGCTACGATCTCTACCCAGGGGTGGTCGAAGTATATCGGTCTGTTTGGTTTGGATGTACAGTTAAGCATTGAGAACACTGGCTCAATAAAGCCTAATGGAGCAAATTTTTTAATAAAACGTTGGGCACTGGGAATTTTCTCTGTGCGCTCTTTTAATCCTCGGATTCTTGGTGCGACGGGGTTATCTCTCCATCCGGAGATCCTCAATGAGTATTTGTTAAGTATGAGGCTCCTCCTTACTTCCTGCGGTGGTTCATTCGCTTCTGCTAGTAAAATTGGTATAGGGGTGGTGCGCATGCAACCTAGCGCGAACCTCAGCGCCTGATATTGGATCCTGCCCAATTTTTTGAGATGACTGATTGTTTCACCTGCAAAAAGAGGAGCACCCCATTTGAGGTGTGCTCTAATTAGTCCCTTGTATACCTGTAATAAGACCTCCGAATTGGCGCCCCATGAAACTTTGCCCAGCGTTTTCAATACGTTGATTGCCGCCAGCGCTTTAGCCCCTATGTGATCAATATGATTTTTCCAAGACAATTTTGTATCCAGCATGATACCTAGATATAGCAGGAACAGGCTTGCTTTGACTGTTATATTTTCAACTTGGAGCGAGACTTCAGAGTGATCCAAACGCCTTCGGTCGAGAATACAAAGTTGGCACTTCTTTGGGGCTATTTCAAGTCCAAATTCTTGAAGGTGTATTTTAAGTTTCCTGGTCGCCTTCTCCAATAGTGTAATTGCTTTGTCAATCTCTTTAAATCTGTAATAAAGCAAAATGTCTTCAGCATATTGGAACCAAGAATCCACTTTCCTATGTTTAAATAAACTAATAATTTGAAAATTAGGTGAAATGATTACAAGACACTAGGTGATGGGGTATTTTTACTCTCCCTGATTTCTAATTTAAATTGTTGAATCAGTTTTGTTGTTGTTGTCTTTGGGTGGGTTGATTGTGGGATCAAAATTTGCAGATTGTTGATCGGGTTGACCAGCTTCGTTTTTATTGTCGACGATCGGATCTCTTTGAAAGAGAAGACCTAAATCATTCATTGAAGATGTTTCCATGTCATCGCTGGAGTGGTTTGACTCATCGTCTTCAACGTCATCCAGAGGGTCTCTTCTTCTTAGAGGAAGATTATTATTATTGTTTCTGGTAGGGCTCTTATTCTTTTCTGAGCCACTGTCAAATTCGCTTGATGATGTATTGGTTATAGAACGCCTTCTTGGGTTTGTCCAGCCCATATTGTGGACTTTGATGCGTGCATCTCTTTTCGAAAGATTTTCGATGTATCTATGTTTCATGGTTTCAAATTCGAATTTATAGACCAGGCAGTCTCTTGAAGAAGCCTTATGTGACTCAGCGCAGTTGTAGCATTTACTGATGGGGAGCGGATTGTTGCATGCATTTGTGTAGTGTTTTCCAGCACAGTGTTCGCAGTTCGGAGAAGTTGCTCTGCACTGTAAAGATACATGTTCAAAATGCTGACAAGTGGTGCATCTTTTGGTATTGAAATGCTAGGTGTGACGAAGATTCTCACACTCCATGTGAAGATGAATCTAGGTATATATGAAGTGTTGAAGGTTAGGTCAATGATGTCTGAATATTGGTTATCCCTTCTGTTGATTCTCCTTCTCGCAGATATGATCAATTCTCTTTTATCAAGGTCCATATTTTCTACAACCTCGGCCACTGAGTGTTCCGGTTGTATGCGAATGAAGCCTTTCTTGTATACCATTGAGTCTGGGAGAAAGGTTCGATAACCTTTATCACGTAAAGCTTCAGAGGCAAAGAGTATATTTGCATCGTTTCTATCCTCACACCAAATTTTAATTTGATTTCTCCCGCTGGTAAAAATCCTTCTTTTTCCTTGAATTATTTCTCCAATTAGTTTGCCTACGGCAACTGGATCGTATCTGCCTAGGTTTCTGTCCTGGATGGTTGATTCCATTAACACCAAGAATGGTGCTTCGTTATGTTCATTATACTGAATAAGAGGAGGGCTCTGGTTGGCAAACCATTCTTGGTGCAGATTTGGAGAAAAGCCGATTCCTTGTTGAGTTGTAGAATGAGCAGCTGGAGATAGAGGGGAGATCTCGGTGGTAGTTGATTTTGTTCTATGTGTACTTTATTTAACGAAAGGGTTTGGGTCTCGTTCGGGGGATGGATTTCTTTAGGTATCATTGTATTGCTGTTCGTGTACTGTGAAGTGTTGGCCTTAGTTGAGCCATTATTGTTATGATCATGTGGATTTCCAGTGTTCTTTAACCTTTTTTTGTTTTTCTGTATGAGTGGAGAGATTCCTGAATTATTATGGGATCCCGAAAAGATCCTTTTGTTATTGAAGTTCGGTGACGTCATTTGGAGATCCTGATGTTGGTTTTCTTTAGCTGTGTCCTGAATCTGTTCTAATTTGTCATCCTGTGTTTTTGATGTAATTTGCAGTCTTTCGGCAGATGTTAGGATCGAGGAGCAAAACATGGAGGTGCCAGGGCTGGGTGATGATGTTTCCGAATGCTGTGAAGTTTGCGAAGATGGTCAGCTATAGCCTCTTCCTCTAGGTCCGAGCGAGTATGTTGATTTATTTTCACCAAGCGTATGTGTGTCTGGCATTATTTCTTGATTTTTAGTTTGTGTCTACCTGAATAATTTGTGTGAAAGAGATAAAGTTTAGGCACGCATTACATCTAGGCAAAAACAGGCATAACTTCAAAATATAATATACTATGTGTCTAAGTAGAATTATATAAATTAAATAGTTTTTGGATTCTTAGCAAAATATTCTATAAAATTATCATAAACAATAATCCTTTTATCCATTTAAAGCAATACAAAATCAAAAGATATACATGCCAAAGCAGCGCAAAACACAGCAGAGCGAAAAGAGGCTGCCAGTACCTCTTGATTAAGAAGCATATTTAAATACCTTGTTAAGGAGGTTCCCTCCATTCACTGAACTAGTCAAAGGAATATCCATTTTTGTCTGATTTGACTTGCTCAGTACTTTGAAACGTCTGGCAACACTGCAACTCACGGTGTGTACGTTGTCATCAGCTGTTGTTTTGTATTGTCGCGTAATGTATATGAAAAATGGGGAAAACTGACAGTTTTACAGGAGAAAAGAATAATAAGTTTTTCTTTAATGGTAAAATTTTAAATAAAGCGCGCATAACCTCAAAATTTTGACATGCGCACGGTGGAAAATGTGGTGACGCGAAATGCCGTGTTGCCAGACACTGCAAGTTGTCCTTTCTGTATCGCAAAAAGTGAAAAAAAAATTATAAATTAATTATTTTTAACTCTCACAGGAACCTATTGACCTTTTTCAAATACAATATCGGTTCATTATATATCTGACTTTAACTATACAAACTTCGATCAACATCTCTTTGTTTAATATTTTATAGTACGAAAATATATGTGGCAAAGTAATGAATTCCCTTATGAATCAATGTTAAACAGTGAAAAAATGAATTGATCAGAACTTTTTTCTCCGGAACCTACGAGTCTCAAAAATTTAACTACATAACTTTAGAAGCTTTAACTAGTAGTATGTTAAGTTTTATCAAAAACTGTTTGTTTATTCGATAATGGATGGAACCTCCTTAACTTTCATTGAATATTGAGATTTACGTTTTCACTGCAGTCCGAATCCCACCAAAGTCATGCGAAGTAGAGGGAAGATTAGGTGGAATTTCCTCTGGAAGTACGTGTTGACTCATCAATTTTCATCAAATGGTCTTGAGGAATTATATGGATCCGCGGTAAGGCAAGTAGATGACCATTCGGAGTTGGGTCATTTTTAACCATGAGATGTCCTAGTTTTGTTGGATTAATTTCCAATCAATTTATATATATGTGTATATATGAAATACAACTTCCTTGTCTACATTTGTTGTATGAATGGAGCGTGCAATGAATATATAAAAAAAATTATTCTATTGAAATTTATGTCTGAATTGAATTTATCTAGCATAAATTTATATTTCGAAATCAATTTGACTTGTGAGACAAAATTATTTGGTAGGCATGAAGTTATTATTTGTATTATTTTGTATTAAGGTCAACATTAGGGATAGCTTTTCGTTCCTTATTAGGGCAATAAGAAAGGAGAATAAAGGAATATTGTCTAGATCTCACCTCTATAGAGGTTATATTTGTTTACCTCTTATATTTGAGCGGCTTTGCAGCGTAGTTTTCCAAAATGATTTTGAAATTACTTACAGAGAGCTGATGTATTCTTAACTATGACTTCTTTATTTTCTTCTTTTTTTAAATAGTTGAAATTGTTCTGTATAGATAATTCGGCAGGGATGATCCTCTCAGGTTAAAACCTTGCTTGCACGTGGGAGACCGTTGAATATCGAGGTGTTAGCGTCCTTGGCTGTTCCTAACCAACTTTTGTGAATAAATAAGTTCTGTACAGTGCTGTTATTTTGTTTGGATTTTATAATTTTAGTGTGCTATTATATTGTTCGATAAAAATCCATAATTTTAGTAATTTAAAAATTTTTATTTATCAGCTTTCGCCCGTCGACGACAAGCATCCTCAGATATACAAGACTGAAAAATATGTAATTTCAAATTAACACCTTTACTCTTTTAACATCTTTAAAAAACTTGTTTAAAACAAAAATCACAAACTTTACTAATAACATAACCAAAAAACATAACCAAAAAACTTACCAAGAGGTCTCTTCAAAAAATGAAAACAAAACTTTACTTTAAAAATTATTCATAATTATAATATAAAAACAATAAAAAACTAATCAAGAACATTTTGTTCTTGATTATAAAATAAATGAAAAAGAAAAAATTGAAAAACGTGCGAGCATACTTGCTCTTTAACGTATAAAAGTTTTTTTTAAAAAACCATAATAGGATAAAGCAGATTTGAAACATGATAATACAGAAAACTGTTCAAGTCGATAATTTCAAAAAGAGAAAATACAAAGAATTTAATTAATTTGAGAATAAAGACAATTTAATTGATTTGAAAAATTTAATTAGTGTTCAGAATTAACGAATGATAAATTTGATTTAAATTATTTATGTCAGTTTGCTTATTCACAGAGTTCTGGACCTTAAGAATATGAAACATTTCTCTAAATCTTCTACGTCTGTAATTTCGCTCACTGCAAATGATATTTGTTGATACAAAACTGAAAACATGGTCGTTCTCATGAGCATGTGTTACAAGAGCTGTTCTTCTATCATCACTATTGCAATCTCTTTTATGTTCACTTAATCTACTTTTAATATATCTACCAGTCTCACCAATGTAAAAAGCACCACATTGGCAAGGGATACTGTAAACCAAATTCGATCTGAATTCAAAAGGAGTATTGTCTTTATTTTTTGAAAAAACTTTAAATGGATCCCTCTCATAAGAAAAAACAACACCAATGTTATACTCGCTATATATCTCCCTCAAAGAGTATTGTAACTCGTTCACGTATGGTAAAACAACTAACTTTGTAGAGTCAAGAATCTTTTTTTCTACCACACTATCATTTGAAAGAAATTGATAACGAATACTTATATACTTATTTAAAAAAGTTTTAGGATAATCATTTTCAATTAATATGTCATAAATAAAATTCAAATTATCTGTAAAAAATTTTTGGTCTGACAGTTTTATGGCCCTGTCTACCAAACCATAAATAATTGAGATTTTATCTTTAATGGATACATTAGAATTATAATTTACAAATTTTCCAGAAAAGGTATCTTTATGATACCAATTCGTTACAATAGAACTATTCTCTCTGATAAGAAGGGTGTCCAAAAAACTAATGCGATTATTGTTTTCGAATTCAATGGTAAATTGTAAATTATTATTATAATTGTTAAAAGCATTTAAAAGGTCATTAACATTATCTTTGTGGACGCATGTGATGATGTCATCCACGTATCTAAAATAAAAAAGTAACTCAAAATTTAATTTCTTAAAAATTATAAATTAAATAAAATAAATAAATAAAAATTTTTAAATTACTAAAATTATGGTTTGAGTAGGATCTTTCTTTAAATTTTTGTATGTTTTACAGTCATTCAACAAAACTAAACATTTATCAAAATATTCTTTTTTATCTAAAATTATAATATTTCTTGTTTAACCAATTAAATTTTGATATACCATTATTAATGAGCCGTTTTTCATAAATATTGAGAAAGTTATTCTGAAAATCAAAAAATGTTTGACATATATGATGGTCACCAATTGATAAAAAAATTTTTGTTTTAGAATTTTCTAAAAAAGATTGCAACTTTGATATTGAAAGATTAGTATCATTAATTTCGATATTCAAAACACTAATTTTATAATTAAAAGACAATTCGATAAAACGTTTTTTTGAAGAAAAATTATTGAAAAATAATTTAGTTTTTAAATTAATTAAATGAGACGGAAGAAACCCACTTGATTTACATCGTAGTAAAAACCGATTCTTGTTTTTTAATCTCACTAGACGTTTTTTGGTCCTTAATCCATCTCTTCATTAGACCAACTGATGTTTTTCCAAAACGTCTCCTGATATTATAAAAAAACCCACTACGATGATTGTAGTTCATGTTGTGATGATTTCGGATATATTATGTATAGACGAGTCCAAAAATAACGGTCAATTTTAAAAAAGTTTCAAATTAATCGAGTCATTCGAAATCCACATGTGATCCAATTTTTTGTCATATACTCCAAAACAAAGAAAAATTTCTTTGTATGTCCATTGGATAATTTTAAAAATTTAAATATGTACAGTGCTGTTATTTTGTTTGGATTTTATAATTTTAGTGTGCTATTATATTGTTCGATAAAAATCCATAATTTTAGTAATTTAAAAATTTTTATTTATTTATTTTATTTAATTTATAATTTTTAAGAAATTAAATTTTGAGTTACTTTTTTATTTTAGATACGTGGATGACATCATCACATGCGTCCACAAAGATAATGTTAATGACCTTTTAAATGCTTTTAACAATTATAATAATAATTTACAATTTACCATTGAATTCGAGAACAATAATCGCATTAGTTTTTTGGACACCCTTCTTATCAGAGAGAATAGTTCTATTGTAACGAATTGGTATCATAAAGATACCTTTTCTGGAAAATTTGTAAATTATAATTCTAATGTATCCATTAAAGATAAAATCTCAATTATTTATGGTTTGGTAGACAGGGCCATAAAACTGTCAGACCAAAAATTTTTTACAGATAATTTGAATTTTATTTATGACATATTAATTGAAAATGATTATCCTAAAACTTTTTTAAATAAGTATATAAGTATTCGTTATCAATTTCTTTCAAATGATAGTGTGGTAGAAAAAAAGATTTTTGACTCTACAAAGTTAGTTGTTTTACCATACGTGAACGAGTTACAATACTCTTTGAGGGAGATATATAGCGAGTATAACATTGGTATTGTTTTTTCTTATGAGAGGGATCCATTTAAAGTTTTTTCAAAAAATAAAGACAATACTCCTTTTGAATTCAGATCGAATTTGGTTTACAGTATCCCTTGCCAATGTGGTGCTTTTTACATTGGTGAGACTGGTAGATATATTAAAAGTAGATTAAGTGAACATAAAAGAGATTGCAATAGTGATGATAGAAGAACAGCTCTTGTAACACATGCTCATGAGAACGACCATGTTTTCAGTTTTGTATCAACAAATATCATTTGCAGTGAGCGAAATTACAGACGTAGAAGATTTAGAGAAATGTTTCATATTCTTAAGGTCCAGAACTCTGTGAATAAGCAAACTGACATAAATAATTTAAATCAAATTTATCATTCGTTAATTCTGAACACTAATTAAATTTTTCAAATCAATTAAATTGTCTTTATTCTCAAATTAATTAAATTCTTTGTATTTTCTCTTTTTGAAATTATCGACTTGAACAGTTTTCTGTATTATCATGTTTCAAATCTGCTTTATCCTATTATGGTTTTTTAAAAAAACTTTTATACGTTAAAGAGCAAGTATGCTCGCACGTTTTTCAATTTTTTCTTTTTCATTTATTTTATAATCAAGAACAAAATGTTCTTGATTAGTTTTTTATTGTTTTTATATTATAATTATGAATAATTTTTAAAGTAAAGTTTTGTTTTCATTTTTTGAAGAGACCTCTTGGTAAGTTTTTTGGTTATGTTTTTTGGTTATGTTATTAGTAAAGTTTGTGATTTTTGTTTTAAACAAGTTTTTTAAAGATGTTAAAAGAGTAAAGGTGTTAATTTGAAATTACATATTTTTCAGTCTTGTATATCTGAGGATGCCTGTCGTCGACGGGCGAAAGCTCATAAATAAAAATTTTTAAATTACTAAAATTATGGATTTTTATCGAACAATATAGTAGCACACTAAATAAGTTCTGGTTTATGGAATTGCAACTTAATGTTTAATTATCACTATCACACATTTCACTTTTGCTCATTTGCTAAATTGTTTAGAGTTTTGTATCGTAGTTAATAAGTATCACTTTTTATGAGTAGGCGGAGAGTTTTCATCTGCGCCTTTCCAAATAATCGCGTGTATACTCATCGGCGTCTACGCACCGAACCCACATCTTCTTGTTTAAATGGCCTCTTGTAAAACAAACAGCCAGTGATCCTGTTGCATCATGGAGCTTTCAGACTTCTGCAGCTTGTCTGTCTGCAGATTGCCATGGTAACGTACAAGAGTAAAATTGTAAAGAAATTCAAATTTATAACATCTTCTCCCTTACTCGTATTGCTTCTGGCTGCACAGGCAGACAGCCTGCAAAAGTGTGAATGCTCCTTTAGCCATATTATTTTTCTTCCCCTCTGTGACGTCACGATTTCAGAACCCTATAGGTTATATGAAATCGTAATTTACATTAATCTAATTAATTGTTAAAAATACTGTCACTGAAATAAGTAAAGAGATTTGCATCAATAACATATATATTTACCTGCCTGCAGGTTGTCATGGTAACGTACAAGAGTAAGAGAGTCAGTGACTTTAAACTTCTCCCTTACTCTCGTTGCTCCTGCCTGCGCAGGCAGACAGCCTGCAGAGTTGTAGCCGCACCTTAGTCTCCTTATAAAATTACAAAAACTGTATTCAACTCTTGACGCCCTTCTGTCACTTCTATGACCGACGCCAGCCCCGTGACACTTCAAGTTAGAAATGGGTCAAATGTTGAACAGCGTCCACCGTGGCGCTGTCTGTACTCTCGGGCCGACTTTTTTCAAAATGCAGCGGGAAATTCAAATAAAGTAATAATAATATTATTATATATATTATTTGTTACTTATTAATCTCCCGTGGGGGTCCCGGGCGCAGAATAGGCCCCCTGCGATCGGCTGCATGTCGTAAAAGGCGACTAAAAGAGACTCGGAGTGGTGCCATGCTTGCGGGCAGTACTCGGTTCATCCCAGGCTACCTTATAGAGTATTGGCTTACGATGATGATGGGCAGTGCCGTGACGGCCCGGAAGGTCTAATATTGACCGTCGAACCTAACTTGCCGAAGCAAGGGTGGTAAGACTCTTAATCGGTACTCTTACCAGAGTACTAAAAGGTAGCACGGGGACCGGTCCGAGCCCGGGGGACTTGCCGAAAGGCTTGTTTCCTTCCGGTCAGTGGGTTGGACTCGTGCGGGCACTGGTTATAGCCTACATCGCTTGAGGCTAGGGGCGTCATGAACAGACCGAAGCTTCGGCAACGGTCTTAGTACTGGCGCTTCGACATGTGAGTTGTGGTGACAACTCGGGCGGTTATCTGCAGAGTGACCAGGGATGAGAAAGGTCCCGCCTTCTACCGAAGGGCCGTAAACGTTCTTACTCAACTTTGCGGGATCGGTAGATGGTCACATGTTGGCCATCGGCGCTGGAGAGCGTGAATCTCTCCCCGCGACGCTCGTAGGCGAGCCGTGTGGTTATACGCGTATGCGGAGGTGCTGCACGTATACTCTACCTAGGCGATGTTACTTATTAATTAGTAATATTTAATAGTATTTATAATTAATTTTATTAAACAATTAATAAAAATTAATAAATAATTGAATTATTATTACTTTATTTAAATTTCCCGCCATTAATTAAAAGACAATTTTCATTATAAATAAAAAACTTCTCTGTTTTCTGAAGTCAATTATATTATAAAATATTTCTAAAATTTACTGGATCTATATAATATACAAAAAAGCATCATTAAATTCAATCTAATACATGAAAGTTAGATATTTTCGTACTTTCCTATACATTTTGAGAAAAGTCGGTCCGAGAGTACAGCCAGCGCCACCGTTTCTCTAAGTGGCGACGATCAACTTTCATCCTATTTTATTTTCGTATTATCAATAGAAGTGTCACCGAGCTGACCGACGCCGATCTGACGCCATGACACTTAAGTGGTTAATAATAAGAAATATTAAAAAGACATAAAATACTTTAAAATAAACATTTGACGAGTGCATTATATGTTGTATTAAAAGTCAAACTATAGCAGAAAGTATAAAGACGTACTGCGTTTGCTCCCGACTTCTGAAATCTAACAAAACTGCCTGGTTACTACAACCAGATTTCTATTTTCCTACAACTTTTCACTTAAGTTGTGCTAAACAAGAGTTATAGTAGTTGAAGACACATTTCACCACGGATCATGGTTGTTACAACCAGGATTGTTTTATTTGGCAATTTTAGTTGATAAAGCTAAATTTCTGGTTACTGAAACTAGAAAACACGTTACAGAGACAATTTTAGATTGGTCAATGTAATTGCATTTCATTAAACTACCTTTTTCTGGTTGTATTAACCTGTGTCCATTTCTCTCAGTGTATAATACACTATATCTTCATAGAAATATTAATATACAAAATGAAACTTGTAGAACAAAAAGATCTTTCATTTATTTATAAAATATAAGGTAGGAAATTAATTACCTTTCATCTGGAGAAACCAATGTACACAATTTTTAACTGTAAACTGTTTATTTTGTAGGTACACTGTGCCAAATTATCCACTATCCGTTCCAACGACAATTGTCGGCAGTGATTTGAATGATTTAGTAAATGAACTTTTAAAAGGTAATGCTATAAATTGTTTAAATTAAACAAATAAATTTAGCCGCAGCGTGCAATAACAGCAATCAGAATATCTATGAACTTTGATTTGCGCAGTGAACACTAAATCTGTCCAATTATAAATATGAAAGAAATGTAATGTTTAAAATTTTTTAATTTCTTAAATTACACTTTTATTATTTGTTTCTTTTCCATTTTGAAATAAAATAAGATATGAAAAAATGATTAGTTTCTTCTTTTAGAGTCGGATCTAATAACGCAAGAAAAAGAATTCGATTTTCTTATTTTCTCTGAATTTTTGCGAACACCTCTTATTGAACACATTGGAGAACGAGGAATTTCTACCGAGCAGGTAGTGGAGATTGAATACGTGGAAAGACATCTACCACCAGAACCTCAAGATTGTTTTATTCACGATGACTGGGTTTCTGCCGTTGCCGTATCTCACAATTGGTTATTATTTCCGTTGTCTTTTTAGAATAATTTATTTTATAACAGAAATCGAAAAAGTTTTATAATTATATGTATGTAATTAAATTACGACGATAATTATACGTTTTAGGATCCTGACCGGATGTTATGATAATACAGTTCATATCTGGACAACAAAAGGAAAACATAATCTTGTCATTCCTGGTCATACTTCTCCAATTAAGGCCGTTGCATGGATTACTGTGAACGATAAAAATGCTTCTTTTGTCAGGTGAAGATTACTTTTTACTTTTTTTACTTTCATAGTTAATCAATTATTTAGAGTACTAACAAAATCAACGTTATGTACATAGGTATCAGTACAATAGACTGTATTGTCTAAAAATTAATTTTAACAAGATTATAAATTAGTTTCTGCAAAATTAAAAACTGATAAAACCGTAGGAGGGTTAAAAATAAACTCTATTTACATATTTCCCTGAACTCAGATGACAAGTAATATTGTTTAATTGTATTTTAGTGCTTCGCAGGACCAAACGGCCATAATTTGGGATTGGAATATAACGAGCAATTCTGTCGACTGTGTTCATATCTGTAAGGGACATGAGAGAGGATTAGAGGCTGTGGGAGTAAATGAAACTGGTGTTTTAATGGCAACCGGATCATGGGATACAATGCTTAAAATTTGGTCAACAAGTATACATTTAATATAATCATTTATTTTATTTCCTAGTGTGGTCTGTAAATCTTAACTTTTCTTCTAGAAGTCAAATAAGCATTTAAAGAGGCAATTTTTATGTTGATCATAAAACTAGGCCTTAACAGTTTTCATCACCTAAAGTTTCAGAGGAAACAAATTGAAGGAACTGTTTAGAATTGTATTTTTGACAATATTTTATAGATTGAGAATAGTAGTTTTTAAATTATTATAAAAATATAATTCTAATTTAAATTTCGTTTGTTTATTAAAACTTGTAAAATTTACTTTTGATTGTTTTTCCACTTCCGATTCAATCTACAATTAATTAATTTCTAGCTGCTGGCGATGACGAAAATAAAGATGATCACGATAATAATGATGAAGATGGTAAAATTGCTGCCAAAAGATCGAAAAGAGACCATGGAAAAATAAGGGTAATTTTATAGTCCAATATTCCGTAGTATCCATAGTAAATGTATTAACTTTTCAAAAATTGGTTTGGTTAGATTCCAAAGAGAACAATGAAGGGGCACAAAGAGGCTCTGAGTGGCGTTGTTTGGACAGATAAACATGAGATTGTTACTTCCTCTTGGGATCACACTTTAAGAATTTGGGATTCAGAACTCGGAGGAATTAAGCAAGAAATTCCAGGAAGTAAAAGTTTCTTTGACGTCGATTACTCTTGTCTTTCTCGAACTCTTATAACTGCATCTGCTGATAGACACATTCGATTATTTGATCCCAGATCCAATGGTGAGAGGAAATACAAGTAATTTTTCAACTTTTGGTTACAACAAATATTTATGTTTTGTTTGTTTTAAAATTCAGGCAATTTTATATTATTTGCTATTTTACTAATTTAGTTTAAATTTATGTTAAGAGGGATCAATTGTTAAAGCAACTTTCTCTTCTCATACACAATGGGTCCAGTCAGTTCGATGGTCTACGACAGATGAATACTTGTTTTTATCTGGAGCATACGATAACAATGTTAAACTGTGGGATTCAAGAAGGTGAGAAAATAATTTATCTTTCAAAGATTACATAACGCTTCCTCTATTCTCGTGAGTTCCCTTTCTTTCACACCGTCTTAGCAAACATATCTAATTGTAAGACCATAATATTAGGATAGTCGCAAAAGACGAAGAGCGAGAACGCGAAGTAAATTGACCAATCAGGTACTAAAGCTAAAGAGAAGTGGAGGAGTCATATAGTAGGGATTGAGTTCGTACGTTTACGGTTACCATCGGCTACCGTAGCCGGGCCTGCAATAAACCAAGTTTGGAAATAAACATCCTGACGTTTACCTATACTGTTCATAGCGTGTATACACATCATCCACACGTAATAAAAAATCGAGAAAAACGTTTCAAAAAATGACTTCTATAATTCAATAGCGATGCTATAAAATGAACTACATTTCGTATTAAGTTGATCACATCTGCTTTTGAACATATGTGAATATGCGTGCTATAGATTCAATAGCATTTTTTTTCAGTGTAAGATTTGATCTTAAAAATAATGCTTTTCACTCATTATTCATTGCGCCCTCGGCAACCTCGCAAGTACTTGGTGAACGTGATTATTTTTTAATTTTTTGTCATTACTGTAAATAAAAATCAAAAATCTGTAATTGCCCCTTAAAACAAATGTTTTAAGCATAAAACGTGACATTAATGACATATGTGACGTGCCGCGACAAAAGGGACAGTAGGTCCGAAAAAATTAATTTCGAGTTATGTATATCATTCAATATTTATTGAGTTGCTCTTTCACATACAAGCGTCAAAAATACTTTTTATTTATAGATTTTTTTGTTATTAATGTTTAAAAATGAGCTTGTTAAGTGTTTACACGTGGTTGTTCAGAAAAGCAGCCCCTCTACTTTCTAATGCAATTACACTGGTCATCTACATACAATTCGTGCACTTCGTGTAACGCGGAAAAATATCAATGTGTAGTGAGTAGTGGGGCTGAATTCTAGTGGAACGTCTCTACCAATCAGAGACGCTCTACTTCAATCGCTTTTCCCGCAAAATTCACTATTGGGAGTTAAGGTCCCTTTTGTCGCGGCACGTCACATATTTGAAAAAATAGAATAAAAATTAAATTTTTTAAATTTACTGTCGTGTGTTAAAATTTGTGAAATTGTTTTTAATTATCATTTCACTGATAAGAGAGAGTGACACCCCTGAGGTCTTTTTTGAACCTATTTTTCTTGAATTTTTTAAAGACACAAATGAATTAAACAAAATTTATTTTTAAGGACTTTATTTGAAAACGTTTGAAGTTTACAAAAAATCAAAATTCTCGGGCAAGATACCGGTTAGACGGTCCTTTCTAAAAAAAACAGTTCGACAAAGTCAAAGAATGGAACTCGTAAGATTCGAATTCGAAAATCTCGAATTGAAGAACAAGAAGATGACATTTTTATATAATTTTCAGACAGGAACGAGAAAACAATTTAATATTTCTTAAAGGGAAAGTACATATAATTTAATTTTTTTTTAAATTATAGTATTTTTCTTCATATATTTGATTGTTTTTCCTCTTTTCTAAACAAATTAAATCGATAGTAGTTTTTTGAAGAAAATATTTTTATTTGACGGATTTTGTCTAATGTAATTAGATGAAACTATTATTAATTTTCGCTATATTTACCACTCTTACACATAATATTAAAACTTGCTATTTCAGTGTAGTAAATTTATCTATCTATTTCATACTTTTATACAATATGATATTAGTCCCCTTATTTCTGGAGTTTGCTACAAGTTTTTCGTAATTTTTAGTAATAGCGGTTTCTCCGTGTATCGAAAAAAATTTAGTTTTCATAAATTTTATGTAAATTTTTTTATCATTTTCTTGCAAATAGTTGGACTCGCAATTTTGTCCGGTACTGCACATAAAAAACAACTGCGATATAAAAAATAAAAGAAGTCGAATTTTGTAAGCCTGTGTAACTAACCGGGAAAAAATATATGGGTCAAAATTTCTCAACTGCCCAAGTCAAAAAATTTCTTGAAACTTTGCCAAAATGTTACCATTATTGTAACGATTGTTTTCCTTTAAGTTGACCTTGAATTTCAAGATCAAATTGAAAGCTGACAATTTTTTTCATCACCAGTTTTTATCTGGTGAAAAACCCTTTAAAAGTCATTACTCACACTTTTAATTTGATTAATTTTAATTATCAATATATGTGACGTTCCACGGTAATAGGAACCTTAGCTGTTTTTGACAGGTCTAAAATTGGAAGTATAATTAAATAAAAAGGATTATTTTTCTATACAAACTATTAATATTATATTAATTATTATATGCAACATTTTCAGAAAAATATGCGTTCGATGTTAAATAATCAATAATAAATTTTTAATGAAGCTAAAATTATATAGTATATATAGTACTTAATGCAATTTATATGAAAAATTAACCCTCTGTTTACGGTGACGCACATGGCTAGATAGAGGGTTAACATTAAATTTGCAATTAATGATCCCAAAAAAGTGCTTTTTATGAGTTTTGCATCATTTTTAAAAATTGCACTGTATTACAAACAATAAAATTAAGCCATAAAGAGTTAAAAAAAGGTGGATCAAATATAGCGAACGACTTATAAAAATTTAATTTTTTTAAGATTTATTACACTGGAATTTTCAGGGTCGTTTATTACGAATTCAGTGTTAAGCCAAAAAACAAAGATATTTTATGAATTTAACAATTCAGCAATTATTCACTGAGAAAAAAATTTGCTCGAAACAACCAAATAAATGCATTGCTATACAGTCAACCAAACGTTTGTTTGATTCAACCAAATAATTTCTTCCAATACGTTTATTTGTATTAACCAAATGGTTATTACACTTAACCAAAAAATTGTATTTTATATAAATATATAATTTGATAATTTTAAGAGAAAAGATTTGTTTGATTCAAATGAATATTTTTGTTTACTTAATTTTGTCATTTATTTTCCTGTAATAATGTTTGAATTTTCTAATTTAATATTTTCTAGTACATATTATTGGTTAATTTATAATTTATTATATATATATATATATATATATATATATATATATACATCTATCCCTATTAATATAAAATCATTTCGCCTCCGCCGCCACCGCCGCTTATTCAGTGATTTCTCTTTCCCGCTACCCTCAAAATTTTGATCAATTTTGAGGGCAGTTTTAACCTAACCGTCAAAATTTGACAAATAAATTCCCGCTACCCTCGAAATTTAGGTCAATTTTGAGGGCAGTTTTGACCTAAATGTCAAAATTTGACAAACAATTTACGCTACCCTTAAAATTTAAGTCAATTTTGAGGGCATTTTTGACATAGACGTCAAAATTTGACCATCAATTCCCGTTACCTTTAAAATTTAGGTCAATTTTGAGGTCAGTTTTGACCTAAACGTTAAAATTTCACAAACAAACAAACCCTCAAAATTTAGGTCAATTTTGAGGGCAGATTAAACCTAAACGTCAAAATTTGACAAATAAATTCCCGCTATCCTCATAATTTAGGTCAATTTTGAGGGCCGTTTTCACCTAAACGTCAAAATTTGATAAACAATTCCCGCTACCCTTAAAATTTAAGTCAATTTTGAGGGCATTTTTGACCTAGACGTCAAAATTTCACAAACAAACAAACCCTCAAAATTTAGGTCAATTTTGAGGCCAGATTGAACCTAGACGTCAAAATTTGACAAACAATTTCTGCTACTCTCAAAATTTAGGTCAATTTTGATGGCAGTTTTGACCTAAATGTCAAAAATTGACAAATAATTTCTGCTATTCTCAAAATTTAGGTCAATTTTGAGGGCAGTTTTGACCTAAATGTCAAAAATTGACAAATAATTTCTGCTATTCTCAAAATTTAGGTCAATTTTAAGGGCAGTATTGACCTAAACGTCTAAAGTTGACAAAAATTTCATGCTACCCTTAAAATGTAGAAAATATTAAATTAGGAAATTCAAACATTATTAGAGGAAAATAAATAGTAATAAAATGGACTATTATATACCTAATTATTTCTTCATATATATTTTTGCAAAATTACTTAATTTTAAAAAACATTTAAAATATTACATTAAACATATTATATATATTTTTTATACATGCACTCTGAAAAATGTTTAAACCAAACAACCAACTGAAAACTTCACAAGAACTTAATGGAAATTTTCTTCTCACTATGGTCAGACTATGGTATACAAATGAAATATGCAGTAAGTCTTACAATGAACACAATGCAGTTATTCAACCGACACTTACAATTTTGTTTCTTCGATTTAACGATTTAGCTAATGAATTTTTGACGCGAACGCGGACTGTAGACAAGTGAGACCGCCATTTTTAAATTCACACATGTACTTTTTTAGACAAGCAAATATTTTTGTTTGACTCAAATAAAATGATTTGGTTGAATCAAACAAATTTGTGTGTTGTATCAAACAAATTGTATTTAACTAAACAATATTCTCTATTCAAAACACTAATTTTTTTAAATCAAACATACACCTTCAAATGAAAAATTTCTTTCGGATAACCAAACAAATTATAGATATTTATTTTTGAAATGTTATAAATTAGGATAGTCTGTAATTCCAGATATCACGTTTACAAATAATAAAATATTTATTAAAAACAAAATTACTTGGACTATAGAAACAGATACGAGGGCTTTCTATAAAGGACTGAATGACAAAAACTTATCCCTACTACACTCATTAAAAATACAGAGTTGCCATACTTCAACACTCCGCCTCAACATGACAATTTTATTTTACTCTAAACAAACAAACCCATTCTCCACAACACCGAGTTTTTTCCGCAAATACATAAACTTACTTGCATTCAAGGATTTTGCAAGAATGTCTGCAATCTGTTCATCAGTTCTCACATACTTAACACGAAGAACATCTCGATCGACTAAATCGCGTACAAAATTATATTTGATATCAATGTGTTTCATGTGTTTATGTTCCCAACGTTTTAGTAAATGAATTTACGATTGGTTATCTTCAAAAATCGTAAAAGTATCCGCATTAACAATTTTAAATTCGGACAACAGGTTTTTCAACCACAAAAACTCTCTCGCACACATAGCAAGGGAAACAAATTCTGCTTCTGTGGAGGATTGCGCAACAGTACATTGTCTCTTTGTTTGCCAACACACTGTGTTTCCAAACAAATTAAACAGATAACCTGATGTCGATTTACGATCCTCGCAATTCCCCCAGTCAGCATCTGCAAATGCAATCAGAGGTTCTTCGATATTTCTCCTTATGAACAATAAACCAAAATCTTTTGTTCCCTGAATGTATCGTAAAATTCTCTTAAGTCCCGACCAATGCTCTTTCTTAGGATTGCTCTGATACCTGCTAAAGAAGTTTACAGAGAAACTCAGATCGGGTCGCGTGGTTTGAGTAAGATACATTAAGCACCCTATAAGTTCACGATAAGGCTTATCAATTAAATCATCACTTAATTTTTCCACGTCACAATATCATCTACATACAGCAATAAATATACCATACAGCTACCATACATTCCAACATGCAAACAACGGTCAGATTCAGAACTTTTCAACCCAAGATTCAGTTTGCATACCTTATTTTCGCCCACTAAAACACCCTTTGGTACCTTCATATACACCTCCTCCTTCAGCTCGCTATGAAGAAATGCATTCTTTACATCCATTTGATGTACAAATTTCTCTCATTGATCACTGACAACAAAATTCTCAACGTCGTTAGTCGCGCGACAGGTGCATAGGTTTCCGTATAGTCGAACCCATGTTTTTGTAAATATCCTTTCACAACAAGTCTCGCCTTACGCCGCACGATTTCACCATTTACGTTGTTTTTCACTGTAAACACCCACATATTTTGAATTGACTTTTTACCTTCCGGCAAATCACACACTGACCAAGTATTATTTTCTCGAAGAGTACTTAATTCCTCGTCGACAGCTTCCAACCAGTCTTCTTTATCTTCACACTGAGCAATATCCTCGAATTTTAATGGTACATCCTACACATATGTTTCTGCGCTAAAAGCAATAACCCCGTAGTCGTCTAACCATCTGGGTTTCTTCCGCTCACTAGTACTTCACCTGGGGGTTTCACCAGAAACTTCTTCCAAAATAATTTTGGGTGCTCGTGGTACCGATTCCGAATCTTCAAATTCAAGGTCATCAGAATCCGAATCTTTTGATTTCGATTCATCGATTTTTCAAATCTCCTGATGTTTTGGCACTTCTTCCGGAAGCCAAGAACCAGTTTCCGACGAGTAAATTCTAAATTTTGTTTCATCGAGTTTTACGTCTCTTTCATAAAAAAACACGACCCTCTTCTGGACTCCACAACTTATATCCATTGACGCAATAGCCGATCAATAAACATTAAATTACCCTGGTGCTGAACACCAGCAAATTGTCCTGGAGGAACACTATTTTTTAATGCACTAGTTGGAGTGCGGTTTATCAAATAGACTGAAGTCCTGACAGCATCTGACCAGAATCGTTTTGGTAACTCCGAACCCAGAAGTAAACACCTTTAGGCCAGTCGTTGGGTCGAAAAAGTGCACAAAAATGCAACCTGAAAAGTCTCAGTGGTTTATTGTAGTTTGGGGGCTCCTCATAAGAGACTTTGCTTTCGATTATCAGTTGCGAAAAATAGTGTAAACAATCGTCAAAGTTTGGAAAACTTTTGGACCTGCAAAGTTCTTTTTTTTAAAGTAAACTTGAGGAGTCAAACTTTCATCCTACTTAAATGAAAATTTAATATTTTTTATATAAATGGATACTAATAGAGATTAAAAAAGAATACGTTTTTTGTCATAAACAAACGGAATAACTCACAATCAGTCAATTTTCACTTTATTAATTTGGTCTAAACGGCATTAAATTTCATGTGTTTTCAAAAATCTTTTCCAAAAAAAATCCGACCTAGCTTCAAAGGTGGGGGAATTAGTTTTTTTTGTTTCAACAATTTCCTGACTAGTTAATTATTAATATTTTTCAATGAAATTTGCACCACCTACAGTTTAATACATGTATTTTATGAAAAAAAATTGATTGTTATATTTTATGCTTTTAGTTTTTATTTATATCAAGTAAAAATACATATATAGTTCAGGTTGCATTTTTGTGCACTTTTTCGATCCAACTACTGGCCTACTTGCTTTTTCACAGGGGTAAGACTCCATCAGAAAATTTGCGATTTGCATGAGGTCTTTGGATTCAGCTGTAATTTGGTGAAATTGTAGTATAGGATACTAGAAACTAGTGTGCCAAAATTTTTTTGAAAATTTTGAAACTGTTTTTACCGAGCGGGACCGATTGTTGAGTTTTTTGTCAATTAATAAAATATTCCTTATAATTTCACCTTTCATTAAAAAAAATCGATGGAGACTCAAATAGTTTTCGAAATATTGCAATTTTTGTGGAAGCGCGACCACGTTTCGGTGCCAGCGCTGTGTACTTGCCCGGGACGCGTCACACAGTAGGATTCTTACACTTTACTGTTCAAAATTGTCTAGAGCCTACAAATTTTATCCGATTTTGATGTTCTTGGTCTTAAATGAAAGGAGATAAATTTTCTAAGAGTTTTCCTGCAACCCGTTGTTTCAATTTTTAATTGTTTATATATTTTTTTGTTATTCAAAGTTAACAATTTACAAGAATTTTGAAAAAATCCGTGTTTATTTTGTATTTTTCCATTCCTCATGATCGAAATCAATTTCAATTAGTCTAGTATGACCACCCGATAAATAATAATGCATAATTCAGTTTATTTAAATAATTTCGTTAATTAACAAATAGATAACTCTGGTCCTTCTTAAAAAGTTGAATTTTTTGCAGACAAAATTATGTTTATTTAAAATTAAAGTTTCTATTAATCAAAAGTCTAGATAGATTACAACTTAAAATTTAAAAATTTATTTGTTTTCAGTCCTAAGGCGTCACTGTTTGACCTTTTGGGTCATGAAGACAAAATTCTAGCATGCGATTGGTCCAATCCTAAATTAGTTGTTTCTGGAGGAGCTGACAATACAGTCAGAATATTCAAGACGAAGAGTTCTATATGATGATGGGATAAGAAATTTTTATAATAAATTAAACTTTTATTGTGTACAGTAAATTATAGCGTCTGATATACAAAGATAATAAAAACATTTTTTAACTGATTTGTACAATGACATTATTTCACATGCAAAAGTTTTCACTTATAATACTTCTTTAATGTGTTACCTGAATGTACTGTTTTGAATTACAATAATATATAAAATTATTTCACAATTTCTTTATATCCCCGTGTGGAAATTGACAAGAGTTGCCAATTAATTATTGTGTCTATAATGGTCCTAGCTTGGGATAAATCACATGGCAATATTGAGATAATGTTGAACTGAAATCCTCCCTGTTTCTGAGTATATTCAGAAACGAGATATTGCCGTTAGAAGAATTTCATTTTCTTTGAAAAAATTATTTTTCATCCGAAATATTAATGTCTCGATAAAATTCGAATCCGAGCTAATCCAGCAAAACCCAAATGTGTTTTTGCTAGTTTCGGTAAGTACTTTCAGAAACTGAAGTCAAAACTTAGTGCACATTCGATGACCTGAAAAATGTTGCACTGTGATATACTCACAATCAGAAACGGGGAGGTATACAAGCGCCTTTACTTTTAACTTTGAATTGGTAAAATTTGACAGATTATCAGTAGAATTCTAATATTTGCTATTACCGCAGAATTGAGTTATTGATAATTAGTAGAAAGTTACTGATTCGATTAGTAAAATACAGAAATACAGGTTACTGATTAAATCTGTTGTTAAAAATGACATATAGTCAGATTTACTAGTTGAATTTAAGCATTATTTTTTTATATTTATTACAGGTCAATGAAAATGATTGAATAAATTTTATGCGTGGTTTTACTTTCCAGAGGCTCAAATTACCTCAAGGGATGCCATAAGCTTCTTGGTCAAAGATTGTGCCTCTGTATTTGCTCCTATATTGGCAGTTTATATTTAGAAAACGCCCCTAACGGTTGCTTTAGGAACTATCCCATATGGCCGCCGAAAGAAAGAAAATTGACGGATTTAGCATTGAAAATTTGATATTTTATTTAATAACAAACTTGTAAAGTGTTTGTGAAAGTGAATTATAATTTTATAACAAAGAAAATTATTTATTTTGTCAATAAACAATGAAATTTGAACCCAAATTCAGAAAACATCCTAATAACGGGATTTGTTGTGTTACTGGTTGTAACTCCAAAAAGGATTGGAATACGAAATTAAGTTTTCACCCAGTGTGCACGTACTATAACTGTTCTAGACCAAAAAAAGAACAGTGTTCTAGAATAAGTGTTACAATTTTATTATAGAACATTTCTAGAGCTTTGTTCTAAATTTGTTCTGGAACAATTGTTCTGTATTTGTTCTATAACAGACATGTAACATTTGTTTCAAATTAGTTATAGAATTTTGATGTAACATTGTTCCTACAGTGTTCTAGAACACTGTTACAAAAATTTAATATAACTGTTCTTTCACTATAAACTCGTGTTTATTTTTACTACACGGAAAAATGTTATTATTAAATTTTATAAAAGTATTTTACAAGTGTAGGACAAAATGCGACAAAGGAAAATTTTGTTATCAACAAAACTTACACAGTAAATCTTATTTTAAGATCGGTCTTAAATTCAGTACTGTCTGCTATAATGTTAAAGGATATAAAAATGTTGTATCTTAATTTAAGGCTGCTTTCCTGCTTTAAAATAAGACTTTCTTTTTACTGTAAAATTTTAACAAAACGTACCTATATAAAATTTAGTAAAGTTATATTAAAATTAGTTAAAAGTTTTCGATATTTGATATAACTTTACTAAATAAAGTATAATTTTTATTAAAGTTTAATACTTCTAATATAATAACTTTCTTTCCGTGTATAGTGCAGCCGCGTTTTTGCATGAATTACAAAAAATCTTTTGAATTTAGATACTTAGAAAGACTCGTATCGATAATTCGTGAAAAATTAAATAATTTTTCACTGTCAGCTTGCATAAATTTTCAAAATTTTTAAAAACATTATTCACCAAGAATAACATCAAATATTTAATTAATTTATTATCAATTATTAATTAATAGGTATATCATAAAAATACAATAATAATCATTAATTTAAATAAATAAGATAGTCTGTTTAAATTATTAAAGAAAATAATTTTTTTTTTAAAAACTTATTGCAAAAAAAGATATTCTATTAATTATTCATATTTTTATTTATACTTATAAACATTTATTTGTTCTATGCAACTATTAAATTTCTGCTTGGGTATTATTTATGATAAATCGTTTTTGTTATAGAATTGTTATATATTTGTTCTAAAACAATGTTCTAGTTTTGTTCTAGAATTGTTACAGACTTTTGTTCCTATTTTGTGCCTCCAGGGGGACGACATTTTGACCTGCCTGTTCCTCACTAGTTACAGAACTTGTTCTTTTTTGTTCTGAAATAGTTACAGAATTATTCTGTAACTTTGCACACTGGGCATCTATTACCCAAAAAGGGACAAATAAAAATTAAAAGAAAAAATCTATTCGGAAGTGTTCAAGAAGTGGATAAACATACAGAAAATGAGATCTCGATGACGAATGAAGTTAACGTAGAGAAAGAAATTGACAACGAAATTTTGAAGAATGTAAACTTTCAGGAGATAGGTGTGCAAGTAATCAGTGGCGACTTTATAATATCATTATCTTCGTTTATAAAAACAGAGAAGGAATTGATAACTATGTGTGGAATGACAAATTGCAAAATTTTAACTGAGTTATCCAAACTAATGGATGAAATATACCCTGTAAAACGAAAACGATCCTTGAGCACATGTGACTCCATTATTTTAACGACAGCCAAGTTGAATTTAGACATTCCATTTAACGCCCTTGCAATTTTATTTAATCAGGTCTCTGATGTTACTATCAGAAATATATTTTATGATACTGTCAAAAATTATCAACAATTCTACAATCAACTATTAAACGAGTTTGCAGACATAGAGAATAAATCTCTATTTTTTCTGCATTTCTATTGCTCGCTCCGCACAAAATTATCATGCCCGATTTTACCACATTTTGCCCTTCAATTAAATTTCTAGAAGACTTTGGTGAATTTTCGGTGAACGAAAATAAACTATTTAAGCTTAACGCTAACATATTTCCAATCGTAACAACATTTCCGAAACAAAATTTTATTACAAAACAAAATTTGATACTGCTTGTTTACATTACATTCTGTTTGAATTAACTCTCTCTGAGCGGACATATTTGTTTTGAACAGGTGGCGCCTCACTGACTGCGGTGGTAGTTTTCTTTGCCAATTGACAGGTATTTTCAATTTATCTCTTCGACAATGTAAGTTTCTAGGATTCTGGAAAATGGCTAAAATTTTAACAGTTTATAAATCTGGCGATAAAACTAACTGTGGGAATTATAGACCTACAGCTATAATTAATAACTTTACAAAAGTGTTTGAATTTTGTGTCTTACCCACTCTTTATTTTGCTATCAAATCTTTTGTCTTTGAATCTCAACATGGCTGTATGAATAAAAAATTAACCTCAACTAATTTAACTCAGCTTACTTATTTTTTTCAAGAATCATCTAAATTAAATTTTCAAGTTGATGTTATTTAATTAAACTTTGCTAAGGCTTTTGACACAAATATTAATAAGTGAACTATTCCCGAAAATTCCATAATTTTCCGATTTTCTCCAAAGAAGTTGGACGCATTTGAATTAATATGTTCTGCATTTCTTACATGTTATTTAAATTCTTAATCATATTCCATATTTTCTTGGATCAAGAATATATGTTCTTCTTCCAAATATACTATGTCAAGAAAATTATTTTCTTGAAGCAATACTATAATAGTCTTGATTGTATTCAATCTCACTATTTGCTTCAACCAAGAAAAATTTGCTTGGTTTAATGCTTTTTTCAGTGTATTCGGTAAGTTTTTATTTAATTATATAATCCCATATCTTCATTATTTGTTAATAAAAATCCGATAATTAAGTTACTTTAATTATAAACTTAGGATAATAAATTATTTATTATTTTATAATTTTAAATGCTTTTATCAAGATATAATTATAAATTTAATTATTCTTAACAAATGCCAATAAATTTTGTTATATTTTTGTACTAAATTGTATTTCTTTTATATTATTTTCTACACGGAAAAACTTTGTATACTATTTTTTGTGAAACTCACAATGTATTTTTAGTAAATTGACTACTAAAGTGGGGAAAAAGTGGTCACTAGACGAGGTTTATAATTTAATAGAAGTTTCTATAATATTATATGATCACTATTTTTTCAACATTTTGTAGTCTAGTTGAGAAAAATTCACTTATGATGTAGGAGAAAAAAGTAGGTATACAAAAAGTGAATGTCAAAATTATATTTTCTATATTCGTAAGAATGATATTTTCTTTGCGCCGCGTTTACTAAAATTTAGTAGTCAAACGATCAAAACTGCACGCGTACAAACGAACACCGCTGTTCGTGTAGTCACACATAAACACTCAATCTCATAAACATATGTGTTCGAGTTAAATGGCCGCCATCAATTCACCTGATTCTTTTTCAATAAATTAATAATTAATTATACAAACAAAAGTGGATATTAAAAATCTTAATATACTAAATATGAGACGCATGATGTTCCCCTAATCACCAAGTGGTCAAATGTTCAAATTGTCGAATACCAAGTGGTCGAATGCTCAAAACGTCGAATCGTCAAATGGTGGAATGCTAAAAACATCGAATTGACAACTGGTCAAATCGTCAAATGGTCGAATGCTCAAAACGTCGAATCGTCAAATGGTCGAATGCTCAAAACGTTGAATCGGCAAAAAGTCGAAGGACCTCGCACAAAACACACAGTAAATGGCTCCCAGTCGATTTTTTTGAAACTCAGAAAAAATGTAGATTTTTCAATTCTGAACAAAAAAGTCCTGTAGTAAAATGCAAAAAATGGACAGTTTTCGAGCTACAAGGGCTACAAATGTCAAATAGTAAACTTATAGGCATTACATTGATGTTAATGTTCCAATGAAAAAAATCAGTTTATAATGATTATAACTTGTCTCATAGATAGATTGGTAGATAGATGGATAGATAGATTGAATAATAGATTGATAGATAGATGAATAGATTGATAGATTAATAGATAGATTGATAAATATATAGATGGTTAGATCGATTGATAGATAGAAGGATATATACATAGACAGAAAGATAGATTAATAGATAGATTGATAGATTGATAGATTAAAAGATTGACAGATTGATATATAGTAGATTGATAGATAGAAGGATAGGTAGATAGATTGATAGATGGATTATTAGATAGATTGATAGATAGAAGGATAGATAGATTAATGTATAGATTGAAAGATAAGATATATATATATATAATCAGGGATGGCTATGAAACTTTAGTTTCGTTTTTGTTTTGAAAATAGCAACAATACTTAATACAGAGACCTTTTAGTTTCATTATCAGCACGAAAACTTAAAAAGTTAAACAAAACACATGCGATAAAATGTGTTCATTTATTTTAAACATGTAAAAATCGATAAATGATTCGTTTATTTTTTCCTTTTTGTATAATGTAAGTGCATCATTTGTTTTTCTATCGCGTACAGTAATAGTATAAAAATAACAGTTTTTCTAATAGTAAAACTATCGTACAAAACATCATCGACAACAACTTTATTAGGGTGACCGTTATTTTGCAAAAGTTAGAATTTCTTAGGTCACCGGGTAGAATTTGCTTTAGAATGTGAAAAAAATGAGCTATGCACAAGAAAAGCCTAATCGATCAATATTAACCCGTGCCACTGAAGGGTTAAATTTTAAATGGGGGTTAACATAGGATTAGTGCACTTTTATACATTTTGTATGAGAACTTTTTTTTTAATTAATCTTTTGCCTTAGCGACATTCATATTTATGGTTTCTGATGTGCTGAACACGAATCCGATGTCAAAAATAAGATTTGACAGCTTCCATCTGTCAAAAAAGCTGTCAATCTTTTTTAAATGACAGTTTTTGTGTTTAATTTAGTAAATTAGACCAAATTTTGCTCATATAAAAATATTTTAAAAACAACAAGGTCAAACTAAATAGTAATATGTAATATTGACAGTTGACAGCTGTCAATTAAACTGTCAAACTTTTAAAAACGAGAGTTTTTGACTGTTTTTATATTAAATTGCTCAAATAAAAATATTTTCAGGGTATTGAGGTAAACCTGAATAGAAATATGTAAATTTGATAGTTGACAACAGTCAATTCAGATGTCATACTTTTAAATGGAGAGTTTTTGCATTTAATTACTTGTATACAAGTGTTTTTAAAAACACTGAGGTTAATCATATTAGCGACATGTATTTTTCACAATAAGCAGCTGCCAAAAATTAATAAGAGAATTTTACTTTTTAACCATAAAAATTTAATTTGTAAGTAAGTACCTTTTTCCATAAATTTGCTAAAAAAGTTTAACATCTTAATAGACAGTTGTCAACTGTCAAATTTACATATTTCTATTCAGGTTTATCTCAATACCCTGAAAATATTTTTATTTGAGCAATTTAATGTAAAAACTGTCAAAAACTCCCGTTTTAAAAGTTTGACAGTTTAATTGACAGCTGTCAACTGTCAATATTACATATTACTATTTAGTTTGACCTTGTTGTTTTTAAAATATTGTTATAAGAGCAAACATTGGTCTAATTTAATAAATTTAATACAAAAACTGACTAAATTGACACAAAAACTGTCATTTAAAAAAGATTGACAGCTTTTTTGACAGATGGAAGCTGTCAAATCTTATTTTTGACATCGGATTCGTGTTCAGCAAATCAAAAACTATAAATATGAATGTCGCTAAGGCAAAAGATTAATTAAAAAAAAGTTCTCATACAAAATGTATAAAAGTGCACTAATCCTATGTTAAACCCCATTATGCTTTTCTTGTGCATAGCTCATTTTTTTCACATTCTAAAGCAAATTCTGCCCGGCGACCTAAGCAATTCCAACATTTGCTAAATAACGGTCACCCTAAACTTTATGAATTTTTTAAAATTCATTCATGATTTTTTCTAATATAGGAAAAAGAGATTATTTTTTTTATTTAATTTGTTAGAATTAGTATTTTGTTATTTTTTCGATTTTAGTTTTAATCATTATTTCAAATATTTTTTAACATAATCTTAAAATCTTTTTTACATTGAAATAATATTTTCAATCTAAATGTTCGTGTTCTTTTGTTTGCTTTCAACTGTTTAAAAATTGTTTTTAAATGTTCGTGTTCTTTGTTTGCTATCAACTGTTTAAAAATTGTTTTGGTTCAGAATATTTGCGTCGGTATTTGTTTTATTATTTATTTAGCATCGGGATTTCGTGGTCCGTATTTAAAAAAAATACTAGTGCACATATTATCTTGAATTTTAGTTTGGATTTTGACAGTTTTTAAGTAAACTGTTTTTGTGATAATATTTGAAAGTTGGATAATATTTTCGTTTGTGAAATAAAGTTGATTGTTCTTGTTTTTTGTCTTGGTTTTTCTTGTCGATTTTTAATTTTTCTGATCTAGAGTGTCTTTTTACAACTTTATTTGGTTTAAATTTATACAATGTAACATCACTAAAAGTCTGCTTAAAATACTTTCAATACATATTATTTTGTTAATAATTCATCGCCATGGCATTTAGGAGCGTCTTGCAATGCTACGTTTGCGATAGACGTTTTATACCTCGTCTTATGAGTAGAATTGACAGAGATGATAAGGCTGCAAAGAGAGAAATTGCCATTTTTAGACGAGATAGTTTTCAGAGACCGGCATTAGAAGTAACTAAACTTACAAAAATATGCACAAACTGTAATCAATCGATCAATAATGAAATCGTTGCAATGGAGCAAGATCCTTCCTGCTTAAGACTAAACGTCTTAACACAAACCCGAAATAGCACTTGCTTTTTATGCAATGCAGTAGATGATTTGAAGAGGTTACCAATGGAATGCAAAGTGAATGTATTTATTTCACATAACATTTTCTTTCCAATTAACGCAAGGTCTTGTCGGCATCATTTAAATGATGAAGGTTTGATTTTAGAGTCATTTAAAGAAGGTTTACTTTTCATTAATAGACCCTACGTAATAAGAGGTGAGTATCTTCTAGCTTTCTTACAAGGACTTCGTAATGTAGATTTAAATCAAACAAGAATAATCGATGAAAATAGTTTTTCGGAAAGTGAATTTCAATGTCTGTGTCCAATGAGCAATGAACAGTTTAGAGAACTTTTCACATTTTGTGAAAGAGTTTCTTGCGCAAATGGTTACAAATACGTAAATAGAAAAGATCTTTTTATGTTCTTATGCAAAATACGCCAGGGTTTATCTGATTAATTCCTCACAGTTATGTTCAAATACTCTTCGACAGTCATATTGCTTCACAAAGGTCAGCATTTAGTGAAACCGGTTATAATAGTTGCTCCTGATAGATATATTCTAGAAATTCAAGGGCCGTACTTTTCAGATTATCAAAATAATGATGCTGCGTTACTGGTGAATGAATTCGAGAGAGATTTCGAAGGGATAATGAGGTGGTTCCAGGACGATGATATTATGCTTATTGATAGAGGTTACAGGGATGCTACGGGACTTTTGACGCGTTTGGATATAGAATGGAAAATGCTAGCACTCCTTCCACCTCGTCAACAGCAACTCAGCACAGAGGATGCTAATGAATCTCGTCTTGTGACAAAGCAAAGGTGGATAGTAGAGGCTCGTTATGGTCATTTAAAGTTAATCTTCAAATTTTTCAACAAAAGCTGCAAATGCATCATATTCCTCACCTCAGCGATTTTTTTAAAGATCATAAATCGATATCATTTCACTATTCATATGGAAGAAGCTACTGTCGAAAAAGCCAATGAAATGCTTCAAAAAGCAAAGGAGTAAAATGTACTGGCTCTAGTTGAAATTGATGATCTCAAGAGGAGAAATGCTCAACGATGGATACCCATTAATAAAGGACTGTTATTATATTTTCCTATTTTAGATGTTAATTTCCTAAAAGACTTAACCTTTGGGGTTTATCAAATAAAATTAGCAGCCTCATACATTCAGGATACATTTGAAAGAGACACCAATGAAGAATTACATATTGAAATGTTGCGTGATGAAAGGGTACTAATGTACGTGTAAGGGTGCAGTCTCATGCTGAGCAGAAAACAAAATGCAAAGCAGAATTTCGTGAGAGTGGAAAGGATAGTGATATCTGACTATCTCTCTTGCACTCACGAAATTCTGCTTTGCATTCTGTTTTCTGTTCAGCATGGGACTGCACCCTTAGGCAGGTGCTCGCACACTAGGTACTTGCGCGCATGTCAGCAGCGTCTTATGGCTGCAAACCTTCCACTACCGAGAAATGATCTAGGATAAGATAAAAGATCAGAATTAGGCAACAATCAAACTCCAATCTTAATACTATCTTAATACTACTATTTTGATCATGAATCTGCCTCAACTCTAAGACTAATCAATCCATCTATCAATCAATTAAACTATCTAACAATCTACCTAATAATCAATATATCTATCTATCCTTCTAGCTATCAATTAATCTATCTATTAATCTGTCTATCAAGCTATCTATCAATATATCTATTAATCCATCTATGAATCTATCTATTCATCCATCTGTCAATCTGTCTATCAAGCTATCTATTAATCCATCTATCCTTCTAGCTATTAATTAATCTATCTATTAATCTGTCTATCAAGCTATCTATCAATATATCTATTAATCCATCTATGAATCTATCTGTTCATCCATCTGTCAATCTGTCTATCGAGCTATCTATTAATCCATCTATCAATCTATCTATTCGTCAATCTGTCTATCAAGCTATCTATCTATTCATCTATCTGTCAATCTGTCTATCAAGCTATCTATTAATTCATCTATGAAAGTATCTATCTATCAATCTATCTATTTATCCATCTGTCAATATGTCTATCAAGCTATCTATCAATCTATCTATTAATACATCTATCAATCTATCTATTGATACATCTATCAATCTATCTATCAGTCTATATACACTGGAACTCCCAAGAGAGTCACTCGCAGAATCTTATGTGACTCTCTTGGAGAGTGACCTTGACCTTTCAAAAATGAAAACATTAAGTTCCCACCTACCGTGGTGGTTAAGTTGTCTTCACAGATATTGAAAGACCTGCAAGAACTTTGCGACGCTTGATATTGGTTGGCCTGAGAAAGAGAAGTCCTACATATATCTACGAGACTCTTTAACACCATTGAATCGTCGAATTTATTCAGCTGCTCTACTTCTTAAAAAAAGTAACAAGATCAAATATTTATGGGTTGCTGGAGGCAAAATATTTGGACGTAAGGCGGATGGAGAACGCAGATTTCAATTAACGTCACTCGAAGCAGTAAACGCAATCCAATAGCAGCGACAGGATTTTTGGTTTTGTTCTTAGTTTCTTAAAAATTTCTTAATTATTGCTTATTTTTTCTTCAGATCTAACGAAGTAAATTTTTATTTTTCTTCATATAATACTATCATTAGCATGGATTCATCGAGTACTCTTAATTATTATAGTTATTACATGTTTATTTTCTCACTTTTATTTTTCTTAAACACAAATAGTTTAATTGTTTTTGAGTGTAATCTTGACGCCTGTTTGATTCGGTTTCTTATGAGGTCCCTGAATTTTGCAATAATATCATTTCATATTTCCTTTTTACTATTTTTCATCAATTTTGAAACTTTGTTTGCTATAGTCAATCAATTAAAGTGGAAACATTAAACATCTGTCATGTTAATGCGCAATCACTGTGTGCGCATTATATCGAATTTAAAGACTTCTTTGAAGACAGAGAGTTACGCAGAGGCGGGGGAGTGTGCTTGTATATCACTAACAATATTAAATGTTCCCTTGTTGCCATGAGTACTGAGGGTCCATATCCTCCTGCCGAATTTTTATTTATTAATGTTCAATCTCAACATGACAGTGCATTAATAGGGGTTGTTTACAAACCACCGAATGCATCATTTAGCAATGAATTGGAAAGTCAAATATTCTCGTTTATGCAATTTTTTAACAATACTATTATAATGGGCGATTTCAATTGTAATTTAAACGTACAAACTCCCTCTACAAACTACTTAACTTCAATGGTTTACTCGGCAGGTTTGAACGTGGTCCCTCATAACTCTACTCACCACACGAACAGCTCTAGCACTAGAATTGATATCATGATTGTCGATAATATGGATAAAGTACTTAATTTTAGACAACACTCGATATCATTTCTTTCCAACCATGATTTGATTAATATAAAATTTGAATTTGAGGGAAGTCGATCTCCATTTGATAACGAATCTAATCTTATTCGTAATCTAAATAAAATCCCCGAGAATGAATTCCTTCCGCATCTCTCTACCTACGATTGGACTAGCTTATATTCCTCACCTGACATATATGTAAAAGTATATAAACTAACTAATTACTTGACCTCTGCTTTTGATATTTTCGCACCCCTTCATTTATCAAGTACTAAAAAAAGATTTTCTCCTTGGATGTCAGATGACTTGAGAACTCTTATCAAAGAAAGAAACAAATTACGTAGAATATCCAAAAGGACTAAAAATCCAATTGACCTAAGTAATTTTAGAAAAATTCGTAATTTGGTTCAAACTAAACTAAGAGATGCGTACAATAAGTATAATTTTGATATGATTAAAAATAAAAGTAAAACTCGGGATATTTGGCATCTTTTAAGGAAACTTAATATAATACCCTCTAAAAAAAATTCTGATCATACATTTCAAGCAAGTGAATGTTTAAGCGTTTTTTCACACGATCCTGTTTCGGCTCCTTCTTCCACATGCGAACGATGGCCAGTGAGCAGTGACACATTTGATGAAAATAAATTTTTCTTTTATGATATTGCACCAAATACATTGCTTGATAGTATTAACAGTATCAAAACTAATGCAATAGGACCGGATTATATTACAAATAAAATGATTAAATTGGCTCTTCCAATCATTTTCCCTGTCCTTCTACATATATATGGAGAGAGTAATTACTCTCTCCGGGTGGGAATTTTTCCTGAAATATGGAAAATGAGTAATATTTGTCCTGTCCCTAAGATACATAATCCAAGGGGACCTGCCGATTACAGACCGATCTCTATTGTATGTTCCTTATCTAAACCTTTTGAGAAGATCGTGTGCGAACAAATGACTGATTTCTTTACGAATAATGATTTACTAGAACCCCTACAATCTGGTTTTCGTGCAAAACACAGCACATGCACAGCATTGCTAAAGTTCACATCTGACATTAAACTCGCCATGGATTCAAAATGCATTACTATAGTTGTATTTTTTGATTTTTCTAAGGCGTTGCCGTCAGTAGATCATAACTTATTATTACGCAAACTAAATTCATTTAAATTATTGAAATCGGTGTGTACTTGGTTTCGGTCTTACCTTGGTCCTAGATTTCAGAGAGTTTACAATAGAAATGGTGATTTTTCTGAATGGGATAGTCTTAAATGTGGTGTTCCCCAGGGCGCGTCACTTTCGTCTTTGATTTTTAACTTATTTATAGCAGATCTTGGGGATCAACTACGTTACTGTAAATACCATAAATATGCAGACGATTTTAAGTTTTATCTCTCAGGTCCACTGTCATCGCTTACGGACTTAATTCAAATGATTCAAACAGATGTTGATTATGTTGTCAAGTGGGCGAGTGACAATGGACTTGTTCTAAATTCGAATAAAACACAAGCTATGATAATTTCCTCAACCAATAAACTTTCAACTGATACATTGTTAACCTTACCACAACTCTTGGTTGGGGGAGTTCCAATAGTGTACAAGGAATTTGTAAAAGATCTTGGTATTACATTAAATCGAACCCTGTCATGGAGAGAGCATGTTTCCGAAATTTCGCGAAAAACGTTTATGGAGATAACATATTGGTAAATTTATTAATATATTTATATTTATATATATTTCTTTTTCTCTTTTGTTATATTGTTGTTCTTCAAATATAGTTTATATAGGATTATATTTTGTGACGTATGATTTCGAACAATATCAATTGTTGCCCAAAATTTCTGCTTACGTCAATACAAAATCTAACGCACTCAACACAGATAAATAAAAGAAATTTAATTTAAATATAAATTTCGCCGTCAGGCGCCAATTAATTTTTAAAAGGTTAATTAATAAACTTTTCTCTACTCGGCCCGACAACTCAACACTCTCGACCTCCGAGTTTCTCTCCGAGTTTCTCTCTCTCCCAAAACGACTCGGCTTTCTCACAAGTTAAATCGTCCTCCTCGGCTCGACTCTCCTTGGCAGCGATGCGGCGGCACTCACCAGGGATTTGGCAGAAGGAACAACAAAATTAACAATAATCCCTCTCTTTCACGGCGATCACTGAGTTTTATTTATTGACAAATAACTACTGAGCTTCACGCTCCACTACAACACTCTATAACAAGCCTCACTCCACAATTTCTCCAAGAAAAACCAAAAAAATTTCGCTAGCGGCAAAGTACTATGTACCGGCGCGGCAAGACACAATTTTCATTATGGCGGCCTAAGCATTAGCCACCTGTAGCGTCTCTTGAATTTTCCTCGTGGCTCGTCTTCTTCCTCGTCTCGTTCTTCAAAAGTGGTACTGGCCCCGCCATCTACCACTTTCCCTCGTTAGGCTAGCCGCGCGACCTACTTTCCCTCGAATAGTGGGTCAGCTGGCGGTACTAGCTTTTCCTTAATTACCATGAAAATTTGGGGCCTGTCGGCTCGGGGCTTTTCTGACAGATGGCCCGCCTTCTCCTTTGGCCTCGCTCCCAACTCTCGTCTTGGCTCGGTCGGTGGTCCCGGTTGGGGGCTCTTCGACCTTACCGCTCGTGGCATGGGTGGTTGGCTTTCGACGTCGTCAGCTGTCCATTGCCTCTCACGCCGCGCTTGGAGGGCCTTTCTCTGCTGGGCTCTGGCTCTCTCCAATGCCACCGTAGTCAATGGCTCTTTGGAGTTTAAGAACATCTCCAGTTCTTACTCTCGTACGCCTCGTCGCTCTCCTCAGGGCCCTGTTCAGCCGGCCATCGGTAAGGGGTGACTACCTCGGCTCCATCTGGTCGGACCAACTTCCGGCTGCCCCCTCCGTTTCCTCCACGGTTCGACGTGCCTCTCTCCTCCTTTCGGAGTATTCTCTCCTGGCAACAAGCGTTTCCCCCGGTAGTTGCTCCGTGATCGGGAAGGATAGGTAGGACGGCCCACTCATTTGGGCGTCCCCGTGATGGAACTCCTGTTCGGGTCGGTGACCACTCTGGCCTCTTCCTTGGCGGTTAATGCGCGGAGGAGATGGGGATGCTTCCCACTCTGCCCCCACAAACTCGGAGGACACTCGGTGGCGGCTCGACGATCTCTGGCTACGGGTGTTTCGTGGCCTTGACATTTTCTCTCTCTTCCGCTTTCTCGACTCCTCTCTCTGGCCTTGGCTCCCAACTCGTTCTGAAAGAATTTCTTTACTCACAACAAGAACATGACATTCTCATTCTCCACAATCCACCTCGGAAACCGCTGCGGGTATTGGCTCACTAACTCACGGCGTTTGAGGTACCATTGGTCCTCAATGGATTCAAACGCGGCCATCGACTCTTCTTCCTCTTCTTGCAGTCTGGACAATGCATCGGGGACATGATGTTGTGCACCTCGTCTGTGAACTATGTCAAAGTCCCACTGCTGCATTTCCAGGGCCAATCTGGCTAACCGACCGGTCGGATCTTTCAAATTCCTGAGCCATTTTAGGGCACTGTGATCTGTGATCACATGAAACTTGTACCCTTCAATGTACAGCCTGAACTTTTTGATCGACCACAATAGTGACAGACACTCCTTTTCTGTCACGCTGTAGTTTCTCTCGGTCTCGGTCAACACACGGCTGATGTAGACTATTGGGTGCTCTCCGTCTTCAAACTCTTGCGTCAATATGGCCCCAATGGCATAGTTGCTGGCGTCACATTGGATGGTGAACTTCTTGGTGATGTCGGGACGGGCTAAGACTGCCGCCGATGTCAGCTTCTGTTTCAGCTGCTCGAAAGCTTCTTGTTGCTCGTCCCCCCACTCCCATGTTCGGCCTTTGTGTAACAACTTCAACAATGGTATTTTGATCTCGCTGTCGTTTGGAATAAAACGGGAATACCACCCGACCATGCCCAAGAAACGTCTGAGTTGTCTCACGTTCTTCGGCTCTGGATAATTTCTCACCGGCTCTGTTTTATTCGGATCTGGCCTCAGACCCTCACCGTCCAACAACTATCCGAGGTAAGTGACCTCAGAACATCCAAACTCGCACTTCTCTGGATTAACAATTAACTTTGCCTCGTTCAGTTTTCGCAGGACAGTTTCGAGCCACTTAACATGTTCCTCGAACGTATCAGTGACTACGATGATGTCGTCCAGGTATCCGAAGACATACGGCTCTACCTTTGGTCCCAGCAATGAGTCGATCATTCGCTGGAACGTCATCGGCGCGTTCATGAGTCATTTTCACCTCTTCTCGTTATCACTGGTGCACTTCTCCAACGGCTGGCCGATGGCTCGATGATCCCTAGTTTGTATAACTTGGCCGCATTACCTTGGGCCCAAGTCAACATGGCCGTGTTCCTCCGACTCAGGTAGTACCCATTTTTCCACTAGGGCTTGGATGGTGTCCTTTTGTCGATAATCGAGTGCAGAAATTCCGGCGCACTGGGCAAATATCAGCTGTTCGTCCTCCACTCCCTCTTTTGGCCCAAACTCATGCCATTCTCCTTGACAAACTCTCCACAGTCCTTCTTTCAGCTTTACTTCCATGTCCCAGGCCTTACAGAAATCGATGCCCAAAATGATGTCTTGTGTCAATGTTTTCATCACTTTGACTCCGAACCGTTGGGCATATCCGTCGACTACGATATTAAGGTCCAGGATTCCGGCTGCTTCGGTGATACCTCCGGTTGCGCTTCTCACAACTGTACTACATGGCTGAATTCGGCTTTTGAAAGGCTCTGCGACTCTGGTGGTGATTACTGAGATCATAGCACCAGGATCGAAAATAGCACCCCACTCTTCGCTTCTTGGCTGTGGTCGCTCTCAGATTCAGACTCACTCGTCGAGTCATCTAAGATCGATCGTCGGCTTTCCTTCTTTTCTTTCATTTGCTTAGGCTCTTTTACGCTCTGTTTTCGACTTTCCACACTACTTAAGTCGTCGCTCCTACTCCCACAACTACACCTACAACTCGTCTGGCCCTCCTCCCTACCACTCTATTCTTTTTTCCGCCCAACTCTGCTTTATTCCCCTCTACGGCCTCTTTCGCGCTCTCCTTTCTCTTAAACTCACTGACTGGCTCTCCATTCGCTGGCACCCTATTTTGAGTGACATTCACCTCACTCATACTACCACGGCTCGATGGGTTTCGGGGGGCTGGGGTGGGTTTCATTCGCTCATCCGTGTTGGTCGTGTGCGAAATCTCGGCCATTTTCCCCGGTCCGTGGGGCGAAATGACCCTCGACTCTTGGCGGTGGGAAATCTGATAACCATTTCCGACGGCTGTCTGGCTATGGCTCTGTTTCCAATCCCATCCCCCCCTCTGTACAGGCTCTCTAATCGTTCGGTACATCCTGCTAGCCGTTCTATTTCGGTGGTAAGACTCAGTCGCGCCATTGCATCGCGCATGTTTTGCGCATTCGGCGCCATTGTTGCCGACTGTATTGTGTGGGGGCTGTCATGATAGTGCTCGTTGTTACTACCATGTGAGCACTAGTGGTGGTGGGGGAAGTAGTTGTCATGCTGGCTGTCGACATGACTGGTGGTGGGGGTGTGAAACGCGGGGTCGGAACAACGTTGGTCGGACTTTGTCTGCTGTACGTCGTTTTGTTTTGTTGTCGTTTCCCCCCCTTCTCCGGCACTAATTCAACAATATCTCGGTTGCTGGCCCCACTTTCCCCACTACTCGACTCCTCATCGTCAGCGGACGAAATCCTACCGCCCCTTTTCCGTGTGACGTTTGGAAACGGGCTACTCTCTGGCTCGGGGTAGGCTTCTAACAAGAAAATCTTGTCAGATTGTCCCAGGTCGTACCTCTCCGCGAATGGCACATCGACTTCCTCCGGTAGGGCCCACCTCATCTCGGCCCTCAATAACCTCTCTCGCAACACTTGTCAGGTGCCACTGATACACAATTGGTGTCTCAGCAGGCTCGTCACTACTTGGCCGACTTGCATGGCATTTATTACCTCCCATGCTTGGCTGACGTTGGGAATTTTTATTAATTCGCGCATGCGCCTCTTATAGTCCTTCATATCGCGAATTGCCTTTGCCATTTGAAAAGAAAATCGAATAAATTCTAAAAATTTCAAATTTAGCAAGTTTCAAGGGGGTCGCACAATTTGTATATACGGCCCTGTACTACTTTAAGTGCAAGGACGTACTCACTCGACCGGGGGCCCCCTTTTCAAAAAAAATATTTTCTTTTCCTGGCTGACTGGTGACTCGACTCTCCGTCTGTCTCTCCTTCTCGTTCGCTCTCTCTCGCTCTCTATAGCCACTGTTACTACTACTCACGAGCCACTTATCCTGGCGCGCGCGACTTTCTCCTGGCTGCTATATTTTTAAATATCCCGGCGCGTCGTTTCTCGTGACCGACCGGCGCACTATTTACAATCACGTGATTAATTTTCAATTTTGTTTCCGGTCTAACATGTGCTTGACAATCAAAAGACTTTTTCATTTTACTTTTGGCACAAATTTACTGGGAAATTTTTATTTGAAATTTTCACGGCTGGCTTTCGGCAATTTATGAGAACATTTTAAGCTTTTTCGATTTATTTTTAAATCGCGACAAGGAAAATTGTACCAACAAAAAAAAATTTTAACTTTCAATGGCAAAGGACAATCAAAATCTTTCCTCTTCGCACACTATGGCAAGGACAACACAAATTCTAACTCTCTGACAACTGGCCCTTAAAAATTTCGAATTTTCTGGCGAATTCTGGCTGTACCTGGCAATTTAGCAAATTTGAAATTTTCTGGCCGGTTCTGGCAATAAAATTCTGAATTTTTCGACTATTAATAACAAAAGTAAATTTTTGTCTGGCTCTGGCTCTCGAAAATTTCAGAATTCTGGGAACACAATTTACACTAATAAATTCACAGTCGTGTCTCGGTTCGAGCTTTGCCCCACGTTGGGCGCCAAATTTTGTGACGTATGATTTCGAACAATGTCAATTGTTGCCCAAAATTTCTGCTTAGGTCAATACAATATCTAACGCACTCAACACAGATAAATAAAAGAAATTCAATTGAAATATAAATTTCGCCGTCAGGCGCCAATTAATTTTTAAAAGGTTAATTAATAAACTTTTCTCTACTCGGCCCGACAACTCAACACTCTCGACCTCCGAGTTTCTCTCTCGCTCAGAGGAGATTCTGCCCAAACAAAATTGGCAGCAGAAAAGCCAACGACGAGACACGACTGGTTCAAAAATCTGGCAAACGACTTACCCAAAACGACTCGGCTTTCTCACAAGTTAAATTTAATTTGTTATTATTTGTAGCATAATTATATATTATTCTTTGAAATAAAAAAAAATAAAATATATATATGGGCCCGATTGTGGGCCCACGATCGGACAAGGCTTAAAACATGTTAATTTAGTGCAATATTCTTACAAAAAATTTGAAAAAAATTCATTGAAACATACATTGTTGAAAATGAAATTTTATTTAAAAAATTTTAAAAAATATTTTTATTAAAAACTACGTGTGAAAACAAAACTTTTCATTATAAAAACGTCTAATTTGATCAATTTTTGATGAAAAAGCAAAATAATTTCCGATTTGGCCTAGAGTGCCTCATATATAGTTATTTTTTTAATAAGTATGTTACATTTTAATTTATAATTTTAGCGCTGCACATAACGGTCCCTCAATTCAAAAGGAAGTTGAAGTAAAATCACTTCTAAGCTTGCGTGGCTATGCGGTATGCGTATTCGACTTGTGTCCTCTAGGTCTAGGTTTCGATCCCCCGTGCGTGCGGAATTTTTCATTCTTAGTTTTAAGTGTTCTGTGTATAATTCTGAAAATTGTTATATAAAGTATAAATTCAAATAATTATTAACAATTATAATAATAATTTAGTCATTAATTCAAATAAATAAGATAGTCTGTTTAAATTATTAAAGAAAATAAATTTTTTTTTTAAAAACTTATTGCAAAAAAAGATATTCTATTAATTATTCATATTTTTATTTATACTTATAAACATTTATTTGTTCTATGCAACTATTAAATTTCTGCTTGGGTATTATTTATGATAAATCGTTTTTGTTATAGAATTGTTATATATTTGTTCTAAAACAATGTTCTAGTTTTGTTCTAGAATTGTTACAGACTTTTGTTCCTATTTTGTGCCTCCAGGGGGACGACATTTTGATCTGCCTGTTCCTTACTAGTTACAGAACTTGTTCTTTTTTGTTCTGGAATAGTTACAGAATTATTCTGTAACTTTGCACACTGGGATGTCTATTTATTTTGTTCAATAAAGTTTAAAGAATTATCCAAAACATTGCTTCATTATTTTCACCATTTTTAAAATAATTTTGTTATATTCGATTTTGTAAATTTAGTATCGATTAATATAGGTAGTATTTACTCAATAAATATTTCAGTCTGTTTGAAAAATTATATAACTTTATTATTGAACTATATATGAATATATTCTCTTGTATTTGTTTATTACTTAAAATTGAAAGTAATTTTTCTTGATTAATAAAAAAATAAAGAATTTTCAAATTTACTTGCTTGAAATACATAAGAAATTTAAAGGTTATGTATGGGGTGCCATCCACTGGAACTCGTGGGTGCCAACGACTAATGCTTGCAGTGCCAACGATTGGAAATTGGTGTCATTAAATCATTATTAAATAATTTAAAACTTTCAGTTTATTTTCATAAAAAACTGATCATTTTATCGTATTCTGTATTAAATACTGAATACATATATTACCATAAGTATTATATAATATTAGTTTTTAACTATTAAAATAATTCTTAAAGTCAAAATTTGGCTATCTTATTTTTCATTCCTCTTGACGTATGCAAAGTTTCAATAAATTCGGCGTCTGACACTTGGGTAGTTTTACTTGTCAGTAGAAATGTACACTCAGATGCATTAATGCTGTCCTTCCGGTTTAACGGTATTTTGCAAAGTCGTATGATTTCTATGAAAATGTTTTTAGTTCATGCCATATGAGAACATTCGTATGTCACGAACTAAGAATATTTGATAAAAATGACACGACTTTTCAAAATTCCCAAAATGGGCCTATAAGCCAAACCGGACAGTTTTCGGTGGGTCAAACCAGCCATAAGATATTTCCATTAAATTAAAATTTCATAGAAATTATTTTTAAATAAAATGTTTCTTTTATTAAAATCTTTATTTACAATAAAAAATAATTGTCTTTCAATGAGAATATTGACCCTTCAATATTTTCTCTGATAATTGAATTTTTTTTAACTTTTTTATTAAAATGTTACATCTTGAACATTTTTCGAAAACTTATCACTTTTTTTTCTTTTCCCACACAAAAATACATGACCCACAATGTTACATCCCAGATACATTTTTGTTTTTGATAAGATTGTAAGGAATATGTTTTGTGTATCTGCAATGTAACAAAAAAGCTAAAGGAATGCAATTATCTTATTTTGACATATAATACGCGTGTTAAAAAGACTTGAAAGTCCGAAATTGAGATATAAGTAAAATTGAAACATTATACTTGCTGTATTGTCTCAATTTTAAAATTAGAGAAAAACAAAATAAGAGATAGAAATTGGTTAAATAGAGAAGAATGCGTTGCAAGCTCGAACTCGCTCGCTGTGACCTACTTACGCAACCGAGTTCTAGCGCAGCCCGAGTTCTAGGAATCGCTGCGTGTAATTCGAGCTTTACTCTTTCCATATATGGGGTAAAATTTCTGAGTAGTTACCGATGAGACGCATTCTTTCTCCGAAGTATAATTAAAAATAGAATTATAAGGAATAAGCATTATTCTTAGGAATTGACACCTTTTACCCCCATAATTGTCTTCAAACTCTCCCACTTTTTAATAATTTATTAGTATATAAGCTAAAGCCTTTTCAACAAAAAATGTCAAATGTTTCGGTGCGGTTTTATAGACCAATAGTCATTGTAGAGCGACCCTTCAGTTATACACAATTTTATTGTATTCTTTCTTTAATCGGCAATTGCGGTTTAGAATTGTACTCGATTATTGTGCAAGTCTATTTTGTTTTTCACTTAGAAACAAGTTTCTTTCCCTAAGGGGTGCAAGAAAAGCAAATTGACACTTAGAATCAATAAATTTAAAGTATTAACTGTCGTATTTTGCATATCAAGTTCATTAATTGTAGTTTCTACCAATTCTTTCTTTAATCGGCAATTGCGGTTTAGAATTGTACTCGATTATTGTGCAAGTTGCTTTTTCTCACACTTAGAAACAAGTTTCTTTCCGTAATAGGTGCAAGTGACGATAAGTAACACTTAGAAGCGGTACTAACTCTTGAACAAATGCAAAAGTTCTAAAGTTGTGAACGTTACACAAGTGTAACATAACAAACTTTCTCAGTTTCATTCAATTGAAACAATATCTTGAAAACCAAACTTATACCGACCAGCGCTATAACCTTAAATCTACGACTAATCTGTAACTAAAAGTAAGTAACATTTATGTAACTATTTGTAATATAATTATTGAATCACTAAATAAATGTATTAAAAGGGAATATTCTTTTGTTTTAACGCAAAACCCGTAGTTTTGACAAGTACAAACGATCCTACTTAAAAATAAAGGTCAAGCTTTACCAACTTGACCATAATCAGCCTACCATTCCTCCAAAAAGTTATTAACCTAACCTTTTAACCTCGCCTTCCGCTCGGGATGTAACACACAAATATTACGTAAAATAGATTAAATAAACTCTGAGTATCTTTTTTCTGAAAAACTAGGTCGCCTACAATTTTATTGCTCACAGATTGTACCGTGAAGAGGGCTCTTAACAGTCAACTCTAACCTTTTAAAGAAACCAAATGGAAAACCATAAAAATTGTGACTTGGCGCCAGATGCCTAAAAACGGCCTCCTTCAGGACACAGCTGAGAGCAATAGAAATGTCACTTTCCCTAAAAATAGTAAATTTATATAAAGTAATTAAAGATAAGATATGATTATTATAAAAGGAAAAATATCAAGTACTTTCATCAAAATTCCTTTTAAAATAATAAAACTAAAAGCATAACAAATGTAACTAGATTATTTTTCTTTATCTCGTAGAACCTTGATATTTATTCTAAACTTCCCGCAATATATTAACGGAAATGCAATATCACCGAAATTGTCTCCATTTTGTCTATGGAAAACCAATCCTAAAAACTTCCCACCTCTTTTTCCATCTCTCTAAAAATATTTTTCCAAAATTAAGAAATTCCCTAAAAATTCAGTGGGGACAAACCTTTAAAAACAGCATCCTCAAAAGGATGTCAAGTCAGTTCTCAATTCAAATTTCTAAGTCAAAATTTCAAGTATCTCAAACATACAAGTTCCCTTTCTATATAAAAAGTAGTGTGTGTCAAAAACATTTATTCCAAGTCTTATTTTACAAATACCAAGATTTAATTTAAATCGAAATATTGGACAAATACAAGTATTCTATTGAAATAAAGATCGATACATCGATTATTATTAACGATTACTCGATTTTCGATATATCAATATTATAAATCGATATAATACAAAATTTATATTATTTTACGTCTGAGGAAAAAACAACCTTTCATTTTTGAATAAAAAGTGAGTACCAATTTGAAATTACTTGATTTCTTTCTAAACCTTTCTTATAATTTGCACTTTAACGGGGCAAACACTAAAAGTTCAAAATATTCAACAAAGTAAGATTCAAAGTGTCCCGAACTATTGGGCGAGAGCCTAGGTTCGAATCACAACATTTATTTATTAAATAATTATTTATTTAATAAATAAAAATAAAAGTAATTATGTCTTATTCATAGGACGTAACATACTTTAATTTTTGGAGGCCCCGGAGGGATAGTTCGAGTTAAATTTTGTTGAATATTTTTCTATTCTTATCTAATATGGTTTTTGAAAAATTATCTTTTACTCTATCGTATTTGTATTTATGTCCACATAATGAATCCAAATTTTCTGAATTGGAAGTTAAAAATAGAAATTCCAATTTAAATCAATTATTAAAAATTATAAAAATAATTAAGCCTATTTATTTTTAACAAATTCTATTTTTAAATCATGTATTTTGACTATAAATTGAATTTAAAAGAAAATATTAATAGAAATTGAAGCATTTTACGCTCCTGTCTGTCACTTAATTACCACTCGGTCAATCTTCTTTCTCTCTCACTTCAATGGAGCTATAGTTCGTTCTCCCTCACACGTATAGCAGCCAGTATGTCTAGTGCGCTCTCTCTCACTTCTGTAGCGACTTTATCGCACCACGAGTGACGTAGCAGGTAGAGTCCCCGCGGAACTGCTGCCTACTATCCGCGACTCCCGAGCGTTATCTCGTGAACGCGAAGTCCCTCGCGGTCTTTAATATCATTTTTAGATTTTCTAACCCTTTTATAAAAAATTACAAGAATTTTTTTTTAAATGGATAAACATTCTCTAAATTTGGAATTATTACAATTGGTTAAAAGTTACAATAATGAAATGAAATTTTTGAGACATCAACTTAAAGCATTGGCCGAAGAAATTGAAATTTAAATAAAATCGTTAAACGTTTGGTTAGTCATTCTAGTACTCTTGAAAAACAGGACATCATCGACGAAATCGACTTTGCCTTTACTAGATTAACTATTAAAATTTTTGTTTAACAAAACAATTCTTTTTATTTTATTTTATATTATTTAAATAATATAAAGTTAAATGTTACAAAAACAAATGAAAAGGAATAAAATAAATTCCAAATTTAAAAAAAAATTTCTAAATCAAACAAACGAATACAAGTTTTACAAATCAAAATTATAACTCAAAAACACCTATTTCGATTTAGCTCAATTTTTTAGAAAACATAGTTGAAAAGCCATACTTTAATGTGATTATTCCGAAAATTTGGGTATTTTAAGTTTTTAACCATATCTTTGCAAAATAGTGAAATAATTTGACTTTTTTCAACGTTTTATTACCGTTTTAGCCTTTTTGTGCCCATACGCAGCTATATAGAAAAAATCTGAGCCCATATTCACAATCCTCGGAAAAGTTTCAATCAGTTTTCTATATTAAAATTTATTTTTTTTATTTTAGACAAACTTTAACAGTAAAGGCAAATACATGTTATTATTAAGAGTATTCCAAATATAAGAATTCTTTTAAAATGCGTTTTTGGTGTTTTAAGTTTGTTTTTGATGTTTAATATTTTTATTATTGAATTCAAAAACTTTAATTTTTACAAAAATATCATACAATTTAATAAAACTCAATTTTTTAGTAATTATTTAATGATTATTCAGTAAACAATTTGTTGTTAAATTATTTAATGAATATTTGCAAAAGGATTTGTAAGACCAGTTAATCAGAAACCAATGAGTTTGTAATTGCAAAAATTAAACTACACGCAGAAAAATAGTTAGCTACAGTATACTATGTGTTGGATACCCCAGCTGTTTTAGATAGTGTCTAGAGCGCGATCTATTTAGTTGGACAGAACAACCAATTTAATTGGATTCTTAGATGTTGGGTGTACTATCCAATTCTATTGGATAGGAGAGCCGATTTGTTTTGTGAACTGTCTATTTTTTGTCATCACTACTTTTAAGTAGTTTTATCAAAATCATATTCTCTTTAAGAGATAATAGTGTTTTATAATGTATAAGATTCTCTGTAAAAGCAAAGACAAAATTTTACAAACTTTGATTTCAATTTTGCTACTTTATTACTTAACACTTTCACTTTCACTTAATCACTTTCGTTTAACAATGTTATTATGTTCCCAGTTTGTTAGCGCAATTATTTTCAAAAAAGGACAACGCACAAAAAGTACAGAAATTGGCTTTCGACCAAATTGAGTGAAACATCAGGAAGATATTTTTTGGGTTGTTCTGAACAAATTATGTATGGGACAAATTGCCCCAGAAAGAGTATTTTTCGAGTTACACGGGATAGAAGTGAGGAAAATATAAAAGCGTAGAGTACTCACATTTTAAAAATTCTGAGGTGCTATTATGTGACTTTACACATCTGATTAACTTTTAGGGTCAGTTAAGCTTCTTTTTATTAGAAATGACAGTGAAGAAATAGTAAGAGTTCAATAAATGCGTTTTAAGAGTGAAGTAAACGTATTCGTGTCATAAGAAGTTTTTAAGATATCATTAAGATCCTGCTGCTTATCAGTTGGTTTAATTTAGCAATTGTACCGTCATCATTAGCATTACCCAATGCGCACCACGAGGAAGTAGCATGATCAGATTTTGCACATCATTTAATCCTAAAAAGGAAAGTTTGATTTTGTAAAGTCACATAATAGCACCTCAGAATTTCTAAAATGTGCTTTTATATTTTCCTCACTTCTATCCAGTGTAACTTGAAAAATATTCTTTCTGGGGCATATGCCCCATACATAATTTGTTCAGAATATCCCAAAGAATATCTTCCTGAAGTTTCACCCAATTTTGCCGAAAGCCAATTTCTGTACTTTTTGTGCGTTGTCCTTTATCGTGTTTTCGTCCAGTATAGTATTTTCGTCTTGATAGTTCACGTTCACGCACGAAATGTTCGTAATCTAGTCGCAACTTGTTGACAGCGCATGCGCATCATAGGAATTGGGAATTACAAATTTCAGTTGGCTGCTATATCCAACTCGTTGGAAATCGTATCCAACTAAATAGATACAATGACTAATCATAAGTATAAATTTAATATTGTCACTGGAACCAACGCCGTTTGTTCATTTATGATTTTACATACAAATAACAACTAATTTCCTTCTATCCAATAAAAATTAGATATATTATCCAACCTTTTTTTGCGTGTATTAACTTTATATTACAAAAACACGAAAAAATGTTGTTGTATAATTCTTTGTATAAAACATCCTTCCACAAAAATTAATAATATAAAGATAAAAAACAAACACCAAAAACGCATTTTAAAAAAATTCTCATATTTGGAATACTCTTAAAGACAACTGTCTTTACTGTTAAAATTTGTCTAAAATAAAAAAAATAAATTTTAATATAGAAAACTGATTGAAAATTTTCCGAGGATTGTGAATTTGGGCTCAGATTTTATATATAGAGCTGCGTATGGGCACAAAAAGGCTAAAACGGTAATAAAACGTTGAAAAAAGTCAAATTATTTCACTATTTTGCAAAGATATGGTTAAAAACTTAAAATACCCAGATTTTCGGAATAATCACATTAAAGTATGGCTTTTCAACTATGTTTTCTAAAAAATTGAGCTAAATCGAAATAGGTGTTTTTGAGTTATAATTTTTGTTGAAAAAACAGTTTTTTCAATCTACTGCGCATGCGTTTCGTTATTTCTCAAAAATTCCAACGGCATTGGATTCTTTGGAAAATTCCCCATCGACTAGTATTTTTCCAAAAAATGTTTAGACCAAAATTGACACTTTTTCACGCAAAAACGGATTTTTCAATCTTAGTTTTAAAAAATGGCACTTTTCATGAAATTGACGATTGTGAACGTTCTTTATGAGATAGGAACTTGAAATTTTTGCTAGTTCACTATATTTGAAGGTAGAATACGCCTAAAAATTTTAAGACAAATCGGTATCTTGTCACGTACAACTGTGTGATTTACCCGTGGAGTCCCCCAAAAGTTTTACAATTTAATGGAATAAATTAAATTTCAAATTGAAAAGAAAATTACAAAATAAATGGAATAAATTAAAATTTCAAATTAAAATCTTATCTTGTTTTGTAGAAGGGAAATAAAACAAAACCCAATCGGTATAGGGATCTGAAATCATGACGTCACAAAAAAACATGGCGGTCGACAACGGGGTCAAATTTTAACAAATTCACATGTTTCAGACTACTTTTTAATTATTTTTTATATAAAAAAGTTTAATAGAATTAATTGAGGGGCTAAAAATTGTTTCAGTTTGTTTATTCGCATGTTTTAAAAAATTATAAAATGCAATACGCTCCAAATATTTAATATATTCAGTAAAATAAATCACATAAGTAAATGCACCTGTCAATAAAAGAATTGTTTTCATATCAAAAAACATTATTTACTTGAATAAAAAGTTAAACAATATCTACTCTAAATATTTAATTAAAATTTAAAGTAAAAATACAGTGTCCTTTTCAAGAAAAGTAAGGATTAATCGAGTTAAAGAATGGTTTTAAGGGTTTTAAGGATATGTTTTAGGTTATGTTGTGTCTCTTGTTTACCAATCTGAAAACATTAAATAAATATGTTGTAGGAGACACATTGTAACGAAAAAATAATAATTATAAACTACTTTTAATTTTAAATCTTGATTAACTAAGAATACAATTAATTAAACATATTTTAATAAAGTATTTATTGTGACAAAATAAAGTGAGATTATTGCTTTCACACTTTGCTTATGAATATCTCAAAATATTAAGCAATATTATTTAATGTACTGAATGTGACTGGTTTGTAGTATTTTCTTTTTTCCAAATTAATTTAATTATTGAATATCATGCTATATTTTATGATTTTTAAATATAAAACTTGCGAATTTAGAAATTATTCCATGTAAAATATCAAAATCGACCCCGTTGTGTTAGTTAAATTTTCTAGCACCAGAATGCGTATCGCAGTATTTCAGATCCCTATATTTTAACACTTTTTTAGCCTTTTTGAGGTTAGAATTATTTTAATTAACAATTGGTAGATTCTTTCTGCATATTCATGGCTATTATTTCAAGGAGCTTTAATTACTTTGACAACTGTCAATCGTCAGTTGATTGATATTATTCGGGACTTAATACCAGCCACTTTAGTAGAAGATAAGAAAGAATTGACAAACAAATTGGATGTTGCTTTTAATAGAATAGAATAGATTTATTTTGTCTAAGGAAACCATGAGGACAACAAATTAGATTACATTTAGATAGTGTAACAATATATGTTTGCCTAATGACAACAATCAATACAATAAGCTTATTATAATTAATAGAATGATGTACAAAATGATAAAATTCAAAATAAAACATAATAAAATTCAGAATAGAACAAAGAACAACTCTATAACATAAGATAGTCAAGACAGCAAATTCAAATGTCTTGCATAAATAAATGTTTAAATAATTTCGACTTAAATGAAACAAGTGTCTCCGCATTTTGTATTGAGCTAGGAAGAGAGTTCCATAAAGATGTTCCTGTTACTATAAAAGAGTTTTTATATTGCTCGGTTTTACATTTAGAAATTCTTAATAAATTTGGACATCTCAATTCTCTGCAAGTGATCTCAGATCTAAAAATAAGTTTATCAAATAAGTATTTTGGTCTTTTAGTAATCAGAATTACATACATTGAACTGCCAACAAATAACAAACGCCTATTTTTCACATTAAGCCAACCCAGTCTTTTCCGATAAGGAGTTATATGTTCATCTCCATTAAATTAAAAATAAATCTTATGCACGAGTCGATGAGCTTCTCAAGTTTATAATTCAACTCATCTGTCAGATTATTGTACACAGCACAGCAGTAATCAAAGTGAGGCAATACAAGCGAAGAAACTAGTTGGATCTTTAAATCTACTGAAAGAGCTTTTCTATTAAACTAAAACTGTTGCAATGTCGCATAAACACTTTTATGAATGTGACCAATATGTTTATCCCAGGATAAAATAGGTTCAAAAATAACTTCTAAATTCTTAAAGGATTAAACATAAGAAATCACATTATTGTTAACCTTAACTGGGTGACTAGTATTTAATTCAAATTATTTAGATTCCAAGTGGAACCGACAATCATTGAGTGAGTTTTGTTAAAATTTATTTTTTAATGATTTGACTGTGCCCAACCTTGTACCTCCTTTACGTCTTTTTCAATTAATGATAAGTTTTCATTGAAATCATTGATACTGGTGTGCACATAGATCTGAAGATCATCGACATAAAACATATGCTTAGAGTGCTCAAGAACACACCTCAAATCATTAGTGAATAATAAAAATAGTAAAGGACCCAACACAAAACCCTGTGGTACACCCGTTCCAATATTACCAGACAAAGACCTTTCACCATTAGGTCCAATGACCAATTGACTTCTACCGGAAAGATAAGAAGCAAACCATTTCAAAACCGAACTAGATAATCCGAATGATTTTAATTTAGACAACAATATGTTGTGAGGAACCATGTTAAAGGATTTACTAAAATCAAAAAAGATTATTATAGTTACCATTCGATTATCTACAGCCTCGAGCATATCATCAACAACCTTTAACAAAAGAGTTTGAGTACTTAATCCCTTTCTATACCCAGATTGAAATGGATCAAGAAAATTATTTAACTCAATATATTTAATTAACTGATCATATACTATTCTTTCCAGTACTTTCGACCAAGAACAAAGAATAGCAATAGGTCGGAAGTCCGAGGGGTGCTGCGGGGTCCCCACTTTCTTGATTGGCTTAATAATGGTTTTTTCCAATTGTCAGGAAAGACGGAGGTTTGTAGTGACATATTAAAAAGATCAAGTATATGTGAAAACAGAGCTGGCAGGGCTTTCACTACGACACTAATAGGAATACCATCAATCCCCTAAGCCTCCTTCTTAATGCTTTTTAGAGCATCGACAAGAGCAGAAGGGCATATATCTTCAAAGAAAAAATGAGAATCATCAAATTCAATATTAGAAAGAAGTTCTGAGAGAATGGTAGGTGTTACATTGAAAGATGAGTCACCGCAGATTGACAAAAAATAAGTATTAATTTCATTGGCTGAAAAGTTAAGCGGAGAATCATGATTCTTACTCTTAGCAATACCAAGAAGCCTCAACTGCTTCCAAAGAATTCGTTGATCGGTAATACCACGAAGCCTACCAGCACTGTATTCATCTCGTGCCTTTTTCATAAAAAATTTCACTCTGTTTCTGAGAATTTTGTATTTATTTTTAATCGAGACATCACCTACCCTCTTCCATGCTCTAAAAGTGAAATCCCTTTTCTTCCGAACACTTTTTATTTCAACATTCATTCACGGACATACATATTTCTTCTTCGGTACATGTATACACACAGGAGCATGTTCATCTAACGCTGTATTAATTGCATTTGTAACAAAATTTTGCCTACTTTCAGATGAAAGTCAGTCCAATCAAAAGTATTAAAAGTGTTCAGAAAACTATCTGTGTCAATTTTCTTTATATTACGATATGACTTATAATAATTAGAATACTTTTGAAAATTAAGTTTCCAATTGTAAATTATTTAGATAAATTCATGTCCACCTGCAAAAGGAACATGAGATTGAGAAAAAGAAATGAGCTTTTGTTCATTATCTATCACACACAAATCAATCCATGATTCAGAATTTTTAGTGTGATGAGTAGCAGCATATGGAACAATGTAAAAATTAAAAGATTCAAACAAATTTCTAATATAGTTAGAATCAGAAGTACTTTTACTCAAATCGTAATTAAAGTCACCACATATTATTACATTGTCATAAGCATTAATATATTTTGTTAGATGATATTCAAAAAGGTTAAGGTTATTACCCCTTGGTCTACGATAAAAAACAGAAAGAAGAAGCGGTTTATTTTCATGATTCTGAATTTCGATAATTATAAACTCAGGTTGATTATCAAATTGACTAGGAGATGAAAATAAAACGCTATGATTCAAATCATTTCTCACATATGCCGCAACTCCACCACCACGTTTACCAACTCTATCTCGACGAACTAACTTATAATTATTAATACTTAAAATACTGTCAGTTACCTCCTCAGTCAACCACGTTTCACTCAAGGCCACAAAATGATATTCAGTTTGTAATAAATAAGCATTTAAAAGATTAAAATTTGATTTTAACGAATTAATGTTAACATGGCAAATTTTTAAACAAGAACTTCTAGAACTTTCACCGGAGTAAACACAATCAGATACATTATTAGAACAAGAAGGCCGAGAAGACACCACGGGTATTCATTGCGTTAACAAGTCCATATCCCCAATTGAGTTGATCCTAATGATTCCATCCTTATCAGCTCGCCTCACAAAGATCGTACCATCCCTAAGCCACACATATTTGTAATGCAACAGCTTTGCCTTATTTCTTACTTTTTGCAGCAAATTGTAAAGGTCTGAAGGCAAATACGCATTTACATAGATGCGAATTTTTTCAAAGGGTGGGTCGACTTCAGTGGAAAAAAGGGACTTTTTACACTTCATGGCGGTTATAAATTCACTGCTAGGTTTAGTAGATGAAAAACGGACTAGTACGGGACGAATACTTGTCACCAGCGTATCATGAGGTTTGGCAGGAGGGTTTTTAGATGACATTCTAAAAGTATCAACAATTTCAACTGGGGAAAGAACAACATTTAACACAGAAGCAACAGCATAAATAACACTTCTCAAGTTTTCACCATCTGACTCAGGTAATCCGGATATGACTAATGAGTCAGCACACTGCTTTGCTTCAGTCTTCATCAAACGTGTATTAGCCTTTTCACGTTCAGTTTGAAGCTCCTGAATTTTAACTTTCAACGACTCATTTACCTCCGAGATTTCAGATACCCTACTTGATAAAGCTGCCGTTTGCAAACCAATGTCATTCAATTTTACAGCGTTCTCTTCAATTTTTTCCTGCAGGGAAGGAAGACACGCAACCTTCACCTTGATGTCAGTTAGATCTGCTGTAAGTGTCTGCACCTGAGATAAACAAGCTGCAATTGCAGCCATAATTTGATCAAACTGAGAAGAAGAAGTCTCCATAGTTTCCATATGTGAACTTGCTGGCCGTTTATTGTCGATTTTATCTCTATGATTTACTTTGACGGGCTCATAAGTGCACGGAACTAATTCATTCATGTCATTATAAATCTTATGAGAGTAACAAGTGGTATTGGTGTGAAAATACTTATCACATTTTCTACAATAAGCAGCAATATTTATTATATCCTTTTTGCAAAATCTACACACTTGCGGCATATTCAAAAAACAATCTAGTTTTGCATAGAAACAAAACTCTGATGTGCACCCAATAGTAGGCAACCAAACATACACAGGCAAAAATGTTAATGAGCCCCTAAAAGTAGGCAACCCAACACAAATATTGATAATGAAGATAACCAATAGGTGCAATTAGATGGTATGTCAGAATTGTTCTATCACTCTCAAAAGAATATTCAAAGATGGCACTGACGCAAGTCATCAGAAAAAAATGACGTCACTGGGCCAGTCAAAAATTAAATAAAACACCAGATGTATCAATAAATAAAATAAAATTCATAAAATTGGGTCTAAAAAATCATAAAAGGAATTATGATCTCCAGAATATTTCAAAAAAAATGTCAATGAAATTGTAATAATACGAACAATTAAAGAACTTTGGTCCATTATGACACAGCCAACACAAACACAATGAAAGTTTTCACAGAAATCACAAATATGAAATGTTAAGCAGTAAAAAAATGCACGTAAATCACTGCACAAAATCATAACAGTGTCCAAAATTATGTCCAATGCACATTCAGTTAAAAGAAATGAAAATTGACAAAACAATAACAAAACTTTCTGGAGCACTCAAAATAACATCTGTTCTTTGTATCGGTACAAGTTGATTTAGTTACATGTCCTTATGATAAATCTCATAGATTGAGAAAAGAGAGAATCGTTCGGCATTTAATAAAATGCAGAAGTAACAATTACCCACAATCTGAAGAAACAATTATTTGCCCTCATGCAGGATTTCTTGAAGTTAGAGTTATGGAATTAGAATACCATTTAGAATCGTGCACAAGGAAATAATATAAAATTTACAAAATTTTGTAGAATTTTGTATCGCCTTATTTCTTAAATTGATTTAAAAACATGAAAAAAAATCTAATCCAAAAGAGTATCGAAAAAATTTTTAAAAAAGGAATTACACAGGCCTACAAAATTTAGAATTTTGTAAGACCCATAAACGGGATGAGTCATTTCCGATGTAATTTATCACCCTGAATCCAAAACTGACAGCGAAATTTCTCTATCACGTCAGGATTCTGAGATATTCTAACCTAAAAGAGTGAAAAAGGCCATTTTTTGCAACATTCGACTCTCAATAAAATCTACAAATTTTTTTTTATTATTAAAACAAATTTTAAAAGAAAGTTTAATTAATTACCTTTCAAAATATTCTACACCAATCCGATCCGACTTTGTTTCACTATGGTACAATAATTTAATGTTTCGGTTACACGACCTAAAAACTGAGAAAAGGAAAAATAGAATAATTGAAAAGTACTTTAACTTAAGCATCTGATTCTTAATATTTTGGGATCGTTGATTAGAAAACCGATGTTGGATTTTGAAATTTAAAATGGCGGATAAAATATAACTACATATCGAATCTAATATGGTGAGTACTCTATAAAAATTTATCCAAATTTCTTATAATTCAATTCTTTCGGGGATTTTTTGTTAGCTAATTACGAATCCGATGTCGAATTTTATAAAAAAGGAACTTTTAATTTTTAGGATGTTTTTTGTCCGGTCATTTATTGCCAAATTTTGTAGTCTATTTAATTGAAAGATGTTATTAAAATCGAGAAACATAAAAATTTGAACATTTAGGGCATGATTCATACACTCTTTTAGAGAAGAAAATGAAGTTTTATTTTTCTTTATGGAAATTTACACGTTTTTCTTCAAAGGATCTTCGTAGTAGCTTTCGTTTATTAGAATGTAACCATTTTGCATTTCGAAAATCTGACATCGGATTCGTAATTAGCGACCTCAAAAACCCCAGAGTAAAAAGTTTCAAGCGAATCCGATCAATTATTTTATTTTGACAGCCGCCATATTAGATCCGCCATTTTGAATTTCAAAATCCAACATCGGTTTTCTAATCAACGATCCAAAAATATTAAGAATCAGATGGTTAAGTTAAAGTACTTTCCAATTATTCTATTTTTCCTTTTCTCAGTTTTTAGGTCGTGTAACCAAAACTTTAAATTGTTGTACCATAGTGAAAAAAAGTCGGATCGGATTGGTGTAGAATATTTTGAAAGGTAATTAATTGTACTTTCTTTAAAAATTTGTTCTAATAATAAAAAAAAATTTGTAGATTTTATTGAGAGTCGAATGTTGCCAAAATTGTCCTTTTTCACTCTTTTAGGTTAGAATATAGCAGAATCGTTACGTGATAGAGCAATTTCGCTTCCAGTATTAGATTCAGGGTGATAAATTACATCGGAAATGACTTATCCCGTTTCTGGGTCTGAAATTTGTAGGCCTGTGTTATTGAAACTATTCCATCTCCTTATCCTATTCCAATTAAACAACCTTATAAAAATAGAATTATTATAAGATTTTAAAATTCTATTACTTCCTTATCCCAAAATAAATAAAAGAAGAAAAATTTATTTCAAAATATTAAAAAAATTTTGAAACCAATTTTACTGTTCATACGCGCAGGTACACAATAGCTGCATTAGCGCATGCGTGTCACTGCAGCATTGAATATTTTATTATTATAATTAAAAAGGATAATTAATTTTATTTTTTCTATAAATTAAAATTAATTGAAAAATTTCTTTTTTCTCTAATAGAATATCTTATCCATGGAAAACAATCCTCCTTTAAAAGAATATTCCTCTAATAAAAGGAAACAAGTTGTTCATTTCATGACCATTTAGCTTCCTCAATATATATTATTACATATAATTTTAAAAGTTAAATAATTATAATAGTTTATTAAATATAATTAATAAACCAGGTAAAGTACCCTGAATAAATATTAATTATTCAATTTTTGATTATAGAATAATTATTTTAAAGTGTTATAATAAAATGTCAAAAATACAAAATTTTAATTTTTTGTGAAAAATTAAAATATTTATTAATTCTATAAATTTTGATAAAATATATACTTTATATACATGAATCGATTCGTTTTTATGTCAGGAATGCAATTTTGACAAGAATTATTAAAAATTTTAATGTAGAAAAAAGTTATTTTAAAAAACCAAAAAATTAATTTTTTCAAAAATTAAAAAAATTTTGAAAAATTTTTTGTTTATATATTTTTGAAAATCCTTCTGTCTGATTCTTGGTATTCATGACCGTAATACACCTACAAAATCTTATCAAAATCCATCAAGATGTGCAAGAGAAAATTTGTCCACAAGAATCGGTGACATACACACACACACACACACACACATACACCCATACACCCACACACACACACATACATACACACATACATCCGGACATTTGTTCCTCTCGACGAATTATATATACTACACTTGAAAATTTGTAAAAATAATTGATTTTAAAAAATTCGGAAATCGACATCACTATAAGGCTTCCTTTATGAGGAAGCAAAAAGGAAATAAAAAATTCAAAACTATTTTAAATAGTTCGTAGATGTATTATAATTTAGTAAAAAGACCTATTAAAACTGTTCCTGCTGCAATTATTAAATCGATAATACGAGCATCTGTACAAATCGAGCAAACGCAACCTGAAAATTATGTAGAAATAGATTTAGCTATTAAAGAGGCTATTTTTCAAAGAACTCGGGCTCTTGCAGAAGAAAGTCATGTACGAAATTTAGTGGTCCCAGACATTGTTGAAATTGACCTAACAGACTAGACATTGATTTTCATAAATTTTGTTTTTAGTGTCTCAGTGTTTTTCAACAAAGAAAATTTACACCAGAACTCAAAGGAGAGCATTTAATAGGATGATGATGGATGATGAGGAACCTATGTTCAATTCAAAATCAATTGATATTAAAGATTATTTGCGTTTAGATCATTTAAATCCCATCGAAAAAGATCATGTTTTGCAATTAGTTAGGAAATATAGACAACATTTTTTCCTTCTAGGTGATGAACTCACTGGAACAGATAAAGTAATGCGTAGAATTCCTACTACAGATGATATTCCTGTATTTTCTAAGCAATACAAATTTCCTCATTCTATGAAAAAAGAAATTATTAGATAGGTAAAAGAATTATTAGATGCAGGGATTATAAAACCTTCCAATTCTCAGTACAGCACACCATTGTGGATAGTACAGAAAAAACCAGATTCTGAAGGAAATATTAAATAGAGAGTAGTATTAGATTTTAGAGCCCTTAACGAGAAAACTCTGGGGGACGCGTACCCATTGCCTAACATCACGGAAATTTTCGTTCAGGTAGGGGGCGCTAAATACTACTCAGTTCTTGATTTGGCTAAAGGTTTTCCTTAAATTAAAATGGATCCTAGGGTGCCCATAAAACAGCCTTTAGTACACCATTCAGACATTATGAATTCACCCGTATGCCTTTTGGTCTCAAAACGGCCCTTGCTACATTTCAGCGCCTTATGGACCAAGTTTTAAAAGGGTTACAAGGTGAAATTCTTTTTGTATATTTGGGTGACATAGTAATCTATGCTAATAGCATTGAAGAGCATGATCACAAATTAAATCTTTTGTTTGAAAGATTAAGTGATGCAAACTTATAATTACAAGTCGACAAATGTGAATTTTTAAAAACAGAAGTTTTATACTTAGGGCACGTTCTTAGCGAAAAAGGATTAAAAGTCCACCCTAAGAAAGTCAAAGCGGTTCAAAAATTCCCTAACCCTAAAAATGTTAAAAACACTCGTGAATTTTTAGGACTAGCCGGTTATTATCGAAGATTTATTCAAGATTTCGCGAAAATCGCAAAACCACTTACAAAACTTTTACAAAAAAACATAACGTTTAAGTGGAGTGACAAAGCTGACGAGTCTTTTAACACACTCACAGGTCTTTTATGTAATGCCCCTTTTCTTCAATTTCCAGATTTAGATAAGCCTTACAACATAACCACGGACGCATCAGGTTATGCAATAGGAGGAATATTGTCCCAAGGAGAAATTGGAAAAGACATACCAATTGCTTATTTCTCCTGCGTTTTACGTAGCCCTGAGATTAATTACGAAGTTTATGAAAAAGAGGCCAAAGCTGTAGTCGATTCCAGGGCCGCCAAGCCACAATGTATTGTATAGAAACGTTGAGTTTCGGAACCCGTCTACCGTCGCGCTACTGTCGCACCTCTATACATACAAAGCTTATGTACGTGTTGATGACGTATCATATTGCTGTGACGTGTCATTCATTTTTGAAATGCTTCTATTATTTTCATAGATCAATTTAAATTCTAAAAACTATTTTTACAATATTTATTACTATAATTTTTATTATATTTTGCTATTTCTTTTATCCCTAATAAGTAATATTATATTTATCAGAAATATAATACTTTAATGTTCAAAATTTGGTACAAGATTAAACATTTTATTTATTTCTATAAGGTCAATAAATGATTAAAAAAAATATTAACTACAGAATAAATATTTATTCATTTTTAAAATCATTAATAACAGTTTTAAACATTAATCTTAAACTTAAAAATTCTTAAAATGTAGAAAATATTGTATAAAAAATTATATAAATTTTAATCTAATGTTTTCACCTAAATGATAAAAATAAATTATTTTACTTTTTTCTCTTATAACGCATGCTTGCTTTATATACAATAAGTTGTAGATTATCAGCTTCATTCGGAATATTTACAGAACCTTTAATTAATTTTAATAAATGAGAAAAGTATGAACGAAGCGTCCTGCATGACACGTCATAGCAGTATGATACGTCATCAACACGTACATAAGCTTTGTGTGTATAGAGGTGCGACAGTAGCGCGACGGTAGACGGGTTCCGAAACTCAACGTTTCTATACAATACATTGTGGCTTGGCAGCCCTGGTCGATTCTGTTGAAGCATTTAGGTCATATGTATATGGTAGACAAATCACTATTTATACTGATCATCAACCATTAGTTTGGTTTAAAACCGCCACCTTGAACACAAGGATCCAAAAATGGCGTTTTAAACTTTCCGAATATAAATACACCATTATTCATAGATCAGGACAAACTAACACAAATGCAGATGCTCTTTCCAGAAATCCTATAGAGGAAATGTCGATTAATGTTTTAACCAGAGCCCACAAGAAGGAGTTAGAATCTCGTAATACTGAAGTCTCCCAGAAACCAAATCCCAAACCTTGTTCACCAATTCCAAACGTAGATACGAATCCTAAAATCGATACCGCATCCGTACCTAAAATCCCAGTGGTAAACTCTAAAGAATGTAAAGAAGAAGAGATTCTTAACCCAAGGGAACCCATAGAGCAAGTAACTTTTCAAAGATTTTCTAAACGAAATCTACGCACCCCCAAGCCCAGTTACGAAGAATATGAAAATTCTAAGGAAGAATCCAATGCGGAACCTGTACCTCTAACAAACCCTAAAACTAACTACCAAGAAGATAGTTCGGACGGTTTTGACGAAGAATTCTTTCCTAAAACAAAACATCCACAAACCTCAAAAATTAAAAAAAAGAGAGGACGTCCAAGAAAAATTCCTATCCAAGAAAAAGACATTGTCTCTCGTGATGATATCTTCCCGAACCCGAAAAAACGCTAAAAAAAGAAGATATTTACGCCATGACTCGGATCTTCTTCTACAGATTCCCTAAGTTTTACTCCCCACATTGGAAAACTTAACATAATAAAAACTAGGGAACCCATCCAATACAGGCAAGATAATATAGTGTATTTTGTAACCACTAAAGGCTTTCCTTGTGATCTAGGTGCTGAAAAACTTATGGAACATAATAAAATTCCAAAGAAAGGTACTTTTACAATAGGCGAAATTAATCAAGTTAAATGAAAAAACAATCGATACATGTTTTCTATGTGTCTAAAAGATGAAAATTTTTAATCATTATCACAGATTCGGGATTCAATTCTTCGTTTATTTAGAGATTTAAAAGATGTTTTAGAGGGCTTAAACCAAAACGAATTTTCGATTGCCAAAAGTAAAAAAATTGAAAATTTAGATTGGGAAGAAATATTTAACTTGATTAATTTAGTCTTTAAAGGATTGATATAGCTATGCTAAGCTATAATACTAGTGTCCATGAAACTACCAAACATACTCCTTAAGGTGCCGTCCCATGTCAGCGTGAAACAGGAAACGGAAAACGATCAACCAATAAGAATTTTCTTTTAGAATGATTTCCATTGAATCGGAAGTTGTTATTGGCTAAACGTTTTCCGTTTCACGCTGACATGGGACGGCACCTTTACGAAGTGATATTCGGGCGTTTAGCAGGGCTCCCCTCTAGTGACCCTCTTCGGGAAGATGATCTACTCCCCACTTTTAAAAGGTATGTTTCGGAACTCATAACCCGGTTAAACGGCATACAAAAATTAGTTTATGATAATCAAGTAGCTTCTAAAGAAAGATCTAAAGAATATTTTAATAAAAATATTAATCTCGTAAATTTTAAACTAGGGGATTTTGTTTTTCTTTTAAGTGGTCCTAAACCAGGAAAATTTGAAAATCATTACGATGGACCCTACAAAGTTATTAAAGTTTTGAGTAAAAATAACATTAAGATACAAATTGCAAAAAATCATAAGGTTGTGCATGCAAATCGATTACGAATTTCACATATTAATAAAACCTAAAAGTATCTGTTTCAGAATGATTTTACCAGTGATCTCTTTCCTTTTCCTTCTCACAACATTTACTTGGGGATTCATTGGATACAATTGTGGGGCTAGAGAGTTAAGGGTGTTTTCGACGTCGTCGGTCGTACCGGTCAGTTGCCACATTAAGGTGCTCAAATTGTTTATTTCAGACTATACAGTTCAACCTAAATAGTCTCAAATAAGTACCTTTTTGTGGCAACTGACCGGTACGACCAACGACGTCGAAAAACACCCTAAATGTCACCACAATATCCCTACTAGAAGTGGGAGAATGTGATATACCTGTCAACAATCTCAACATCACTTATCCATATGTACAGTTGTTACAAATTAGCGAATATTCAGAAATTATGGTAAAACAATATAAAGTAGAAATAAGAAGGACAATATAGCGTTGAGGAATGTTTTCTCATGTGTCAATAGTAAACAACGGTGTAAACGAATATATAAAAGAAACTAGCAAAGCAGCATGCGAAAATGCACATCATTGTGGTAAAATGAAAATAAATGATAACGTAATTAACGGGCTTAGAGTCAATAGTACTGTAACTCATTCAGTCACAATAGCTGTCACAATCTGTTATTAGTTTTAAAAAATTCAAAATGACGGATCCAATATGGCGGACGAGTTTTTTAACTGCAGATAAATTAAACATTTTTATTTTTAAACCCTGAATATGAGGTTTAAAATTAGCAACATTAAAAACCCCTAGATATGCAATTACAAGAAAATCTATTCATTTTATTGCATATCGTTTACCTTCTTGAAACCGCCAGAATAAATTTTTCAAATCTAACAACAGATTCGTAATCAGCGACCCCGAAAACCCCCCGAGTAACGAGTTTTAAGTGGATCTGATGAATTTTTAATAAAGACATCCGCCATTTTGAATTTTTAAAAACTAATAATGGATTCGTAATCAGCGACCCCGAAAACCTCCGCGTAACGAGTTTCAAGTGGATCTGATGAATTTTTCATAAAGACATCCGCCATCTTGAATCCGGAATTGTTAATTTTTGAAATCTAACAACAGATTCGTAATCAGCGACCCCGAAAACCCCCCGAGTAACGAGTTTTAAGTGGATCTGATGAATTTTTAATAAAGACATCCGCCATTTTGAATTTTTAAAAACTAATAATGGATTCGTAATCAGCGACCCCGAAAACCTCCGCGTAACGAGTTTCAAGTGGATCTGATGAATTTTTCATAAAGACATCCGCCATCTTGAATCCGGAATTGTTAATTTTTGAAATCTAACAACAGATTCGTAATCAGCGACCCCGAAAACCCCCCGAGTAACGAGTTTTAAGTGGATCTGATGAATTTTTAATAAAGACATCCGCCATATTGGATCCGCCATTTTGAATTTTTAAAAACTAATAATGGATTCGTAATCAGCGACCCCGAAAACCCCCGAGTAACGAGTTTCAAGTGGATCTGATGAATTTTTAATAAAGACATCCGCCATATTGGATCCGCCATTTTGAATTTTTAAAAACTAATAATGGATGCGTAATCAGCGACCCCGAAAACCCCCGAGTAACGAGTTTCAAGTGGATCTGATGAATTTTTAATAAAGACATCCGCCATATTGGATCCGCCATTTTGGATTTTTAAAAGCTAATAATAGATTCGTAATCAGCGACCCCGAAAACCCCCGAGTAACGAGTTTCAAGTGGATCTGATGAATTTTTAATAAAGTCGTCCGCCATATTGAATCCGCCATTTTGGATTTTTAAAAACTAATAATAGATTCGTAATCAGCGACCCCAAAAACCTCCGAGTAACAAGTTTTAGGACATTTGAAATATAAATTGACTTTTGGCCAACCAACAGGTTCTCCTGGCCCACTTGGATACGATGTAATGAAAGGACCCGGGTATATGGCATTAGTTTTGAGTGAGGCAATTCATATAATCAAGTTTACACCTATGGAAGTAAAAATCCAACAAGGAGACAACTGCTTCAGGGAGCTTCAAGTGACGGGAAATAACAAAACCTTCTACCTTGCCCCGAGAACCCACGTTTTAAAAAACTAGACTCTAGAGGAACACAAATACAGTGCAACACTCTTTTACCATCCTACTACCTGGTCAACGAACATTTGTATAAAGTATTACCATTAATAGTTGAAGCTTTACCCCCAACTATACTTCAACCATCAAAATCTAACACCTGGAAGTACACCAATCCAGAAGAACTAGCAACTAGTGGAATTTATACTGAGGAGGAAATCGAACAACTTAAAGACAAAATTATGTTTCCAGTGGAAAAATCTGCTGTACTCAACGACTTGGCATTGAGTATGAGTGGACACCACGATATGGCATCCAGCAATAGTATCCTAAATCTATTCAACGAAGAGGTTGTTGACAAATTTATCAACAACACATGGTCCAAGATGTAGAATAAATTCCTGATCTTCGGTACAGCAAGTGCTGGAATTTTCGCAATTTTAACTATAATACAACTCGTAAATGCTATATTCAACACATTAGCCCACGGATATACTCTACATTCCATTTATGGTTGGTCCTTACACTTACTGGGCGCAATCAGTACATTTGGGAACCAGGCCGGAAAAACCACCTCAATATGTCCCATTACAAGAAGTTTCATCTAGCAAAACCTCGGAAACAGAATCATCAACAGAACCTTCAACGGAAGCTTCAACTTCAGAACAATTATATCCCACCAAAGAATTGCAGAAACACAGTGGATATTTCAACCTAGGTTGAACAATTAATTGTGGGAATTTAATCACAAGAAACGAAGCCTACCCTAAAACCTTTTCATCCATTAAAATAAAACAATATTGTAGTGTTTCTTTTTGGACAATTTTCGACTCCTTTATATTGTGAACTAAGAAATATGGTTATTCTCGTCTTTCATCCTCAACTAACCATTTTACGATGGGGGTGTTACATCTTGTACATTTTTCGAAAACTTATTACATTTTTTTTCTTTCCTTTTCTTTTTTTTCCCACACAAAAATACATGACCCACAAATATTACGTAAAATAGATTAAATAAACTCTGAGTATCTTTTTTCTAAAAAACTAGGTCGCCTACAATTTTATTGCTCACAGATTGTACCTTGAAGAGGGCACTTAACAGTCAACTCTAACCTTTTAAAGAAACCAAATGGAAAACCATAAAAATTGTAACTTGGCGCCAGATGCCTAAAAACGGCCTCCTTCAGGACACAGCTGAGAGCAATAGAAATGTCACTTTCCCTAAAAATAGTAAATTTATATAAAGTAATTAAAGATAAGATATGATTATTATAAAAGGAAAAATATCAAGTACTTTCATCAAAATTCCTTTTAAAATAATAAAACTAAAAGCATAACAAAAGTAACTAGATTATTTTTCTTTATCTCGTTATGAACCTTGATATTTATTCTAAACTTCCAGCAATATATTAACGAAAATGCAATATCACCGAAATTGTCTGCATTTTTTCTATGGAAAACCAATCCTAAAAACTTCGCACCTCTTTTTCCATCTCTATAAAAATATTTTTCCAAAATTAAGAAATTCCCTAAAAATTCAGTGGGGACAAACCTTTAAAAACAGCATCCTCAAAAGGATGTCAAGTCAGTTCTCAATTCAAATTTCTAAGTCAAAATTTCAAGTATCTCAAACATACAAGTTCCCTTTCTATATAAAAAGTAGTGTGTGTCAAAAACATTTATTCCAAGTCTTATTTTTACAAATACACTCAGATGCATTAATTCTGTCCTTCCGGTTTAAATAAATTTTGAAAAGTCGTGTCATTTCTATCAAATATTCTTAGTTCGTGACATACGAATGTTCTCATATGGCATGAACTAAAAACATTTTGATAGACATCATATGACTTTGCAAAATACCGTCAAACCGGAAGGACAGCATTAATGCTGTCCAAGATTTAATTTAAATCGAAATATTGGACACATACAACTTTTCTATTAAAGTAAAGATCGATATATAGTTTATTATTATCGATTACTCGATTTTCGATATATCGATATTACAAATCGATATAATACAAAATTTATATTATTTCACGTCTGAGGAAAAAACAACCTTTAGGGTGGAGTCCCATGGCAGCGTTTTGCGTTGCGTTTTGTAACTAGGCTATAAGTGCAATTAGAGCAAATATATATCTGTATCTTTCTCACGCTAATGGCCTAGTTACAAAACGCAACGCAAAACGCTGCCATGGGACTCCAGCCTTAGTTTTTGAATAAAAAGTGAGTACCAATTTGAAATTACTTGATTTCTTTCTAAACCTTTCTTATAATTTGCACTTTAATGGGACAAACACTCAAATTTCAAAATATTCAACAAAGTAAGATTCGAAGTGTCCCGAACTATTAGGCGAGAGCCTAGGTTCGAATCACAACATTTATTTATTAAATAATTATTTAATTAATAAATAAAAAAACCGCTGCCAAGTTATAAATTTTTGTTATAATTTTGGAAATCATTTCATTCGTTTTCGTAAATCTTGTGTTTATTTCATGAACACTTTGCTTCCTCGTAGAGATGTTAATAACAATAAAGTATAAATTTAGAACAATTATTCTTATGTGCTGTAATATTTTTTTCTCTTTATTTAATACTTTCACATGAAAAAATTTTTTTTCACAATTTCTGTTTTTTAAAATATCAATAACTTCTTTATTTCTAATCGAAATAGCTTCAAAAATAGGTTAAAGCCTAGCAGCTAGACTATTTGACCTAAAGAGTTCAAATTTGGTACAGATACGTATTTTCAAACGTAGATTACAGGAAAAATATGGAGAATGTTCTAAACTTCTAAACTATTCAACATGGAGGGCTAAAATTTGGCATACTGATGTATTTTAACGCGAATATTACAGGAAAAATATAAAGAACTTGCTATGTAATAATGGCCATAGCGTTGTCAAGGAAAAACTAAAAAAAATTTCCTTCTAATTTTTACATTTGTTGACCTAATTAGCTGAAAATTGGTGTACTAGTGTACTGTAACAGTCTGACAACAAAAAAATTTATTTAAAAAAGGTTTTGAAAATTTTTTTTTAAATTTTAATTAATTAATTGAATTAATTACACTGGTCGACAAAAAGTTACTTTTTCTCTGAGTCAAAGATCGGACAATGATATTCTAATAGGATTTCTATCGCTGAACACGAATATGACCTCCAAAAGTGCTCATCATGTCGAGATTTTGAGAAAAATGGACTTTAATTTTCAAAAAACCCTGTTTTTGGCCATTTTTTATCACGTGTAAAGAATGATGCCGACGTGTTAGAATTCTCTAATTAGGCTTCAATTAAAGCTTAAATTATCAACTATAAGAATCAAATTGAAAAAGTTTTGAATCAGTCAAAAATTTTCATGTAGCACAACTTTTCATGTGCCCGCGCGCTCTACTACGGCACTATTACTAATTAATTTTATTTGCGCTATATATTGTTATTTATCATTTAAGGCTCGCTAATTAATACGAATTTTGAAACCACGACTTTGAATTTTTTTATTTTAACTTAAAATTCGAAATCATTGACCTCGAAAACCCCCAAATGCCAAGTTTTCGTCAAATCTATCAATTTTCAAAATTTATATGTTCGCCATTTTAAAACGGCCATAGAATTTTTTAATAACGGCCTTACATTTAATCAGCAACATTCAGCGAGCCCAAAAATAATAAATAACAATAAAATAAGAATAAATTTTTAAGTGAATAAATAAGTGATTGTTTTCTTCCTTTAATTTTGTAACCAAAAATAAAAAAAATGGACAAGTGCGAGTTGTACTCGCACTGCAATAGCGGGTTGCGTACACAAATATTAAAATAATACTTGCAAATTTATCGTTTTTAATTTTTTAAAAATTTAAAAATAAAATTTAAAAAACTGGACAAGCTTGGAACTGAATGGGGTGGTAGCGATTCTACGCAAATAAACCCTACAAAATAAAATTCTACTCAATTAACTCTACACCAGGAAATTGTACACACTACATTTAATAAATTTGATTAATTCTACGCAAATAAATTCTACAGAAAAAAGTCCTACACATTAGAATTAAATAGAACAAAATATATCATTAAAATCTTTTAATTCTACACGATTAAATACTACATCAGAAAATTTGACACAGTTTATTTTAATTAAAATAAAATTCTAATAATAATTTTTTTATTTTAATTAATAATTCTACGCAGTTAATGTCATTGTCATTGAGTACAGACGTGAATTTGTATCGTTCCGTTTAAAATTGAATGTTTTTGTTCGTACGTATTCGTTTTCGACAGTTTGAGGATTCTTTTATATTTTGTGCTTCATTTGTGATCTGAACTTGTGTTTAAAGATTGTATTAATTATTCGTGCATATCTTTTTGAGTGTTCTTCCCATCGCGCCTTTTTTGCGAGTTTTAAGTGATGGTGAAATCTCTCCTCTTTGGTTATTGGTGTTTTGCTGCTTGTACAGTGTTGCCTGTTTTTTCCCCTGCAATGGTGGAACTTCTTTTTTTTGTTATTTGACATTCTAGAGTGGGACAGAACATTTATTGGACTTGATTTTTGCATTTTATTTTATCAGCCGGTTGGAATTTTACAAGTTTAGACTATTTTGCGTTAATACAAGCTATTGTCTGTTTTGTTTTGCTTGTTTCTTTGTTTGTCGTGATGTTTACGGATTCAAATTCAATGGACGAAGCAAATTGGAAGGAGAAGCTTCTCTCTTCGTTGGATAATTTGAATCTCTCTCACACCAATTTGCGTGCTGACATTCAGGCTAGTTCAAAGATAATAGAGTCTTTGAATACAAGAATGAACGATTTCGATGCAAGAGCATCTCGTACTGGCGGGTTTCACGATAGTTAACGACCGCACCAAGGAGGAGAGAGAGAGCCGTAAAAAAACATTATCTTTAGTGCACAAATTAAGAGATCTGGGTCATGAAGCATTCTTGAAAGGCAGGAAAATTTGTATCCAAGACAAACTTTTAACTGAGGAAGCGGCCAAAGCTCTTATTGCCGACAAATATCAGCGTCTGCCATTCCCCCCCTAGACCAAAAAAGGATCGCAAACGAACGAAATCATCTTCACAAGAATCAGAGGAAAAACCTGTTAAGAAAAAAGGTCGTCCTACTAATTTATCAAAATTGGATACTAGTGTTGCTCAGGGTAGTGGGCCTTTGGATGGTTTTTTAGTGCCAGTGGTTCGACTGCTCTTGGTAATACTCCCCGTTCAATTAATCGAGGATCATCGGTTGCTGATGGACCTCAGATGATAGAATAGCAATCATCTACTACTGTTCTCTCAAACGAAGTGAAATTGCATGCTCGGGCAGAAACGATGCCAGAATCTTTAGGCCCCAGGATTATTTTTTGGAACTGTCATGGCGTCGGTAACATCTCGGATGTTGGCGGTGTCATTGGGTCTCACGATATTCTTGGTATCTCTGAAACCTGGTCAATCAACCCTGAGTTGCAGCTTGATCGTTCTTCAGTGTTACGGTCAATAGTCTCACCTGCTACCAGGTCTCATCTTTGCGGGAGAGCAAAGGGCGGTTTGATTCTTTTATTTAATTATAAATTTTATAAGGTTGAGCAATTGTTTATTTCACCAAATTATATTTTCGTTAAAATTGTGTCTTCTGTAGAATCTTATATTTTGGGTCTATTATATATTTCTCCGGACTTAAATATTAATATTTTTTTGGAGGATTTGTTATTGAAATTAATTAATATCGAATCGCGTTACCCGGATTTTCCGGTGGTGATTGGAGGGGATTTTAATTGTAGGCTGTCGGAGTTGAACCAATTGGACTCCGAAATTTTTTCAACATCAAATTTTAACGCTCGCAGGTATTCCTGTGACTTGTTCTCCAATGCCAGAGGTAAAAGTTTAGCTGATTTTATGGACCTTAATAATTTCATTTTGTTAAATGGGCGTTCTTTGAGTGACACTCCTGCGAAATTTACTTTTATGGGGGCTCAGGGGTTTAGTGTAGTGGACTTGGTGTGGTGCTCGTTGGGTTCATTGCCCCTCTTTGAAGACCTTAGTGTGTTACCAATCCCCACTCTCTCCGATCACCTCCCGGTGATCTTGGTCCGTTCCTCGCCTTCCCCCTCCCCTCAAATGGAAGATTCTAATATTGGTCGTAGACTAAAGTTCAATTCATTTAAAGTAGAGGAATATATTACTTCTATGGAGTGGAGAGGGGAGGTAGCAGGCATCGCACAGAGTGTCGACGTTATGAATGATACTATTACTTCGACTATAACTGCTATAGCTAATGATTTAGGCATGTGTAGATCGTCTGTGCGTAATTTGTGTTTTCGTCGTAAGCCTTGGTTTGACGAGGATTGTGTGAGTATGAGAGGCAGAGTGAGAGAGGCTCTTCGCTTGGCCAGGGGTAACAACTTTGCAACCGATTTTAAGAATAAATATATGTTTGTGAAATGCTCTTTTATTAAGCTATTAAAACATAAAAGGATAAATTATCGCAAATCTTTGATTAGTAGCCTTGCTGAGTGTAGGCAATCGACTCATTTTTGGAGAATTGTTAACACTGTTAATTCAAAGGCCTCTCGAGGCACTGTTATTGACCTTCATACATGGGAACGTTTCCTGCACTCATGCTACCCTGATTCATTGCGTCTTGCTCCTCCTGAAACGAGGTTCACTGGACTGACACATCCTATTTTAGATTCATGCTTCTCAACTTATGAGTTAACTAAATGTTTGGATGGCTGTAAGTATGGTAAGGCTCCGGGAGTCGATGGCATTACGTACGAATTTTACAAAAACTTGCCACAGAATTGGGTACTTTATATGGAATGTCTTTTTAATAAAATCTTATCTACAGAAACAGTTCCAAAAGAATGGGGTAGACTCTCTACGTTTATGTTGCTAAAAAAGGGAAATGTAGAAGACCCTGAGAACCACAGACCCATCTCTCTTGTTAGTTGTTTGGCAAAGATTTTCACCCAATTATTGTCTGACCGTCTTGTGGCTTAGGCGTCGGAGTTAGATTTAATTCCGGAACACCAGTCCTGTTTCAGGAGGGGCAGAGGTTGTCTTGACAATCTCTTCACTCTCCTGTCAATCATTCACATACACCTGAATAACCCGGGGGCGGTTGTATACGCGGCTTTCATCGACTTCAAGGGAGCCTTTCCATCTGTTTCGCACCAGCTTCTTTGGCGTAAGTTGAGAAAGTTGGGTTTGAGTGCAAAAATGATAAATATTTTGCAAGACTTCTACGAAAATGCTTTTACTTGTATTAAAACAAATGAGGGTAGTACTAATTATGTTAAAATTAATCGGGGAGTCCTACAGGGGGAGGTTTTGAGTCCCTACCTTTTTCTTTTATTCATTTGTGATATCGAGAAATATTTTTTAACTAAAGGATGCAAGGGGCTTTCTATTAATAATTCCACTGAGTTGTTGATGTTGGGGTATGCGGACGATTACGTCCTTCTGGCGGACTCTCCTACAGAATTAAACAAAAAACTAGAGACACTTTGTGCCTATTGTTCAGAGAACGAACTCACGGTTAATACGCGCAAAACTAATATTGTTATTTTTACTAAATCTGGAAACGCCAAAGCAAACAGATTTAAATCTTTTAAATATGGAGTAACTGATCGCATTGAAGTTGTGAGTGAGTACTGTTATCTGGGTGTGCTTTTTTCGGGATCTGGTTCCTTTCTCCCGGCTGCAAATCGAGCTTCGGAAATGGCTATTTCGGCTGCGGGGGGTGTTCTGAGAACAGTAAATTCATTGGGAGCAGACACGTGGAACACCTACTTAAAATTGTTTGATTCTTTGTCCCTAAGTGTTTTGTTATACGGAGTAATTATTTATGGATTTAAATTTTTGGAGGATCTGGAGGGTGTCCGGCTCGCGTTTCTGAAGAAACTTTTATTTTTACCTATTAACACCCCAAATTATGCTGTTAGATGGGAAACTGGGTCTCTTCACATGGCACACAAAATCTTATCGATCACACTTAACTGGATTTATAAAATATCGTTAATGAATAATTCAAGGTACCCCAGATTATGTTTCGAGAGATTGAGGGTGCTGGCTTTGAGGAGACCCGATTCAAGGTTTAACTGGTTTTCGCATATTCGGAATTTTTTCGTGGATAGCGATTTGAACGAGATGTGGTCCTCCCTTTCTTTGGATACTATTGGTACACTAAGGGTTTCAATTCTTGAGAGATATGAGCGGTTTCTTGTAGAGCGGGATAGAGCGAGGCTTTTGTTATCAAGAAGCCTTTTGATATATCCTAATTTGACCGTTTCTCGTGGAACTCAGGGTTATTTGATTTCTAGACTCCCTCTATTTTATAAAAGGATTTTTGCACAAATTAGATTATTAAATAAATATGTTTGCAGATTGTTTTTGGGTAAGTCGTGTTATACTTTTCGGGTTGACGAATTGTGCAGGGTTTGTCGTGGGGAGAGAGGAAGCCTTTTCCATATTTTGGTTAAATGTCCTGGTTGTATCCATTTGTGGGTGAACGCCTTCCCGGTATTTTTTAAGAACATGGATAATATTGAATTTTCGGATTGGTTGAATTTTTTGTCATCCAATAATGTATATGATATTAAATGTTTTATTAAATTGTTATTAGCAATTTTACCTGCTGACGAAAGCGATGCGATCTCAATGAATTAGGTGTATGTGTATGTGTTCTTCTTTATTTTATTTCATTTGGTTTGTATATGTAAATTTTCGACAGTCTTTGACTGACCTCCGCTTGTGGATATACTTAAATGTTAAAGAACAAGCGTATTGTAGTATTAGTGCTTTGTACGGAAGGGCGTTTTTCTTGTAAGCCCATTGATACTTATTACTTAATACTTAATAAATATATTAATTAAATATTGATTAAATTAAGTTTTAAAAGATTCTAAATAAATAAATTCTACAAATAAATACTCTACACAATAATAATACTAAATAAAATGTAACTTTAAATAAAATTTATTTAATTTCGCACTGTTAAATACTACATTAAAAAATTCTACACAATGTATTTTTAAACGAAGAAAAATATGAATTATTTTTTCAATTTAATTTTTAATTCTCCACACTTTAATTGGACCCAAGAAAACTCTACACATTGGAAAAATATTGATTAAATTAAGTTTAAAAAAATTCTAAAAAAAGAAATTCTACAAATAAATACTCTACACAATAATACACTTGGGTCGCAAAGTTTCAGTACATTTTGACTGTTTACTTGTACATGCTCGCTCCACTTCAAATTTAAATATTTCTGTAAAAATAGATGCAACAGTTATTAAACAAGGATCATTTTAAAGCTCAATAAATTTAGAGTCAAATAGGCAAAAAAATAACCAATTTAATATTGTACATTTGAAAATATAATTCTTTAAAGTTAGAGATTTTTTATGAAAATTGCGATTTCGGAATCTGGAGTTCAAGCGAATGCCAATTGAAGAAAAAATTTTTTTAAGGCTTGACAGTTGTACAAGAACAAGTACAAATTCCATTCTTTAATTCTAGATAAAAATCATTTACAAATATGAAGTATTTTTTCAAATTGTATAAAAATAATTTCTCTTGCTCTAAATTTTTCGAAGAATATAAATTGCAAATTCGTCGTTTCTATTCATTTGTTTTATCAATTAACCACACTTTTGAAAAATATTGAACCTCTTGACTGTAGTGAATTTAAATTATTTACATGAAATTTATCTCTCTTCTTATAATGTTACAAATTTTAACTCGCATTATTACTTATTTTACTTCAAGGTGCAATTTTTTAAATTTTATAATAAAAAAGAGATGCACATTTTTCAAAAATTTGGTTAATTGATAAAACAAGTGAACAGAAATGACGAATTTGCAATTTATATTCCTTTAAAACTTTAGAAAGCAAGAGTAATTATTTTTACAGAATTTAAGGCAAATACTGAATACTTATAAAAGATTTTGGTCTCGAATTAAAGAGTGAAATTTGTACATTATATTGTAAAACTGTCAAATCTTAAAGAAATTTTTTCATTAAATGGCGTTCGCTTAAACACCAGATTACGAAATCGCAATTTTCATAAAAAATCTCTAACTTTAAAGAATTATATTTTCAAATTTACAATATTAAATTGGTTATTTTTTTGCCTATTTGGCTCTAAATTTATTGAGCTTTAAAATAATCCTTGTTTGATAGCTGTTGCATCTATTTTTACAGAAATATTTGAATTTGAAGTGGAGCGAGCATTTACAAGTAAACAGTCAAAATGTACTGAAACTTTGCGACCCGAGTGTAATACTAAATAAAATGTAACTTTAAATAAAATTTATTTAATTTTTCACGGTTAAATACTACATAAAAAAATTCTACGCAACAGGGTCATTTGGGGTAAATGTAAACGGTTTATCTATTTTTTACAAAAAACATCTGTTTTTTTTTGTTAAAAGGTAAAATGGACGGATTTTTTTTGCATGAACTTGCTACTAGAGCTCCCTAGAAAAATGTTATGAGATTCAAAAAAATATTGATGCACCTGAATGGTCTACAACTGACTGTTTACATTTACCCCGAGATTTTGAAATTTGCCTAAAATTCGGGGTAAATGTAAACACCTCTGTAGTTAAGCGAGGTTTAAGAAACAAGTTATTTCAAGCATACTACTGTCTTAAGGGATGGAAAAACTGAAAAAAAAATTATTCGTAGACGTATAGTAAATCAACCAGTTGACTGATAATGTATCATATAAAATAAACAATCAACCATTACAAAATTAGTAATGTAAAAACTTGAATAACTTGAACAATTTTTAATAGATTTTCATTCGACTTGGTAAAAAGAAGTTTTTAAGGTTGCTGAATAAGAATCTAAAATCGAATTTTTAAATTTCAAAATGTCGGATCTAATAGTTTATTCAATTATTTTCTTTTAAAATGTAGTTGGAGTACTGTTTACATTTACCCCGAGTTTTCGAATTCTCGGGGTAAATGTAAACACTTAATTATTTATTAACTAAATTGACGAAAATCAAAAATCAAAGTCAATTTTTGGTGGGGCATGAATAAGGAAGAACCCAGTAAAAAAAAAAGAATTGGAAGATAGCGAAATCGCATTGGCGGTGAGGTTCTGCCAATCCGTTTTCGAGAGAAAACCGAATTGGGAGACTTCTGCCAATGCGATTTCGCTATCTTCCAATTCTTTCCTCTTGAATCTTTCGATTGAACGAATATTAACCCGATTTGGCATTCAAATCGATAAGATTAATTGTTCTCAAGATTAAAAATACCGATTACTAACAAGAAATATGCAATATTAATAAAAAGTGTAAAAATAAATGTGACATGTGGAGAGATGTTACCATAAGCTTTAGCATGGTAAGTAATCCGCAGTGCAACCGATGTTACCGACAGTAAGTTGATGAAAAGAGTGGCAAATTCAAATAGTGAAAATGAATTCAAAACAATTTAAATAATTTGAAGTATCGTTTTCTTATTAATTAAGGTAAGTATATTATTTAAACCAATTTAATATTTAAATGTAATTAATTATATAATAGGGTAAGTATATATTATTAATTGAGACAATTACATTTGTAAATTTAATTTTATATTTATTATCAAAATAACAATATTCATTATTTACTTGATTAATATTATCTTAATATTATTATTACTATTATTTTAATTTAAGTAATTTTTAAAGAAAGACTTATTATGACACATAACTGAAAAACTAATTAGAATTAAATTTTCAAAATATTCAGTTACTTTCACAAATAAAGTTTTTTACCTCAAATAAAATTTTTTTTAAGAGAACGCCAATGAATATGTAATAATGCAAAAAATATACAAAAGTGAATTTTAAAAAAAATCCGAGTTCAGCCCTTTTCGATATTGACTATTCATTTTCACTATTTGAATTTGCCACTCTTTTCATCAACTTACTGTCGGTAACATCGGTTGCACTGCGGATTACTTACCATGCTAAAGCTTATGGTAACATCTCTCCACATGTCACATTTATTTTTACACTTTTTATTAATATTGCATATTTCTTGTTAGTAATCGGTATTTTTAATCTTGAGAACAATTAATCTTATCGATTTGAATGCCAAATCGGGTTAATATTCGTTCAATCGAAAGATTCAAGAGGAAAGAATTGGAAGATAGCGAAATCGCATTGGCAGAAGTCTCCCAATTCGGTTTTCTCTCGAAAACGGATTGGCAGAACCTCACCGCCAATGCGATTTCGCTATCTTCCAATTCTTTTTTTTTTACTGGGAATTACATATTTTTGTTTGATTTTTAAATTTATTTTTATGCAAATGCGAGACAAAATACTGAAACAGAAAAATTTTCAATTTCAAACTTTTTTGCATTAAAAGATAACATACATTAGGGCATTGCCAATTGTCAAAATAAAATATTGGCAATAGTCAGACTTATTTTTTAATTTATAAATTTAGCTGAAAGATCTACTGTTTACATTTACCCCGCGTTTACATTTACCCCAAATGACCCTATAACGAAAAAAATAACAATTATTTTTTTTAAATTAAATTTTTAATATTCTGCACAGTTAAATTGAAAACCAAAAAACTTTACCCAATGAAATAATTTTTTAAAGAAATTTTAAAACTCTAGTCAAATATATTCTTCAAAAAAAACTCTACACATTAAAATAAAATAAATATAAAATTTTTAATCTAATTTGTTTAATTCTACACACTTAAATTCTATATCACAAAATTGTAAACAAATTATTTTTAAGCAAGGAAAAATATTTTCTTTATTTTTTTAATTTAATTTTTAAACCTATACATTTTAATTCAACTCTGGAAAACTCTACACAAATGAGCTTTAAAGTTTTCGCATATTATTTTTAGATAAGATGAAATTATTTTTTTAACTCTACGTAATTAAATTAAACACAACGAAACTCTACAAATGAATTCATTTAATTAGATAAACGATGAAATTAAAACTCTACAAAATAAAACTCAACACAAAATTAGATTAAAAATTTTATATTTATTTTATTTTAATGTGTAAAGTTTTTTTTTAAGAATATATTTGACTAGAGTTTTAAAATTTCCTTAAAAAATTATTTCATTGTGTAAAGTTTTTTGGTTTTTAATTTAACTGTGCAGAATATTAAAAATTTAATTTAAAAAATAATTGTTATTTTTTTCGTTATATTGCGTAGAATTTTTTTATGTAGTATTTAACCGTGAAAAATTAAATAAATTTTATTTAAAGTTACATTTTATTTAGTTCTAATGTGTAGAGTATTTATTTGTAGAATTTCTTTTTTTAGAATTTTTTTAAACTTAATTTAATCAATATTTTTCCAATGTGTAGAGTTTTCTTGGGTCCAATTAAAGTGTGGAGAATTAAAAATTAAATTGAAAAAATAATTCATATTTTTCTTCGTTTAAAAATACATTGTGTAGAATTTTTTAATGTAGTATTTAACAGTGCGAAATTAAATAAATTTTATTTAAAGTTACATTTTATTTAGTATTATTATTGTGTAGAGTATTTATTTGTATAATTTATTTATTTAGAATCTTTTAAAACTTAATTTAATCAATATTTTTCAAATGTGTAGAGTTTTCTGGTGTACAATTTAAATGCGTAGAATTATTAATTAAAATAAAAAAATTATTATTAGAATTTTATTTTAATTAAAATAAACTGTGTCAAATTTTCTGATGTAGTATTTAATCGTGTAGAATTAAAAGATTTTAATGATATATTTTGTTCTATTTAATTCTAATGTGTAGGACTTTTTTCTGTAGAATTTATTTCCGTAGAATTAATCAAATTTATTAAATGTAGTGTGTACAATTTCCTGGTATAGAGTTAATTGAGTAGAATTTTATTTTGTAGGGTTTATTTGCGTAGAATCGCTACCACCCCGAACTGAATTGGCGCGTCCGTACAAAAATATAAAAATAATACTTGTGATATTGTAACAACAATTGGTAGAATTTTTTTCACTTTTGTATTATTTTGGTAAGTTGAATTTTCGACACTAGGTTAAAAATAAATAACAAAGAAAAATGGAAGAATTACATATTTTATATTATAAGCAATAAGCGCAGAAGAACCAATTTTTTAAATTAGTTCCAAAATTGGTTCCTGTTCGCTTATTGCTTATAATATATAATATGTAATACTTCAATTTTTCTTTGTTATTTATTTTTAACCTAGTGTCGACAATTTAACTTACCAAAATAATACAAAAGTGAAAAAAATTCTACCAATTATTGTTACAATATCACAAGTATTATTTTTATATTTTTGTACGGAACCCGCCAATTCAGTGCGAGTGCAACTCGCACTTGTCCAGTTTTTTTTTATAATTGTAGATTATGTAAATGTAAAGCTGAGGGTGGAGTCCCATGGCAGCGTTTTGTAACTAGGCCATGAGTGTGAGAGAGATACAGATATATGTTTGCTCTGTTTTCACTCATAGCCTAGTTACAAAACGCAACGCAAAACGCTGCCATGAGACTCCACCCTGAGGGGGGAATCCCATGGCAGAGTTTTGCGTTGCGTTTTGTAACAAGGCCATGAGTGTGAGAGAGATACAGATATATGTTTGCTCTATTTGCACTCATTGCCTAGTTACAAAACGCAACGCAAAACGCTGCCATGGAACTCCACCCTAAGGGTGCAGTCCCATGCTAAGCAGAAAACAGAATGCAAAGCAGAATTTCGTGAGTGCAAGAGAGATAGTCAGATATCAATATCCTTTCCACTCTCACGAAATTCTGCTTTGCATTCTGTTTTCTGCTCAGCATGGGACTGCACCCTGAGTCTCCAATAGGTGCCAATGTATGTGCAAGTGCCAGTGCCAATGCACAATACATTTTAAATGGGTTTGGCACTGGCACTGGCACTTGCACATGCATATTGGCACCTATTGGAGACTCAGCTTTATATTATAAATAAAAAAACAAACGGCCCGGTTTGCCCTCGGGGGTGGGGCAAACCGGACCGTTTGCAAAAATTTTTAAAGTTAACACAGCAACTAAATAAGAAAGATAAAGTATAGGTGTCTCTGGGAAAAAGTTGCGCAATTAAATGATCTTTCAGGGTGGAGTCCCATGGCAGCGTTTTGCGTTGCGTTTTGTAACTAGGCCATGAGTGTGAGAGAGATACATATATATGGTTGCTCTGTTTGCACTCATAGTCTAGTTACAAAACGCAACGCAAAACGCTGCCATGGGACTCCAGCCTCAAACAAGCCATTGAAAAATGAAATCAGTTGATTCGTTTAGTCACAAGAGTAAAAAGACCGTTAGGGGGACAAATTTAAAATTAAAAAAAAATTTAATATAAAGTTTATAAGGTCTCAAGCCATTAACTTCTATTTTAAATTTAAAAACGTATTCAACAAAAATAATTAATTAAATGTAAAAATTGAGTTAAAATAAATTTATTTCCAACATAAATGTAGTGATTGAGAAGCGCAGTCGTTTCAGCGATCAGAAACAATAACACGCGCGCGAACGCTCAATAAGGACCAGAGTCGCGCACTGCACCGCGGCATAAATGCTTAAAATTAAGCAATTTAAAACTTCGTGCCATTCTTTTTTAACGGGATATTTTTAGTGGTTTATTAAGAACATTTTAGAAATTTTTCAACTTAAAATATCATTCAGAACACTATTTATTTTTAATTGTTTATAAATACACAATTGCATTTTGCACTAAAATTAAATATTTTTATCTGAAAATATTGTCAGTTATACTACATTTAATACCTACCTACCTAAATACTCTGTTTTTAAGAAAATAACATAAATATTTTTAAAATATAATAAAAGCATTGAATACAAATAAGAAAATAATGTTTCATTTTTAAAGAAAAGTACACAATTAATTATTCTCAGGTTTGCATAGATGGATATCTTGGGAAATTATTTTCCTTTTATGTAAAACAAAAAACACTCCAATCGATTAAAAATTGTAGTCTGTACATATTTTTGAGAAGTAAGTTGTAAAAAAACCCTATTGTAAGACGTTTCGTAGAACGCGAGCATCTTGTACGTGCTTCTAAAATTTTGTAAATCTCATTAATCGCATCGGCCCACTACAAAACTTTTAAGAAAATCTTCTGTATATATTTCGAAAATTCATAACTCGAAAATTTAGTCGATTAAAGAAAAAGAAAAAAACACGTATTTTTTTTTCTATACACATTAAGGAAAAATAAATTTAACTAAATTTTTAAGGTCATAGGTCAATCATATGTGGAATTGACCATATATTTTTAATTATTTTGTCAATTTTCACTTTTTACCATCCCATATTTTCAGAATAATATTAACAGTGATGAAGAATATTTAAGATAAAACACGTGTTCTTCACTTTGTAATCTGTAATATTCTGTAATACTCCGTAATATTTATCATGTATAATACTCGCACTCAACCACGTGGAATAAATTAGAACTTCAAAACTGCGCGCGCATAAAAATTTTCAATTATGTCAGCCAATAGCGACCGTCATCATGTTATTTTAACAACCAATTACTATTCTCTACCAAATTTAAAACAAATACAGTCAATCCTCCCCAATGACGATTTTCACAATGAAGAATCCTCCATAATGACGGTTCGGTTTAGTTTCAATATCCGCCATAATGGTGGGATGGCGTTACTTGATTTGACCAAGTTTCAGTGCCGTATTCTTTGGGAGGATAGAAAAAAAAATTTGCAAATATAAATAAATCTATTTATTATATTTATAAGTATAATATAATATTAATAAATAAATTTATTTATTTAATGCTTATTCTTATCTTAAATAATTAAAATGATAATGCATATTATTTTAACTACATTATTCATTTAAATATGTAAATAATTAAAAAGTTTAATTACATATATATTAATATAATAATGCATATATAGTATTAGTATAATATAGAAAATCAATTATTAAAATCATGTTAATTGAATAAGAATTAAAATGTAATATATTAGATACATTTAAGTATTGATAATTAATTAATTTCATAATTAGTACGTTTGAATAAATAATATATACATATATCATTTTTCTACGAAAAATCTCCCAGTGTGTCCCAAACAATATTTATGTATACAATATGGACAGCCCTGAAAAAGTAGTGAGGGGGTATGACGTAGGCAACCGTCAAAGTGAAGGATAAGAGAAGGGGAAATTTCGGGCTAATTCGTCATTGTGGAGGATTGACTGTATATATATATGAGGAGCAAGTTTTCAAAACCCGATAAATCCATTTTTAAAAAATGAGCTATACATGGTTTCTATACATTCTGAACACAAGGAATATGAAAATTTTAGTTTTATACATGAAAAAATCATTTCTATTAGAATTTTGCTTTTATATTTGCTTATTTTATCTAAAACAATTTTTTTTCTTTCATAAAAATATTAAATTTATCTAATTTTGGAATTTTAGAAGCTAATTATAATGACCAATAAATATTAAATGTCAAATCGACATTTCAGCATCAAAATTGCATCAAATTTGACATTATAAATCCTTTTCTGTGCAATATATGGTTAAATCAGTTAGAAATTATTTTTTAGATAAATGTTATGATAATTACAACGTATTTTTTATTATCAACACATTGAAAGTAATTATTGATATTTGACTCTAAAAGATGAAGAGTCGTATTGGCGCTTAATGTTCAAATTACACATAAAATGCTTCTTTCAAATCTACAATTTACTGAAGAAATAATACTAAATAAACTATATACATGACAAATTACAGTTAAAAATATTTATTTATTTTTGCTTCCTCATAGAGGAAGTATCTTTATTTTTTATTATGTGTGAAGCCTAACACATTATAAACTTAGAAAAATAAATTGTTAACGCACCGTATAAAATTTTCTAAAAATCAACATCAGATTCAGTATCAGCGACCCATAAAACTCTGAGTAACAACTTTCAACGAAATCTGATGAATTAAACAAATTTTTGTCCGCGATATTGGATCCGCCATTTTGAATTTCTGAAAATTAACAACAGATTTGGTATCAGCGATCCCAAAAACTCCCGAGTAACAACTTTCAATTAAATTTGATAAATTAAATTTCTAACGAAGGAGGGAAACATTCGGTGTAAAGTAACGTGCCATCAGTATTACAAATTTGAAAGCGAAACTGAAGTACCCAAGATCTTATCAAAACGCGGAAAATCTGATGCAGATATAGAGCTGGATAAAATTAATTTAGCACACAAAATTTCGAAGGAAAAACTTGAAGATGTTGAAAAATTGCTAATTAAACAATTTGGAAACGCTTGGGACCAACTACCGAATTTGCAGTGGTTTTCATGTTTAAAATTGACACAAAAAATGTTTAAAAAGCTTTGTTAAATGTATTATAAATTCTAAAGTTCATAAACTTAAAAATTCTAATATTATTTTAAAAAAAACTTACATAAGAATTTAATTGTTTATTCAATTCAACACGCGATAAATGACTTTAGTACCTAGAAAAATATATCTATTTTTCACAAATATTATAATTTTCATTTTGATTGCATATAATTTTTAAAACACTAAAATGATTATGAAATAATGTGAGGGACATAAAGGTTAAAAGTTCCAGAGATTCGCCCATATACACTGAGAAAAATAAAAGATTAAATATGACCAAGTTTTAGTTAAAAACAACCGAGCGATGCTGCTAATATAGCACTTGCAATGTGAATTGTTTGCAGTAACCGATCAAATACGATTATAAGTTTCGGTTGAAACTTGTTAAGATTACTCGGTTACTAATAGTCAAGGATTGATGACCCAAAAGCGTCAACCAAGTTACTCGGTTACTGTAGTCACCTAGAAAGGCTACAGTAATAGTATAAACTTGGGTACTGCAGTCAATTAGTTCTGTAAAAAAAGCAAAATATTTTCTAGTATAAAAAAATATTTGCTTGATAAAAAATATTTTTTTTATTGAAAATAAATTTATTTGATTACAAAATTGTATTTTAATGCAAAGGTGGTTTTCTGTGAATCAAAATTACTATTTATGTAATCAACTGAGTTTTTTTAAATAAAATAAAATATGTTTTACTATCTTTAAATATATATAAAAAAATAAGGTTTTCAAATTTACAATGTTTTTAGATTCATTTTAAAATATATATTTATTATAAATATAATTTTATAACAATTTGTGTTGCTACTTACTTACTAGTTGGGAGCGTTAATAAAAATTAAAATATTGATTTTATAAATAACGCATATTTCACAGTGGAATTCCTAAAATGACATATAGCTTTTGCTCCCAGTAGAAAAAATTCTATACACGGACCGCAGAATTCATATACGAGCTCGGTAGCTCGTATGAGAAATATGAGAAATCTCTCGTACGAGCCTTTTCCGTAATGAGAAGTGTATAGATGCTGTTTTACAAGTAAATGTAGATAATAAAAATGAATTTTCAAAGTAAAACAAAGCTAAATTCATAAGGGAAATGAAGTTTTAAGAACAAAAGGATAATTTTGTTCAAAAAATGTATTCACACTGAGAAAAGGTTAAAATTTGATAATTCCTTGTTACTCTAACTTACCGACATTAGATATTTCTCGGATGCGGTAAGCACGATTTTGTATTAGCAGTAGAATAAATAACGTTGCTAAACGAGAAAACTATCAGAAAAAACAAAACTTAACCACACGACATGAATTTAACGGCTCTCTTTGAAAGCGAAATGAATGGACGATATGATGCCTCACGCCTGCTCAATGTTCACTCGGTTAAAATCACATAAGTCAACGTAATTAACAGTAACCGACTTTCATGCGACTTGTTTAAAATTTACCGACTACAAATATAAACTTTAAACAAATTGGTTAAGTAAAAATAATCAAATTCATTATATTTATAAATTGCCTATTTTCATATTAGAATATAACCTATTTTTATGAAGCTCGGTAAATATTAATCATATAGTATTAGTTTGAATTCAAAAAACAAATAGGTTATGACAACTACGAAAGTTTCTTTTAATTATGCCCATTTGAGATTGGTTAAGACAATCCATCGGAGGGGTATTTTTAACAGATGTGTTTTAACCGTCTCAGCTCGGTTGTGATAATCAGTAGAACTTAGTTTCTTTTAAACATATCTTATTTATTTTTAAATACTTTTTTTTAACCGAGCTATTTCTACCACTCGGTTAAACGCAATTTTTCTCAGTGTAACCGCTCGACTCAACTCAGCAACAATGAGTAATTCGATTTGCATCTTTCTTTCACAATAGATTTCTTTAAAACAAGAATTTTATTAGGGGAGAGGGCCCTAAGGTGGTCACCCTAAGAAAAATTTTGTATATTAGTTATAGTATCTTCAAATGTTTTTTGTTATATTGTTATTATTTAAGAAGACGAAGATTTTAGTAAAGTTTTCAGGTAAATAGTCGTATGAGTCTCTTTGTAACGTGAACGTCGTAACATTTCTGTTTTTAAATAATCGAGAAATTTTTTTCTCAAGGTGTTAAAAGCATCGAAATTGGCTATTTTAAATTAGTAAAAATCGTTATAATTATCTTTATATATCATACAATAATATTCCAAATGAATAAAATTATTATTATGCTTTAAAAATTTTGTTCATTAACGTTTAAAAAATTGTGTCTTGGTCCTAAGGTGGACACTTTTGATTTTTTATGAAAATGTATTTAAACGCTATATTTATCAACATTTATCACTGTGAATGTGAATTTTATCAATTTTTAAGTTTTATGATGAATAATAATGAAATAGAATTATTTTCAAAATTTTACCTGTCTAATACATACAAAAAAAGTATCATTTTTGACGAAAGGACAAAGTGCAAAAAAAATTTGTAATATGTTTCTGTGATCCTGAAAAACAATTAATATTAAATAAACAACTTAATAATACTTTTTTTACATTTTTTAAAAACTTTTTCGATGAATTTTTGTATGGTGACCACCTTAGGGCCACTTTTTTAAAAGTCGAATTTTCAACTTTTTTTAAAAAGTGCCATAACTTTTTTTTATTAATGAAATGAAGAAAACTTTATGATAGGAAGTTAGGTAATAATACAAAGTTTCAAACGCCGTATTATTGACCTTTATGTATAATTTCATTTGAAATCTACAATTGTTCAAAAGATGGGTGACCACCTTAGGGCCCTCTCCCCTACTTAAAACTTTTGTATTTTAACTAAAGGTACCGTCCCATGTCTGCGTGAAACGGGAAACGGAAAACGTTCAACCAATAAGAATTTTCTTTCAGAATGATTTCCATTGGATCAGAAGATGTTATTGGCTAAACGTTTTACGTTTCCCGTTTTCACGCAGACATGGGACGGTACCTTAACCCATTAAGGACCAAACGGACGAAATATTAGTGTTGACTTCGAGGAGTTTTCTTTATATGAAAAGGATCCTTAAAAAAACTAATATATACCATACCTAATGTAAAATTTATCGCTCTTTCAGATTCCGTTGTCAAAATTTGTTTATAACAATTATAAAAAAAGTTATGATTAATTTATAAAAAAAACACTATTTTTCGAGAAAAAAAATTCATTTAATGGATATTTTCACACAGAAAAATTAAGGATATTGTCTCGAGAGCTCAAAATATCGCGTCCATGGACCCTCAGCTACAAAAAGTATCAAAAAATAAATTTTAATTCTAAGATGGTGGTCGACAAAATGGCGGCTAAACCTCGAAAAATGGTCCACAAAAGTCCCAACGTGTTAAATAAATGAAATCTCAAATGCACATGCATGAAAATTAGTTTGGTTGAGTTTTTCTGATAGCTGATTACAAATATAATTAGAATTTTAAAATATAATTGTAATTTTAAAAAGTTCAAAATGGCGGATCCAATATGGCGAACGAATTTTTCAAAAATTTTGCTGAATTCACGTGAAACTTGTTACTCGGGGGTTTCTGGGGTCGCTGATTACGAATCCGATGTCAGTTTCACAAAATTCAAAATGGCGGATCCAATATGGCGGATGAATTTTTAAAAAATAACTGAATTCACTTGAAACTTGTTACTCAGGGGTTTTCGGGTTCGCTGATTACGAATATAAAGTTAGTTTTCTAATATTCCAAATGGTAGATCCAACATGGCGGACGAATAATGAAACATTTTCCTGAATTGGGTTGAAACTTGTTACCCAGGGGTTTTTGGGGTCGCTGATTACGAATATAAAATTAGTTTTGAAAAATTCAAAATGGTGGATCCAATATGGCGGATGAATTTACAAATTTATTGTCTATTTTTTAGTAGCAAGTTATTCTTTTTTTAAAATGTTTTTGTCCCTTAGCCGTCGAAATTACAAAAATTAAAAAAAATGAAGACTCTTTAACATGTCCACCTCCTCGCGGTAAGAGTTGGGCAACGGCGAGACTATCAACGGCTAAGGGACAAAAACATTTTAAAAAAAGAATAACTTGCTACTAAAAAATAGACAATAAATTTGTAAATTCATCCGCCATATTGGATCCACCATTTTGAATTTTTGAAAACTAATTTTATATTCGTAATCAGCGACCCCAAAAACCCCTGGGTAACAAGTTTCAACCCAATTCAGGAAAATGTTTCATTATTCGTCCGCCATGTTGGATCTACCATTTGGAATATTAGAAAACTAACTTTATATTCGTAATCAGCGAACCCGAAAACCCCTGAGTAACAAGTTTCAAGTGAATTCAGTTATTTTTTAAAAATTCATCCGCCATATTGGATCCGCCATTTTGAATTTTGTGAAACTGACATCGGATTCGTAATCAGCGACCCCAGAAACCCCCGAGTAACAAGTTTCACGTGAATTCAGCAAAATTTTTGAAAAATTCGTTCGCCATATTGGATCCGCCATTTTGAACTTTTTAAAATTACAATTATATTTTAAAATTCTAATTATATTTGTAATCAGCGATCAGAAAAACTCAACCAAACTAATTTTCATGCATGTGCATTTGAGATTTCATTTATTTAACACGTTGGGACTTTTGTGGACCATTTTTCGAGGTTTAGCCGCCATTTTGTCGACCACCATCTTGGAATTAAAATTTATTTTTTGATACTTTTTGTAGTTGAGGGTCCATGGACGCGATATTTTGAGCTCTCGAGACAATATCCTTAATTTTTCTGTGTGAAAATATCCATTAAATGAATTTTTTTTCTCGAAAAATAGTGTTTTTTTTTATAAATTAATCATAACTTTTTTCATAATTAATAAAATAATAATGATTCTATCACTCGGTTTCCAAATTAATTATGTGTTGAAGTTATCGATCACTCCGAGTCAAGTATCGATCACTCGGAGTGATCGATAACTGCAACACATAATTTTTTTTTATAATTGTTATAAACAAATTTTGACAACGGAATCTGAAAGAGCGATAAATTTTACATTAGGTATGGTATATATTAGTTTTTTTAAGGATCCTTTTCATATAAAGAAAACTCCTCGAATTCAACACTAATATTTCGTCCGTTTGGTCCTTAATGGGTTAAAGGTGCCGTCCCATGTCAGCGGGAAACGGGAAACGAAAAACGTTCAACCAATGAGAAATTTCTTTTAGAATGATTTCCATTGAATCGGAAGTTGTTATTGGCTAAACGTTTTCCGTTTTCCGCTTTCACGCTCACATGGGACTGGCCCTTTTTTCAACTTTGTAATACAAAAATTTTGAATCTATGGTAATTTACGATTCCAAATGTTTTTTAAAAATAAATTTTAGATATTTGGAATCGTAAAATACCATAGATTCTAAATTTTTATATTACAAACTTGAATTAGTTAAAATGCAGTAGTTTTAAGTTATAAAATTCTTGTTTTAAAGAAATCCATTGTGAAAGAACGATGCGTATCGAACTACTCATTGTTGCCGAGTTGAGTCGAGCGGTCAAAAGGAGACCTTTGTCCTGTGAGTTTATGGTTTTTAACAAAAATTTTATGACTTGAAATTTGTTTAATTCAACTAATTAAAGTTTATAATTAAAAAATTAAGAATCTGTGATATTTCATGATTTCAAATATCTAAAATTTATTTTTAAAATATTAATTTGAAGATATTAAAAGATACCCTTCAAGTATGGTTAGCCTGGGTTATAAAGTGATGTGAGAAGTTGACAGAGTTTTCACTAAACATCAAATCCATACTTTAAAATTCTGTCAAAAATCAATAAAAAAATCACAAATTATCAGAGTCACCAAAAAGCATCAGAAAATCTGAAGAGTAATCAGAATGTTTGATGTTTTGTAATGATTCTTCATTTTTTTTTTTTAGTAGGGGGTGATAATGATTTCAAACTAATAGAAAGAATATGGAAACAAAAAAAAGTTTATTCCAAAGTCCTATTGATTCTAACAGTCTATACAATTTTCAAGATCAAAGTTGTCCATTGCGAGACCCTCAAGATTTTCCATTAGCTTCATTAACCAGAAAAATAGTTGTTAAAAATGAATAAAGAAGAAAAGTTACGTTATTCCTTTGTTACATGTATGATGTAGATCATGTTTATTGTTTCCAAACCTTTTTTTTATTTTTAAACTGTCATATTTGTAACTTTCAACTTTTTAATAATGCAAATTATTTGCGCCACAAAATTTGCTGACGATGTTCAGTATAATCTAATTTTTGTTGTCAATTCTTGGTTTGAATTATTTATACTTTTTTATCAAAAATAGTTAGACTAACTAAATAAGTAGTTTTTTTATTACTATTTACTCTACTAAGGGGATGCAGTTGAAAATATCACATGAATTTTTTTAAGTTTTTACAGGAAAATTCAGAAACTATTTTTTTAAATGTTGTACAATTTTTTATAGACATTTTTCTTTAAAAAAATAAAAAAACTATGTTTTTGAGTCATTTTTATACCCACGTAAAAAATAACAGAGGGTAAAAATGAAAAACTTGAGAGATTGTTTCATCATTTTTTCTTTATTACATATTTGTTCCAAAATGTTTTAAATGAGTAATTTTATGATACTAACATAAGGAACATTTTAAAGCAAAAAAGGAATAATCTATTTTTGTAAAATTCTTGTTGAAAAAGTCCCCCTAATAAAGATTTTTTTACAATTAATTAAAAACAATATTAATAGGAGATATTGGGGTATTGTGGGACACACTTTTTCATAGCTCAATATATCTTACACAAAAATGTTTCTTCAAATTTTTTGTGTAAAAAAGTAGGTATGAACTAACAAATATCATAGTCAGTTTCCCAAAATTATCACTCACGTAAAAGACATTTGATGTTTAGCAAAGAGTGCACTTTTATCATTTTTAAAGATGGTGGAAAATTATAGGCCACTGCTTAAATTCAGTTAAAAATTCAAAATAACAATAAAATATATATACACAATAGTCATTCATAAAAGTTCAGATATGGACAGAATAGGTAGAATAAATACGACCTTTATTGTATTTATTATATTCTAAATAATTTGTAGTAAAGTAGTAACAATTTTCTGAAAATTGAATACATCAATTTTAAGTAGAATATTATGCGATTTAAAAAAAATTGAAAAATAAATTTTATTAAAATTGTTAAATTCTTAAAATTATGTTAAGTAGTTCCCATCATTGACATCACAGACGAGTCGAAGGAACTGAAAGAAAGAAAATAATTGAATTTAATGAACTTAATTAAGTGTAAATCGAGGTAAATAAAATTTTATAATTTTATTTAACATATTTACTTTGAGCGAATTTGATCTCCTGGTGTGTAAAACGGATTACAGACAGCATTTGAATAAGCAGCATGCAGTTTTCGAAAAATCTGTAAAGGAAAATTATTTTCACAAGGTTTGTCTAACATTCTCATACATAAAACAGTTATTTTTTATACCATTCGGACTTCATTGTCTCTTAACGTTGCATTTGATGATTTCAGAATTATAACAAATTTTATTTTAGTATTAGCTGCATACCCGTATCTGGAAAAAAGTGAAGAATTTTAACATGAAATGTTTTATTTTAAACTGAGTAATTTATATTTTATTTAAATACCAATTAAATTTAAGATATAAATGACTAAGGAGAAATAATGATTTATTTAACATCAAATCAAGCACGGTTTGATAAATTTTTCTAAAAGAAGAAAATAAGCGTTAGAGGGTTGTATTTTAGAGAACAATTAAAATCTGATTTCGTGAGAAATGTAAGAGTGCGACTTCGATGATTATAATTTACGAGGACAGTTGAGGGTTTTTAGAAACAGGTAGAGTTATTTTAATAAGTATTTATTTACCACACAGGTATGAATATATTAGCGGCAGAAAACACCCTAGGGAGCAAAAATGATATTGGATTGATAAAACAGACAAAACATTAAGAACAGTTTTTTCAAAACAGCAACCTACATTTAAATGTATACTACTCTGTGAAGAAATAGATGTGAGAAATCCTTTTATCGCAAAATAGGAATTTTGGTGGGTTTGAATTAAGTTCAACACAAAAATGCTTGCGTATCCAAATTTCTTTCTGATTTATTTTCTAGGATGTCTCCTGATAATTTTGAGCTCAAAAAGAGAAAAATCGCTTGGATCGTTTTTGAAAAAACTCATTTTTCGATATTTTGAAAATATCAATTAACTTTTTTTTCTAAGAAAATAAATACCTTATAGTATGGTTATTATAGGTAAACGTTCTCTAAGTTTTTGTAAAATAATTTGTTTCTTCTTATATGACAATAATTTGTTTCCAGTGAATCTGAAAATAGGGGATGTGTGCTGGTTGTGGGTTTTTGCCTCAAAACATTTGTTTATTTGCATATTATACAAATATATCACAATTTCTGTTTTTTAAAATATCAATAACTTCTTTATTTCTAATCGACATAGCTTCAAAAATAGGTCATTCGAAGGATTTTTTAATGCTCTACAAGTTGGTAACTATGGTTTTATGAAGCTGAAGCTTTAATGTTATTTCTACATTTTACAACAAAATTCTCAAAAAAGTTTTATTTTCCAAAATTTTTTATTTTTAAAAGTTTAATAATTCCGGTGAATATGAACCAAAAATGTTCATTCTGGGCTTAAAAGATGCGTCTAAAAAAACTCTAAAAAATTCGAGAAAAACATTTATAGGTGTCCTAACATTTTTTTAAAGTTATGGGCAAAAAACGTTTTTTTGAAAAATTAAAAATCAAAAAAATAAATAGTTAAACTTTATTAATCTATCTCAAAGTACTCTCATTTTATGTCCGCAGATGAGACCTACAATTTAAACAAAAATTCAGCCCAAAAGCTCTTTATAATTTGGAGATATTTATGAAAATGTGATGTTTACACACACACACACAAACGGATTGACATTTTGTAAAAATGTCATTTTTGAACTCCTGAGGTCAAATAACATAAAGATATGTTAAAAAATCGAACCTGAAAAATTTTGGTCTTACAATACTTCCTCAGTACGAGGAAGCAAAAATAAAGTAACAAACATAAAAGTGTAGTGATGCGTGTCACTTTTTTTCTTTTATTTTAGTCAATATTTAAAGTAAATAAATATAAATCTACAGAAAAAACACTTAAAATTAATAAAGAATTGTTAAATAAATTAATTTTCGTTGATTTTAATACTAATTCATTAATAATTATTAAAACTTTAATTAAATGTAAACAGTGTGGGTAACTATCAAAATTATCCATCAAAGTAGATTTTCCCTAGCGGCGTTCGACCTGATATGCTATAGTGCGTGCTGTTTAGAATACTACTGTAATATCGCCGCGCATTTGTAATGACAGATGGCGAGGTTGACATTCTAATTCTTATTTTTAAAATGGAATTATTATATTTGTTAGCTTAGGCTGCGGTTACACCTCTGCAGGCAGCCTGCCTGCCTGCAGATTGTCATGGTAACGTACAAGAGTAAGAGAGTCAGTGACTTCAAACATCTCCCTTACTCCCGTTGCTCCTGCCTGCGCAGGTAGGCAGCCTGCAGAGGTGTAACCACAGCTTTAGTTAAACAAAATGAAGAAAAGAATAATATTTTAAAAATAAAACATATAATCCCAACCCAAATGAAAAAATTTATGATCCACACCAATGAAAATATTATTCAAACTCCTCCTACATAAAGAAAGAAATGTTTCTATTTGTTGCTTCAGTTGAACAAAATGTGGAGCGAACATATAAAATTTAAGCTCAACCCCTTACAAAAAAATTGACTTCTATCCAATCAAAATAAGATTCAAACTCCTTCTTCAAAGAAAGCAATTTTTTTATTCATTAGTTCAACAGTACAAAAAGGGAGTGAATATTTAATTTTTAAAAAGTTATATTTAGTCTTAACCCATTAAGAAAAAAAGACTTCTAGTCAATAAAAATATATTCCTCCTATTTTCAAAATGTAATGTCTTAAACATATCCATTTTTTGGGGGGTTGGGACTAAATTTTATATTTTTTAAATATTAATATTATCTACATTTTCTTCATTTGAACCCACGAATAAAAAAATATATTTCATTAGGAAAGAGGAGTTTCAATTTTATTTTAATTAGTCTAAAATAACAATTTTTCCTTCAGAGGGTGTGACTAAATTTTATGGTTTTTAAAGTTTCATTTTTTCTCCAATTTGTTTAACCCAATCAACAAATAGAAAAATTGATTTTGAAAATAGGAGGAGCTTGGTTGATATTTTTATTGATCTAAATCATTCATTTTTTCTTAGGGGATTAGTATTATGTTCTATTTTTAAAATATTTTATATGTTATATAAAAAACCAAAAAATTTTTAAATTGCAGCAACCTTTCATTGTAACCTTACGGCAATCTTACTGAGCAACATTGAGGCAAACTTACGGTATCCTTACGGTGTAACCTTGTGACAGGTAGGACATTTCAAGCTTGAGGTAAGCTTACGGTAAGCTTGTGTCAATATTGCGTGACAAGCTTGCCGCAAGGTTGCTACTAGCTTACGTGCTGTCTGGGATATTCTACTACTTATGGGTAAATTAAAGTGGACATCATTTTTAATAGGTTTTGATTGATGCAAAGAATTCAGCACCTAGAGAACGATTACTTATGATAATTTAAGTGATTTAAACCCTAAATAACATTACTATTATTAATTTAAAAAAAAGATAATTGATATTTCAAAAATATCGAAAAATGATTTTTTTTAAAAACGGCCAAAGCGATTTTTCTCTTTTTGGATTTCAAATTATCAGGAGACATCCTAGAAAAGAAATCAGAAAAAAATTTGTTTACGCAAGCATTTTTGGGTTGAACATACCAGCCTGCAAGTAAAAAAAATTTCTTTTGCATAGGCTTTGATTTCCTATTTCGCGCTTCTATTTGAGGGGGCAAGCTCTGACCTGTTGGTAAAACAAAGATCAAATTTTGACGTAATGTGAAGGCCCACATTAAAGCCCCTTTTAAAACCCGTAGCTCAAAAAATAGGTAAAATTAAAGATGTATTTTTATTCGTTATTTATCCTCCTTTTGATCTAGGTAAAAAAATAGGTCAATTTTGACATATGTTTTGATTTATGTTTTTGACCTATATGTCAAAAAATAGGTCAAATTAGAAATAGGTTTTGATATAATGCGAGACCGTTATTTATCCTCCTTTTAAACCTATAGGTCAAAAAATAGGTCAAATTAGACATAAGTTTTGAGGTAATGTGAGGCCGTTATTTGTTCTCTTTTTGATCTACAGGTCAAAAAATAGGTCAAATTAGACATAAATTTTGACGTGATGTGAGGCCGTTATTTATTCTCTTTTAAACCTATAGGTCAAAACATAGGTCAATTTTGACGGCCCTTACTACAAGGGGCCCTTAGAAATCCTGACTCTGCGGCGGCGGTGAAATGTTTTTATATAATCTATATATATATATATATATATATATATATATATTTAGGATACTTTAATTTTTATCTCTCTTTATCTACATGTCATTTGTTGTTTTTATGTCATTAATTATAATATAATGATGACCAGCAGCAATTCACACGCTGACGTTAGTTTACTATTTAGGGTAGAGTGGGGTAAAAAAACTAATAGTGCAGGAAAGCCATTTGGCTTTTATTTTGAAACTATTGAACTATTTTACCAGCCGTTTGAAATATAAGTTTAATTAAGTAAAACCACCTCCGTGACACGACTGTATAAAATCACCCGAAAAATAGAACAGATGTTAAAAGTGGCCACAGAGTGGCGCTGACAGTACTTTGGCCGGTTAAATTGTCAGTTTATATGTTTACCCACCCATGTTTACAATCTGTCAAATAATATTACTTAAAAAAATACAATAATTTTGTATGTATTTTACAATTATTTTTTAGAGAAATGAATTATAATAGGATGTAGAAGCATTTTTAGAGTTAATATTTGAGCATAGTTAAAAAAATAAAAACGGTGAAATGTTTTGCTGTTAACTGTAAGTCTGGCTATGATTGGAAGAATCGGGACTGTATTTATGATTCAAATTCAAATGAAAAAGTTCATTTTTTGCTGTTCCGAATGATTCAAAATATACAAGATTGTGGCGAAAAGCAATTTTTAGAGATGATGTTTCGGTCAAAGGTAAATTCGTTTGCAATAGGTATTTTCATAAAGAATATATTCTTTATGAAAGAATTCTAAAAGCACTTGATGGAACAATGTTAGGAAGGGTATGTATAAAAATATGATTTTAAATACGATATGAGTAATCTAATAATATATCAATATTTATCTATATTTATAATTATATATAATTATAACTTATACTGTTGCAAAAATTTAAAAATAGTTGATACTTATAAGTATCAACTATTTTTCAATGTTTATCAACATCGCTCTGTCGACTTTTGTCTCTTTTGGCTATAGTTCGTTTCGTTCAGCGCCTTGTGTCCGTCTCTCGTCAAGTCAAATTTTAAAAGATAACGCGCATGACTGATTTATGGGAAGACGACACATTGGTCAAGACCGCCCTTACCCTTTTCCTTAATAGGTGTATTGCACTTGTCAAGAAAAAGAAGACAGCATTTTTGGATAAATCTAACAAGGATGAAACTATTTTCCAGGAAAGATGAGCAGTGTTTCTGAAATTGTCATCGTTTTTCGTAATACATTCGAGTGGTAGCTCTCTAATTTTCTGGTCGTGTTTTTGGAGAGAGAATCTTTTTGTTAATTATTTCCTTTTGGAGAAATTACTATTTATTTTTGCTTCCTCGTGAGGAAGCTTTGTAGTCGTTCAATTTATAAAATTTTTAAAAATCCTTCAAATAAATTTTGATCTATATAGGACTATATTATGTAAGACCCTGAACAATTGTCCAGATGTATGAATGTGTGTGTATGTGTGAGTGTGTGTGTGTGGATCCCGTTTTTTGTGAACACGATAACTCGAAGAGGTTTCAACGAATTCGGCTGAAAATTGCTAGGCATATTTATCATAAAATATCTCGAAATGGATTTATGGACATTAAAAAATCTATTAAAAATTTTTTTTTACTTTTTTCAAAAAAAAAAAATTTCAAAATTTTTTTTAAATTAAATATTGTAGTTAATATATAATAAAATCTTCTTCTTTGCATCAAGACGAATCGATTGGTATATATAAAGTATAAATTGTATGAGAGTTTATAGAGTTAATGACAATTAAAGCAGAAAAATTACCTTTTTTATCAAAAATTTAGTTGTTTAATCAAAATTAAATTCCAATACAATAAAATTTTACTCATTTTTTTCAATAATCTTATCTGTTGCATTAAAACGGATCGATTGGTATATATAAAGTATATATTGTATTTGAATTTATGGAATTAAACATAATTAAAACCAGGAACCGTCACGGAATCAAAACAAAATTAAAAAATACTTTTGTTTTGATTCGGATATGGGTATCAGAATCAAAATTCCACTCTATTTAGTTCTGATTCCAATATCAAAATCAAAATTCCACTCTATTTCGTTTTGGTTCCAATATCAAAATCAAAATTCCACTCTATTTTGTTTTGGTTCTAATATCAAAATCAAAATTGTTTCTTGTTTTAATTTTGATAAAATAATACTGCGCATGTAGAAATGTCATTGAACCTAAATTTTGTTGCAAATGTCAAATATATCAGAAGGTAATATCGTTTTTACTTACGAAATCTGAAATAGAATTCGAGTCGATTTCTGTTTCTATAAGAAAACCAAATTGCAGTATTACAGTATCAGAATCAAAATAGAAAGTAAATTTTGTTTCGTTACAGTATGAGAATCAAAATTGGATGTGAATTTTGTTTTGTTACAGTATCGGAATCAAAATAGAAAGTAAATTTTGTTTCGTTACAGTATCAGAATCAAAATTGGATGTGAATTTTGTTTTGTTACAGAATCAAAATCAAAATACATTAATAATTTAGTTTTGTTTTGGAATATCGTAACGAAATCAAAATTTGATTTTCGTGGCGGTCCCTGATTAAAACCAAAAATTCGCACTTTTATTAGAAATTTATTTCCTTGTTAAAAATCATGTTGCCTTATAATAAAATGTTACTCTTGACTTAAAAACAAACTAAAAATCTTCTTTTCATCAAGACCAATCGATTGATGTATAAAAAGAATATATTTTATTAGCATTAATAGAATTAAATAAAATGAATAAATTCACTTTAAAGCAAATTTTTTGCTTATCGTAAAGATGAAGCAAAATGTATATGTTATGAACATCATAATTCACAACTTGTTTTCATTTTATTAATTATTTTAAGTTTGTTATTTTAATTTTGTTTTATTTAGAAAGTTAAATAAATTTAAGTTATTTTCTTTATTATTTCATTGTGTTTAAATTATTGTTGAGTTTATTATTCGTTGGAGTTTTGGTGGTTTGTTGTTTGGTCAACCGTTGAATTTTGATTTCAAAAAGAGAGACGCGAGACAAGGTTTGTGAGCTTGCAACTTTTACAATTCACAATTGGAGAATCGGCATCAGATTTATTTATTAGCTTTTCCCCCCTTTGGAGATTTTTAATTAAAAATTTTTGGGATTAATTATTTTTTCTAGTTTGGGTTTTTAGATGCAATCAATGGTTTAAAATTACTTAAATTAAAATCTTTGAAAATTACCCTTACACGTATAATAAATGTATTTTATTAAATATAAAATTAATAAATATAATTTAATAACAATAATAATAATGTAATGATCTTAATTTTTAAAGCCTAAGGATTTGCTCGCCGGATGGAGTCCGGGTTAAAATATAAATTATCCTTTATCAAATAAATTAATAAAATGGCGTAAAGCGTCATTACAAAATTTAAGCAAGCTAGTTAGTCAATATAGTGATATCGATAGGTAGGGTAAAGTCAGCAACAAAGCAAAGTTTTAAACCTTCGTAAGAAAATATATTCAAAACAAATAAATAAATATTACAAAAATAATTATTAACGTAGATGAATTTAAAATTAACCAAAGAAAATTAACAATACATAATAAAAATAAATGACTCGATATAATGCAAAAGTAATATAAAAGAAATCAATCAAAACCTAATCTAACTAATAACAACTCAAAAATAACTAAACTAACTAAAATAGAATAGAAACCCTACTTAAAATTCTTGTATAAGTTCTTGTACATTTTCATGCATACGATCACATACTTGATCCTGGTCGTGTTCTCGTACAAGATCAAGCTGTTGAAAATGCCCTTGAATTTGGAACAATGAAAATGTACCAGAAATAATACATGATCATGTATAAAAAAATTTTCAATGCAAGAAATGGTACAAGTTCATGTACAGGAAGAAGCCTGTGATCACGGATGAAATTTTGCTTTATAAGAGAACACGTGTAAGACCAAATACAAGTTCCCGTTCGAGTTCACATGTAGCTTTTAATAACATTTTTTTCTCACATATATTCACGTACAAGATCGTGTGTGTAGCTTCCACACATTGAAATTCCCCTATGTATGATCATGTACAAGAACATGGACTTGTAACTAGGATGGAAAATTTTAAAGATACGTGTTCTTACACGTGAACATGAACAAATTCACCCCCAAAAAAATTTTCCTCATTTTTCTTCTTGTACAATTTCACATACGTGTACTTGTACGCTCTGAATTTTTCCACAAAACCCTCTCATGTACATGAACCTATACATGAAAAAGCAACAGATCTTGCGCATGATCTGTAAGTAATTTCATGTACAGGATCTTGTACAAGAACTTTTAAAAGTAATTTTGCAGGATGATTTTTGGAAAGGAAAATATAAAAGATCCTAAACATGTTCCACCACACTGTATTCCGCATGAAATTTAAGAGCAAGGACATGTCTATTATCTTTTTTATAAAATAGAATATCGTACAGAATTCAGCATGTCATTTCAACTATAAATGACATGATGACCTGCACGATTTTCTTACAAACTTCTGAAAAATATTAAATTTTTATTATTATTTTAGAACTTTACAATACAGTAAACGCTTTTTTATTCGTAAATGTAAGGTAGGGAACGTTCAAATAGCGTCACGTATTTTTTGAACGATCCCCTATTTATCACGTGTAAATTAACAATAGTAATTTACGGTATTTTTCTCATTTCTATACTTAAAAATAATTCATTTTAATAAAAAGAAACGTCAAATTTTAAAAAATGTTTCTGTATGAAAATTGTTTGTCTCTTACAAAAACTGAAAATCTTTTACCGAATTTAAAAATAGATCTTTTACACATGGTATCTAATAAAAAGAAAAATTGAGAAAAATATCGTAAACGTAAAACACTTTGGTTTTAGCAACGTCGTTTAACCAATTTTAATATGATAGCAAATTTGGTACCGCACAAATATACCAATTTTTGTCAGGAATATCTATGGAAACACTAATTTTGTCGATATCATTAACGGAAACTGACACTACTTCTGAACCTATTTCTTCGACCAACTGCAAAATTTTGTGATTTCTAGGAAACGCAGTTTTTGTTTTCAAAATTTTAACCAATACATAATCTTGATTCATTTCTCTATCAACAATGAATTTACAAATTTGAGCATAACTACCATTACAAATCCTAACGAATGTGTCATCGGATCGTGCATTTACTTTCTCTGAGGACAAGTAAAGGCAACCGTCCTTTACCATTTTTGAATAACAGATTGAATTTTGAGAAAGTTGTAATTTTTCTATCCACGCGTTGTCGACTTTCCTAGGTGCTCAAAAATATCTAGCTTTTGATGTTTTTACAGTATTTTGAACTTTTATAGTGCCCAATGAATTGTAAAATTGTTTCGTTTCTATTGAACAACTATCGTAAACCGCTTTTTTAATTAACCTATGACTGAAAGTTAATGCAATATGTCGAGCAACTTGCTGATGTACACCTTTGGCTGAATGGATTGTATTTAACAGTTTGCCGTTCGCAGATTCAAATCCATAAGTAGAATGTGCAAAAAGTGGACTCCAATTGAAAACACTTTGAGGTAAATGCAAAAGGATGTGAACGTTAAACGTCATTGCTACACCTGTGTAGTTTTTTTCAGTGTCCGCCACAAATTTGTGTAGCAAGCTATTAGCATGATTAAGCTCGGCGATTGTAATTACATCTCTCGAAAGAATGTGTAAAGCCTCTACGAGAAGGAGCCAATGTGATACATATTTCTTTTCTAAATACAAAGAAATTATCGGTATGCTATAGTACAAGATCCAATTTTCCCATTCTCTGGCCTTCCAAAATTCTTTATCAGCCAGAGAACGAGAAAGCCGACCAATTTGGTGAGGAACTTTAATTTTTTTCATCAACAAATTTATGTCGGTCAATTGTTGTTTCGTGAGATAAATAGAAGAATGGTTTTTATTACCGAACCAAATATTTGTAAACAATTTTCCGATATTACTCACAATGTGCATTGGATCGGGAGTAAATCCTTCGATAATGTTACATTTTTTGAGAATTACTAATTGAGACGGATTTTTAACACCAAAACACGGTTTGTTTGGCGTTGCTAATTTCATGTGCCGAAGTGTGTCTTGTTCGATTCGTCGTCTAACTGATACTTCCAACAATGGGTATTTATGACTGCCGCCTCTATCTTTATTTGGGGTTGCTACCCATTGACCACGGTGTAAACACCAGGGGCAGCCGTATGCATTATTGAATTGTATAAATCCTTGAATCGGTGGTCTGGCAATTGAATCTACACAGCAAATTAATGTATAAACCTTAACAGAAAGTACTTTGCCTTTAATATTACAATCGACACCTTTCTCGGAGAATACATTTATTTTTTCAACGAAGGGTTTCAAAAAGACATTCATCTCGGGTTTTTTTTGCCGAACCACAATCCCACAATTGACTCGTTCGTTCTCACCTCATAGGGAACCTCATTTAGTTGTAAATAAATCGGCCATATTGAGTAAGAAGAGCTTTCAAATAATGGCGCACCATCTGTATTGAACGTTGTAGTTACATACTGATGTCTTTCATTCTCATTTAAACTATTCACAAACTGTTTGTACATTTGACCATCATAAATGTCTTTTAATACATCTTTTTGAGGCACTCGATGATTCATAATATTACTGTAATAGTCGCTATTTGATTCTAGTAACTCAGAAATTTGCGAGTTAACGTCAAAGTACACAAAGAAATCGTTATACGAAGAGTCTCTAACATTTACATTCAAACCGCAAAAATTACAATTGATTGATTTGCATGAACGTTCAAATTCCCCTATGTATGTACTACAATCGGGGCAAATTCCGTGGAATTTGGCATTACTTGACGGATTAAATAAAGTATCAATTAAGTATCGAGAATCCGGCAAAATATGTAATGGGAACATAGAGTTTATGAGCGAAAAGAGATCAGTTACTGCCGTTTGAGACAAACAATGCCTTATTGAATATTTTAAAAGTATCATGAGTAGTTCCCCTTTCGTTTTATTAACCGGTTGCTTTATAGTTTCCCAGAATTCTGGGTCGTTCATAAGCTTATGAAGTTTCTGGAAGGGTGAATCAATTTCTTCATTCTCATTCGAAGCATGTTCATCGAAGTCATCTGGCATGATTAAAAATTCTTCCATCTCTTGCAAGTAAACATTGCCGACCTAAAAGAATTCATCAATATTATAAAACGACACTTAAATTAATAATAATCAATAAGAGGAAAAGTTTTAGAAGTTTTAGGAGCATAAATAAAAGTTTAAGCATCGAGAGTCAACAGTAAATTATTTGAATAATAGTAACTATAATATATAAAAAATTGGTCAAGTGCGAGTTGTACTCATCGCACTGCAGTGCGAGTACAAATCGCACTTGACCAACTTTTTAGGATAAAGTGGAGAGAAATGCAAAGAATATTTTCATCTTTTAGATATTTAATTTGGTTCTCTGCGCTGAAAATGAGGTCTTTTTGTTTAAATAACTTTGTTAATTAACAATTTTTGACAAATGTTCTAATAACTTATTTGAAGTGTCTGGTCTCCCTGCGTCGAACGCAAAAGACGAAACTTGATTATGTTTAACCGTTTAAAAGATATGGGCATATTTAAAAAATTTTGAGCAATTATTGTATCTTTTACATAAACAATTCTTTTTGCAAAAAAATGAATTTCTTGAAACTTCATACCAAACATTATAATATTACCAAGTTTCAGGAAAATCGGTGATGTTACTTCGAAACGTCCTAAATATGTCGTGGAATACTACCTATTCAATTGATCAGTTTAAAAAAAATCAATTTTTCTAAAACAAGATATGTTTATTTAAATTTAAAGTATTTTCCTTTAACATTGTTAGCCTATGTAAAGTGGATATAAACGGAAATTTTCTTTCAATAACTTTTTAAATTTTCTATAGATTTCTTTAAAAACTAGTATATTATTTAAAAAAATATTTATAAAGTTTAAAACAAAAAGAATTAAAAATATTCACCGTTTCTTTAAAAAAATATAAAAGTTTAAAAATTAATAAGTTTAAGGTTAATGCATTATGAGATTAAAGGAATTATACTATCGTCCGCATGTTGAATTAGGAAGGAAAGTTACGACCGCGGGCAAAGGAGCACTATTTTTTTAAAAGAAACATGGCCAAACTGGGTTAAAAAATTTATATTAACCGTTATTTCTGTAGTAAAAACTCGAATTCATTATATTAACTATTTAATTAATAAGGTTGTAAATAGTGCAAAACACTGCAACCTGATTTATTTATTAAAATTTTTAGATTATAAAAATTGTTTACAATTCTGGAATAGTTTTATTAACCCGTTGCCTGTTTCCGACCCACGGGTAGGTCGTGAAAAATTTGGCCATAACCGTTTCCGACCCACCCGTGGATTGTATTCGCTATCACTTAAAATAAATATAATTTGTATATATCAAACAGTTAGGGTGCTATCCCATGTGAGCAGAATACGTCGACCGAAAGCAGAAAATCATGAGTGCAAAAGAGATAGGTAGATATTGTTGTTCTTTTCACTCTCATGATTTTCTGCTTTCGGTCGACGTATTCTGCTCACATGGTATCGCACCCTTAAGGTCTTAAAACGTTTATTTATCAAGGAATAAAAGAAACTAAGATCTGACTATTCGTCAGATTCCTTTATATTATTAATTAATTAAGACTTTAATTGATGCAATTCTTGTTTTATTTTATTCTTTAGACGCTCATCAGTTATCCTTCAAAAAACTTTTTTCGATGAATTTTCATGTTTTTTGGTCTATTTTTGAAAATCTCCTCTAAATCCTCTCTAAATCTCCCCAGCTCAAGAGATTCACGGGATTTCCGATTCGCCAGGGAACCATTCACATAAAGTTGCACAGGAATAACGTATGAATTTTACTTTACTATTGTAAAATTCTTCACTTGTATAAATTTTCCACAACAGTTATTGAAAATTAATATAAATGTGTAATTTAAAAATATTTGTTAAAATTCACTGAAAATTTGTACATAAAATGTAATATCGAATCTATAATTTCACCAATAAATTTAATTTTACATTATATAGAAAACAAAAATATGAAAAATTTGAACGATTCCAATTATATTTATATTTATTAATTTTAAAAAATTAAAATGACAAACTTACTCCATCCTTGAAATATACTTATAAAAAAAAGTTTGCTAATAACAAATTTCCAAAAATACTACTTTTAGAAAAAAATTAATAAATATTTTTGCTTTTTAAACAAAAAAAAGTCGAAAAGGATTTAAAAAATTATAATTTTTTAAATGATACTGAAAAAAAATCCCCAGATTTTTCGCGATTTCCCGGGTCGCTAAACATCCTAAGTTGGCTTTTTATTTAAACATTTTTACACATTTTTGTTTAGATTCATTATTACATTATTGAAAATTCATACGTCGTTCCTGTGTAATTTTATGTCAATTGCTGTTGGTTTAAAAATTACACATTTTCAGGAAAAAAGTAATTAAGTATATGAAATTTAGATGGACTGATCAATTAAAATTCCTTAAAACTAGTTTTCTTACGTCATTCCTGGTTAAGTTTTATACAATAGTGTGGAATATTCAATACGGGTTTTTTACAGGGTTTTAATGAAAAAAGGTTCTGGTGATGTGTTTGAAAGGTAAGTAAACTTAAACTCAAATCCTTAAAACTAGAAAAAATCAAATGGCAAACCTTCTAAACAACCTTTTACTATTATACGTACGTTTATTAATAAGCTTAAAAATTATTTTTCTTACATTTGGAAACTCCAAATGTCAACAGCAGTTTACTCCCACTGATAATTTATGGTCTTTTAATGGTATCCGTTGATAAAAGTAAAATATTTTATACTGCACATGCGCGAAAATATCGTTTTATTGTGCACGTAAAGCAACAAGTAAACACGAAGTGTATTCCCTAGGGAATAAACTCCGTGTTGACTTGCTGCTCCACACACACAATCAAACGAGCTTTTTGCACATTTGTGGCAAAAAATCGTATGGAACTCGGGTGGGCCTCGTTTATTTGCCTCGCACAATGTTCTCAGAACTCTCGGTCTTACCATCCTCATTACATAGTATACTATTAAAATATCTCATTCGTAATTTTCTTTTTGGAAAATCTGTTTTTAATTAAAATAATAATTATGAGCTAAAAAATTTAAATTTTTTAATTTTTTAAAGCAAAATGAATATATAAAACAAAAAAATTCTTTAAAAATAATAACATCAAGTCTTTTTGGCTGTAAATTTTTTAGATTTTTGAAAAAAAGTATTAACTCAATTTTTTTAATAACCATTGAATTCTTCGTAAAAACTTAAAACAAAAATGATTTTGTCTAAAATTTAAATGAATTCCTTTATACTGGGTGTTCCAGGCGAGCGCGAACATTTTGAGGGTTTTAGGTAAAAAATTTGTCAACTTACAAGGATTCAAAATTAGAAGAGTTAAATTACTAGTTTTGAGAAAAACGAGTTTAAAGTTCGAGTCTATCATTAGCTCCCATGGTAATAAAAATTAAGACCCTAACAAATATTATTATTATTATTACGTGTTAAAATTAAAAAAAAATTTCATATTTATAAAATTAAATTATTATATGACACTCTGAAAATTGTTTTTCATCAATAACAAAATTCAAAAATTTTAATAATTGTTAAAAAAATAACGATTATTTCCTAAAAGAAAATCTATAAAAACAAGAGTCCCTTTTTGCGAATGTCAAAATATATTTTTAATACCTACTTGACAAATGACTAATAAAAAAAAGTTTGAACTCTAAAGGTTACATGAGAGTGCATAGAAAAGTTTTATAGTACCTCATCTGGAACATTTTTGACACGTAACTGTTCTTCTGTAGTATCAATGGCGTCAACCAACGAATGAAGTACTGCGGCATTACTGTGACCCTCTTTTAAAGTATTAAGACTTTCTTCATATTCACCAACAGAATTTCGTTTTCTCCTTTTGGTTCTAATCTCGTGCTGTTTTAAATAAATAAATAATGTTTATCATTTCTTATGTGAAAATTAAATTTAAATTGAGGGTTGGATTTTATAAGGGAATATAGTTTCTGTCATATATATTTTTTTAAATTCCCTGTGATAATTCCAATACTGATATAGCTTGTTTTTTTTAAATAATAATAAATATTAATGAATCTTCAAAAAGAGGATAGTGAGGGAATATATTTTACCTCATGCAACTTTACTGATTCATTACTAGTTTCCATGATTATTACATCTTCATTTGTTGAGGCTGACGAAGAAGGTTCCCATTGTTTGAACTCATGTTCAGATTTGGATCTCAATTTATCAGCATATTCCTGGACACATGTGAATAAAATTTTAATTTTCTAATTTCATGTTGAAAAATACAATGAAATCAGAATTATTTCAGTGTGTATCATATTTTTAAATAGGTTACATACCTGATACTTAGTGCTTATATCTCCAGTTTTTGAAGTTTTTCTTCTAAAAAGTGTTGTTCTTGGAATTTATACATCAGGTTGCAGGAGATATTTTTTGTAACTTACAGGCACTTGTCTCCACATAATGAATATAACCCTGCAATTTTGAAAATGACATAATTGAATACAAAAAATTACGTTACCGTTAAATGGAGTTATTTTTCTCATTTAACGGTGAATTTGTTTACCGGTTTTTGATAATAATTTGCACGGAGAAAAATAATGAGATAATATATCCTATTTGTTATTGGACTCTGCAGCGAGATCCAATGAATTCGTTGGTGCAACTTATTTTTTGGAATTTTTGTTTTGTTTTAAGAATCGTCTTAACTGTATTGTTAACACATTGGAAGCTCATTAAACGGGCATTTTGAATTTTGTAAGCCCGTATACAAATAAATAAATAAAAAAATTAGTTTGGTACTTTTCGATAAAAATGGATTTTTTTCTTTTTCAAAAATTAAAAATTATATTTCTCAAGAAGTATATTTTGAAAAAATATATGTTAAATGGGATATTGTTAAAACATCCTAAAAGCTCATTAAGTTTTTTTCTAAACCAATAATACTTTTGAGATGTAAAATCAATGAAGGGCATAGGAAGATAACCATGCAAAAGTTGTCCTTGCACATATTAAGTTCATATTGATGCCATATTATATATATTTCTACCAAAATGATTATTAAATTACATGAATTTAAACCCCTAATTCGACTTCCTTTGGGAGTTATGGAGGGGGAAAGAAAAATAAAAGGCAAAAATTCAATTTTCTCAAAAACAACTTGATCAATTTCAATGAAATTTAAATATGTTATAAATATAAGAAAGAAAATTATTATTATTTCAAAAATTTTGAATCTAAAATCTCTTGAAATTCAATTATTTCTAAAAATACTATCTGACACTTTTTCAAAATTCAATTACTTATAAAATTTCTAAACTCAAATCTCTTGAAATTCAATTATTTAAAAAAAATCTTTAATTAAAATAAAAATTGGAGGTATCATTTTAAAAAAAAGTGCAAAAAAATTTATTTGAAATTTTCAAAAAAAATTTTGGGGGACTGTTTTTTGAAATTTTTTTTTCCAAATTGTCTTACTCATATTTGTATCATATTTAAATTTCATTGAAAACGGACAAGTGCTTGTCAAGAAAAATGAGTTTTCTGATTTTTTTGGCAATAAACTCATTTTTTGAAAAAGTACATTTTTTAAAAATCTAGAAAAAATATATGTTAAAGGGAACATACTAGGGTGATATTTAAAATAAAAATTAGAAGTGTCACTAAAGAAAGTGCAAAAAGAAATTTTTTTTTAATTTCAGAATTTCTTTTTTGGGGATTATTTTGGGAAAAAAATTCGAAAATTTTTTTCTTTATTGTCGTAATTATATTTATAACATATTTAAATTTCATTGAAATTGATCAAGTGTTTTTTGAAAAAAATGAATTTATTTATTTTTCTCAACCTCCCGCACCATAACTCCCAAAGGATGTGGAATGTGGGGTTAAAACTTACGTAAATTAATAATCATATTGATAGAAATATATGGCATCAATATCAGCTTAATATGTGCGGGGGCAACTTTTGCATGCTTAGCCCCTTATGCCATTTTGGATAATATGTCAATAAGTTTTAATTATATTTCATCTGTGAAAAAGATAGTAATTTATAATTTTTGCAAAAGACCGACAAAGTGGTCACTTCTCTTAAAATTGGGTTTTTAATGAATTTCTCGGTTTTTTACAAACTCAATGGTTAGACTCGATGTATTACATTATTAAAAATTATTATTTATTAATGTAAAAACAAATATAATTTAATTATTAAATAATTGTTAAACTAATAAATGGTTCAATTATTTTCAAAAATAAAAATTTTGAATTTCAATTTTTAGACCTCCATAGAAGGCAGAAATTTACAATGCAGATCGACAAAGTAGTCAATTTTATTTTTTTTAAATCAAAGAAACTAAATACTTAAAGTAAAAATAAACTCCTAAATACTGAGTAATTACACTTGTAAAACCCTATATGTTAATAAAATAATAAGAAAGTCAAGAATTTTTCAGAGAAATTAATAAATTGCAATTATCTCGGAATTGAGAACCGACAAATTGGCCACTTTTCTAGTGGACGAACACAACAAAAATTTTTAAATAATCAAATTTTTAATTAGTTTTCAATTAAGAAAATTTTAGTTTGCTTAAATTTTTACTTAACCTAATTAAATTTGATTCATTAATAGATCACAAATAAATCTTTAGTAATTTTAATGAATATAATTGTTTTTCTGAATTTACTGTTATATTGCAAATGAAAAGCCAGAGTTAATTTTTGCTGTACTTATTTACAGATTTTTAAAGTTAAGAATTATGTCCAACAATTAGAAAATAAAGTTTTAAATGAACATGTACTACATTTTATTCTAAAATGACGAAAATGACCAATTTCGCAAAAAATACTAACCTCAAATATTTGTTACACTTGTCAAATTTTATACATTTAATTGAGAAAAATGCAGTTATACAAACCCAGTGATCTGCTATACGATGAAAGAAAATCCAATATCATCAAGCGTTTTAACAGGAATATTTAACGCAAGTTTTACTGCGCTCTTCATTATAATATAAAATTCACTTTTACACTACATTTCAACAATGTAAACTAATTTTCGTATAATATCACACTTGTTGGTATTTTTATACTTTTTATAATCACTAAAAGCCTTTTATAACTATTTTTTTATATGTAAATAGAATTTATATTGAAAACCCTCTGTCGCCAGTCGCATGAGTTTATAACACAAACACCAAAACTAATAATCAGTTAGAAGCTTCTTCTTCAATATATACATACAAGTGGTTGGATTGATTTCTTTCTTCCAGTTTCAAGTTCAAGTTCACGATCATGAACAGTAGTACATGCGCAGTTTCTGTCAGATACGAAGGCGCCTTTTCAGGAAGCAACACATACGATAGAAAAAGAGAGGCATAGTTATGTCTTTATCTATCTAATGTGTTGCTTTGACGACTGTCGTCTTATGGAACGACACCTTTATTACCGCTAAGAACTAGTCTTGATTACCGCCAAAAATTTTCTTACCAACTTTCGCGTACTTGTTCACTGACAAGTTCACGGACGAACCCAACCTTCATTACCATTTCATTATTATGTGAATTCGCAACCGCCTATGGAACTGCGCGCTTCTATTTATCTCGCGATCATTTTTAAACAAAAACGAAAAGATGAGTACAATAAAATTAGTGAATGTTCAGTACGAAGGCGGTAATGTAACGGAGATTATTTCTATCGACAGAGTAGAAAATTGGGTTCCCTTAACGAAAAGTGAGTTCAAAAAAAAGTATTTGAGTCCACCTTTATTTGATGTTATGTGGTTCGAGTCATCGGATAATGAATGGGTCCTCGTTCAAGCCTCGATTCTTCATGTAGGAGGTTCCAAATTTTTCTATTTACATATTTTTATAAGATAATTATATGTATAATTTTAACCTTCAATTTACAGTTAAAAAATTTGACTTTTTCGATTAATTAATTAATTCATTTTAACAAAATGTTACTTTGTATTTTGTGTAATTCAATATGAAACTTGTTTCTGCTTTGTTCTACTGCAAGAAAAGTGGCATTAAAATTATTTATTCCTTATAAGCATAATGAAACTAGACATAAAAAAGTATTGTTGAAACTTTTTTGGGAAATATTCTTGCTTAAGTAAATTAGAAATTGTAAAAAAATAAGATGTAGGAAACATAAGTTCAATTCTTTTTAATATGTAAACGTCCGAATGAAAAGGTATCATTTTGTCAGTTATAGATTCCGAGATGATCGCGATTTACTAATTTCCAAGGAAAATCTCGAAATTTTTTATATTTTGATTTATTAAATTAATTAAATAAAATTATTCTGCAAAGTCTTAGGCGTCAAATTATGCAGTTTTCATAAATTTATTGCTATTTTATGTATTTTCTTGTTTGAAAAAAAGAAAAAAGGCATCATTTTGTCGGCATTTGTTATTTTCGAGGTTATTTTGAAAATTAGGGGAGGGGGGATTCTAAATCTATTGATTTATCATCTTTAAGGTATTCAGAGATATTCGCATTCTTATCTTTAATTTCATTTTTCTCGAAATGGGGTTTTTGGCATTCTGGACTTTACAATTCTGTAATTCAGCGATTTTTGCACCAAAATGGGCGTGAGATCCTTCAAAAATTTTCCAAATTTAACAAGGAATTTGACCATATAGGTAAGTCCAATAATGCCAAAGTGATACGTTTTCATTCGGACGTTTACATATAATGAAATTTCTGAAAGTATTTAATCGAGCATTTTTCAAATACTTATAAAGCAAGACTGATAAAAATCATGATTTAAAAAAAACTATTTTTTTACTTAAATCAGATTTCTTTAATTTAAATCAAATTTTCTAATAGTAATTTGTAATTATTCATTTTTGAAATGGCTCGTTATTTTATATTAAAAATGATAAAACAGGGTTGCTACAGAACCTGTAAAACCTGGAAATGTTAAGGAATTTTTGAAAAAGGCCTGGAAATCCTGGAGAAGCAATTCAAATTCACGAAGCTGAAGTCTACAACGTTTGTCATCAAGGATTAAAAAAAATTAATATTATTTTTCTAACAAGAAATAAAAACATTTACATTTTACAATTTTTTTAGCAAAATTGTTCATAAAATTTTGTTTAGTTAAAAAGTAGACTAATTATAATAGAAAACAATTACTTTATTAAAAATAGTTGATCATAAACGTTGTGGACTTCAGTCAGGTTTCAAATTCTTGTAATTTTCACTTCTTTAAAGGTTTTACTTTTCTTACAATTTTATCACCTTTTAATAAAAATATGTTTTATAAACATTTGGAAAGTATAAAAATAATTATATTTATGATTCTTTAGATGAAAAAAATTAAATACTGATATCTATTTTTCTAATTTTTAAAATTATAAACAAAAGTATTAATTTTTTAGCCTTGTTGTTTTCTAATATATTTTTCAGTTCCGAATATATTAAAATAAAAGTTAAAAATATACGCTCAATATCAGTTGAACTGGTTATAAAAAGCGCGCTTATGTAAAATGATTTAAGAAAAATAACAATGATTTTTATTTTTAAAGAAATATTCAAAAAAAATTTATTAAAAAACTTTTTTGATATTGAAAATTGTTTTTTTTAATTTGGAATTTCAATGAAGCGTAAAGTAAAAAAGTAGCGTTTCTCTGGGTAAAATAGCCCCGGCTGATTCTTTGGGGCAAGTTTTGGGCCTTTTTTCACACGGTTAATTAATGAAAAATGTAATTTGTAGACCTACAACTAAGTATATGAAATAAATAGTTCTTAAGTGACTCATTAAATTACGAATCGGATTGAAATATTTAACAAAATAATATTTAGAAAATTGAACTTTCGCTACATTGGTTTTAGAATGTTTTTTTAATTTATTCAATAACCGGTATTTTTTGCACAACCGGGTTTTTTTGAAAAAACTGCTTAAAAAATAGTACCAGTATTTAAAAAAAACAGTATTATTTAAAATACCGTTTTAAAAAAGAAAACCGTAAACCGGATTTCAAAACCGAAAATCGATTTCCAAAAATTCTGGGAAAGAAACCGGTATATCGGTTTTCCTTATAAGCCTTCCAGGTATTTTTACCTCTATTTATACCTTTCAATTATTTACAAATTTTTAATTGTTTTATATTTCTTTAAACAAACGAACAATATTTCAAGAATATTATGTTAATAATATTTTGACGTGATATTGTCAATATAAGTATTGTCGAAATTCTCGCCATTGATTTTAATGATTTCTTAGTATAAAAAATTAAAAATCATTTTAATGATTTTGGGCTGCAATGATTTTAATCATTTTGATTTAAATCATAATTTAAATCAAAAAAGTTTTTTCATAAAATTTTCTGAATTTTTCTTTACAAATAAAAATCATTGTTATTTTAATTAAATTTGAATCATTTTACATAAGCGCGCTTTTTATAACCAGTTCAACTGATATTGAGCGTATATTTTTAACTTTTATTTTAATATATTTAAAACTGCAAAATGCATTAGGAACCAAAAAGGCTAAAAAAAATTTTTTTTTATTTCAAATTTTAAATGGAAAAAATAGAAGAATAAAAATCAGTATTTAATTTTTGTCATCCAAACAAGCATAAATATCATTATTCTGCTAATTTCCTAATGTTTTCATAACAGATTTTTTTATTAGAAAGTGATAAAATTGTGAGGACAGTGAAACCTATAAGAACTGATTTAGTCATTTCTTAATTAGATATTTTCAAAAAAGTGTAATTTTGAACTTTTTACAAGAATTTGAATTGCTTTTGAATAAGTTATCAATACTTTCTATTGTTCTTAGTCTTATTTTAAAGGTGATTCGCTACAAAATAAAAAATGCGTATAAGAATTAACGAGTAAGAAATAAGAAAAATTTGATTTAAATAAAAGAAATTGGATTTTTTTTTATTTTATATAAATAAATCTTATATTACAATATATATATATATATATATTATATTATAATATAAATTATAATATCTCCCTACTTGGGAATTCTTTTGAAATTTTAAATTTACCAAGACTTCTTTCCGGATCGCTCGGACTGGAAATGGACCGAGCTCGGTCCGTTCTCCGTCCTTCGTCAAAAAACCCATGAAAAATGTGAAAAATGGTGAAGACAACTGTTTAAATGAATAAATAACAACTTTAAGCTTTTATTCATGCAATAGTTTGCTTCAATTATCTATCTATTAATTTACTGTTAACGTTGAAAGTCTAAAGGTGCCCACCTGGCACTACAATGTTCTATGGAATGAATAAAATCTTTAAGTAGTTGTTTATTCATTCCAAAAGTTGTTTTCACATTTTTCATGGGTTTTTTGACGAGGAAACAAAAAAGGACCGAGAACGGACCGAGCCAGGGGGTAAAGCAAAATCTAATTTCACTGATAAACGTGTAACAGTTGATAAAAGAAAATATTAATTAAATTAAATTCATTGAGAATTAGGAATTGTATTTCCTGTTTTATTTGTGTACTGTTTACTATTTGCAGATGATGAAGACGATATTAAAAAAGAAGTAGCTAAGAGGCCTCGAAAGCCCACTATAAAACTTATAGAATCTTTCAGCCAAAAGCATGACGAGAAAAGAAGTAGGAAAGATGAGAAGGTAAAATTTGAATGGTTTTTTATGACCTAAACTGAAAAAAAGTTAATTGGTAAATTACTTAAAACAATTTTTTATTTTCTTATTTGAAAAAATTTATAACCCCACATCAATGTTTTTAAATAATTATTCCTGTTTTAATTAAACGCTTCAGGTGTAAAAAAATGTTAAAATACTCATTCGAAGGTCGCTTAATAAGTTGTGAAAATGTTCAAAAATGAACTTTTTTAAAAATGGTCAAATTTATAAGATACAGGGACAATTTTGATCCAATGTGAACATAATGGGTTTTAAGTAAAATTAATGAATTTACGTTTTTTAGATTTCCAAAATGGATTCTGCAAAAATGGCAATATACAGGGCTATTCTCGATGCAGTGCAACATTCGCAAGCTGAAAGCAGCAAGGTATTATATATTATTTACATATATCTGTTTATATTAATTAGGTTAAAGTTTTATCTAAATTGCTCAAAAATTTATATATATATATATATATATATATATATATATTTATACGTTTTAAAAAGAATTTGAAAACAGTAAAAAAATGTGTCTATATAAAAATTTGTTTGCGCCCTCCTGTAAAAGCAGTTAGGTTTTTTTTAGAAACACAATATGACAAAAAAAACTTTTTTGTCAAAAATATTGATTAAAACCAAAAGTCACCAAAGTGCGAATTTCGGTCGGCCGCCAGAGCTGGTTCGTTGACCCATGGTAGACCCAACTATGGCTGATGACAGTCAGCAGCCATAATCGGGCCAACCCGATGACTTTGGCACCCACAGTTGAGATACCTTTGATAAAGTTAGTGATTGATAAAACTGGATGCTGAAATATGAAAAATCTAATTCTTAATGGTCCGCCTAAGTTTGGCCGACGGTCGGATAAATTTTTTTCAAGATGCAGCTTATGAGACTATTTTTGTTGCTTGACTCACATGTGATTATCGTGTTCGGCTACGATGCGTAAAGTGCGAGTTCGATCCCTGCGAGCGTCAAATATTTTAATATGGTTATAGGATTTCGTTTAGTGTTTAAATACATAGTGTGAATGAAAAATGAATTTAAAATAATATATGTTATTTGTGTAAATAATTTTTCTAATTTAATGCCGATGATCGGAAAAATTTTGACAGCTAAGGTTGGCCCAAATATGACAGCTATGGTCGGCCCGATTATGGCTATCGACCGTCGGCAAATATAGTCGGCCCACCTTTGGCCTTTTTTGCTTTGGCCTTGGTCGTCCTGACTATGGTACTCATAGTCAACCCAAGTAAGTCGACCATAGGTCGGCCGACGTTATCAATTCGCTAGTTGGCATCACCTGCGTCTGCCATAGGTGGGACAACGTTATCAATTCGCACCTGGGCATACAAATTTTTTAAAAATCGAAAATCTACAAATTATTAGGGTTCCGTACACGGTAGAAACCCTATTAATTTCGGTGTGACAGCATAACAATGTACCCCACTCTTGGGACTCACCGAGAGGGTATTTTCTAAAAAAAAGGTGTATAATCAAATAATACATGATTAAGGTTGATCTTAATATCAACTTTTGCGAAAAACTCAAAATTTTGAAAAATTTATTTAATTTTAACCAAAGCACGTGTAATCCCAGGTTAAAATCCCCGTACAGAATCCTTAAAGGATCCTTTTGGGATCCTGTGCAGGTCCTATGCAGGATCCCGTACCCGTCCTGTAAAGGATCCCGACCGGATCCCGTGCAGGAAATTGGGACAAGGTTCCTCTGCATGTTCCGATCCAGGAACCTTAGCTATCAAAGGTTTCTATAAAGGTCCTGTACAGGAACACTTGCAGGATCATGTACAGGAAACTTTGTAAAGGTTCCTGCATCGGAACCTGCACAGGAACCCTGTTCCAATTTCCTACACGGGATCCGGTCGGGATCCTGTACTGGACGGGTACGGGATCCTGCATAGGACCTGCACAGGATCCCGAGAGGATCATTTAAGGATCCTGTACGGGGATTTTAACCTGGGATTCCCCTGTCGCTCACAATTTTTTATCTATAGAAACCTGCAAAGGGCTTAGGGGGTTAAGTATGCAAAAAATGCCCCCGCTTCTATTTTTCTCAAATTTGGCCCATATGTTACTATCCATATGACTATAACTTTCTGCAATTTTGAACTCAAAATTCGCTTTCTTGAGGGAGTTATGGAGGGGGAAAGCAAAATCAAAAAACTTATTTTTCTCGAAAACTACTGAACCGATATTAATGAAATTTTAAGAGGTTGTAAATATAGATAAGACGATTTTATAAAAAAAATCCAAATTTTTTTTTCGAACAAAAATTTTCAAAAAAAAATTTTGAAATTTTCAAAATTTTTTTTAGGGTTATTTTTTTAAGTAACCACTTTCTCTTTTGTTGTAAAAAGTACCTTATAATGTCCCCTTTAACATATATTTTTTTCAATTTTTTTTAAAATATTGTTTTTGAGTAAAATGTCAAAAACCATGGTCATGCTATTTGTCACGTACGGTAAGGCACATATATACATATGGGCCATATTAATGTGATAGAGTATAGCTAAATAAAAAATTTTGCCCGACATGATTTCAAGATGTGTCACGGTAAAAAACTCAAAAACCCTACCCGAAACATTTTTATGTTGTATGCGAATGGTTAACTAATTAATTATTTATTTAATTACAAAATAATAATTAGGGGTTTTCTGAATACAAGCCTGAAATCGATGTCAAAAAAATTATTTCCTAAGAAAAATCCAAATTTTTTATTGTTACATTAAAAAATTTTTTTTTATCGTTGAAGCGGTACATCACACTTTTTTTATTTAACTTCTTTAACAGTCTTACTTTTTAAAAAATAATGGCCTACATGATTTTAGTGTGCGACACGGTAAAAAAAACTCCAAAAATCCTAAAATTTGATTTTAAAATTTTCGAAATTTTTTTGTTTGTCTAAAAATATTTTTTTAAATCAACTTCAGATTTGTATTTATCAACCTTAATAAGCCACTAGTAATAAGTTGCAAAAATATTTGACAGTTTTTTTAAAATTAAACATTTGCATACAACATAAAAAGGTTCCGTGTAGAGTTTTTGAGTTATTTACCGTGACACATCTTGAAATTATGTCGGGCAAAATTTTTTATTTAGTAGATCACATAAGAGAATGAAATGAGAAAATACTTAAAAATGTCACTTTAATAGAACTGAAAAAAATTTTTTTTGAAAATTTCGAAAAACTTTCATCTTGAAATTTTTTGAAAAAAAAGATTTTTGAAATTTTTTGAAAAAAAAATTTGAAATTTTTTTTTTGGAATCTCTTTAATTGTCTTTTCAACATATCCAAAGCTGATTAAAATACATACAGTAGTTTTTGAGGAAAATGCGTTTTTCGATTTTTTCCCCTCCATAAGTTCCAAAAAACTCAAAATTTTGAGTTAAAAATTTGAAAAAGTTATTTTTAAGTGGGTAGGAATGAATGGGAAAAATATATTCGGGTCACTTTTTCCATACTTATTTAGCTATACCCTATCACATTAATATGGCCTATATGTATATATGTGCATTACCGTACGTGACAAATAGCATGACCATGGTTTTTAACATTTTACTCAAAAACAGTATTTTTAAAAAATTTGAAAAAATATATGTTAAAGGGGACATTATAAGATACTTTTTACAACAAAAGAGAAAGTGGTCACTTAAAAAAATAACCCTAAAAAAATTTTTGAAAATTTCAAAAGTTGTTTTTGAAAATTTTTTTTTGAAAAAAAATTTGGATTTTTTTTATAAAATCGTCTTATCTATATTTACAACCTCTTAAAATTTCATTAAAATCGGTTTAGTAGTTTTTGAGAAAAATAAGTTTTTTGATTTTGCTTTCCCCCTCCATAACTCCCTCAAGAAAGCGAATTTTGAGTTCAAAATTGCAGAAAGTTATAGTCTAATGGATAGTAACATATGGGCCAAATTTGAGAAAAATAGAAGCGGGGGCATTTTTTGCATACTGAACCCCCTAAGCCCTTTACACACCTATTTATTTTTACGTGTAGTTAATAGGAAAAACATAGCAAACATAATTGAAGTTGATTTTGGTATTGATTTTTACGAGAAACTAAAAATTGTTGTAAAAAATTTTAAAAATACGTGTTCCCTTCTTAGCGCTCACAACTTTAGACTACAGAAAAAATATATCAAAAAGGATGGGGATTAATGTTTATAGCGATTTCTGCAAAAAAGTCTAATTTTTAAAATATTTAAAAAAAATTTCATACTTTAAAAAAATTTGTTTACTTTATGCATATCACTCAAAAAATTTTACTAAATAAGGCAACCATACGATGAGATTTTACAATTTTTGATCAAATCGCTAAAGAAAAATTGAAAAAAAGATAAAATAAATGAAATTTTAGGTAAAAATCTGGTGTTACGGAATGGAGTTACGGAATGGGGTTTTAACACCAGGTTTCATTCAAAATTTTAGTTATTTTCCTAATGATTTGAATTTTTCTTTAAGAATTTGACGAAAATTGTTCAATCTCATCGTATGAATGGTAAAAAGTTTTTGAATTTAAATTAATTTTTCTAAATTTGAAATGGCATTTTCAAAAACGTGTAAGTGTGTAAGTGCATTTATTTCAATTATTTATTTATTCATTTTAACACTGTTAATTTACTTTCATTTTAAGGAATTGCCGCCCAAAATGCCAAGTACCTTGGTTAAAAAGAGGGCACTTCTATTGGCCCAACAAGAAAACTTTATTTTTCAATCAAATGATACTGGACATAAGGAAACGGTGAGAATTGGAATCGCAAAGAATCAAAATTCTGCAAAACCACCGCCACCATTAAATCAAGAAAATGGACTTGTTCTAAAAAGACCGATGGAAGAAGACATTGAAAACAGAGAGGATGTTAATCAACCACCTATAGGAAGACCGATAAATCTTGAGAACAGACAAGGGGGGGTAATGAGGGACAACAGGAACCATTAAATCAAGAAAATGGACTTGTTCTACAAATACCGATGGAAGAAGACATTGAAAACAGAGAGGATGTCAATCAACTACCTATAGGAAGACCGATAAATGATGAGAACAGACAAGGGGGGGGCAATGGGGGACAACAGGAGCCATTAAATCAAGAAAATGGACTTGTTCTACAAAGACCGATGGAAGAAGACATTGAAAACAGAGAGGCTGTTAATCAACAACCTATAAGAAGACCGATAAATCATGGGAACAGACAAGGGGGAGGCAATGGGGGACAACAGGAACCAAGAAATAGACGGCCACTCGAATTTAATTTCGAAAACATCAACCACCAGGTACGTTAATATACATTAATTATCTAATATTTTAAGGATCACAGTTCGTCCCCTTTTCCCCTTTTTCTCTCCTTAAATAAAAAAATTCCCCTTTTTCCCCTAAAAACAGGTATTTTCTCCCCTTTTGCCCTTTTTTCAGTCATTTAATTAATATTTTTTTTGTAAAAGTAAAAATTTGCTATACAAGTTTTTTATAATTATTTAGTTTTGTGTAATTTTCAAATAGCTCGCAAAATTTTGCGTTGAAGCTGAGTTCAGTTAAAAAAAACAAATGGTTTGTTTTTAATCCAAAAAATGTATAAACAATTGACAATGTGAGACAATGCTTATTATTTATTATTTTTATTCTTATTTAACAAAGGGGTTATACTTAAATTACGTAACGCTTTTTTCTGGGATTTTAAGCCCCCCCCAACTTCCCCTATGTAACAAAATATTCCATCCATTAGCGCTTTTTTTTCTGTGTATTACAAATATCCTAGACCCCTTCCTCCCCCATGAAGCGTTACGTAATTGAAGTATGGCCCCAAATCTAAATTGTTTTTAATGTTAGGAAATTTAAAAGAAATTTTTACAGATTAAAATTTTCTTTCAATCTGTTTATTTTTCATAACTTTTTTTCTTATATAAATTAACTTAAACTCTGAACAAAAAATTGATCAAAATTAATAATAACTGTTTCTCTAATTCATGAGAAATAATTTTATATGAACAAATTCTAATAAGTACCTATATTTTTGATTTATTTAGAAAGTTATTTTTCAAACTAAATGTCAACAAATTATATAAATTTTAAAGAATTTATTAAAAATATTGTTTCACGTTTGGAACTGCTTATGAGGGAAAAGTGTTGTTGTTTCGAAACAAGATGCTATCAATCTTTATACATTTATTTAAAAGTAAAAATTGCGAATTAATTTTTAACAAAACTTTTTAACTTTTTGACATTTTTAATTAGAACAAACAAATAAAAAAACTGGACTTTTTTTACTTGACGCAGTTTCTGTACAAAATTTAATATAAGTTTAAAAAACCATAATGTTAAGGTTAAAATAAAACAAAAACTGATGATCATTTAGAAAGTGTTTTTTTTAAATAAGACTGATTAAATTAGAAGAGCTCTTTATAAAAGAGAAGAAAAAAAAGTTATTTAAAAAAAAATCAAATTATTAATTTTCTTTTTTTTATAATTCTGTGAAAAGATTTGAATAAACGAAACTGTAAGTTTTCACGAGGATATATGGGAGGATCTAGTAAATACGAGAAAACCAACCATTCTAATAAGAAACACAACAGTGGCAATATGGAAGGACGAGTTGAAAAATAAATGTTTAAATTTAAAGGCACGTGAACGCACTGCGGGTCAAGTAAGGTCCTTGTGTTCACCGCGCAAATTGGAAGCTCTTTACGGTATATTTAATAATACATTACATTTTTTTATTTCTTTGACACTGATTTTAAGGGGTTACGTACACTTAGGATTTTCAATTAACCGATTTTTTTAAATGCATTTTCTAAAAGTATACCATTTCAAAAGTATTCTCTGAAAATTCGAGACAAATCTGACTATTATTTATGGAGATATAGAATTTTGAATGGAGCCGTCTCAACCGTTAGTTACTGTGGCCAGGCGGCGGTATTCAAAACTTTGAACTCGTTTTTTTTACAATAATTTTTTTATAACTGAAAATGTGAGTAAAATTTTGGTCAAAATACAATTTTTGACTTTCGACATCCGCCATTTTGCGAAAAATCAAAATTTTTCAAATCCCTTCGTTCAAGTACCGCATTATATTATTACCAAACGATTTCTTCTTCACTATAATTTCAGAAAATTTTCTTGAAATATATATATTTTGTGTGAAAAAAGATTTGTTATTAATTATTTTAATGTTTTTGTCTTGGCCACAAAAAATTCCTGCAAAACAGTTTTTTTGAAGTTCTAACTGTACGTAGCCCCTTAAATATTTAGATTTGAGTGCTTGCAACATTATACAATGTTTACAGATGTTGTTCACGATCGGTTCAACAGAAATAACGTTAGAAAGAGCCGAAAGCAAATTATAAAATTGTGCAATGAGAAATTATCCTCGAAAATATCAGATCTAAATGCCGACAAGGTGAATGCGAGGGAACTCCGACGTCTACGAGCTTTGGCTGATCGTCTTGGTGGTAATAATTTTTTTAAACAATTTTTGCAAATAATTAAAGTTTATAAAAATGTGTTTCTCTAAATTAGTAATATCAAAACGTTAGTAACTTTGTTATTTTTTTGTCTTGGATTTATTATATTATATTATTCAGAGAAGTTTAAATTTATTTATACAGTTGATTTTATTTTTCATTGTAAAAATGAAGTTTAAAATTTTCGACTTTTTTTACCCAACTTTCACGACTTGCATAGACTAAGGAAGCATGTGTATATGAATGGTCTTGAATTATTTAAATTATATAACAAAATACCATTCTAATGAGCTCGAGAAAACTTGTTTTTGAGAAAAACGCGTTTAAAGTTTTATGTAAGAAAAAATCATTAAAATTTTATATTTACCTTAAATTTGCAATACCTGCGCCATACATTTGTCCTTCAGAATCAAGGGCACCGCGCGGATGTAAAATATAAACTTCTAAAAAAATTTTCGGCTATAGTGATTATTGTTTCTTATTTCTAAAACCGTAAGACACCTTTTTAGCAAAAAAAATTTCGATTTTTTGAAAGTTTCACAGTACTCTAACCCCTTAAGATTTGAGCCGTTTTATATTCATTAAAAAAGCAGATGTCGCACAATTTCCGCCGGTAGTGTATATTCTCTCAAAGTTGATACTTTTTGAGTTAAAATTACAAATGTTCTTTTTCAACTAATTATAATTTTTTGTTTTAGTCTGAATTGTGTAAGTTGTGTATAAGTTTAACGTCTTTAAATGCAAAATACTTTTTTAATGCTTTTTTCCTTCTGTTATACTAGAAGAAGAAAAATAGTAACATATACGAAAGTTATTCCATTTTTATTGAATATTTAAAACTTTTTATAATAAAAGAAAATGTAGCTCCAACGAAAATATTTTAAAATACGTGTCGTTCAAAATTCTTTGAAAAACAATATTTTCACGTTGAAATTCATTTTCAGTTCCAATCTTGTCAAACCTGATCGACTTTAAAAAAACTTTGATCCTTATCAAAAATTAACAGTTGATTAATTTCAATCAAGTTTTGTTTAGAATTTAAACCAAACTAAACCATTGACCTTGTCAGGAAGTTAGTTTATGATTAATGAACAAAAATAATCAAAATACCAACAAAAAGTCAGTTATAACATTTCCGAGGTCATTTACATGAATTGTAACCTGATAATCTCTTTCAAAAGATGCTTGTATTCTTGCTCGAAAGAAAGTCGAGAATAATTTTTCTTGTGCGCCATAATGTCAGGAATTAGGTTGCATATGAAAACTGTTTTTTTGGGAAAACTCGTTTTTTCTCTATAACTTTTACAGTTTTTTACCTTAAAAGCTCAAAATTAGTGTACACACGTGTTTTCGTTAGTAGATTTCACGAAAAATATAGCAGATCCGATTAGAGTCGAATTAAACCTCGTTTTTCTCTTAACTTTTACAATTTTTAACGTAAATAGCTTAAAATTGGTATTCGTAAGTATTTTCACGAGTAAATTTCAAAAAAAATAAATCGGACAATTGGAAATAATGTGAACCTCGTTTTTTTGGAAAAACTAATTTTTCTAGCAAAACTTGTATTTTTTCTTCACTTTTACAATTCTGTCAAGAGAGAATCGAAATGGTTTTTAAGGTTCAAAATTTCCATTTTTGCGACGAAAAATCGAAGTTTACATTGATTATTCTGGTTGCAATTAATTATTTGGTACTCGATTTTAAACATAATATTAACACTTATTTATATTATTCAATCGGTACATTTAGACAATTGAGAATATAGTAAACAATGTTAAATTAATCATTTTCAACAAATGCTTCAGTATTTACATATATTAATAATTATTTTTCATCAATAGATATATTGCATATTAACATTGCGCAAAAAACCGCATTTGATAAATAATTTTCGACATTGACCGCAAAAAAACACAGGACAATATCGACAATATCCGGGCATTATCGAACCTTGCCCAGCTTCTGCAAATTTCCCGTAATATATACAATTCGACAACAATTGTCGTAATACAAAAAAAATGTTAAATACAAATTTTACAAAAAGTATGACCCACACTGTTAAAAATTTTTGTTCTAATTTTTATACAAAAATGTTTGAAGCAATTATCATATACAATTATGAAAAACTGCAACAAACATTTTTAAATTTAATACAAATTTTTGTATTAAATTTTAAAACAAATTTGTTTTAAATTTTCAAACTTTTTTTTTGAAAATTAATACAAAGTGTTTGAATGAAATTTCAAATATTTTTGTTTGAAATTTCAAACAGTTTTGTATGAAATTTCAAACAAAACTTTTTGAAATAACCAAATCATTTAAATATTTATATAAAAAATCAAAATTGTTTACAATGTGTTCTGATGTGTTATAATAAATGTAAATTAAGTAAAAAAAGTATCATTAGCATTATTACGGATTTGCGACACCATGATTTGAACCCTTAAGTCTATATAGTGTTGTCTGTGTATAGTGTGTTTTGTCAAGAGCCATCAACCTTGGGAGCTGCGCCTGGACGCGCTCGACCAAGGGAGGCTATGAAAATCCCTGGCTAAGTGTCGGTTGTAAGAAACATGTGGACCATACCATTTTTTTGACTTCTAAATTTCTAAAGATTTAACATCTTTAAAATTCTCCACCAATCAATTCAAATATATATATATATATATATATATATATATATATATATATATGCTTGAAGTTATTTTATACAAAGTATTTTTGAAACTTTCAAACACTTTTGTATGAAAATATTATAAATTTACAAAACTTTCAAACATATGTGTTTGAAGTTATTCCATACAAAATTTTTTGAAATTTTCAAACACTTTTGTGTGAAAATATTTTAAATTTATAAACTTTTCAAACATATGTGTTTAAAGTTATTTTATACAAAATTTTTTGAAAATTTTAAGCACTTTCTGTATGAAAGTGTTTGAAATTTACAACACTTTCAAACATGCGTTTTTGAAATTATTTCATATACAATATTTGTAAATTTTTAAACACTTTTTGTATGAAAGTGTTGTAAATTTACAATCTTTTTTAAAAGTGCAAATAAAATAAGACGGTCACTACAAATTGAAAATAATTGAGTTTTATTCATCCTTCTAGTAAAAGACAAAATTTTTAAAAAGTTTATTCATGTAGTTTTTAATAAAATCAAATGCTTCTTCCAAAAAGTATTAATTCTTATTTTTTTAACGAAATAATATTTTTCAGTTGGGATATACTTGGACATTCAAAATAAAAAAAACTCGCCACCCTGGTAATATAACTCAATTTCTCAAAAGGATATGAAAAATTCAAAAATCTTTTGGTATTAAAAATTACATTAACATCGCCTTCATATCCATTACATACAAATAAAAATCTATTTAATTTTGTCATAAATAAAATTGTAATCCGTCATTTTAAAAGTAGGTACTTTAATTCCCATTAATGTCTACAATTTATTTTTGCAATAAGCTGTTTTTAAGTTTATTATTCTCGTATAAGATAAGCAGATACTATAGCTACCAAAGTTACTAATTATTTTAATAAACTAATTTTTTGAGCTACTACATAATGTCTCCTGTATGAAAAAGTTAAAATTTTACAATAACCTTGACAATAAAAACTTTCTAACTTTCTTAAAATGTTACAGGTGACAACCCACAACCAGCAGAAGAATAGTATGTTTAACAACATTCTGTTAACCCTCCATCCGTCGCATGGTGAGAAGTTTCCTCACCCAGTTTCTTTTTTTATTTATAACTTTTATAATACAAAAAATTATAATTTCATATTCTCAGTATCTTTTACAAAACTCTTCTTCTTTATTTTAAAACAATTTTTGTGTTTTTATTTATTTTAGTTTTTTTGTAATTGAATTTTCAATCAGCAAATGTCAAGAATTTTTTACGCAAAGTGAGGAAACTTCTCACCGTGCGACTGACCACGTATGCTCGATTTCATTTGTCATTAATTTTTTATTTAAATAATCAACAGAAAATGAAAGTTAATTTTACTTGTAATAGGTTGTTTGGAAATTATAATGAACATTCCAAAAAAAATTTGGCATTTTTTAACAATTTTTTATTAATTTACAATGGGTGAGAAGTTTCCTCACCTGCGACGGATCGCGTTACAAAAAAAGATGCGACGGATGGAGGGTTAAATATTCAAGACGCAATCTTCTTTAAGAAATGTTGACTGCAATTGTTTTTTACTATACTATTTCAATGTTTTTTTATATTTTCCTTTAAATTTAATTTTAAGAGGTAAAAGCCAAAGTGTTCAAGGTCAAAGTATTAAAAAACTCAGCATGTTTTTTTATAATTTCATTTATATGTACTTCTATATACACTGGGGTCAAAAAGTTTCCGTACATTAGAACTGATTACTTTTAAATGCTCGCTTCACTTCAAATTCAAATATTTATGTAAAAATAGATGTAAGAGCTATCAAACTAGGATCATTTTAAAGTTCAATAAATTTAAAGTCAAATAGGCTAAGACATAACCAATTAAATAGTGTAAATATTTAGAAAATAATTCTTTAAAGTTAGAGATTTTTTGTGAAAATTTCGATTTTGAAATCTGGAATTCAAGCGTAAGCCAACTGAAGAAATTTTTTTTTAAGTTTTGATAGTTGCACGATAAAAAGTACAAATTTCATTCTTTAATTCTAGACCAAAATCATTCACATATATTAAGTATTTTTTTCAAATTCTATAAAAATAATATATCTTGCTATAAATTTTTCGAAGAATATAAATTGCAAATTCGTCGTTTTCATTCACTTGTTCTATCAAATAACCACACTTTTGAAAAATATAAAACCTCTTCATCTTAGAAAATTTAAGATATTTACATGAAATTTATCCTTCTTCTTATAGTTTTACAAATTTTAACTCTATTATTATTCCTAATTTTCTTTCTAGGTGTCTATTTTTTTATTTTACAATAACAAAAAGCTGCATATTTTTCAAAAATGTGGTTAATTGATAAAACAAGTGAACGGAAATGATGAATTTGCAATTAATATTCTTGAAAAATTTCGAGAGCAAGGGAAATTATTTTTATAGAATTTGAAAAAAATACTTAATATTTGTGAATGATTTTGGTCTAGAATTAAAGAATGAAATTTGTACTTTTTATTGTGCAACTATCAAAACTTAAAAAAAAATTTCTTCAATTGGCGTACGCTTGAATTCCAGATTTCAAAATCGAAATTTTCACAAAAAATCTCTAACTTTAAAGAATTATTTTCTAAATATTTACACTATTTAATTGGTTATGTCTTAGCCTATTTGACTTTAAAATGATTCTAGTTTGATAGCTCTTACATCTATTTTTACATAAATATTTGAATTTGAAGTGAAGCGAGCATTTAAAAGTAATCAGTACAAATGTACTAAAACTTTTTGACCCCAGTGTAATACTTTTATATCTAATTATTACTATAGGAAAACTAGTTGAACCTCAGTGCTAAAAGCCAAAGTGTTCAAGGTTTAAAATATTACAAAACTCACCATGTTTTTTTATAATTTCATTTATATGTACTTCTAGATTATACTTTTATACCTATTTATTATTATATGAAAACTAGTTAGACCTCATTGCTAAATGCCAAAGTGTTCAAGATTGAAATATTACTCGTTATAATTTATATGTGATAAATTGGGATCTTCATATATAAGAAGCGTTTTATATAATGTTAAGTTCTAAAATAACATAATAATACTTTACGCTGGGGTCACAAAGTTTTAGTACATTTTGTTGGTCTGTTTTTAAATGTTTCCTTTATATCAAATTCAAATATTTCTGCAAAAATGTAGTAAAAGCTATCAAACAGGCACCAGTTGAAATTTTTTTTTGCTCTCAATCATTTGTTCTTTTATATAACCATAAAGTGGAACTAAATATTGATAAAATAAATTTTAAATCTTTTAGGTAAAATGAATCTGACTTGCAAATCTGTAATTAATACAAAAGGGTATTATTTTTAAAAGAAAAAATTTAATTGCAATAATATTTTACTAAATTGATCTTTTTAATATTGTGATTAAATGACAAAACAAATGAATGGGAACAACGAATGTGAAAATATTTTCTTTTAAAATTTTCGTGAACATGAGAAATTATTTTTATAGAATTTGAAGCAAATACTGATTATTTTTATGTAGATTTGATTTACAATTAAAGATTGGGATTTATACCTTATATTGTAAAAGTGTCAAATCTGAAAAAAAATTCTTTAATTCGCATTGACTTTAACTCAAGATTTCAAAGTCTCAATTTTTGCAAAAAATCTCTGATTTCAAGAAATTTTATTTTTTTATTCACTTAATTAAAATTGTTCTTTTTGTACCAATTGACGTAAAATTTAACATTTTTTAAAATGATTCCTGTTTAATAGCTTTTACTACATTTTTGCAGAAATATTTGAATTTGATGTGAAGGAAACATTTAAAAACAGACCAACCAAATGTACTAAACTTTGTGACCGCAGTGGAATTATTTTCATATTACTTTTATTTAACACTAATTGACACTCTGGGAAGTTATATAATATTTAAGCTAGTATATAATATTTAACCAAAATGCTCTACGTTTAAAGTATTATTTGTTAATTTACACGTGATAAATTGTTACCTACACGAATAAAACATCGTTTACTGTATTGTAAAGTTCTAAAATAATAATAAAATTTTTTTTAATATGATAATAACAATTTAATATTTTTCAGAAGTTTGTAAGAAAATCGTGCAGGTCATCATGTCATTTATAGTTGAAATGACATGCTGAATTCAGTACGATATTCTATTTTATAAAAAAGATAATAGACATGTCCTTGCTCTTAAATTTCATGCGGAATACAGTGTGGTGGAACATGTTTAGGATCTTTTATATTTTCCTTTCCAAAAATCATCCTGCAAAATTACTTTTAAAAGTTCTTGTACAAGATCCTGTACATGAAATTACTTACAGATCATGCGCAAGATCTGTTGCTTTTTCATGTATAGGTTCATGTACATGAAAGGGTTTTGTGGAAAAATTCAGAGCGTACAAGTACACGTATGTGAAATTGTACAAGAAGAAAAATGAGGAAAATTTTTTTGGGGGTGAACTTGTTCATGTTCACGTGTAAGAACACGTATCTTTAAAATTTTCCATCCTAGTTACAAGTCCATGTTCTTGTACATGATCATACATAGGGGAATTTCAATGTGTGGAAGCTACACACACGATCTTGTACGTGAATATATGTGAGAAAAAAATGTTATTAAAAGCTACATGTGAACTCGAACGGGAACTTGTATTTGGTCTTACACGTGTTCTCTTATAAAGCAAAATTTCATCCGTGATCACAGGCTTCTTCCTGTACATGAACTTGTACCATTTCTTGCATTGAAAATTTTTTTATACATGATCATGTATTATTTCTGGTACATTTTCATTGTTCCAAATTCAAGGGCATTTTCAACAGCTTGATCTTGTACGAGAACACGACCAGAATCAAGTATGTGATCGTATGCATGAAAATGTACAAGAACTTATACAAGAATTTTCAGTAGGGAGTAGTAGTGGTAAAGTTTCTTGTTAAAAATGGTCAGACGAAATGTCAAAAATAGACTAGAAAAGTCAGAAGTGGTTCAAAAATATGGTCAGAAATGACTTAGAAATGGTCTCAACTCGTCACCAGTAATGAGCGTGGTCAACAAAGTGGTGGGGATAGTAGCAAACTTGTGACCACGTTAAACTTCCTCCTGACCAGTTGTGATAGATTTCTGACGAACTTCATCCAGAATCGTAAGAAAACTGGATTAAAGCGGTCAGGCGGTCTGACCAGTTTTCTGATCATTCCTGATTTTATTTTTAGTAGGGTGTCACTTTATTGTGAAAAGTTTTACCAATGTCCAATGTGATTTCAGCTTAATAGACTGTTAAGCCAGTGAACTAGGTTTAAAGCTGAGTCCAGAATGAGGCAGGGTGCGCATCGATGTTTATAGCTATAGATATACTGAAGCATGCTGTAGTAGATCTATAGCTATGAACATCGATGCGCACCCTGCCTCATTCTGGACTCAGCTTAATAATGTAATTAAACCTAATTCACCGACTTAAACTCTGATTAATATAGTTGTGGATATCGGACCTAAGCAGATAATGAGAGCAGACGATTTTCATTGGATTTTCTCATAGATACTTGCAGTAAATAAAAATTTAAATATAAGGACCAATCAAAAGTGACTCGATTGCGCTAACGCACCTAACCTTACAAAACAGTGTTATGCCTTACCGATTCGACAATTATTTATTGTTCTTTTTGGGTTATAAAATATTTTAATTTATATTCGTTTCTATGGTAAATAATAAATTAATTAAAAAAATAAAATAACTACATCGCACATTACACAAAAATTATCAAATATTACTCATGCATTACGTAAAATGATATTTTATTTTTATATTAAAATACAGGAATAAATATTTTTAAATTGTGTAATTAAAACATTTAAATTAAAAACTTTTGTTTCTTTAAGGTTTATACAATATGTCTTCAGATGAAATTGAGTCAAATTCCGAAATGGATCAAGCAGAACAAACTGAACAACACAACAACAATAACACAACGAAAAAAATTAAAAAACGCACTAAAAAACCTATCCGCAGAAATACCAAGCAGTATGGGAAATGGAACCGACATTTAAAAATTGGATTCGGCCTAGTGAACAAGGAAATCTATTCTTTTCATGTGATTATTGTAAACAATCCTACAAAGCTGGTAAAGTAGAAGTTTCTCGACATTTAAAGTCGAAAAAGCATTCTGAAAATGCATCAAAATTCGGTAGAAATCAATCTGTATTGACCAATATTGGTTATAAAATAAGGTTGGGCATAGAGAAAAAATCGAAGATAAATGAAATAAAAATCGCCAGCTTTATAGCAGAGCATAATTTATCCTTCTCAACTTCAGATTATCTTGTGAAACTCATTCAAAATTTACATCTTGATGAGGGAGTAGTTAAAAAAAATGACGTGCGGCAGAACAAAGTGTAAATCTTTAATCGTTAATGTGATAGGGAAATATAGTTTTGAAAATCTAATCACAAAATTAAAAGAAAATAAATTTTCAATAATGATTGATGAATCAACTGATAAGTCGTCAGTAAAAACTTTGGCAATTGTTGTACGATATTTCAACGATCTAAAAGTAGATGATAATTTTTTGTGCATTAAAGAAGTATCACAAGCTGATACAGACCACCTTTACAGTGAAATAATTTATTTATTTAATGAAAATGGTGTGCCTTATAAAACCAACATGTTAGGATTCGCTGCAGATAATGCATCTGTCATGATGGGTAAACACTACTCGGTTTCTGCCCTTCTTAAACGTGATAATCCATTTTTGTTTATTGTTCGATGTATTTGCCACTCTTTCGATCTAGCAGCATCTAGTGCTTGTGAATAACTTCCTGGAGATGTAGAATCGTTAGTTCGATATGTTTACAATGATATGCATAGAAGTTTTAAAAGATTATCGAAATTCAAAGAGTTTCAATTGTTTGTTGATTTAAAACCGCATAAATTACTCTATCCAAGTCAAACTTTGTTGCTTTCTGTTCAACGAGTCAGAGAACAATACTCTGCATTAAAATTGTATTTTGTTTCGGAACATTTAAAAAAAATTGCGATGATCTTTCTACTGCTACGACGATTCATTTGCTTTTAGAAAATCCGATAAACAAACTGTATCTTGACTTTTTAAGCTTTGTACTTCCATTGTTTACTGATTTAAACAAGGAGTTTCAATCTGAATCTAGCAAAATCCATATTGTATATGCGAAAGTGGCTTAAGTTTATAAAACTTTATTAGATTGTTACGTGAAACGAGATTACATAATTAATACACCTTTGGATCGCCTTCAATATAGAAATCCAGAAAATTTCATGAAATTAGAAGACATTTATTTCGGCCCGGCTGTTGCTTTATCGCTTACTCAAAATGAAGGCATTTTTGGTAGAGAAGATTTACAAAAATTTAGGTTAAATTGTCTCAATTTTTTTATTGAAGCATCTCATCAACTATTTCAACGATTTCCATTTAATTCTGCTTATCAAAAAATGTTAGAAAACATGAATGTATTTGATCCTGCGTATTTTAAAGCAAATCGTCCTGCATCAATCTGTAATCTTGCTGTAATATTTCCTCCTGAAATGTTTGATACAGAAATTTTAGAAGCACAGTGGCGTTTATTTCGAAACGATACATATGTTGACAATCAAGAGTCAAATGACTTTTACGAGTTTTTGAATGGGGTTGGCAAAATTTTAAATCCCGACGGTTCTTTAAAATATGGACAAGTGTACGAATTATTTAAATCGATCGCCGTACTTCCACATAGTAGCGCAGCAATGGAAAGAATATTTTCCCAAATAAATATAAATAAAACAAAATTGCGAAACTCACTTGAAACGGAATCAGTTAGTGGAATTTTGTTAACAAAGAGACTGATGAAAAATGATGCCTGTTATAATTACAGCATCCCAATTAAACTACTGCAAAAACATAAGGCTGACATGTACTAATACGTCAATTAATATTTTAAATGGTTTTAAAAATGTTTCAAAATTTTAAAGTATTTTATTTCCTCTTAAGAATATGAAATTGTGATTATTAAAATTGATGTGATAGAAAGTTTATGTATAAAGTATAAATGAAAATATTTATATAAACGTGAATAATATAAATAAACAATTTTTTGAAGATATATTGTAATTTTTGTTCTTTACATTCTTATGAGTATAATAATAAATATAATAATTTTGATAACATATATGACATTCATTATTATTTAGCAAATTAATAATTTAATATTTCCAAGGATAAATCTAAATAATTTTGGAATCAAAATTTTTAAAATGTTAACCACATCTTTCTATGAATAGTATTTTTTAAAGAATTTAATTATTTTCAATACATGAAGTTTAAAATCCAAAACAATTAAAAAGAAAAATTAAAAAAGTTAAGAAAAAAATAAGCAAACAAAATTAACTTTCAAATTGCAAACAGATTACCTAATACAACAATTATCAATATAGATTATAATTGTATTATTATACAATTATAACTATTGCGCTTTTAAATTTTCCCGCTGTAAATTGTTAAACACACACTTTTTTACGACCTTCATGACCGACATTGTTCTAAGGCTGCGGCTACACCTCTGCAGGCAGCAGCGGATCTGTGGAACACTCGTCGCCTAAATATCAATCGAGTTAATTGAGTTTGAGAGTTTTAAGTTGTAGTTTGTCTCATTTGTAACTTTAAATTTTAATCCAGTAACTTTCCTTATATTAAATAAATTATTTGTATATTTTTAACTAATAAATTGTGTGTAATTATTTAATGGTTTCCCATGTGTTTGAAGTTCTATTTGTTGGAGTTTTTGGAGACACCGTTGTTACGAGATTTCAAAGAAGCAGTTAAAGTTTGTATATTGAGTCCAAGGAATCTGGAGGTCGATGCATCGCGATTTTAATTCTCAGCAGTTCCCCCCTTTAATGAGATTTTGTTGAATATTGTGTCCTTTGTGAATTAGAGTTTTGGGATTATAGTGACTGAATTTCGGGTTAACGATGCAGTAGTTTAAATTGAGTAAATTATAAATAACTATAAATTTCCTTGTTACAAAACTAGTAAACTTTTCCTACTTTATTCTACTCCCAGAAGTATCAATAAAAACAGTGCACCACTTATTTTTAGTCAAGAAAGAAAATAGAAATTTTCACCAAAAAAAATATTTTTCTCATACCACTGTGCGCGTCACGGGGTCTAATAAGTTCTTTTTACTTCATTCTACTTCCAGAATTAAGAAAAAAATAGTGCACTACTTATTTGTAGTCAAGGAAAAAAATATAAAATATTATTTCTAATTTTTTTTCAAGAAAATTATTTCTCTCCTCCCACTGTGCCCGCCACAGGGTCTAATATTTTTTACTTTATTCTACTCTCAGAAGTTTGAAAAAAATAGTGCACCACATATTTTCATTACACAAAATAAATAAAACAAGTTGTGAATTAAGATGTTCATTACATGAACATTTTGCTTCCTCTTTACGATAAGCAAAAAATTTGCTTTAAAGTGAATTTATTCATTTTATTTAATTCTATTAATGCTAATAAAATATATTTTTTTTATACATCAATCGATTCGTTTTGATAAAATAAAGATTTTTAGTTTGTTTTTAAGTCTAGATTAACATTTTATTATAAAGCAACATAATTTTTAAGAAGGAAATAAATTTCTAATAAAAGTGCGAATTTTTGGTTTTAATTATGTTTAATTCTATAAATTCAAATAAAATATATACTTTATATATACAAAACGATCCGTTTTAATGCAACGGATAAGATTATTGAAAAAAATGAGTAAAATCTTATTGTACTGGAATATAATTTTGATGAAAGAACTAAATTTTTGATAAAAAAAGGTAATTTTTTTGCTTAAATTGTCATTACCTCTATAAACTCTCATACAATTTATACTTTATATATACCAATCGATTCGTCTTGATGCAAAGAAGAAGATTTTATTGTATATTAACTTCAATATTCAATTTAAAAAAAATTTAAAAAAATTTTTTTTTTTTTAAAAGTAAAAAAAAAAATTTTTAATAGATTTTTTAATGTCCATCAATCCATTTCGAGATATTTTTATGATAAATATTCCTAGAAATTTTCAGCCGAATTCGTTGAAACCTCTTCGAGTTATCGTGTTCACAAACAACGGGATCCACACACACACACACACACACATACACACACACATACATACATACATCGGGACAATTGTTCAGGGTCTTATATAACATAGTCCCATATAGAAGAAAATTTGTCAAAAGGATTTTTAAAAATTTTGTAAATTAAACGACTACAAAGCATCCTCACGAGGAAGCAAAATATTCATGTTTGAGTTTTTCAAACTTTTATTAACCTGAAACAGAAGATAGAATCATTTTGTATTTTTGTATATGATATTAATGAATTTATGAATTAATTAATTAATGTATTTATGAATGATATTAATACAGTATTCAAATTTTCTTGCTTTCTTTTGTTTGCGGATGATCTCAAGATGTACAAATCTATTAACTCAATTAATGATTTTCTTTGTCTTCAATCTGACTTAAATAGTCTACACGATTGGTGTACAAATAACAATTTTTTATTAAATTTAAACAAATGTTATGTTATTACATTTAGTAAACGTATTATCATCTTGAGACATTGTTACATGATCGATGGCAGATAAATTACTAGAGTGTCCGAGATTCGAGACCTTGGAATCCTATTATGTGAGTCTTTTTCTTTTTCACGGCATGTGACTGAGACGGTAAATAAAGCATTGCGTACACTTGGTTTTATAACAAGAAATGCGTCTTGCTTTCATAACATAACAGCCTTAAAAACCTTATTCTTTTGCTTGGTAAGATCGACTATTGAATTTTTATCAATTGTTTGGTCACCGTACAATCAGGTACATTTAATGAAACTCGAGAGAGTACAAAATAGATTTTTAAGATTCACAGCTAAACAGACCGGTATTAGATATGACCCTTATTCACACGACTATGACTTCGACTTGCTTCGATCTCATTTCAAAATTCCCTTAATATCATCCAGATTCTTATATAACGACTTGCTTTTCTTGTTCAAAATTATAAATAGCATAATTGATTGCTCCCAGATCTTAGCATCAGTCAACTTCTCTGCTCCTATAAGACCATCGCGACATGTTAAACCGTTCGCAATACCACATTCGAGAACATGTTACCGAGATAACTCAATTTTTATTAGAATATGTAAATTGGCTAATTATCATGCGGATCAGTTGGATTTTTTTAATAACTCCTTGTCAAGTTTTGTTAGCGATTTACGTAAATTATTACTTAATAATAATAATAACAACGCAGCCTAATGTTTATTATAGTTCTAAGCTGTTGAATACTTTTAGTACTTTATGTACAAATGGGACTCAATGCCCGTAAATAAATAAATAAATATTGCTCTTTGATTAAAATTATTTATTATTTATCCTTATTAATGAAATCAGATGTCTGTCTCTGTACATTGCTTCAAACTTCTAAATTTTAGCATAAATAGTTGTTATTGCCATCAATGATTCCAGAAATAATCTTAAAAATATTTATGTATGAACCCAGTCAGAAGCGAGGAATTGAAAAGGATTGAAATAATTCAAACTTTGTATAGTGTAGTAGAATTATCCAATACTTTTGAATGCCATTTCTGTCCAATACTTTTCTATACCATGATAGGACCACATTTCGTCTAAAAATGAATGCTATTGAACTCTGTTTGTAATTGTTAACAAAGACAAAATTTTTTTCTGAATGCTTTCCAATCCCATCCGAAATTATTACAGCCTGTCATTACATCACTTTTCAATTTTTCATTGGAACCGCGTTTCTGCAGGCATTCAAGCAGTCTTTTGGAAAAGAAAAACTTGCTGAAAAATTGATTGTTTACCAATTTTACGTCATTTAAACGAGTAAGGGCCGTTATTCTGTTAGACAATAAATCATAACCTAAAAATTTCAGAGACTTTTAAACACTTTTAACCCTCTTAACTGATAATTTAATCATTATTCCTATTTAAAATAGCAAATAAAGTCATGAGTGCTGTTATTTGAAAGTAATTGAACATTCTATGCAATGTCAACAATATTAGTATTATATTATTATACTATATTTGTATGAGCATTTGAAAGGATGGTATTCAAAACAATAGAATCTTTTTAATACTTTTCAATTTCTCGTTTCTTACTGGGAATGTATGTCTGTCACAAAATCTTTGTATCCCAATCACACAAAAATGCGTTCATTGATTTAAACCAAATTTGGCAGAATGTTATACCTTGGGCCAAGGTAGGTTTATAAATTTACAGATTTGAAAATTCTTAATTTGAACTGGAGATGTTCAATTTGTTAAAAAAATTAAAAATTAAAAAATTTTCAAATTTTCCATTATTTTAAAAATGCTTTCAAACTTTCTATAATTGTGTATAATATGTTATTTAGTCATATTTCAGAATAATTTTGCCAAAAATAATGTCGTATATCCAAGATGTCAATATAAAAATGTTTTTAAAAAATTTTTTAAAATCGAAATTTTTCAATTTTTAGATTTTTTAATGAATTGCTTTTAACTGCTCTATAATTGAGTTTTGCATGTTATTTAGTCACATTTTAGCATAATTTTGCAAAAAATACTATTCTATATCAATACTGTAAGTATAAAAATAGTTTCGAAAAATTCAAAAAACTGAAAAAATTACTATTATTAATACCAATTCCTTTCCAATTAATATTTCTATTTAATCCTAATTAATAAACTCTGACTCCTGTCTGTGCATAGCTTAAAAATTCAAAATTTTAGCATGGATAGTTGTTATTCTCATCAATGTTTTCAGAAATAATCTTAAAAATTGTAATGTATGTATGTATGTTTATGTGTGTATGTATTTCTGTCACAAAATCATTGTACCCCAATCACACAAAAACCCGTTTACCAAATTTAACTAAATTTGGCACATTGTTAAATATTGACCTAAGACAGGTTTATCAATTTACGGATTTAAAAAATATTAATTAGAACGGAAGAGCTTCAATATTTTTTAAAAATCGAAAAATTCAAAATTTTACATTTTTTCATGGATTGCTTTTAAACTTTCTATACTTGAGTATTGCATGTTATTTAGGCACACTTTAGCATAATTTTGCAAAAATACTATTCTATAACTAAGTGTTACATCTTGTACTTTTTCCGGAATCTAATTTTTTTCTTGATCTTTTCCCACACGAAAATACATGACCCACAAATATTACGTAAAATAGATTAAATAAACTCCAAATAATCTTTTTTATAAAAAACTAGGTCGCCTACAATTTTATTGCTCACAGATTGTACCGTGACACACAGCTGAGAGCAATAGAAAAGTCACTTTCCCTAAAAATAGTAAATTTATATAAAGTAATTAAAGATAAGATATGATTATTATAAAAGGAAAAATATCAAGTACTTTCATCAAAATTCCTTTTAAAATCTAAAACTAAAAGCGTAACAAATGTAACTAGATTATTTTTCTTTATCTTGTTGAACCTTGATATTTTTTCTAAACTTCCCGCAATATATTAACGGAAATGCAATATCACCGAAATTGTGAATAACTTTATCTTTTAAAACTCAAAGGGTTTTTTTTTGTACAATAACCTTTGTACTACAGCGTCATAAATTGTGTGATTTAAACCTAAGTAGAGAAATCGATGCATTGACCATTAGAATATATATATATATATATATATATATATATATATATATACTAGGGGGGCTGCGCCCACCTGCGCGCTTCGCGCGCCAACCCCCTAATTTTATATTTATATAAATAGAAATATATAGTAATTGTCTTTGGCATAGGCTTTGACGTCTTATTTAACGCACCTATTTGAGGGGGCAAGCTCTGACCTGTAGGTAAAACACAGATCAAATTTTGACGTAATGTGATGGTACACATTAAGGTTTTTTTTAAAACCCGTAGCTCAAAAAATAGGTAAAATTAAACATGTATTTTGACATAATGTAAGGACCTACACAGGGACAACTTTTTGACATATAGGTAAAAAAAGATCCAATAAAACGTGGATTTTGATGTAATGTGAGGCCGTTATTTATTCTCTTTTTGACCTATAGGTAAAAAAAAGGTCAATTTTGACATAAGTTTTGATGGCCCTTACTATAGGGAGCCCTTAGATATCCTGACTCTGCGGCGGCGAAATGTTTTTATATAATAACTAACGATTTCCCCTAATTCTTATATTTATTTTAATTTTTATTTTCAAATCATGTTCTCTTAATAATGCATGGTAATAAGTTAGAGTAAATTATATCAGGCGATACTAAAAGAAAGCACTTAAAAAGAATTTTACTTTACGGACATGATTATGATCTCATAGTGCCCTTATAGATACTTCTTTATACTTAAAGGTAAAAATTGGTTAAATTTGGCATAGATTTTGCAGTATCATCAAAGGCATTATTTATGCCCTTTTTACTTGCAGCTTTAACAATACATCAAATCTGGCATAAATTTTGACATAAATTAATGGCCATTATTTGGTCATTTATTTAGGTAAAATATTTAGGTAAAAGAAGAATTTAAAATTACATGTAGAGTTCGACGTAATGTAAGAGACGCTTGTGGGCCTCTTTTTACTCGTAGGTCAAAACTGCCCTAAAATTGACCTAAATTTTGAGGGAAGCAGAAATTTTTTGACATTTAAGTCAAAATTGACCTAAATTTTGAGGGTAGCAGAAATTCTTTGACATTTAAGTCAAAATTGACCTAAATTTTGAGGGTAGCAGAAATTGTTTCTCAAATTTTGACGTTTAGGTCAAAACTGCCCTCAAAATTGACCTAAATTTTGAGGGTAGCGGGAATTGTTTGTCAAATTTTGACGTTAGTTCAAAACTGCCATAAAATTGAACTAAATTTCGAGGGTAGCAGAAATTCTTTGACATTTAAGTCAAAATTGACCTAAATTTTGAAGGTAGCAGAAATTGTTTCTCAAATTTTGACGTTTAGGTCAAAACTTCCCTCAAAATTGACCTAAATTTTGAGGGTAAATGTGAGACCGTTATTTATCCTCTTTTTGGCCTATAGGTCAAGAAAATAGGTCAAATTTGACGTAAGTTTTGACGGCCTCTTGGAAAAGGGCACCCTTAGAACTTTCTGAAACAGCGGCGACGGCGATATGATTTTATATTAATAGGGATATATATATATATATAAACACATAATACTATAGTAACATACAATTGAAATAATTTCTAAATAAAAATTATTAAAGTTAATAAGTAACTCTAATTTTTGGTTAAAAATGGAAAACAGTAAATTTTACAACTAATTAAAATAAATAAAAGATTAATGTTTATAACTACAGTATAAATAACAACAAATATGTAAATGTAAACAAACAAGCATAAAATAGGTTATAATTTTAATAAGCATAGAATTTTAATTAAAATAATCATAAAACAACATAACCTATAAATAAAATAAGTAATAAAACATTATTAACAAATAAGGAATATATAAAAATAAATAAACAATAAATATAAATAATTATTGTTTTAACAAATAATAAATAAGATTTTATTAATAAAAATTGGTTAAATAAACAAATCGAATAGGTTATAATTATACAAACTTATTGTTAATTAACAAATTAAAAATATAACCTGTTACGTCATCGTAACGTATTTGTCAATATTAATAATAATATTAATAATAATATAAATAATAATAATAATAATAATAATAATAATAATGGGAATAACAATAAATAATCGTTATTAACATATTATTAACAATTATAAACAATTATTAATTAATGCAAATAGTAATAATAAGAATAATAAAATAATAACTAAATTTAAACAATAATAATGTTTAAAAACGAATAATTATATATAATAACAAAATAGTAATAATGAATGGAACAATAATAACAAAATAAGAATAATAAGCAATTGTAATAATAATAACAAGATAATAACAATTTGTAGCAATAAATAATAATAATTAATGATAACAATAATATCAAAATAAAAATAGTTAATTGTAACATTAATAACAAATAATAATAATTAATTGTAACAAGATAGTAATAAAATGTAACAACAAAATAATAATTAATAATAAGTTAATAATAATTTGTAACAACAAAATAACATCAAATAATAGATAATAATAAATTTTAACAAAACAATAATTAACAACAAGCTATAATAATGTAAACAATAATAACAAATTGTAATAACTATAAATAATTAACATCAACATAAAAACTATAATATTAAATTGTAAAAACATATGACTCAGAGGATGTGAACACGTGCGATCTAAAAAATGAGTAAACGCAAGTGTTTATCTAACAATAGATTTCGAAAATGCATGGCAATGGCATCGAAACTGAAAATACATGGCGAATGGCATCGAAGTTGAAAATACATGGTACATGGCAGTCTTAAAAATTGAATCTTGAAGTCAAATTTGGTGTTTTGAAATATCGTTCGAGTTGTGACAAAAGCTCAAAGAAACATAATACCTATTCAACTGCCTAATTTACGAGTGTCGTAAATCATCTACCTGCACCACTTAGTAACCTATTAACGCACAATAGCCATTGTATCTCATCGGCGCTAGCCAGGACCAAAAACTTGCTGTTCTAAGGTAAAAAGACAAACCACTTAAGACTCATTTTTAGAAAGCTAGTCCTCATTTCATCTTTCCATAATTTTGATCTCTTTTAAATTTACTGTGTTCAAATAAATTTATTCTTGTCATTTATCCAACCTCGTCCCAACTTTAATTTTTCTAAATTAAAGTTAAATCGAGAAACACTAGGGAATATAATAATAAGGTAAGACATAACAAACCTTAAAAATTATGATAAAATTTTAATTCAAAAAAGTATAAACATTTAAAAATTATAAACAATTAAACTACGCTATAAAAATTAATGTAAAATTATTATTAAGCAAATTTATAATAACATTCTCTAAAAATCCAAAAACGTGAAATAATATCCCTACTTAACTTTAAATTCAAAGAGAACCCCCCTACTATCCCAGTAAAAAAAAGTATTCAGAATAGAAAAAAGTATTGGTGGTGACGTTCGGTGAATGCGTTTTCGCGACAAAACCGTATTGGTGGGTTACGGTGAATACATTTTGCTCACCGTGAATACTTTTTGTTTTAAACTCTCGATTTAAAGATTCCTAAGCAAAGTTGAGAATATATATGAAGAGCGTGAGTAACGTGATGTATAAAAATGGCTATTGCGAGAAGGAAATAAGAAATTTTGAGTAAAAACGAAAAATTAAATGTGAAAAAAATGTCAAATGTTGATCGATTACCATATGCTTTACTTTGCCTACAATGCATGACAGATTAAAAGGAGCATGACGTTACCGGCAGAAAGTTATTAGGAAAGGCGGAAAATTTTGAAATTGAAAAGAAATCCATGTGAGTTCTTTTCAATTTCAAAATTATTTATTGTACTGAATGTGACTGGTTCGGAAAAATTTGAAATTGAAAAGAAATCCAAGTGAATTCTTTTCAATTTCAAAATTTTCCACCTTTCCTAATAACTTTCTGCCGGTAACGTCATGCTCCCTTTAATCTGTCATGCATTGTAGGCATAGTAAAGCATATGGTAATCGATCAACATTTGACATTTTTTTCACATTTAATTTTTCGTTTTTACTCAAAATTTCTTATTTCCTTCTCGCAATAGCCATTTTTATACATCACGTTACTCACGCTCTTCATATATATTCTCAACTTTGCTTAGGAATCTTTAAATCGAGAGTTTAAAACAAAAAGTATTCACGGTGAGCAAAATGTATTCACCGTAACCCGCCAATACGGTTTTGTCGCGAAAACGCATTCACCGAACGTCACCACCAATACTTTTTTTCTATTCTGAATACTTTTTTTTACTGGGATGTTGAAACAAAAATAGACTTAAGGAACCTCCCTTTAAGACACAGTCTATGTAAGCAGGATAGGTCTCGAAGGGCCAATCACGAAACTATAGAACCAAAATTTCCTTGGTTTCTCCATTTTCTTTTTAAAAAACCAATCTGATAATTAGTCAGCCTCTTTTACCATTTCTCTAAAACTATTTTCTAAAAATGTAAAAACTCCCAGAAATCTTAGTAGGGACAATACTTTAAAAACAGTATTCTCATAAGACAAGTTAGTTAGTTTTTAAGTCCAAAAATGTCAGTTCTCAATTCAGAGTAATTCAATTCTCAATTAAAATTTCTAAGCTTAAAAAAATTCCAAGTATCTCAAACATACAAGTTTCACTTATACATAAAAAGAGTCAAAGTGTCAAAAAAACATTTATTCCAAGTCTTATTTTACAAGTACCAAAAAATTTAAATCGAAATATTGGACAAATACAACTATTCTATTGAAGTAAAGATCGATACATCGATTATTATTATCGATTACTCGATTATCGATAATTATTATCGATTATTCGATTATCGATATATCGATATTACAAAATTGATATAATACAAAAATTTATATTATTTCACGTCTGAGGAAAAAACAACCTTTAATTTTTGAATAAAAAGTGAGTACCAATTTGAAATTACTTGATTTCTTTCTAAACCTTTCATATAATTTGCACTTTAATGGGGCAAACACTCAAATTTCAAAATATTCAACAGGCTAAGATTCGAAGTGTCCTGAACTATTGGGCGAGAGCCTAGGTTCGAATTACAACATTTATTTATTAAATAATTATTTATTTAATAAATAAAAATAACAAGTTGTGAATTAAGATGTTCATTACATGAACATTTTGCTTCCTCTTTACGATAAGCAAAAAATTTGCTTTAAAGTGAATTTATTCATTTTATTTAATTCTATTAATGCTAATAAAATATATTTTTTTTATACATCAATCGATTCGTTTTGATGAAATAAAGATTTTTAGTTTGTTTTTAAGTCTAGATTAACATTTTATTATAAAGCAACATAATTTTAAAGAAGGAAATAAATTTCTAATAAAAGTGCGAATTTTTGGTTTTAATTATGTTTAATTCTATAAATTCAAATAAAATATATACTTTATATATACCAATCGATCCGTTTTAATGCAACGGATAAGATTATTGAAAAAAATGAGTAAAATCTTATTGTACTGGAATATAATTTTGATGAAAGAACTAAATTTTTGATAAAAAAAGGTAATTTTTTTGCTTAAATTGTCATTACCTCTATAAACTCTCATATAATTTATACTTTATATATACTAATCGATTCGTCTTGATGCAAAGAAGAAGATTTTATTGTATATTAACTTCAATATTCAATTTAAAAAAGTAAAAAAAAAATTTTTTAATAGATTTTTTAATGTCCATCAATCCATTTCGAGATATTTTTATGATAAATATTCCTAGCAATTTTCAGCCGAATTCGTTGAAACCTCTTCGAGTTATCGTGATCACAAAAAACGGGATCCACACACACACACATACATACATCCGGACAATTGTTCAGGGTCTTATATAACATAGTCCCATATAGAAGAAAATTTGTCAAAAGGATTTTTAAAAATGTTGTAAATTAAAGGACTACAAAGCTTCCTCACGAGGAAGCAAAATGGTTTTAATGTCAAAAATCGAGAAAAATATAATTAATCCTAATTACTATCAAACTTAAATCAGTAGTATTTTTGGGATCTGTGATTAAGATTGTAAAGTCAAAATAATACAATTAAGAATTGTTTATTCATCCAATTTATCCAATATTATTTAATTGCAAGAACTTTAGAAATATTGAAAATAAAATTTTTTGTTATTAAAATGGTATTGCAGGATGTCAAGAATTGTAAGTCACATGTGGTACAATACAAGCACTATGCAGCTACTGGATAAAAACTTAGATGTTAAAAAGTTTTTTAGAGACGCATAATTTTCCCCTAATCACCAAGTGGTCGAATGTTCAAATGGTCGAATACCAAATCGTCGAATCGACATTTGGTCGAATGTTTAAAACGTCGAATTGTCAACAGGTCGAATGTTCAAAACGTCTTATCGTCAAATGGTCGAATGCTAAAAACATCGAACCATCAAATGATCAAATGCTAAAAACATCGAATTGTCAACAGGTCGAATCGTCAAAACATCGAATTGTCAACTGGTCGAATCGTCAAAACGTCGAATCGTCATTTCGTCGAATGCTAAAAACGTCGAATCGTCAAAAAGTCGAAAAATTTGATTGGTTTAAGTTAATATTGGGTGTTTTCGGCAAATGCTCGGATTATACTCCAGATTACTTCAGTGGTGCTCACTTTAATTTTTGAATATGGCTTCTATTACTGATTTAGTAACACGTTGTAATTGGTTACTTCGGTAAGCTCTTAATTTTCATTGGGTCAAATATTATGAATTGGGTAGCTCCATTCATAAAAAATCAAAGTTGTACACTAGTTCTTCGATTTTGTTTAAACTTCAAAATTTTAAAGTGGAATACATGCCAGTAAAAAGCCTCAATTCGATTTTGAAAAATTTTGGATTTACGAGGTTTAAAATTTTTTTTTTTAAATTTTGAAAATAGTATATCTCTAAGGAAAATCAATGAAATTTAATGAAATTTTCAGGGAATGCTTATTAATTACAGACAATTTGAGAAAATTTTTTAGAAAAAATTTTTTTAAACAAATTATTAAAAAAATAATTTTTAAATAAACAATTTTTTGAAAAGTGCCATTTTTATTTTTTTTAAGTAATAATGATTCGATTCCCACTTATTTCACGAGTATTTTCCAAAAGAAAAATCGATAAAGGGTCTGAAACTTTAGGAGATATTGAATTTTTTGTCCTTGCGCGACATCATAAAAAGCGATACTAAATTTAAAAAATCGAATATAACAAAATTATTTTAAAAATGGTGAAAATAATGAAACAATGTTTTGGATAATTCTTTAAACTTTATTGAACAAAATAAATAGACATAGAATAGAAATGAATATTAATTAAAATTAATTAATTAATTGAAATAAATTATTAATAATATAAATAGAAATAAGTAGAAATTGATACAACTGCTTTTCTAACCATTTTCAGTTTACGTAAAGTAAATAGAAAATTATATACTATAAGACATTCCTTCTAAAATGTACCTATTACTGAAAAATAATTTATCAATTTTTTAGTTATTTCACAAGCAAAAAAAAAAAAACAATTCCGAAACAAAGTTGCATATAACCTAATTTATGCACAGTAAGATTGACTAAGCGATGACCAGAGTTTTTAACATTTTTCACTGTACTAATAATAACTTTTCTGTTTATTTTAATGTATGATATAACGAGGCAATTCATAAATATTTAAAAAATATATCAATTTTAATATATAGATCTTAAAGTTATTTACTGTTCTTGTATCTCTCCGATACGTGCGATGTTATAGACAGAAAGTAAACATAGTAAACATTGTTACCTAACCTCACTTTTTATTGCGAAATGAGGGGTGCGAACGACTGGAGCTTGGTTAAAAATTGATTGTCCAGTCTTTGGCATGTGTATGCCAACGACTGGAATAGATGCTGTTTTAAATATTTTTGTTGGCACCCCATTCAAATAAATAAATTAATAATTTTTAAGAACAAGACGTGTTAAACTATCAATATTTAAATATTCTACTAACATGTTTGCAAAGAAAAAAGTAAATTTACTAACTTCTGATAATAGTAAATTAAGTTTGAAAATTTCAAATAAATAAATAGAAAAGTTATTATTAGTACAGTGAAAAATGTTAAAAACTCTGGTCATCGCCTAGTCAATCTTACTGTGCATGAATTAGGTTATATGGAACTTTGTTTCGGAATTGTTTTTTTTTGCTTGTGAAATAACTAAAAAATTGATAAATTATTTTTTCATACCTTAGGCACAAAATAGGCGCTTTTAGATAGCAGCCGACAGGAACTAAAAGCTATTCATTTGTCAACTTGAATGAAAATGGCGACTTTTTTTTCCCATGGGCAAAAAAACAGCTATGGTCCCATGCGTTATTTTGCTCATGGGAAAAAAAGGCCGCTATTTTCATGCAAGTCGAACAAGTGAATGACTTTTACTACCTGTCGTCTGCTATCTGAAATCGCCACTTTTGGGCCTTTGGAATAAAAAATATCGTAAGTAACACGGGACTTAAAGGCTGCCAATTTATTTACGATGATTTTTGTGCCACTCGTTACGGTCTCAGGGCGCCTACGGCCCCCTCGACCTCCACTCGTGTCACAAAAATCACCGTAAATAAATGGCTACCTTTACGTACCTTGTTGCTTAATATACTATTCAGTAATAGGTACATTTTAGAAGGAATGTCATATAGTATATAATTTTCTAATTACTTTACGTAAACTGAAAATGGTTAGAAAAGCAGTTGTATCAATTTCTATTTATTTCTATTTATATTATTAATAATTTATTTCAATTAATTAATTAATTAATTTCAATTAATATTAATTTCTATTCTATGTCTATTTATTTTGTTCAATAAAGTTTAAAGAATTATCCAAAACATTGTTTCATTATTTTCACCATTTTTAAAATAATTTTGTTATATTCGATTTTTTAAATTTAGTATCGATTAATAAAGGTAGTATTTACTCAATAAATATTTCAGTCTGTTTGAAAAATTATATAACTTTATTATTGAACTATATATGAATATATTCTCTTGTATTTGTTTATTACTTAAAATTGAAAGTAATTTTTCTTGATTAATAAAAAAATAAAGAATTTTCAAATTTACTTGCTTGAAATACATAAGAAATTTAAAGGTTATGTATGGGGTGCCAACCACTGGAACTCGTGGGTGCCAACGACTAATGCTTGCAGTGCCAACGATTGGAAATTGGTGTCATTAAATCATTATTGAATAATTTAAAACTTTCAGTTTATTTTCATAAAAAACTGATCATTTTATCGTATTCTGTATTATATACTGAATACATATATTACCATAAGTATTATATAATATTAGTTTTTAACTATTAAAATAATTCTTAAAGTCAAAATTTGGCCTTAAGGGTGCCAACGACTGGAGCAGTTACTCTAAATACCGATGCAAATTTAAAACATAATTATTATTGTTTAAGCAATATTTAAACAAATTATTATTGTTAATTACTAACTATATTTACAGAATAGTATACTTAAAAGATGCAGTATTTTCTAATCATGCAAATTTACCAAACTTTTTTAATATATCGATTTACATTAAAAATAAAATTATAATTTAAACAAGAATAAGAATTTATTTAAAAATTTTTTCAAAAATAATCGTAATTTTAATTTTAATCTGGATAGCTCCATGTCAAAAAAATTAAAGTTGTGTCCTAGTTCTTCGATTGAGAATTTGTCACAGAATACTTGCAAATGAAAATTTCAAAACGACTTTATAATTATTTGTTAATCATGGTTATAAATATTAAATAAAAAACAAATTACCTATATTGAAAGCTTTTCAAATTTAAATGCATTCGGAGACATTAGAAGCAAAAACACTTTATTGAGTTTACAATATTAAGTGAAATTAACTTTTAGAAAGTAAAGTAACACAATTAATATTCAATATAATTGTTGTTAACAATTATTTAAACAATTTTTAACTAAGTTTGTTTTTTGGGAAATTTTTCTTTTGCAATTACCAAAATTCAAATTTTTTGAAAGACAAATAATATAATTAGGGAAAATTTAACCAACCCTAATTAAAAGTTAATTAATAATTAAATAAATTCTTATTCTTGTTTAAATTATAAATTTTTTTTTAATGTAAATCGATATATCAAAAAAGTTTGGTAAATTTGCATGATTAGAAAAAACTAAATCTTTTAAGTATACTATTCTGTAAATATAGTTAGTAATTAACAATAATAATTTGTTTAAATATTGCTTAAACAATAATAATTATGTTTTAAATTTGCATCGGTATTTATGTTAGGTCCGGTAAATTGCAAAATTGTTGTTGTTGGGGTTGTTTGTAAGGGTAAATATGACATCTCATATGTATTAGTAAATGAAAAGTCAATATTTTATTTATAAAAATATTTTCTGTGATTAAAATAGTTTTTTCCTTTTCTATATGGTTTTAACTGTACAAGGGGTAGTTTTTGAGGGTTGATATTTTACATTTTTATTTGTTTAACATTAAGAGTTCTCTCTTTATGTATATTGGTGACTTCTGACATTAAACTTACCAAAAATAATGGTTTATTTGGCTAAAAGCACTGAAATGTTCATTTCATGCCTTAGACAGGGGGTACTTTCACCCCCTGTTTTCAGCCAAACAAGTGAAGTTTTGAGTTTAACAAAATTATATCTTTAATTAGGACACTTAGAACTACTAATTCTGAAAATTTGAACAAAATTAACGGTAAGCCAATTCCAATGCATTTTGTGCGGGGTCCTTTATAGTCTGACATTCTCAAAAAAAAAAAAATTGAATTCGGTTAAAATTTACGACTTATAGGTGACTTTGAACGTTAGTTTGTATGTACTCTTGAAATAAGTGGGAATCGAATCATTATTATTTAAAAAAAATAAAAATGGCACTTTTCAAAAAATTGTTTATTTAAAAATTATTTTTTTAATAATTTGTTTAAAAAAATTTTTTTCTAAAAAATTTTCTTAAATTGTCTGTAATTAATAAGCATTCCCTGAAAATTTCATTAAATTTCATTGATTTTCCTTAGAGATATACCATTTTCAAAATTTAAAAAAAAAATTTTTAAACCTCGTAAATCCAAAATTTTTCAAAATCGAATTGAGGCTTTTTACTGGCATGTATTCCACTTTAAAATTTTGAAGTTTAAACAAAATCGAAGAACTAGTGTACAACTTTGATTTTTTATGCATGGAGCTACCCAATTCATAATATTTGACCCAATGAAAATTAAGAGCTTACCGAAGTAACCAATTACAACGTGTTACTAAATCAGTAATAGAAGCCATATTCAAAAATTAAAGTGAGCACCACTGAAGTAATCTGAAGTATAATCCGAGCATTTGCCGAAAACACCCAACTATAATTATTATTTTTTCCTGTCAATATAAATTCCCTATTATTTTCGGGTTTTCCAGATTGGTAAACAAACTGTTATATATGTACTGGTAGGAACTAAAACCCGTCGAAGACGGGTACAACAGCCAGTATAGTAATATAATTATGTAAATAATACTAATTGTATTTGAGGATTTTATTTATATTTCTGAATATTTTTTGAATTTTTTGCTTTCCGTTGGAGCCGGTCTTTCATTCGCGCGTCTGACGTTGCTTTCATTTTGTTTTATTGACAACACAAAACTTTTTGAAATTAACTGGTTGCTGATAACTGGGTCATGGTGGTCTTGAATCAACTTTGAATGAAAAGTCTTTGCATATCCTTTTTTTGGGTGATTTGGGTCATTTGCATCCTAAATAATGTGTAAAAAATTTATAGTCCATAACTTACTGAGCCGTTTTTGAGAAAACTCATTTTGAAAAAGAAATCACCAGTTTTCTATTTAAAATGTTACATATTTGTATCAAATTATGAATTTAAGCATTATATTAATTAAAATAGGGTCAGTTGGGGTAAATCCGGACAAAATACCTATTTTTCACAAATGACGTAAGTTTTTTTTATAATAAAAGGCAATACTTCCGTTATATACTGCATTAATTTCTTTTTTTAGTTCCCTAGATTAATTTTATATTTTTTATAAAATTTTATATTTAATTTTTTACATTTTACTGTTCGGATTTACTTCAAGATTTAGAAAATTTCTTTAAATTTGGGGTAAATCCGGACATCTTAGTTTCTAAGAAAGGTTTAAAAAAATAAAGTTATCTTAAGGGTATGTCCAAGTTGTGAAATGTAAACAAACCAAGCACTAAAATCACATTTCGGAAACAGCCTTTTCTCCCAGAAAAATTAACATCGGACCGCTTTTTCTATAAATGATAAATTAGTGTGTCAAAGTTTCCAATGAAATCATATTTCACTAAAAGTAATTAGTAAAATAAATAATTCAAATGATTTGTAAAATAGCATTTTTGACGCGTCGCGAAAAATAAACTGTTCGAGTACATCAACCACACTGACGATGAAGAAGTTTTTACCCTTTCTTCTTGTAATTTCATGGAGGAAAGGGGAAAATTTCCCTTTCCACATGTTGAAGGTCCAATCGCTGATATGAGACTTCTTCATCGTCAGTGCGGTTGATATACTCAAACAGTTTATTTTTCGCGACGCGTCAAAAATGCTATTTTACAGGTCATTTGAATTATTTATTTTACTAATTACTTTTAGTAAAATATGATTTCATTGGAAACTTTGACACACTAATTTATCATTTATATAAAAAAGCGGTCCAATGTTAATTTTTGTGGGAGAAAAGGCTGTTTCCGAAATGTGATTTTAGTGCTTGGTTTGTTTACATTTTTGTTTGTTTACATTTTACAACTTGGACATCTATTAAGGGGTAGAACAACTTGAAAAAAATTCATAGTAGATATTAGTGATTCTTCTGAAAATGACATTTTTGATGTCTCGATTAATTTTACAAAATCTACTCTTTAATAATTATTATCAATTTCCATAGTGAAAATTTAATACTTATTTATCATTTTAAAAAGAAAATTAAATAATTTTATTCAACCTAATTCATGTAATAACTAAATTACTTTCATCTCCGAAGCCTTTTCAACATGTCTCCAATAGGACTTCTATAATAAATTAAATTTTTATGGTTTTTTTCAAATTCTCAGAAATTTTTTTAAAATATTGTCAGAAACTACAATGTTTTTTCTATCATTATGTGCATTTTAAAAATTTGTAGACCTCACTTTTATTTTTGATAAAAATTTTTAAACTTTGTCTTTAGTTTTAGGTTAAAATTACTTTACAATTATTACTGATATTTTATACATTAAAAATGTCTTAAACAAAATTTTAATACACATTAAAATAAAGCTAATAATCTGACGTTTAATTTTTCTATATTTTATCTATAAAAAAAAGAAAAATTATTGCAGTTATAAATAATCGAATTTTACATTTTTCTCCGAGTAAAAATTCATTTCATCTCCGAAGCCTTCCTTTTTAATAAATAACTTTTCTAATTATTTGATTGGCTGAATTGTTTTGAAAAAATATCGAGGATTTTAATATAACCTTGAAAAAACACTAACAGTTTCATAAACGTTTAATAAAAAATAAATAAATATTACTTAAATGCCTTCCGTTGATAAATTTTTCATTCCGCGTTTCCTTTTTCTCGTTTTTTATTTTCTTTTCTTTGATTTTCTTTCATTTTGTCACTTTTTATTACATTTTTGGTTACTTCGTGATAAATAACATGGAACAAATAAATGCAAAACTTCAGATTGATTGGAAAACGATTGATTTGACCAAGCGACATATTTAACGAGCGACAATTTGAATATCCACGTAAAAAAATAATTAAATAAGAATTAGAATAAATAAAAACACATGCACAGTTTTAAGTACATCTAAAGTAATATGTGCCCCAATTTTGGAGCAAATTAAATAAAAAAATTTGGAGAAATAAATGATTTGACCAGCGACATATTTTTCGTACTACACCAGTATCACAAGTAACCAACAATTATTTTTCTTAAAGTATAGTTGAAAATAAAAATAAAAATCACGCAAATAAAATTTGCTTCTTATTTCAAATTTTTTCAATAAGTTTTTTAATGTTTATTTTATAAAATCATTTTGATTTGACCAGCGACACAAAAACTGAGGGACACTTTATAGAAGATTATATCTTTTATAATTTTTACTTTTTAGTTTTCTTAAGTTTGTTTATGGAATTCTTAAGATATTCTTAAATAGTTTCCCAGGCGCGAAAGACCAATGCTGACGATGGATTGAAGCTTTATTGAGCCTTGAACGCCCAGCGTGAGTAATCCAGAGTTGAAGCAGTCTTTAAAACACTGTCACTCAATGTTGGTTCAACATTGGAGACCAATGTTCGTCCCATGCTCGATTCAAGACTCGATCAATCTTCGTGTGTGAAGCTTGAATATCCAATCTTTATTCAAGCTTGAATCAAGGCTTGAATCAACGATGATACAATATTCACTTTATTTATTACCGTATGCACTAAACAATAATCAATAATTTCATCAATCATTTTTAAATAATATAAAAAATTATCTAAATTAATAAATAATTATTAAATATTAAATAATTTATTAATATTTACATTTAATATATTAAATATTAAATATTAATAAATAATCAAATAATTTAGATAAAAAATTATCTAAATTAATAAATAATTATTAAATAATTAATAATTATATGATTATATAATAATATAATATAATAAGTATTATTATTATTATTATTTAATATAATAATACTATAATTATAATATTAAGATAACAGTGGTAAATAAATATTAATAATTATTCAGTGTATAATATTTACATTAATGATATTATATTATAAATAAAGTTAAATCTTATATTATTTTTTTCTTACACAGTGTAAAATTATTATTTACAAATTTCAATAGTTTCGCTTTCGTTTGTCTGAAAAATTTTCAGTGATCAAAAACTTCCAGTATAAAAATTGTTCATTAAGGCGTAATAAATATTTATGTCAAGTATTTTTATACTAGGATTAACCGTTTAGTAAATATTATCAAAATACTATTTTTTGTCAAACGCGTGTGACCTTGCGACTCAGCGTAGCCAACTCAACACATACGTTAAACTCTTGAGTTGGCAACGCTGAGTCGCAAGGTCACACGCATTTGACAAAAAATAGTATTTTGATAATATTTACTAAACGGTTAATCCTAGTATAAAAATACTTGACATAAATATTTATTACACCCTAATGAACAATTTTTACACTGGAAGTTTTTTATCACTGAAAATTTTTCAGACAAACGAACCTCTTGATCTTTAAAAATAATAATTTGAGACTGTGCAAGAAAAAAATAATATATAATAAAATTAAACATATTATCAAAAATAAATATTGTAATATTAAATAAATTATAAATATTTATATTTAATATTGTTCAGTGCACACGGTGATAAAGGAAGTGAATATTGTATTTTCGCTCACGAAGATTGACCGAGTCTTGAATCGAGCATGGAACGAACATTGGTGTCCAATGCTGAATCAATGTTGAGTTACCATGCTCTGTCAGTGATATACTTGATTAAGCAGGATCCCTTCCAACCTTCGTTGGCCGTGCGGTTTAAATAGGTGCGTTTATAGAGGTGTCGGGTATGCGTCGGGGGGTTCGATCCCACATGCGAGCGAATATTTTTCCGTTTTCGTTTCTAAGCGATATATAAAATAATAAAATTGTGTGTTGTGTTGTGAATAAAAAATGTGAATATGATTGTAAATAATATTAAAAGTCTGTATTAAAAATGTGCCGATTAACAAAAAAATTATCTTTTTTTACTAAAATTATTTTTTTAATGTTACTATTTCAAATAACATTTATTGTTAGTAATAATATATTATTTACATGAAAATAATATATATAATTGTTTTAATAGTATATTGGAATTAAATTTATACACATATATAATATGAATAAAAATAATGTCAATAATATTTATTATTATTATTATTATTATTATTATTATTATTATTATTATTATTATTATTATTATTATTATTATTATTATTATTATTATTATTATTATTACTATTATTATTATTATTGTTATTGTTATTATTATCAATTGATATTTTCATATTATATTAAATGGGCGCGAGAGTCGCGTAAATTGGGGAACAGTGGAAGCAGCCTTGTTTCAGTCTTGAATTAGGCTTCCGCAGCATTGATTGAAGATTGAACGCCAATCTTCAATAAAGACTGGAGCGCGAGACTTAAATAAATGTTACATTATGGCTAGAATCAACCTTGCTTCCGCCGTCCCACCAAGGCTTGATCAATATTGACCAATCCTCATCCAAGCTTCAGTAAAGCCTGAATCCAGCGTCAGTTCGCGCCTGGGTTATAACAGTAAAAAACCGTGTTTTCCAAAAAATCTTATTTAAACAGTTAAAATACTTTTAGAAAAAATGAAAGTGACACGTGCAAAATCATGGTATTGTGAACTTTAATAAAGAAAAACATAGAAAAAATAAACAAAATAATTTATATCAATGGTTAAATCGTAATCCTTATTTTCTTTTTAAAAACATGTAAATATTTTAAAATTATTAGTTTTCATATTTAGGCTGTTTAAGTGAAAATAATGTGAGGGACATAAAGGTTAAAAGTTCCAGAGATTCGACCATACAAATGTGAAAGAAAATTTATTTTTCATCCCGAAGCCTTTTCCTTGAAATATGCTAGTTTTTCTTTGGTTTTTAGTATTTACGTGCATTTCTTTGAAAAAATTAACCCAAATTACCATTAAATCAAATACTTTAAATAAATTTATATTTTAATCGAATTGAGTATATTTGGTATTAAAATATGCAAATTATTAATTTTTAAGCAGTGTAATTTTATTTTCGATTTCGTGAACAACATTGGCATGGGTTTTTAATAGAAAAGCTCGCCAATTAAATAAAATTAATTTAATGGAGCAACAATAATATTTTTCAAAGGAGAAAAACTTTAATATTTTTAAGAATTAATTTTGCGCAACCTAAAAATCTTACTCTTGAGTATGAAATTAAGTAGTTTTAATAGAAAAACCCATATAATTGAAGAAAAAATAAATTGAAAAACTGAAATTTAAAAGTGTCACTTTCTGAAGAATCACCCATGTATAAAAGTTGAATCAGTTAATTTGTAAATTAAGCTCTAACATCTTTTGTCCTTATTTGCCCTCTGTCCGGATTTACCCCAACTGACCCTAATACTTTTCTTTAATTATAAATAATATAATATAACAATTTAAATAATATTTCTGACACAATAAATCAGTTTTGTTTAAATATTACAATATATGTTAAGGCACATATTTCAGCTTCATAGTTCAAGAGTTATAAGTTGAAAGCAATGTTAAATTTGTATATATTTGTGTCACTTGTACACGGAGAAAAATTCTTTTTTAATGATTACAATAGTCTACAGTACAGCTCGGATATGTGACCACTTTTTGTGATGATTACTATAGCTGTTGTAAGGAGTACAAATTAAAAGGTATCCCTTACAACAGCTGTAGTAATCGTTCCTACTCAATTCTTAACATATTACATAGTTTTCGTAATCATTGCAAAAAGTGGTCACATATCCGAGCTGTACTGTAGACTATTGTAATCATTAAAAAAGAATTTTTCTCCGTGTAAACTAAGTGCGGATTGAGAATTAGCTCTAACCCATTAACGCCCAAATGACTAAAATTTTTACTTAAACTTCACCCTACGATTTGAAGTATTTTTAAGTAATAAATTTTAGCAGCAATAAGGCATAGGGAATTCGGGGTCACTCTTCAAGATTCTGGGGTCAAAAGAGCGATTCGATCAACACAAAATCTATTATGTCGGATTTTTTTTAAAAACACCTTAAATAATCAGTGCATTTTTTAAAACCTTTCTTAAGTATGCTATAGGTGAGCAAAATAATTGTATTTTCAAAATATAAAATAGAAAAACTTTAATTTCAAGATGGCGGAATCGAAATTATTAAAAAGTGAATGTATTATAGTAAAAAAATTAAAATTTTACAATAATGTTCAAGACGTATGCAAGTTCAATTCAAAATGTATACTCGGGGGTTTTCGGGGTCGCTGATGACAAGGCAAACAATAAACAAATTTCAAAACGACTTTATATACTATAACAAATATCGAAAACTCTGTACAAAAGGCATTGTACCGAATTGGCTCAGTAAAGAAAAATCTGTACCAAGTCCGGAAACTTGAGCTCTGTTTAAAATCTCTTGTACACGGAGTGTACAAGAAGTTTTTAAATTTATAAATAAACTTACATTTTATAATCTTCTGTAGAATAAAGCATTCCAAGAAATAATTCTCGAACGTCATTTGCGATTTTGTTTCCAAGGTTTAATTTTTCTTCTATAATGTCAATTGATGTGTGGACTTTGTAATGAAATTTTAACTCATCTGCGTCATTAACACATCTTATATATTTTGGAGAGTTCTATATATAAAATTCAAATGATTAATAATCAGTGAAGGCAAATGATTTTCATTTGAGATAAAAATGATAAAATGATAAAAAGTATTGATGGTGACATTTGGTGAATGCGTTTTCGCGCCTAAACCGTATTAGTAAGTTACGGTGAATACATATTGATTAACGTGAATACTTTTCATTAAAAACTTTCGATTTTATGATTTCTAAGCAAAGTTGAGAATATTTATGAAAAACGTGAGTGACGTGAAGTGTAAAAATGACGATTGCGAGAAGGAAATACGAAATTTTGAGAAAAACGGAAAAAGTAAACGCGACAGGCAAATTCTAAAATGTTGATCAATTATCGTATGCTTTTCTGTGACTTTAACGTATAATAGATTTAAAGGAATTTGATGTTACCGACGGAACTTACTGTTTCACATACATTTACTTGAATTTATCAAGTTTCTGCCGACAATGTCATGTTCCTTTTAATCTATTAAATGTTGTAGGCACAGAAAATCATACGGTAATCGTCATTTTTACACTTCACGTCACTCACGCTCTTCATAAATATTCTCAACTTTGCTTAGAAATCTTAAAATCGAAAGTTTTTTAAGAAATGTATTCACCTTAACCTACCAATACGGTTTTGACGCTTAAACGCATTCACCAAACGTCAACCAAATACTTTTTCTCTATTCTGAATATTTTTTTTTACTAGGGTGCATTTAAATCTGAATATGTGACGCGACACGAGAAAAGGGACCTATTGTTAAAAAATCCATTTTGAGATTACGATGCTATTCGATAGATTTTTATTGGCTCTTTCACTTAAAAAAATGAGAAGTTAAAAATCTGAAATAGTTTTAATAATATAAAGCCCGAAATTTGAACGTGTTTGCGTAAATACACGGGGTTTTTGCTCATGGCGTCACTTTAAACGCTCCCCCTGTAAAATTCTCTTTTGAGGTGATAGGTCCCTTTTCGCGTGTCGCGTCACATATGTGAAAATTCACATATTGATCGAGAAGACGATTTATAACGTATAAGTTCCAGCATTTCAAGAGCTATTCGAAAACCCGCGAAAGTTGAACAGGACTAAGCATAACTGCTTCGCGAACGTCATTCACGTGGACAGAAAAATATTTGTATCTTTTTCTATGGTGCGATTCCATGGGAGATTTTAGTCTTTTCGGAGTAAGTAAACCAATTCCAATGAAATTCAGGAATTTTAATCTACACATAAAAAGAAATGTTTCCACCAAATATTACGCCAAAATATTCAGTAGCTTTTGAGATGTCAAAATTTTGGAAAAATTTTGAAATCGTTATATCTCCTTTCCATTTTAACCAAATCACTTGATTCTTTTTGGAAAAATTCAGCATAAATAATTGTGTTACGAATTTTCCAAAAAATTCGAAATTTCAACTTAATTAATGATTCCTTAACTCGGTAGCAATTATTTTCTTTTGATAATTATTTATTTAAATATTTAAAATATTTAGGCCATTTAAAAAAAATTCCATGTGATTTCAAATCGGGAAAAGCAGTGTTTTTGAATTTTTCTGTCGTAAATCTTCAAAAATCCCGGAATTTCAATTTAAAAAAATCAAAATCACTGCTTTCCCCGACTTAGAAGCACTTGGAATTTTTGTTTAAAGAGCTTCTGACATTAGACTAAGTATGTATAAAAAAAACATGTACATGTTAATGAACATATTACCCGGGCACGCATGTAAACTAGTAAATGATCTTGAGTGAAAAAATTTGTAAGCGTAATTAATCATGATTTCTTTTAGGGCGATTCCACACCACTCCGACAGCATTTTGGAGTAAGTAAATGAATTTCAATGAAAATCAGGATTTTTAATCTATACATAAATAGAAATGTTTTCACCGAATATGAAATCAAAATACTGCATACTTTTTGAGATAGCAAAATTTTGAAAAAATTTTGAAATCGTTATATCTCCCACAAAACTATATAAAAACTTAATTTTTTTTTAATTCAGCATAAAAAATGGAAAAAATAATGTTACTAATGTTTACAAAAATTTTTGTTAATTAACAAAGTTATTTAAATAATTTTACTTAACTTCTAAGCGGCCTGTCCAAATTCGATGATTTAAAGATTGAAATAAACTATTAAGCGCACTTTTTAATTTTTCAAAGGAAAATTCATATACCATTAATAATTTTCGTGATTTTCAATATTTTGTTATGCGTTATGAACAACATTACTCACATCAAACATATGACTGGTGCTGCGCGCGCCGCTTTCGTCTGGTCCAAGAAAGACAGACTTACACTAGAGAAAGATTGACTTTGCATGTTCTCCATAAACTTACGAATGAAATATGTATTTTTCCCCTAATTTTTTCTGATCTATGACAACCATGGAAAACGAATAATAAATTGGTTTCAATTTGTCAATGGTGAAGCAAGTATTCAAAACTTCTAATTGAAAGATTCCTGTTTTTATAATGCTGCTATTTTTATTAAAGTACATGAAATAAACAAAATTATTGAAATTTTTGTATGATAAATTTTATTGTTTTTAATTTGTTTAATATTTATTACATATTTGTATATTTCAAATATGACTGAGACAATCTCTTTCAGGTTTGTGAAGAAATTAATTTAAATAATTAAAAACTAGTTGACATACATTACAAAATTTTCAAACGAAGATCAAAAAGCTTTAAATATAATAGTAAAATTCGTTTGTTTTTATTTAAAAAATAATTTTTTATTTCAACAAATTATAAAAATATTTAATCGACAAAAATTTTTAATAAATTTTTTTTAATATAATTGAAAACAATAAAATGTGAGTGAAAATTAACTGTACGAAACGATGTACATTTTAATGCCTCCTTTTTTTTGCTCGACTATCTTTCTTTATGTCTACAACATTGCGAACTTCAAATTTTTCTGACAATGAAAATAATTTTATTTTCATTTGAGGCGTAATTTTTTGGCGTAATTATTTGATTATTTTCTGGTCTTTGTAGACTAGCTCTAGTAGCTAATCTCTTCAATGTTCCTCCTACTCCGTCACAAGGACTTTTTCCATGTGACGTTGCAAAAAAGTTCCATTCTGCATCGATGTTAAAATAATTCTTGTGATAAATTAAATTTATAAAATTTGATTTATTTTTGTATTGTGAAGCAGCTCAATCAGAAAAATATTGTATTTTCTTAATCTCGTGACCAATTTTTTTAAAAATAATCAATAAGTCGTGTTATAAAATAATAAACAGTACTTGCTTCATGATTTAAACAATCTGAAATTATTATAAAGCTCTCATGTTCGATAATTGCATTTTTTTATAATAAATAACGAATGGATGCACTGTTGTTTGTTGTTTATTCTAGTGATAACCCTGGATTTCGTCTTCAATTACTGTAGAGTTATTTTCTGCAAAATCCAATATTACAACAAATTCAGTCCCTTTGTTTTCGAGATTATTTTTGCAATTTTCTAAAAACTTTGCCTAAAATTTGGCGATGAAGCTGTGCGTTTTTAAAGATTTTAAGCGTACGTCTAACGTATCGATGTATCTGTCGACTGAATAAACTACGGGTTCTAAATGACAACGGTCTGTATTTTTCCATTCATTAAAAGAAATTTCTTGAACAACATTTCTTTCAAAAACTACCTATAAAATTTTCTCCAGATTTTTAAAATCTGGACATTTCTTACACTTTTGAAAGTAGCAATCTTCATCTGGAACATCGCAGGTAATTTGTTTTAACATTTCTTCAAATGTCATTGGACAATTATCACCAGGTTCTGATAATTTTTGTAATTTTGCACCAGACACCATCAATTTTACGTTTTTGATGTATTTGACATACACAACCTGTATGAGTACCCTTAGGGCCAACTAAAATACACTGCTGAGGGCGATATTCAGCAAATTTACTAAAACCTATTTTAATGTCTGAATGTTGTTCCTTAAAAGCAGCATATATTTCTGTTAAATTCCCTAAAATCAACCTCTTTTGTATTTGCACTTTTAAACCATCTTCTTTCAAACTCACAGAATTTTTTTTTCCAGGCATTATTCTGCTACATTCATTATAACAATAGAAAGATTTAACTAATTGAATAGTTTCATCCGATATTTTTCTACTATTTCTGGAAGATTCTAGAACAGAAAACATTCCATGCTGTTCTTGCACAAGTTTAGCTTGACTTGCAAGATTTCTCGAGCAATTCATCTCATTTGCTAGTCTGTTCACACTCCAAGATGTGGGCAATACAGTTAATAAGAGTATTTTGTCATTTAAATTTTCTATTGTTTGTAATTTTTGTCTCAAAGATTGAATCATGCCTTCAAATTCATCTCCACAGGAACTTAGATTGGAATATCAACGAAAAATTTTTTTTTATACATTTGCCAGCGAATCAATTTTACTTTCTAGTTCTTGAGGCACACTAGTATCGAGCGAATATTGAACTGGAGGTAAATCCATGATTTCTAGTAATTCATTCACTTTGGCTATCACGTGTTGTTTCTTACTAGACTCGTCATCATTGAATGACCTATGTATATCTTCTACCTAAAATTATATTAATTAATTAAATTTTTCATCAATAAAAGTTTTTTAATTATTCTATTATTCTGTGAAATCCTAAATTTAATTAATCAAAATCTTACGTTAATTATCAATTTACAAAATAATATATAAAATAAGCAAATACTTTTATAAATAAAGTGAAGTAATACAATAAAAATTCTATATCTTCGATGAATTAGCTCTACAATTAGTACTATAACTATTACATACTTGAAGCGTACTATCAAGGTTAGAAAGAGAAACTTGTTCAAAATCTTCTTCAAACATCTCAAAATCCTTTTTATTAAATTTACGATATATATTTGTTCGACATGCTAAACAAATATAATCTCCTTCTCTAGAGAAAGGAAATCGTTTGACAAAGGCATTTCCAATGCGAGACAGATTTTCTCTTTTTCGTGCATGGTAATTAAATGGAATACAGCACTTTTTACTTTCTTTTGATACTTTATCCATAATTTTATTAAAACATTTAAACCAATTTGAAATAAACCAACAAGCAAAACAAACAATTCACAAAATCAATCTTTCTCTAGTGTAAGTCAGTCTTTCTTGGACCATACGAAAGCGGCGCGCGCAGCACCAGTCATATGTTTAATATGAATTTTCCTTTGAAATATTAAAAAGTGGGCTTACTAGTTTATTTCAATCTTTAAATATAATATATATATATATATATATATATATATAACGATATCAAAATTTTTTCAAAATTTTGCTATCTCAAAATGTATGCAGTATTTTGATTTCATATTCGGTGAAAACATTTCTATTTATGTGGAGATTAAAAATCCTGATTTTTATTGAAATTCATTTACTTACTCCAAAATGCTGTCGGAGTGGCGTGGAATCGCCCTAAAAGAAATCATGATTAATTACGCTTACAAATTTTTTCACTCCAGATCATTTACTAGTTTACATGCGTGCCCGGGTAACATGTTCATTAACATGTACATGTTTTTTTTATACATACTTAGTCTAATGTCAGAAGCTCTTTAAACAAAAATTCCAAGTGCTTCTAAGTCGGGGAAAGCAGTGATTTTGATTTTTTTAAAATTGAAATTCCTGGATTTTTGAAGATTTACGACAGAAAAATTCAAAAACACTGCTTTTCCCGATTTGAAATCACATGGAATTTTTTTTAAATTGCCTAAATATTTTAAATATTTAAATAAACAATTATCAAAAGAAAAGAATTGCTACCGAGTTAAGGAATCATTAATTAAGTTGAAATTTCGAATTTTTTGGAAAATTCGTAACACAAAAAAATTAAAAAGCACTGCTTTCCCCAGCTTGGAACCTTTTGAAATTTTTGTTAAAAGGCTTCTGACATTAGAATAAGTATCAAAAGAAAAAAATTGTAGTCCAGTCGCCCTGTAAAAAAAGTGGTCATTTTTTGCCAAAATTGATACCTGAAATCTGATTGTTGATTCATATAGTGTGGGGTGGTGGTATGAAGATGTATATGTTTCCCACTCGAGATTTTTAAGCTGCGCGTTATAAACAATTTTGAAGGTGCTGAAAAACAGTTTTTTGATGACCGTTCTTTCCCATCAAATTATACGGGAAAAAATTGTTAATAAAAGTTATAGAGCTCGAAAATACCTTTAAAATGATGGGTCATATGTTAAAATTGGTCCATTTGTTTACTTGCAAATGAATTTAAACCACTAAAAATGGCACTTTCTTATTTGTTCAATAACTTGAACAAAAGTTAACAAATTCTTTCGATATTCTTCAAAAATGTTCCTCTCAAGACCCTCAAGATGTGTGCCAAATCTGAACACGATTCGATAAATAGTTTATGAGAAATTCCATTTGTTAACTAAAAACATGAGTTTTTAAAATGCAATTTCTACATTTTTGGCCGGATGAAAATTAATTTTTTTTGTTGGGTTCTCTTCATGAAATACTAATTTATCAATCACAATTTGCAGCGAATTGAATTTTTACAAGAAAACTGGTTTTTGGGGGGGGAGAAATTTTTGGCTTATAAACAAATGAACACAACATAAACAATTTTTATTTTAACAATTTAGCATAAACGCCATTTGATTACTTATTCTTTCCTGAAAATTTTGATCAAGGTCAAAAGGGGGGGAAGATAATTTTTTTTCAAAAAATTCCTGAGCCTTTAATTATTAATATTTTTTTTTTTTTATTATATTTTTTTAGTTGATTAGTCATACTAATTATAAAAAAAATCAATCTAAACATCTATGCACTACTTGTTCGTAAAAATATTTTTAAAAAGTATGCATCGTTTGAATGCAACGTTTGAACAGCCTAGCTGCTCTAGGATGCATAGTGGGGAACATCATCCGTCGCTCGCGCTAAAGTTGAATTCAAACTTTCAAATTCGTAAAAGTTGTTATAACATTCATACAAATTGACGAATTTTGATCATTTTTTTTTAAACTGGGCTAAAATTTTCTCAGGAATTCAAATTTTCTATTTGTTTTTTGAAAAATTTATAAATAATGTCAAAATATTGATAATTAAAAAAAAATTTTTTTGTTTTTTTTTAAATTCATTTTTTTCAAATTTTTTATTTTTAACTTCTCGAATTTGTGTTGCTTTTATTAATAATTAACATTATTTATAAATTTTTCAAAAAACAAATAGAAAATTTAAATTCCTGAGAAAATTTTAGCCCAGTTTAAAAAAAATGATCAAAATTCGTCAATTTGTATGAATGTTATGACAACTTTTACGAATTTGAAAGTTTGAATTCAACTTTAGCGCGAGCGACTGATGATGTTCCCCACTATGCATCCTAGAGCAGCTAGGCTGTTCAAACGTTGCATTCAAACGATGCATACTTTTGAAAAATATTTTTACGAACAAGAAGTGCATAGATGTTTAGATTGATTTTTTTTATAATTAGTATGACTAATCAACTAAAAAAATATAATAAAAAAATTTTAAATATTAATAATTAAAGGCTCAGGAATTTTTTGAAAAAAAAATTATCTTCCCCCCCTTTTGACCCAGATCAAAATTTATTTTTGCAAAATTTTCAGGAAAGTATAAATAATGAAATGGCGTTTATGCTAAATTGTTAAAATAAAAATTGTTTATGTTGTGTTCATTTGTTTATAAGCCAAAGATTTTTCCCCCCCAAAAACCAGTTTTCTTGTAAAAATTCAATTCGCTGCAAATTGTGATTGATAAATTGGTATTTCATGAAGAGAACCCAACAAAAAAAATTAATTTTCATCCGGCCAAAAATGTAGAAATTGCATTTTAAAAAATCATGTTTTTAGTTAACAAATGGAATTTCTCATAAACTATTTATCGAATCGTGTTCAGATTTGGCACACATCTTGAGGGTCTTGAGAGGAACATTTTTGAAGAATATCGAAAGAATTTGTTAACTTTTGTTCAAGTTATTGAACAAATAAGAAAGTGCCATTTTTAGTGGTTTAAATTCATTTGCAAGTAAACAAATGGACCAATTTTAACATATGACCCATCATTTTAAAGGTATTTTCGAGCTCTATAACTTTTATTAACAATTTTTTCCCCTATAATTTGATGGGAAAGAACGGTCATCAAAAAACTGTTTTTCAACACCTTCAAAATTGTTTATAACGCGCAGCTTAAAAATCTCGAGTGGGAAACATGTATATGTTTCCCACTCGAGATGTATATCTTCATACTACCACCCCACACTATATGAATCAACAATCAGATTTCAGGTATCAATTTTGGCACGAAAAAACACAGGGTGACTGGACTATTGCTACCAAAGCGAGGAATTATTAATTTAGTTAAAATTTCGTGATTTTTGGAAAATATTCGAGAAAAAAGTAACTTCTGTTTCCGCAACTTTTTTTATTTTAGGGTTTGGAGGGTTTACTTGGGTGAAAAATAAACAAGAAAAATTTGCATTCTGAACTTTTTCAAAAAAATTTGTTTTTTTTTTTCGTTGAATCAACGTTGGTAACTTCAGTTTCATTTTACTCTTTTGAATTTAAATGAACTTCAAGTTTCTCTAACTGTTCCCGAGATGAAATTTTTAACTTACATTCACCCATAGAAACTTACTTTCAAACTGATTCAAACCTTTTGACGATTTTTTAAACCTTATGACATTACTTTAACGTTTATTGACCCTTCGATTGTACATTTCCAACCCTAAAAGAAACCTTATGAACCTCAAAAGAACTTCTTAATTTTATGATTCTCAAACTGGCAACCTTACTAACCTTCCTTTAACCCTAACAAACATTACATTCTTCCTCACCAACTTCATTTGAACCTAAGACATTGGTTTTGAAATTCGACTTTCAATATAAATGTAGTTCGAAGGAATCTCCTTTGTTGAAAAAATTTTTTTTTCGTTCCCGGGTACAAGTCATAAAAATGTAGGCATTTATAAAAATGGGAGTACCAAAAATTGCTAGCAATCTTAAAGGAAGTTCTTACAGATGTTTAACTTATTGAATATGAAAAGATATATGAATAAATATACACAAAATATAGTTTTGGGATTTCTAAATTTTCCACTCAAAAATTTACTATAGTAAAAACATATCTAACACATAGCCTAAAACCCATATTGCAGTCAGTTTTTCGTCAACTACGACAAAGTTTGCACTCAATTTTTAAAAGTGTAAAATAAAATTTACATAAAAAAAATTATATATTAAAAATATATATAAAAAAACTATTTTGTGTTTATGTGGTGGTTGACAAGCAAGATAAAAACTATATGAAGGTGAAGGTGGACTTTAATAATTATAAATCAAAAGGTTGACTTACAATGTTGTAACGTTTCGAGGTTAGTGACATTTATTTAGAATATTGCCTCTATATTTCCAAACATCGATGCCACAATATTGATTTGCTTTATTGCTGTAAGTCGAAAAGAGCATTTGCAAAAATATTGTCAATATTACTATGCAATGTTAATCTGTTATTTATTGTTTAGAGTTGTATTCATAAAATTTTAACTAATAATGTTTTTTGTAATATTAAAAATTAATAATAAATTATTATTATTAATTTTTAAAAATAAGTATTTATCTATTTCAAGTGTAAAAACCATATGTTCTATGTTATTTATTGTTTAGAGTTGTATTTATAAAATTTTAACTAATAATGTTTTTTGTAATATTAAAAATTAATAATAAATTATTATTAATAATTTTTAAAAATAAGTATTTATCTATTTAAAGTGTAAAAACCATAATTGTGAAAATAAAAAATTCGAAAACCTAAAAATGTCATTTTTATTATTTAATCCTGCTGGCAATAAAAGAGGTCATAAATATTAAAACACTCCAGGCGCTACCTTAAGGAATCTAACCCTACGTGTACGTGCTTCATTGACAGGTATAAATCGCACTGTCGAACCTTCTATCAAACTTTTGAGGCTGCGAAATAAACCTTACAACACTATAATCAACCAGAAAATAGGAAAAACTAGACGAAAGTGACAAAATTTAGTCTCATAGTAGCCTCGTTAGAATCAAATATCTATTTTAAAGTCGGTTTCAGATGAATATTACAAGCTTTTTAAGGGATAAGAAATTGTAGATTCAAATCATGTTGAAAGTAGGCTGAAAATTTTGTCTCGGGTTAATAAAGGAGAGCAGATCATTTTAATTTGAAAAAAAATTTAATTTTAAAACGATAACAATGAGATTATTAATAATTATCGTGGTGATTATTTTGTTGAAAAGCTATTAAAGTAATATTTGTTCGATTCAACGCAGAAATAACAAAATGGAAATTTCAACAAAATGAAAATTTATTGTTTCATTTAATTATTTCGTCCTTGAATCGAACAAATATTATTTATTAACAATATACGGAAGGATAAAAAATTAATTTAAATAAAAGTTATTAAAGTAATAAAATGAAATCAAGAAAAAGAATGTTTCAAAGAGCAGAATGAGCTACTATTTGTCAAAATTGGTTGAAAATTTGAATTGATTGCTGACCCTTAAAGAAGAAACACAAAATGTTTAATAATTATTCTTTTACAACAAATTCTGGTCCAACATAATTTTTTCTGATAATTGTACAACTGAATCTTTCAGAATTTGGTGAAATCATTTTAATTATGGTTTCATTTGCTGTTAAAAATCACTTTTTAGATTGAGGTTATGTTAAGCGGTCGATACTCCTTAATTGCAATTCTTATTATTGTTTTTATGTTTATATTATGTATTTTGATAAGATTTTTTAAGCGATGCACTACTGAAGCAGCATATAAGCACGACGTTACAGTGTTCCACAATAGGATCATTGACATATTATCTTTGATGGTGCATGGAAGTAAATATAGGTGTTAAAATTATTATTGGAACCTTCTTATTCATACTGCTATGAAAAACAGCCACAAAATTTGTCATGGCTATTCAACATGGTGGCCACTAAAAACAGTCAAAAAATTTTCCTGACAATTCCCTGACTTTTTCCATACTGGGGCTAAATGTTAAATTCTATTTCTAGCCTACTAAAACTACTTTCTGATAGGTGTTAGTAGTAGATAAGTTAAAAATTGCGTAAAACAAGTAATTTAGTTAATGATATATCTGTGTTTATTGAACAATAGTTTTAAAATAGTTGAAAATTTAATAAATTAAAATTATATTATTAAACAATTTTTTTCTAAAAATTCAACTAATTTTTATTGTAATGTGAAAAGTAGTTTCATTAATTGCTTTTTTACTTAATCTAATACTGCTTGTGTAGTTAATTTTACTATTTTTTACGTACTTCAAAATTTAGAGTGAAAATGATATGGAATAACGTTTGTTTTTACTGTTCAAAATTAGAATTCAGTTAACTAAAAAATGTAATTGAATTACAGAAACAACCACAAAATCCGATTGCATCAACTACAATCTTAATTCTTTCAACTACTTTGTGATGGTTATTAAAAGTTTTTTTATAATCTTTAGGGACTTATTGAACTAAGCAGAGTAGTTAAAAAGTAGTAAAATCTACTAGGAATTTTTTTCAGTGTAATGTGAGATAAATAATATTTAAACATATAAACCCGAAACATACAAAAAATGTACAAAAAATGGAAGAAATATTTTGCCTCATGGTGATAATACCCTTCTATATAGTTAAAATTGCAACGCATTAACTATTCTCGTTCGAAAGATAATAATGCATTGTCTGTTTAACATTTCGCAGTGGGGGAAACGGGCGAAATAAGAAGAATGAATTATTTCGCCCGTTTTTGATTTCCTAAATAATTTTTATGAGAAAAGAGGTTAACTTGTCACTTGCTTGTGTATATAAGACGTATATATACAAGGATTGTGAATATATAAGTTAGATTCGATCTGAGTTTTTGTAAAAAAAATTCCTTTTAAATTAAATTTCTTTAATTTATTAAACTTTTGACATTATTCATTTATAATTTAATGAATTGTGCATTTAATAATTTATTTATAACTATTTTATCCTTTCAAAAATAACTAATATATATTTTTGTATATTGAACGTAAAAAAATTATAATTAATTTTTTATTTTATCACTTTAAGTTCAAAATTATTTAAATTTTCCCAGAATTTTTCACGAAACATTTGTCAACTCATTAGTAAGACCCTTCACTAAACGTGAAGCAAAAACCTACAATATCGACCAAGTTTCAAATTCTAGAAGAAGTAACGATATCTAAACCTAAACAATATAAATTAAAAAACAAATTTAAAGCTATGAAAAAATGGGGTACTAACTCTGCTGGGGCTCGAAACTCAGGACCTATCAATTGTCGGTTGATCGCTCTTCCACTGAGCTACAGAGGTCCACATCCAACAAATTTTCATAGCTTTATCGACTCAATTTTCAAGATGGTTCGCATTCTTCTGCTACAAATGATTTAAATTTTATATTGTTTGACGGTGACGTCTAGGTTTAGATTTCGTTACTTCTTCTAGAATTTAAAACTTGGTCGATATTGTAGGTTTCTGCTTCACATTTAGTGAAGGGTCTTACTAATGAGTTGACAATTGTTTCGTGAAAAATTCTGGGAAAATTTAAATAATTTGTAGCAGAAGAATGCGAACCATCTTGAATATTGAGTCGATAAAGCTATGAAAATTTGTTGGATGTGGACCTCTGTAGTTCAGTGGAAGAGCAATCAACCGGCAATTGTTAGGTCCTGGGTTTCGAGCCCCAGCAGGGTTAGTCCCCCATTTTTTCATAGCTTTAAATTTGTTTTTCAAGTTCAAAATTGATATTTTCTGTAAAAAAAATTTATTTTTAATTATAATTTTGTTATTTATCTAACTTTCTACTTAATATATTATATTTTTAAAAATTAAAAATATTATATTTTAAATAAAACGGAAAATTTTTTTATAGGGGAGACGGCCCCAAGGTGGTCAGGGCCCTAAGGTGGTCACCCTAAGAAAATTTTTGTATATTAGTTAGTATCTTCGAATGTTTTTTGTTATTGTTATTATTTGAGAAGACAATGATTTTAGTAAAGTTTTGAGGTAAATAGTCGTATACTCTCTTTGTAACGTGAACGTCGTATTTCTGTTTTTAAATTATCGAGAAATTTTTTTCTCTGGGTGTTAAAATCATCGAAATTAACTATTTTAAATTAGTAAAAATCGTTATAATTATCTTTATATATCGTACAATAATATTCCAAATGAATATAATTAATATTGTGCTTTAAAAATTTTTTCATTAACGTTTAAAAAAAGTGTCTTGGTCCTAAGGTGGACACTTTTTTGGCCCCAAGGTGGTCACTTTTGATTTTTTATAAAAATGTGTTTATACGCTATATTTATCAACATTTATCGCTGTGAATGTGAATTTTATCAATTTTTAAGTTTTATGATGAATAATAATGAAAAAGAATTATTTTCAAAATTTTACCTGTCTAATACATACACAAAAAGTATCATTTTTGACGAAAGGACAAAGTGCAAAAAAAATATGTTATATGTTTCTGTGATCCTGAAAAACAATTAATATTAAATAAACAACTTAATAATACGTTTTTTACATTTTTTAAAAACTTTTTTAGTGAATTTTTGTATGGTGACCACCTTGGGGCCACTTTTTTAAAAGTCGAATATTCAACTTTTTTTAAAAAGTGCCATAACTTTTTTTTTTAATTAATGAAATAAAAAAACTTTATGATAGGAAGTTAGGTAATAAGATAAAGTTTCAAACGCCGTATTATTGGCCTTTATATATAATTCTATTTGAAATCTACAGTCGTTCAAAAGATGGGTGACCACCTTAGGGCCCTCTCCCCTAATTGAAGGGTTAGGTATTTGAAAATAATTATTAAAAACAAAACAATAACGCTTACCAAATATGAAAAAGGCTTCGGAGATGAATAGTTTTTCAAATAAAAAATCAACATTTTTATTAAAGGACCCCGCACCAAATACATAGGAAAAAAGATCCCTGTGAAATTTTGTTATACTTTGCAATTTTGTAGTTTATGACCTTCTGATTAAGAAATGTAAATGCCAAAACTCAAAATAATGGACAGTTTTTTTGTTATATAACATTAAAGACATAAAAGGGTACTGTACAAACTACAGCTTAAAAAGGGTAAAGCGCATCATAGAAAATGTTAAACAGAATGAAATAAATATTCTGCAGCTATTCAAAGCAAAGAACATTTATTTAAAAGCGTTTAAAGTTCATTTATGGTAAATATTACTGCAACCAACAACCATAAAACAACCATTGTTGATAAAAAGTCATGCACAATCATTTTTATTATATTAAAAGACTTTCATATTTTTTTAAACACTTATACGCCTAGGAAGAGAATTCGTATGAGTTAAAAAATATTATTTTCACTACCAACAACCATACAACAACCATTGTTCATTGAAAGTCACACACAATCATTTAAACTAACTAAAAAGACTCTTATTTTTTTCAAATATTGTACGCCTATCATGTGCAGTCGAATGTGTTAAAACAATATTATAGTTGCTACAAACAACCATACAAAAACCATTGTTGAATCAATGTCACTCAGAATTGATAAAAGTACATAAAAAAGTCTATTTGATTTTTTGTTAACACTGACAGGCCTAGATTCTGTAGCCATATGTGTTTAAAAATATTATAGTTGCTACCATACAACTACCATTCTTGATTCAAAGCCGCACACGACCATTATCTTTTTATGTGTTGAGAAAAAGTGCTAAATATTTAAAAATTAAATATTCTTGACATTTTTAAATTGAAATACGAATAAGAAATCAGCATTTTAGAAATAGGAGTGTAAAATTTTTTTATTGGCCAAAAGTCTTTATTTTGTTAGAGGTTGAGACTAAATGTTACATTTTTAAAATGAAATACTCTTGTCATTTTTAAATTGAAAAACGAATAAGAAATCAGCATTTTAAAAAAAAAGGAGTAGTTTAATATTTTTTATTGGCTAAAAGTCTTTTAGGGGTTGAGACTAAATGTTATTTTTAAATTGAAAAACGAATAAGAAATCAGCATTTTAGAAAAAGGAGGAATTTAATAGTTTTTAATTGGCTAAAAGTCTTTATAATCTGGGAGTATAAAAAAATGTAAAAAACATACCAAAAAAATTCGCACAAAACTAATAACTTCTCATATGATAAGAAAGTAATCAAAATAAAAAAAGAAATAATTTTAAAAATAAGGGAGACTTTTTAGGAACTTTAAATTATTGTATGTGACTTTGAATCAACAGTAGTTGCTGAATGGTTGTTAATAGTAACTGTATTTTTTTATCACATTCGGCTAAAGAATCTCAGGTTGTCTGTGTTAAATGAAAATAAGAAAGGCTCTTTAAGTATACTTAAAATGATTGTGAGTGACTTTTATTCAACAATGGTTGATGTATGGTTGTTGATAGCAACTACAATATTGTTTTAACACATCCCACCACACAATCTGGGCATGTAATTGTTGGAGAAAAATATCGGAGGCTTCTAAGTTACTTTAGTCAATTCTGAGTGACATTGATTCAACAATGGTTTTTGTATGGTTGTTTGTAGCAACTATAATATTGTTTTAACACATTCGACTGCACATGATAGGCGTACAATATTTGAAAAAAATAAGAGTCTTTTTAGTTAGTTAAAATGATTGTGTGTGACTTTCAATGAACAATGGTTGTTGTATGGTTGTTGGTAGTGAAAATAATATTTTTTAACTCATACGAATTCTCTTCCTAGGCGTATAAGTGTTTAAAAAAATATGAAAGTCTTTTAATATAATAAAAATGATTGTGCATGACTTTTTATCAACAATGGTTGTTTTATGGTTGTTGGTTGCAGTAATATTTACCATAAATGAACTTTAAACGCTTTTAAATAAATGTTCTTTGCTTTGAATAGCTGCAGAATATTTATTTCATTCTGTTTAACATTTTCTATGATGCGCTTTACCCTTTTTAAGCTGTAGTTTGTACAGTACCCTTTTATGTCTTTAATGTTATATAACAAAAAAACTGTCCATTATTTTGAGTTTTGGCATTTACATTTCTTAATCAGAAGGTCATAAACTACAAAATTGCAAAGTATAACAAAATTTCACAGGGATCTTTTTTCCTATGTATTTGGTGCGGGGTCCTTTAAAAATATTGAAACATAATTTAACAAATTTTTTGGGCTACAACTTCAAATATTTATATATAGATTGCGCATAATTAAAAAACAGTTTCAAAATATGATGTTATTAACCGAAAAACGAGGCTTCGGAGATGAATTTGAATTTTTACTCCCATTGCCAGTAAAAAATTTTAATTAATTATTTTAAAAATTCCTTTTGTTTTATTGAAATTAAATAGAAGTAAAAAATAAACGGTATATTCTAAGCTTCAATATGATATATATTAAGACTGTATTACAAAATTTGTAATTATGTTAAAAAATAATTAAAAATGTGTATCATATTTAACCAAAACCAAAAGACAAAATTAAATAAATTTTCTTACTAAGAAAAACATTAAATTTTAACATTAAAAGATTATGTAAAAATAAATAATGTTTCGTAGATTATGGATAAATTTTTTTTGAAATTTATACTCAACAAAATATCAATAAAAAGTTAATGCAAATATTGAGTTTCACAAATTTTTATATGGACGATTCTCCTGAAAGGAACCACTACACGTGTCTCCAACGTGAAACTCAATATTTGCATTAACTTTTTATTGATATTTTGTTGAGTATAAATTTAAAAAAAAAATTATTTATAATCTACGAAACATTATTTATTTTTACATAATCTTTTAATGTTAAAATTTAATGTTTTTCTTAGTAAGAAAATTTATTTAATTTTGTCTTTTGGTTTTTGTTAAATATGATACATATTTTTAATTATTTTTTAACATAATTAAAAATTTTGTAATACAGTCTTAATATTGTAACAGGAAGGTTATTTTGACGACTTACACTAAGGAAATTTCCTTAGTTAAGGGTGAGTAGGGCCCAAAAGAGGGTTCGTGCGACCCTGGTTGATGAACTGTGCGCAGGCGCCAATATTTTGGAAAAAGTGCGTGCCGGCCGGCTAATTCATTCCTGGTTCGCATGTTGAACGACTTATAGATTTTGATTTTATAATTTTGTAATTGTGTGTAATATATAAAGTGTGATTGTGTGGCCACAAAGCGAGCGTTTGATCGAGTCGACTAAATGTAAGTAGATCTGAGAATAAACGCTCAATTTTGGACATAATTGTTTTAATGGGTTCACCCAACTCACCCTCCTTGAGGTGTTTCTTTTTGTTTAAATTAATTTATTTTATTTAATTTGATTGTCGACTTTCTGTCGACTGGCGCCGGGCAAAACTTTTTTAAAACTAAACTGAACCCTGCCGCGTGAGGTGAAGAATTTTTTATTTTATATTTTTAATTTTATTAACAAATGATTCTGTTTCAATATATATCATATTGAAGCTTAGAATCTACCGTTTATTTTTTACTTCTATTTAATTTCAATAAAACAAAAGGAATTTTTAAAATAATTAATTAAAATTTTTTACTGGCAATGGGAGTAAAAATTCAAATTCATCTCCGAAGCCTCGTTTTTCAGTTAATAACATCATATTTTGAAACTGTTTTTTAATTATGCGCTATCTAGGGTCATTTGGGGTAAATGTAAACAGTAGATGTTTCAGCTAAATTTACAAATTAAAAAATAAGTACGACGGCAATATTTTTACCTCAGCTCACCTACAAGATGTTCTGACTATTGCTAATATTTTATTTTGACAATTGGCAATGCCCTAGTGTAAGTTATCTTTTAATGCAAAAAAGTTTGAAATTGAAAATTTTTCTGTTTCAGTATTTTGTCTCGCATTTGCATAAAAATAAATTTAAAAATCAAACAAAAATATGTAATTCTTCCTTATTCATGCCCCACCAAAAATTGACTTTGATTTTTGATTTTCGTCAATTTAGTTAATAAATAATTAAGTGTTTACATTTACCCCGAGAATTCGAAAACTCGGGGTAAATGTAAACAGTACTCCAACTACATTTTAAAAGAAAATAATTGAATAAACTATTAGATCCGACATTTTGAAATTTAAAAATTCGATTTTAGATTCTTATTCAGCAACCTTAAAAACTTCTTTTTACCAAGTCGAATGAAAATCTATTAAAAATTGTTCAAGTTATTAAAGTTTTTACATTACTAATTTTGTAATGGTTGATTGTTTATTTTATATGATACATTATCAGTCAACTGATTGATTCACTATACGTCTACGAATAATTTTTTTTCAGTTTTTCCATCCCTTAAGACAGTAGTATGCTTGAAATAACTTGTTTCTAGAGGTATGCAAAAAGCCTGAAACCCGAAACCCGACCGGGTAATTTCGGGCTTTTCACTTTTCGGGTCGGGTCGGGCTTAGACGGTTCGGGTTCGGGCCGGGTCAAGCTTGTTTAAATACCCGAAATCTTTCGGGTACCCGACTGCATTCGGGTTCTCGAAATTTTCGGGCACCCGACTATATTCGGGTTCTCGAAATTTTCGGGTATGCTCTAAACCTTAAAAAGTTCTAATTCTCGAATTTATATAACTTTAAAGTATTCAAGTTCTTAATTTAGTAATAAAACATTTGAGAAAATGCATAACTACAAATATTCGACAAATTTTCGAAGATTTGTGTACTCAAATTCGTTGGGGTTCTCAGAATTTTCGGGTACCCGAATTTTTTGAGAACCCGAATGAATTCGGGTACCCGAGAATTCCGGGTTACTCGAAAATTTCGGGCTACCCGAAAATTTCGAGAACCCGAATGAATTCGGGTACCCGATACATCGAGAAAACCCGAGCCCGACCCGACCCGAAAAAAATTCTACCCGACCCGGCTTTTCGGGCTTTTTGCACACCTCTACTTGTTTCTTAAACCTCGCTTAACTACAGAGGTGTTTACATTTACCCCGAATTTTAGGCAAATTTCAAAATCTCGGGGTAAATATAAACAGTCAGTTGTAGACGATTCAGGTGCATCAATATTTTTTTGAACCTCATAAAATTTTTTTTTGGGAGCTCTAGTAACAAGTTCATGCAAAAAAAATCCGTCCATTATACCGTTTAACAAAAAAAAACTGATGTTTTTCGTAAAAAATAGATAAACCGTTTACATTTACCCCAAATGACCCTAAATATAAATTTTTGAAGTTGTAGCCCAAAAAATTTGTTTAATTATGTTTCAATATTTTTAAATTTAATAAAAACGTGGATTTTTTATTTGACAAACTATTCATCTCCGAAGCCTTTTTCATATTTGGTAAGCGTTATTGTTTTGTTTTTAATAATTATTTTCAAATACCTAACCCTTGAATTATAAAAAAATTTTCCGTTTTATTTAAAATATAATATTTTTAATTTTTTAAAATATAATATATTATGTAGAAAGTTAGATAAAAATTTTTTACAGAAATTATCAATTTTGAACTTAAAATGATAAATTAAAAAATTAATTTCAATTTTTTTTACGTTCAATATACAAAAATATATATTAGTTATTTTTGAAAAGATAAAATAGTTATAAATAAATTATTAAATGCACAATTCATTAAATTATAAATGAATAATGTCAAAAGTTTAATAAATTAAAGAAATTAAATTTAAAAGGAATTTTTTTACAAAAACTCAGATCAACGAAAACGAATCTAACCTATATTCCCAATCCTTGTATTTATACGTCTTATATACACAAGCAAGTGACAAGTTAACCTCTTTTCTCATAAAAAATATTTAGAAAATCAAAAACGGGCGAAATTATTCATTCTTCTTATTTCGCCCGTTTCCCCCACTTACTCAGATTTCATGACGGGCGAAATAGACACTGCGTTAACATTTAGCCCCAGTCTTCCTTATATTCCCTGACTTCCAGGTTTTCCCTGACCGGTGGCCACCATGTTCAATTAGTAAGATTTCAACGGCAAAATCTTCCTATACATGATCTTGTAAATTTTCAACAGACAACTCGACTCTGTTTTGTTAACAACTCGTACTGAAAACTACATCCGAAAAAATATAAATACTGAAACTTACATCTTTACCGATAACAGCAATGCACACAGCCATTGTAAATCTTGCTAAAGATTATTTATACATTTATATTCAATATTTTTAAAATAAAATTACTGCAGACATTGATAAACTATCATTTCTCCCATGATATTACAGCTGATTGAACAGGAAACTTCAGAAACAATCGTAAGTAACAAGTTTTTGAAGATAATTTCGTTTCTTTCAATATTATTTTATTTTTCTTTTCTTCTTAAATGACTTTTGGCGTGGCCGACTGTCAGAACTAAAAAATTATATTTATATATTATAATATATAAAAATTATCATAATAATGAAGCTGAATATACACCCTGATGCTTTAATGCCTTCCACGGATGAACGTGTTTTACTAGAATGAAATCATCGTTTCCTTAGTGATTGTACTTTCCTTAAGTCTAAAGTTTGGCGGCAGAAGGCGCTTTCCGCGTCCTGCTCTACGATTACCGGGATAACAATATAATTTAAACAAGTAAAATGATTCAAAGCTAAAAATAAATGTTTTAAAAGTTTTTTTTAATAAAAAAAGTGTTTCTATAAAGCATTATACTTATCGTAAATGAAATATTAAAATAAAACTTAATTACGGTAATAAAATATATTTTTAAGAATGTACATAGCATACAAAGGGATAAATTGGATTAATGGGTAACGGTATAAATAATTCTCGTATATAGAAATAAGTAACGAAACAATTTATTATTTTTTCTGAAAATATAAATTTGTATAAATGCTTATATATACATATATATATATATCCCTTTTTTTTAAATATATATATATATATACATATTTATTTAATAAAATATATAATCAATTTATATATGTAAAGAACGTAAGGGTGGAGTCCCATGGCAGCGTTTTGCGTTGCGTCGAATGTTCAAATGGTCGAATGCTTAAAACGTCGAATTGTTAAATGGTCGAATGGTCAAAACGTCGAATAGTAAAATGGTCAAATGCTAAAAACATCGAATCGTCAATTGATCGAATGTTCAAAACGTCAAATTCTCAAATAATCGATTGCTAAAAACATTGAATCGTCAAATGGTCGAATGCTAAAAACGTGGAATCGTCAAATGGTCGAATGCTAAAAACATCGAATCGTCAAATGATCGAATTCTAAAAACATCGAATTGTCAACTGGTTGAATGCTCAAAACGTCGAATCCGCATATGGTCGAATGCTCAAAACGTTGAATCGTCAAATGGTCGAATGCTAAAAACGTGGAATCGTCAAATGGTCGAATGCTAAAAACATCGAATCGTCAAATGATCGAATTCTAAAAACATCGAATTGTCAACTGGTTGAATGCTCAAAACGTCGAATCCGCATATGGTCGAATGCTCAAAACGTTGAATCGTCAAAAAGTCGAAAAATTTGCTTGGTTTAAGTTAATGTTAACTTAAATCAAACAAATTTTTCGACCATTTTTCAAACATTTTCGATGTTTTTAGCATTCGACCATTTGACAATTCGATGTTTTTAGAATTCGATCATTTGACGATTCGATGTTTTTAGCATTCGACCATTTGAGAATTCGACGTTTTTAGGCCAACGCAGAATAGAATCTTTAACCGGACCGCAATCGTAAGCGTAACCGTAAGAATGAGTTAAAGAAGGATAGGTATATTGTTTATCCTTCTTTAACTCATTCTTACGGTTACGCTTACGATTACGGTTCCGGTTAAAGATTCTATTCTGCGTTGGCCTTTTAGCATTCGATTATTTGACGATTCGACGTTTTGAGAATTCGTCCATTTAACGATTCGATGTTTTTAGCATTCGACCTGTTGACAATTCGACGTTTTAAGGACAACGCAGAATAGAATCTTTAACCGGAACTGCAATCGTAAGCGTAACCGTAAGAATGAGTTAAAGAAGGATAGGTGCATTGTTTATCCTTCTTTAACTCATTCTTACGGTTAGGCCCGTTGCACACTGGCCGATTCGTGTCGGCCGACAGAATGTCGGTCGAGCACGGTTTGCACACTGGACGATTTTTGTCGCCCGACTTCTCATTGAAGAAAAGTTTTGAAAATGTTTTCCTTTGAGAACGTACGTATATTAGATGAAAAGTTTGATGATTCAAATACAACAGTAAAAAATATTCACATATAAATTGTTTAAATAAAGAATATTGAAACAATTAATTTATACAGTTGTTTGCATAAACAATATTTGGAAAATTAATTAAATTACATTGTTTAAATAAAAAATATTTTTTTACATGAATTATTTATTAATACTTAATATAATAATTATAATACTTAATACTATTAATTAATTTTGCATTAATTACATAATTACATTAATTAATTACATTAATTAATTACATTAATTGAACAATTGTTTTATTAAAAAATATTTAATAAATTAATTGAATCAAATTATGTAAATAAAAATAATTTTTTTAATTAATTAAATTGTGTAAATAAATAAAATCAATAAGCATGCATTAGGCTCAATATTATTTATGTTTAAATTTTTCATTTTATTTTTTTGTATTTGTAATGTGGGTATTGTTGATTTCGAATTATCTTTAAAAATTGCATTTAATTTTGGGAACATATTTTCTGAACTATGTGGCGTTATTTTTGATATTCTCTCATACCAGTAGTTGTTAACTGATGTATTAAATTTATCTTGAATTTGTTTTTTAGTTAATATTTTAATATTTAATTTTATTATTAACGTTATTGATGATCTCGACTCGTGCATCTCTTATAATTAAATCTAAATATGAATTTATTGAAGGATAAGTAGGGTGGAGCGAGCCTTCTAGATTTGCTCTAAATTCGATTTGGTTATCTTGTAACCAGTTATACAAGCATCTGCCTCTATTATTTATTACATTATCTCCCCATTCAGTGTGTCTAGAATTTAAATCCTCGGCTAGTAAATAAAAATTAGTTGGATTTTGTAAATTCAATTCATAAAACAATTCGTTCAATTCCTTTGTGTAGTTAGATATCTTACATTCCCTGGTGCATATGCAATTATCACAAATAGATTACGATTATTTGATATTGATATTTTAATTATTGTAATTTCTATCGAATTGAAGTGAGCCTGGCAACTTGTTTGAATGATTTTAAAAGGGATTTTATTACTCACTATAATTGCTGTTCCTCCTCCCTTGCCTTTGGCTCTATCGTTTCTAATTATTTGATAATTATTAAATGAGATTTTGTGTATTTTTTTTAATTTGGTTTCATTAATAAGAGCTATATCAATTTTATTATTAGTCAAATAATGCAATAAATTATACCTTCTGACATTTGAAACAATGGAATTTACGTTAATTGATATTATTTTTAATTTATTAAATTTATATAATTTGTTTGTTTTATTACTGTTATTATTATTACTTACATTGCCATTTTTAGTGTTTATGACATTTTTATTTTTATTGATTTTATTATTAATTATCAATTGACAATCCATTGTTTGATGATTCTAAATTTTTAAATAATAACTCTATTTTTTTTGTGTTTGTGGATACCGCCTGCCTGATTTCCGAAAGTTGCGTAGTCATGAAATTTTGTATTTGGGACATTAAATTAGAGAGGATTTCGTCGAGCTTATTATTTTCTTGTTGTATATGAATCTCATTGTGTTTGTGTGCATTTACAATAGTTTTTGTGTTTCTATCTTTTCGAGTATTAACGCTTATTTCTTTTTGATTAATTCCCTCAATATTTTCTTTATTACAATTCTCATCTATCATTTCTATCTCTGTTGACATATCTTGTATTTTATTATTATTTTCCTCGATTAAGTCTGTTTTATTTAAAATATTAAAACTTTCATCATTTTCTCCTTCATTCACTCTCACTCCTTTAATTATTTTAGCAAATGATACATTGGGTTTTATTTTATTTTCATAATATTTGATTTTTTTCTCTTTCCAATTTAATAGCGTTTTTTTGTTCTAAAAGTTTATTTTGATATTCAATTAGTTTTGGGCATCCTCTGTATGAGGCGGGATGTCCCTTTTGATTACAGTTTATGCACTGTATGTCTTCTTTCAAAGTTTCGTTTTCAACCCCTCTTAAGGCCAACGCAGAATAGATTCGCGAAGATCGTTCGCGAACGAGACGCATGAGATAGAATAGGACACAAATATATTGCTGTCCTTTTCTAACCCATGCTTTGCGTTCGCGAACGACGTTCGCGAAGCAGTTGTGCTTAGGCCTTTAGGGTGCAGTCCCATGCTGAGCAGAAAACAGAATGCAAAGCAGAATTTCGTGAGTGCAAGAGAGATAGTCAGATATCACTATCCTTTCCACTCTCACGAAATTCTGCTTTGCATTCTGTTTTCTGCTCAGCATGGGACTGCACCCTTAGGCATTAAATAATGCCCAATGTCTACTTTAAAAGTTTCGTTTTCAACCCCTCTTAGAGTGCAGTCCCATGTGGGTAGAATAGTGGATTAGTGTAATAGATTTGACCAATCAGATGACTGGATTTTTTAACACTTATTTTGATTGGTCAAATCTATTACACTAATCCACTATTCTACCCACATGGGACTAAAAGGCACACAAGTCTTACCGGCTGTGAGACTTGTTGAGACTGGTGCGCACTACGTTTCTGCGCACAGGATTCCTTGACGAGTTCCCGAAACTTTCAGAAACAGTTGCAGCCAGTGCCATGAACTGTACATGAGAAAGTAAAGAAAAAAAGACTATTGGACTATTTATAGCTTTTTCTAATACAGTTCCCGAACTTCTGTCAAACATTCATTGATTACCATTGAATGTTCGTTGCTAATTCAGTGTTGTTACACCGTATCCAAGAATTAGGAAATAATTCCTGAAATACCTGGGAACTTTTTTTTCCGTGCAAACAACATTTTGTCGTGTCGTTTTAAAATCGGCCAGTGTGCAAGCGCTCATGCTCTTCTTCAGTTAACTTTTTGTCGGCCGACACAAATCGGCCAGTGTGCAACGGGCCTTACGCTTACGATTGCGGTTCCGGTTAAAGATTCTATTCTGCGTTAGTCTTTATGGGGAATCCACACTTCGATCTAAGATGTATATAAGCGGGACGCTTTCCGTGACGCTCCTATGTATATAGATATAGTAAATTATAGGAAGCGCCACGAAAAAACGTCCCGCTTAGCTTCTTAGATCGAAGTGTGGATTCCCCATTAAGCATTCGACTAAATGACGATTCGACGATTTGGTATTCGATCATTTGAACATTCGACCACTTGGCGATTAGGGGAAAATCATGCGTCTCAAATAGTATACACACATACAGTATGTGTACGGCCCTGAGTGTTGACACTTTTATGGAAAGATGACATCAAGGTGAAAACCTCCATCTATTGCACACAAGAAGGTCACGCTGCAATCGTTGGAGGTTCTAGTGTATCACAAAGTGTTTAAGGCTGCGGCTACACCTCTACAGGCAGTCTGCCTGCCTGCAGGTTGTCATGGTAACGTACAAGAGTAAGAGAGTCAGTGACTTCAAACTTCTCTTTTACTCTCGTTGCTCCTGCCTGCGCAGGCAGGCAGCCTGCAGCGGTGTAACCGCAGCTTAATAATTATTAATTTACAACAAATTTTGGTCCAATCTAATTTTTGCTGATAATTGTACAACTGGATCTTTCAGAATTTTGTGAAATCATTTTAATTATGATGTGACATTAAGGCGCTTGTATACCTCCACGTTTTTGAGTATATTCAGAATTTCTCTAATTGTGATATACTCAGAAACGTGGAGGTATACAAGCACCTTTATCGTCAGTTTCATAGGTACACCCAGATGCATTAAGGCCAACGCAGAATAGATTCGCGAAGATCGTTCGCGAACGAGACGCATGAGATAGAAAAGGACACAAATATATTGCTGTCCTTTTCTAACCCATGCTTTGCGTTCGCGAACGACGTTCTCGAAGCAGTTGTGCTTAGGCCTTTAATGCTCATCCCCGTTCAACTCAATGTAAAATTCTTGGCAAGCTTCAGAGCCACCTGCACTGGGCAAATTGAACTAAAATGCTCTGCATATGTATTAGTTTCTATATATAACTGTTTTAACTTTCAAGTACAATTTGATTTTCAATATGTAGCTGATTCTGCACTAGGTGATCACTTTTTCTTTCCCACTATTTCCTATTTAATAATTTTATCAATAATTTTTTTAATCTGCTACAATTATAATCTTCACCATGCTTTGTAGTGATACTCTAATTAAAATAATTTTTTATTTTAAACGAAAAGATGTTAATTGGAAATTTTCGAAATCAACAAGTATTAAAAATACTTTTTTTATTAAACGTTAAATATTAAATTCTTAAAAAATAATAATAATTTCTTAAAGCATATTTTATACTGATAATTAAAGAAAATTCCATTGAAACAACCGATTACTTGTCTATTATCGAATAAATATTTACTTGCATCAAATAATTTTTATGAGGCCAATGGAATTGTATTTAAACCAATAATTTTAAATTTCATTATTCGTTAAGCACTTACTTTAATAATTTAAATATTTATTGCAAATACCAATGAATTTATTTAAAAGAAAAAATATATAAAATATATATATTATATATATATATATATATATATATATTATAAAATATAAAAATTCATTAAAAATTCAAAATTTTCCGCCTTTCCTAATAACTTTCTGCTGGTAACGTCATGCTCCCTTTAATCTGTCATGCATTGTAGGCATAGTAAAGCATATGGTAATCGATCAACATTTGACATTTTTTTCACATTTAATTTTTCGTTTTTACTCAAAATTTCTTATTTCCTTCTCGCAATAGCCATTTTTATACATCAAGTTACTCACGCTCTTCATATATATTCTAAACTTTTCTTAGGAATCTTAAAATCGAGAGTTTAAAACAAAAAGTATTCACAGTGAGCAAAATGTATTCACCGTAACCCACCAATACGGTTTTGTCGCGAAAACGCATTCACTGATCGTCACCACCAATACTTTTTTTTTATTCTGAATACTTTTTTTTACTAGGTAGATAATTTTTTTAAATAAAGCCATAAAAATAATTTTGGTAATTATGCAGAAGAAGGACTTTTCCAAATTTTAAAGATTTTTGGTTAATTTTTTTTGGAATGTCTTTCATTTGGCTAGTAATTAAAGAATCTGGTTGGGAGGATGAAAAAGTTGAAAAAGTTACTTACAGAACGCCAGGGCTGGGAAACAAATTTTTTTTTGGTTTTTGAGGTTTTACTCGGTAAATATTTAAAATTTTGAAAAATGTTCTGCATAAAAGTTGTAGATCTTGTTAAGATACACATTTTATGTTACATGCAATTTTTTCATAAATTGAGTATTTTTCGAGAAAAACACAAAAAACGAAAAATAACTATAAAAACGTTTTAATGCAGAAGGGAGTCAAATTAACTTCCTAGATGGTACTAGCAGGTATCCAACTTAGACCCTACCGGTAAGTTGCCAAATGCGCCACGGGCCAAATGCGCCACTGGTCAAATGCGCCATTTTTTTGTTAACTTCCCAACCTTGCTTATTGAAATTTCTGAAAATTTTATCGAGCAAAGTTGGGCAGCTACCAAAAAATTCAAAAATTTCTTTCCGCAGGGTTGAGCAGTTGACGATTTTTGAATTTTTTGGTAGCTGCCCAACTTTGCTCGATAAAATTTTCAGAATTTCAATAAGCAAGGTTGGGAAGTTAACAAAAAAATGGCGCATTTGGCAACTTACCACACCCCTCCAACGTTTTAAAAAAGGCGTCTTGAAGGTGCATCCACAACACATCGCTCAAAGGCGGGCAAAGCCCGCCGCACCTGATTTCCTTTAACGTTTAATGCAGAAGGGAGTCAAATTAAGTTCCTAGTTTGTACTAGAAGGTATCTACACTGTAAAAAATGATTTATTGAAATTTACAGAAAAACGGAAATTTATATTCGGTATCGTTGCGAATTTTACGTAGTCCTCGTATGTCATTTTACGCAAGACCGTAAAATCACATTGATCAGAGATGTAAATAAAAGACCGTCGAGGGTCGTGGTAATATTACGTATCGGGTCGTATGAATTTTACCGTAAGAGTCTATGTAAAAATCCATCATGGAATGAATTTTCATTCAAAAAATGAAATTTATAAGGAAGTATAAAATTTTAAACACAAGATTATATTTTGAGGTTAAGGTTTGATCATGAGACATGAATTATTTAAATATCATTTAACATACTTTTTAAGTTAAGCAAATTAATATTTATTAATTTAATTATATATACTAATAAATATAATTATTTAGGTACAAATTGATGAATTAGTATGAAGGTTTTTCTTTTGAACGAAAACATGATTGAGAATAAACACAGAAACTATATTTTTGGTAAACTTGATAATAACAAACAGCTTTAATAATTTGAAAGTTTTTTTAATTTCACCATGAAGAGTCACATTTATGTCGGTTATTAAAAGTAGTTTCAAGTATATAACTGTTTAGCTCATCAGAAACGTGCTCGTCTGTCCCCGTCGGAAACTCAAACATCGCTGTGTTTCGAATCATGCCACTTATAAATTTTCTGTTTCAGGTTATCAGAAAATAGTATATTGTGCAACTAGTGGAGAACAAGGGTGATTTCTCGCGAGCTTGAAGTTTGCTGCTCGAGCGCAGCGAGAGCAGCAATCAAGCAAGCGAAAATCGCTGTTCTCCACGAATTGCACATAATACTTTGTCCAACAACTGTTTAAACTTATTTTATTTATATTAAATTTAATTTATTGAGTTTTTACATGTGTAAGCAATGTTAAGCTTACTTTTACTCTCTTGCTTACTTACTTGAAGTAAGCAACTTGTTTATTTAGATACTTCCTTAAAACAATATTTGCAAAAATGAATTAGAGAAATAAATGAATTGTAAGCCAAAACACAAATAATGATAAACAAATAACTCCATTCCTCCACTGGACAAACTCATTCCTCCACTGGGCAAACTCATTTCTCCACTGGACAAACGGCCAGTGGAGGAATGAGGTACATTCCTCCACTGGTGCCTAGTGCACAATGACTCCATTTCCCTGAAGACGTTGGACAAAATAATTTTTTCCTCGCATGAAAATAATTTACATTTTTAATGGAAAATCTCATCTTGAGAACGTTAATTTACGTAAAGACGTAAAATCACATCGACGCTCGAGGGTCTTTTATTTACAACGTGGGTCGTTGTAAAATTCATCAGATTTTTTTTACAGTGTAACTTAGACCAGAGCCTCCTCCAACGTTTAAAAAAAGGAGTCTTGAAGGTGCATCCACAACACATCACTCAAAGGCGTGTGAAGCCCGCCGCACCTAATGTCCTTCCACGTTTAATGCAGAAGGGAGTCAAATTAACTTTCTAGTTGGTACTAGATGTCTTACTTAGTCCAGACCCCTCTCCAACGGATTTAACTCTCTTTCTGCATTAAAACGTTAAAGGGAAACAGGTCCGGCGGGCTTCGCCCGCCTTTAACCGATGTGTTGTGGATGCACCTTCAAGACGCCTTTTTTAAACGTTGGAGGGGGGTCTGGTCTAAGTTGGATACCTTCTAGTACCATCTAGGATGTTAATTTGACTCCCTTCTGCATTAAAACGTTTATATAGTTATTTTACGTTTTTTGTGTTTTTCTCAAAAAATACTCAATTTATGAAAAAATTGCATGCAACATAAAATGTGTATCTTAACAAGATCTACAATTTTTATGTAGAACATTTTTCATTTCCCTTACTCTCGTTGCTCCTGCCTGCGCAGGCAGGCAGCCTGCAGAGGTGTAGCCGCACCGTAAGTAACTTTTTCATCTTCCCCCATCGGATTCTTTAATTACTAGCCAAATGAAAGACATTCCAAAAACAATTAACCAAACATCTTTAAAATTGGGAAAAGTCCTTTTTCTGCATAATTACCATAATTTTAGATGATAGGAGAGTCCAGAATAGGGTTTGTGAACGTCGGTAGAAGCGCGTTTATGAAGATCACGTGATCAACGCGCTTCTAACCCTATTCTGGACTGTCCTTTAAGTTGCTTCTACAATAACTTTTTTCTCATCGACATGAGCGAGAAAACGTTGCGCGCGCATCGATTTTGTCGCTCATGTCGATGAAAAAAGGTTATTGTAGAAGCAATTTCAGGAAAGGAGGAACCGTTTGTGCTAACCGATCCCCTCTTTTCTTGCAAGGAGTCTAGGGTGGGGTCAGAACGAAAAGCCGGTTGACAAGACTACTCAGAATCAATCTTACTCTCTTCTAGAGTTCAATACTGCCGTCCTGATGAAGAAAGTCGGTACTTGCATTCAGGGCGATTTCAAGATATTTATAGAAACACGTTTGTTATTACAGTAGCCTATTAATAAAGACTTATTAAACAATGACAATTGATATTAACTAATTTTGGTATGCTCTATTTAATAAAGTTAAAAGATTTCAAAAATTTTCATTATTTATGTGTTTATAAACAAAATGTCGATTACTGCCCAAAATTGATTTTGAAATGTTGAAAATACTGCCACAGAGACGGTATGTGCTCTTACGGCCGAGTGACGTCACTATTCTAGGGTCGGTATTCGCAGTCTATTACGTATATAAGGCTTATGACATGCAAGTACCGACTCTTCCGACAAAGAAACATGGTCTGTCTTCGACGACAATCCTGGACGCAAGAGTCGGTACTTGCAATACGGCCCAATGACATTAGGATTTCGATCCAAGTCAGACCACATTTCCTGGCAGTACTAGCCATTACGGCCGTGTTTCTAGGAAAGTTCATAAATACGTCATCATTTTGAAGCAGTAATAGCACTTACCGAACATTTTGCCTGCAAGTACCGACCTTTTCAAAATGATTTCACGTTAGTAGAGTAATTAAAAGCTAATTATTTATAAAACTAATTATTATTTATGAATAATATTACTATAGCTAGATTGCTTTTTTCGTAAGGAATCCAGTGATATAAAAAACTCATTTTGCATAAAAATGGCGAATACCAACTTTCTTCATTAGGACGGCAGAATAATTATTCTCTTAAAAGGCTTTACTTATTCTTGAGAACAAAATAAGTAATTATTGTTAACTTTAAGAAATGTTTGTCTTAATAAATAACACAAAAATTCATCTTTAAATAATTCTCATTATTTGAAAGTTCCCGCCAAATATTCCACCTTTCAAGAGTCTACTTTCGTAGTTAAAAAGTATCGAGAACGCCCTCTTTATACTCTTCCCATAATCAAAAAAGTGGGATGTGACAATGGTTTCATTTGCTGTAATAAATCACTTTTTAGTTTGACGTTATATGTCAAGCGATCGGCACTACTAAATCAAAAAAATCTGGAAAAAGTCGATTAAGGCCTAAGCACAACTGAGTCGGGTGCGGGAGACAGTTACGGGATATGTAACATTTACATACATTTTGAGGTTAGGAAGCCCATGTCCCGCAGTCGTCTCCCGCAACCGACTCAGTTGTGCTTAGGGCTTTAGCCGCATTTTTTTGTAATATAGACTTTGTATTGTTATATTATTATTATTATTATTATATTATACTTAAGGCCAACGCAGAATAGAATCTTTAACCGGAACCGCAATCGTAAGCGTAACCGTAAGAATGAATTAAAGAAGGATAAACAATATACCTATCCTTCTTTAACTCATTCTTGCGGTTACGCTTACGATTGCGGTTCCGGTTAAAGATTCTATTCTGCGTTGGCCTTTATTATTTGAATTAAGAAGACTAGAGACAAGAGGGCTACTCGGCTGTTTTCTCAGGCTGCGGCTACACCTCTGCAGGCAGCCTGCCTGCCGGTTATCATGGTAACGTACAAGAGTAAGAGAGTCAGTGACTTCAAACTTCTCTTTTACTATCGTTGCTCCTGCCTGCAGAGGTGTAACCGCAGCTTAACTCACAGCAGTGAGTCAGAATTAGTGGGATTATGAAGGCGGGGTTTAAGGCCAACGCAGAATAGAATCTTTAACCGGAACCGTTATCGTAAGCGTAACCGTATGAATGAGTTAAAGAAGGATAGGTGCATTGTATATCCTTCTTTATTCTGCGTTGGCCTTTATCGACAGTCTAGTTTCGGCGGTAGGCATAGACATATAAGAATAGACTGCGCGAGTTTCATGATTCCCATGAGAGGAGAATGCTACTGGTATAAAAAGAGACGGATAGAGCGTAAGAACTCTTTTTTTTCTCCCTCACTCCAAAGCATGCCGCGCGCTAGAAAGAGTGTGACAATCGGTTCTTCTGCTCTATCCGTCTCTGTCAAACGCATTGATGTCTCTTTCTATGTTACAAGTTGAATTATAATCCTCTTGCGCAGTCTATTCTTATATGTCTATGGCGGTAGGCATCGGACAATAATCGACAATACATACCGTCGCACCTAGACGTCAAACCTCCCGATCGGAATATCTCACCTGTCGGAAAAAATCCCCGGCTGACGAAGGGCGCGAACTTCGTTCGCACCACCCGCAAAGCCGGAGCTCCAACCAACTGAGCTATTCCGTCGGTAAGTGGTCTAATGTTCAAGTGGTCGAATACCAAATCGTCGAATCGTCATTTTGTCGAATGCTTAAAACGTCGAATTGTCAAATCGTCGAATGCTCAAAACGTCGAATAGTCAAATGGTCGAATGCTAAAAACATCGAATTGTCAATTGATCGAATGTTCAAAACGTCAAATTCTCAAATGATTGAATGCTAAAAACATCGAATCGTCAAATGGTCGAATCAAGAAGACTAGAAACAGGAGGTCCAACTTCGGTAGAGGGGGTACAGACCGAATACGTACGAATATTGTTTTCCGAAAGAGGCTGAGCAAACTGAACAAGTCCTGAGACGCGGTAGCCTTCTGCGCAGACTACTTTTAATTTACCTCCTAGTGGTAATTCAGCATAAATATTAAACACTGATTTGTATATACACCTGTAGATAATATGCGCAGAAGGCTACTGCGGCTCATTCCTTTTCAGCCTCTTTCTGGAAACCAAACCATTACGTACATTACCGGTCAAAATTGAGAGACCACCCATTTTCAGATGATTGAAAAACATTCTAAAACAAAAATTGTATGGAATCTAAAATTTTTTTATTTTTATTTTTTGAAAGATGTTAAAATTTTAAAGAGAACAAGATGTTTTAGAAGTCATTTGGCCAACCCAGATAGCACGACTTCTTACTGTAAGACCACTGTAAGGATATCTGTAGGGGTTGTAAGGCTTACAGCGTAAGGTTGTTGTAGTCCTACATAAGTCTAAAAATTTCCGCATTACCGTAAGCTTATGAATAAAAGTTGATGTGGGATTACACCTAATCCTACTGTAAGCTTACTCGAAAAACTCATAGTAGACTTACATGTAAAGGTTGATGTAAGCTTACAAGTAAAGGTTGAGGTAAGCTTACAAGTAAAGGTTGAGATAAGCTTACATGTAAAGGTTGAGGTAAGCTTACAAGTAAAGGTTGTGGTAAGCTTACATGTAAAAGTTGAGGTAAGGCTGTTGGAAAGTTATTATCATGGTGTAAGGTTCTTGTAAGGTTGTAGTGAGTTTACCTATTATGGTCAATATTAACAAAATAATTTGCAACATAATTAATTAATAAATATTAAATAAAAAAATTAACTTTGTTGCCCTTCTCTTTATGGGAAACCAAACATTTTGTAGAAAATTTTGAAAACAAATTTGGGGAGACTAGGATTCGAACCCGAGAACGACGCGCATTAACCTATCTTCCTAACTAACTGAGCTAAGTTGTGAACTGACATAGAAAAAATAAATTTTGCTTTTAAAGTGATAGTAATTTTCTTAGTTCACTTTAAAAGCAAAATTTATTTTTTCTATGTCAGTTCACAACTTAGCTCAGTTAGTTAGGAAGATAGGTTAATGCGCGTCGTTCTCGGGTTCGAATCCTAGTCTCCCCAAATTTGTTTTCAAAATTTTCTACAGAATGTTTGGTTTCCCATAAAGAGAAGGACAACAAAGTTAATTTTTTTATTTAATATTTATTAATTAATTATGATGCAAATTATTTTGTTAATATTGACCATAATAGGTAAACTCACTACAACCTTACAAGAACCTTACACCATGATAATAACTTTCCAACAGCCTTACCTCAACTTTTACATGTAAGCTTACCACAACTTTTACTTGTAAGCTTACCTTAACCTTTACTTGTAAGCTTACCTCAACCTTTACATGTAATCTTACCTCAACCTTTACTTGTAAGCTTACCTCAACTTTTACTTGTAAGCTTACCTCAACCTTTACTTGTAAGCTTACATTAACCTTTACATGTAAGCCTACTATGAGTTTTTCGAGTAAGCTTACAGTAGGATTAGGTGTAATCCCACATCAACTTTTATTCATAAGCTTACGGTAATGCGGAAATTTTTAGACTTATGTAGGACTACAACAACCTTACGCTGTAAGCCTTACAACCCCTACAGATATCCTTACAGTGGTCTTACAGTAAGAAGTCGTGCTATCTGGGAATATTTAATTTAGATATTTTTAAAAAATCGTCATTTTCAATGTTTTACAAAAATATGAATAACTTCAAAAATAATGTACATTTTTTAATGATCTTAGGCTTATTTTAAAGGTCATTTGTTCAACTATAAGACTTACTTATAGGCATTAACGTGTAATTTTTTTCTTAAAAAATGTAGGCCGTCAAACTTGGACCAACAAAATTCAAAAAATTTGGAACAATTTTTCTGTACTAAAAACTATTCTAAAAAATATTAAAAACATCATATGGTGTAGATTTTTCAAGAAAATTTAATAAAAAATACGTTTGAATTTTAAAAATTATATTTCTGTTAATAAGAATGTTCCAAATTTTTTGAATTTTTTTGGTCCAAGTTTGACGGCCTGCATTTTTTAAGAAAAAAATTACACGTTAATGCCTATAAGTAAGTCTTATATTGTAACAAATGACCTTTAAAATAAGCCTAAGATCATAAAAAAGCGTACATTATTTTTGAAGTTATTCATATTTTTGTAAAACATTGAAAATGACGATTTTTTAAAAATATCTAAATTAAATATTGGCCAAAGGACTTCTAAAACATCTTGTTCTCTTTAAAATTTTAACATCTTTCAAAAAATAAAAATAAAAAAATTTTAGGTTCCATACAATTTTTGTTTTAGAATGTTTTTCAATCATCTGAAAATGGGTGGTCTCTCAATTTTGACCGGTAGTGTACCCCCACTACCGGAGTTAGACCTCCTGTTTCTAGTCTTCTTGGGTCGAATGCTAAAAACATCGAATCATCAAATGATTGAATGTTAAAAACATCGAATTGTCAACTGGTCGAATCGTCATTTCGTCGAATGCTAAAAACGTCGAATCGTCAAATGGTCGAATGCTCAAAACGTCGAATTATCAAATAGTCGAATGCTAAAAATGCGAATCCGCATGTGGTCGAATGCTCAAAACTTCGAATCGGCGAAAAGTAGAAAAATTTGCATGATTTAAGTTAACATTAACTTAAACCAAGCAAATTTTTCTACTTTTTGCCGATTCGAAGTTTTAAGTATTCGACCATTTGAGAATTCGACAGTTTTAGCATTCGACCACTTAACGATTCGACGTTATGAGCATTCGACGAAATGACGATTCGACGTTTTGAACATTCGACCATTTGCTGATTCGTTGAATCGGAAGTTGTTATTGGCTAAACGTTTTCCGTTTTTACGCTCACATGGGACAGGCCCTTAACGGCGTTGCAGGTCGAGAACTGGTCAGTGTTGCCAACCCACTTCCCCTACTTTCCTGTATTTTTCCACATTGATCACTTTTTTAAAAAAAACTACGCACTTAATCGAAAAAGTGGGCCTTTACTGGGGAGCGAAATTAAATAAAGAATTAGTGAAAATTTATTTTGTATCGATACGATGTTTCTGCGAGCCACAATCCTATTTATACGATTGCAATTGACAGATGTAGGTGACTTGATATGGGGATAAAATGGCCGCACAACAGAAAGGTGGAGTAAGGCGGGTTGCCTACGTAAAGGCATAACAGTATGATAAAACAGGACAGTAACTTTTATTTTGTTGAGAATGATTAAAACAATATTTGGCAATAATAAAAATTAATACAAAAGGCATAAATAAAGGGATCTTTGTTTATAAAACTATACATAATATAAAATATGTTAAATTAAAACGAAAAATATTAAAAACCTTTTTATTTTAATTTAAAAAAAAAAATTTTTTTTTGATTAAAACAATATTTGGTAATAAAAAAATTAATACCAAAAACATAAATAAAGGGATTTTTGTTTATATAAATGTACATAATATAAAATATGTTAAATTAAAACAAAAAATATGAAAAACATTTTTTTTAAATTTTGTTATTCATTAAAATAATTTTTTAAAAAGATTAAAAATTAAATTGTTAATTAATACCTCTAAAGGTACAATTCATTAAATTGTAATTATTAAAAATATGGAAAATGACAAATATGCAGAATTTTTCGTCCACGAGAAAACGCAGCTCCCAAGCGTGAATTTCACAGGGCAAGTGATTGAAGTAGAAGCAGAACGAAAAAATGCATACAAAATAATGTTTTTAAAACGTTAATTGTAGAAAGTAATTGACTTTTACAAAATCGGTCTTTTGCATTTATTCAACAGTATATTACTTAATTTGAAGGTTTTGGAATAAAAAAGATAAATTATACAAATTACTGTCCTCATTTGAAAAAAAATAATATTGTAGTAAATAGTATAAAAAATTATAGATATAAACAAACCAAAATCATGTAATATTTTTTCATTTCATTCTATGATAAGCCAAAAGCTTTTCATTAAAAAATTTTATTTAACAAATGCCAAAATTCGAGATTTTCTTATTTGTGTAAAAAAAATTGGAAAATTATTAAACAAAATTTTACGTATATTGTTTTGTTAAAGAGTTTGTAATTATTTTCAAAAATAATAATATTTATCACAAGAATGCAATTATTTAAAATTTTTTAAATTACCTAAACTCTTGTCAGTAATTCAATTATTTTCAAAAAATCTAACAAAAATTATGGTCATTTGCAACTAAACTAATTAATATTTTTTAACGTACGACCAGTCATTTGAAAGTTATTTCCAAGCTCTACAACTTTCAATAACAATTTTTTCCTCTAAAATGTAACCCGTAGCGTCGGTCATCGAAAAACCACGTTTTCCAAACTTTGACGATTGTTTACACTATTTTTTGCAACTGATAATCGACAGCAAACTCTGGGGCTCTTATGTGGAGCCCCCAAACTACAATAAACCACGGAGACTTGTTAGGTTGCATTTTTGTGCACTTTTTCGACCCAACGACTGGCCTATGATTCCCACAGATGATATTTAAAAATAATAATGAAAAATGAATTCGATAATTTTCGTATTTTTGCGTTTTAAACCTTAAGTACCCCGTCTTGCCCCACTTTTCCCTATATATTAACCCTTAGATGAATACATTTATTTATTCATTTAAATTGACCAAACTCGGTATAGGGGGGTTTTACGGGTCTCTGATTAAAAAACTGAGGTTTGTTTTAGAAAAATCAAAATGGTGGATCCAATTTCGGGTGCTTTGAAATGTAATTTAATGCATTCTGAACTAAATTTTTTTAATAAAAAAAAAATATTTTTTTGGAACTTGAATAAATTTTTGAGATGGGTATCCGTAAGGGCTATGAGCGAAGCCCCTCGTTAACGTAAAAAAAATTTGTTTAAAAAAAATTGAAAGTTTTCGTAGAATTTTTAAAAAACATTTGTTTAATAATTAAATTTTTTTGGGAAATTTTATAAACTTAGTCGAATATTAAAAATCATCGAAATAAGAATTTTGTTGAAAATAATTCAAATTTTGACATGATTTTGCATCCTCGTGAGGAAGCTTTGTAGTCGTTAAATTTACAAAATTTTCAAATTTGCACCAAGATGAATCGATTGGTCAATATAAGGTATAAATTTTATGAGATTTTATAGAGTTAATGACAATAAAAGTTGAAAAATTCCCATTTTTTTCAAAAAATCAGTTCTTTCATCAACATTATATTGTTGTATACAATAAAATTTTACTAATTTTTTCAAAAATCTTATTCTTTGCATTAAAACGGATCGATTGATATATATATAAAGTATATATTGTATTTGAATTTACGAAATTAATCACAATTAAAGACGAAAAATTCACACTTTTATTAGAAATTTATTTTCTTCTTATCGTAAAGACCCAGCGGGCACACTTTCCTTTTTGATAACTTCTAGTTATCGATTTAAGTAGATGTTAACATTTTGATGCCTTTTAGTTATCGTGTACCACCTGGGGAGGAAGCAAAATGTTTATGTAATGAACATCTGGATATACAACTTGTTTATTAAAATTTTTGAAAATAATACTATTATTTATAAAATGGTAATTGAATGTTATTTAAATTCCTCAAAATAATTAAACTTTGTCCAAGATTATTGTTATTTATTTATAAATGTTATTGGAAATGTAGACCATAATTTTTTTTAGATTTTTTGAAAATAATTGAATTTCTGACAAGAGTTTAGGTAATTTAAAAAATTTTAAATAATTGAGGGGCTGGATGCTATAATGTGTTACGCGCCATGTTAAGTGAATGGCGCGTAACACATTATAGCATCCAGCCCCTCAATTGCATTCTTGTGATAAATATTATTATTTTTGAAAATAATTACAAACTCTTTAACAAAATAATATACGTAAAATTTTGTTTAATAATTTTCCAATTTTTTTTACACAAATAAGAAAATCTCGCTTTTTGGCATTTGTTAAATAAAATCTTTTAATAAAGATTATAAGATAATAAGATAATAAGATAATAAGATCTTTTGGCTTAGCATAAAATGAAATGAAAAAATATTACATGATTTTGATTTGTTTATATCTATAATTTTTTATACCATTTACTACAATATTATTTTTTTTCAAATGAGGACAGTAATTTGTATAATTTATATTTTTAATTCCAAAACCTTCAAATTAAGTAATATACTGTTGAATAAATGCAAAAGACCGATTTTGTAAAAGTCAATTACTTTCTACAATTAACGTTTTAAAAACATTATTTTGTATGCATTTTTTCGTTCTGCTTCTATTTCAATCACTCGCCCTGTGAAATTCACGCTTGGGAGCTGCGTTTTCTCGTGGACGAAAAATTCTGCATATTTGTCATTTTCCATATTTTTATTAATTACAATTTAATGAATTGTACCTTTAGAGGTATTAATTAACAATTTAATTTTTAATCTTTTTAAAAAATTATTTTAATGAATAACAAAATAAAAAAAAATGTTTTTTATATTTTTCGTTTTAATTTAACATATTTTATATTATGTACATTTTTATAAACAAAAATCCCTTTATTTATGTTTTTGGTATTAATTTTTTTATTACCAAATATTGTTTTAATCAAAAAAAAAATTTTTTTTTAAATTAAAATAAAAAGGTTTTTAATATTTTTCGTTTTAATTTAACATATTTTATATTATGTATAGTTTTATAAACAAAGATCCCTTTAATTATGCCTTTTGTATTAATTTTTATTATTGCCAAATATTGTTTTAATCATTCTCAACAAAATAAAAGTTACTGTCCTGTTTTATCATACTGTTATGCCTTTACGTAGGCAACCCGCCTTACTCCACCTTTCTGTTGTGCGGCCATTTTATCCCCAGATCAAGTCACCTACATCTGTCAATTGCAATGGTAGAAACAATATTGTGGCTCGTAGAAACATCGTATCGATACAAAATAAATTTTCACTAATTCTTTATTTAATTTCGCTCCCTAGTAAAGGCCCACTTTTTCGATTAAGTGCTTAGGTTTTTTTTAAAAAGTGATCAAAGTGAAAAAATACAGGAAAGTAGGGGAAGTGGGTTGGCAACACTAACCAGTTCTCGACCTGCAACGCCGTTAAAGGCCAACGCAGAATAGGATCTTTAACCGGAACCGCAATCGTAAGCGTAACCGTAAGAAATAGTTAAAGAAGGATAAACAATATACCTATCCTTCTTTAACTCATTCTAACGGTCAGGCTTAAGGTGCCGTCCCATGTCAGCGTGAAACGGGAAACGGAAAACGTTCAACCAATAAGAATTTTCTTTTAGAATGATTTCCATTGAATCGGAAGTTGTTATTGGCTAAACGTTTTCCGTTCCCCGTTTTCACGCTCACATGGGACTGGCCCTTTACGATTGCGGTTCCGGTTAAAGATTCTATTCTGCGTTGGCTTTAACATTTAAAATTAGGTTATGTTAAAATTCAGACAAACAGAAATTATGATAATTTATAATTACAACACATGTCGATTCGATCATAAATTATTCTCTCATATTTATTTTCGGTAAAATGTTAATTCCAGAAAATAAAATTTCCTTACATTTAAAATTCGATAAAAATAAATTTCTAAAAATACAGATTCTGAGGTTGTGGATTCGACGTAATAGTCATTCGTGTAATTCAATTTGGTACATATGAGGTTTGTTCTCGCTAGCTGCACTTTCTACACTTTGTACAAAAGTGTACACTACGGCGTTCTCGTTACCAGAAGTGACGCAATAGTGTACACCTAACTCCCTAGAAGCCTCTGCACTTTTCCCTATTTTATTACACCCGATTGCGAGCGAGTGTAATTGAGTGTTCTTATTAAAATGGCGGTAAATGGACATTTTATTTAAAATGCATTCATTATTTTATGAACATAAAGTTATAATATATTTCTCAGTGACTTTTAATTTATAAAATTATTAATAAACAATTCTTATTTTGTTCATAATTATATAAAGTACCACCTTATAAACAATTGCCACTGTAAAGCAATTTTTAAATAATTAATCTCCCATTTATTAAAATCAAACTTTATTTACAGTGAATTTAAAAAAAATTTCTATATTTTATGATGGTAAACATATTTTTAAAAAAATAATAGAATTTATGAAATAAATTAAGTTTGAAACATAACCTTTAGAATATTTCAAAACATGTCACTTCCATTTTTCCTGAAACTTATGTTAAAATATAGCTTAAGAATTCTTTAGTTTTATTCTCTGTAAACATTATAATGAGCAATTCGGTTGAAATTAAGAAAATAATTAAATTTTACAAAGATGTCAGTTTATTAAACTGTGTAAAAATTTAAAAAAAAATAAATTCCGCTTCGAAATTTTTGTAAAATTTAATTAATATCTCAAATTTCCATAAATTGCCCATTATAATGTTTACAGGGAATAATAGGAATAAATCCTATTATTTAAAAAAAAAATTTTTTACTATCATAAAACTGAAAAATTTTTCTTTTGAAATCACTAATAGTAAATAAATTTTGGCTTTAATAAATGAGAGAAATAATTATTTAAAAAATTGCTTCACAATGGCAATTGTTTATAAGGTGGTTTGTTTTAAATTACAGATTGAATGCAGTTTACAATTATTTTTTATTTTCATTTTTTCGTGCACTTTCTCTACACTTTTGCGTTCTCGCTAGATTTTGTACTTTGTTTAAGTGCGCATACTCCGCTTCACACTCTTGCTACACTCGAGTGTAGCAGTGTAGTTAGCGAGAACAAACCTTGGATACATCTCCCATGTGTAAATACAAATAAAGAGTGGAAATAGTCTGAAAGTTGAATAAGTTATATAATATTGTTTATCGTGAATAAAACACTCATTTGACAATGAGTTCGTCAGGAGAATGCAGCGATGATGACATGTCAACAACATTTAATGATAGTAATGCAACTCAAGAGATGATAGGCAACGACAGTTTTAGTTCACTTTCTCAAACAAAATCCATTATTTTAGAGGAAACATTGCCTCCTGGTGTTGCACCCAAAGGTTATGTTCTCATTGACGAGGATGTTACAATTATTGAATCATCTGACAAATCAAGTTTATCTGAAAAAAACAAGCCTATTTTGAGGGTTATGTTTGAAAATACATCAATTGCAAGGTAAATAATATGTGTAGGGTATGTATTATTATTATAACCGTAAAGCTACTGTTATGCTACCAACGTGTTAATTTTAAATTTTGATTGATCATAAATTTTCTAGTCTCATGAAATTTCAACAGAAAACTATATATATATATATATATATATATATATATATATATATATACTAGCTGTCGTACCCGTCTTCGACGGGTTTTAGTTTCTACAGATACATTCAATAGTGTGTCTACCAGTCTCGAAAAATAGTTTACAATGTTTTACAATGCTCAAAACATCCATAATAGTTAAACCTAGAAATAAAATAACAAAACTTTTTACTATCTAAGTTTTTCTCCAGTAGCATAATGCAAGTATCGTTTCACAGGTATTCTTGAATTTCTGTAGTATGAATTTTATCATAAAAAATCTCCATTTTCAATACTCTAAAAATAATTTTAAAGCTATGAATTAATATTTTTTAATATTGTTTACCATTTATCATTTACCGTTTTTAATATTTTCGAAATTTTGTAATTAAATATTTTTTGATTAATTGGATAAACAAATTATTCTAAATTCCATTATTTTGACTTCAAAAGTTTAAAAGATATACATTAAAAAATAAAAAATTAGAAATTTTCCATTTTTTAAATTTTTTGAAAAAATTGAATACCTCCCGTTCTAATTATATGTTTGAAAACTGTAAATTTATTGTTTATAATTATATATCTCACGAAAGCCATAACTGATTAATTTGCTGCAATATATCAAAATGTAAAAATTGTTTTTGCCAAAAATAATATCCTTTAATCAAGATGTAAGTATAAAAATGTTTTCAAAAAATTAAAAAAACGAAATTTTTCAAATTTTATATTTTTTAATGAATTGCATTTAAATGATCTATAATTCATTATTACATGTTTTTGTTCAAATTTTAGCATAATTTTTCCAAATATTGCCTCTTATAAACATAATTTTTTCGTTTTTTTTTAATTTTTCGAAAACATTTTTATACTTACATCTGAAATATGGAATTGTATTTTTTGTTTAAGCTGAAAGTAGGGCTTAAATTTTGACTCGGGTCTGTTGTCAAAAATATTACATCAATATAAATTAAAGTATAAAGCAGTTTTTAAAAACAAATTAATATAATAAAACTTTTTTAATTTCGTAAGAAAATTACCGATTTTTCCTGGTCAAATTAAATTTCCGCGGCTATTTATCAGTTTTCCCGCGCAATTCGTAAACACTTTGTTAAATGTATTATAGTAGAAACTAAAACCCGTCAAAGACTGGTATATAACATAGTTTTTCATAACATATTTTCTTAAAAAAGAGTATTTTCATAAAATAAATCAATTTTTGTAGCCATCTGCAGGTTTATTTATGGCTAAAACTAAAAACCAAGTATATTTAAATTTGTTTAAGGCGAATTTGAGAAGGAACATTTTTGACATTAGTAATGATGAAAATAACAATGAAAAATAAAATATTTAAAGTCTAACGCCCTTGATTTGTTTTCTATTGTTAATTTGGTTTTAATTAGTATTGTTTTTTGTTAAGTACAAAATTGTACAAAAGGGTCTAGAGCCTGTTTATAATGAAAATAAAATAAAATCATAAAACATCTCCATTTATAGAATTTCTGAAGTTCTTTTAATTAAAGAATATTATGAATTGCATTATTTTGATGTCACAATCTTAATCAAAGATCCCAAAAATACTACTGAATTAAGCTTGATAGTAATTAATAACAATTAGAATTTTTTCGATTTTTATATATTGAAAATATTTTTATACTTACATCTTAGTGATACTATTTTTTGTGTAAAATTATGCTAAAATGTGACTAAATAGCATGTATTACTCATTTATAAAAAGTTTAAGAGCAGTTTTTAAAAAAATGAAAATTTTTGATTTTTTAATTTTTGGAAAAAATTACATATATTCCGTTATAATTAATATTTTTCAAATCTTTACATTTATAAACCTTCCTTGGGTCAATGTCTAACAACACTGAGAAAATTGGATGTTAAAAATCTTAATATACTAGATATTAAGAAAAGATGGTATTTCATAACATCTAGATGTTATGGTTTAATATCTCAGATGCTAACTGGTATAATCTACAAATTTGAGGTTATGTGTGAACATGTCTTTTCCAATATCTGTGGATATTAAATTTAAACATCTAAGATGTTTATATATTTGACTGTCACAGATATTTACCGTTAATATCTAGATATTAAAGCTCAATATCCATTTTTCTCAGTGAATCTGCAAAATTTGGTATCAAACGGTTCAGCCGTTTTTAAGTGATTCGCGGACAAAGATTCTGTGACATACGGACATACATTAGAGGTGTGCATTTAATCGAGTCGAATCGAAAATTATTCGACTCGACAACAGAAAACTCGAGTCGGGAATAATTCGAATCGAATTAGCCAATTCGAAACTTCGAATTCGAATTTCGAATTGGCCGATTCGATTCGAAAGTAAATTCGAATCGAGCTAGCTAATTCGAAACTTCGAATTCGAATTTCGAATTGGCCGATTCGAATCGAAAGTAAATTCGAATCGAGCTAACTAATTCGAAACTTCGAATTCGAATTTCGAATTGGCCGATTCGAATCGAAAGTAAATTCGAATCGAGCTAGCCAATTCGAAGTTTCGAATTTCGAATTGGCCGATTCGAATCGAACTAGCCAATTCGAAAATCGGAGTTTCGAATTGTACAACTTAACTCGGTTATTTAATTCGCACAATCATTTTGACAGAAATCCTAACCTAAAATTAGTAGGCTGGTATTCATAATACACACTAAAAAAATTTTTTGTAGATTTAGTTTTATTTAGAATTTTATAGAAACCTATAAAATAACGTCTTTAAAAGTAGTGAATTTAAAATTCCGTCTGTAAAATTAATACTTTTAATGTGTCAATTTTACAATTTTCTGTAAATTTACTACTCTGAAAGTAGGTAATAAAAAGAGGAAAATATTACCTACTTTCAGAGTAGTAAATTTACAGAAAATTGTAAAATTGACACATTAAAAGTATTAATTTTACAGACGAAATTTTAAATTCACTACTTTTAAAGATGTTATTTTATAAGTTTCTATAAAATTCTAAATAAAACTTTAAATCTACAAAAAAATTTTTTTACAGTGCATCTATCTAGTACTTAGAAACTTTTTCTTAAAAATGTCAATATATTTTTTATTAATTCTATAATTTTAATATATAAATAACATACAAATACCAATAATGTGTTAAAATAAGGTGTCTCTAATAATTAAAAATAAACGAGTGATACAATCATTATCAATTCAATTATTTTTTGCAAGAATTTTTAACTAAAATTCTTTTTTAAATCGATTGTTCTTTGAGAATTTTCAAATCCATTACTTTACAATATTCAATTTTACGAAATTTCAAGTATTTCTAAATTCTTCAATTAAATAAAGATTAGAAAATAAAAACTTAAATTAATATTTGCAAAATTCAATTAAAGTTATTTAAAATCGAATTGTTTTTAAAAATTTGCGCTATATTGCTTTTAATATTTAATTGCAATCTAAATTTTTAACTGAAATTCATTTTTAAATCAATTTTTATAAGATAATTATAAAAAAATTTTAAGAATAATGACATTTTTCGTGAAATTCGATTAAAATTGTATTAAAAATAATTCAATTTTTGCAAAGAATTAATAAAAAAAATTATTTAAAAGGATTTATTAAAATTTTAGAAAATAATTGTATTTATTCGTAAAATGTTATTAAAATTTTGTTTAAAAATAATTTAATTTTACGAAGATTGATATTATTTAGGAAAATAATTGAATTCTTGCAAAGAATTTAAATATTTCCAATATGTTCGATATTTAATATTTTACTACTAATTTTAGGTTAGGATTTCTGTCAAAATAATTGTGCTACTTAAATAACCGAGTTAAGCTGTGCAATTCGAAACTCCGAATTCGAATTTCGAATTGGCCGACTCGACTCGATTTTCTATTCGAATCAGCCAATTCGAAATTCGAACTCGGAGTTTCGAATTAGCTAGTTCGATTCGAATTTACTTTCGATTCGAATCGGTCAATTCGAAATTCGAATTCGAAGTTTCGAATTAGCTAGTTCGATTCGAATTTACTTTCGATTCGAATCGGCCAATTCGAAATTCGAAACTTCGAATTTCGAATTAGCTAGTTCGATTCGAATTTCTGTCGATTCGAATTTTGCACACCTCTAACATACATACATACATACATACATACACGAAATTTTTTATTGGTATATTTGGAATCCTGGATGCTGGAAAGGAATAATTATGTGGGAAAGTTAAAGTTTTGAGCAATTTACAGACAAAAGTCTCATCTTATATATATATATATATATATATATATATAAGATGAGACTTTTGTCTGTACATTGCTCAGAACTTAAAATTTTACACATAATTATTCGTTTTGAGCATCCAGGATTCCAAAAATGCCAATAAAAAATTTCGTGTATGTATGTATGTATGTATGTATGTATGTCACAGAATCTTTGTTCGCGAATCACTTAAAAACGGCTGAACCGTACGAAACCAAATTTTGCGGAATGTTTGACCTTGGGCCAAGGAAGGTTTATAAATTTACAGATTAGAAAAATATTAATCAGAACTGGAGTTATTAAATTTTTTAAAAAAATTCAAAAATCAGAAATTTTCAAATTTTACATTTGTTCAAAAAATGCTTTCAAACTTTGTATAATTGAGTATAACATGTTATTTAGTCACATTCTATAATAAATTTGCCAAAAAAATGTCCTATAACTAAGATGTAAATATAAACATGATTTTTAAAAAATTAAAAAAATCGCAAATATGCCAATTTCATATTTTTTAATGAATTGCTTTTAAATGATCTGTAATTAATTGTTACATGTTGTTTGGTCAAATTTTAGCATAATTTTTTATAAATTGTGTCCTATAACTAAGATGTAAAGATAAAAATGTTTTCAAAAAATGGAAATTTTTAAAATTTTAGATTTTTAATGTATTGCTTTTAAACGATCTATAATTGAGTATAACATGTTATTTAGTCACATATTAGCATAATTAAGCAAAAAATACTATTCCATATTTCAGATGTAAGTATAAAAATGTTTTCGAAAAATTAAAAAAAAACGAAAAAATTATCTATTTATAGGAGTGACAATTTTTGGAAAAATTATGCTAAAATTTGATCACAAAACATGTAATTATGAATTATAGATCATTTAAATGCAATTCATTAAAAAATATAAAAATAAATGATACATGATAAACAATATTAAAAAATATTAATTCATACCCGTGTGTTAAAAGTCACGTTCGAGCCCCGCTGCTCAGAGGCCCATGTCAGGGGCCCACGTGGAAGATCCATGAGGAGGAATCCACGAGGGCACCATCAGGGGCCCCGCTGCTTGCCCTTACGGTTGCCCTGCTCAAAAATTTATCTCAGTTTCAGAAAAATATTTTTTTTACTAAAAAACTTTAGTTCAGAATGCATTAAATTACATTTCAAAGCACCCGAAATAAACATTGAGTGACATTTTTCAGGAAAGCCTATCACAAAGTTATGGAAATTTACGAGGGCACCAGCAGGGCCCCTGCTCTTAGCCGTTATGAATGCCCTGCTCAACAATTTTTTTAAGTCCAAACAACGAACTTTTTTTATACCAACAAATTATGTTTACAATGACTATAAACAATTGAAAACGCGTTTTTAACAAAAATTTATTCTCACTTTTTTAAAAATATTCAACTCACATAAGGGGCAAATTCTCGAAGGCCCACACGAGGGGCCCGCGTGAATTGTCCACATCATTGATTAGCAAACATTTCTAAGTCCAAAATTTTTTTTTTTACATAAATATTAATGTTTCTAATCATTTTAAACAATGAAAATCGCGTTCTTAACAAATATTTAATGTTACTTTTTCAAAAATATTCAACTCATATAAGAGCAAATTCTTGAGGGCCCACACGAGAGGCCCGTATGGATTGCCCACATCATTGATTAAAAAAACTTTCTAAGTAAAAAAAAAATTTTTTTTACACAAAAAAAATAAATGTTTCTAATAATTTTAAACTATGGGAAACGCGTTTTTAACACAAATGTTTTGACATTTTTTTTTGAAATGATAAAAATATTAATTCATGAATATTTATGGTCTATTATTATATTATTAATATTTTTATTATTATTATGAAACTATTTAATTTTTTGTCATTGTGTATTAGTGACAATAAATAATTTACTGAATCATCAAAAGCATGTCAGCAAGTCACCGACAATAACACTCTTATTTTCAAGTAGGTCCCGTAGCATAGTGGTAAGAGTGTTGTTTGGAAAATCCGAACTCACATAAAAGTTATAGGCCAATTAGCTTGTTACTAAACCTAGGGAAATTTTTTGAAACAAAAATTAATAAAAGTTTAAGCAAATTTATAGATGAAAATAAAACAATTCCTTATGAACAGTTTGGATTCAGAGCTACATGCTCAACTGTTCACGCAATCTCGAAATTTACATCAGATATAAGTAACGCGTTAAGTGAAAACAAATTCGTAGCGACATGTTTAATCGATGTCGAAAAAGCGTTTGACTCAGTCTGGCTGGACGGTCTAATATTTAAATTAGAGCAATTCCAAGCCAAGTGATCATGAGGATTTTTGATGATTTTAGCAATTTTAAAAATATTTTGTGAATTTGTTCCTTTATATGCATGGAATAAGAATGTATAAAAATTTTTTCAAAATTTTCAAAATTTGTTGAATTATGTCTTTTTCAAAATTTTGATCGTTTTTTTAAAAAAGGCACGTAACTTTTTTTCTTGTTGACCGATTAAGATAAATTTTTTTGGAAAATATTCATAATAAAAAGTACTTTAAAGAAAAAAATAAAAGAAAAAAAAAATTTTTTTTTTGCCCGAAAAAAATGTCAAAAAAATTTTTGAATTCAATTTTTAGAAAAAATATACCTTCGATTAAAAAATTTTTTTTTTGTAAATTAATAATAATAATCTTGGTATTCTTTCATTCATTCTGTCCGCAGTTTGAAGTTAGTTTTTGTAAATGCTTTTGTTTTTTTTTCTTTTTCAAAACACTTTGCTTGACAGATCGAAATTATAGTTTTTCGATTTGTCAATATCAAAATTTTTTATTGTTTAAGAAGAAAGAAGGTTAAATGATATTGTTTTTATAAAAAAAGGTAAGAAATTTTCATAATATTGATTTATAAATTTTATAATCATTTTCTTTATTTAAAATCGAATAAAAAATAAAGTAATTTGAACTATTTATATTTCTCCATCAACATTTTTTTTTAACTTTCATTTTGTAATTAATTTTGACAATCATATTGTTTTAACAAAATTTGTAGTATTTTTTGCATAATTTTCTATTTATTTATCACAATTTTTTAAATGAGTATTGATTAATAAATAATAAGAATTAACTATTTAGTATTTTTTTCATAATATGAATTGAATTGAAGTCTTTTTTATTTTTTAATAATTCTAAAAAATAATTATTAGGTAAATTAAAAATCTATTGATTTTATTTAGTTTTTGGCTTTGCTGTACCAAGTTTTGAATTGGATTTAATTAGAAACACTGCGATAATAATTGTTTTGGTACAATTAACTACTTTTTAAAATTTAATAATAAAAATGAATGAGAATATAAATTGTAATTTTAATTCGTGATCATAATTGTATTTTTCTTTTAACAATTGAAATAGAATGTGAACGCGCGCTTTAGCGCGCGTATCCTATGCTAGTATTGTCAATAAAGTAAAGAATACTTCCTATAAATTTAATTATGGGACAACAATAACTTTTCGAGAAAAAAAATAAAATGTCCAGTGCGGCGCGTCGGGACGTGTGCAGTATTTGCTTATAGCCGCGCAAGTTTTGTTTTAAATCTTTTAAAGGTCATACTTTCTTGCTAAAATGTTTTTTTTGTAAATTTTGTAATTAAAATTAAGATTAAAAATTGATTTCTCGAGCGTTATTTTTAAATTTTTGAATAAAAAATTTTTTAAATAACAATAAGTATTAAAATAATGATGACATATTTTTTTGGCTTTATTGATTAAGCAAATTAATCAAAAATCTTATTAAAATAGTATTGGATTCACAAAGAAATAGAAAATTATTTAGTTAAATATTATTTAAACAATTAAAAGTAATTATTATCATCATGAAGTGTACTTAGAGCTAGAAATTTATAGTTTTTTCTATATTTTGCATTGAATTGTATTTTGAACATTGAAGTGTAAAATAAAAACTAAAAATTTATAAGGTAATATGATTTTATTACTCGATCGTATTAGTTATTATAAAAATTTATAAGTTAAACATTATTTACACAATTAATTTTAGTTTTTTAATTTACTATAGTTAAAACAAGAAATTCTTAGTTTATCTTAATTGTGAAAAAATCAATTGCAATCCCTATTTTTTATTTTAATCTACTGCATTAGCAAAACATAAAGCGACACCTTTTTTAATTGAAAGTGAAAAATAATAATAATTAAATCTTTTTTAATAGGGTTAACAATTTTAAGTTTTAAACATTATAGTTATTTTGTGCTTTTTGTATTGTTAGAAAAAATGTTGACTATCATCTCAGTACGAGAAATAAGGATAAACTAATGCAGTAGATTTGATTAAAAAATATGAATTGCAATTGATTTTTTCACCATTAAGATAAACTAAGAATTTCTTGTTTTAACTGTAGTAAATTAAAAAACTAAAATAAATTGTGTAAATAATGTTTAACAAATAAATTTTTAGTTTTTATTTTACACTTCAATGTTCAAAATACAATTCAATGCAAAATATAGAAAAAACTATAAATTTCTAGCTCTAAGTACACTTCATGATGATAATAATTACTTTTAATTGTTTAAATAATATTTAACTAAATAATTTTCTATTTCTTTGTGAATCCAATACTATTTTAATAAGATTTTTGATTAATTTTCTTAATCAATAAAGCCAAAAAAATATGTCATCATTATTTTAATACTTATTGTTATTTAAAAAATTTTTTATTCAAAAATTTAAAAATAACGCTTGAGAAATCAATTTTTAATTTTTTTTTTAATTTGCTATAAGCAAATACTGCACACGTCCCGACGCCCCGCACTGGACATTTTATTTTTTTTCTCGTAAAGTTATTGTTGTCCATAATTAAATTTATAGGAAGTATTCTTTACTTTATTGACAATATTTACAAAAAAAAATTTTCAAATCGAAGGTATATTTTTTCTAAAAATTGAATACAAAAATTTTTTTGAAATTTTTTTCGGGCAAAAAAAAAATTTTTTTTTTCTTTTATTTTTTTCTTTAAAGTACTTTTTATTATGAATATTTTCCAAAAAAATTTATCTTAATCGGTCAACAAGAAAAAAAGTTACGTGCCTTTTTTAAAAAAACGATCAAAATTTTGAAAAAGACATAATTCAACAAATTTTGAAAATTTTGAAAAAATTTTTATACATTCTTATTCCATGCATGTAAAGGAACAAATTCACAAAATATTTTTAAAATTGCTAAAATCATCAAAAATCCTCATGATCACTTGGCTTGGAATTGCTCATTAATTAAAAAAAAAAGTTCCTGAGCATTTAATTAGAATAATCTGGAGTTTGACAAAAGATAGAAAAATATACGTTTCACTCGATGAGAAGAATAATAGCGAAGAATATCGTTTGTTGAATGGTCTTTAACAGGGAGCGGTAAATTCACCATTATTGTTTAATATCTACACAAGCGACCTGATAAAGTCTTATGGTTTCAACATTACAGAAAACATTAAATATATAGGTTTTGCAGATGACTTGGTGATCTATGTAGTTTCGGAATGTTTATTTGCGGCACAAGATAAACTGCGTGAACAATTCCGAAATATATGTGGATTCCTGTGTGCATGGAAACTGAAAGTGAATGTTGAAAAATGTTATACCATACTTTTCAGGCCGCTGGTCGACTGTGTAAATAAAAAATACAAAGCTAAATGGAGGTATTTTGCCGTCCAGGTTGGAGAGGCGGAAAACGATAAATTAAATCACAAAAGATTGGTTAGATACTTAGGTATTGACATAGACGATAGACTAAAATTTGTACAACATATAAATGCAGCCCTGGAAAAAGCCAGAAAAGCATTTTTTGCAAACAAAAGATTGTTCTTCTCATCGAGACTAGACGCTAAAGTAAAAATAATTTGTTATATTTTGCTAATTAGACCAATACTCACCTATGGGTGTCATATATGGTTTGGCATTGCGCCTCCAGAAATGGAAAAATTGAGACTGTTTGAGAGGTTTTGCCTCCGGGTGTGTTTGCGCATGTACAGGGACCCCTAAACCAATTTTGAAAAGTACATATCAAATCAGATGGTATATGACGCAGCGAATATACCACGCATAGACATATTCATATTGGATTTAATAAGAAACCATATTCAAAAACCAAAAAAAAATCCAATAAACCCTCTAATATCATCGATATTTGAAATAAATGATGCAAATTCAAGACATAAAATAGAGAAGGGTTATCTCTCTGTGGATGCGTTCCCATACCTAGACAGGCATGACTTTATACAGGATCAAAACAATGTGCCACTGCTTTACCATATACCTAGACACTCATCGGTGAGAAATGTAAAATTAAACGCGATTGACGTACAAAGAGATCCGTCAATAATCTTAAAATATTCTACAGCGATGGCACGAAAAGCCAAAATGTCAACTCCAGAAAAAAGGAAATGGAAATATTGGTGGCTTAAAAACCACTAATAAAACCTAAACTTTTAAATTGTTATGTGCGAAGATTATTCTTGCCTCTTATCCTGTTTTCTTTTTTTTTTACCATATTAAGTCTCGTGCGAGGCGAGGTGACCATTTTTTTAAGCTCCGTATGATGTTTCTTCTTTTTTATGGTTAACAGTGAATATGTATGTTAAGTATGATAGAGAGTAAATTGTATGGATAATTCACGTCGGCGAGTGACCTTGTGTCCGTTCGATAAAAAAGAAAGATAATCTACTTATTGTTATATGGCGTTCTTTTCTCATTATTTATCCGCCAATTATATATGTATATTATGAATTGTTATTGAAAAAATAAAAAGAAAAAAAAGAGTGTTGTTTGGTAGTCAGTAGGTCGTAGGCTCAATTCCCGCGTGCGTCAGGTTTTTTTTTGGTCTCGATGTAATTAAAACAAGTTGTGAATTAAGATGTTCATTACATGAACATTTTGCTTCCCCTTTACGATAAGCAAAAAATTTGCTATAAAGTAAATTTTTTCATTTTATTTAATTCTATTAATGCTAATAAAATATATTCTTTTTATACATCAATCGATTCGTCTTGATGAAATGAAGATTTTTAGTTTGTTTTTAAGTCAAGAGTAACAATTTATTATAAGGCAACATGATTTTTAAGAAGGAAATAAATTTCTAATAAAAGTGCGCATTTTTGGTTTTAATTATGTTTAATTCTATAAATTCAAATAAAATATATACTTTATATATACCAATCAATCCGTTTTAATGCAATGGATAAGATTATTGAAAAAAATGAGTAAAATCTTATTGTACTGGAATATAATTTTGATGAAAGAACCAAATTTTTGATAAAAAAAGGTAATTTTTTTGCTTTCATTGTCGAGATATATTTTTATGATAAATATTCCTAGCAATTTTCAGCCGAATTCGTTGAAACCTCTTCGAGTTATTGTGTTCACAAAAAACGGGATCCACACACACACACATACATACATCCGGACAATTGTTCAGGGCCTTATATAACATAGTCCCATATAGAAGAAAATTTGTCAAAAGGATTTTTAAAAATTTTGTAAATTAAACGACTACAAAGCTTCCTCACGAGGAAGCAAAAAGTAAAAATTGTTAAATAAGAATGTTATTTATCAATAATTGGACTAATTTGTTATTAATAAATTATTAATTTATTAATTTAATTAAAAATAATGTCGAGGGCATTGTATGAATCCATGAGGATTTTCCTCGAGGGCACCCATGAGGGAAAGCATGTCACGCCTTTGAGGGCTCCGCGTGGATTGCCCCTCCGGATTCCACATGGGAAGAGGGCAATCCACGAGGGCCTCGCAAGGGGCCCTCACCATTTTTCTGCACGGGTACACTAAGAGAAGAAAAGCACAGAATCCGTACGGTGACAGACACCGGCCGTGTAAAATGCGTGTCAGTTACCGTTCTTAATTTTATTCAGTTCGTAGTTCAGATACTATACTCAAAAAGCGCGGCGGCGGTACGAACTAATTAGTACAGGATCTGTTTCATAGCGATCGACAGATACTGTACTTCTAAACAGTAGCATTTGAAGTACAACATCGGTACCTCAAGCCAAAGTCAAAATCCGTTTCACATTTTAGCACGACACCTATCCCACAGTGGCACTGCTGCTGCGTCTAATTGGAGTCCAGATGCTCAACTTTTATATTTCAGAATCTGTGCTTTTCTTCTCTCAGTGTAGCTTTCAAATTAATATTAAAGTATTGAAAATGGAGGTTTTTTTATGATAAAATTCATACTACAGAAATTCAAGAATACGTGTGAAACGATACTTGCATTATGCTACTGGAGAAAAACTTAGATAGTAAAAAGATTTGTTATTTTAATTCTAGGTTTAACTATTATGGATGTTTTGAGCATTGTAAAAAGCATTGGAAACTGGAAAAAACGGGAAACATGCAGGAATTTAATTTAATCGGGAAAAATGATGAATTCAGCCTTGTAATATAGGTCTTATTTTAGATTTAAGCAATTATGATACAATTAGTTCGAATTTGACTTTACTATAACTCTAAAAACTGGTGGAAATTTTGGATTAACTTAGATTACTATAATTAAATTGCTACAAATAATTGACAAACATTGTTTTCTGCATTTTAATTAATAAAAAATAAATTATTTGATGATAAAAAGTCAATCACTGTTTTAAAATAGTAATATTTTTATAATGAAATAGTTAATGGTAGCTAATTATTATTTTTCCAGTCACATTAAATTCCCCACTATTTCCTATTTTTCGAGACTGGTAGACACACTATTGAATGTATTTGTAGAAACTAAAACCCGTACGACAGCTAGTATATATATATATATGTTAATTTAGTGCTAGTTTTTTTACTAGATATATAAAATATAAATTTTATATTATAATATATTTGTGACGCGATCTGAAGAAAGGGACCTTAGAAGCAAATCACTTTAACCCTCCTGCGCATACATTTCAATCAAAAAAAATTTTTTTTATTGTTTTAAGCATTCTAAAAGTAATGTTTATTGTGAAATAAATAATATAAAGTGTCCTAAATAATTTAATAACATTTGTTTATCCCTAAGAAATAATTTGCAACTTGATAGATCACTTAATGTTAATTTAAACAAAAGTTATTAACAAAAATAGTTGGACGAATATATTCGGCTTTATGCGCAGGAGGGTTAAGGTTATGTTAGTGTTATTTTTTTGTTGATTAAAATGTTCTTTTTACTTTTTCCAAATTAAAATCAGTGTTTATTAAATATTTTATTTGTAATGAAAATTTGAACATTAATGATTTTCATAAACAGTTGATCATTTTTTTGTAATTTTGTTTTAAAAATTTCAAACATAACCTATAATTTTTGCTTCTAAGGTCCCTTTCTTCAGATCGCGTCACATTTGGCAAAAGCAAAATAATAATATAGCAATCACACAAAAACGCGTTTACCGATTTGAACTAAATTTGGCACGTTGTTAGATATTAATACAAGAAAGGTTTATCAATTTACAGATTTAAAAAAATTAATTAGAACGAGAGATATTCAATTTTATCAAAAAATCGAAAAATTCAAAATTTTTTCATGGACTTCTTTTAAACTTTCTATACTTGAATGTTACATTTTATTTAGGCACATTTTAGCAATATTGAAAATAAAGTTTTTTGTTATTAAAATGGTATTGCAGGATGTCAAGAATTTAATGTGACCGAGAAAAACTGGGAATAAGCTAAACCAGAAATTTTCTTATCTAATATTAAAAAGTTTTATTTTATTAATTCGAACAAATTAACAAATATTGTTCTCTGCATTTGAATTAGTTAAAAATAACTGATTTGATAATAAAATGTCAGTCTCTGATTCAAATAATAGTATTTTCCTACTAAAACAGTTAATGGTAACTAATTATTTTTTTCCGGTGAATATAAATTCCCGATTATTTTCCGGTTTTCCAGATTGGTAGTCAAACTGTTATACGTATTGGTATAGAAACTAAAACCCGTCGAAAACGGGTACGTCAGCTAGCATATATGTCGTAGGCAACTAGAAGAATCTGTCATTAAGCTTAATTCCTAGGCAGTAAGCTTACTGCCGGCAATTAGACGAATACATGGAGAAATCGTTCACATTTGTCTATTTGCTTAGGCAATAAGGTTGCACACATATGTAAAATGTAATGGCTAAGCCGAATTATAATCAGAATCGTTCGTGATCACTCGTAAAATGCAAGGAACGCGAGGAATACCGAATAGAACTAAAAAAGAGGTTATGTCAATGTTTTGACACTTTTACACAATGTATATGCAATGTTTTTTTGTGGTTTTAATGCTGATAAAATATTTAATTTACACCAAAACTTGTAATATAGTTCAATGTGATAGATAACAATAAATTGCCAGTTTAAATCCGGCACTTTTGTCTATTTAAAATTTTTGGTGTCAAAACTACAAATACTGATACAACAAAATTTCAGATGCCTATTAATCGCCGAAAGACTTTTATTTACATTGTTCATATGTTCATATTAAGATATACATTTTTCTAAAGAGAAATATATAAATTACACTGAAACATAAATTTTCTGTAGATTTACAGTTTTTTCTTACAGAAATTTGTAAAATAACGTCTTTAAAAGTAGCGAATTTACAATCCCTTTGTAGTGTAAATTTTACAATTTTCTGTAAATTTACCACTCCGAATGTAGTAAATAAATACTTCAAATTATTACTGATTATTACCTGCTTTATTAAGTGTAGTAAATTTACAGAAAATTGTAAAATTGACACTAAAAAGGGATTGTAAATTCGATACTTTGAAAGACGTTATATTACAAGTTTCTGTAAAAATTGTAAATTTACAGAAAATTTTTTTATAGTGATATTTTAGAGATTTGAGCGTAATTAATATTTACAGCAACAAATTCTCTTTAGAAAAAGAGGAATTAAAATTAGCAAATGTATATTGTATTAATAATTTTAATTCTCAACATTTATATCAGTATTTTTAATACTAAGCGATAAATCCATAATATTGCATAAATCAGGGAAACATGTGGGACTTTAATCAAGAGTACACTGAAAAAAAGTGCTGTTGAAATAAATAGCTCCATGCTATTGAATTTTCCATTATTGATTCAATGACACATTTATTAATCGAACAGCATATTGCTTAAAACGAAAAAATGAAACTGTTTAAATTAAAAGTACGGTACTGTTAAATTAATGATATTCTACAAATTGTTTCTATAGTTCATCTATTTATGGGTAGTTCTACAAACGAAGGGATTTTTTATGTTCAAGGTTGTTTCTTACATTAAATTTGAAAAAAATAAAATTATTTTTAATGGGAATTGTAAAACTTAATGGCTTCTATTATGTCACAAAACGTAACCCGATTTCGAAAAGTTTTTTTTTACAAAAATGAGCATTCAAGTGCTAAATTCAGCTAAATTCTCAGTTTCCTGGCATGTCCCAATGCGAAAATAAAAGTTAAAAAAATTGATTAATATTATTTTTAAGCATTTAAATACAAATAAACACTTGGATAATAATTTCAAATAGTTGTACTTTACAAACATTTAAATCATTGTTACATTAGTTTAAATTTTATTAAAAAAAATTTATCTTGAATGTTGGTCCTCGAATTTATTCTCAGTTTCCTGGCACAACAAAAAACGTTAAAATTATTAAGAATTTTTATTCCGATTAATTTACCATTTTTCACACTGATTAGTAAAGGTTAACTAAAGATGATAGCACATAAATTATACCTAATTTGCAGTTCAATTAACTAAAATTGTGTCTTTTGTGGTCGAAATTGACATATAGTCAGACAAATTCTCAGTATCCTGGCACGCATTTAAAAAAAATATATTTTATATTTTTATAATTTTGTTTCTCTAGGTGTCGTAGAACCTTATTCCCTTTTGACCAGTAAGCTGAAATTCCTTATTAAACGTTATTTTTCAATTTTTTAGACGAAAAATGAAACAAAATTCTCAGTATCCTGGCAGATTCTGCCAGAATACAAACGTGCTTATGTTTAAAATAGCGTATAGCCAACAATTTTCAATCCTTTCAAAAAATTTGTTTTTAAAAGTAATTCTAATTAAATTTGTAAAAGGTTGTAAAAACTAATATTTAATTTTTACTTTGCATAAATATTTATATTGTTATTAACAAATGAAAAAAGTACTTTTTTCATGTAAAACGTTTATTTTAATGAATGTAAAAATTTTTTTTTGTTAAGTACTTAAATTCACTTTTATAGATAATTTTAATTTTGGAATTGTGCTATTAAGCAAACGCAATTGGTTATAAAAAATGTCATAAACAATTTATTAATTTAGACTTTATCATTCATGAATCTCTATAACTTTCGTTACTCAGGGGTTTTCGAGGTCGCTGATTACGAATCTGGTGTCAGATTTCCAAAATTCAAAATGGCGGATCCAATATGGCTGACGAATTTTCAAAAATTGCATGCAGTTTACACAAACTTGTTACCAGGGGGTTTTTGAGATCGCTGATTACGAATCTGATTTCAGATTTCCAAAATTCAAAATGGCGGATTCAGTATGGTAACCAAATTTTCATTAATTTGCCGGATTTATCTAAAATGTATATTCAGACACTTTTAGGGTCACTAAATCTAAATTTTTGGAAATTTTTATTTCAACTGAAACTTAGATATTAGGGTGTGTCTTAGTGTTAATCAAGGGCTTTAAATGTGGTCTAAATGTTATTCATAGTAAACAATATTTGTAAGTCTGATTGTTATTTTTAAAAAATAATCCTTTGATCAGTCATATAAATCCTAGATAGATTAAAGCGGTGCATCTTATTCTAATTCATTTTGGTATTAAAATAACAACTTGCCATTTATTGCGATAATAAATGTTAGGTTTTTATGAAATTCAATTTTAATACTTAATATCTAACGTTGGATTTATAATCAGCAACACCAAACACCCTAAAACATTTCGTTTTAAACAAAGTAACAAGTTCCGTGTAAGTTTCATACAATTTTTGAAAATTCGGCGGTCATATTGGATCCGCCTTTTTTAATTTTTGAAATCTAACACTTAATTCGTAATCAGCGACTTAGAAAACCCCCGGGTTACAAGTTTTGTTTAAATTGCATGCAATTTTTCAAAATTCGTCAGCCATATTGGATCCGCCATTTTGAATTTTGGAAATCTGACACCAGATTCGTAATCAGCTACCTCGAAAGCCCCCGAGTAACAAAAGTTATCAAGATCTATACATTATTTTGTGAGCAATTGTTAATTTTCTTTTCATAACCTGGGTCACGAGGTTAAATTATTTATAAATAGCTGTAAAATTTGCAATTTGTCATTTTTTGACTGGCCACTTTTAGGTATCTTTGATAATACTATTAACTTGAATTTAAATTACTTTTTAAGACCTGAACGTAAAAAAAATTGTTTTGCCAAAATTTTCTCCATTTTCTTCCTTCGTTTGTAGAACTACTCATATAGCAACAGAATAATTTATTGTTTCTTTGACATTATTCATTTAAAGCATCTAATAGATAAATTTGAAGAAAATGCGTGTAAATTTAAATCAAATGAAAAGTTGTTTGCTTCAAAGAAGCGCGCTCTTGAAAATGAAAGCATATGCTTTCGTTTTAATGAGTAGTGCTATAGCGGACTGCCTATAGCATATGCTATAAAAATAAGGACACTATGTATTTGAGACATTGACAGGTGCTAAATTTATTGAAATACTTAACCGCACATATTTATATGTTTATATGTTCTCGTCTATCACGAAAGTTAAGCAGCTTTGGTCGCGGTTACTACATAGATGGGTGACCGATTGGGAACAGCGTATTTTTCAGACTCAAAAAAATATAAAGTGTGTTTGAATGTGTATGTGTGTGTGTTTGTCGTTGGAAAAAATAAAAAAAATAATAAAGATGTGTATGTTAGTGTGTAAAATTGAAAAAAGATGTATATAAGAAGTGTTGTGTTAAAGGTGTGAGAATTAATTATATAATATATAAAAAATATGTAAACAAAAATTTCCTTTTTTCAATTTATCGTTGGTATATCTTTAACCACATTAAAGAATTGACTTAACAGTATGGTGTTATTCAATAAAAAACTATAGTCATTGACTCAAAAGCATATACTGTTAAATTAAAAAATTTTGATCGTTGATTCAAAAATAATACCTTCAAATTAACATAGTATGCTGTCAATTTGAGAAATATGCTTTTGTTTCAATGAAAGTGATACTATCGAATCATTAGAATCGGTGCTTTCAAAACAACAGCATATACGTTTAGCAGTCCGTTATGACACTATTCAATGAATCAAACTCATATGTCGTTGATTCAACAGCATTTTTTTCTCCGTGTACTGGAAAAATATTAAATTTCTAAAATTGAGAACAAAATTCTTGTTTCTTTCATAATATTGAAAGCATTTAACTCTTACAAATTTTAATAGACACAAAACTTTGGCAGGGTGGCAACATTGTCAAGTCAGGAATAAAATTTTTTATCAGTTAAGTCAGGAAAAAAAAGTTTTTGACAGTAAATTGAAGGAAATACCAGGGTTAAATGCTAAGAGAAAAATTTTTGCCAGAGAAATTAAGCGAATTGAGACTAATTTTGAAAAATACTAATTTTTCAACTTTTGTCCAAACATTAAAACAAAATATAACAATTTTTAGTTAATTTTTTTCTATAAAAAAATGTTGTCAAGGAAAATAATTTTAATGTCAGTAAATTGTCAGGAAAATTGATAAACTGAAACTTGTGGCCATAAATAATTCAACTTTATGGCATGTTAAATTAATTCATTTTAAATTATTAGATTATTGAATTTTTTAAGATTTGTGATTGCAATTTTTATAAATAATTGAGTTTTAGAAAATTGTATATTTATAATTTTTGTAAATCCAAAGTCATGTAAAAAAATAATCACTAGTCTACTTTAAAAAAATGAATAATTTTTTACTTGAGTTCCGGATTTTTGATTAAATGTTAATGGAAGAAAAAATTATTAATGTTTCGAATAAGTTTAGAATTTATAATATTCGTAAAAAGTAAAAATTCTATATCTGGAAATCAGGAAAAAACAAGAATGAATTAAATACAAATTTGTACACGGAAAAAATAGATTTAGCAAATTTTACAAAACTTTTACTGAGTGGAGGATACAGCTTTTAACGAAACTGTGTTTAGTAAAATGTAAGGAATATTTCAAGATAAAGTTCAAAAATTTCATAGTATATATTGAATATTTTTAGAGTTTGTTCTGAAATATTTCTCACATTTTACAAAACTCAGTTTCGTAAAAAGCAGTATCCGCTACTCCGTAAAAGTTTTGTAAAATCTGCTAAATTAATTTTCCCCGTGTAGTACTGTTGACTATTAGTCCAGTCGCCCTGTGCTTTTTCGTGCCAAAATTGATACCTGAAGTCTGATTGTGGATTCATATAGTGTGGAGTGGTAGTATGAATATGTATATGTTTCCCACTCGAGATTTCTGATGCTGCGCGTTATAAACAATTTTGAAGGTGCCGAAAAACAGTTTTTTGATGACCGTTCTTTCCCATCAAATTATAGGGGAAAAAATTGTTAATAAAAGTTATAGAGCTCGAAAATACCTTTAAAATGATGGGTCATATGTTAAAATTGGTCCATTTGTTTACTTGCAAATGAATTTAAACCACTAAAAATGGCACTTTCTTATTTGTTTAATAACTTGAACAAAAGTTAACAAATTCTTTCGATATTCTCCAAAAATGTTCCTCTCAAGACCCTCAAGATGTGTGCCAAATCTGAACACGATTCGATAAATAGTTAATGAGAAATTCCATTTGTTAACTAAAAACATGATTTTTTAAAATGCAATTTCTACATTTTTGGCCGGATGAAAATTAATTTTTTTTGTTGGGTTCTCTTCATGAAATACCAATTTATCAATCACAATTTGCAGCGAATTGAATTTTTACAAGAAAACTGGTTTTTGGGGGGGAGAAATTTTTGGCTTATAAACAAATGAACACAACATAAACAATTTTTATATTAACAATTTAGCATAAACGCCATTTGATTACTTATTCTTTCCTGAAAATTTTGCAATATAAAATTTTGATCTAGGTCAAAAGGGGGGGGAAGATAATTTTTTTTTCAAAAAATTCCTGAGCCTTTAATTATTAATATTTTTTCTTTTTTTATTATATTTTTTTAGTTGATTAGTCATACTAATTATTAAAAAAATCAATCTAAACATCTATGCACTTCTTGTTCGTAAAAATATTTTTAAAAAGTATGCATCGTTTGAATGCAACGTTTGAACAGCCTAGCTGCTCTAGGATTAGATTGATTTTTTTAATAATTAGTATGACTAATCAACTAAAAAAATATAATAAAAAAAGAAAAAATATTAATAATTAAAGGCTCAGGAATTTTTTGAAAAAAAAAATTATCTTCCCCCCCTTTTGACCTAGATCAAAATTTTATATTGCAAAATTTTCAGGAAAGAATAAGTAATCAAATGGCGTTTATGCTAAATTGTTAAAATAAAAATTGTTTATGTTGTGTTCATTTGTTTATAAGCCAAAAATTTCTCGACCGCCATATTGGATCCGCCATTTTGAATTTTAAAAATCTGACATTAGATTCGTAATCAGAGACCCCGAAAACCCCCGAGTAACAAGTTTCAAGCAAATCTGATAAAATTTAAAATTTTCGATTTCGCCATTCTGGGTCCGCTATTTTGGATCCGCCATTTTAAATTTTGAAAAACTGACTTCAAATTCGAATTTTGCGATTCCAAAAACCTTAATTACAATGAAATCAGACACATTTTTTAAAAACTTTTTTTTCTGGGCCGTTTTTGGACCTCAAGCGATTTTTAGCTGGACTGCGAAGGGGTTAACAGATTAGTTTAGTTCGTTCAGTTCTATTCCTCACGTTCCTTGCATTTTACGAGTGATCACAAACGATTCCTATTATAATTCGGCTTAGCAATTAAATTTTACACATGTAAGCTTAGGACTTCTGACCGCGAGAGGGCAGGCTCTCAAAGGAAAGCGCGGTTTGCATTATGGTTCGGTCACAGCTCGGCTGCCTGCCTGCCTGCCTGCAGGTCGTCATGACAATACATAAGAGTAAGAGAGTCCGACAATTTAAATTATTCGTCTCCTCTCTCTTACTCTCGTGGCCGAGGTGTGACCGTGCAATTACGTGCGTACTCTTATTGTCAATTTCTCTCTGTATATATATCCCTATTATATAAATATATTTTGCCGCCGCAGAGTCACCTATAGGTTTAAAAGAGAATAAATAACGGACTCACATTACGTCAAAATCTATGTCTAATTTGACCTATAGGTCAAATACAATACAATACAATACAAATCTATAATTTTCTCAAATCAAAAAATTTTTTTCTTGATTTGATAAACAAATGTTCTTAAATTAATATAATCTGCATTTCTTTCATGTAACTTAATTTCTTGACTGAATTCCATATTTTCTTGGATCAAGAACATATACTCTCCTACCAAGTATACTATGTCAAGAAAATCGTTTTTTTGAATCAATATTATAATACTCTTGGCCGTATTCAATCCCACGATTAGTTTTTATATTTAGGCTGTTTAAGTGAAAATCCGAGAATGATTTTATATTTTTTCAAAATACAATATTTTTTGTAATAATAAAACAAAATTTTTTAACAACAAATAATTATTGTTATTTATCATATCTAACAAAAAATTTTTTTTGTACATATTGATTCATTGAGTTTAAAATAATATTAAAATGAAATTTTTTTTAATTAATTGTAAACAAATTCGATAATTATTAACAACGTTATTGAACAATTAAAAAAGTGCTATTTTTAATGGTTTAAATTCATTCTACAATAAACCACTGAGACTTTTCAGGTTGCATTTTTGTGCACTTTTTGGTCCCAACGACTGGCCTATATCTCCCTATTATATAAAAACATTTCGCTGCCGCCGCAAAGTCAGGATTTCTAAGGGCCCCCTATAGCAAGGGCCGTCAAAACCTATGTCAAAATTGAACCCATAGGTAAAAAGGGGATAAATAGCGGCCTCACATTACGTCAAAATCTATGTCTAATTCCACCTATTTTTTGAACTTGGAGTTTTAAAAGGGGCCTTAATGTTGGCAATCACATAACGTCAAAATTTGATCTGATGTGTTTTACCTACATGTCAGAGCTTGCCCCCTTAAATAGAATCGCCAGATAGGACGTCAAAGCTGTAACAAATTTATTATCTAAAGTCAAAAGTTGATTATTTCTCTAAAATTAACTATGGAGACGCGTCTCAGTCACATACACACAAAACATACATACATAAATAGATAAATATAATTATTACATACAATAAATATTTCAATATAAATTTCACATAAAACAAAGCATACAATTATAAAAACAAAATGATTCGAGTTAACCTTCTATCTAAAAAGTTAAATTTGCTCTCAATAACAATACATTACATAAATCCCGAAAATGAAATAAACAATAAATATCTCTATATAAAAAAAGAATGGTACTCATCTCTCAAACCATCTGTGTGGAGTTACAAAAATTATCCATATTCCAGGAATGTACTAAAGTTTTCCTCCTGCGATGGGAGTCCTGGATGACTGTTGCAAAATCCAAGATAAAGATAATGGATGATAATTGATTAAAATTCGGGACTATTATAACGGCCACACTTTAAATAAAAGAAAATAAACAAAATTTATAAACGCAACTCAAAGAAATTAAATATAAAACACTTGATAATTAAATAATGCACCTTTCCGTGTTCTCGGCCGGCACGTGAGAGCATGGCCATTTTTCTGGTATTGTCGACGAAAGGCAAAACTCGAATAAAAATGAATTATCCTAAATCGACAATCAAACCCAAATCAACCAATACCCCACTCCTAGAGAACACGGAAATTACAACATTACAGAAATGTAAGACAGTCAGTATCATCCAGGAGCTCCCTATATTAAATATAATTAGTTATTGAAAAATACATGAAGTAACCGCTTCAAAGCCTATGCCAAAACAATTTTTATTACTTGCAGGCTGTTATGTTACTTCAAAATTGATGACAAAGATATAAAATTTCAGATTGGCTAATATCATAAGACCGCATTTTACCATCTTTATATTATCCATAAATAGAATATAAAATATAAAATTTATACAGGCGGATAAAAAATAGCGACCAAAAGTCAATTTTTTATAATATAAAAACCTCGTGTGCGAAATTTGTAAAAAATGCTCAAATTCAGTTGAAACTATTTACTCGCGGGTTTTTGGGGTCGCTGATTACGAATCTGAACTTCGTTTTAAAATTCAAAATGGCGGATCCAATATGGATGACAAATTTTCGTAAAATTCATCTAATTCGATAAATATTTCTTACTTGGGGGTTTTTGGGGTCGCAGATTGCAAATCTGAACTTCGTTTTAAAAAAATCAAAATGGCGGATCCAATAGGGTAACTGCTCCAGTCGTTGGCAGTGCGCTAGTGGTTGGCACCCCTCTTAGGTTTTCTTTAAATAACAAGAATTAGAAAATATCTAGCATGTTTTGCATACGATTATTAAATTTTCCAACATTTTTTACAAAAATCTAGTATATAACTTATTAGAAGTAATAAGATAGGATAGGATAGGATAGGGATAGGCTGCTTCCCCTCACGAGAGCGAATCGATGACTGCCCTGCGCACATGGTCGAATGGTGTGGATAGGCTGCTTCCCCTCACGGGAGCGAATCGATGACTGCCCTTTCTCCGCTATCTTCTACCTCCCCTTCTCGACTCGTACCCTCACTAATTGCGCGTTTCAATACTTTTTTGTCGAATTTCTCCACGCTGTCCGACACTTGTACTGCGAGTTCAGAAATCCTGTTTGTCTTTTTACTATTCGCTCCATCCTTCTCTCCAGTCGCTCTCCCCCTTCTTGACCGCTGTCGCCTACCAACTTCAACTCACTCGCTACCTTACTCCCGCCATCACACTTTCCTCCCCTGCCACATGTACAAGTATTGCCTCGCTTACTTCGCCCCTTCTCACCTACCCTCTATTATCCTTTACAGGCGATCTACCTATACAAACCATTTCCTTCCTCACCCTCTTACCACGTTAGTCAAAATTCACACTTTTTTCTCAAAACACCCTCACCTATATCACTCTTCACCCCTAACTACGTCACCCTACCACACCTGTAACACACAAAATTATTTTCCACACCCCCATGTACCACTCTACCCTCACAACTTAATATTTTCCTTTCACACTCTCTCTCACCTGTTTTACAAAAAACTCCGAGATCTCGATACAGTACGTGCTAATTGTACCGGAAACGGAAACCAATTGTATCATCTACATAAATTTTTACCTTCATATTATAAAATACTACAATTCTCTTTCTAATGGCAAAATTATCTTCAACTCTTTGAAATTCAAAAAAGTAGTTATTTCCTTTTGTAGAACACTATTTTTTACAAGGCAGTATAACACAGTCCAAATAATTTCTCATCTCCTCAAAACTTAATTCTTTATTAAAATTAATTATGTCAGCCTTGTTTAACGTATTGAAACCTACGTTTACCTGTTAAAACAAAAAATATATAATAGTGTAAATTATTAAGTTTAATTTTCATAAATATTGCTTGATATTTTATGATATATTTAATGACAATTAATTATTAAATTTAATTTTGAAACATTATATGTAAATATTCAGGAAAAACTAAAGGTTAGAAAGATTTTAGAACACATACTTACTTCGTAATTATTTGGATTCATGATGCAGGTAGTCTTTTTTAAAACAACGATTTTTCACAAACAATTATTAATAATTTAAATTATTACAAATTATGTAAACAATAAAATATTATATAAGATGTTATTGTTTTTTGGATTGTAATTAATTTAAGTAAGATGTTGATTTGTTTCTTATTTTTTAATCCATATTAAAATCATTTTCAAGCACGAAGCTTTTCGTCCATCAACGATGGACCTCATCAGGTGAAATTCGAAAATTCAAAATCTGTAAACAGTTCCTTAACTTTTACAAACAATTTTCACTTAAAATTAACATCCATAAATTACATGTCAAAAAGATGTTCCGATTTAAAATTACATTATATAATACTAATAATTTTTATAAGATTTTTTTTAAAAACAGAAAAATACAAAAAACATTAAATTTACAAAAAACGTTAGAATAACATAACCTCACTTACTAATAGGATCTCTTCTCTCACATGTCGTCATTCATTTATAAAAGTGATATGAACATTGTAAGAAAACATTGTTGTGAATCCTCACAAATGTTCAACTTTTTCCAAAAAATAAACAAAGATAAAAAGATCATTGTTGCAAAAACAGACACTTTGTGGGAAATAAAAAACCACATGTATAATTTAAAACAAATGTAATTAAAAAAAGTGTGAAAATTGGTGATTTAATTATTGGAAAATTTGAAAACTGCTTTATCAATACGGACATAGAAGTCTACTTTATCATGCTTTCACGAAAATTTTTATATATATTTTTTAAAAAATCTTTTAACTCATTAACGAATGGTAAGACGATAATGTTATTATAACACAGTGAAACAATTTTAGAAAAATTTTTTTGGGTTAAGACTTGACTAGAATGGAATGAAAGTACTGCCCCAGCAGAGTAAAACCACTAAAGGGTTTTGAAAAATTAGTAGCCGTTTAATTTTTATTGTAATTTTAAATTTTGATAATTCAGTAATTTATTGAATAATTGCCCATATCAGCTTTTGGTCAGTAAATCGTGCATTTTTGACAATAACTTGTTACTCTTTTGAGTAAAATTGTAGTATTCATTACAATAAACAAATTACATTAACAATCTATGGTTAAAAATAACTTTTATTAAAAATTTTCTAGCAAATTATTCGATTTTTCTTTATTTTTCCACACTTCTCCGCAAAATATGTCATTTTTTATTTAAATCTTCACTAAAACGTTACTTAAATTAAAAGTTTATAATTCTTTTGAATATTTAAATAAAAAATTTTACTAAAGTAAGATTAGTGTCTATAAAGAAAGTAAGAAGTTACTGTCAAAAATGGACAATTTACTGACCAGAAGCTGATTAGAGCGATTATTCTATAAATTACTGAATTAACAAAACTTAAAATTACAATAAAAATCGAACGCCTACTAATTTTTCAAAATCCTTTGGGGATTTTACTCTGGTGGGGTAGTACTTTCATCCCTTTATAGTCAAATCTTAACCCATTTTTTGGTGTTCTAGTGTGTAATCAAAAGGTTCCTTAATCATGTTATTGTTATGAAAAATATTATCCCTTCTTAAATTGACATATTTTGACAAAAATGAGAGTGGGTAACTATTCTCAGTTAACACATAATAAATAAACTTAAAATTACTTTCGTGAAATCTACCATCGGATAATTTGATGGCTTTGTCAACAAGGCCAAAAATAACGGATATTTTGTCTTTATTTGAAAAATTAGAATGAAAATTGACAAATCTTCCTGAAAATGTATCTTTATGATACCAGTTTGTAATAATACGGTTATTCTCTCTTATGACAGTGGTGTCTAGGAAATTTATGCAACAATTTTTCTCGATTTCGATAGTAAATTGTATGTGTTCATTATATTGATTAAAAGAATTTAAAAGGTCGCTAATGTCATTCTCCTCAACAATGACGAAAATGTCATTAACATACCTACGGTATAAAAGGTAAGGGAATTGAAGCTTTTTCAAAACATCTGACTCGAGCTTTTCCATCACGAGGTCCGCGATTACACCTGACAGTGGGGAGCCCATAGGCGCTCCGAAAATCTGTTTGTAAAATTGCTTGTTAAACGTACAGTATGCGTTATTGATACAAAACTCTAAGATTTTGCGTCTAACGAAACTAATCTGAAATTTGGTGGAATTTGAAAGTCCGCAATTTGTTTAACAAAATCGAAACTATTCTTCACATGTGCATCCGTTTTTCCAATTATTTTCTTAATAGATAAGCTGATAAATTTTGACAAATTATATGTAGGTGAACCGCAAAAAGAAGTGACCGGTCTCATCGGACACCCGGTTTTGTGTATTTTCGGGAGTCCATAAAATTTGGGAGCTACCGAATTATAGAAATGTAAATGTTTTGAAGTCGGACAGTTAATGAAATTATTATGTAGCATATAAGTTACTTTTTTATTTAAATCTCTTTGAATTGACTAAGTAGGGTCCGAATTCAATTTAATACAGACATTATTGTCATTTAATAAGATCAAACACTTCTCAATATATTCAACTCTATCCAAAACAACAGTTACGTTTCCCTTATCTGCCTTACACACAACAATGTCCTATTAGTAAGTGAGGTTATGGTTTCGTGTTTTCTCCGCAAGGAACGTCACCTCACGAATGTGTCACAATTGTTTATATTAGTAGCAGACAAATTTCATAGGTTAAAATCGTGAAAATCGACAGATTCGTGTTTAGTTTCGAATAGGCAGAGGTCTGCCTATTCGAATTTTTCGGAATGACGTTATAGAAAATGGGGACAGTCTAACATTAGAGTGAAGTCTCCTTATTCTTACTTCATGCCCATAGTAAAGTTACAACTGCCTGTCATGGTAAAGTTACGCCTAAAACATGTACTAAGGTTACAACCACGAAGTAGTATAAGGAGCACTCACTCTGCAGGCCGTTTCAAAAAATTCTGTCCCCAAACTTTTATGACTCAGGGTGGAGTCCCAGGGCAGCGTTTTGCGTTGCGTTTTGTAACTAGGCAATGAGTGCAAATAGAGCAAACATATATCTGTATCTCTCTCACACTCATGGCCTAGTTACAAAACGCAACGCAAAACGCTACCATGGGACTTCAGCCTCAATTCGAAAATTATAATCTAAAGATACTAGCGATCCTAGCGGGAAAGCGACATACTAAAGATCACGTGGTGTATAGTTCCTGTTGTTTTGAAATATACGTTTGTCATTATCACGTTTTTATATACCGGTTAATTTTTCATGGGTGAAATATGTAAAAAAAACTATAATAAACTCTTACTGTGAGCAGCTGGTGATATAACCTAAAAATTACCAAAAAGTTTTAGAAATAATGAGATGTAAAAATTCTATTCACATAAAGTATTTTTATTTTATGTAAATACAAAGCTATTAATTATTGTAAAATTTACTAATTTATAGTACACAGTTTCAAATAATACAAAACAATTCATTCAAATATATATAATTATTTATTCATACAAATAAATTTCAACTTACCTCTTTTTCAATATGTTTTAACACAATTATTTTGAAAAAAATTAAATTTTTTGCATTTAAACTTATATTTTCACAATATTATTTAAATTTATCATTACTTCACAAAAATATTGCTTATTGTGTTAATGTTTATGTGAGACGTCACTAGACGCAGGCATTTTAAAAACTGTGAAGTACACGGCTTTTCCGCTAATGGCGTTGCAATCGTTAGATGATAATTTTCTATTTGATTCCTAAAATCTGTAGCCATGTGCTGATAGCTACAGTGAGTGCTCCTTATACTACTTCGTGAAAGTGCCAAAGAAATAATTATAATTATTATTATATTATCAATTACTGGATGAATTACTGGAAATCCAGTGGTTTCTTCGATCTAAGAACAAATAAAAAAATTAGAATCAATAATTTCAATATAATATTAGCTTTTATTAACACAACTAGCTAAAATAACGCGCGCTAAAGCGCGCGTGAAGTTTCTTGTTTCCTTACCATTGGAAAATTCAATTATTCAGAAGAATTCTATTCAAAATCACTATTTTTCTAAATATATTCAGGAAAGTCACGAAAAAGTCAGAAAAATTTGTCAAAAGTACAGAAACAATATTCAATTTCGAAAATTCTTAAGAAAACTCTAAATGTTATATTCCTAATCATTGAAAAGATTTTCAATCAAACTTTACAGATTTTTAATACAATTTAGGTTTATGGAAAACTTTAATAATACAAATTCTTATAAAATTTGTTATATTTTTTAATATACATTTCATTCATTACATTAGAGACTCCATTATCCGGACTAATGGATGCAGTCACTTATCCGGATAATCGAAAATCCGGATAATCGAGTAAAGTAGGAATTAAACAAATTTTTGATTCATAATTTTATGTATTTATTTTTAAAATAAGACTGGAACAAACTAAAACTTTTAAAGTCAACATTAATAAATATTTAGTTAGAAATATTTCAAAATATTTACATAAACATTTTCTTAAAATAATTAAAAAATTTTTAAACGCAACATTTCGTGTAAAAATTCCCGTTTTTGAATTGAGTTGGGATTTAAAATAGAAGTTAACGCCTTGAGACCTTATAAACTTTATATTAAAAAATAATTTTTTAAATTTCAAATTTGTCCGGATAATTGAATATCCGGATAATAGGGGTCCCGATAATGGAGTCTCTACTGTACTAAAAATAATAATGGATTTATGGATGAATTTTACTTAAAACACTAAAAAAATTGAATTTTGGAAAAATTATAAATGATTCCAAATACTCAATTATATATAATAATATTATTTATGTTCAATAATAAAAAACAAAATAATTAAATTTTGATAAAATTCTTTATGAAAATTAAATTTTAAGATACATCCAATTATTGTTTAATAAATTGTTTATTTTTTTAGTTAAATAATTGATTTCTTGTAGAATTTTCTAATAAATATTGATTGAAAAATTAATTTCAATTTTTGATCAAAATTGATTATCATATTCAAAAATATGTATTTATTAGAAAATTCTAAGAGAATTCATTTATTAAACTCTAAAAATAAACATTTTCTTAAACAATTAAGCTTTATCAACAATTTTTTAAATAATAAATGAATGCTTTTAAAAATTTGTAATACATTTTTTTTAAATAATTGCATTTTTAGAAAAATTTGATGAAAATGTTGTATATTAAAAATAATTGAATTTTGGAAAAAAATGTTATTGTTTATAAAGATAATTTAATTTTTAAAGGGAATTTTGGAATATAATTGAATTTTTGCGAAGAATTACGTTATCTTTAAAAATGTAATTAAATGCTTTAAACTAAAAAAATTATAAAAAAATTAAAATTTCTTTTAAAATAATTGAATTGTTTTGTGAAATTTTATTAAAAATAGTATATATTCAATTTTTTTAAATATTCTCGTCAAAATTTCAATTATTTTCAAAAATTATTATTACAAATTATTTTTATTATTTTATTATTATTATTATTTACAAATTTTTTAAAAATTTCTTTCGTCTTAAAAATGTTATTAAAAATCGTCAAACGAAATCAATTATTTCGTATTATTAATGTGCTAAAAAATAATGTTATTTAAAAAAACCTGGAAAATTTCCATTTTTTAAACTGAAAAAATGAGGAACTTTCAAATAAACAAATGCGTGACAACCCTGATCAAGTCTTTAATAAATTTCTCAAGCAAAACAAATAATAAAATAAAAATATTTCTGCCTAAAAGTCAGAATAAGAATAATCGTTATATATTTAAATTATTTGAAAGTAACTGAAAATATTATTAAAAATTAGGGTATCCAAAAATTGTTTTATAAAATAAAAATTGTTTTATTTATTTATATTGTATTATAATTTCAATAATATAGTTTTTAACAAACAGAAATTCTGTAAATATTTTTTTCGAAATAAATATCAAATTTCTTAATCAAAATTTGATTTATAACTTTTTTTCTACTTAAAACTTGTACTTTGTTTATAAATGGTCATTGAGAAGCAGTAAATATGCAAAATATTTTGTTATTTTAATTTTCCAACTGTTTTTTAATTGTTTTTTTTAGAAAAAATGAAAAGATTAATATCCTAGTCTTAAAATATTTCTTACAAAGTGCTAATTTTTCTGGAAAAAAGAAAAATATTGAAAAATACACTACCGTCCGAAATTGTGCGAACGCTAACATCTCGAGCTATTAAAAAACACACCCGCACAGAAACAGTGATAACTCGGTTAAAAATGAAGCTAGATGCTTTTTTTAAATTGCATTGGAAAGCTTATTAAATTTCCAATGAAATGCTACTGTGTTAAGTTGTATTGCATAAATAGGAAGCGAGATATCATGTTATAACGACAAAAAAATAATTATATTTTTTTCGGAATTTCTTACTCTGACTTGGACTCCTGGCACAGTTTAGCAAAGTTTATGAAAAAAATTGTTACTTTTACAGACAATTCCTTGTAACCAAAGCTTTAAATAGAGACCAAGAATAGCAAAAAATATTTACGGGTTCCCGAGATATTACAAAAATAGTAGGACCGTGCAAAGCAGAATTTTCAATCATCGATTTCTCTAATTGGACGTTGAGTCAATTACTTGTCTGTGAAAAAAGTGTCGAAAATTAATTTTACCAAGTACATTCTTACTGAGATCCATTTTTTAATTTAATTTATTATATATCGATATTTAAAAAGTGGATCCCAGTAAGAATGTACTTGGTAAAATTAATTTTCGACACTTTTTTCATAGACAAGTAATTGACTCAACGGCGAATTAGAGAAATCGATGATTGATAATTCTGCTTTGCACGGTCCGACTCTTTTTTTAATATCTCGCGAACCCGTAAATATTTTTTGCTGTTCTTGGTCTCTATTTAAAGCTTAGGTTACAAGGAATTGTCTGTAAAAGTAACAATTTTTTTCATAAACTTTGCTAAACTGTGCCGGGAGTCAAAGTCAGAGTAAGAAATTCCGAAAAATATATAATTATTTTTTTGTCTTTATAACATGATATCTCGCTTCCTATTTATGCAATACAACTTAACATAGTAGCATTTCATTGGAAATTTAATAAACTTTCCAATGCAATTTAAAAAAAGCATCTAGCTTCATTTTTAACCGAGTTATCACTGTTTCTGTGCGGGTGTGTTTTTTAATAGCTCGAGATGTTAGCGTTCGCACAATTTCGGACGGTAGTGTATAATTAATAATTTTTGTAAATTAATAAAAATAGTTTTGTATTAATTGAAAAATAAAAATAATATTTCTAATAAAATAAATAAATACCTATTATTAAATTTAAAAAGTAAGAGTGAAATAATAAAGAAAAACAATATTATCTATCAAAAATTCAAAACATATAAAAAAAAACAAAAGCATAATCATGACTAACTTCAAGTGTGGACAGACTGGACAGAATACGACGCAGTCCAGCTAAAAATCGCTTATGGTCCAAAAACGGTCCAAGAAAAAAAAGTTTCTAAAAAATGTGATTTCATTGTAATGAAGGTTTTTGAAGTCGCAAAATTCGAATTTGAAGTCAGTTTTTCAAAATTTAAAATGGCGGACTTAGAATGGCGAAATCGAAAATTTTAAATTTTATCAGATTTGCTTGAAACTTGTTACTCGGTGGTTTTCGGGGTCTCTGATTACGAATCTAATGTCAGATTTTTAAAACTCAAAATGGCGGATCCAATATTGCGGTCGAGAAAATAAAAAATCCAACGGATTTGTTTAAAACTTGTTACACGGGGGTTTTTGGGGTCGCTGATTACGAATCCGATGTCAGATTTTGAAATCCAAAATGGCGGACCTAAAATTCGATCAAATTGCATGAATCTTGAAATTATCCGCCATATTGGATTCACCATTTTAATTTTGTAAATCTGACATCATATTCGTAAGGAGCAACCCCGAAAACCCCCAAGTAACGAGTTTCAAGCTTATTTGATAAATTTTTAAATTTTCATAGTCGCAACTTTAGGTCCACCATTTTGAATTTTGAAAATCTAACTTGAAATTCGGATTCAGCGACCCCAAAAACCTTAGTATGCACTTGGTCATTCAAATCGAATTATGTTTAGTATTTTATTTTTGAGATGGACCTATATGGCCACAGACGTAAAGGTGGCACGACTTTTTGTGGCCACATATGGGCCATGGACTGTCAAGGGGTTAACTCTCAATATTTCACTCTTTCTGCTTTTACTTCAACCGATTTTTTAGTTATTGTTTGGTTATTTCAAAAGCTTTCTTCATAATATTTATTTGATGTCATAAATTCTATTTACACTAACCAAACGTAAATCCAACCAAGTTTTCTTTGGATCATAAAACCACCAGGAGACACATAAAATATACAGAAAATCACTGCAGCTTAATATATTTACAATATATAACAGAAATTTTAACTTCAATAAACACTTGAAACAAATAAAAGCAACCAATACGCTGTGGTGTTTTTCTGTAAATTATATGTGTTATATGAACCAAAGGGAATCTGGTTGAGTTCCTGTAAAAAGATTTTGGGAAATCAAATGAATTTTATGAAGCAAGCTTTTAGAATAATCAAATATCGGTTGAAGTAAAAAGAAGAAGAGTAAAATATAGAGAGTTAAAATGTAACTATTGTGTTAATAAAAAGCAATATTATATTGAAATGATTGATTCTGACATTTGAGACTCCCAATTCAAGAACCGGTCGGACGCTCGGACGACACGCGCAACTACCAATCAGTGAGCAGTTAGCGCCTCTGGGGTACTCACTGCTACCCGACTTGTACTAGCGCGTGTCGTCCGAGCGTCCGTCCGGTTCTTCAATTGGAAGCCTTATTTATTGTTTTTAATTTTTTTATTTGTGCTAAGAGCGAACAAACTACTGGATTTCTAGTAATTCATCCAGAAATTCATAATATTATAATTATTATTCATTTTGGCACTTTACCGTGACTGATAGTTGTATCCATATCGTTTTAGGCGTAACTTTACCATGAATGTCAGTTGTATCCTTTCTATATATCTTACAATGCAAAAAATGGCGTCGAAAAATAAGACGTTCTAATAACCGAGTTTAAAATATTATTATATTATAAATAATAAATATATAAATTATAAATGATTTGGCAAATGAGGTCTGTTAAGAAAAAATCATCGCTTTCTGAAAAAAATAAGATCCAAGCAAATCTGTTGGGAAAAATAGGATTGATCGTAAATAAACCTACGCCAGTAGGCTCTGGTACAACTAATAATGGAAGCACATCACGTAGAGTTTTTGAAAATCCTTAACTGTTGGCTGAGTGTCTTGGACTTGATTGTCAATTATTATGCCAATTTAAAATTTGACAAATTTTGCGAATCTACTGCTGAAATATATGTTTAAAAATTATAAATTGTACCCTGAAATTGAACTTCAAAAGAGTGCTACAAAAAAACTATTAGAACCGAATAATGGGCAAGTGTTGTCTAGTAGGCAATCAGTGTTGGCAAACCAGCTCCCTACTGGTCATCGAGTATGAGCATCATATCATCGGCTTGTGTTTTTGTTGTATTAAATAGTTGATCGCAGAGCGATTCATGTGGGTGACGTTATATTTGTGAGTTTTGTCGAATGTAGGATCATTAAACTGTCCTGGATTTATATTGCGCACGCGAAATGAATCATTGATTTAATTATGTTTTATTAATTTTTATGATAATTAGGTTTAAACAATGAAACATTTCGTAAGGACTAATGAACCGAAAAAATTTATATTTTGTACAATTTCGAAATAGTTTATAATATCATTTACAATCTTGTACAAAAAACATTAATCTATATACAAATATGTAGATTGTATAATTTAAATTAATTGTAACATCTAATTTTAACATATGAAGTATAATATAGCTTTTAATTATAAGAAATAGACATTAATTTTTCGAAATTTGTAGGAAATATAGAAAACACGTTAAAAGGTTACTGATAAATTTATTGTCTTCAAATGTAAAAGAAGAAAGCAATGAAACTGATTTGGAATTAGAAATTCGAGAATCTGATTTGAAGGATAGAAATTGGTCCTCTGGTGATTTAGACGGAGAAATAGATAAAGAATCTCTTTTTACGGTAGACACGATACCGAAATTAGAAGACGACTTCGATATTCCAACTTATGGTCAGGTAATTTTTTTCCAATTTTATTTACTGTTTTATTTTTAAAAGGAAGAAAAATTTTCTATTTATTTCTCAGCTACATTCTGTTTTTGAGTATAATTTATTCTAAAATGCAAGAAATTTTCAATTACCCACCATTATTTAGAAAAATATTTAAAATATTGTATTTGCTGTTTAAAATTACGTAAGGAATTGTAAAAAAAATTAAATTTTCTTTAGAAATTCAGGAAACCTTTGGAAAAGCCAAAAGAGGAGTTTAATACATCTAAAGAGGATTGTTGTCCAAAACTTACTTGTTTTAATTGTCTGGGAAATCATAATTTGCGAGACTGTAAGGAACCAAGAAATCAGAACAACATTAATAAAAATAAGAAAGATTTTGTTTCAAAACAGTCGATCAAAAATTTAAGGTATCACCAAGATTTGGATCAGAAATTCGGACACATTGTTCCTGGGAATATAAGTGGAAATTTGAGAAAAGCTCTTGGCATAAAGGACAATGAATTGCCGCGACACATTTACGGGTAAGTAATATATATATATATATATATATATATATATATATATATATATATATATATATATGTGCATCTACACTTATCGGGACAAAATTGTATGTGTATCTGTCATTAATGGGTCATTTTGCACTTATCGGGTCTGACCTAATAAGTCTATATATGTGTAACACCACTTATCGGGTCTCAAACGTTAATAAAATACTTTATTAATAAAGTATTATGGAGGAAGGATGCAGTATAATGAATTCAAGGTGATGCATCTATAGGTCATTAAAAAAACCGAAAAAACCGTTTCGAGATATGATAATGTTTTACCATAGGAAAAACATTTTGATAAGATAAATCCAGAAATTAACGAGAATGTTAAAGTAGAAATTAATGAATATTAATTATTTTATAAAAAGATGTTATTTTGACTCTAACTAAACGTGTCCTTCGGACGAAAAACGTAAAAGGTAGTAGATCCCCTCTCTACTTAACTATTATTCAGTTAATAGGTTGAGATCCTTATTCTAAAAAAAGGAAATATAATTTTTAGGTTATGAAAATCATAAACAAATTAAGATGAAAATAACAGTAATTATATTTTATCCGAGAAATTACCTGATACAAATAAATTCTAATTTTTATGTGTGCAAGGAAATGAAATGATGGTGTATGTATAAAAACAGTGCTTATATATGTGTGAATGAAAAGTGTAATATGTGTAAATCGTAGAGTAGAAATAGAATACTCACTACTCAGTATTTCCTTTGATTCGTCACTTTATTCCAATGTAGTCGTTTCTTTTCATGACGAAATTATGAATAACTTTATTTTTTTAACAGATTCTTTATTTTTTAAATTCTTTTCTTTTTAACTCTTTTTATTTTTTAATTATTTTTAAGATCAATATTATCTTTTACTTTTTATCTTTTCAATTATATCACTTTATTTATTCTTTATTATTTTAATCATATATGTATATACACTACCGGCAGAAATTGTCGGTACGAACGACGGGCGAGCTACGAAAAGTTGCTGCCGAAATTAAATTAACATATTTTATTATTGAAAAATGATAGAAACTTGGTTCTTGGATCGTTCGAAAGCCAATTAAATTCTGCGTCGTTTGATATATAAATGAAAATTTTTTGATATTTTTAAGAGATTTTATCACCTAAAAAATTTTAAAAAAAAATTGATTAATTTTTCTATTTTTGTGCACCATGTTTGTGTGGCAGCATAATCTAGAAAAATTTAGAGAAAAATTTTAAACTCTAGCAACATAATCTTTAAAGTCTCAGCTTTTATTTGAGCCTTGAAAATTGAAAATCCGTTCAGTAGTTTTTGAAATTTCTAAAAAAATGTCCAAGCATGTTGTTTTATAATTTAGGCGGTGATACACACTTATTGCACTCTCGCTGATCACCTGGTTCGTTGCGGCAGGGCCGAATAAGCGGAATATTGAGTGGGGGTCATATTTGGCGCCCTTTTTAAGTTGTTTGTCATTTTAGATTTAATATGCATTAAAAATTTAATAAATTTTAAAGTTAATATTATATATATATATATATATATAAATAAGTTATCATTTTACAAACTTTCATGATCAAATAGGCGTTTATTTTGGGAAAAAAAGATTGAAAAGTGATTGTTGCTAGAGTTTAAAATTTTTCTCAAAATTTTTCTAGATTATGCTGCCACACAAACATGGTGCACAAAAATAGAAAAATTAATCAATTTTTTTTTAAATCTTTTAGGTGATAAAATCTCTTAAAAATATCAAAAAATTTTCATTTATATATCAAACGACGCAGAATTTAATTGGCTTTCGAACGATCCAAGAACCAAGTTTCTATCATTTTTCAATAATAAAATATGTTAATTTAATTTCGGCAGCAACTTTTCGTAGCTCGCCCGTCGTTCGTACCGACAATTTCTGCCGGTAGTGTATATATTAAATTCAACCTTCTTTTTTATATTATTAGGGGAGAGAGGGGCAAACCGGACCAGTGGGTAAACCGGACCCCCCTCAATATTTCCGAAATGGCGAAATTGTCAAAAGTGCTATTTAGAAATTTGAAACAACCTTGTGTAGTATACCTTATTTTTTCAAATTGACATTCTTTACTTTTGTTTGTGCAACGCTGGGAGCAAAAGTTTTTTCAAAAGTTTTTTTCTACACTTTTCTGAATTTTTTCTTAAGGAAATTCTGAGGAAATCGTGTAATATTTCCAAATATTAGGTCTTGGGTTTTGAAGGTACACACCTCAAGAATATTTACCACCAAAAACATTCATGAATTTGCAAAGCGCTTCTTTTTGACAAACATTTACTCTCAAAATGGGCCTGTGGGGCAAACCTTCTATAGGATATTTCCATTGAATTAAACTTTCATAAAAATTATTATTAAATAAAATATTTCATTCATTAAAATATTGACTTACAATGAAAAATAATTGTCTTCCAATGAGAATTGGACTCTTTAATATTGTTTCTCTGATAATGACAAACATTTTTATTTTTTTATTTAAAAAAATATTTATTTCATTAAAATTCAATCCCGAATTATTATTTTCATTACTACAACCGTTGTTTACATGATTCTTTATATTTTTTATTATTGTAGATTATGTAAATGATAAATTACAAATAAAAAACTAAACGGTCCGGTTTACCCCAGGGGGTGGGGGCAAACCGGACCGTTTGCAAAATTTTTTTAAAGTTAACACAGCAACTAAACAATAAAAGATGAAGAGTAGGTGTCTCTGAGAAAAAGTTGCGCAATTAAATGATCTTTCAAACAAGACATCGAAAAATGAAATCGGTTGATTCGTTTAGTCACAAGAGTCTTTACTTTACTTTAATATTTTCTAACTATTTCTCAAAAAGGTTAATAAACTGTTTGTCAAAGAAAAGGAATTTGTTAAGAAATATGGTATTGTTTTCTTTAGGGTTTTCACCCCGAAAATTGTAAAACGCGAAAGAATGTTAAATTCAATTAAATCTCATATTTAAAATAGAATTGGATTTTTATCTAATTTAAATGCATTGGATTAAATTATTCAAAATGAAGAATGTTCCTTTTGTGAAGTTATAAAGGGTTGTTTTGTGTAAATGTTTTAACACAGAAAAAAATCTGACTCATTTTTGTTGCAACTTACTTGAAAGTCGGTCTAGAAATGAGTAATCGACAACTTCAAGTGACTCGAAATGAGTAATCGGCAACTTCAAGTGACTCAAAATGAGTAAAATAACAATATTCTAGTTACTTTCTTTTGTGTTTCGTATGTTTCGTGTTCCACGGTTGCCCATCCCTGTCTGTCAATTTACAAATGTCTAACCTAAAAAAATGTGAAATATTTCACATTTAAGAGAGAATAAAATTTCCTATGGTAGTTTTTATTGCGATTTACACAAAAATAAATTCAATTTTCCAATTTATTAAGCGAGAATTAATTAAGAAAATTGCGTGTGCGAAAGCAGAAACTTACAATTTTACATAAAAAATAATAAGCAATTTACTACATAATTTAAAAAAGCAGAAGCATTTTTTTACAAATGTAGCGAAGCGTAATTGTTATTTAAAAGCGATTTATTTATTTATAAGTATTGTTTTAGAAGCATTACCTAAAAAAATTGAGATTGTGCGAGCTATTTCAATGGAGAATTTTTATCGGTGGTGTGCGCTTGTCGTTTTTGTATTTGCGATTTCGAAAAAATGTTTATTAGAAAATTTCGATATTCGCGTATTTTGTAAGAGAGAAAAAAAATGCAAGGAAGAATATTATTAATTTTGTAGTGATGATTAATATATGTCCATTTTTGTTTCGTGAAAAAGCACTAGAGTGGTTAAGAGATTAATTTTGAATTTCGAATTAAAAAAATTTGGACGTTATTTTGTGTGAAGCACGAAAATGGTGGTATAATTAATTTCACTATCAAAATTAACACACGTTGGGCGCCATTTTTGTGTCAACCCTGATCGCGAGATTGGATTTGAAAATTTCTTTCTAATTGCGTACGAGACTCTACTAGAGTGTACGGGTTCGACTCGCGACGGAGAGCACAATGTACACTCACACACTTTTCGTTAAAAATTCTCCGGGTGGAGTTACAGCGGCAGAGAGCGGAGAAAGAACGTTCGCAAGTACTGCGAAACAATGGCCATGAGAGGAAGATGGACTTACCGGTACGCTGGCTCTCTGCGATGATTAGTCAAAATACTCTGTGCTGGGAAGGCAAAAGGGCACTTTATAAAAGAACACTGTTCTCGCGATAATCTTAAATAACAAAGCAACTACGAGTAAATAACTAATTCGGTTCGTTACATTCCCCCTTACTTAGTCGAAGTTACTGCGGTATTCGATACTTGGCACTGAAAGAACATGGTTAGTAGAACAAACAAAAATATTTTCTCAATGTTAGTCCATCTTGACTGGCCATTGTGAGTAAGAAAAATTAGAATTTACTTAAGGAAAAATAAAAATGATTAAATTTGAGTTTAGAAAATGAACAGTAACTTGTTTCTGAAAATAAAAGAAGGATTAGTACTTGTTAACGTATGTTCTCTTTTTAGGGAGATAAATCGTTGATTTATCGAAATATTGTTTTCATTTTTTATCTTACGAGGTCACGAAGACAAGTAATTGAAGAGTATAAAAATAACTTTGGAATACATATTCTTTGGAACGCAAAAGAACTTAAAGAAAATAATAGGAACTGTAATTCTATGAAAAGGAAATAATAAAGATAATATTTTGTTTTAACAAGTCACAGCAGTTAGTGTCTGGCAAATTTTTTGGTCGCTTGCATCCTCTGCATCTTTGATGTTCGGGTACGTCAAATTTCTCTTCTGCGACATGCGGCCATGGGCATTTGCTGGTGCAGAAATCTGGACTGTAGCAAATTTGGCAGAAGCGTTGGTTGTTACTTTTCGGCAAAACTTAGAGCTGTGGCCTTGCTTACCACAATTAAGGCATCCCTTTGGTGCTTTTGGGCGGATCCTTATCTCGCGAAGTTCTGACTGCATTTTGAATACTTCAGCAATGTTGTGTCTGAAGAGATCACGAGTACGGTGGTATAACTTCTCGGTATAATGGTAGTCATCAAGTAGCGCGTAATAGTCTGTTTCATAGGAGCTAACTTTTTCCTTGAGTTTCGCGTTCTCCGACTTGTAGTTGTCACTTTTTCTTCATTTTTCGCGAGTTGTTCCGCGAGATTTTGCTTCTGCCATATCGGTGATGCCGCTGATAGGGGTCGTTGCTTCGGCTGTAGCAAGCTTTACGCGTAGAATGCTGATGGTTTGGTTTGCTTCCATTAGCTGGTTGGAAAACTCTTGACGCGAACTCACGATGTAGTCAAAGTTTGCCTTATTTATTGCGATTAGATCGGACATTTGCTGGTCAAACTCTAGCTGGCTTCCGATATTAGAGATCGCAGAAATCTGGGTGATTGGGATCTCTGAGAGGCTGGATATGTTGTTGATGTCGCTGTTGTTTGCTGAATCCATGATGAATCTGAAAAGAAATTTACAAGTTGTTTTGCGATCGAAGACCCTTTTTTGCTGGCTTTAAATCGTTGACGTAGTATTTACCAATCTTTTTGCCATGCAGATCGCTAATAATCACTACTATAGGAGATAGTTTTTTATAATAGTAGCTGGACCTTTATATCGAGGCGCTAATTTTGAACAATAGCCTTCAATTGCTTTGGATAATTTATTATTTGGGTAGAACACTAGATCACCAATTTCGAACACGGTTTTACGGTGGTGGGGAGACAGTTGGTTTCCTAACACTCTGATTATTTTCAGATTTCCGTTTTTCGTTTGTCGGTAATATTGCTTCTAATCGCTTAATTTGTTGTTTATAAATTTCTACTTTATTTAAACTTGTTTCTGGTTCGTTTTTATTTGGTTTTTTGTTATTTTTCGGTTTCTTTGAAACGTTTTCTGCTTTAGTTTCTTTTTCTGATTTACTTTGTTGAACGGAATCAGATGTGGGTGAGGGAGTTTCAATTGCGTTTAATTGATTTTCACCGCGTGTATTACGGGTTTTTCTGGAGTCTGGTTTGCGAATTTTCGAAGTAAATTGCATTGTTGCAAATTTTTCTTCATATTTGCGAATTTTACGAATTAAACCGTCGTAATTTGTGAAACTTTCGCGATCAAATTGCAAAATTAGGTCGGAGTGAAGGGCCGAGTAAATTTTGTCGAGTTGATTTTCTTAAGCAATTTTTTGTTGTAATTTATTGTATAATGAGCCTATTCTTATAACGAATTCGATTCCTGATTCGTCTTCGAGTTGGACGGCGCGTTGAATTTTATTCGTGATTCGTTGATCATCGTTCGATTCACCAAATATCGATCGGAATTTGGTTGAAAATTCGTTCCACGTGTTCCAAGAATTGCGAAATGTTGCGAACCAAGTGTACGCAGTTTCGGCAAGTACTTGAGGCATTGTCGCGAGCGCGTCATCGGGGTTGATATTTGAAACGCGTAGTTTCATCGATGAATTCGTCGGCGTCGAGAGGTCCTGGGAATTTTAGATCCCACGATTTTATAGTTTTATGCAAATTGTGATTTTGCCTGTAAAAAGTTGTCGGGGGTCTCGTGATAGGTTCATTATTGTTTAAATTGTGTAAATCAAAATGTTCGCTTTCGGAATATTGTGAATCGAAAATTTCTGGCTGTTCGGTAAATTGCAGTGTTCGGTTTCGATGTGTAGTGCGCACGGAAGGTGTTGTAGACAGTGGTGGGGGGAGAGCTGTTGCTAAACCCGTACTGAGTGTCGTGTGTGTACCTGTGTGCGTAGTAGTCACTGTCGTAATGGTACTCGTTGCTGGTAGGGATGTAAGCTGAGGTACCTGTTGTGTGTTAACGCTATAACCGGGGTCAATTGGTTCCCATCTAGAATCATGCCAAGGGGATAGCGTGTGTCTAACCTGCAGATCCGAAATTTTTTGCGAGAGAGATTCGATCATTTTATTTACTTCGTTTCTATTTTCATTAATTAATTTATTCGTTTCAGTGTGGTTGGATTGAATTAATTAAAATGTTTCATTTTTAAGGTTGTTTAATTCTTTTCTATTGTGTTTTAAATCTTCCAATCGAGATTTCTGAATTACGCGGCGAGTTTCATTGTAAAAATGATCTAATTGTTCACGAGATTCGTCCAAATTGCGGTCGAACATCTGTTACATGTGACGTTTAAAGTCATTGTTTTGCGTTACTTGAGTCGCGTGAATGGTATCAAAACGCGCGAGAATTTGTGCGATTGCTGCATTAGAAGAAGGCGTTTTGTGTTTCGGTTTCCGACCGCGGCGTGTTGGAATTAAAATTTTTGGGGTGGTTCCTGTACCAAGCGTTGCAAAAGGTGATATATTCAGGTTACCAGCGGAGGTTTCTCAATTATTTTGCATTACGTTCGTAGCGTTTTCCATTCCTGCGGGGTTTGCGTGTAAGGCATTTAATTCCAAGAGGCTAGGGTGTAGAACCGGTGAAACAACGTTTGTCGCTGTTTCTAATAAGGCAGTATCTTTTTCTACTATTAGCACGTTTTGTTCATTTTGCGTTAAAGGATTCGAGTGGTGACGGTTTGTTTGTGGATTTTTATTTTGTTTAGATTGAGGGGGGGTGGTAACATTTTGTCTGTTTTCGCGCGCGATCTTGTTGTAATTCCTCCTTGTGGTGGCGTCTTCTTTTTGTTTTTAGACATTAAAAATTTTTAGAGAGAGAAAAAAATTTGCGTTTATTTAAACTGTTTAAAATAATCTTAAATTCTAATTGAAATTCGAGTCTTTCTAATTTTACATCTCGGATTATTTTCCTCGAGGATTGACTCCATCCTTGTCCCTCGACTTTAACTATATTTTCTTTCTCCTTTTCTTATTGTCACCTTATCGTAGTCGAAACTGAAATGAGTCAGTCCTCGAAGAGCCTTTCGAGCAAAAATACGGTCGTTTCACAAATAATCAAATGTACTCTTTCTTTTATACCACTTTGGTGCAGTTTTTTAGTTAATAAATTGGTTTTGTTAATTGTTACCACACTAGTGCAATCACTATACAGTCCACTGATCCTTTCTCTCCTTTTGTAAAATATTCAAAATTTAAACAAAAGGTCCTTCGAGCCGGATTGTGGTGCAAGTGAAAAAACCATTAGTGCAACGAGTTTACAGCGAACAGTGCTAACTCCTTGGAAAAAACACTCAAAAGGTAACTGCCTCCCAAGTGCCTCGTACCAGTGCGTTTTGGAATAAGTTTGTAAGAAACTGCATATTTTCGACGCCAAACTTTCCATCGAATTTTGGAATTTTCCACCTAATTAACGAGAGAGAGCGAGATGACAATAGACGCCTCACTACTACCCATGTACCTATATCATTACACATTGGTATGTTTTCTGTCTCCATTCGATCTCTCACTCTAATTTTCTCTGTCGATTCTGCCTCGTGTCCAGCTTGACACACACATGAATCGCTTAGACTTGAAATGAGTCTCTCACAGTAAGACACATTTCAACCTCTCAATTTCGCTTTGTGCGGGTATTCGTACTATTTCTTGAACTATTACGCACGTTCAAAACCCATTTTCGCTTTATAGGCGTCTAATCACCTTCTTTTCTCTTTAATTACGGCTCATCGATTTATAAGACAAATTCATAATGTCTCGAAAAAGTTTAAACAAACTCTTAGTTGAACAAGAAATCAATATACACTCTATTACTGCTCTTGTTCCACGATTAAAAAAAAAAAAAAGAACGACCTTTCCCGCTGTTCTTATTCGTGAACGACTACAACTATTAAATTCAAATTGGGATAAATGCCGTAAATTACACATAACCCTTGAGAATCTTTACACCGACGAGGATGCTGAAATTCCCTACTTCGCTGAGAAACAATTCTACGCCACGGAAAAGGATTACGAAAATGCCTTGGACTTTCTGCTCGAGAAACTGCCGCCTAAAGATCCCTCTGTTCCTGTTCTCGCCGCGGAACATTCTACTCAATCCTCAAGACTGAAAAAACCTCAACTGACGCTGCCTACGTTTTCTGGTAACTATAACGAATGGTTGCGTTTTCGCGCATTATTTCACTCTCTTGTTATTGATGATCATTCGCTTAACGATATCGAACGCCTTCAGTATTTAATGACGAGTTTAACGGGTGAAGCTCAATTAATTGTCCAAGATTTACCATTTTCCGGTGAATCATTCAATCTTGCTTGGACTAAAATTAAAAATCGGTATGACCATAATCGTGCGCTTATCGAAGATTTTATGAGAAGATTACGCGAGTTACCTGAAATTACTTCAGAATTTTTGAACGGTTTAAAAAATATGCGCGACACTGCCTTGTCTGTTCTTACCTCACTGACGACACTTGGTCGTCCAGTCGATCAATGGGATGACTGGCTCGTTTCATTTCTTACATCAAAACTCGATAGACAATCTCGACGCGACTGGGAACTACACATAAGTGATTCATCCGATATGCCAACGTACGAACAATTTGAAACCTTTTTGCAAGCTCGTATACGCGCTCTCGAATCGATTTCTTTTAATAATAAATCTGTCGTCGATTCAAAGTCGAACAAAACTCCGAATAAACCGCCAAAGACGGCTCTGATTCACACTCATCAAACGAATAAAAAACTGATATGTCCGGTTTGTAAGAATGATCATAAAATCTACATATGTAAATCGTTTCAAGAAATGTCGGTTGCTGATAGAGAATCGTTTATTACGAAAAATTCCCGTTGTTCAAATTGTTTAGCTAAAAATCACGCGCCTGTTAATTGTTTAAGTAAAGGCGTTTGCAGATTCTGTGGAAAAAAGCATCATTATTTGTTACACCGCGAAAATAAAAATAACACTGCTGAACCGAATTTTCCTTCAACTTCCGGTATTAATACCACAGAATCTGCATCATTTTTACAATCAAATGTTGCGAATCATTTAAACGCTTCGAATCATCGTCATTCTTCGTCTATTTTACTTGCTACAGCTCGAGTTATTATTCAAGCCGCGAACGGGCGACAAATTTGTGTACGAGCACTTCTTGATCAAGGCTCTGAAGCTTCATTCATAACCGAATCTACTGTACAGTTTTTGCGAATTCCTCGCTCGCGTGTATCTACAACCATTTCCGGTATCGGTGGCGCGAGTGTCGGAAGTATTTCACATGCTGTTAATTTTGTACTGAAATCAAACAATTCTCAGGAGTCTGAACTCAACGCCAGAGCATTAGTAGTGTCAAAGATATCTGATTATATACCGAAGAGATTTGCCATGAATTCAAGTCTTAATCATATCCAAAATCTTTCTCTTGCAGATCCGTGTCTCGACTCAGCTGACCGAATCGAACTGTTGATTGGTGCCGATCTTTACGGATCAATCTTACGTGACAATGTTCGTCACGGCCCCCCCGGAACGCCTACTGCTCAACTCACTATATTCGGTTGGGTACTTTCCGGCCCCCTCTCTTCTAATACCGATCAAACTTCTACGCTTCGAGTTCATCACGCTTATTCGCCTCCCCTCGAAGATTGTTTACAAAAATTTTGGTCCATTGAAGAACCTGTGTTCTCCAAACCTTTCTCTCAAGACGACAAGGATTGTGAAGCTTATTTTGAAGCTACACATTCTCGTCTCCCAAGTGGAAAATATTCTGTTCGTTACTCTTTTCGCGAACCTGTCACCGCACTAGGCGAATCACGCTCCTCCGCGCTTGCTTCGTTTCTTCGATTAGAAAAAAGACTCGATCGAAATCCAGAACAAAAAAGGACCTACGATCAATTTCTTAAAACTTACGAAGCTCTCGGTCATATGACCAAAATCAAACCGGAAAATGTATCAAAACTTCTCAGAGTTTTTATACCTCACCACCCGGTATTGCGCGATTCTAGCAGCACGACAAAATTACGAGTCGTGTTTAACGCCTCCGCGCCCACTTCGAACGGAAAGTCGTTAAACGAAATTTTTCACATCGGTCCAAAGCTACAATCCGACTTACCGTCTATTATCTTAAGATGGAGACTACCTCGATTCGTTTTATCGGCGGATATCGAAAAAATGTTCCGTCAAATTGACGTAGCCCTCGAAGATCGAAAATTCCAATGCATCTTTTGGAGAAGCGATAAAAACGAACCTATTCAAGCCTATGAGCTGAACACTGTGACGTACGGCACTTCCTGTGCCCCATACTTAGCCATTCGGGTTCTGAAACAATTAGTTAAGGACGAAGGTGCACGTTTTCCTCTGGCAGTTCCAATCTTTGAATTTCATACTTACGTTGATGATTCGTTCTTCGGTGCGGAAGATTTAATTCTCGCGAGACGAATGCGAGACCAAGCCATTGAACTCGCCGCTTCCGGTGGGTTTCCCCTCAGAAAATGGTCCAGTAACGTTCCGGAACTGTTAACGGACTTGGATCAAAACGACCACGGGATAGCCTTCGAATTGCCTATGGAGGAGAACATGAACCTTCAAGTCTTAGGAGTCTGTTGGAATCCCCGATCTGATTCATTCAGATTCCTATCCAAATCCCTGCCAGACGAAATTCCTACCAAACGCTCAATCCTATCGTCAATTTCTCAATTATTTGATCCACTAGGCTGGCTTGCTCCAATCATTATCAGCGCAAAAATTCTCATGCAATCACTTTGGTTGTTACAATTGTCTTGGGACGATCCTTTGCCCAAAGAAGTTCAGCAAACATGGGAACGTTTTCGCAATTCTCTTACGGAAGTTGACCAACTATCTATACCAAGATGGATTCAATATGGTGGTGATGTTCTCACCTTCGAATTGCACGGTTTTTCCGACGCGTCAAAATCAGCCTACGCAGCAGTCGTTTATTCTCGAATTGTTACGATAACTGGAAAACCTTCAGTTAATCTTCTCGCTGCCAAAACAAAGGTAGCTCCAATTAAAACCCTGAGTATCGCACGCCTCGAATTGTGCGCAGCCTCGCTTTTATCGAAACTAATATCTTCCGTACAAACCGCTTTACAATTACCCGAAAGCAAACTGTTCTGCTGGTCCGATTCGACAATCGTCCTCTGTTGGTTGCAAAAACAACCTGCCACATGGACCGTTTTTGTCGCTAATCGCGTGTCAGAAATTCAATCTTCCATCCCGAAAGCAGTCTGGAACTATGTTCCCTCCGCTGAAAACCCAGCCGATTGTGCTTCACGGGGAAAATCAGCTTCCGATTTGACTCAATTTACCCTGTGGTGGAACGGACCCCCTTGGCTATCTTCATCTACAGAATTCTGGCCAAAGGAAAAGGTCACCTCCCGTCTCGATTTACCAGAAAAACGAAAAATTCTCGTTTGTCATTCCACCGATGTCACCAGTCAATTTATTGATTTACCAAACAAAATATCGTCATGGTCTCGCTTACTTCGCGTTACCGTTTACATTTTTCGATTTGCCAATTTTTTATTGAAACGCAAAACTACCAAGTCATTTATCACCGCTGATGAAATTTCAACCGCTGCTGAATTTTGGATTAAATATTCTCAAAAGCAAGCCTTTACCTCCGAAGTCGATTCTCTCTCATCCAAAAACGAACTACCAAAAACTTCAAAACTGAAGAAATTAAATCCTATTCTTGACGATTTGAAAATCCTCCGCCTCGGAGGACGCCTCAAAAACTCAGTCAAATTCTCAGGTCGAAAATACCCTGCTATACTTCCAAAAGGAACTATCTCAGAACTAATCATTCGTCAATTGCACGAGAATTTACTGCATTCTGACATTCAGTTGACCTTGGGTGTTTTGCGGGAAAGATTTTGGATCCTGGGGGCGAGATCGCTAGTCAAATCAATTATATACCGTTGCGTTACTTGTACTCGAAGCAAAGCACGTACCGGTGTTCAATTCATGGCGGATCTCCCCTCGGCTAGATGCTCTCCATCGAGAGCATTTTCACATACCGGCATAGATTACGCCGGACCAATTAAAGTTCGCTCAAGCTCTGGACGCGGAAGTAAGTCTTACAAAGCTTACATTGCTGTTTTCGTATGCTTCTCGACTCGCGCCATTCACCTGGAATTGGTAAACGATTATTCCAGTAACGCCTTTCTTGCCGCTTTCAAAAGATTTGTCTCGCGTCGTGGAATCCCAAGCAATGTGTACACCGACAACGCAACAAATTTTCGTGGTGCTGAAAGAGAACTTTCTATCAACTTTAAGACATTGATCAAAGATCGAGATTTAATTGCACATCTTGCTAGCGACGGCACCACCTGGCATTTTTCCCCTCCACATGCGCCTCACTTCGGAGGCCTGTGGGAAGCGGGCGTGAAGTGTGTGAAGTGTCACCTACAAAAAATTCTCGGTGTTTCGACCCCAACGAGCGAGGAATTAAATACTCTCTTAACACAAGTCGAAGCTTGCCTAAATTCACGACCGATTGCGCCTTTGAATGACGACCCTGAGTCATTCGAAGTCTTAACTCCAGGGCACTTTTTGATTGGGACAGCTTTAGCTGCCGTTCCCACTCCGTCAGTCTTCGAAATCAATGACAACCGTTTGTCTCGCTGGAACTTTTATCAAAAATTACTCGAGCACTTTTGGCGTCGATGGACGCGTGAATATTTAAATACTTTACAGCAGCGAAACAAATGGTTCTCACGCCAACCGAATGTAACACCCGGAACTTTAGTCCTGCTAAAAAACGACAATTTACCCCCTACAAAATGGGAACTCGGTCGCGTGATTGCTAGTACCCCCGGTGTGGATGGATTGGTAAGAGTTGTGACAATCAAAACAGCGAAATCACAATATGTACGACCAATTTCAAAAGTATGTGTACTTCCTGTAAATTCAAATACTATGTGAAAATTCTCCGAGCTTGTATACTAACAGAATTATATTGCGACTTTACCGCAAGGCCGGGGAGTATGTTTAAAATAATCTTAAATTCTAATTGAAATTCGAGTCTTTCTAATTTTACATCTCGGATTATTTTCCTCGAGGATTGACTCCTTCCTTGTCCCTCGACTTTAACTATATTTTCTTTCTCCTTTTCTTATTGTCACCTTATCGTAGTCGAAACTGAAATGAGTCAGTCCTCGAAGAGCCTTTCGAGCAAAAATACGGTCGTTTCACAAATAATCAAATGTACTCTTTCTTTTATACCACTTTGGTGCAGTTTTTTAGTTAATAAATTGGTTTTGTTAATTGTTACCACACTAGTGCAATCACTATACAGTCCACTGATCCTTTCTCTCCTTTTGTAAAATATTCAAAATTTAAACATAAACAAAAGAAGATTTTGTTTAAAAGAAAATTTTGTTTTTCTAATTTTTTAATGGTTGAAGGAAACTAATAATTTATTCTATTTATTAGAAAAAAATAAATTTCCGTGTAAAGGTAAAAGGAAAAATTATTTAAATTTGAATATTTCTAATCTTGGATAATTTTTATTTTGAACGAAAAATTATTTTCGTATTTCCGATATTTTAATTTAGAGAAATTTTAATTTCATAGTGAACGACCAAGCATGTGAGTAACAATGGCAAACTGTGTTTTGATCGAGTTATCGAAAACGAATCGAGTGTTCACTGAAAATAATTTTGTCAAGAAATATTTCACATTTAAGAGAGAATAAAATTTCCTATGGTAGTTTTTATTGCGATTTATACAAAAATAAATTCAATTTTCCAATTTATTAAGCGAGAATTAATAAAGAAAATTGCGTGTGCGAAAGCAGAAACTTACAATTTTACATAAAAAATAATAAGCAAATTACTACATAATTTAAAAAAGCAGAAGCATTTTTTTACAAATGTAGCGAAGCGTAATTGTTATTTAAAAGCGATTTATTTATTTATAAGTATTGTTTTAGAAGCATTACCTAAAAAAATTGAGATTGTGCGAGCTATTTCAATGGAGAATTTTTATCGGTGGTGTGCGCTTGTCGTTTTTGCATTTGCGATTTCGAAAAAATGTTTATTAGAAAATTTCGATATTCGCGTATTTTGTAAGAGAGAAAAAAAATGCAAGGAAGAATATTATTAATTTTGTAGTGATGATTAATATATGTCCATTTTTGTTTCGTGAAAAAGCACTAGAGTGGTTAAGAGATTAATTTTGAATTTCGAATTAAAAAAATTTGGACGTCATTTTGTGTGAAGCACGAAAATGGTGGTATAATTAATTTCACTATCAAAATTAACACACGTTGGGCGCCATTTTTGTGACAACCCTGATCGCGAGATTTGATTTGAAAATTTCTTTCTAATTGCGTACGAGACTCTACTAGAGTGTACGGGTTCGACTCGCGACGGAGAGCACAATGTACACTCACACACTTTTCGTTAAAAATTCTCCGGGTGGAGTTACAGCGGCAGAGAGCGGAGAAAGAACGTTCGCAAGTACTGCGAAACAATGGCCATGAGAGGAAGATGGACTTACCGGTACGCTGGCTCTCTGCGATGATTAGTCAAAATACTCTGTGCTGGGAAGGCAAAAGGGCACTTTATAAAAGAACACTGTTCTCGCGATAATTATTTGAAGTAACAATCAACTATTTATTTAATAAAAAATGGTAGTAATTTACAAAATGATACAAGTACCGCGATTAATAGACTATTTTGTGTGCCTCTGAGCAATGCCCGCAACAATCTGTCGTTAGCGTCGTTTTCGCTAAAGGCCTAAGCACAACTGCTTCGCGAACATCGTTCGCGAACGCAAAGCATGGGTTAGAAAAGGACAGCAATATATTTGTGTCCTTTTCTATCTCATGTGTCTCGTTCGCGAACGATCTTCGCGAATCTATTCTGCGTTGGCCTTAAGCACGCGGTTTTTCGTCGTCTGCTCTCTCAGCTGTGAGAAGTATCGCATCGATTCAAACGTCGCGAGATCGATAATCGATAGTCGACGATCGAAAATCAAAGATCGACATTTGAATCTTAAATAACAAAGCAACTACGAGTAAATAACTTATTCGGTTCGTTACAATATATATATAGACAGTGGGTGAATAAATATTAATCCTTGCCGGGAAAGGGTTAAAATTTAAATGGGGTGGGATTTAAAATAGGTTTTGTGCACTTCTGCAAACTTTGTATTATAACTTTTCCATTTCTTAAAAATTTGACTTAAGACTACGTATTTTTATAAATTTTAGGACGCCAAACACGAATCTGATGTAAAAAATAACTTTTTACAGCTACTGTCTATCAAAAAAGCTGTCAAATTTTGAAAAATGGGAATGTTTACAATTTTTACTTCCACGAGTACACTGAGAGACTTTTGGGACTGTAGCAGAACAATGTATGTGATAGCAGCTCCATTATTCCCAGTAATGGGAATGTCGCTTTAGGTTTGCAGGCGAACAACTTTTGGACTGCTACGCTCCTAAAATTGTACTGTAGCAACCTAAAAGAGTTATTACAAAGTTTTCCTATAGCGCAGCGTACCAACAGAATGGTCAGCGGCAACCTATAGAAAATTTGCTACTGACCCAAAGGTCTTTCAGTGTATAAATATTGCTTGCGAAAATTTCAGTTTATATCTAGCAATTCAATAGTTCATTTTTGGCAGCCGGCAGCTGTAAAAAGTTATTTTAGACATCAGGTTCGTGTACAGAGTACTGATATACAAAGTTTTCCAAAGTGCACTATATTCATGTTAACTCTCATTTGAACTTTAACCTTCACCTAGGCGGAAAAGTCGGACGAATGTCAGAGTTTACAACCGGCTAAGGTCCGTGCTCGTACTGACCGCAAGTACCGATGCGGATCTCAAAATGCAACCAGCGCGATACAAATTAGGCTCCAACTTTTGGAATTGCTTCTTACAATCGTTAGTACTAGTGCGGAACTAGATTTGTTTCGCCCGCGGATCTCATTCTTCTACGAACGTTAGAAGAACTAATAAATTTATTCATTTATTCATTTATATAAACTGGCAATGTTTTAGCGATCAACACACCTCACCGCATAAAGAAGTACTGGTATTATAATTTCTATCTAATCGAAAAATGTCAAAACTTGAGAAACCAAGTTGAGATGAAGAAAAAAATAAATTAAGCCATGTCTCGGTAAAAACAATAATATTAAATGAAAACGACGGCAGAGAATGTCGAAGATTGAAAAGTTTACTTCTTAGACCTCTCACGTTCTGATAATGAATAGTGAAAGTGTGTGAGAGCCGCCTGTATCACAATCACACTCCGGGAGAGAGGGGGACACATCCGATGAAACGTTAGTGTGAGGCAAACTAGAGCTCAATGCGTTTGCGAGGTGCGTGCGCTGGTCTCTGGTACCCGACGTTAAGTGGGGGTCACTATAGTCGGAGCACCGCGGCGATAAACTATACGAGCACTGGGTTCCCCTCTCTGATGACGTCTCTCCAGTTCTTTCCTCAATTCCACCATCTCTTCCAATTGCATCTTTGTGAGATCCCAAGAAAGGCATATGTTTTGTAGAAGAGGACGATATATATCGTTCTTTTTCGCTGACAAAAATGCCGAGTGCAATTCTTTCGCCTTGTCTGTCGAACCACAAATCTCCTTGAGAGGTCTCGGGTGTTTCTGCGTCTGCACAAATTTGCGAATTTTGGATATTTTCATGTTAATTAAAAGTTCCGGATTGGAAAAGTTTAAAAATAATTTAGAGACAGTATCTAATATATCAGCAGATTCAACATTTTTAGAGAGACCAAAAAGGAACTCTGACATGCAATTACCAATAATTGATCGTGCATTTAATTTCTCCAATTTACCTTCGATAGTAGCGATCCTATGTGAATGGTCAGCAGCAGTAGATGCAACCTCATCCACTTTGAAAGTAATAGTATCGACTTTATTTGACAAATCATTTACTTTAGAAGATAAATCACTAAAGTTTTTATTAATTGCGAGATTGAGGCCGTTAATTGCCTTGTTTACAATGTAGTCAATACTTTCAAGAGTCAAAGCAGTAGATGTATTCTGTTGAGATAGAGCGGGAATGTCTGGGGCTGACTGAGACGACGTATTAGGTGACCGAGGACGACAGCACTTAGCGAAAGCACCATTTGGGAGGGTAGTTGTTTTTTAACACAACCGGGGTGATATGGGGAGGCACACACTTCACAAAAAGTCGCATCCATCACTGTTTGTCTACATATTTGGCAGGATTTGACAGTAGATAACTTATCCTTCTCAGCCATAATGTACCGGTAAAGGTTAGGTTAGGAAGAGAAAAAGGCTCAGAAAAAGGCAAAAAATCCAAAATAACTTATGTTCAATTAGTTAAAATGACAACTGTACAGCAAATATTTGTCAGGACAAATTCAATAAATTTTATACTCAGAATAAATTACACAAAAGTTCGAAAAGTCACTGAGCTCGACAGAAACACGAGGCGACAGCAGGCAGCCAGGGCCTTATTAATTAATTATTAAAATAAGTAATTGCATTATAATATATTTATTTAAACAATAAATAAATCAATTTTATATATGCAAAAAAACGTTCCTGAAGTTGGCGTCGACGCTCCGCACCGAAAACTATTTTTTCGTATTTTTAGAGATAAAATTTTTGACAATTTCACTTACTTCATTTACTGAAGAAGAAAAAACTTTTTGAAAGTATTTTTAATCATAAACCGAGGAAAAAATTGTTATTTTTTCGGTTTTGTGAACAAAGTATTTTTCATTTATAATAATTATTATAAAAATTTAACAAATTTATTTTTTAACGAAATATTGAAATGTTTCTAAATATACATTCAATAGGTGTAGGCTCGTACCCCCAGGCGTTAGAGCTTGACAAATGTGTATATAATAAAAAATAGCGTTAAGTGTATGAAAATGTGTTATAAGTGAAGTATCATGGAATTGTTATCACTATTTATCTTTTGCAATTAATTATTATGTTGTTAACGCGCTCCTGGCCAAGTCATATTTCAGTAGAATGTCTGTTCTCATTAGGTTGGCAGGAGGTTCACAGCCAGAACAGTTATACTGACTGTCTAGGTTGTCGGCATGGGTTAATATTTATCAAATAGGTCCTAATATATATTTTATAGTTTGGTCGGTTGTTCTTCAACTTAATATAATAGAATATGAATTTTCAGAAAGTGATAGCGAAAAATTATTTTACTTGTTTGTCCGTCTATGAAATTTGGCACCCTTTTCTTAAACTCAATCACTTTGATGCAGCCTCTCGCCCTTTAACTTTTGAATTTGCCTTTTGCCAACCAAATACTACTTTGGAACCAAGTACTTTCTGGTAGTAAAAATTACTAATAGTAATTATTACAGTAATAAAGTAAAGAATATTACTCGTAGAAATTCTAATAATTAATACTACGGAAAATAAAGATTGCTTCTGCAAGAAGCAACTTTTACTATTGCAGAGCGAACTTTTTGCTCGTAAAAGTAGTAATCCCTACCACTACTATTACACACCTGTGTGTGTGTGTGCGTGTGTGATCACGTCACTACTATCATGCGCAGCAACTGTAGCCTGACGTCAGAGTGATCCAACATTTCTAGGTTACAAAAAGAAATTAGCTATCTGATTTTAAAGAAACTCATTTAAAAAATCGAATATTTTCAATGTCAGCATGTGAAATGATGTGTTTAATTCGAAATTTATCAATTATGATTGGTGATTTAGTACCGGAAGATTCGAAACATTGGCGACTTATAATTATTTTGCAGCACATAACATTATGTGTGAGTTCAAAGTGTTGTCAGTTCGGTTGCGTTGACCTCTTAGATTACACGATAAAAGAATATCTAACTCTATTGCAAGAATTATTTCCAAATTGCTTTAAACCAAAGCACCACTCTCTTAATTCATTACCCGAAAGAAATGCGATTATTAGGCCCATTTTGGCATGTTGCTTGTATGAATTTGTATGAACTTCGCAAATAACTTGCGAATTGAAAATTTGTTAGTTACTTCTTGGATCTCTTTTAATGGAGAAGTAGTTAAGCCAAGAATGATTTTAGTTAATTTTAACGAAGATGAACCACAGTTTTACTTTATTCATCACACATTAGTTAATTAATTTTTAATGAACTACAAATTAATTAATAAAAAATGCATAAATAAATAAAATCATTAACATTATAATCTAATAATTAAAATGAGTCATTTTAATTTTATAATACTATTTATTATTATTATTATTATTACTATTATTATTATTATTATAAATGTTTATATTTTAATGCGGTAACTTATCTAAATAAATATAATTTATGATTTACTTTTTCGAAAAAGATATATTCGAGTGACCGACAATTTTTTCCATTGCGATTGCGTAGCCGAGAGGCTTAGTTTTAATGCGTGCGATTTTCTAGGTTTCGTTAGATATAAGTTAGGTAGGGTTCGAATCTGTATAGATGTTAAGATTTTCCTATATGTTATGTTGTTAATTGTAAGAACGAATGTGATAAAAGAGTGAAACATATGAATAATGAATAATAATATACATGTAGAGTGTTAAATACTTGAAGAATATTTTTTGGACGCACTGATTATTTTATTTTTATTTATGAAAAGAAAACAAGAAAATATATAGCTTTCTACACCAGCATTATTTTGTCAAGACGTGGGTAGACGCGCAGGCGCGCTGTCATTTGTTTCGCCCGTCGGTGTGAGGCGCGTCATTGTGTGGGTACGGATTACTACTTCTCCGAGTAAAAATCTCTACGAAATAGTAATAATTGCTCTGATTCGTAATAATATTTGCTTCGCTCAGAGTATTAATTGTTCTAAAAATTTTAAATATTACTATGCGTTTAATAAAAATTAGATTCCTTGAAGTAAATTATACTTTTTCAAAACAGTAAAAAGTGTTTGAAAAAGAAGCAAAAGTTACTATTTCTCGAGCAGTTTTAAAATTACTACTTTCAGGTAGTAATTTTTCATCGAAAATAGTATAATTATTACTATTTGTTTTTCTGCGTGTGCTATAAACCGTACTTTTTTAAATGAGTGAATACGGCGCTTATTTTCTTAATTGTTGTTTAATTCGAATAGTAATAATTTAAATTTTTCTTTAGTATGAGAGCCCTTGGTTACCCTCCTGGATGGTTGGAAGAAGCAAGACTTCAGCATTCGGGAATAACGTTATTTAATTCCGATGGTGTGGCAGAAGATGACCCTGACGCTGAAATAGGCGAAATATTCTTTCAAGGGGATCGAGACAAATTCGATACAGATAAAATCATTGAATTTCCTGGTTTTAATATGCCAACGCCTAAAGGAACTCGAGACGTAAGTAATTTCTAGCGCAAAATAAAGTTATTTAAAATAAGATGAAAAATCTAGAAAATGACACTTTTAACGTACTAAATTATTTATTTAAAAACATCTATTCTGACATTTATTTTTAAAATTTATCTTCGCAGGAAGATACATACTATTGGGGATCAGAGAAACAAATAGGTTGTAGCAAAAAATCAATGTTAAAAATGCTTAGTAGTAAAAAAGTCGATGTCGGTTATAAAAGAAAGAAACTTAGAAGAGTATATAACACTTCATCTTCAGATGCAATTGAAATGGAAGTTGAAAGCTGTGAAGGTACGAATTTGCGTATCTTAAAATTAAAAAATTTAACTTTATCTTGAAAGACTTTTTTTGTGATTCTCATTTTTACCTTTTCCAGAAGTAACAGTTGTGGAAAACGTTTCAACAAGAGATTTGTACATGCCGGCACTGCCAAAAGAGAAACCTCCGACAAATCCCCCTGAGCCTCCTCCACCGGGTGTAGATAATAGCGATAATAAATCTCAAGAATCTTCTTCAGAATTAACGGTAAATTTTACATGATTTATTTAATGAAAAATATTTTGAATATTGCCTCAACTACTGCTACTTTAAATATAATGATGATTTATAGTAGGGGTGGATGGGTCACGGATATTTAGTTGCTGTTATGCTTAGACGGCTTGCTCAAAAATCGCGTAATTCATTGTATATTCGCGTTTTAACTTCAAAAGATGATAGTAAAACTTGGAAGTCAATCTGTCACCATTTGCGAAGTTAGGAGTTTATGTTTCGATATCTCTCAGAATAAAATTTAGGCAAATCATAAACAAAACTAATACAGGAATTTAAGGCCATTTCTAACTTTTTATTAAAATCGTCAGTTATGTCATCATACAAAGTACAACAATAATCAAAATATGAAAGTACAAGTGACTTGACTAGTAGAAGTCGAGTTGAGGTTGGCAAAGACTCCTTTCTATTTAGTTGCTGTAAAACTAAAAATGATTCACGAGAAATATTATATAATTGTTCTCGACAAGATAGAGTCCGATCCAAAATCAATCCAAGATATTTAACTATCTCTTTATAAGAAATAGGAATTCTTCCTACAGTTAGAGGTTTAAGATTAAGAAGATACTAATTATATATGGAAAACGAAGCTTATTGACCAAGAAATTGGTGGTCGTCTGAAGAAAATTGGTTAAACCTTTGATTCTAGTTGATATGAATTTTAATACAAGAATTGCAATTCAGAAAATGTTCAATACATATTTTTAATACTTGACATAACAATATTGAATAGTCTAAATCCAATAAAATAAAGAAAACGAAAATTTACTGATTTTCTATAACATTTTTAGCATTTGAATTCTTTTAACTATCGTTGCCCCGGTGCCAGGACAAGGATAGTTAATAGTTTTTGTTTACTTTTTCATTCGTATCTCGTAGGGATTTGAGTCTACAGTAAAATATTGTATAGCAAAATTATAGCCAAATAAATAAATAATGTCGGATCCACTATGGCGGACATTTTTTCCAAAAATTTCTTGTATTCGTTTGAAATCGAATCCAATGTAACAAGTTTCAAACAAATCCAAGAATTTTTTTTAAAAATGTCCGCCATTTTGGATTTTGAAGAACTGACTTGGGATTCGTGATCAGATACCCCGAAAACCTCCGAGTATACTTTTTAAATTGAATTTGCATACTTTTTCTACTGTTTATACGTAAGCTCACGTCATTACGGTGGGTCTGAATTCACTTCAACCCAAAAGTGCTTGCACATCTCGGTTTTTTAAAATATTGTTTCTGGGATGCTTCCCGATGATTTTAAGGCAAAAGTGAAAAAAATCGGTTGGGCCCTTTTGGAAAAACTAATTTTTTGATTTTTTTTAAAGATATTAATCAACATATTTTAAGAAAAATACATTTAAATAGAAGGTATATCGATTTCAGCAATTAGAAATAACATAACAAAGAAGGCCCTAGGTGCTGAATATCTTGCGGTAACTTTATCATATCTAAATTCACGAAATTTCGTGAAAAATCGGCACAAAATTTAGTTTTCTGAAGATTACTCTTTTCTCGTGCATATCAGGTCTTAAATGTCTGTAGAGAAATTAAAGCTTATAAAATTTTCAAGAAATTAAAAAAAAGAACTGAATCTTCAAAATTGTAGGATATATGATCTTTAAAGATCAGATTTTAACAGAAAATTCCTTTAACAAAAAAATTTATTTTAGTTTTTGCAAAATAAATAGTTTTGTGTTCATCTGAGGCAAATATGTTATCAGAGAGAAATTGGAGCAGACTTAATTTCGAGTAAATCTGTCATAGGGTCAGCTTTCTATCTTCAATAGAATCAAAATTATGATATTTTAAAAATTACTCTTTTTTATAAACTTTTATTAAAATTCACATTTTTTAAATTTCTCGTTTCTGGAGGTTGAAAAAAGTTTTATAATAAGAGAAAGGCTGAAATTGTCTTTATTAAAAGTTATGTTTTGTTATTTGTGTATAAAATAAAGGGTTAAAATTTCATAATTATGTCAGAGGAGTATAAAAATGTCGAAAAATCATGCAAAAACGCATGACGAGAATACAATAGTCTTTACTCATTTTAAAAGTAATAATTGTTTCATTATGTTCAATAAAATGTTTTTGTTCTGAGGAAATTTAATTGTTAATAAAATAAAAAAATTAGGATATTTTTTAAATTAATACTCTCCAGAAACGAGAAAATTAAAAAATGTGAATTTTAATAAAAGTTTATAAAAAAGAGTAATTTTTAAAATATCATAACTTTGATTCTATTGAAGATAGAAAGCTGACCCTATGACAGATTTACTCGAAATTAAGTCTGCTATAATTTATCTCTGATAACATATTTGCCTCAGATGCACACAAAACTATTTATTTTGCAAAAACTAAAATAAAATTTTTTTTTAAAGGAATTTTCTGTTAAAATCTTATTTTAAAAGGTCATATATCCTACAATTTTGAAGATTCAGTTCTTTTTTTTAATTTCTTGCAAATTTTATAAGCTTTAATTTCTCTACAGACATTTAAGACCTGATATGCACGAGAAAAGAGTAATCTTCAGAAAACTAAATTTTGTGCCGATTTTTCACGAAATTTCGTGAATTTAGATGTGATAAAGTTACTGCAAGATATTCAGCACCTAGGTCCTTCTTTGTTATGTCACTTCTAATTGCTCAAATCGATATACCTTCTATTTAAATGTATTTTTCTTAAAATATGTTGATTAACCTCTTTAAAAAAATAAAAAAATTAGTTTTTTCAAAAAGTTGAACTTTTGAGTTGAAGTGAATTCAGACCCACTGATAAGGCGTAAGGCCCTATTGGCCTTACGCACTTGACAAAAGTCCCCAAGAAATACTTTTTTTCAGATTAAGCATAACCAATCTACATATGAAATTTCTATATGTTAACCTAATTTGCGTCTACAACCGGCTTTATTAGGAGTATTCGCATTCTGAAAGAAAATTTCAAATTTATAGTATTAGGTTATAATTGTTTAAACAAAAAAATGCCGTATTTTCAAGTGATTTTTTTCTTTAAAATCAGATTATTTAATCGAAATCAGCGAAGAAAAAATCCGGGATGTGAAAATATCGCGTCCAAAATAATGAGACTATCAAATAGGCATGATGCCGAAATTTTTTTTTCCAAATTTCAAAATGGCGCCTCAAAAATGGCCGCCAAAATATTCAAATTTGGAAAAATATTTTTTAAAAATGCTAAAATTATGTTTTTTTATTTTTTATGCTTCATTTGAATAAAATAATGTTGCTTCAACAAAAAAAATGTTATCTGATGTTAATTAACAATATTATAAACAATTTTTATAAACAATTTGCAAAACATGAAATGAATTCGTAGGGGAAAAAATGATTTTTTAATTACTTTACGCTCCCTTGTAATCCGAATGTTGCCAAAGAATCAAACTTTAATTTGACATTATTTAACAAAATTTAAAAATGTTATAAACAATTTTTATAAACAATTGGCAAAACATGAAATGAATTCGTAGAAAAAAAAATTATTTTTTAATTACTTTACGCTCTCTTGTAATCCGAATGTTGCTAAAGGTTCAAACTTTAATTTAACATTATTTAATTTAGAAATTTTTAAAAATGTTGTAAACAATTTTTTATAATTATTAAAAACATTTTTTTAAAATAAATTGAAAAGGAAAAGTACTTTAGGCGATTAAAATTTCTCTGTTCTCCACATTTTCGTGCTTTCCTGGAAGTGATGGGAACTACAGTCTTTGCGCATGCGTAGGATCTTTTACAACTCATGAGCAGTAAACATTTGAACATTTAGCAACATTTGGATTAAAAGAGAGCGTAAAGTAATTAAAAAATAATTTTTTTCCTACGAATTCATTTCATGATTTGCAAATTGTTTATAAAAATTGTTTATAATATTGTTAATTAACATCAGATAACAATTTTTTTGTTGAAGCAACATTATTTTATTCAAATGAAGCATAAAAAATTAAAAAAAATAATTTTAGCATTTTGGAAAAATATTTTTGCAAATTTGAATATTTTGGCGGCCATTTTTGAGGCGCCATTTTAAAATTTGAAAAAAAAATTCTGCATCATGCCTATTTGATAGTCCAATTATTTTTTAAAGAAAAAAAAACACTTGAAAAAACGGCATTTTTTTTGTTTAAACAATTATAACTTTTTACTATAAATTTGAAATTTCCTTTTAGATTCTGAAAGAAGACACTTAAACCATTAAAAAAACCTACCTCCCGATTTTTTTGAAAATCGTAGCTTGTAGAACGGAGAGCTCGAACTTGTACTAAGAATTACGGACATTTGGGACTAAATGAGTTAAAGATGAAAAACCATTAGATTATACATTTTTCCCTTCCATTTAAAAAATACGGAAAACTTGTGCAAAGAATCGACAAAATTGGCTCTTTTTTTTTTTAGAACTAATTAAATCAAACACTAGAACTAACGATAAATTAATGAATAATTGCATGATTCGACTTTTATTTGTTGAACGAAGGAAGTTGGAAAGTTTCATTATCAGATACCTTATGGTCCGTAGCATGAGGTTATGTGGGGTTGAACATTAAGCTACTACAGATGTAGCTTCAGCTAAAACTGTTTAGCCTAAGGCTCGTTCGATCCATTAAAACCAATTCCCGATTCCCAGGACTCTTTTTCCACTTGCGGTACTACCTAATGGCTTTACTTCGCAAGTGGAAGTCCTTTCTCATACACCTTTCCATTAGTTGTTAAAAATTATGCAGAGAAGCAGGCGCAATGCGCCTACATCATAGGGTTTCGTGGCCTAAAATGACAAAAATGATGATAATGATAATAAATGAATAAAAAAATAAACAATACAAACTATAAGTTTTAACTTTCACTCAATAACCATTACCTTAACAACAATTGTTATGACAACCATTGCCATAGTAACGGTTGTTGGTTGTTATGGCAAACATTAACATAGCAACGGTTTCCATGGCAACGGCTGTTATGACAAACATTAACGTAGTAACGGTTGTTAAGACGTAAGACGTAATATTTAAGACTTAGGACTTAATACTTAAGACCTTCTTATACCAAAGGCTTAATACTTAGGACTTAAGACCTTCTTGTACCGAAGTCTTACTATAAGACTTAAGACCTTCTTGTACCGAAGTCTTACTATAAGACTTAAGGGCCAGTCCCATGTGAGCGTGAAAACGGAAAACGGAAAACGTTTAGCCAATAGCAACTTCCGATTCAATGGAAATCATTCTAAAAGAAAATTCTTATTGGTTGAACGTTTTCCGTTTCCCGTTTCACGCTGACATGGGACGGTACCTTTAGGACCTTCTTGTACCGAAGTCTTACTATAAGACTTAAGGCTTAATACATTAAGTCTTACTATAAGACTTAAGGCTTAATACATTAAGTCTTACTTAGGAGTTAAGGCCTTCTTATACCAAAGTTATTACTATTAAATAAAAATTAAATTCCTTTTATTTTACAAATTTAAAAATGTTTATTTTACAATTTAAAAATCTTAATTTTCTAATCTTAACATTTATATTTTTGAAATTTATTATTTTTCATTTTTAAAGTTTATTTATTTTTATTTACAGCTAAATGTGAGTTTAAATAATAATTCGTAATTATTAACAATTTCACTTGAAAAATTAATATTAATTGTATCAGCGATTCATTTTTTACTATAATATTAGTTATTTTTAACATATTATTAAAGTTTAGAGGGTATTAATTAAAAAAATATATTAATTAAAAATTGAATTAAACTCGTTTCCTCACCACCATTGAGGTAGAGTAAAAGTCCCAATTTTGGGACATTTTAAAATTTCTTCCGTATTATAAGACAGTATTACAAAAAATAAAATAAATGCAATTAAAACTGATGATAAGAAATTTCGACTTATTTCAACAAATTTTACACGTTATACGAATAATTATTTCTGTATAGCATTTAATTTAATAAGAAATGTTTATTTAATTGCCTTTTATGAAACACACAGAAAACATACAGCAAACATAACCTCAAATATTTTTAGTATTTTCGCATTAATTTTCTACCAAAAAATTTGTTTTATTTCATTTATTAAACTAGAATTTGTATATTGTGTTTTTTTCTTTATAATTAATATTCAAATTATTTTGGGACACCCGTACACACAGCAATCATCGTCCCATAAGTAGTGCAGTGGAGAGTTTCAAAATTTAATTAATACTATTGTCTCCATTTTTTTATTCGTGCTTAACCCGAAGAAACTTAAACAGAAACAATGTTGGAAAACCATGTGGTAATTTTTAATAGTGTACACATTAAACTGTCATCACCTACTACGTCTATCGAAGCAGCAGGATTAATATTGTGCTAAAGCACAATGGAAAAACAATAACGTTCTTTAAAAAAATATTCTGAAATTATTAAATTAAACTTCATGCAGAGAACAGTGTCTAGATGACGTGTCGATAAATATATTTTAATTTAGGCATTCAGCTAACTAAAAATGGGCGGTTCCTGCTGTATAAATGTAACCAACAAACCTTACAAAACTTTTTAATTCAGTGACTCCCAAAATGCTTGCAAATCCAGTTTCACAACACTAAAAAATATTTAAAATATTCAGTCATATGGACCAGTTATTTGAAATTTTAAAAGTTTGATTTTAAAATTGTGATCAGCAACCTGGAAAACAATGCAGACCCGTGTTTAAGCAAAAGAAATCATTTTTGGATAAATGACCAACATATTGAAACCGTCACATGAAATTTTTTTCGACGACCTCGTAAACCTCTAAATAACAAGTAAAAGTGATAACCCAAGACAAATTTTTAATTTATCTTCATTTTGCATTCGCCATTTAAATTTTTTTAAATCTGACTACCACCCAGTGGTCTGAATCTGCAATTTACTGTTCAAAAAAGTGTACGTCCACAGATTTTTTTCAAAATCTCGCACATTTTTTTATTAATATTACGGAGTGTCTATTTGGCCCGTCAGCGGGCCAAAAAAGTTACTTTTAATATTTGGCCCGTCACCCCACTTCCATACATTTTAAGACGGGCCAAATAAAGAAAGTATTTTATTTGACCCGTCACATAACAAATTACCTATAATAAATATTTGACAGGTATTGTATATTATACCCTTATAAACTGTAGATACAATAAGTACAAACATTTATTACACATAACATTATAAATTGAATCATTTGTAAACTTATAATATTGAAAAACTTAATTTTCATTTTTAGCAAGTACATGTAAAACTAAAATCACAGTTTTAATTGTTTATGTCAATATTTAAATCCTTAAATAAATTAATATTTATATTAATAATTAGTAAAAATATTTTTAAGTAAATTGAAGATACGGCTAGAGATGTCGTCTGTTAAAATTTCAAATTTTGATGACGCATAACTAGAACCACAAGATTTTTGTTTATCACATTTGATGGTTGTTCACATTGAAGTGCACTTACATCCGTAAAGTTTTGAGTTTTTAAAAATGAGTGATTATAGTGGAGATGGAGAAGTATCCTGTAAGTACAAATAATGTATTTTTATAATTGCAAAAACATTGTTGTTACAAAAGTTTTAAAATATTAAATTAATGTATTTTTTAAATATTTTGATTATATAATATAATGTGAATATGATAATGTTATATTATATTAACGTATACAGATATAAATAACGATAGAAGTATACTATAAATTTGTTAGAGCGTATAAACTTTATTATTATAAATCTATTTTATTTTAATTAAATAAAAGTATGTGTCTGAGATCTTACTAAATTATTTATTTCTTTTGAATAAAAACACAATGCTTATTTGGCTATAATTTAATTAAATATACCTATCTTTTATTTGTTATCTGGATGTGATAATTTTTAATAAATTTTATTAAAATTTTTATTATATTATATTCTATATTTAAATTATATTCTATTTATTATATTATATTTTAATAATGAATTTAATTGATTGTTATTTTATATTTTACTACACCCAGAAAAGAATATTATTTAAACTATATGTATATTATTTGATTTAAATAAAATAAAATTTTATTTAATTTTAGCCAAAGAAAATGTTTCCCAAACAAATATGAACAAATTTTGTTTGAATGTCAATGACACCTTCTGCAGCTTTGCACAGTTGACTGAAAAAATACAGCAACTTCAAAATGAAACATTTAGTGTGTTTAAAATATGAAATTGTTTGACTAAAGCTCGAGGAGAAAAATTAAAAAGAGATAAATTCCTTAAAGAAGAAATCGATTATTATAACATGAAGTATGTTTGCAAACATGGAGGTAGAGATGGGAGACAATATACATCCACCGGTCAACGGAAATTAAAGTAAATAATTTACAATAATTGGAAGTATTCTCCTTTCATTGACTACATTTAGTTTATCATTCTCTAAAATTAATTTACATTATTAATTAATTAAACATTTTTATAAACATTTTTTAATGAAAAAGTATTAAAAATACAAAAAGTCAAAAAAGTCGTTTATTTAATTCATTGTTTTTAACAAAATTTTATTTTGTATTTCCATATTATTATGTAAATTTCACGAAAAAATTCAAATAATTTTTAAATTTCTTAATAAAATTTCATAAAAAAATTCATTTAAAAAAAATTTTATAATACTTTTTGAAAAAATGCAATTATTTGCTCAATTTTTAATTTAACTTATTCTAAAAACAATATTATTAAAGAAAACTTTAAAGAAATTGTTTAAAAGAATTTAGATATTTACAAAAACTTTAATAAAATTATTTAAAGAATATAATTTTCTATCAATTATTTTAATAGTTTTGTTTCAATTATTAAGAATACAATATTTTCAAAAAAATTATAATTAGGAAATTTTTAAAATTATTTTATTCAATATTTTTTAAAATTATTTTTGAGAGTTAACAATTTTTCAATTATATAACTAGGGTAGAGTGGGGTAAAAAAGCCAATGGTGCAAAAAAGCCAATTGGCTTTTATTTTGAAACCAGTGAACTATTTTACCAGCCGTTTGAACTATAAGTTTAATTATGTAAAACTCAAATTTTGATTCTAGTTTGGCTGTCGTATCGATAATATTATAGTTGTTATTGTAATTTGTATTTTTTAACTGCTTGTTTCGATTTGTTTCGATGACTGTGAATTGAAAGCAGGTAAACTCAACATAAAATACAATTTTGGAAGCTAAAAACTTTTCTAAATTATTTATTTGTTATACAGACAAAAGAAAAATAAAATGTTACAAAATTTGATAACAAAATATTTTGACAAAATCACCAAATGGCTTTTTCACCCCACCAAGTGGTGCAAAAAAGCCATATGCAGAACTTTCGTAAAGCTCTTATAACTTTGTTCTTTTACGGAGTACAAAAAAATGTTCTACAAGGATTTTGAAGCTTAATAACTAAACTTTTAGTATCGATTAGAAATTTGAAAAAAGAAATTAAAATTTCGATTTTATAGTACCAAAAGTAAAAAATTAGACAAGTGCGAGTTAAACTCGCACTGCAATATCAATTTGACTATTTTTCAATGTTGCCAACTTTAAACATAACGTGCAAGTATAGGGATTTATAGTAATATTTCGAATATAAGAGTTGGTACCTCTGAATCGTGAAAGAATATTTCTGAAAACATTGTACACTTCACACGAGCGACTTGAGCCAATGAAATTGAAGATTGAGAGTTTTTTTCCCTGCGCGAATGTTTTTTCCCTGCGCAAAAGTTTTTTTCCCGCTGCGAGTTACTAGTCTAGAAAAGTCTGTTTCTTGCCATGTTAACAGGGAAAAAACACGAGTTTTTCGTGCATGTATTGTAGAAAATTTTTTTTTTCTAATTTCCACATTTTTTGACCTAATTAACTAACAATGGGTTTATTAGTATATTTTTACAGTCTAATCACAAAAAATATATTTAAAAATTTTAAAAAAAAATTTTGTAATAAAATTAAAAATAAATTAGACTAGTGCGAATTGAACTCGCACTGCAATGGCGGGTTCCGTACACAAATATTGAAACAATACTTGCAACATTCATCGGTAAATGGTAGAATTAAAATAAACAATTAAAAAAATGTGGAAATTAGAAAAAAAAAATTCTACAACACATACACGAAAAACTCGTGTTTTTTCCCTGTTAACATGGCAAGAAGCAGACTTGTCTAGACTAGTAACTCGCAGGGGGAAAAAAACTTTTGCGCAGGGAAAAAAACTCTCAATCTTCAATTACATTGGCTCAAGTCGCTCGTGTGAAGTGTACAATGTTTTCAGAAATATTCTTTCTCGATTCAGAGGTACCAACACTTATATTCGAAATATTACTATAAATCCCTATACTTGCACGTTATGTTTAAAGTTGGCAACATTGAAAAATAGTCAAATTGATAACTTCGTGATGACAACACTGGAATATGTAGCCAACTAACCTAAAAATTATCATTAAAAATTATTCTAAGTTGGTTCTTTTGCAGTCGGGGGGCTTCGCCCCCCGAACCCCTCCCCGCGCGATCAAACAGCTGAGTACGTTTCAATGTATAACGGTACATTAGTCTGTACCACAGTGTCTCATTTCTGACAGGCGAAACAGCTATGCAAATAAATCATTCCTCGTTCTTAAACACTTGTTGACACTCGTTTTTCTTGCATGTTTTGTAGAAAATAACATATGCACCACGGGTGGAATGTTTTTGTGCCTCGCGCGATGTTTGCAGAACTCGCCTTCTAGAAATGAGTAATCGACAAATTCAAGTGACTCGAAATGAGTAATCGACAACTTCAAGTGACTTAAAATGAGTAAAATAACAATATTCTAGTTACTTTCTTTTGTGTTTCGCATGTTTCGTGTTCCATAGTTGCCCATCCCTGTCTGTCAATTGACAAATGTCTAACCTAAAAAATTTTTCCCACTTCTCAAAAAACCAATAAATCGACTGCGAGTATTAATGTTTTGACAAGTTCAACGTGTTTTTTAGTTATAAACAATTATTTTAATTAATATTTTTATAAATTATTCATAGCTTTTCCAATGTGATTGTAATTTTATCGTAAAGAAAAAATGATACCCCTTAAGACTCATTTTGAGTCTTTTCCCTAGAAACTAAGAATGAGTCGAAGGGGTATCATTTTTGTTGCAGTTCAAAATGAGTCTCATATGCGACTCATTTTGAGTCCGGTTTTTTTCTGTGAATAGGGTTCCGTCGGTACACTGAAGGTGTACGGAAGCCTAAAAAGTGTCTTTTTTACCCCACTCTACCCTACTATTTTAAGAAAGTAACAAAATAATTCTCTCAGTTTTTTTAATTATAATGTAATTTTTCAAAAATATTAGAATTTAAAAGAAGAAGTTTTGTATAATTTATTTAAATGTAATTAATTTTTTGAAGAATTTTAATAAAAAATTTTAAAAGAGTAAAATTCTTGAAAATAATTCAATTTGGTTGGAAAATTGTACTAGCGTGAATGTGGGTCTTACCGTGGGTGCGTGAGTTACCGTGGTTTCGATATTTTTGTCAAATTTTATCATGTTCCAATTTGTTAACCCAAAAAATTCAGATAGTTACTTTCATATTGTACGTGTTTAATAAATAAAAAATTATTGTTATTTCACTAACATTTCTCGTTTAAAAAATTTTTAATTTCGTAGGTGCGGATAGTTTGATAAATTACTCATTGTAATGCAAAAATACAGTTTTATATAAATCGCTTTTTCTATTATTAATACTTTTAAACTTGTTAATTTTTGTATATTCGATTAATTAATGTATTTTTTAAATCAAAACTTTGTGGTTAATTATGATTCAACGTATTTTTATTTATATTTTATCAACACGGTAATTGGACAACGTTTTGAACTTGTGCGCCAAGTACCGTGGGTCGTTATTATCATTACAAATAATATGTAAAGTGACAAATCGTGCTTTCCAAGTTAAAGGAGAACCGCAGGAATTAAAAAATAATTTCAAAATGATTTAGACCAAATACTATTGTTATTTTAATAATTATTATTATTTTCATAAAAAATATTTAATTAAATGTTATTAGGTACTAAATAAATCACTAAATAAAGTTATTAATAGATTTATAACGAATTCTGTGATTATTATTAGTATCTGTTAAAATATAAGAATATTTATTGTTAAACTAATAAACCATTGTTTCAAATTTGCCTAATTTCATGCAACCGTTTGCGAATTCTACAAGTTGAAATTTTCGGGGTATAAAGCACACGGTAACTAGATCATCCACGGTATTTGGCACACGGTGTTCCGATCATGAAACTTTGAGTACCACGGTAATACCTGCACTTGCATTACTTTCAAAAATATTTATTATTTAATAAAATATACGCTCTACGACATTCTCAATTTGTATATTACATCAAATAAAGTCAAAGATCATTTTAAAAAAAATTATACAAATATCTTGTGAGGTTTCTTCACAATCTAATGACTAAGTCTGCATTAGATTTCAAACCACGGTAATACCCATATTTACCCTATTCATTTATAAACATGATGTTTGAAATGTTGAAATTTTTTTTATTTTTTGAAAATAATTGAATTTCTCTAATTTTAGTGACATGTGACCACACTGAATATATGAGGCAAAATTCCTCAACTGTTCCCACCTAAAAAAAAGTTTTTGGATCGGGTTGATATTTGCAAAAATAGTAGTCCTAATAGACCTACACTCAATTACTAATAATGTGTTTTAATCATTGAAAATAAGAAAAACATTTTCTTATTGTATATATAAAATAGACTTTTAGGTAATTTTAATGAAGAATAAAAACAAAAATATCTGTAGAATATAAAATTCTTTTACAAAAAGAAAGGTTTTAATTGATAGAAATGTAAATAATGAAGCTTTTAATTTAGTAAAAGCTTTTAATAATTTAGCTTTTATTTTTAAAAAAGCATAAAAATATCACAGATATATCTTTGGTATATGTTACACGTGATAGCCTCTCCTGAAAAAATAAAAGTTTAATGTAATATTACTTATAAATGTAGTTAAGAGTAATAAATAGAAATAAGAAGAATAAGAATTTTATACAGAAGCTGTTAGAAACTGAAAAACTTACTGCTTATTTGTACCCAAAGTTCTCTTATTATATTTTAAAAATTCTTCGCGGGCATTAATTTCAACAATACTTCCACCGTGTAAAGCAATGTCCCCTCTTAAAATTTTATTTAGATGGGTGCACCATTTGTTAATGCAATTAACTATTAAAATTAAAAAAAAATTCGCTATTATTTCTTTGTGACAAAGACATGTCATCCAATCGAAATCAATTTTTGGAATCAAATATTGCAGTAAAGTTTCGCATAAATTTCTTCGAAAACATATTTGTGGCAATTTTCTGAAAATAAAATTCGTTGCTCTCAAATATCCTCTTTCAAAGAAATCCGTTGCGCCTTGATTTATTGTTTTTACGTTAATATTATTGCTTAAAAAAAATATCCAATTTCTTGAACTTTAAGCCAAACTTTTTTTAAGACCTCTAAAATATTTGGCCATTCGTTCAAGCATGGTGGATTTGCTAACGCAGCTTTTGTTTTTGTATTAACAAATCTTAAAATCCTCAATTTTTTTTTGCTTTTTCCCAAAACTCCAAGTGGCAGCATCCTTCTTTGATAACATTCCTTAAGGGCTTTTCGTCCTCAAACGATTGACCATTTATGGAATCAAAGAGTTTGTCCTTGAATAAAATGTAATTAGCAGTGTTGATTGCTTCATGTGGCATTTTTAAAACTGTTTTCTCCATTTGAAGTGAATCTGAAATTAAATAAAATATATACCAAAAATATAGATAGTTTTATGAAAAATAACAATTTTTCCATTATTATATTTGAATAGGAATTAAGAATTTCAAAAACTGCGGATTTAATCTTCTTAAAATATCTCTCTAAAAAATCTTATTGTTTATATGAGCCGCCGGATCGTAGAAGGGCACGTAAATTTTTCTCGGCCGAAAACGAAGTCCCCTGGACATCAAAAATTCGACTTTCGAATTTAAATATCTCATGTACATATCCTTATAGGAAATTTCATTGCGCATCTTTTTTTCTTAAGAAATTTTTTTGTATCTATTACCGTTTTCGAAATATAAGGGAAAAACTGTTATTCTAAAAAACGAAATTTTAATTGTTTTTTTCACTTCAACTCGCGATTACTCAGTCAATTTTACGAATTTCTTAATGAAACAAAAACGAAAATACGCGTAATTATATCCTACGAGTGAATAAAAAAGAAAAATGTTGTTTTAATTATAAATAAAAAAGTTATTAATTTTTTATTGAGATATTGCAAAATTCGTAATCTGAAATTTTCACTAAGCGGGGAAGTTGAACAAATTTTGAGCAACAAAAAACTTCCAGTGAGAAAATTGTTCATTAAGGTCTAAACAAGTTTTTCCCGAAAGATACAGTTCAATTAAACAATTAGTTAACAAATGGCGAATGTTTAAAGTTGCTAGCGGCTGGCCGTTTAGCGCGCGTCAACTCGCCATATTAGTGTTCAGGAGTGCTGTGTTATATTTTCTGTAGAAAAATGATTATTTTTTGGGTTTTTTTATTTTATAATTATATTTAATTAATTAATAATAAATATCAATGTAATAACACCTTGTATTTTATTATACCCTATAATTTAAAAAATTGTTGTTTTTAAATTCGAATATTGATAAGAATATTAGATTGTGTTTTGTTTTCATTGTGAAGGTCAAATGCATCAAAAGTAAACAAACCGTTCACTGTTGCGAATTTTAAAGAATATGTGTTTTTAAAGTGTCTAAAAAAAGTTTTTTTAATTTAACTGTATCTTTCGGGAAAAACTTGTTTAGACCTTAATGAACAATTTTCTCACTGGAAGTTTTTTGTTGCTCAAAATTTGTTCAACTTCCCCGCTTAGTGAAAATTTCAGATTACGAATTTTGCAATATCTCAATAAAAAATTAATAACTTTTTTATTTATAATTAAAACAACATTTTTCTTTTTTATTCACTCGTAGGATATAATTACGCGTATTTTCGTTTTTGTTTCATTAAGAAATTCGTAAAATTGACTGAGTAATCGCGAGTTGAAGTGAAAAAAACAATTAAAATTTCGTTTTTTAGAATAACAGTTTTTCCCTTATATTTCGAAAACGGTAATAGATACAAAAAAATTTCTTAAGAAAAAAAGATGCGCAATGAAATTTCCTATAAGGATATGTACATGAGATATTTAAATTCGAAAGTCGAATTTTTGATGTCCAGGGGACTTCGTTTTCGGCCGAGAAAAATTTACGTGCAAGGGCACGTAAATCCGGCGGCTCATATGAAAATAATATAATTATTGCTAAGAAATTTATTTAAATAATTACACAGGCCGACAAATTTTAATCAACTGCATGTTGCCTAAAATATTACTGCCGATTCTTACAGGATTTTGTCCGTAGAATACGAATCTGACCTTGAAAATATTGGATTGGCTCTAGTTTTTAATCAATTTACGTTTCAATATACAAAATATGCATTTTTAGCATTTTTTGAATGAATGTACAACAATACACCGAATCAGTAAATCTGTCCGCATAGCACAAAATGAAAGTTTAAACACTGCTCTTCAATATCCAAAAACAAAAAATGTAATTTATGTACACTTTAACCTGTAATGTCAAAAGAGACATTCGCTGTTCCACAAGCATATTGAAAACAACAGTACTTTTGACCATGTAAGGTAATTTAAATAACAATTAGTCTCTCTAGGGGTTTTTATGGTCGCTGTTTACTGATCTGTATTTAGATTTTAATATTCAAAATGGCGAATCCAATATGGCAGAATTTTTTTTAAATTATAAATTTTTATCATAAAAGGCGTAAATTATCTTTAAAAATTTGGTCCGCCACTTGTAATTTTTATATTTCATAGCAGATTTGTAACTAGCGATTATAAAAACGCCAGAGACACTAATTTTTACTTGAATTACCTTACATGGTCAAAAGTAATATTAATTTTAATACGTTTATGGAACAGCGTATGTTTTTTTGGACATTATAGGTTAAAGTGTACATAAATTACATTTTTTGTTTTTGGATATTCAAGAGCAGTGTTTAAGCTTTCAATTGGTGTTATGCGGACAAATTTACTGTTTCTGTGTATTGTTGTACAATCATTCAAAAAATGCCAAAAATGCATATTTTGTATAATGAAACGTAAATTGATTAAAAACTGGAGCCAATCCAATATTTTCAAGGTCAAATTCGTATTCTATGGACAAAATCCTATAAAAATCAGCTTCTATTGGTTAGGCCACAAAATTTTGTTGGCCTGTGTTATAAATTGTAGAATTCATGTTAAATTTTTATTATTTATGAAAATAATTCATTGTTTGAATAAAATTTTATCAAGAATTTATATTATTAATTAAAATTATTTTAAAAATATTATTGAAATAGTAGGTACATATTTAAAATAATTAATTTGATAAAAAAATTTTTGATTACAATTGTGTACTATTACATACCATCATTTTCTATAGCCAAACGAATAAAATTGCACACTGTCTCACTTTCTGCTTGTGTGCAGCATGAGACTTTCATTTTTTTAATTTTTGTTGGCCTTATATAAAATGGAGTAAGTTTTGGCATGAATTTAAACACTGAATCGCCATTTTGGTTCATATCATAGGCGATTTCAATATGGTCCCATGAAGCAAACTTTCTTTCATTTTTTAAATTGCCACTGGATTCTTTAAAATCAACTTCTAAATCTTTTTCTGGTAGATTGTTACGCATGTTTTTTGCTGTATGAACTGGATTAAAGAGTACAAAAATTGTCGTGCCATTTATATCAAGTTCTACTTCAGAACCTGTAAATAAAATATATTATTCAACAGTGAATAAATAAAAATTTTTTGTGAACATGTTTCACAACATTCCATTAGATTTAGCACAAAAAACCATTGAAAATAAAATTTCTTCTAATCCACACCCTTTAAAAATTCCTTGCAAAGAAATTTGCATAGCGCTTAGAACAATTTTTAATAATACAGTTTTCTCTTTTAACAGTAAATTTTATAAACAAAAGACTTCGCAGAAAATACATTAGTTTTGGGTCCCAGTCGATTTCTGTGTAACTTTGGGGGTTTGTAGTTTTCGTACTTCTGAACAACTTTTCTCTCTTGGAAAATTGCTTAATATTGATTCGGTTCTGAGTTATAAGTATTTGAATTCGTCAAAACAGGAAATGCTCTCACTATTGGAATTTCAGAATTGAAAAGTCTAAGAAGGTATAAATAAGGTATCTTTGATAAAAAAATATATTATATAAAAAATGTAGGCTCGTAATACTTTCTACAAATGCAAAGTGATAACATCCCCATAAGGGCCACTACTTTTAGGAATGAAAATCAGCCCTTAATACCTATGTGCTATATGTAAGTATTACAAAACTTCATTTATGTGCTTTACTGTTCTAAAATATTGTTCTAGATAATGACCTATCACAAAATATACAATTAATTGCAGAAAATAACCACATTTAAAAAACAACACTTATTCATCTTAATCAACCCCTTTACCTTATTTATACCTTCTTAGACTTTTCAATTCTGAAATTCCAATAGTGAGAGCATTTCCTGTTTTGACGAATTCAAATACTTATAACTCAGAACCGAATCAATATTAAGCAATTTTCCAAGAGAGAAAAGTTGTTCAGAAGTACGAAAACTACAAACCCTCAAAGTTACATAGAAATCGACTGGGACCCAAAACTAATGTATTTTCTGCGGGGTCCTTTCTGGCTGCTTTATGGGCTCTCCACTTTCACCCATCGTTTCTAATATTGTTATGGAATATTTAGAAAATTCAGCTTTAGATAATTTAGATTTTGAACCCTTAATTTATAAAAGATTTGTTGATGATATTTTCACAAATTATTTCTAGAAACAAACTTAATTATTTTGTAGACACTTTTAAAAATTTAAATGACCCTCTTGAATTTACTTTTGAAGTGGAATCCAACAACAAACTAAGTTTTTTGGATATTTCATTGATTAAGGATATTGAAGGGAATATTAAAACTAATTGGTTTAGGAAGGAGACTTGGTCGGGTCAATATTTAAATTATAACTCACATCATAGTTTCTCATAAAAAGTCGGTCTCATCAAGGGTTTGGTTGATAGGTCCATAAGACTTTCTGATGTAGAATTTCGTAAAGATAATATTGAACTAGTTAAAAATACATTATTATTGAATAATTATCCATTAAAATTAATAAATTTTGTTGTTAAAGAAAGAATAGATCATATTTACAATAGGTCTAAAAAAATTAAAAAAAAACTTTGAATTTGATAAATTTAGTCTTAACATATCCCTACCTTACATTGTTGGTTTTTCTGAAAAATTGAAAACCTCTTTAAAACGTTTTAATTTAAACTTATATTTTAAGAATAATAAAAAGTTAGAAAATTTATTTATTAATAAGAAAAAAGATATTGATAAAAAAGAAAATCTTTCTGGAATTGTCTATCAGATTAACTGCTTGGATTGTAACAAGATCAACATTAGTGAGACTGGACGAAAATTAAAATCCAGAATTTATGAACATAAACGTAGCTGTGAAATTGCTGATCAAAACACTGGGTTGTCAAAACATTGTTGGGACAATGACCATAGATTTGATTTTGATTATAACAATATAAAAATTTTAAGTGGAGATAGTTGTATGTTTAGAAGAAGAGTTTTAGAGTCTATTTTTATTAAAAAGAACAAGAATTTAGTTGTCAATTTACAAAACGAGAGATGTACAGTCAGCGAAATTTACAATAATATTTTAAAATAAATAAAAAATAAGTTGTATATTGAAGAGAATATTTAAATAATCAACGTATAAAAATTGTTTTTTAATGAGAGTTAGAAAAGTAACCTTTATGTTTTATAGTGTTATCATTGTATATATTATTAATGATTATTAATTTATTTTATAGAAATTTTAAAAAAAGCTCTGAAGATGGTACTCAACATGTACCGAAACGTCAGTATTGTATAGTAAAAATTAAAACTGATCGTTTGACCAAAAAAATATTTTTATTTAAAATTTTTTTATCTATTCACTGTTGAATTAATATTACGATCAAAGAAGGAGGAATTGATAATTTTAAATGTTCAATTGAATATAAAATATATTATTATTTATTATTATTATATTATTATATTATTATATTATTATTATATATTATTATTATAAAAAAGATTTTAAAAAATACCCAAACGTCAACGGATATTTTAGGATATAGTATTAAAATCATAGTAAATTCCAGAAAATATAATATCTCTAAGAAGTCTTTTAGAAATCTTATGTACATCCTGATTTTCTGGCATTTTTTTCAAGATGTTTAAATGATATGCTGAATAATCAGATGCTATTTGATACAAAAATTATATATAAAAATTATTATAGATACGTTCCTTTTGGAATGCCTTTTTTAAGCAAGCAGCATTATATTGTGCTTTCAATTCCTTAATAGCTCTGATGTTCGAGGAGCCTTGATCACAAATGCACAATATAAGATGCAGTCTAGACTCTTTAATAGCTTCAACATTCTCTTTTATGTAAACTGACAATTGCTGCCATGTTGTACCAGAATGGCAGTAGTAATAGGATAATGGCATTTTCCAACCACTTTGCAAACCTCGAATCATAAAAACCAGAACGTGGTTTGCAAATTTGCTGGTTCTTCTCTTGCGAAAATCTTCGAATCCTATTAACTTTGTCCAGTTTTGCATCATAAGATACATTCGGTTGAATGCTAAATTCGTCCCATAAAACTTGGCAAACTTTCTCCTTTTCATCATTCATCTTATCCACTGCAGTTTTAATGAGATTAATAATATTTTTATTAATCCCTGTACTTAATTTAACTGCCATTTCATGTCGCTGCAGTGTTTTGATAGAAGGAAGAATAATCAGAGAGCTCAAAAATAAGTAACCCTTACGAGACTTTTTAAGCAACGTTAAAGCCAATGTTTTTTGCTTATTACTAAAACGATATCCATGGACAGGTTTTCCGGCATTATTTGTTTGCATTAAAATTAAATATCTCTGCACTTCTGTTAAATCTTTTGTCAATAATTTTAAGCTATCAGGTTGCAATTTCAAACGTTCTCTGTATCTGAAATAGGAAAAAAAATTAAAAAAAACCTTTAAAAAATATTAATTACAGACGGGGGAGGAATTATTAATTGTTTTATTTTAATTTATTTTAATGAAAACAATTTTTTTACATATTTAAAATTAGTAATCTATATTACAAAAATAGATTTGTCACAAACTAAGGATCACTAAAAAAACATTTAACATGGGTTTTTTGTACTTTTCAAAGAATTATGTTTTAATTTAATTTTTACTACACAAAAAAGACATCTTTCGTATCATAAAAAATTTGTTTACTCTTTACTCTCAAGAACTTTTTTACACGGGATAACTAAAAAATAAATTAATATTTAGTAAAATTTCAAAACATATTTTATTGTGGCCTAAAAACGGCCTTATTTACACCCATTCTTTGGGAATATTTGTGAGAAAATATTATTTCTTTATTTACATATATTTTAAAATGCCATTGAATAAGTACAATATTTTTTCCAAGTAAAAAAAAGAAAAAAATACCTCTTTGGGTTTGCTTTTGTTTTGTGGTGCACTCTGAGAACCTTCTTGGCACTGCAATAGATGGATTTTGCTACAGGAGTTAGCAAAACGTTTCTAAGTTTTCCCTTGAAAAGACGAAAACATTAAATAAATTGAAATTTCGTCTAAAAAGTGAATTTTCTCAAAAGCGAAGTAATTGATTTTCGATTTTTTTCTTTCATTGCAACCACTAATAAATAAAGAAATTTTTATTACTTATGTCGAAGTGGTGTTCTTTAGCGTTCAAATTATATTTGAAACTATATCAGTCGTTGCAGAGATTTTAGAGAAGAAAATTGAGAAATTAACCACAAAACATTCGTTTTCTTTTGTTTTTGAAGGTTAATCTTTTAAAAAGTGTAAAAATCGAAAAAAACTCTCTGCAACGACTGATATAGTTTTAAATATAATTTGAACGCTAAAGAACACCACTTCGACATAAGTGATAAAAATTTCTTTATTTATAATATATATAATATATAATTTTAATTTTCATAAAATAAAAAAACACGTATTTACTTATTTTTCATATAGAATTCAAGAAAAATTGTTTTAATCCAAAAAAATTTTTTAGTAAAAATCTCGTTGAGAATACCCCATAATGTTTATAAGAAAATATTAACACAAACACAAATATCCATGTTAAACACAATAACGAAACATACTTAGTTCATCTTTTCGTTATAATCTAGGTTAAAAAGAGTTGAAATATTAACAAAATATAATATCTCTCTAAATTATTGCAGTTAATTATATTTCACATTTATAGAAATTTACATTAAAAAAGATTAAGAATTTAACTTTAATTAAAAGAATGAGGCTTCAGATACTAATGTATTGTGAAATTTAAGGAGTGGTATGTCTAGGTTATTCAACCAGACTCACACCACTGCCTAAAACTGCAAGCTTGCAGAAAAGCGCCTGGCAACGAGTAGGTGCAATAAACTAAAGTATGATTTCACCAATGTAATGTCGATTAATAAAATCGATTGACATAGGGAAATCTGGGCATTTGCCCGTGTGTCTTGGCGTGACCAAAACGGAGAGTTAGGGCTATGGTGCCAGATAAAGTTATTGTACGAAGCCCTTGTTTGTTTAATAAATTGAAGGTCTGAATAATAGACCACTAGATAAAGATAAAGTAATAAAATAAGTGAATAAATAAATGGTTATAAAATAAACTGACAAAAGTAAGGAATAAAAAGGGAAATATTAAATAAAGTGCAAACGCGTTAGAACACAAAGGAAATATACTAAAGGAAACTAAACAAAAAAAATATATATAAATATATATGACAAAGGTGAGCTAAGTTGTTTTACACACTACATAAAATACAAAACATGCACATAAACACATTACGTAGCAGAAAATAGAATTGTGTAGAATCACATACTTAAAGGAAGATAAAGATTGTAATTTTAATGATAAAGTAAATACATGAAATGTAGACAATTGTATTAGGGTTTCGAAGTTATAATATATTCTCATGATTTTATAAATTTGTTTAACTTTATTAACATCTACACAACAATTCCAAAACCTTAAAATCCACCTATTTCCAAACAGTAGAGATTATCACCTCACTACTTGAACAATAAGTAGGAAGGAGGGGATCCACTACCAAACTTTAAAGGTTACAAGTCTTCTTGTGTAATATTTTACATTTAATTTTATTGTTAATCAATTAAATTATTATTCATAGTTTTAATACATTACAATTGGTGGCAGCGGTGGGATTACTCTCCTTTACTTTTGCAATAGTGGATTTTGGATTTTTAAAAGTTGTAGGTACACGAAAAAAACAGAAGTTACACTTACACAACATTTTTTTTACTTGAGAAATTTTGCTATGATGCAATTTACATCAACAAAAATTATATTGTGACTAATACATTTTAAACTTTTTCAGATAAAAGAAATACATTTAAAAAAACATATGCTTAGAGAAAGTGCGGGTAGTAGCTAAAGCAGTCCGCTAACGTCGGACTGCATGGGACCAGTAATTACACTTGTACCGACAAGTGTAATTTCTTTTTCTTTTTCAATAAAATTCATATTTGATAAATAACCAATACAATTTTAACGAAATTAAAAAACCTTAAATTATAAATTAAATAAAAATCTTAGTTAAAGCGAATAGAAAAATGGAGGCAAATCCAGTATTTTATTAAACTTCGAAAATTAAGAAAACTTAGGAATTTTATTTAAAATTTTATAGCACAAAAATTTTGAGAATCATGACTTAGGTGAAATCAGTCTACAAAATAGGAGAATGAAAAGTAACAAATTGAAAATAAACCTTCATCAGTTGGAAGAACAAAACATAAATCATGCTGAATTAGCACAAATTCGCAACCAGAGGATTAACGTTTAAAAAAAATGTCGGAAGTAAACCGCGGAGAAGATTCTCGAATAGTGAATCATAGACTAGCTCTTGCAATATCTTTAAAACAATTCGAAAAGCAAATACCATTTTTTGATGGATACAACATACCAGTCGAAGAATTTATACATCAAATAACATGCGTAACGTCACAAATGCCATTTACTTGTGAAGCTCTTATAATAACAATTATACTAAATAAATTAAAAGGTACCGCAAAAGCTAGCTCTGTTGGCATCCAATTTAAAATTTTGATAGACCTATTAGATCATCTAGAAAAAAAATTATCTCCAAATGTTCTATTCGAAGACTCCTATTCCTCTAATTACGATTTTTCGAGAACAAATTACAATGCCATTGACCATCACAACACGTATAAACCAAGGAACCAACGATAAAAATGGAATCAACACCAAAAACAACAATATAGTGAAAGAAGCCGTAATTATAATGGATTTAACTACAGAAATAAACACAAGAATTTTAGGGAAAATAGACAGAACAGATACATGCAGTCACATGATTATGAAAGAGAATATTTTTATAAGGATAATTGGAATTTTGACAAGTATAACTATAACTCCAATAATTCACAACAGAGATATAGTACTGATGAACAAAGAATTGGATATGGATACAGATACAGAAGATATAAGGACGTCCAGGATGGTTACAGTAGAGATAATCGTATAGACCACAGATATGACGACTACGAGGGGCCATACAGGAGCTTTGACGAAACACCTTTTAACATTGATTATTCAATGTTTTCAGAGTTCACTCACAAACTAAAATTATTTTAGGGGCGAAAAACAATTGAATTATAGTGTCTCACCCCCTGTCAATGAGACACAAGTTGTAAAGGAATGTAAACGATCAAACGAAGTGAATGCCATTCCTAATGTAGAAGAGAATTTAGAAGAAGAACGAAAAGAAATAATTATGAGTTTTACTATAGATGTAACTGATAAGAAAGAAGCTTTTACAAAGAAAAGGACTATTTTTTCTCAAGAAATTGTGAACCGAAAGTTATCAGAAGAGGTAAAAAATTTCAACGAAAGATCTAATAAATTAGCAACAGAAATTAAAGATTATTCAGGGAAGAAACGCCTACTAGAAATAAATAAAAACAAAGATACCAAGAATGCAGCAGAAGAATTTGCAATTGAAGCAAAAACGAATACACCGAACACGGAAAGTAATAGAAAGATGACGACATTAAAAATCAACACTCAGCACAATTTGGGTACAAATGGAATAATGTCATTCGCACGAGAAAACAAATTATCGAAACCGAAATCAGAAAAAAACGGAACACTAGAAGAAAATGGACAACATTGCGAAAATTAGTCGAGGAAAAAGGGGTACATCTATTTTTCTATCGAAAAATTACGGGATAAATCGCGGAGGAAATTCGTAACAAAAGTTAACTCGGAGAGGTTAAGAATAGGTTAGACATAGTCAAAATCAAGTGGTGGGGAGTCATAGTAGTTTAAGCATGAAACATATGTAACAATTTTCTTGGGTAAAATATTAAACTTACTTATTCCTTACAAATCTCATACACTAATTGTAATATAAATTAATTGGGTTTGACATTTATTTTTTATTGTATTATATTTTATTTGTGATAATAAATAAATTTTCTATCGATAAAAGAAAATATTGAATCTACTTTACATCGATTTTAGAACTTATTCTCGCTATTCCTCGCCAAGTAAGGAATATCTGCGTCACCTTCGGTTTCGAATTTGAGATTACTCTATTATACTCAGCAAAATTTTCTAATCACAAATAATTCTCAAAATTTAACACAAAATCGAAAAAGTTGGGCGCCAGACTTACAGATAAGTCAAAATAGGCAACAAACCAACAAAATTTAATTAGACACAAGCGAATTACAGCAAGACTTTATTTACAACAAAATCAAGCTAAACTCAGTAAATCTCAATATCGAAATTCCGGTATAAATGGCTATTAGACTAGCTCGCGGTTGTTGATCTTAACAAAGGGGGGTGGGTCAAAAAGGTTGAGAATCTTCTCTCTATTCTTTAACTCAAAATAAAATAAAGGGACATAAATTTAAACTCAAATTAACAAAGTATATTCAAGGAGTAATTTTTACATGTTTCTAGAGTTCCAAAAAAATTTAATATAACAAAAAATACAATTAAATCTTTAACACTCGACATTCATTTCGCTCTACGTAAAAAAGAGACGCGAACCAAAAGGGGGAGGAAATCTGAATCGACTCGATCTCAACACGTTTGGCGAATTTGTTTTAAACAATTAACATGATTAATGTTTGTCAAATTACAAAATAAATATTAAATTTCACAGAAATAAGTATAATAATCAAGATAATGGTCTTTAAAACAATTTCTTTGGTTTTACGAAAGAATATCACAATATATCGTTACGTTAAAGACTCAAGTAATTAATCATTGATTTTACTATCTCGATAATGGTGACATTCCGATAAATTCAAAACTCAAATTCCACACAAACAAGAAAACTGATTAAAGAAAATTTTTTTACTTATCGAAACTAGTGGAATTTACGTTTTAAACTCAACCAAATTGACAGAAAATAATCCAGACGACTCACCAAATTTTAACCAAAGAAAGACGAACAGATCACAATTTCTCCTCCTGATGAGGCTTCGCAAAGGGACAGGTTGACTCGACGAAAACGTCGATACAAAATTGACGTGACGATACTGACGAGACGATATAATGTTAATTTGACGCTGTCGGCCGACCAAGTAAGTGTTTCACGCCTCGTGTGTAGAAAAGCCGGTCGCGTCGGGTTTAAGACCAACCTAACCCTAGACTCGGGAGCGCGGGCGCATTTTCGTCTGCTACACGGTGGCGCGAAACTCATTCAAATTCAAATATCTCACATTCTTAAAACAGGACAAAAATAAAATTATTCAGAGCAACAAATAATTCTTATGATCAAAACAATTATTTTACCTATCTTCGAATCCAATTAGTATAATATAATTTAAAATTTAACATTTTCTACTTCTAAAATTGGGACACAATCAAAATGAACTTTAACGAAACTCAATCATCAAAATTGAAATTTATAGCAAAATTATTTCTGACTTATTCGAAAAAGGTGATACCCCGTTACTGAGCTAGTGCTCTGGAAGTGTACCAAAAGACGGAATCGTTAAATTAAGCAAAATTAACTAATAATCAATTAATTCCGAAATTGACAAAATTCTCAAAAATGTAAAAGTTAATGTGCATTTAAGTGGAAACGAATAGGCAAAATTATACGCAAATCAAAAAAATATATAAACAAAAGTCAACAATATTAGCAAATACGCAAATCTAATAAAAATAATAAACAAAAGTAAACAATATCAATAAATACGCAAATCCTGAAGTTGGCTGCTGGAGAGACGAAGTGGCCGTCAACAGAAGTCCTTGAACGATACATATAAGGTCTGGTAGTACTAAATTTCAAAATCAGTCTTTCTCTTCAATAACGTTAGATTCTAAAGTCCGTTTAATCTCTATTTTTCTCGTGACAGCTTTGGGATAATTAGATTACTGCAAGTGGTCCAAATTTCAGTTTGCGAGCGATATGTCCAAAATTTCGATGCACGTGTATTTTGACTACGCTTACGCAGATCCATATGACGGTAGTGGATGACTCGATACAGAGACAGGATCTAATTTCTACTACCCAAATGTGAAACTAAAACATAAATCAGAACAAAAGAAAAATAGTCGTTTTGGGCTGTCCGCACCTCATTGACGTCCAGCATCCAATAATCGACGGTATCGAAAATCCCAGTCGCTCCTTATTGTCGACGGAATCCGAAATATAAGGAAGTGTACTGCTACACCTTATTGTCAACAGTACGTCCACAAAACGGCAGGATAGTTGTTGATTTCGTCACTCCTCATTGTTGACAAAACCTCCGCAAAAATCCGTAAAATTAACAATTTGATCACACCCCATTGTTGATCAAATCGCGATGGTCCCAGCAATAACAATCCAAGTCCCAGCAAAAGAGGCAGATAAAACGATAGTAATGGCAACGAGACATCGATGTACAACCAGAATCGAAAGCCGAGATGAAAAAAGTACCATAGGGTCAGAATTTCTCAAACGGACCACTTTAAAAAAAATATTTTTTAATTCCATCCAAAACAATTTTTTTTACTCCTGGTAGAGTAAAAAAAAGACCCTGAAAATTGTAGACCAAAAAAAATTTTTTTGTTAATGTTATTAACAATTTAGTTTTTTTGTAGTCTTAAATTAAAAAATTTTTTTCTCGAAATCCAGTTGACCGATTTTAAAAATTCAAAAGGGGTTTTCTTCTTCTTGAAACAAAGTATTTAAAAATAATTTTTGTTTTTAAAAAAATTAATTTTTAACTGTTTTTTATATAATTTGTTTATAAATTGTTAATAACAAATTGTGTTCTGGGCCTCCTAGAAAAAAAATAAAAATTGTATTGTATTGCCAATATCCCCCTGAGAAAAAAAACGTTTAGAAAAAAAATGTACATCAATTACAAAAAAAGTTATTAAATAATTAGTGTCGCGGTGCAGAGCGATATATGACTCACAAGCACGGCTCTAATGGCACCTGTGTGCACTGGCGCTACACTATAAGTTTGTACAAATCCTAACAATCTTAATATTTAAGGAAAAAGTAATACAGTTTAATTATTCGTATATTTATATAACATTTTATTTGAAAAATACTAATATTACAATATACCTAATAAAATAACAATATAATTATATATAGAGTTTAACGTCTTGTATCGCTTTGTACGGCCGCGGTTATTATTTACTAATTAACGTTATTTTCATAATTAACGTGGGCAGATCACAATTTGTTATTAACATTTTATAAACAAATTATTTAAAAAACTATTAAAAATAAATTTGTTTAGACACTAAAATTATTTTTAAATACTTTGTATTCTAAAGAAGAAAATACGATTTATTATTTTTAAATCGGTCAACTTTATTTCTAGAAAATTTTTTTTATTTAAGTCAACAAAAGACTAAATTGCCAAGAATATTAACAAAAATTTTGTTGTTCTAAAATTTTTGGGTGTTTTTTTTGTACTTAACGAGGAGTAAAAAAATTATTTTCGGACTTTTTATAACAACGACGGTGAACGAAATAATTTCAGATTCGAAATTTGAAAAACTTTAATGATTAACTATTTTACTAAAGAGTTTTCATTTATTATTATTTTCGAAAATTTTTTAAAAAATTCTTAGCAAAAATTCAATTGTTTTTATAAATAATAAAATTGTTCGGAATACTTTAAGTACTTTTATAAACAATACACCGAAAAAAATAAAATCTCAAAGTGAGAAGAAAATTTCGCTTAAGTTATTTTTACATTTTATTTTTAATATACGAAGATTCATGAACAAAAAAAAGGAATTTTTTTTAGATTTGAAATTTTTTTAACTAAAAGATGACTTTTAATTTTTCTTCATTGATTGGAATTGTCCCTCTGAAATTAAAACAAATTTACATTAAAAAGAAGATTTTTAAGTTTCTTTTGTATTTCTGAACACAGCTTCAAATTGGTTAAAAAATGATATTTAATAACAAAATATAAAAAAAAATCCTCTCAATTTGAAAAGAAAAATTTAATGCCCACATATAAGAGAAAAAAATTCTGCAAAAGAAGAGGAATCGTATAAAATTAAAAATATTTTTTTGGGTGTAAAATTCACAGAAGAAATCTAACTATTTTCAATATAATTTTAATAAAATTCTTTGAAATGATTAAATTATTTTTCTAAATAGTAAAAATATTCGTGAGAATTTAATTTTTTGATAGGAATTCAATTATTTTTAATACATTTTATTAAAATTTCTCGAAATGATTCATTTATTTTATTGTAATAAAATTTTTCTAAAAAATTTAATTAGGTACTATTATAAAAAAATTTAAAAAATTGATTTACAAGATCAATTTTTTTATTAAAATTATTTTAAAAAATTTTTAATAAAATATTTATAAAATTCTATTATTTATGGACCAAAATAAGTGAAACCGGCCACTTGGAAAATTTTTGTCTCCAATTTTATATTATGAGTACACTTTTTCCCCCTGAAATATTTTTCAAAAAAAAAATTATTTTGGAAGTAATCAGGTGTTAAAGTTTTGGGTCATTTTATTTTCATTTTATTATTACTTTGAAACAAATAAACATAATTAAGTGAATTTTTTTTAAATTAAAGCTTAAAGTCTATACTTCAAGGATTAAATAAAGCGATTGCTAAAAATGAAAATTTATAATTGTTTTTAACAATTATTTTAAACAATTGCCAGGTGGCCGGTTTCACTTATTTTGGCCCTTATAAAATTTTGAATTAAATTTATTTTAAAAAACAGTAATATACATTACTACAAATAAACACGATTACTTTGAATATCAACACAAATTTGATTAAATTCAATTATATTTTCAAAAATTTCAGTTAAAATTATTTATAAACTTATTTAAAAATAATAAATCGGATTTTCTTTTTTATAATACAAAGTATTTTTATTAGGTATATTGTAATATTAGTATTTTTCAAACAAAATGTTATATAAATATACGAATAATTAAACTGTATTACTTTTTCCTTAAATATTAAGATTGTTAGGATTTGTACAAACTTATAGTGTAGCGCCAGTGCACACAGGTGCCATTAGAGCCGTGCTTGTGAGTCATATATCGCTCTGCACCGCGACACTAATTATTTAATAACTTTTTTTGTAATTGATGTACATTTTTTTTCTAAACGTTTTTTTTCTCAGGGGGATATTGGCAATACAATACAATTTTTATTTTTTTTCTAGGAGGCCCAGAACACAATTTGTTATTAACAATTTATAAACAAATTATATAAAAAACAGTTAAAAATTAATTTTTTTAAAAACAAAAATTATTTTTAAATACTTTGTTTCAAGAAGAAGAAAACCCCTTTTGAATTTTTAAAATCGGTCAACTGGATTTCAAGAAAAAAATTTTTTAATTTAAGACTACAAAAAAACTAAATTGTTAATAACATTAACAAAAAAATTTTTTTTGGTCTACAATTTTCAGGGTCTTTTTTTTACTCTACCAGGAGTAAAAAAAATTGTTTTGGATGGAATTAAAAAATATTTTTTTTAAAGTGGTCCGTTTGAGAAATTCTGACCCCATATGGAATTAAATAAAACGATATCGTCCAATATGAGTTGAGGACGTCTCCTTTTCCTTAGTCTTCCGTTGCTCCGTGAAGGGCCGTTGTCCATGTAGCTCGCACGCAAAATTTACATATAAAAAAAGAAAAATAATTCGGCAGATTTCAACATAAATTTTCGCATATCGGATTGTCGAGATCGAGTTTCGGAAGAGAGATTGTGAGATTTACCCAAATTAAGGAGAGAATATTCACATAAAATAATATTTGTCAAGCAAATTATATATTTTGTGACGTGCCAAAAATGTCACGTCACATATTATATATACTATTTTATTCTCGCGTAGAGCAAAAAAAGTCAAAATATTTTTAACAGTAAAAATAAAATAATAAACAAAGATTAACAACTCTATTAAAATAATTTCGTTTACTAATTTAGTAAAAAAAATAAGTTATTCATAATACAGTTAATGAAAATACAAAACTAACACAAAAAAACATAAGCCTAGGAAATGCTTTTAATATAAGTAATTAACTTAAACTAATGGGATATGCTGCAATAATAAATTAAAATTATCGTTGTAAAGAAGCTATTAAAATATGAAAAAAATTGATTTTTAAAACAAATTTTAAAAATGAAATCATGAAAGTTTTGAACAATTTCGTTTTCTTTTTTTTTACAAATGTGCAATTGTACATAATTTCATTATTATTCACAAAATTAACTACTCTTACAAACGAATAGTATTTAAAAAATACAAATACCAAATTGATTCAACAAAGAATATTTTTCGTTGAAATGATTTTTAAAAAAATTATGTTTTATTGATGCTCTGATCAAAATTACATAAAATTTCAAATTAAAATACGCTTCAATTTCTTCTAAGATTTGTGACTATTTCTTTAGTTCCTTAAACAAGATTCACTAAATAACATTAAAGGGAATGCTTTAATGGCAGAGCATAAATGAAACTATTGTGACATAATTAACACTAACGCAAATTAACATAGTTAATACTATAAAAAATTACACTCTAAAAAGATTAAAAGAAAAATTTATCTTTGAAAAAGTAAAGCAATTTTTAATGTTCTTTTTGTAAAAAAACATTTTAAAAAAGGGTAAATTAATTTGAAATATGATGCAAAAACTAATGCCTACTTTAAAAACATTTTAAAAAAGCAATTTTTGATTTAAAATACAGTTTACTTCTTTTTTTAAAAGGAAAAATATTTATAATATGAAAAACATTAAAAACATTTTGCATCACATTTTCTTTGTTTAAAAACCCGAACTGAAAATTAAATGATAGTTAAATATAAAATTAAGAACTTAGTCAAGTTACACTATTTTTAAATGAACTTACAAAAATTTTATGAAGAATGAAAAATTTTAATACGAAACACTAAATTTAAATGCTTAAAATAGAATTTGAAAACGGTTGAGCATAAGAAACAATTTGAAAATTCTAATTCTTAAATTTATTTGACCAGATTTTTTTTAAATAATTACTTTAAAGGATCAGAATCTTACATTATCTATAAAAAAATCGAATAAAGAAACAGTGCGGATTATTTTAATATTCTGCAACCTATGTAAAAGTATTTCACAAAGGTATTATAAAAACTAGAATTGAAATTATTAATAAACTTCTTATCGTTGTTTAAAGAAAGATTTTATAATTATAAATTTTTTAAAAATAATTTGTTATGAATTCAAATTTCTATACAATGGAATTATGTATTTTCGAAGTATTAAAATTTAAAAAAAGTATTTTATGTATTCTTCGTTTAAAATGAATATCAAAATTAAAAAAATAATTGTATACTAAATTTTTTTTATATATTTCATAATTTATGAAATACATTAAAAAGGATAAATTAATTTTTTTTAAATTATAAACCTTGTCACTCTAATTTTTAAAAAATGGAAAGGAAAATTAAAAAAAATTACATATCTTAACGCAAACGAATATGTCGGTTGGTAAAAATGCAATTAAAATATAAACATTTAAAATTTATGTTTATATTTTTTTAATGATCTAGTTAAAAGATAAGTTTAATTGAAACAAATAAAGCATTTTTTACCACACTAGACCATAAAATACTTAAAATTCGTTTCATCAAATGCAAAGACTATATGCTAACCAACGAAAATATTAAAAACATAATTTTTATATTACCAATAAAATAAATCGTACTCAATACAAAGTTAAAATGTAAATCTACAAAAAACTAGTTTTTTGCTTTTAATGTAAACTAAACTTGAAACTATACTATAACTCAAGACATTAAATTACCCCTATTGATATAAATCTTTAAAACGCGAAAAGATTTTACAAAAATTGTAAAGAAAAGAAAAAAACAAAAGCATTTAGAAATGGCTGCCAAGGGACGTCAGCCTAATTAGAAGGGGGGCATGACAACAGAATTGTCATCACAAATTTTTTCTTCTCGTTTCGAAAATAAAGCAAAGAATTTGCTTTAATTGTAACAAGCACACGCAATACAATTTATGTAGTCATCGTTACGTTAATACATATGATACAAATGAAAGACGTTGTCAACGATCAAAGTCAAATTCGACAAAATTCTATTGAATTTATATAACCAAAATAAAAACATAATAACCTACATAAATATCTTTACGAACGATAGAACAAAAACAATTTTAGCTAAAAAACATTTCAAACAACGATTTAGACATACTTTATGTGGGGGCGCATGATTATTCCCCAAATTTCAATTTCCTAATGTTAGAATACTAGTTCTTTGAAAAGAGTTATTTGGCAACCATGTAGAATAAATATTAATTTTTAAATTATATCCAGCATATAAGAACGTCGCAACGCGGCAACGCTATGCCTAAGGATATTTGACACCCTGATAACGCCGAATACCTCATCATGAGAATGCCTTTAACTAAGAAATGCTTATAGAAATAGTTAGAAGGATAAAATAAATTATTGTTTTTTTTCTCATTCTACTAAATAATAAATATAGTAAACAGATTATTAATAATTATATCGGCGCAATCAATGCTGCCTACATCGAACCTTGCGGCAATATTACCTAAACAATTTCAAATAATAAATGTAAAATTGTTATCCTAATTTTAATTCTATAAAACATAAAGAAGGCGCAAGATTGCAGACAAAATATGTAAATGGATCAAATCTATTAAATTCAAAATGTTATATATTAATGATTAAAAGTACCACGTTGTGAGGTTGAATGTGTGCGAGAGTAGTTGGCGGCAACACACACAACTGCGCCATCGCTGGTTATAGGCACCAACACACTCACTGGCTCCCTCGGTTACAGCACTAATACCTTGACGGCCTCCATGCTACGGGCACCAACACAAGCGCGTTATGCTTGCCTTCAATCGCTACCTTGTTGTGCGCAGATCTTTTCTTTTCCCCTCAGGGCCCATAAGCTGTGGAATACAGCATCGAAACAAACGCACGTGCGTCACGGCTGACTCAATGGCACAATGCTTACATGCCTTGTGCTATTTAAACCTATGCTATTTAATCTTACGCATCAAGCTAGATGCGCAAACAACAAATTGACAATAGTTAAACATTTTGTTATAAACATTTTTGTTACAACAAAATGCCGGAGGACATTAGGTTGTGTGTATATGTGCATACGCATTACTCAATATGTAACTACACATACAAACAAACTATAAAAAGTAGGAACAATATAATTACAATAAATAAATTTTATGCACTATAATAACTAAGATAAATAATAATTTTATTAATTAAACAATATAATTATTATTTAAATTCTAAGTTATTTCAAAAATAATGTCTAGAAAAGTATCATATTAACAGACTATTTCCGTTCTCACAGACCTACTGTGAGATCCAAAACGTCATAAAAAATGCATAGACCAATGGGCCCACGATTTTCTCCTACTCCTTACTCATACTACCTAAAATTTTCCGTTTTCCCCACTTTTTGCACTAAAGGTAAGGGTTGGAGGCTTGTCGCGAAATATCAATCTAGGCAGTACGAATTCTCGCTTCTTCTCGAAGACACCTCTCCTGGGTCTAATCTGGCAAGTGTTTTGGGACAGAGAAATTTTGCGAACAAAACTCCCGTCCGCGACCTGGAACCCGAATTGCATGATTCAGGGCAGACGTTAAAATTTTTAAATCCTCTGAGCCGGTGGAGTCCAGTGCGAACTGATTTTGGAGAGATTTCAGAATTATTAATATAATTTATAATTCTGAAATCTTGTTATTTATAACCGGCCGGTTGCATAGATATTGCCCGCGTCCGTTCAAACTTCAGTGACCCACAAGTGAGATCAAATTCCCTATCTATCTATCGGTTGCATAGATATTGCCCGCATCAGATTGATAGAGAAGAGATCCACAAGTGTGATCGAATTTCTTATAAAACTGTCGGTTGCATAGATATTGCCCGCACCAGTTTTCCTAGGAATAGATTCGCAAGTGAGTTTACACAAAGGAGGAACGGCCGGTTGCATAGATACTGCCCGCGTCCATTCCCCACAAGTGCAATCTCGCAAACAAAAGAAAATTGCGCGAATCAGACGTCGCGATTTTCAGTATAAACAAAAGCAAAGGAATTTTCGCCCGACGGAGGTTTGTGATTCGAAAGAGGAATAGCTTCGCCGGTAGTTTGTAAGTAAATAAGTATCGTTCAGTCACATATTCTAACACACACACTTTCTATTTGTAACACACTATAACCATTCTGTATTCAAAGGTATTTTGCTGTTTAAAAGAATAAATCATGTATTCGTAAAATCAATTTCTTTACTTACCTAACTAAACCTGAAATTCAAGTCATTTTCAAAATTAGTGCATTTAACAGTGTTGCAGGTCGAGAACTGGTTAGTGTTGCCAACCCACTTCCCTACTTTCCTGTATTTTTCCACTTTGATCACTTTTTAAAAAAAACTAAGCACTTAATCGAAAAAGCGGGCCTTTACCCGCAACATAAATTTAATAAAGAATTAGTTAAAATTTATTTTGTATCGATACGATGTTTCTACGAGCCACAATATTGTTTCTACCATTGCAATTGACAGATGTAGGTGACTTGATCTGGGGATAAAATGGCCGCACAACAGAAAAGTGGAGTAAAGCGGGTTGCCTACGTCAAGGCATAACAGTATGACAAAACAGGGCAATAACTTTTATTTTGTTGAGAATAATTAAAACAATATTTGTCAATAATAAAAATTAATACAAAGGGCATAAATAAAGGGATTTTTGTTTATAAAAATGTACATAATATAAAATATGTTAAATTAAAACGAAAAATATGAAAAAAAAATTTTTTAATTTAAAAATAAAAAATTTTGTTTTATTAAAACAATATTTGGTAATAATAAAAATTAATACAAAAAACATAAATAAAGGGATTTTTGTTTATAAAAATGAACATAATATAAAATATGTTAAATTAAAACGAAGAATATGAAAAACATTTTTTTTTAATTTTATTATTCATTAAAATAATTTTTTAAAAAGATGAAAAATTAAATTGTTAATTAATACCTCTAAAGGTACAATTCATTAAATTGTAATTAATAAAAATATGGAAAATTAAAAAGTATGCAGAATTTTTCGTCCACGAGAAAACGAGGCTTAGCTCCCAAGCGTGAATTTCACAGGGCAAGTGATTGAAGTAGAAGCAATTTAACAAATGCCAAAATGCGAGATTTTCTTATTTGTGTAAAAAAAATTGGAAAATTATTAAACAAAATTTTACGTATATTATTTTGTTAAAGAGTTTGTAATTATTTTCAAAAATAATAATATTTATCACAAGAATGTAATTACTTAAAAATTTTTAAATTACCTAAACTCTTGTCAGAAATTCAATTATTTTCAAAAAAACTAAAAAAAATTATGGTCTATATTTCCAATAACCTTTATAAATAAATAACAATAATCTTGGACAAAGTTTAATTATTTTGAGGAATTTAAATAAAATTCATCACAAGAATTCAAATATTTTCAAAAATTTTAATAAACAAGTTGTATATCCAAATGTTCATTACATAAACATTTTGCTTCCTCCCCAGGTGGTACACGATAACTAAAAGGCATAAACCTCTGGGTCTTTACGATAAGAAGAAAATAAATTTCTAATAAAAGTGTGAATTTTTCGTCTTTAATTGTGATTAATTTCGTAAATTCAAATACAATATATACTTTATATATATCAATCGATCCGTTTTAATGCAAAGAATAAGATTTTTGAAAAAATTAGTAAAATTTTATTGTACAACAATATAATGTTGATGAAAGAACTGATTTTTTGAAAAAAATGGGAATTTTTCAACTTTTATTGTCATTAACTCTATAAAATTTCATAAAATTTTTACCTTATATTGACCAATCGATTCATCTTGGTGAAAATTTGAAAATTTTGTAAATTTAACGACTACAAAGCTTCCTCACGAAGAAGCAAAATCATGTAAAAATTTCAATTATATTCTAAAAAATTCTTATTTCGATGATTTTTAATATTCGACTAATTGTAAGTTTAGAAAATTTCCCAATTCTACGAAAACTTTCAATTTTTTTAAACAAATTTTTTTTACGTTACTGAGGGAACCAGTAGGGGCTTCGCTCATAGCCCTTACGGATACCCATCTCAAAAATTTATCCAAGTTCCAAAAAAATATTTTTTTTATTAAAAAAATTTAGTTCAGAATGCATTAAATTACATTTCAAAGCACCCGAAATTGGATCCACCATTTTGATTTTTCTAAAACAAACCTCAGTTTTTTAATCAGAGACCCGTAAAACCCCCCTATACCGAGTTTTGTCAATTTAAATGAATAAATAAATGTATTCATCTAAGGGTTAATATATAGGGAAGAGTGGGGCAAGACGGGGTACTTAAGGTTTAAAACGCAAAAAAAACGAAAATTATCGAATTCATTTTGCATTATTATTTTTAAATATCATCTTTGGGAATCATAGGCCAGTCGTTGGGTCGAAAAAGTGCACAAGAATGCAACCTAAAAAGTCTCCGTGGTTTATTGTAGTTTGGGGGCTCCACATAAGAGCCCCAGAGTTTGCTGTCGATTATCAGTTGCAAAAAATAGTGTAAACAATCGTCAAAGTTTGGAAAACGTGGTTTTGCGATGACCGACGCTACGGGTTACATTTTAGAGGAAAAAAATGTTATTGAAAGTTGTAGAGCTTGGAAATAGCTTTCAAATGACTGGTCGTACGTTAAAAAATATTAATTAGTTTAGTTGCAAATGAATTTAAACTATTAAAAATAGCACTTTTTTAATTGTTTAATAACATTCTTAATAATTCAGCAGGAATATTCTCCTTGCGAAGCTGAATAAATCCCAAAAAAAGTTCAACTCGATCAGATAAATAGTTTATGCATAATTCCATTTGTTAACTAAAAACATGTAATTTTTCTTTTTTTTAAAGTACACTAGAGGAGTCAAACTTTCATCCCACTTAAATGGAAATCTGATATTTTTTATATAAATGTATAATAATGGAGATTAAAAAAGGGTACGTTTTTTTGTTTTTTTGACAATTTTCACTTTATCAATTTGGTATAAACTGCATTAAATTTCATGTGTTTTCACAAATCTTTTCAAAAAAAAATCCGACCTACTAGCTTCAAGGGTGGAGGAATTAGTATTTTAAATTCAAAAATTTCCTCACTAGTTAATTATTAATATTTTTAAATGAAATTTGCACCACCTACAGTTTAATACATATATTTTATGGAAAAAAATTGATTGTTTTATTTTATGCTTTTATTTTTCATTAATTAATGAATTCGCTAATTACGAATCCGATATCAGTTTTTAAAAATCCAAAATGGCGGACACTTTTTTGAAATATTCATCGTATTTGCTTGAAACTCGTTACTCGGGGGTTTTCGGTGTCGCTAATTACGAATCCGATATCAGTTTTCCAAAATCCAAAATGTCAGATCCAATATGGTGGACACTTTTAAAAAATAATTGGGATAATTTTAAAGTAGATACTCGTGTATTTTTAGGGTTGCTAATTTCAAAAATAAATTTTATTATGTTTGTATTCCGTAATGGTGGGGAATTTCGTGCGGTGGACAAAACTAATTCAACTCTAGGAAAAAATACCTCTCAAATATTTTATTTTATTCTTGATGAATCCGCCATTTTTGATTTTTAAAAACTGATATCGGATTCGTAATCAGCGACCCCGAAAAACTCAGAGAAACAAGTTTTAACCGAATCCGATGAATGTTTCAAAAAATGTGTCCACCAGATTGAATCCGCCATTTTGGATTTTGGAAAACTGACATCGGATTCGTAATTAGCGACCCCGAAAACCCCCGAGTAACGAGTTTCAAGCAAATCCGATGAATTTTTCAAAAAAGTGTCCGCCATATTGGACCCGCCATTTTGGATTTTCAAAAACTGACATCGGATTCGTAATCAGCGACCCCAAAAACCCCCGAGTAACGAGTTTCAAACGAATCCCATGATTAATAAAGTCTGCAATTTAGGTACTGTATAATGGAAATATACTATCGGTAACGGAGGGGAGTTTTCTTTTATAAGACAGCTTCGAAATATGTTCATTGTGTTGCAGAAAAATCAATTTTATAAATAAATTAATAACATCTTTAGTTTTCTTTGTTTTTAAATAAAACGATGTGAATAAAATTATTAACAATTATTATTATTTACTTTCAAAAAACTAAATTTATTGCGGTAACGGAGGGGAGTTTTTATTATGTCGATGAACACTGACACACTAAAAGTCCTTTTAAAACTGACTATTTTCTTTTTATTTCATCATTTTATGTTATGACCATAACTATACTGACACTACAAAGAGTTTTGATTTATTTATTTTTATGTTGTCGTTTTTTTCTATATTTTATAATTATATTTGTGAGTGGTAACGGAGGGGAGTTTTATTTCTGCACAAAACGAATTTAATTCTAAGAAAAAATACCTCACAAATATTTTACTTTACTCTTGATGAATCAATTACAAATAGAATAATAAGTAGATTTTACCCGGCAAAAATTTTTTTTATATTGCAAAATTAATATAATACTTCTTTTATAAATGAAACTTTCTTTATGAACAGTAACGGAGGGGAGTTTTTATACTATATAAACATGTGTATCTCTAAATATTTCAAATTTTTTATTTATTTTTCATAGGATCCGATTAAATCATGATGAATGCCATTATTAGGAGGTAAAAGTTTTGAAAAATTATTATTATTTATTTAAAAAAATCTAATGTACGGGTCATTTGTCCCGATTGTGAGAATGACCCACATATATAGTTTTTTCAACTCTTGGACGGCTGAGTTATTGCATTTGTTTATGACAAAAAAACGTACCCTTTTTTAATCTCCATTATTATACATTATACATTTCGTGAGAATTGAGTCACTGATTCACAGTGAAATTTCACTGATTCAGTTTTAGTGAAGGCGTTTTGCTTCCTGTTTCGAATTATATGTTTTATAAAACTATTTTTTTTTAAGTTACTACGACTTTAAAGATTACATTCTCATTACATGCTTTTGATAAAGATTGCGAAATTAAGTATAGACTTAAATGTATGTTTTTGGTGTTGTTGAGTAAAATTGTGAAATTATACTTAAGGTCATGTTATTCAGTGGGAAGTTTTTCCATAGTAAATTAAATGGGGCACGTGACCACTGAATAACATAACCTTAAGGGGTTACATATCTTTTTGGGACTCAAAAAATTGAAAAAAATTTTATTGTTTATTTTAAAAGTATATATTACCGAGAATGTTTTCCATATTTTCATTAAATTCTGTGCATTAAAACTAAAGTTATTAATATTTTGATCGCGGTACTCATCAAAAGGTCAGAACTGAACATGAAATTATTACCGCTATTATCACTGAATTGTATGTTACAAAAATACTGTTACGGTGTGCATGTTTCCCTCAAAACCGCTAAAGTGATTAGCTTAAAATCTTGCAGCAAAATTTATATTTTTTCGATCAATAATCCAGTTTTTAAAAACCTAAAAATTCGAATTTTGGTGAAAATAATTTTCTTTTTCTGGAAATTTTTTTTTTTTGAAAAACCCTTAGTTAACAAACCAAATAAAATAGTAAACAAAGTGAACGCATTTCGACTTATTAATTATTTTTAAAAATATTGTAATATTCTGTTATAATGCAAAAAATAACAAAAATTTAAAATAAATAGTTAAAATTGTTCTTAGCTATTACTATAAAATACAGATTTTATTAAAAGTTTTAAGATTGGTCGGGTTCAAAAACTTAAAAACAAAAAATTACTACAAATAACTTGAAAAGTTTTGGAATGAGCAAAAAGTTGTCAATAGCAAAGTTGTAGCTGATGCAAAGCGGCGAAAAAAAGTCTGTGGTGACAAAATTGCATATGCAGAAATGTCGGAGATAATGGAGTCGGAATATTGATTTTTTGTCAAAAAAGCGCACAAAATATATATATATATATATATATATATATATATATAGTGGAACCTCGATTATCCGAACTAACCTAGGCAAGGCCTGATTCGGATAATCGAAAATTCGGATAATAGAGGTTTTAATGTTTTTCATAATTAATGTAAAAAAATTGGACAGTTGAACTATATGTATTTAATTTAATACATTTTTTAAAGATATATAAATATATATATATGTAAATATATATTAATTTAGAATAATATATTAATAAAACATAGAATATATTATTTTTTAAAACTTTTTTGGCATAAACATAAACATAAATAATAAAATAAATAGAGAAAATAAATTTAAAAATTCGGATAGCCAGAAAAAAGTTCGGATAATAGAAATTCGGATAAAATAATTTTCGGTTCGGATAATAGAGGTTTCGGATAACAGAGGTTCGGATAATCGAGGTTCCACTGTATAGAGTAATTTTTCTGGAAATTACGACTTTTTTGTGTATAAATTTGTTTTTTAAGTATATAGAGTGCAAATAGGTTAAAATCAATTGATTGACTTTTATTCCTTTAAAAATTCGATTTTCAGTATTATTTTGGGATTTTTTTTAGTTTTTTTTACCATTTAAGGAACACGGAAAAAAAGAAATTAGCTCCAGCAGTAAACAGATGTTTGCTGTGAAATTTCTGAAAATTAGCTACCACAACTAAGAAGTTTGCAGTGGCAGCGAACATGTTAGTTGTGGCAGCAAACATTAGTAAAAATTTATGCGAGTTTGCTGTCATAGCGAACTGGTTTGATCTCACAGCGAACTTTTTCGCTGTCCCTATTTTAGGCCAGTCGGTGAGTGCAAAAAGTGCACAAAAGTGCAACCTGAAAAGTCTCAATAGTTTCTTGTAGTTTGGGGGCCCCATGTAAGAGCCCCATGGTTTGCTCTTGATTTCCGGTTGCAAAAAACAGTGTAAACAATCGTCAAAGTTCGAGAAACGTAGTTTTTCGATGACCATTGCTTCCGGTTAAATTATAGAGGAAAAAGTTGTTCATTTGTTTTCACAAAAATTTTCAAAAAAAAAAATCCGACCTAGCTTCAAGGGGGGGGAGTTTTTTTTCAAAAATTCCTGACTAGTTATTTATCAATATTTTAAATTGCAATACACACCACTTATAGTTCAATACACGGAAAAAATTAGTTGCTGAAGTTTTCAGCTACCACTCGAAGACTTTCGGATATGGAAAAATACTTTATAAACTTATAGAAATACTCTATGACTTTAACAGAAATTCTCTAAAAGAAGTCGAGGACTTTTTATAAACCTAGTAGCGGAAAAAAGTCGTGGAATTATTGTAACACATTCCCGAGACAAAATTTTCAGCCTACTTTCAACATGATTTGAATCTACAATTTCTTATCCCTTAAAAAGCTTGTAATATTCATCTGAAACCGACTTTAAAATAGATATTTGATTCTAACGAGGCTACTATGAGACTAAATTTTGTCACTTTCGTCTAGTTTTTCCTATTTTCTGGTTGATTATAGTGTTGTAAGGTTTATTTCGCAGCCTCAAAAGTTTGATAGAAGGTTCGACAGTGCGATTTATACCTGTCAATGAAGCACGTACACGTAGGGTTAGATTCCTTAAGGTAGCGCCTGGAGTGTTTTAATATTTATGACCTCTTTTATTGCCAGCAGGATTAAATAATAAAAATGACATTTTTAGGTTTTCGAATTTTTTATTTTCACAATTATGGTTTTTACACTTTAAATAGATAAATACTTATTTTTAAAAATTATTAATAATAATTTATTATTAATTTTTAATATTACAAAAAACATTATTAGTTAAAATTTTATAAATACAACTCTAAACAATAAATAACATAGAACATATGGTTTTTACACTTGAAATAGATAAATACTTATTTTTAAAAATTAATAATAATAATTTATTATTAATTTTTAATATTACAAAAAACATTATTAGTTAAAATTTTATGAATACAACTCTAAACAATAAATAACAGATTAACATTGCATAGTAATATTGACAATATTTTTGCAAATGCTCTTTTCGACTTACAGCAATAAAGCAAATCAATATTGTGGCATCGATGTTTGGAAATATAGAGGCAATATTCTAAATAAATGTCACTAACCTCGAAACGTTACAACATTGTAAGTCAACCTTTTGATTTATAATTATTAAAGTCCACCTTCACCTTCATATAGTTTTTATCTTGCTTGTCAACCACCACATAAACACAAAATAGTTTTTTTATATATATTTTTAATATATAATTTTTTTTATGTAAATTTTATTTTACACTTTTAAAAATTGAGTGCAAACTTTGTCGTAGTTGACGAAAAACTGACTGCAATATGGGTTTTAGGCTATGTGTTAGATATGTTTTTACTATAGTAAATTTTTGAGTGGAAAATTTAGAAATCCCAAAACTATATTTTGTGTATATTTATTCATATATCTTTTCATATTCAATAAGTTAAACATCTGTAAGAACTTCCTTTAAGATTGCTAGCAATTTTTGGTACTCCCATTTTTATAAATGCCTACATTTTTATGACTTGTACCCGGGAACGAAAAAAAAATTTTTTCAACAAAGGAGATTCCTTCGAACTACATTTATATTGAAAGTCGAATTTCAAAACCAATGTCTTAGGTTCAAATGAAGTTGGTGAGGAAGAATGTAATGTTTGTTAGGGTTAAAGGAAGGTTAGTAAGGTTGCCAGTTTGAGAATCATAAAATTAAGAAGTTCTTTTGAGGTTCATAAGGTTTCTTTTAGGGTTGGAAATGTACAATCGAAGGGTCAATAAACGTTAAAGTAATGTCATAAGGTTTAAAAAATCGTCAAAAGGTTTGAATCAGTTTGAAAGTAAGTTTCTATGGGTGAATGTAAGTTAAAAATTTCATCTCGGGTTGATAGAAAGTTTCGTCGACGAGTCGAGGAAAACGGTGCGCAGAAAAGATACGCATACTCTCAGGCGATAAACGCGACCTGCAGTCATTTTAACACCGTTCATTTACAAATTCTTGTGTACAGTGTTTGTGAATTATATTAGAGGATTAAAATCTTTTTGTAAATATAATTATTAATCATTAAATACGTTTTTACAATAATGAACAGAAAATAATTTAATTGGATTAATTATTATTTTAAATAAATATTATCATTTTTCTGTTCATCTAATAAATTAAAAATAATTGTAAAATAGTCCTTAACGTATACTGAAATACTCTTTAAAATTCTAAAATATGTTGAAGAGAAATATTTGAGATTTTTAATTTTCAAAATATTGCACTTTTTCTCGCAAGCGGTAAAGAAAGGTTCCATTTAGTATATAAGGACGATGAAAAAGTAGATTCATATAGCGTGCGAAACAACGAAAGTGTAGGATAATATGCGTATTGGTGTTAGCTATTTAGTTTTAGGTAGGTGATTAGTGATTAAATAGTGTCAAATTACATGTGATGAATGTCGTGATTATGTATAAATGTAGGATTGTAATTAAATATAAGGAATGAAATAAATAAGAACCGAAAGAATTTTTTTTACTGGTCCGCAAAATTTTTTTTTTCTGCGACTATCGTTGAAAGTTTAGAATACTGTAGAAGAAAATTCGGACACGTCTTTTTTCCTCGACTGTCGCTGAATCGTTCGCGCTGGCTGTGTTTTCATTTTCCTCGACTGTCGCTGAATCGATCGCGCTGGCTGTGTTTTTATTTTCCTCGACTATCGCTGAAAGTTTCAAATCCTTTTTCTAAATTCTCTTCGAATGTAGTACATTTTTTCTTCTATTTCAATATGATTTTTAAAACAGAGTGATTTTAAAAATTTAAATACTTTCGACTATATCCGAGAGTCTTCTACAAAGTAGAGGAAAATTTCGGCAACTAATTTTTTCCGTGTATATGTATTTTATGAAAAAAAATTGAACATAAGGTTTTGTGCTTTTACTTTGCACTTATATCAAGTGAAAGTACATGCATAGTTTTTTCCACCTTTAGACGGCGGAGTGGGGGAACTCGGAGGCGCATGATTCTCGCCCGCCACAAAACTGTAAAAAATATTAAAAATCATCGAAATAAGAATTTTTTAGAAAATAATTGAAATTTTGACATGATTTTGCTTCCTCGTGAGGAAGCTTTGCAGTCGTTAAATTTACAAAATTTTCAAATTTTCACCAAGATGAATCGATTGGTCAATATAAGGTAAAAATTTTATGAAATTTTATAGAGTTAATGACAATAAAAGTTGAAAAATTCCCATTTTTTTCAAAAAATCAGTTCTTTCATTAACATTATATTGTTGTACAATAAAATTTTACTTATTTTTTCAAAAATCTTATTCTTTGCATTAAAACGGATCGATTGATATATATAAAGTATATATTGTATTTGAATTTACGAAATTAATCACAATTAAAGACGAAAAATTCACACTTTTATTAGAAATTTATTTTCTTCTTATCGTAAAGACCCAGAGGGCACACTTTCCTTTTTGATAACTTCTAGTTATCGATTTGAGAAGATGTTAACATTTTTATGCCTTTTAGTTATCGTGTACCACCTGGGGAGGAAGCAAAATGTTTATGTAATGAACATTTGGATATACAACTTGTTTATTAAAATTTTTGAAAATATTTGAATTCTTGTGATGAATTTTATTTAAATTCCTCAAAATAATTAAACTTTGTCCAAGATTATTGTTATTTATTTATAAAGGTTATTGGAAATATAGACCATAATTTTTTTTAGATTTTTTGAAAATAATTGAATTGCTGACAAGAGTTTAGGTAATTTAAAAATTTTTAAATAATTACATTCTTGTGATAAATATTATTATTTTTGAAAATAATTACAAACTCTTTAACAAAATAATATACGTAAAATTTTGTTTAATCATTTTCCAATTTTTTTACACAAATAAGAAAATCTCGCATTTTGGCATTTGTTAAATAAAATCTTTTAATAAAAAACTTTTGGCTTAGCATAGAATGAAATGAAAAAATATTACATGATTTTGATTTGTTTATATCTATAATTTTTTATACTATTTACTACAATATTATTTTTTTTCAAATGAGGACAGTAAGTTGTATAATGTATCTTTATTATTCCAAAACCTTCAAATTAATTAATATACTGTTGAATGAATGCAAAAGACCGATTTTGTAAAAGTCAATTACTTACGACAATTAACGTTTTAAAAACATTATTTTGTATGCATTTTTTCGTTCTGCTTCTACTTCAATCACTTGCCCTGTGAAATTCACGCTTGGGAGCTAAGCCGCGTTTTCTCGTGGACGAAAAATTCTGCATACTTTTTAATTTTCCATATTTTTATTAATTACAATTTAATGAATTGTACCTTTAGAGATATTAATTAACAATTTAATTTTTCATCTTTTTAAAAAATTATTTTAATGAATAACAAAATTAAAAAAAATGTTTTTCATATTTTTCGTTTTAATTTAACATATTTTATATTATGTACATTTTTATAAACAAAAATCCCTTTATTTATGTTTTTTGTATTAATTTTTATTATTATCAAATATTGTTTTAATAAAACAAAATTTTTTATTTTTAAAGTAAAAATTTTTTTTTCATATTTTTCGTTTTAATTTAACATATTTTATATTATGTACATTTTTATAAACAAAAATCCCTTTATTTATGCCCTTTGTATTAATTTTTATTATTGACAAATATTGTTTTAATTATTCTCAACAAAATAAAAGTTATTGCCCTGTTTTGTCATACTGTTATGCCTTTACGTAGGCAACCCGCTTTACTCCACTTTTCTGTTGTGCGGCCATTTTATCCCCAGATCAAGTCACCTACATCTGTCAATTGCAATGGTAGAAACAAAAAAATGGAAGCATTTCCTGAATTTATCAGAATTGATGCGACTTATAAACTTTTGGATTTAAGGGCACCTCCATATTTGGTTGTAGTGGAAAATTCTCAGGGGCAAACCGAAATTGTGTCTGGATGCATTTTAATGCATGAAACAAAGGGAATTATTCAATGGTTTATGGATTCTTTTAAAAAGAAACATTCATCATGGCCAAAAATAAAAACTGTTATGGCAAACAAGGATCTAAATGAACGAGATGTTATTAAGCAATGGTTTTCTAAAGCTAAAGTTTTAATGTGCTTTTTCACACACACGGAGAACGTTTAATAGGGGAATAATATCCGAAAAGTTAGGTATCACAAATGGCCAAAAAGACCTAAGTAAAAGATTGTTACAGAAAATGATCTACTGCAAGAACGAAAACAAATATTCTGAGTTATATTTTGATTTGAAAGCAAAACCTTCCAAATAAGGTACAATATTAGAAATGACTGGAGTTTTTGTGGCAATTTTATGAGCAGTACCTTGTTAAATACCACCAATAATAGACTTGAATCCATTAATGGAAAAATAAAATCCCTTGTTTCTAGATTCACAAGATTGGAACAATTTTTAGTAAACTTTTTTATTTTAATTTCAACTCGTAATACTGAATATGACGTGATAGCTGCCAATTCTTGCTGGAAAAGAAGAGCGGTACCTTTTAAAATTGTCAGTTCAGAAGAATTTTTTAATAATTATTTAACTAATTATGCTTTTAAATTTCTCTATAAAGAATTTACTCAGAAATCGTTTTATAAAGTAACAGGAATATCACCTGACAGCGAGCCATTTGTTGTTAGCGGTGAAAATGGATTTAATCGTAACGCCAGTGAAAAAGCATGCGACTGCAATAACCATGTCTCAATGGGACTGCCTTGCAGGTATTTATATAGTTAGATATTTACAAAAAGTACTGGAAATCAGAGATAAGTCAGGGAGTTTTAGAGAAATTATGATTATTAATTATTTTATAGAAGACACTGAAAAAATATTAAAATTGTAGATTTGCTAAGAAAATCTTGTTTCGTTTTTTAATTGTAATTGAATTTATATTTATTTTAAATAAGTTAATTTTTAACAACTTTTCCTAAATTATTTGTAATGATTATCAAATAATTTTTAATTCGATTTTGAAAGATTTATAGTTGCAATTTTTTGAAATAATTGGAGTTAAGTTTGATTTTTTTAAATTTTAGTTTTCCTTGGCAAAATAATAACTGTTTAAATTTTTTTTGAATTATTGATATTTTGGATAATTTTACAATTGAAAATATTCACCAATAAAGTTATGTGTGTTCTTGTATACTTGACTGAATCTGCGAAAATTCTTTCAGTTCAGGGAAAAGTCAAATTATATATGAGCCGCCGGATCGTAGAAGGGCACGTAAATTTTTCTCGGCCGAAAACGAAGTCCCCTGGACATTAAAAATTTGACTTTCGAATTTAAATATCTCATGTACATATCCTTATAGGAAATTTCATTGCGCATCTTTTTTTCTTAAGAAATTTTTTTGTATCTATTACCGTTTTCGAAATATAAGGGAAAAACTGTTATTCTAAAAAACGAAATTTTAATTGTTTTTTTCACTTCAACTCGCGATTACTCAGTCAATTTTACGAATTTCTTAATGAAACAAAAACGAAAATACGCGTAATTATATCCTACGAGTGAATAAAAAAGAAAAATGTTGTTTTAATTATAAATAAAAAAGTTATTAATTTTTTATTGAGATATTGCAAAATTCGTAAACTGAAATTTTCACTAAGCGGGGAAGTTGAACAAATTTTGAGCAACAAAAAACTTCCAGTGAGAAAATTGTTCATTAAGGTCTAAACAAGTTTTTCCCGAAAGATACAGTTCAATTAAACAATTAGTTAACAAATGGCGAATGTTTAAAGTTGCTAGCGGCTGGCCGTTTAGCGCGCGTCAACTCGCCATATTAGTGTTCGGGAGTGCTGTGTTATATTTTCTGTAGAAAAATGATTATTTTTTGGGTTTTTTTATTTTATAATTATATTTAATTAATTAATAATAAATATCAATGTAATAACACCTTGTATTTTATTAGACCCTATAATTTAAAAAATTGTTGTTTATAAATTCGAATATTGATAAGAATATTAGATTGTGTTTTGTTTTCATTGTGAAGGTCAAATGCATCAAAAGTAATTACTTTGAATTTTTTACTATAACAAAAAAATAAGTTTTTTTTATTTGCAAAAGAACCTTTTTTACGCACTTTTAAACACTTAATCTGTAAAATTAAAAAAACTTTTTTAGACACTTTAAAAACACATATTCTTTAAAATTCGCAACAGTGAACGGTTTGTTTACTTTTAATGCATTTGACCTTCACAATGAAAACAAAACATAATCTAATATTCTTATCAATATTCGAATTTATAAACAACAATTTTTTAAATTATAGGGTCTAATAAAATACAAGGTGTTATTACATTGATATTTATTATTAATTAATTAAATATAATTATAAAATAAAAAAACCCAAAAAATAATCATTTTTCTACAGAAAATATAACACAGCACTCCCGAACACTAATATGGCGAGTTGACGCGCGCTAAACGGCCAGCCGCTAGCAACTTTAAACATTCGCCATTTGTTAACTAATTGTTTAATTGAACTGTATCTTTCGGGAAAAACTTGTTTAGACCTTAATGAACAATTTTCTCACTGGAAGTTTTTTGTTGCTCAAAATTTGTTTAACTTCCCCGCTTAGTGAAAATTTCAGTTTACGAATTTTGCAATATCTCAATAAAAAATTAATAACTTTTTTATTTATAATTAAAACAACATTTTTCTTTTTTATTCACTCGTAGGATATAATTACGCGTATTTTCGTTTTTGTTTCATTAAGAAATTCGTAAAATTGACTGAGTAATCGCGAGTTGAAGTGAAAAAAACAATTAAAATTTCGTTTTTTAGAATAACAGTTTTTCCCTTATATTTCGAAAACGGTAATAGATACAAAAAAATTTCTTAAGAAAAAAAGATGTGCAATGAAATTTCCTATAAGGATATGTACATGAGATATTTAAATTCGAAAGTCAAATTTTTAATGTCCAGGGGACTTCGTTTTCGGCCGAGAAAAATTTACGTGCCCTTCTACGATCCGGCGGCTCATATAATTACAACTTATTTTCAGACATATTTTTGCTGTTCGGGATTATTTGTCACCACCTTGTGAAGATCCTTCGTTGTGCTTAGAAATATGAACACAAAAATTTATATAAAAAATCAAAGAATTTTTAAGGATTCCAATAATAAAGACGATAACGAAGAAGGTAGCACAATGGAATTTTTTGTAGAGATAAAAGAAAGTGTTTTAATAATTAATTAGAAGTGAAAGTACTTAAGAACTTATATTATTTATAAAATTATATTCATTTTCAGGTTGAAGTTAGAACTTTATTTAACTCCTGAATTGAAAAATAAAATCACTAAACAGGAAATTAATGAGGAATTAATAGGAAATGGAACAACTTTAGACAACAACAACTTTGAAGAAGAAAACTTTGAATTTGAAGCAAACAAAAGTACCCAACAGAAGACAAGTGAAGACATTTTACCGGAGGAAAACATTTTTGCATCTGGGATGCAAATAATATTTGACGGGGAATGTAGCGTTGTGGATGATGTTGGTAAATTAACATACCCAGTTCAACATGAAACACAAAAAAATAATATGCATTTAATTGAAAATATTAGTATGCCAATGAAACCGAAAATGCGTTGAAGACCAAAAAAATTCTTCAAAAACTACAACCATGGGCCTTCCGAAAAGAGTACAAAAAAGGCAAAAAATGAAACCAACTCCTTTTATAAAAAAAATTTAGACATACAAGTACGTCAGATTTTAAAATTCTAAATCGGTGATTCACTCATCGAAAAGACCTTAAAAGGGTATAATATTCTGGAATCTGAGGTTGAAATGAGACCAGAATTAATAAGTGAGTCAATCTTAGATGAAGACGTAAATTTGTCCATAATCAAATTGTATTTAAGTGAAGAAGCATGGCTCGGAGTAGAGCAATTATACGAAATTAAGAAAAAAATAATAAGTGGAATTGTTTTACGTGTAACGATGATTTGAGGTTGCATCCTTCAATACGATGTGATTCTTGTTTGAATTGGTTTTACCAAAAATGTGCTTTTCCTCGAAAATCCATTAAAAGCGTCTACTGGTATGGTTCTCTGCGCAAAAAAATACAAATTAATATTTATTTGTTCATTTGTATTCATTTTTCTTTGATAATATTTAATGTTATCAAATTTGTTGAAGTTAATAATTGAAACAGTTATTAAAAATTAACACTTAACTGTGATATGTTTATAACAAACGATGATTCGATTCAATCGTCCACTGTCAAAATTACATATTTTTCAAACTTTTTGATCATTTATGATTATATTAGTTTCAAAATATTGCATTCATTTTGATTTAAATGGGCTGTAACGAATTAAAACTGTGATTTTAGTTTTACATGTACTTGCCTTTTCTCCCATAAAAATTAACAATTTTACACTTTCCTTACGAAAATAGGAAATTAGAGTGACAAAGTTTCGAATGAAATCATTTTTGACTGTAAGCAATGAAAAGCAATTACTAAAATAACTAATTAAAATGACCTGTAAAATGGCATTTTTGACGCGTCGCGAAAAATAAACTTTGAGTATATCAACCGCACTGACGATGAAGAAGCCTAATATCAGCGATTGGACCTTCAACATGTGAAGAGGCAGGGTTGTGCAGTGACGCGTCACTGGCGGTTTTCGACGTATAATACATTTTCGACGTAATATACTGTATAAAACGTAGAAAACTATGTATATTACATACCGACATCTTAAGGCCCTTGTATATCTCCACGTTTTTGAGTATATTCAGAATTTCTCTAATTGTGATTGGCTATTCCCATATTTACTTTATAAGAATAGCCAATCAAAATTAGAGATACCTCTCGACGTTTCTGAATATACTCAGAAACGTGGAGGTATACAAGCACCTTTACATCTATACATAACCTCACTTTTTAAATTACTATTGTAACAACGGTCAAAAACTCAAAACTGATATTTAATTCATTGATATTGATTGATTGATTCATTCATTCACATTTATTGATTTGTAAGTTGAAATTAAAAGTTGAAATTATAAACTATTTGCAAAAAATGACAACAAAATTGAAGTCTACAACTCATCCATATATCCCTTATGATAAATTGCAATTTGAACATTTGACAATAGTAGATGAATCAAATCAAAATAAATCAAATGTTGCAAAATGTTTGCACTGCAACAATATTTTGAAAAATATTGGATACAAACGTCTGTTGGGACATAGGTAAGAATAAATAATTTATAATCTTTTTTATAAACATTTTTTTCAAATTAATATTTTCATCCTGAATTCCCCTTTGTGTTAAATAAAGAATAATTACTGTTTATTTGTTAAAGGAATATTTGCAATATCGAACAAAATAAAAGTGTTTTTCAAAGTTTTGTTGCAAAGCAAGCATAATGCCACATTTTTTCCGTTTTCCAATTTTTGTAATTCAAAACATAATTCTTCCACGAATTATGTTTTGGTCGACCACCACGATTCATACTTCAAACTTCTCCCTTACTCTTATTGCTCCTGCCTGCGCAGACAAGCAGCCTGCAGAGGTGTAACCGCAGCTTAACAACAAATCTGACCTAAAGATACGAACACGTGACTATTTAAGGTTATGTAGCTTAATCTCACACCCGTGCTATATGTATAATACATTTTGAAGAAAACCAAAGAGGTATATTACGTATGTAACATACGTAGAAAACCTATGTAACTTACCTCAGGTATATTACGTGAACAACCCTGTGAAGGGGTAAATTTTTCCCTTTCCTCCTAGAAATTACAAGGAAAAGGGTAAAAAAGAAAAAAAGTATTAGTGATATTAGGGCGTACTTTTTTAAATTGAAAGCTGAGATGTTAGGCTAAGATTTGCACATAATAACATTTTTATTAAAGCAATAATAATGAATTTAAGCAACAAAAAGTGAAAAGTTATCCATTACGCCCCGGTATATCTTATAGGTCAAAAAACGGATACTGACTAATTGACTGAACTAATATGAAAAAATCAAAAAGCATATTAGCATATTAGTGCAGTCAATTAGTCAGTATCCGTTTTTTGACTTATAGGGAAGACCGGGGGGTAATAGATAACTTTTCATTTTTTGTTGCTTAAATTCGTTATTCTTGCTTTAATAAAAATTTTATCATGTGCAAATCTTAGCATAACATCGCAGCTTTCAATTAAGGGGTTACATGGGTTTAGCAGCTTCGAAAATAAATTTTTTTATTGTTTTATTAATTCCTACAACATCTCAAAAATATTGTCCCAAATGTTTAAGTCGATCGGAATAAAAATTTCGAAGATACATTCCTGAGAAGGTGTACGCTCAAAGTCAAGAAGGCTCTGTGCGTCGCAGGTAAAATCTGCGGCAGAGACTCGAGAAGCCAGAATTCGCCATAGACAGGAACAGAAGGATGCCCTGGACATTGCAGCTTCTGCAGGCAGTTTACTTTATGGCTCAGGAATCGACGATTCAATGTAAATTTTAAAAAAAAATTCACTTTTATTGGTACTCAAAACTTAAAATACGTTTTTCTCGAAACTGTGTTTCTAAAGTCGGTTGTCAAAATTTCTCGGAAACTACTCAACCGATCTTGATGAAATTTTGCATAGGCCTTCGAGATACAATTCTCGAGAACTTGGACGAAGGATTTTTTTCTTGAATCACAACTATTTAAAAAAAAATGTTGAGAAAATTTTACCAAAATTTACATTTTTTGTAAAAAGGTGCGCCAAAAATCCAACTTTCACTTCTGTTTTTTCCCTTCGTCCAATTTCTAGTTTTAGGTCTGTACTAAAAGAAAATCTTTAGTTTTTTAATTTCATATGATTCTGTTAGGAATTGTGCTGTCAACGCGGACGCACCTTTTTTCCGAGGGGTCACCGGAAATGACGTCTCCATAGCTAACTTTTTCTACCAATTTTTAACAATATTAAATGAATAACAATGGTACTTGGTACAAACTCACAGTATGCCAAGTAAATTATGTTGATCAAAAATCGAAATTACTCTGATTTACCACTTTTGAATGAATTAAAGTGGTCCATTACGCCTCTGTCTCCCCTACTTTAAAAATTTGGTTAAATTTTGACAAATAACTACTAAATTTTCAAACTCTCTTTCCATGCTTAATAGCCAGACTACGAAATATTGATGCCGTCGCAGTTTTCCCCACTTTAGTAATCAATTGACAAAAAACAGTTTAACAGAAACTAGTATACAAAGTTTCAACGTGTACACTGTCTATAATGCAAGTTTACTATCCCACATAGCACAAAAACTTCCAGGCACCTTCCAGGAAGTTTAACGTGGGAACCTTCGGAAGTTACACTTGATAACTTTATGAAAATTCTTAGGAAATATAATAATGTCTGCAGGTTAGAAGCTTCCCATGAAAATTTCCTGGTAACTTTCTGGAAGCTTTTCATAGAAACTTCCTGCAAGTTACATTATGCAAGTTATGTTATATATTTCATTATATCTTTTAGGATTTTTGGAAACTTTCTGGTAACTTCCAGGAAGTTTCTATGGGAAGCTTCCACGATGTTTCCATGGGAAGCTTCTAACCTGCGGACATTATTGTATTTCCTGGAAGTTACCAAGGGAAACTTCCTGCAAGTTTCCTGGAAGTTTTTGTGCTATGTGGGTATGATGCGGACATATTCCGGTTTTTCTGAGTTTACCTTAAGTTTATTATCGTATTTCAGTCATAAATTTAAAGAATAAGCTTACAGCAAGATAACGCGTCATGTGTGATGTATATGGGGGATTCCGCGTCAAGTGATCAAGGGGTCTTTTGGTGCAATGTTTATTTCAATAATTTTTTACTCTTAAACAATTAAACATACGAATTTGGCAAAGTACATTTTGGAAAGGTTTTTTCATGCTCTTTCGATTGGAAATAAGCATTTTGAAAAAAAAATTTTTTGACCCAAAAAAATCAAAATTAATAATAAATTTCAATTTTTGGGGCAGAAAGACCCAATTTTTTTTTTTTTTTAAACGAAAGCTGAGGTTTTTTCCTAAAAGGACATATAAATGGTAAAGTGGGACTAGAATGTTTAAACATTGAAAAGATGAGTTTTCTACTCGCCGGAGCGCTCAAATCCCGGTTTTAAGCTCCGTTTAGGAGAAAATTCTTTTTTTTAATGTTTAAACATTCTAGTCCCACTTTACCATTTATATGTCCTTTTAGGAAAAAACCTCAGCTTTCGTTTAAAAAAAAAAAAAAAAAAATTGGGTCTTTCTGCCCCAAAAATTGAAATTTATTATTAATTTGGATTTTTTTGGGTCAAAAAATTTTTTTTTTTCAAAATGCTTATTTCCAATCGAAAGAGCATGAAAAAACCTTTCCAAAATGTACTTTGTCAAATTTGTATGTTTAATTGTTTAAGAGTAAAAAATTATTGAAATAAGCATTGTACTGAAAAACACAAAAATTTAACCCCCTCCCCCTCGGAAAATATTGGACTAGGTAAAAAAATATTTTTACGAAAAATTACTATCTATGAGTACTACAAAAGCCCTAAGTTTTGCTACGATTGGAGAAAAATTTTTCTCCACCTTGATCACTTGACATGAAATGCCCCATATTTCATAAGAATTTTTGTAAATAGGAACTTTTAAAAAAATATACCATATATTGAATAATACAAATCAATAGTCAATCGCAATAATAAAAGATTAATGAATCAACAATGAATCATTAATGCATAATTAACCCTTTAAGGACGGGACGGACTCATTTCTGAGACAACTTTTGACGGTAATTTTCTCGTCGACCAAGGGTTTTAAAAAATTCAAAATAATTATTCCTTATGTCTTGGACATCGCTCTTTCAGAATCTGCACTCGAAATTTCAAAAAAACTAAAAACCAAAAAGTTACGGACATTTAAAAAAAAACGTTTTTTGAAATTTGTTTTCCAAAATGAATTTCTTTCAAAGGTAGTGAGTCCGCAGAAGTTCGTAAAACCTTTAAATATCGCGTCCAAAATGTTTAAGCTTTCAGATGGTAAAGTTTATTTGGTTAAAATTCAAGATGGCGGATAAAAAATGGCGACCAAAAGTCAATTTTTTATAATATAAAAACCTCGTGTGCGAAATTTGTAAAAAATGCTCAAATTCAGTTGAAACTATTTACTCGGGGGTTTTTGAGGTCGCTGATTACGAATCTGAACTTCGTTTTAAAAAATTCAAAATGGTGGATCCAATATGGCTGACAAATTTTTATAAAATTCATCTAATTCGATAAATATTTCTTACTTGGGGGTTTTTGGGGTTGCAGATTGCGAATCAGAACTTCGTTTAAAAAAAATCAAAATGGCGGATCCAATATGGCGGACGAATTTTCGATAAATTGGTCGAATTTGATTAATATTTCTTACTTGGGGGTTTTTGGGGTCGCTAATTGCGAATCTGAACTTCATTTTAAAAAATTCAAAATTTTATTTTCATTTTGTTATTACTTTGAAGCAAATAAAGATAATTAAGTGAATTTTTTTTAATTAAAGCTTAAAGTCTATATTTCAAGCATTAAATAAAGCGATTGCTAAAAAATTAAAATTTATAATTGTTATTAACAATTCTTTTAAACAATTGCAAATTGAAGAATGTTCTCAATGTTTTTGAATTATTAAATTACGATGTATTGATGAGCAAAACTCCAAGGATTTATTTTAAAAAAAGCTAAATCAGTACCCAGTGTGCACGTACTATAACTGTTCTAGACCAAAAAAAGAACAGTGTTCTAGAATAAGTGTTACAATTTTATTATAGAACAGTTCTAGAGCTTTGTTCTAAATTTGTTCTGGAACAATTGTTCTGTATTTGTTCTATAACAGACATGTAACATTTGTTCCAAATTAGTTATAGAATTTTGATGTAACATTGTTCCTACAGTGTTCTAGAACACTGTTACAAAAATTTAATATAACTGTTCTTTCACTATAAACTCGTGTTTATTTTCACTACACGGAAAAATGTTATTATTAAATTTTATAAAAGTATTTTACAAGTGTAGGACAAAATGCGACAAAGGAAAATTTTGTTATCAACAAAACTTACACAGTAAATCTTATTTTAAGATCGGTCTTAAATTCAGCACTGTCTGCTATAATGTTAAAGGATACAAAAATGTTGTATCTTAATTTAAGGCTGCTTTCCTGCTTTAAAATAAGACTTTCTTTTTACTGTAAAATTTTAACAAAACGTACCTATATAAAATTTAGTAAAGTTATATTAAAATTTGTTAAAAGTTTTCGATATTTGATATAACTTTACTAAATAAAGTATAATTTTTATTAAAGTTTAATACTTCTAATATAATAACTTTCTTTCCGTGTATAGTGCAGCCGCGTTTTTGCATGAATTACAAAAAATCTTTTGAATTTAGATACTTAAAAACTTTTAAAAACATTATTCACCAAGAATAACATCAAATATTTAATTAATTTATTATCAATTATTAATTAATAGGTATATCATAAAAATACAATAATAAATTATTAATATTAACTAATTAATTAAAATTTGTTATTATTTGTAGTATAATTATATATTATTCTTTGAAATAAAAAAAAATAAAATATATATATATATATATATATATGGGCCCGATTGTGGGCCCACGATCGGACAAGGCTTAAAACATGTTAATTTAGTGCAATATTCTTACAAAAAATTTGAAAAAAATTCATTGAAACATACATTGTTGAAAATGAAATTTTATTTAAAAAATTTTAAAAAATATTTTTATTAAAAACTACGTGTGAAAACAAAACTTTTCATTATAAAAACGTCCAATTTGATCAATTTTTGATGCAAAAGCAAAATAATTTCCGATTTGGCCTAGAGTGCCTCATATATAGTTATTTTTTTAATAAGTATGTTACATTTTAATTTATAATTTTAGCGCTGCACATAACGGTCCCTCAATTCAAAAGGAAGTTGAAGTAAAATAACTTTCAAGCTTGCGTGGCTATGCGGTATGCGTATTCGACTTGTGTCCTCTAGGTCTAGGTTTCGATCCCCCGTGCGTGCGGAATTTTTCATTCTTAGTTTTAAGTGTTCTGTGTATAATTCTGAATATTGTTATATAAAGTATAAGTTCAAATAATTATTAACAATTATAATAATAATTTAGTCATTAATTTAAATAAATAAGATAGTCTGTTTAAATTATTAAAGAAAATAAATTTTTTTTTAAACTTATTGCAAAAAAAGATATTCTATTAATTATTCATATTTTTATTTATACTTATAAACATTTATTTGTTCTATGCAACTATTAAATTTCTGCTTGGGTATTATTTATAATAAATCGTTTTTGTTATAGAATTGTTATATATTTGTTCTAAAACAATGTTCTAGTTTTGTTCTAGAATTGTTACAGACTTTTGTTCCTATTTTGTGCCTCCAGGGGGACGACATTTTGACCTGCCTGTTCCTCACTAGTTATAGAACTTGTTCTTTTTTGTTCTGGAATAGTTACAGAATTATTCTGTAACTTTGCACACTGGGTAACCTCCAATATTATAAAAATTGTGTAAATTTTTCTGACAAAATACAGACAAAATTCTACTCGAGTAACTGGAAAAAGATAGAATTGCAAACGAATAAATATGATCGTCTTTGGTTTGCTTAAAACTTCACGCTTTCAAGCGGATTTTTAAGATCGTAAGGTGTCCATTCACGGCAAATTTTTTTACGGAATTTGTTTTTTACGGAAAAACAAAAGACGGTTGACTCTTAATTTCAGAAAAATTGTGAAAAAAGCTTTAAAGTCTATTCTTGTTAATTATTTTTTAAATTATACATCTTTTTATTAATACGCGGTAAATTCTAATCAATGAAAATACAGAAAAAGAAATGTGCACAAAAAATTCAAGGTTAGTTAAAATTTTATTTTTATTAAATATTCTTATTTTGAATAAAGTACAGAATAATTTTTATTAATTATTAAAATAATTAAATTAAATAAATCAAATTAAAATGAAATGAAAAATATTAATAAAATAATGAATAAAATAAAATAATTACAATAATTATTTATTTAATATTCTTCAAGCAAAAAACATTTTTCTCTTATTGTAATTTATTTATTTAAATTTAAAAAATTGTGCAAGTATTAAATTATTATTTGAATTTTTTTAAATTGATTATTTTTAAAGATTAAAAATACAACAAAATTTTTCTTTTTTCAAATTATTTAAAAGTAAATTTTTTTTCAATGTCATTTTATTGAAAATTTTTTTTTACTTGTTCTAATTTGTAATTTTTTTCCCAATTAAATTCGCAATTTTACGAATTTAATTTTTAGTCACAATCATTAAGAAATTTGTATAGACGTTTCTATAAAATATGGACCCATTTTGAATTTTTTTTTCATTATCTATATGGTTTGATACATCAAATTATCAAATTATTTGGAAAACCTGGAAATGTCAGGGAATTTTATTTTGCATGGAAAAGTCAGGGAAAAATGAGAAAACACCTAGAAAATAATTTTTTTTAAATTAGGTTAATTTTTGGCGAATTTTACAATGAAAAAGTAGCCTTTGGTACTTGTTCCGCTGCACTCTCTATAATTGAATCAGTAAAATTTAACTGATTTTCTCTAACTCTATTCTCGTGATTTAAATCAGTGAAATCTCACTGTGGATCAATTAAAAAAGATTGAAATTTTAATGATTAATTTTCGAACTGAAAAACGTGAATAAAATAGAATATGACTTTTTTTAAAATTCAATTACTTATCAATTATTAAATTAAAATACTTTGAAAATCCTATTTGTTATAATTTATTTACTTTATTTAAATTAGTGACTGATTTTTTATTATCCATTAAATTATTTTAAATTAATTAAAATTTGGAGAGCAGTATAAATATCTATGAAAATTGAAATAAAAAGCGATATTTTAAAAGCAAATTGAAACAATAGAATTTTTTTAATTAGGTAAAAACATAAAGATCCTAAAGTTTTGAACGTTCAAATGAATGAAATTTATTTATTTCTTCTATAAATTAAATTTTTATTGCAATTATTTTGCGTCACTATTCAAAAAAATTAATTACTGAAACATAAAACTGCAGTTTTAAAGTTTTTCCTGATTAGTAATTTATAAAAAAATTTTGTGAACACGATAACTCGAAGAGGTTTCAAAGAATTCGGCTGAAAATTGCTAGGCATATTTATCATAAAAATAGCTCGATATGGATTGATGGACATTAAAATATCTTTAAAAAATCCTTTTTTACTTTAAAAAAAAAAATTTTTTAATTGAATCATGAAATTAATATATAATAAAATCTTATTCTTTGCATCAAGACGAATCGATTGGTATATGTAAAGTATATATTGTTTTTGAATTTATAGAATTAAACATAATTAAAACCAAAAATTCGCACTTTTATTAGAAATTTATTTCCTTCTTAAAAATGATGATGCCTTATAATAAAATGTTACTCTTGACTTAAAAACAAACTAAAATTCTTTATTTCATCAAGACGAATCGATTGATGTATAAAAATAATATATTTTATTAGCATTAAGGGCATTTGAACCACTATGACGTCACAATGTGTGAAAAGCATAAGTTTTAAAATTGTGACGTCATAATTGTTCAAATGCCCTTAATAGAATTAAATAAAATGAAAAAATTCACTTTATTATTAAAATTTTTTTCTTTTTTTTTAAATTGTATTATGGTACAATAAAATTTTATTTGTTTATTTATAAGAAATGAATTTAAATTTTTAAATTTAAAAAAAAAAAAAAATATATTTTATAGATTTTGTAAAGTCAATCAATCCATTTCGGGATATTTTTATGATAAATATGCCTAGCAATTTTTAGCCGAATTCGTTAAAACCTCTTCGAGTTATAGTTTGCTTATCGTGAAGAGAAAGCAAAATGTTCATGTAATGAACATCTTAATTCACAACTTGTTTAGGAAAGTTGCGGTGCTGTGTGCGTTTACAAGGAACCGACAAAGTGGCCTTTTTATTTTTTTCTTAAGAAGCAATTAAATTAAACGCTCAAATTACAGATAAATTAATGAAACTGCATAATTTGATGCATCAAACCATATAGATAATGAAAAAAAAATTTCAAAATAGGTCCATATTTTAGAGGAACGTCTATGCAAATTTCTTAATGATTGTGACTAAAAATTAAATTCGTAAAATTGCGAATTTAATTGGAAAAAAAATTACAAATTAGAAAAAGTAAAAAAAAAATTTTCAATAAAATGACATTGAAAAAAAATTTACTTTTGAATAATTTGAAAAAAGAAAAATTTTGTTGTATTTTTAATCTTTAAAAATAATCAATTTAAAAAAAATTCAAATAATAATTTAATACTTGCACAATTTTTTAAATTTAAATAAATAAATTACAATAAGAGAAAAATGTTTTGCTTGAAGAATATTAAATAAATAATTATTGTAATTATTTTATTTTATTCATTATTTTATTAATATTTTTCATTTCATTTTAATTTGATTTATTTAATTTAATTATTTTAATAATTAATAAAAATTATTCTGTACTTTATTCAAAATAAGAATATTTAATGAAAATAAAATTTTAACTAACCTTGAATTTTTTGTGCACATTTCTTTTTCTGTATTTTCATTGATTAGAATTTACCGCGTATTAATAAAAAGATGTATAATTTAAAAAATAATTAACAAGAATAGACTTTAAAGCTTTTTTCACAATTTCCCTGAAATTCAGATTCAACCGTCTTTTGTTTTTCCGTGAAAAAAAATTCCGTAAAAAAAATTTCTGTGAATTGACACCTTACGGATTTAAAGTCGATTTTCGCCTGCATTTTGGCAAAAAAATCTACATAATTTCTATAATATTGGAGGTTACTGATTCTACAATTTTTAAAATTAATCCTTGGAGTTTAGCTCATCAATACATCGTAAGTTAATCATTCAAAAACATTGAGAACATTCTTCAATTTGCAATTGTTTAAAAGAATCGTTAATAACAATTATAAATTTTAATTTTTTAGCAATCGCTTTATTTAATCTTAAAGTATAGACTTTAAGCTTTAATTTAAAAAAATTCACTTAATTATCTTTATTTGCTTCAAAGTAATAACAAAATAAAAATAAAATGATTACCCAAAACTTCAACATCTCATTACTTTCCGCCTAAAATAGTTCAGATTCGTAATCAGCACCCCAAAAACCCCCGAGTAAATAGTTTCAGCTGAATTTGAGCATTTTTTACAAATTTCGCACACGAGGTTTTTATATTATAAAAAATTTATCCGCCATCTTGATTCTGAAAGAGCGATGTCCAAGACATAAGGAATAATTATTCTGAATTTTTTAAAACCCTTGGTCAACGAGAAAATTACCGCCAAAAGTTGTCTCAGAAATGTGTCCGTCCCGTCCTTAAAGGGTTAATGGATCAACTATAAATAAACAAGAATTATTAATGAATAAATAAGGGATGATTAATGAATCAATAAGTGATAATTAATAAATAAACTAGAAATCAACAAGAATCAATAATACACTATTAATAAATCGGATATAAATCATTAATGATGGTGATTTCAGTTGCGTACTTATTATTGGATCCTTTTTTCGTCTTGATACAGCCTGATCTCAAAATTGTTAGTGTATAACCAAGACCCCGGTGTATATATATAAAATATATAAAAATACATTTTCTAAAAATCTGAAAAAATATTTTACAAGGAAAACTCTTAAGTAATGAAAAAAATTGTATAATGGAAATATTAATAGGAAAATTAATATTGTACTCTTATCTTTGTATTTAAAAAAATTAATACCTTAATGTTAACGTAAGATTACATGCAAGGTTGCTGTAAACTTACAACAAGACCACAGCGTATAGTAAAAGGTGAACGTAAGCTAACACTTTATAAGATGGTAGCAAACTTACACCGGAATTCATCGATCAATAATAAATCATTAATGAATCAACTATGTATCAATAACACAGGCCTACAAATTTCAGACCCAGAAACAGGATAAGTCATTTCCGATGTAATTTATCACCCTGAATCCAAAACTGACAGCGAAATTGCTCTATCACGTCAGGATTCTGAGATATTCTAACCTAAAAGAGTGAAAAAGGCCATTTTTAGCAACATTCGACTCTGAATAAAATCTACAAAAAAAATTTTTTATCATTGGAACAAATTTTAAAAGAAAGTACAATTAATCACCTTTCAAAATATTCTACACCCAATCCGTTCCCTCTTTTTTCACTATGGTACAACAATTTAAAGTTTCGGTTACACGACCTAAAAACTGAAGAAAGGAAAAATATAATAATTGGAAAGTACTTTAACTTAAGCATCTCATTCTTAATATTTTGGGATCGTTGATTAGAAAACCGATGTTGGATTTTAAAATTCAAAAAGGCGGATCCAATATGGCGGCTGTCAAAATAAAAAATTGATCGGATTCGCTTGAAACTTTTTACTCGGGGGTTTTTGAGGTCGCTTATTACGAATCCGATGTCAGATTTTCGAAATTCAAAATGGCAGATGTAATATGGCGACATATTTTTAAAAAATTTAACGGATTCGCTTGAAACTCTTCACTTGGGTGTTTTTGAGGTCGCATATTACGAATCTGATGTCACATTTTCGAAATTTAAAATGGTGGATCAAATATGGTATTTAGTTTTTGTAAAAAAAACTAAATGTTTTATTTTTCTTTATGAACATTTACCCTTTGTTTATTTCTGGATCTGTAAATACATCTTTTCTCAATTTAGATATCGATAGGTGTGGAAATTATTTTTTCAAGCAATCAAAAGTGATTCTGTTTTACATTCTAATAAACGAAAGCCACTACGAAAATCCTTTGAAGAAAAACTTGTACAGTTCCATAAAGAAAAATAAAACTTGATTTTCTTCTTTAAAAGAGTGTATGAATCATGCCCTAAATGTTCGAATTTCATGTTTCTCGAGTTTACTAACATCTTTCAATTAAATAGACTACAAAATTTGGTAATAAATGACCGGACAAAAAACAGCCTAAAAATTAAAAGTTCCCTTTTTTAAAAATTCGACATCGGATTCGTAATTAGCAAACAAAAAAAACCCCGAAAGAAATGAATTATAAGCAATTTAGATAAATTTTTATAGAGTACCCACCATATTAGATTCGATATGTCGTCATATTTGATCCACCATTTTAAATTTCGAAAATGTGACATCAGATTCGTAATTTGCGACCTCAAAAACACCCAAGTAAAGAGTTTCAAGCGAATCCGTTAAATTTTTTAAAAATATGTCGCCATATTAGGGTCAGCCGGGGTAAATCCGAACGCTTTTAGTAAGTTTCAACAATAACATAAGTTTTTTTTTAAAAGACAATACTTCCGGTATTCTGGTGCATGAAGTTGTTGCTTTACTTCCATAGAATAATTTTATGGGGTAGCAAAAATTTTTGATAAATTACAATCGCAGAAAAATTAGCGTTCGTATTTACCCCGATACTTTGCAACTTTCCTAAAATACCGGGGTAAATACGAACGCCACTGTATTTCAGAAAAATTTTAGGGAAAATAAATTTAAAGTATTGCAATTGTTAAACTTATATAAAAACTCAAGAAAAATACGATAATAAACCTATTACGTAATAATGCATCATATATAAATAAAAAAATCAAACAGGTTAAAAATTAAAATGCATTACACAATTGAAACCTTCAATAACTTTATCAAATCATAACGGATTTTTGCAAAACTTGGTACAGAAAGTATTTTGGAGTGATTGAATGTAAATACAAAAATAAAAGTCAAATTTTTTAAATTCAAAATGGCGGATTCAATATAGCAGACTTTCCTAAAACTTATTTTTAAAAGTGATCAAATTTGTTTGAATCTTGCTACTTGGGGGTTTTCGGGGTCGCTGAATACGAATTTGAAGTCAGATTTTTAAAATTCAAAATGGCGGATCCAATATGGCGGACAAAAATAAAAAAATTTATTGGATTCGCTCGAAAATCGTTACTTGGTGGTTTTCGGGGTCGCTGATGACGAATTGGGCATCAGAGCTTCATCGTTCAGAATTGCGGGTACAATATGATACACAAATTTCATAAAAATTCCTTCAGTTTTAGAAATTTTAATCCGCTTCTTTTAATTTTTAAGTGATTTTTTAAATTTTGAGAAACTGACTTCAAATTCGTAATCAGCAACCCTGAAAACCCCCGAGTAACGATTTTCGAGCGAATCCGATGAATTTTTTAATTTTCGTCCGCCATATTGGATACGCCATTTTGAATTTTGAAAAAATGACTTCAAATTGGTAATCAGTGACCCCAAAAACCCCTGAATACTAAATTTTATTAAGATCCTGAAAAACTTTTTTTAACAAACCATTTGGCAAAAAAAGTGGAACACTCCTGCGAGAGAACAAAGATTAAGTTTTTGCTTATTAATTACTAACGAGGATACATATAGAAAGAAAAATTTTTTTCTATGTACTTTTATAATGTTAAAATAATAGTGTAATCAAATAAAAACAATTATGTGTGGCTCTGATATAAGAAAAAATTATTGAAAATACCGTTCGGATTTACCCCGGTTTTCCAATTTTCCGGGGTAAATACGAACGGTCTGATAATATTAATAAAAGTTAACAGAAGGCAAAAATCAAAAATAGTTTCTGTTCTAGTATTCATAACAAACAATTATAAATAATAAAATGAATTTTTAGCTTCTTTTTCTTCAAATACGAGACAAAGTACTGAAAGAGTGTCATCTTTGATTTTTAATCATTTTTGCAATACTCGTTATCTTTGTTTATGCTGTTGCTAATTAACAAACGGAAACTGGGATAATACTTAGAATGTCTTGAAGAGGATCTGAGGTAAAAATTCTCATGTCCAACTTATTTTTAAAAATTTTAGTTAAGCTGAAATAATTAGCGTTCGGATTTACCCCGGCTGACCCTACATCCGCCATTTTGAATTTCGAAAATCTGACATCGGATTCGTAATAAGCGACCTCAAAAACCTCCGAGTAAAAAGTTTCAAGCGAATCCGATCAATTTTTTATTTTGACAGCCGCCATATTGGATCCGCCTTTTTGAATTTTAAAATCCAACATCGGTTTTCTAATCAACGATCCCAAAATATTAAGAATGAGATGCTTAAGTTAAAGTACTTTCCAATTATTATATTTTTCCTTTCTTCATTTTTTAGGTCGTGTAACCGAAACTTTAAATTGTTGTACCATAGTGAAAAAAGAGGGAACGGATTGGGTGTAGAATATTTTGAAAGGTGATTAATTGTACTTTCTTTTAAAATTTGTTCCAATGATAAAAAATTTTTTTTGTAGATTTTATTCAGAGTCGAATGTTGCTAAAAATGGCCTTTTTCACTCTTTTAGGTTAGAATATCTCAGAATCCTGACGTGATAGAGCAATTTCGCTGTCAGTTTTGGATTCAGGGTGATAAATTACATCGGAAATGACTTATCCTGTTTCTGGGTTTGACAAAATTCTAAATTTTGTAGGCCTGTGTAATGAATCAACAAGAAATCAACAATGAATCAGTAATGAATTAACAATGAATCATTGATAGAGTAATAATGAATCAACAATGAATTAATAATTAATCATCAATAAATCATTAATGAATCAATAATTAATCATTAATGAATCAATAATTAATTATTAATTAATCAACAACGAATTAATAATGATTTATTAATAAATCAACAATGAATCATTAATGAATGAATAATAATAAATCAATATTAAATCAATAATAAATTATTTAGGAATCAGTAATGAACAGCAAGGAATTAATTATGAATTAATAATAATAAAATCACTGTAACCTTACACCTTAATGTCAAGGTAAATAAATAATTAAATGTTAACTATTTTACTTGCTTATCATGAACTTAATGTAAATACATCCAAATTCATGCATTACATTTTGTAATGGTAAAGTACGTTTCAACGAAACTAACTGAAATTCTAAAAAATGTTGATACCACGTGTATTCAATTAATTTTAGACTGGAAATTAATCTAAAATGTTAAAAATCATTGACTACTTTTTTTATTATATTGGTGGTATACAATGTAATAGCTTCCTTTTAAAAAGACTAGATTATCTATTGTGATGGAGGCCAAGAAAACAGCAAACGTGAAAGTCATAGAAAACCCATTCTATATGCATAAAAAAATCCACGATTCACGTAAATAAATACCGTTAAAGCAGAAATATGTGCAGGCACAACTAAGAATACTTTTAAAATGACAAATTATACTAGTTGACTTAACTAGAAGAGTTATTCTTTGACAATATTAGATTCGTGGTATTGACAAGAGGAGCATGTTGAATTGAATGGGAAATAATCTGAAACAGTTTAATCCCTCTCGGATTAAATCAACACCAGAAAGGAATTAAATAATCTATTTTGCTTTTATTTTTATCTAAGAATGAAATTTAATTTAAAATCTAAACCAAGTCAATGATTTATCAAAGAAAATCAAAGTGAATCTAAATCTAAGACTAACTATGGTCAAAGTCAAAGACTGAAACTTTGGCTTGAACTATGACTAGGACTTTGACTAAGCCTTTGACTTTCACCATGGCTAAGACTTTGATCATGACTAAGACTTGGACTGTGACCATGACTTTGGAGGAGACTTAGACTAAGACTTGAACGTTTACTTGACAAAGACTTTGCTTATCACTTTGACTAAGACTAAGACTCGCTTTGCCTTTTTTTGACAAATCGTTGGCTGGGTAATTAGTTAGTTGATACATTAATGATTTATGGATGATTCATTAATAATCATTATTGACTTGTATTTTAAAATATATCAGGATATTTTACTTTAAGAAGTTCCTTTTTGTAGGAACTATAAAATATTTAATATTATAACATTTTTTTTAGCTTTTCAATATTTAACATTAATTCATTGTTGATTTATTAATTTTTCGAAGTTGATTTATTTATGATTCATTATTAATTAATTAATAGTTTTATTATTAATTTATTAATAATTCATTTTTTATTCATTCTTGATTCATTAATGATTTGTCTTATACAAATATCCTACTAATACGAGAATTTTCAAAGCCTAAGCGCTTGACTAACATTTTAGTTTCACAAGAATTGACAACTTTTTTCTATAAGATAAAGATTAGAATATTTTTTTTAAATGTTAATACAACTTTGTCAATGAGGCCGTCCATAAATTACATCAATTTTTTTTTTGAAAATTTACCCCCCCCTCGTCCTGGTAAGATATTTTACATACATTAGCGCAATTTTAGTTTTAATTAGCTTAGCTAATTTGGATTATAACCTTTTTAAAGAAGTTTTTTAATATGATGACTCGTATCTTAACATGGTTTTTTAAAATTTTGGTCTTCACTGCGGTATTTATCTTAATTTTAAAAATCGTACTTTTAATATGTTAACAACTTCTTAATTTACACCTTCAGACTCCATCCCAATTGTTCGATTAAAGTACCCTGAACTCATAACAATTATTATCTAAATAATTGCCGAGAAGAACCAGAGATATAAATGTTAGAGTCATTGATTACGTAGTTGTAGATGTAAAAAATGTCGATATTTCGTCAAAATTTCATAATAAAACCACTCAAAATTTTTTAATAAGTTTAATTTCTATTCTTTACCTTCAAATGACACAATAAAATTGTTCCTAATCATTAATCTTGTACAAAAATAATTTATTCATAAGAAAATCGTCTTTTTAAAAAAGGGCCCATTTTGTCGGTTTTTCGTATTTTCAAACAGAAAGAGGAGGGGGTGGGGTGGTTTTCAAAATTTAAAACCTATTAGTTTTTCATCTTTATGGTGCCCTGGACTGACAACAATTATTATCTGAATAACTTCCCAGAAGAACCAGAGATATTGATGTTAGAGTCTTTGCTTACGTAGTCGTAGAAGTGAAAATTTCGATATTTCGGCAAATTATTCATAATAGAGACTTTTAAAAAATGTTAAATAAGTTTAATTTATATTCTTTATCTTCAAATGACACAATAAAATCGTTTCCAATAGTAAACCTTGTAAAAAATGGTTTATTAATAAGAAAATTGTCTTTTTTAGAAAATAGCTCATTTTGTCGGTTTTATGTATTTTCAAAATTAAGGGGGGGGTGGTTTTAAAAATTTGAAACCTATTGGTTTTTCATCTTTAAGGTGCCCTGGACTGAAAACAATTATTATCTGAATAACTTCCCAGAAGAACCAGAGATATCACAATTAATAGGTATCACAATCTTTAACTCCGTTTTTCTCGAAATGAGGTATTTGTCACTATAAACTTTGAAATTCTGTAACTCATCGAATTTTTTACCAAAAAAGTTGTATGACCACTCAAAATTTTCGTAATTTTGCAAGGAATTCGCCCATATAGATAAGTTCAATAGTGCCAAAATGGGCCCTTTTCATGTGGACTTCCACATACATATATATTACTGAGCTTACTGCTTGGCGGACAGGTAGAGAGTACCGATAGTGCACTCATTGCTGCGCATCACGTGAGTTCTCTCACCTCACGCTACACCTTTTGAGGGTTCAGCGATCTATAATACTTGGTGGCTCGTACAATTTCTTCACTTCGCCGTCGACCAGACTCGGGGCTTGCTCCGAGGCAGATCGACAGCAACTCTCTCTTCTCTTTTCCCCTTTTTACCTTTCGATCTAACGCCGAGACTAAGGTACGACTCTCCCAAGGTATGAGATCTTCCTTTCTTACCTGGTGCAAGCCGGCGGTATCTTAGGTACAACTGGGGCTGCTTGCTTGTACTTCCTAGAAGGAGATGTACTCAAGACTCAGGTACAACTGGGCAGTAGTAACACCCTTCGCCTCTCCGTTTCTCTCTTTTCACCTGTCATTGCTCTTGGTCTAAGCAAGAGTACAACCGTGTTAGACCAAGGCAATATTCTATATGAGAATGTGAACCAACCCTATGAAGAAGAGGTACATCTCGACCTTCACAGAGTTGATGCAACAGGTAGATTCTTCGACCCATGGTACAAATCAACCTAGCGTGCACGACCCTAGTTATCGTCTGTACCGTTGTTAAATTTTATTTTTCTTTAAAATATTTAATTCCACTTGTTTTTACTAAAAAAAAATTGAAAAATATTTTTAAAAAAAGAAAAGTAAAATTTTTTTTTCAAAAACGGTTTTAAATAAATTTTTTGTCGTCAGACTGTTGCAATACGATTTTTAATCTGCAATACCGACTGTGGGTAGGCAACCGGCACCACCCACCATAAGTAAATGTTGATCACGTAAAAATGGTGAGGTAGAAATTTAAAAATTTCAAAAATACGCGCCATAATGGACCGCAGTGCTGGTGGCGGCCTCGCGAACTTATTTCGATACAGAATAGAAAAAAAATATTTTTGGTCGATTTTAAGAAGTCGACTAAAATATCACGTGGAATTGCCCATATATAACACGCATGAATTAGTAAGACATAAACAAATTATATAAGTTATGTTTTTTGCTTCTGGTAGTCAATAATTTAACCACATGCTGCGCTGGAGTTCCTTTCGGTATTTTTTACCCACTATTCAGGTACCGAAATCTGTCCCACTTTCAATACAAAATTTGCATAGTCGTTCGGTCTCCTTATACTACTTCATGATTTTAGGGTTAAAATGGTACAGGAAAAAAATATAACCTACATTAATAATTCAAATTTAAAGGGACCAAAGTTGGGGGTAGTCCCTCCCCTTAAAATAAAGAAGTTTGGGAATATTAGCATAAATTATTATTAATACTATATAACCTTAATGACTTTGACGTCAGGCTACGATTGCTACTCATGATAGTAGTGACGTGCCTTAAAGCAATTTTTAAAAGTAAAAGCTGCAATAATTACTATTAGTAATTTTCAGTACAAGAAATAGTAATATTTGGGTTGCTCTACAACCGAAGGAAGAAAATAAAGACAATTTTGGCACAACATTTTTTTACGTCAGGTTTCAAAAAGTAGATAAAATTCATGTTAAAAGTATTATCATAGTTATCGCAAAGTGTCCAGTCAAAAAAATGCAAATTGTAAATTTTACAGATTAAGCACATGTGTATTCTGTCAGAAAACTCAGAATTTTATCATTTTTCGTCTAAAAAATTGAAAAACAACGCTTAATAACAATATTTAGCATACTAAATGTCGTAGAACCTCGAGGAAACTGAGGACAAAATTCAAGATAATATTTTTTAAATAAAATATAATGTAATGTAACAATTAATAAATTCTTTGTAATGTACAACTATTTGAAATTATTATCCAAGTGTAAATTTGTATTTAAACTACAGTTGACATTAAAAATAATTTTATTTGTTGCAAAATTACTTCATGCAAAGTGCATTTTAGAATGAATAGTAATTTTTAATTTATTACTATTCCATACACAGAATGAAAATGTAGGTATATTAAATTTCTAAAAGTATTTTACAATTTCGGGAAAAAGTGCAACAAACCGAAATTTGGATATAAAGAATACTAACCTTCATAAAAACTCATATGAAATTGAGTAAAGGTATATTAAAATTTAATTAAAATTCTTGATATTTAATATAATTATACTAAACTCTACAGAATTTTTTTAAAGTTTGGTATTTTCTATATCAGAATTTCGGTTTGTTCAGGGTATCTAACGATCAGGGAAAAGTCAGAAAATTTTTTTGGTCAGGGAACAGTCCAAAAAATTTCTATAAAAGTCAGGGAAATTTCTAAAACTTTATACAAAAATTAAAATTTCTTGTCAATAAAATTTTTTTTAATCTAACAAAACTTAGAAGATTTTTATTATTGTTTGTTTCAATCATTAGATATTAATTTACTGTTAAATATGTCAGTTACCATATTTTTGGCGCAATAAAGCAGAAATAAAATTATTAAAAAGTCAGAAAAAAGTCAGAGAAAAATTTATTTTTAAATAAAACGGATCAATATTTGGGAAATTGAAAATTGAATATTAATTATAAAAAACTAATGTGAATTTTCAAAATATAAAAAAATAAAATTCAACATTGGAAAGAGCACGAGAAAGCCTTTCAGAAACATTCTCAACAAAATTTTTCCCATTACAAGTATGTACAGAAAAATTGAAAAAGTAGACGGGGTATAGCAAAAGTAGTGAAATTGCACCGCCTCCACCCTCTCCAAATTTTTAAAAAAGTCAAAACAATATTTTTAGAGCACATTACTACTTGACAGAACAATAAATTCCCCGAGTTTTAATTTTTTTAAGTTGAAAATTTAACTTACGACATTGCACGTAAAATGATGTCTCGGAACGTGTAGGAAAAATTGATGCAGTTATCAATCGTGTTGATTCCCTTGAATCGGAGGTTGAGGGTATCAAAGATAATATTTACTCTCTTAACCCTTTAAGGACCAAATGTACAAAAATTTTACCTGAACTTCGACAGAACTTTTTAGATTAATAAAGAAGTGATAAACATTTTGAAATATACTTTTCTTAAAGCTCTGTAACCGCTCTTTCGAATGCCGCAATAAAAAATATGATAAATTCATAAATAAACAAAATACATACAATTATTTAATAAAAAAACACGATTTTTAAAAAGACTTTTCTTTAGAAATCAATTTTTTGTAATTTATGGCAAAGAAATACATCTCAAAAGAATAAATATCGCGTCAAAAAAAACCAGGTGCACATTTTTTCAAATCTTTATTTTTTGGGATTTTTGGGATCGCTGATTACGAATATGATAGTAGTTTTTAAAAATTCAAAATGGCGGATTGAATATGACGGGCACATTTTTCAAACTTCTTTGAATTCACTTGAAACTGGTTACTTAGGGGTTTTTGGGGTCGCTGATTACGAATATGATAGTAGTTTTCTAAAATTCAAAATGGCGGATTCAATATAGCTGACATTTTATCAAAATTTCAACGGATTCACTTGAATCTGGTTACTCGGGGTTTTTTGGGATCGCTGATCATGTTTTGCAAAATGTCTCTACTAGTAATGACGTTACCAACTCTCACCGCGTGGAGGTATACGTAGATTTTGGAGTCTTATTTTTGTTATTTTATTCTTTTTTTCTCAATATAGTTGTCTATTTTTAAAATCACTTTTCATGATTAAATTCAAAACATTTTTTGCAAAAGTATGATTTGCACATATTGCAATGAAAGAATGTTCTCATATCACAATCTGAAAATGCTTTAGGCAATGCAGTTGACAAACAAGACAAGAAACAATGCAAAAAATAATATGCGACCCTAAAAACCCCCGAGTAACCAGTTTCATGGGAATCAGAAGAAGATTTGAAAAATGTGTCCGACATATTGGATCCGCCATTTTGAATTTTTGAAAACTACTATCATATTCGTAATCAGCGACCCAAAAAACCCCTGTGTAACCAGTTTCAAGTGAGTTTGATAATGATTTGAAAAAATGTGCACCTGGTGTATATTATTTATTAAAAAGTCAACTTTGAACGCCATTTTTAATCCGCTATTTTTTTCTATCTTTGAGATGTATTTATTTGCCATAAATTATAAAAAAGTTTGATTTCTAAAGAAAAATCTTTAAAAAATCGTGTTTTTTTGTTAATTCATTGTATGTAATTTGTTTATTTATGAATTTACAATATTTTTTGCGGCATTCGAAAGAGCGGTTTCAGAGCTTTAAAAAATGTATATTTCATCATTTTTATCACTTCGTTTTCATTCATAAAATTCTGTCGAAGTTCATTTTTGTACATTTGGTCCTTAAAGGGTTAATCAAAAAGTTGATAATTACTCTAACCAAATAATATCAGATTGTTTAAGAGAATTAAGTAATCGCACCTCTCGTGCATCAAATATAGTTTTCTTCAGTGTGCCTGAAAAAATTGTGAATGCTAATGATTCAAATACCTTATCTGATTTGTACTTAATTACTGAGTTTCTAAATTTTTTGTTTCTTGCGAATGCTCCCAAATTTAATTTATTGTTTCGTCTTGGTAAACATCAACAGATGTCACCACGGCCTCGGCCACTGAGAGTAATTTCGAGTGTTGGTAATGGTTTAAGCGATGTTATTACGCCTTGTGGTGGTATTTGTGATCTCGGAACAAGTGTAATCCCTTCTACCAGCCAAATAGTTTCTGACAAAAGTAAAGCCTCTCATACTGTACGTTTTGTCGACATTTCAATTTATTATCGAAATGTGAGAGGCTTACGTACTAAATTATTTTCTTTACATGAAACTTTTAATATTTCTTGTTATAAAATAATTATTTTTACAGAAACTTGTCTTACACCTGCCTTTTGTTCTCTTAAACTAGGCTTATGTAATTATGATGTTTTTTGGTGTGATAGGAATGCTCAAACTAGCGTCTTTTTACGAGGAGGTGGTGTTATAGTCGCTTGTGACCCCTCACTATGTGCCTCGCGATTACCAAGCAGTGTACTTACTGTTGAACATATTTTTATTAAATGTTCTAAAAATGCTGTTACATATATTATGGAAACATTTTACGTTCCTCCGAACTCTAAATTGGATATTTATTTAAAAGTGTGATCGATACTTGAGGAACTATATACTTTATATCCTAATACAGTTTTTTCTTTCTTGGAAGATTTCAACTTACTTAATGTTTTATGAAAAAAGGACTTCTCTGACGAACCATCATGTGTTCTAAATGTAAATTCTACGCGACTTTATAAAGAAATTGCTACATCATTGTCCAATTGCATTGATTTTATGGGTCTTTCACAGATGAATAGTTTTGTTAATTTTTATAGGACTGTCTTAGCTTTAATCTTTTACAGCTTGTTAAGTTACTCGTTGATTGCTTGTGATGACCCAATCTTACCGACGGATAGTTATCATCCTCCTTTGATCCTCACAATACATAATATTATGATTAATAGAAACATTTTGTTTTCAAATAATAAGTATAACTTCGTGAAGGCGAATATTAATTACATTTTTAATATGCTTGATGATATTGACTGGAATCTTGTTCTTGACACTCCGAATTTAGATGACGCTGTTTCTGTTTTTTATGATAAAATTAATCTCGCTATAAAATTTTTTATACCACTAAAAAGAGTTAGGGGTGATAATTATCCGCCATGGTTTACTCATAAAGTGTCAAACCACTATCAGGATTATCAGGAATTTTCTAAGCTGCGAGCGGACTGTAAGGAATTGGCAAGGATAGCTCATACTAATTTTATAACTACTGTCGAAAATAATTTAATATCTAATCCGAAGCAATTCTGGGGTTATATAAATTCTCTTTAAAGCGATACTCAAATTTCTGGGGAATTTAAGTACAATAATGTTTCTGCGAATACTCCTAATGAAATTTTAGTTTATTTTATCTCTGTCCACACTTTATCATCAAGCGAAGTTCCTGTTTTTCATTTCGTTAATAATTAAACTAGTAATATTAATACAATAACTAAAGAAATGATTGTATTGAAGTTGAAAAACTTAAGTAAACAAGGGTGCTGATCCAGACCAGATTCCACCTGTCCTCCTCAGGTCATGCAGTGAGGTATTAATAGAGCCGTTATTTATTCTTTTTAATCGATCATTAAAATAAGGAGTTTTCCAGCTTGTTTGGAAAAGAGGTATTATAGTGCCGGTTTATAAAGATTATGATAAAAATATAATTAATTACCGTCCTATAACGCTTTTGAGTTCATTATCTAAAATTTTTGAAAGCCTAGTCTATGTTATAATTTATAATCAAGTGGCACATCTCATTATAGATGAGCAGCATGGTTTTATGAGGCGCAGGTCTGTATTGACTAATTTGGCTTTGTTTACTAACTTTGTGTCTACAAATCTTGATAGGGGAATTCAGGTTGATGCGATTTATACTGATTTTGCTCAGGCATTTGACAAGGTTGATCATGTATTTTTACTGGCTAAATTGGAAGTATTGGAATTTTCTCGTGAGTTCATTCTATGGATCAAAAATTATCTTAATTATCGATATTCGTCTGTTCGAATAAAACACAGTTTATTTCTTTTATTTACAAATGATCTCAAAATTTTTAATAAAATTAACTGTAAACAAGACCTTCATATCTTCAATCAGATCTTAATCAATTAGTGGGATGGTCATTTAGAAATAAGCTTTTATTTAACACTAATAAATGTTTCATTATCTCATTTAAAAAATACTCTGACTTATAAAAATATTATTACACTATAAGCAATATAATTCTTACACGAGTCTCCATGATTCGGGACCTGGGTGTTTTGCTTGATGCATCTTTGAATTTTAAATCCCATGTTTTATCAACTATTAATAAAGCAACCAGAATTTTGGGCATTATTACCAGAAATGTGACTTGCTTTAAAAACATACTAGCAATGAAGATTTTGTATTTCTCTTTGATGAGATCAGTTATTGAGTTTGCCTCAATCATTTGGTCACCCTATCAAGATTATCTTATAACAGATTTGGAGCGTACAAAACAAGTTTATGCGTTTTGTTGCGAGGCAGACAGGAATGTCGTTTGATTACTATAGACATAACTATTCTGAGTTGAGACGGATTTTGGGTATACCACTCTTAAGAAATAGATTTTTTTCAAACTTACTTTTTTGTATAAAACAATCAACGGTATTATAAATTGCTCACCTTTATTATCGTTATTAAGTTTTTCAGTTCCGTTTAAAACTTCCAGAAATCCGACTCTATTCAAAGAGTCATTTCATAAAACTAGTCTTGGAATGAATTCAGTAGTCGTTAGAATATCTAGAGAGGCGAATGAGTATCACAATGTTATTGATTTCTACGGGGTACCTCTAGTTGCATTTATCAATAACTTGAAAAATCATATTTTCATGACTGTGTAAATTATATGCCAGCGTTTGCATTTGAATGTAATTAATACCTTTGGGTTATAAGTACTTTTGTACGAAAGGGATTTTCCCGTATAAATAAATAAATAATTTTATTTTTTATTAATTGTCTGATTTGGATCACGTGCAGTAACGTCCTTTTTAAAAAAATGGTATTAAGTTTTCAACTTTTGTTACTCAAAATTGTAGTCATATAGCGTACCAACAGAGTCTGCTGCTGACCCACAGGTCTCTCAGTGTATAATTATACCTATATTATAAGGTATCTAAAAATACATTTATTTTTGCAAAACTTAATCACTTTTATTATATGAGGCATTCCATGTCAAGTGATCAAGGTGGAGAAAAATTTTTCTCCAATCGTAGCAAAACTTGGGCCTTTGTAGTACTCATAGATAGTAATTTTTCGTGAAAATATTTTTTTACCTAGTCCAATATTTTCCGAGGGGGAGAGGGTTAAATTTTTGTGTTTTTCAGTACAATGCCTATTTCAATAATTTTTTACTCTTAAACAATTAAACATACCAATTTGACAAAGTACATTATGGAAAGGTTTTTCATGCTCTTTCGATTGGAAATAAGTATTAAAAAAAAATTTTTTTGACCCAAAATAAACAAGATTTCAATTTTTGTGGGAGAGAGACCCGATTTTTTTAACGAAAGCTGAGGTTCTTTCCTAAAAGGACATATAAATGATAAAGTGGGACTAGAATGTTTAAACATTGAAAAAAAGAATTTTTTCCTAAACGGAGCTTAAAACCGGGTTTAGAGCGCTCCGGCGAGTAGAAACCTCTTTTTTTCAATGTTTAAACATTCTAGTCCCACTTTATCATTTATATGTCCTTTTAGGAAAAAACCTCAGCTTTCGTTTAAAAAAAAGTCGGGTCTCTCCCCCCCCCAAAAATTGAAATTTATTTTTAATTTTGATTTTTTTGGGTCAAAAAATTCTTTTTTTCAAAATGCTTATTTCCAATCGAAAAAGCATGAAAAAACCTTTCCATAATGTACTTTGTCAAATTTGTATGTTTAATTGTTTAAGAGTAAAAAATTATTGAAATAAACATTACACCAAAAGACCCCTTGATCACTTGACGTGGAATCCCTCATATTTATAAAATGTTATTTATATATTTCTATTATTATTATAATCTTTATGAAGAAGCAAAGTGTTCATGAAATGAACACCAAAATTATAACAAAAATATAAAACTTGGTAGTGTTTTTTTAATAACATCACAAATAATATGCAAAACTTTTTGAATAAAAATATTGAACCATTTCAAAGAAAATAAATAACGAAAAAGCTCCTTTTTTGGCCTGATGAGTGTATATGCCCCCTTAACATTTCTCTTTTCTCTGTGTGAGCGGGTTAAGTTCATACCAAGACGAAATATTCTTTACTTGTTATTGGATTATTTCTTAAAAATAAAAAGCATGCTGAAAGATACACTCTCACTAACGATTTCTGTTGTATTATCGGTTATCAGTAATTAGAAAAAATGTATTTAAAAATTCATGTGTCAGGTTTCGAAAACTCAATTTATAACTTTCTTAATAATTTCTTTTCCAGAATGATAGTATGGTACCACCTTCGCCAGCAAATTCCTTAGTAGTATCGGATACGGAATTTTCATCGCCTGCTACAAGCACTCTTATCAGCACACCTTTAAGAACTATTAGAGTCGATCTGGGGACTCCAGTTTTGCAAAGTTTGTCGCCATTCAATCGCCTTCCTTCATCAGAGAAATTTTCCAAGAACATCTGTGATGTTATAAATTTTGAAAATCTACCAGATGCCACCGGCAAGTATGAGCAAATGTCAGGACTTATACAAAAAGTCAGAACTAAAATGGCTACAATACACAAAGATTAATAGCATTAAATTTTCCACTTCATTTGTAAATAAATTTCTAAAGATGATAGTAAACACATTTTAGTAATTTTTCTACTTTTTTAAATGTAATAATTTTTCTGTTTTTCGTTTTTCTGCAACTACATAATAAATTTAAATTATTTTGCATTTATATAAATTAAAAGTTTTTTGGTTTTTAGAGTCTCAACATGGACTGAAATCTTTAGTATTAAATCTTTATTTGCTAATAAAATTTTTTTAAGTGAATCAACCAATAACTCAATAACACATATATATATTTTTAATTTACTTACTGCCAGTGATTAAACTGAAAAATTTATAACTGTATGAAGATGAAAATAAAAGACCAATTTAGTAGTTCACAAACTTCTCGCCTGCAGCGGATGTATCTGTCGTGTAAGTTGTGAATGTACTGTAACCAAACTTAACCTCTAAGCACTTTGTTTTTCTGAATATATTCTATACATTTTAGTTTTATTTGTAAAGTGAAAAAATAATTATTTCTTTTTAATAATTCCAAAATTTATTACTTAATTTGTAGTAAATTTTTGAATTAAAATGTTTTGAATTGGTAAACTTAGATGATTCTGTTTCACAGTAAGTATCAAATTTTATACTTTCAAAAATTATTATGCGTATATATTTATTTTGTGTTATTTGAAATGTGTCCATTTTGTCAAATAAATAATAGTATCATTGTATGTTTTGTTATTTTTACTAATTATTTTTTGGAGAACTATACGAGGTAAAAGAAATTACATGTACTATTTTCAAAATTAAAATGTTAATTTCTTTCGACATCACGATGCCTGTATTTGATTATAAAAGATTAAGAAAATTAAATACAAAAAAAGTTAAATAAAAAAATTTAAATTGCCGAATTAACGTGAATGGGAAACACTATTAGTAAACAAGTTTTCGTATATTGCCTTCAAGGATATCGAAAATGGTTGTAATGATTGAAAAATTATGGTTGAAAATATCTACATGTGGATGCATGATTATTTAAGACAAAAACAATGTCCTCGGATTTCATTTAAAAGCCGGCAAACAATAATATAAATAATTTTGGAAAATAATATAAACATGTGGCTTTCAACCAAAAAACGTATAATTATTACCGTCACCTGTCACAACTTCCCGACTGATTTTGAAATTTTGAACTCCCGTTTACTTCAGACTCAAAACTTATAGATCAGGGTCAGCATTAGAGCCACCTGACCAGAGCAACACGAACTAATAGTACACTGTGAATGTATTGTTCGAAACACAGGGACATATAATCACTCCATTTGAATTCCATCGTCAGGGCATAGAAATTTAAGTCTTCGTCTATTTTAATTATTATTTTTTGGTAAGATAATTATTTTTTTATTGTTAAACTAATTTTATTTTTTCTATAATTTTTAATTTTATTATTTTTTTTATATAATTTATTTATTATTTTTATTTTGTATATTTTTTTTGGATAGACTCCCTGAAGAGGAAATCATTTATATTTCGAAACGTTGGAGTAAATAAATATTTTATTCATTGTCCGAATGTTTTCGTTTAATTTGCCTTAATTTATAAAAGATCTCGGACGTTAAGGATTACTTAAATAAATTTATATTATTTTTTGAATTTACAAATTAAACTATTTAATAATAAAAATAACTTTTGTTAATATATGTTTAATTCCTTATTGTTATATATTTTTCTATATAAATAAAATTATTTAATAATTTTAATATAAAAGCCTTTGCAATTTAATTATTTATAAAAATTATAACTGCAATCCTTCGAAAATTAAATAATTTTTTATAATTTTTTAAAATTAATTCTGATGGTATTATTATGTGTAATCATATATATATATATATTTTTCGAAAACATAAATAAATTTTTTTATTGATTATTTTATTTAAGTACTTACTAACATTTTTACTAAATGTTAGAAATAGAATGTTCAATGAATTTTTCATAAATTTTAGTCAGTTGGGCGACTCCACGCCACTTCGACAGTGTTTTGGACTAAGCAAATGGATTTTAATGAAACTCTGGGATTTTAATCTGTATATAAAAAGAAATATTTTCACCAAAAATAAAGTGAAAATATTTGCTACTATTTAAAATAGCAAAATTTTGAAAAAATTTTGAAATCGTTATATCTCCCATATAACTTTATGAAAACTAAAATTTTTTTTGTAAAAATTCAGGATGAAAAAACAAACAAAAAATTTTTGTTGTGGGTAATATTGTTTGAGTGCAAAATGAAATTTTGAATAATTTAAAAATTTCTTGGTCGTATATGAATTTTCTTCTGCAAAATGAAATAAATATTAAATAATCAAGTTAATTTTCCACTTTAAATAATAGAATTTGATCTGGCCGCTTAAAAGTTAAGTATAATTATTTGAATAACATTGTTAATTAACAAAATTTTATAAAAACATTATGGACATTTTTTGTTTGTTTTTTCATCCTGAATTTTTATTAAAAAAAATTTTAGTTTTTGTAAAGTTATATGGGATGCGCATGTAAATTTTCAGAATTCCCGTTTTATTTGTTTTTGAGTTATTAAATTTCAAAGAATAAATATTCTAAAAAATTTTTCCCATTAAAACTATGCTCAGAAAAAATTTACAAAGTAGCCGGTGTTGGCAAAATTGGTAAAATTCCCTAAGTTTCAATTTTTTCAAGAATTTGAAATTTCAACTTAGGACATTACACGTAAAATGCCTCAATTATAATCTAATAATAATTATAATAAATAAGTAATATCACAGGTCAAAACAATTAAAACTATCAGAATAATATTGATCGATGATTTACAATACACGCGCATACACAATCATACATACAACTTATACTACCCATACTACCCTATAATATACTACCCATACACATATTCACGTTTTGAACCATTACACAAACTGTAATATTCTCTTTTTTTGAGATTGTCGAATAAATTGTAAAGGGAAAATTGTTCCAATTATTTTAAATAACGATTGGAATTGCACCGTTCTCCCTGAATTAATTTAATACTAAACTCTTCCCAATTTAAGTACTTATTCTCTGAAAACGCTGATAAATCTCATTAAAGGGGGATTCCGCTGAGAAGACTCGCCGCGGTGCAACAACCTTCGATTTTAAAAAATTGTTAAAATGCAATTTACTTACATTTGACTTGACGCCTCGCTATCAATGAATTTGGCGGGAAATGGCTCTTTCTCCAACAATAAATTACTTAACTTTTAAAACAACCAAAACTATTTATTTAACTAAAACTTATTACTACTTTACACTAAATAATTAACTCTTTACTTAAAAAATAAGTCAAATTTCTTTACTTAAATTTAATTTAAACAAATAATATAATTACAGATTTAATTCACTCTTTATTTAACCCAATCGCTCGTAAAAATCACATCTATCTTTCGCTCTTCTCGTTGAATAACAGAAGGAACCAAACGATGAATTCTTCCAAGAAACCGGTGCACAGTAATTCAAAATTAGGCATCTCTCTTATTTCCATAAATCATTCTAATCAATCCTCCTTGTCCTCTCCTTTCAGTGCGAAACCTACAGAAATTAGGAAAGGGTTGCTGAACACGTGACTCCCGAAAAACTATCAATCATGCGCAAAAGCATTTGATAGAGACCTCGATAAGAGACACATCGCTGAACGACGACAAACGATAAATTCAAATCGAAATCTAAACGTCAAATACACGAGCTGACTTCAGAAAACAACACAAGAAAACAAATACGCTGAACACTCATTCACACATTGAAAGTAACGATTTACTTCGTTATAATCTCCCCCATTAGGCCGATTTTAACATTGCCGATTAATCTAAAAAAACTCAAAAATAATGCAACAAAAATTGTTTATTAAAAATATAAACAACAAAAGAAAAATAGAAAACAAAAAATTTAGGTTACCACGGGAGAAAATAAAACAAAACTGAATTCGTAATTCGGGCACAAAAAATAAAAAACCAAAAATATAAACCAAAAATAAAAACTAAAATACAAAAATAAATAATGGCTATTTTGCCAATAGAAAATTGTGCTCCAACATCTTAACAATTTTCTCCCAAAAGATTTAAACCAAAATAACTGCTCTTTACGCTTGAAATCTTCCCAAAAACGCATCTTCATTTCCTTTGCCATTTCTGGGGGCAAATCTTCAATTAATTTTTGAAGCCGTCGCAACTCGTCTATTAAACTACCACGCTGATCAGAATTAATTGCGCTGTTGGTTTCAATATATACTAACGCTGATCGTTAGGGCGGGGAAGGGCTCGTAACCAAAAGAGGGAGGCTAACAGACACCTCTATTAACTTGGGGACAGTTTTTGGGCAAGGGCCTTATTATTATGTACCATACTATAATATTCCGCCCTTTTTTCACGAAATTCCTCATATTGTCCTACTCCAAAACGCTGCTCCATACGGAGTTTATTAACCCTTGCACATCGAGAGCAATTAGTAAGGACTACATTTTTCCTCCCACAATTATTGCAAAATTTGTCCATCTTTTTGGGACAATGTCTCAAACCATGTCCTCTCAACCAACAATTGAAACATGCGTTAGGGGGGAATTCAAATATTCGTCTGTAGGGATAGGGTCTAAATTTGAAAACATCCGCCCTACAAGAATTATAGGAAGTGGGGATCGGGGCCGCTGATCATAAGAATGACTACCTGACGGTGAACGGAAAGGGGAGTCATAAATGCCCACTAAAGTGGAGAATAAAAGGGTGGAGGGGGGGGGGGGTAACGAGGCAAAACGCAAGTATCCTTGCTCGAACAAGTCTTGCCTTTCGCATCCGTCGCTTCATTTCGGCGACCGGTGCTGGTGACGTAGTCCCAGCTAGAGAGGAGACTCGAATTTCTACTACTCAACTCCTCCCGCTGCCTTTCTCTCATCCGTTCCACCTCCCTACGCTCCTGACTCTCACTCCTTTCCGATCGACGGATCATTTCCTCCAACTCCTCTTAAGACTCACGGCTCTCTCTCTCCTCATGGCTTAAAGCTACCACTTCCCCGCTGACCATACTTTTGACTTGCTTAGTCTCCTTTTTACGCTGAACACAAAACTTAGGTATTGTCCCCGTATACCTCACCGACAATTTGGGCAACTGTGATCCAGAAGACCCGGGCACAGAGGAGAGTGCTCCTCCTCCGAAATTGGCTCCAAACTGGAAGCCAATTCAGGCATTGGATCGGCCTGATTCTCCAATGCCCTCTAGATGACAATACGAATTGGATCCGTCACCACAGGATCCGCTCCTTCCGTAAAATCGAACATCGTGCTACGACTACGTCCCTTCCTTTTAGGCGCCGCCCTTCTCATACTGTACGAGGAACGCCACATTGTCTCACCGGCATGTCTTCTAATCACAACACTTCGGATTTTTGGTGGTCTCTCTCTACCCTTCCGGTCTGCCGGCTGACTGGTGTGACTAGGCATGAACTTAAGAATTTAAGAATTTATTATCAAATTCTTTTCCATTATTAGTTAAAAGAAAACGGGGAGTTTCCCACCTAAACAAAACCAATTCCTCGAAAGCTCGAGCAATTGTTTTACCGACCGCTGAACGCAAAGGTTTCACCTCAATCCATCGCGAAAACAAATCTTGAAAAACAACTAAATATTTGCACTGACTTCTACTAGGGGGAAATTCCATACAATCAGCTGCTACGACTACCCACGGGCTCTCAACTACACACTGACCCATTAACACATTAGGTCCCATGAAGAAACCAGCCATTGCATTAAAAAACTAAAAAATAGATTCATAGGCAAATGGAAAAAAAGATATACCTGTTTTTTTGTTTTTAATTTCCAATTGTTTAACAACAATTGTTTAAACAAATTAACAAAAATTAAATTTTTTTTGAAATCTGTTAAAGTCAATCGATTCTAAGTGAAAAAATAAGAATATTTTGTATAGGTCATTTTTCTGTCCACGTCGTATTTTGTTTATAAAATTGTTATAAACAAATTAAGCTGCGTAAAGGGTGTTTCATTCCAAGCATAAACAAATGGATTTTAAGTAAAACTAACAATTGTAATCATACGCAAATGGACAAAAAAGATATACCTGTTTTTTTTAAATTTCCAATTGTTTAACAACAATTGTTTAAACAAATTAACAAAAATTTAAAATTTTTCGAAATCTGTTAACGCCAATCGATTCTACGTGAAAAATAAGAATATTTTGTATAGGTCATTTTTTTCTCCAAGTCGTATTTTGTTTATAAAATTGTTATAAACAAATTATGCTGGGTAAAAAGTGTTTCATCCCATGCATAAACAAATGGATTTTAAGTAAAACTAACATTTGGATTCATAGGCAAATGGACAAAAAAGATATACCTGTTTTTTTAAATTTCTAATTGTTTAACAACAATTGTTTAAACAAATTAAATTTTTTTTAATTTTTTGAAATCTGTTAACGCCAATCGATTCTACGTGAAAAAATAAGAATATTTTGTATAGGTCATTTTTCTCTCCAAGTCGTATTTTGTTTATAAAATTGTTATAAACAAATTATGCTGGGTAAAGAGTGTTTCATCCCATGCATAAACAAATGGATTTTAAGTAAAACTAACAATTGGATTCATAGGCAAATGGACAAAAAAGATATACCAGTTTTTTTGTTTTTAATTTCCAATTGTTTAACAACAATTGCTTACCCAGCTTAATTTGTTTATAACAATTTTATAAACAAAATACGACTAGGACAGAAAAATAACCTATACAAAATATACTTATTTTTCACGTAGAATCGATTGGTGTTAACAGATTTCGAAAAATTTTAAACTTTTGTTAATTTGTTTAAACAATTGTTATTAAACAATTGGAAATCAAAAACAAAAAAACAGGCATATCTTTTTTGTCCATTTGCCTATGAATTCAATTGTTAGTTTTACTTAAAATCCATTTGTTTATGCTTGGGTTGAAACACCCTTTACGCAGCTTAATTTGTTTATAACATTTTTATAAACAAAATACGACTTGGAGAGAAAATGACCTTTACAAAATATTCTTATTTTTTCAGGTAGAATCGATTGGCGTTAACAGATTTCGAAAAATTTTAAATTTTTGTTAATTTGTTTAAACACTTGTTGTTAAACAATTGGAAATTATAAAAAACAGGTATATCTTTTTTGTCCATTTGCCTATGAATCCAATTGTTAGTTTTACTTAAAATCCATTTGTTTATGCTTGGAATGAAACACTCTTTACGCAGCTTAATTTGTTTATAACAATTGTATAAACAAAATACGACTTGGAGAGAAAAATGACCTTTACAAAATATTCTTATTTTTTCACGTAGAATCGATTGGCTTTAACAGATTTCGAAAAATTTTAAATTTTTGTTAATTTGTTTAAACAATTGTTGTTAAACAATTGGAAATTAAAAAAACAGGTATATCTTTTTTTTTTCATTTGCCTATGATTACAATTGTTAGTTATTTAATACAATGGCTGGTTTCTTCATGAGACTTAATGGGTAAAAACAAAAGGCCCGCTCTGTGAAACTTTAAACTGTTGACATTGTGGGCACGCCTTCACGTACTTCTGTACGTCATACCATTCCCCTTGCCAATAATATTTACTCGACACGCGCCTATACGTCTTCTCTATGCTCAAATGACCCACTGAGAATTCAGCGTGGGCTGTCTTCAGAATTTGTTCATGATACTCTTCGGGTACAACTAATTTCCAAATTTCGACAGGATCAATAAACTGATCCAATAACGAATCTTCAAGCTGTCTATATAAACGCCCTCCCTCCACTTTCCAACCTACAAAACGCTCAGGAAATTTCTCAACTAATTCTCTACGTTTAATATACCACTGGTCGCTGATCGTATCAAACGCCGCACACTCAAAAACATTCTCATATAATCGAGATAATGCATCTGGCACATGGTGGTGAATTCCTCTACGATGGACAATATCAAAGTCCTATTGTTGTAATTCTAACGCCCATCTTGCCAGACACCCCGAAGGCTCTTTTAAACTTCTCAGCCATTTTAACGCACTGTGATCCGTAATGACAGTAAATTTATATTCTTCTACGCAAGGACAAAATTTTTTAATTGACCACAGTAACACTAAACATTCTTTCTCAGTTACACTATAATTTCTTTCCGCTGACGTTAACACTTTACTCACATATACAATAGGATGTTCACCATCCTCTGCTTCTTGTGTAAGCACAGCACCAATGGCATAATCACTCGCATCACATTGGATCGTGAATGGTCGTGAAAAATCAGGACGGGCTAAAATCGGCGCTGAACTCAATTTAACTGTCAAAGCTTGAAATGCCTCCTCCTGTTCTTCTGTCCACTCCTACACTCTCCCTTTTTGCAATAAACGCAATAAAGGTACTTTTAAATGACTGTCCTTTTCTAAAAATCGAGAATACCAACCGATCATTCCTATAAATCTCCACAATTGTTTAATATATTTAGGGGCAGGATACTCGAGAACTGGCGCTATTTTTTCGTCACTAGTACGCAGACCCTTACTATCGAGAACATAACCCAAATACGTTAGCCGTGAGCAACCAAACTCGCATTTTTCCGGATAAACCACTAATCCCGCTGACGCTAATTTCCCCAAAACTACGCTGATCCATTTGAGATGATCCTCAAAATTATCATTCACGATAATAATATCATTTAAACGCTACCGGTTCAAATTCAGGGCCAAATATTGAATCAATTAAACTTTGAAAAGTCCTTGGGTCATTTGTTAATCCAAAAGGCATTCTTTTAAATTGAAGCTGCCCCAAACCTGGTACTGAGAACGCAGTATACTTTTTACTCTCCTCCGCCATTGGAACTTGGTGATACGCCATTTTCAAATCAATTTTCGATATAAAACGAGCTTTCCGGAGCTTATCCAAGATGGCGTCAATGCTTGGTATCGGATAAGCTTCCTTTAAAATTATTTTATTCAAATCACGAAAATCGAAACATAATCGCCAAGAACCATCCCCTTTTTTCACAATAACCGGGGCTGTATTCCACTCACTACACGTTCTCTCTACTATACCCTGGTTTAACAATTTCTTAACCTCGCTGATCAACCACTCTAACATAACGGGGGACATTCTTCTAGGTAAATGTTTAACGGGCTTATATTCTTTAACTAAAATTGTATGCTCAATGAGATTAGTCATACCGTGTTCTTTTCCCTGTGGCAAAACTAATTCATCTACAATTCGCTGAACTTCCCTACGCTGACCAGGAGTTAACTCACAAATGCCCGCTCGTTCGCCCACAATCCAGATTCTGAACTTCGGATCGGATAACTCTAAACCAACGCTGATCGTGAAACGCTTGGCGATCCAGTACACGTAACTGTGACTACATTTGTGGTCATTGACGCTGATCTATTAAATTCGAATCCCGGCCCAGATGGAGCCATCGCAGAATTACTAGATAAATTTTAGTTCGACATTTCCCTCGAATTCGGAACGTCGTTCAGTACCGTGGCCACACTATCATTACTATCTTCCCCACTCGTTTGTGAAACAGTAAAATTGCCAGGTGGATCATCATAATCCAAAGGCAATGCTAATGCTTCTATTGTAAGAGTTTTTGTTGAATCAGCCGCATTATATTTTTCCAGCCACGGTACTGACACTTGTTCGCCCAGTAACATGCGTATCCTCGAGCGCAACAATCCCTCCCGCAAAAACTGCAACGTTCCCCTTTCACTCGCACAATGTCCCCGCAATTCAAAAATAATTTGCTCCTTATCCAAATTAAAATTTTTCTCCCACATTCCATTGATCTCTGGATTATCTAATAATTTTAACACCTCTTGTCTGTACGACCCCATGATAGTCTGTGTGATCGATCTCACTGTTTTAGATAACGCTAATAACTCGTTCATCATTTATTTCGCTGAGCACTACTATTTAAAAGGAATAAAAGGAATATTAATAAATAATTGCAAAAATTAGAACCTGTCGCTGATCGCGACTATTATTTACGCGCCAAAAATTTTACCCCGCGTCCCTTACTCTTTTCGCGCCAAAATCATTTACCACCTAGTCAAAAAGGATGCTATCGCTGACCAAAAATAGGGGGGGAAATCTTGGAGGGAAACATTCACCGCGCCACTACGCGACACTTAAACAATGCCAACGCGAAATTTCTTATTCGCGCTAAAAATTTTACTTATAGAATTTCACTTATCAAACTCTTACTATCGCTGATCTTTTCGCTCGAAACAACACTACAAGAAAAAGAGAATCAATTTAACCATAATTTTATTTTACACTTTGTTAAAATTTATTCTTATCCGAAAACACTTTCAAATAATTACTACCGTCAAAAATTACCCACATTGCCCTGCTCATTCACATAACCGTTTAACAGGCAAAAATGTGCAATTTTTCTATTCAAATGTATCGCTGAGCAATTTCACACAAGAAAACAAGAAAAATAACTCAAATTAAACCTAATGTAACTGAACCAGGCAAAACAAAAATTCAATTATCGCTTTAATTTGCTCTCTTGTAAAAAGCACGACACACACAAAAATGTCAACAGCTGTATCAAAGGCAAAGCCGTTAAATACACGACCTTCACCGACTTTTCGTCAAGGACGCTGAACACAAACACTTTACGGAAAAACTCCTCGCTGAACAGCACAACAATTAAAATTCAAAATCGAAGATCTCAGCATGGCCCCATGTTGGGCGCCAATTTGTAAAGGGAAAATTGTTCCAATTATTTTAAATAACGATTGTAATTGCACCGTTCTCGCTGAATTAATTTAATACTAAACTCTTCATATGTTAAAAATTATAGTGTAACATTGCAAAAAAGAATTTACAAAAAAATTGTAGGATATAATAAGTGGAGACAAAAATTCACATCTTAACAGTTGTAATGGATTACTAGAAAATGATTTTTTAATGTAAAAGGGACATTTTTCTTTATTTTTCATTTATTTATAATGGTTTTTTTATTAACAAAATTGCGGTTCAGTAACTTTTTAGACTTATTAATGTATAATAAACATGCTAGAACGAAGATATTCTTTAATTTATTGATAAATATGTAATAGAAATGCAAAAAACCGCGAGACCCACCCATTGTGAAGCAACGGGTTAATAAATGTATCAAGTATCCAGTAATTCTGAAGAGGTGTCAAAATGGCAATATGTTCAAGTCAATATCCTTATAAACTAAATTTTTTAAATAATTGTTAAGTTGTTAAATTTTTAAAACATTTGTATGTTACATTACTCAGCTTTATACAATACAAAATTCAAAAAAGGCTTAATGTTTCCAGATAATTTGTGTTAAGATCTCAATTTCTTTTCTTTCCTCTTTAAAGAAGCTATTTATAGTAGTTTAATTTATAAAATTTTTAAAAAAGATATGAAATGAAGTATTTTGTGTCCTATCCAAAAGTCAAGCACTTTCAAGAAATGATTCACGTACTTTTTTCCGTGCAGGAATATTTCCGTTAGATATCGGCATGACACTGAGTTGATACAGCGTGCTACTTGGTTAGTAAAAATAAAGCAATTCAGTCTTTAGTTTTACGTTAAAATTATTTAACGATGAATAATTATATTTTTATGCATAAAAAAATAAAAGATAAAATAAAAATAATTAAATGTGTAACAACAAAGTTAATCTTTTAAAAAAAATAAAATACTTTAATATTTTTAAAAATTAATTTTTTGAAACTTAAATTCACAGTCTTGAGTTGAAATAAAAATGTTTCAACAGAAAAACTCATGTAATTTTATGAGACGACTGATTTTGGCATAAATTTTATAAGTTAAAATAACCATTTGTTAAAATTTTAAAAGTCAGAATTACTTTCTGTTGGAATAGCTAAATATTCGAATGTTTTTTGTTAGAATTTGCAAAAGTTCAAACGTTCATTTATTAGAATTATTCAAAGTTCGAATGTCTAATTGTTCAAATTATTAAAAGTTCAAATGTTTATTTGTTTAAATTCCAAAAATTTCGCATACTTATTTGTTCGAAGTTTCAATACTTTGGATTTGTTAGAACTCCTACATATTAAGCTTATTGTTTGAATTTTATTTAAATAGTGAGTGCTTTCTGCATGTTATTCATAGTCTTAGAAGTGCATTAGTATTTTTTATGCATAGAAATTTTTAAAAAAATTAATAATTCGAACAAATAAAAATTAGAATTTCCAAAAATCAAAAAATAAGTATTCAAATCTTTAGCGCTTCAAAAGAAAGTCATTCCGACTTTAAAAATTCTAACGAATAGTTAATCTAATTTTACAAATTTTAAACCAAAACAAGGCATCTCAATTTCACAAAAAAATAAATTAAAGTTCAAAAATAGCACTTTTAGAAAAATCACCTATTTAAGACACTGAACAATTGACTGGATGTATTTATTTATGTATGTATGTTTGTGTGGATCCCGTTTTTAGAAATACGATAACTTGAAGAGATTTCAACGAATTAAGCTAAAAAATAACTAGATATATTGTTATAATCATATGTGGACTTTCACATGAAAAGTGCCCATTTTGACATTATTGGAGTTATCTATATGGGCGCAATTCTGTCAAAATTTGGAAGATTTTGAGTTGTCTTAGAAATTTTTTGGTTAAAAATTCGCTGAGTTACGGAAAAACGGAAATAAAGATTGTGATACTAACTAATTGTTGTATCTTTTGCTCTCTTTTTGGAAGTTGTTCAGATAAGAATTGTTTCCAGTTCAGGACACCTTAAAGATAAAGCCAACAGGTTTTAAATTTGTAAGACCATCCACCCTCTTAATTTTGAAAATACGAAAAATCGACAATATTCCCTTTTCTAAAAAGGACAGTTTTTTTTAAAACATTTTTTACCAGATTAATGATTAGGTAAAATTTTATTGTGTCATTTGAAGAAAAATAATAGATATTAAAGTTATTTAAAAATTTTTGACAGTCTCTATTATAAAAAATTGACGCAATATACAAATTTCATTTTTATATAATTACAAAAAAAGACTAACATTAATATCTCTGGTTATTCTAAGAAGTTATTCAGATAAGAATTGTTTACAGTATAGGACACCTTAAAGATGAAAAATTAAATGGTTTTTAATTTTTCCACACTTCCATTTTTAAAATACAGATTGCTTTTGCAAATTACAGACAAAATGGGCACTTTTTATTTTTTTAATGAATTAATGAAATCAAACAGTTAAATTATCGATACTTTAATAAAAACCGCATGATTCAACATGTCAACACATGTAGATGTAGATGTTTAAAACTTTAACTTGAAAAATCTCTGTTCATCGTTTTTTGTTATACGCCCTTGTTGCATCCAACGCTTCAATTGTCAATTTTGCAAATTGGCATTTGCGAATCCCCATTTTTGCGAAAATTCCTATAGTGAATCTACATATGCGTACAAGTTTACTAAAGTAATTTTCGCAAAATTGACAATTCGTAAAAATGACTATTTGCAAAAGTGCAGTACGGAAAAATGATATTTGGAAAATAATCATGCATCCCGTTAGTTAATATGTGGTAACAACTATTTGTTTAAACAAATTTTTCAATTTTTGAATTGTTAAAACATTTTTACGTTGTACTACTCAGTTTCGTTTACAACAAAAAGTGCAAAAAGTATATATCTTTAAATGCTGTAAATAATATCCTTACTTCACTATTTTAACTTTTAACCGACCCTAACGGATTTCGAGGGAATTGCTCATATAAGCCTACAATCGATTTGGAATCCGGTACACCGGACGGGAACGTTATAGGTAATATTTTATTCCAATGATAAAGTTCAACTCTCAGTACCCACGGAAATTGTACTGAACAATTTGGATGGTTTTTAATGCTTCTTTTATAGTTTGCTGCATTTCTAATTAGGTAGGAAAATATTGTAATAAAAGATGGTGGGGACAGAGGGCCAGACCTGTTGCCATGCCGAAATTGCTGAACTTGCATTTTTGCAGGTGTTAGTTCAATGCACTATGTTGAAGTAAATTCCTTTTTTTACTATTCTTAGAAAAGAAGAATATCTTAATATTCTTTTAATTATTGAAATCCGTTATATTTCAAAATTGCATTGAATCTTTCCGCTAGTATGCAATTTATGGCGGGCAAGGTTTGTAAGCTAGGTTTATATTAGAAGGCAAAGGATAATAAAATAATAATTTATTTTCAAATAAAATGGACCGATTTTTAGGAAATTGAAAATTAATTATCAAAAATTGCGGTAAATATTGAAAATATTAAAAAATAAAATTCACCATTGGAAAGAGGACGAAAAAACCTTTCCTATAAACATATTCTAAAAAAATGTTCCCATTAAAAGTATGTTTAGAAATTGGGGGCCAATTTGACCAATTTTGCTAATACCGAACTGCATTTACTGAACATACTTTTACTGGGAAAATTTTTTTAAAATATGTTTCGGAAAGGTTTTTTCGTACGATTGGGTTAAATAGAGAGTGAATTAAATCTGTAATTATATTATTTGTTTAAATTAAATTTAAGTAAAGAGTTAATTATTAAGTGTAAAGTAGTAATGAGTTTTAGTTAAATAAATAGTTTTGGTTGTTTTTAAAAATTTTTAGAAAATAATTACTTAAATTGGGGAGAGTTTAGTATTAAATTAATTCAGGGAGAACGGTGCAATTCCAATCGTTATTTAAAATAATTGGAACAATTTTCCCTTTACAATTTATTCGACAATCTCAAAAAAGAGAATATTACAGTTTGTGTATTATAATTATTATTAGATTATAATTGAGACATTTTACGTGTAATGTCCTAAGTTGAAATTTCAAATTCTTGAAAAAATTGAAACTCGGGGAATTTTACCAATTTTGCTAACACCGGCTACTTTGTAAATTTTTTCTGAGCATAGTTTTAATGGGAAAAATTTTAAGAATATTTATTCTTTGAAATTTAATAACACAAAAACAAATAAAACGGGCATTCTGAAAATGTACATGCGCATAGGAAAAAACCTCAGCTTTCGTTTGCAATAATTTATTTTCAAATAAAACGGACCGATTTTTGGGAAATAGAAATTGAAATATTAATTATCAAAAATTGGGGTAAATTTTTAAAATATTAAAAAATAAAATTTACCATTGGAAAGAGGACGAAAAAACCTTTCCGAAACATATTCTAAAAAATTTTTCCCAGCAAAAAGATGTTCAAAAAAAGTTCACAAAGTAGCGGGTGTTAGCAAAATTGGTCAAATTGGCCCCCTACTACCCCCTTCAAATTTGCGAAAAAGTCAAAAATATTTTTTGGGGCACATTTCTACTTGATAGAACAATAAATTTCCCGAGTTTCAATTTTTTCAAGAAGTTGAAATTTCAACTTAGGCCATTACACGTAAAATGCCTCATATATTCCCTATATTTTGTAAGTCTGAAAATATTGAGTTTAGGAAAAAGTTGGCAATGAATGAAAGTTTAATTTTATTTACACTTTTAAGAAATGTAAAAAAAATTTTTAATAAACAAACTAATGTTTTTTTACTGTAGGTTATATTATATTAATATAAACTGATTTAGAACATGTGCAGTGCCGGAATCCAAAAATAAACGTTTATTTTAAAAGGAAAACTTAATTTGTTTATAAAAAAAATTTTGTTTACATTTCTTAAAAGTCGACTAGAATGTTTAAACATTGAAAAAAAGAGTTTTCTACTCAGCTTTCGTTAAAAAAAATCCTAAGGGAATTGCGCCGGTTGTGGGCACCATTTGTTTTTGCCTCATAACATTTGTCCATGTGCATATTATTGAAATATATGTGTACGAATTTCAAGCTGGAGGTCTCAGGTTACTGTCAGTGAAGGAATTAAATTAATTCCTTTAAATAAAAAAGTTTTATTAGAAATTTAGTGTAATGTAAATTTTTTGACAAAAAAATTTTTGTACCCGGTTGTGGGCACCCTTGAAAAATCCGCTAAAAAAGGAAAAATATTAAAGGAAACCAACACAAATAAAGAGGAAATGAAAGTTTCTTTATTTTAATGGAGCTAGCAACTGTCAATTTCCTTGGCAGAAAGATTAGATAGATGAGACAGTAGTCCACATCATTGTCAGATGGTAGAGCCTCCTTGTCCTAAAGGTGCCCACAACCGGGAATGACAGTCATTTTTTAAAAAGACCAACACATTTTGTGATACAGGATTTTGGTTAAACACGAAGATAATCACAAAATATAATGACAAACCTGCAAAAGAAAAATTAAACCCTTTTTTCTGAACGAATCTACACCCATATGTTGCTCTTCGAAAACAATACAAAATTACTTTTTTATTTATTTAATGCAAATTTTCTTTATTATGCTCACAGCTATCACACAAATGCATATACTTGTTTTGTTATCAATACGAAAAGTCCGTATTGTTAACGGACACAACTTGCAATACTTAGATTAGTAAAGTCTGCTTGCCGTCGAAGTTTACGTACGGGTGCCCACAACCGGCACACTTCCCATACCTCTCTCCCCCAAAAATTGAAATTTATTTTTAATTTTGATTTTTTTGGGTCAAATTTTTTTTTTTAAAATGCTTATTTCTAATCGAAAGAGCATGAAAAACCTTTCCAAATTGTACTTTGTCAAATTTGTATGTTTATTGTTTAAGAGTAAATAAGCATTGTACTGAAAAACACAAAAATTTAAACCCCTCCCCTCGGAAAATATTGGACTAGGTAAAAAAATATTTTCACGAAAAATTACTATCTATTCGTCTGCCTGGAGGTAATATTATGTTGTACTATTACGGTAAATTAATGGGAATATTAAGGTAATATTACCTCACAATGTTAAGGTAATATTTCACGGTAATATTACACTGTAATATTTACGTAATGTTAATATAATATACAGATAAAATTATAATAAATTATTATATGATATTATCTCTCGGTTGTTTTAAATAGTTACTAAACACTGAATTTAATGATCATTCCGAGTCAGCTATTTGAAAAGAAACAACAAATGTTGTTTAACGTTTCGTCAGTGCGGCTGCCCTCTTCAGAAACTATAATTTATTTAACAAAAAATAATCATTAAATTAAATTACATTTTGAAAAAAAAACATAAATTTAATAATTATATAAACAGTTTTTTTACCGAAAAAATAAAATTTGAAAAACGTTTCAAAGGAACGTCTTTGTCGTGGCGATTACAATTGGACACTGGTGAATAAAATGTATATAATTTTCGAAGTATAACTAAGTGACGTGAGGTGAATGACCGTGACAGTATACAAAATTCAGGAAATGTCAGGGTGAATCAAAATAGATTAAGAATATTTAATTTCGTTTATAAAGTGATTATAGCAATTATTGAGACTTTGTACATTTTCCTTTTTATCAACCGGATTTTTTTGTAAATTAATATGGATCATTTCTGATATTAAACGTTTTTTGTAGTTTGTTTCTGTATCTAGTATGATAAAATTTTCCCAATCAAATGTGTGTCTAAAACAGTCATTATGGGTAGCGATAACATTAGAAATAGAATTTGTACGATCTTTAATACGAACACTTACCATTCTTTTTGATTGTCCCACATATCATGCAGAGCAATTCTCACAATTAATTTTATAAACAGTATTAATGTTTTCAGATTTTTATATTTTTAACCTTGCCTTTTTTTGACAAAATTATGATTCATGTTATTATTTTTGTAAGGAATAGATAAAATGGCGTAATTATTCAGAATTGAGAAAGTTTTTTCAAAGAGGTTTGGAACATAAGGCAATAATACTTTTGGTGATCTTGTGTAAAGTATTACATTTTTGTCAATAGGAAGATGTGATTTAGATTCTATTAGAGAAATACGTTTCATTATGTGCTTATTTATGAATTCTAATGATTATTATTATTTAATAAAATTTCTTTGACAAATTCTATAATTTTTTGAATGGAATTACTTGTTAGAGAGTTTTATAGCTCTATCGATTAAGTTAAAAATTATAGCAATTTTTTGAGCCAAAGGATGTATAGAATGGTAATTAATGTTTCGTCCAGAAAATGTAGGTTTTTTATACCAGTCAGTAATGAGTTGATTTTTTTTGTTAATTATAATAAGAACATCTAAAAAATTAATGGTATTATTGTTTTGTATTTCAAAAGTAAACTGTAATCTTTCGTCATAGCTGTTAAAAGTATTAATCATTTCGTCAATTTTATCTTTTTGTATGCAAGTAATTATATCATCAACGTATCTATAGAAAAAGTGGTTTAAAAGACAATTGAGCATTACAATAAGTCTCAAGGTCTTCCATGACAATATCAGCAAAAAGACCAGAAATTGATGATCCCATGGGTGTACCATAAATTTGTTGGTAGTATTTATCATTTAATTTAAAAAATGTATTATCAAAAAGAAATTTACATATGTCAAGTAATTCATCTAAATTGATATTAAAATTTTGAGCTATTGTTCTGTAACGTTTGATGATAAAATCACGTACATGTCCAGAACTAACATTAGTAAACATAGATGAAACGTCAAGACTAATTAAAATATGGTTATCAAGAATAATAAAATTTTTAATTTTGTTAATAAAATCGAAACCGTTTTGAACATAATATTTTGGTTTTACTATGGATTTATCAAGTATTTTGAACAATTGTTTGGATAAAAAAGACGTTGGAGAACCAATAGTTGAAACGACAGGTCTTAATGGGTTATCCCTTTTGTGGATTTTGCGTAATCCGTAAATCCGTGGGAGGACTGTGTTGGTTGGGCTCAGTTCTATATCATTATATTTTCTGTTCAAAAGACCATTGTTATTTAAATTTTTCAAAATACTATAAGTATTAGTTCTTAATTTCTGTATTGTATTTCTTTTAATAATTTTCTATGTTTTTTTATCTGATAGTAAAGTTTCAAGTTTTTTTTGTGTATTCCAATCTATCCATCGCAACCGTGACATTTCCCTTGTCCGCAGTAGTAAAAATAATATTTTTGTGTTCTTTAACGAATAACTTTGTGTCATTCAGCATTTTTGCGAAAACTCTATCATTCACATTAATGTGACGTAATTTTTTAAGATTACAATCGTAGTTTCGAAAATTATTAATCAATTTGTTTCTTATGTCATTTGAAATGTCATCATTTAAATTATAACATTTAATAAAATGTTCTATTGATTTAATATAGTTGATTTTTGTGTTCAGATTGTTGTTTTTAATATTAATATCATACATAAAATCGTTACCTAAAGAAATGAGAAAGGATTATTTATACTTATGTTGGGGTTACAGTTGTTTTTCAAATGTTTAAGTTTCTTGTCAGAATGGTTTTTACAATTATTTGCAAAAGAAGCGTGTTGTAAATTATGTGTATTATAGATAAGTTGAGAAGAACTAGAAAAATGATCATCGATCACAGATTTCAAATGATTGATCCTTTTAGATAAATAATAAGAATGTATACATTTATCTTCAATGATAATATTAAGTAATCTTTTCTTAATGTGATTCAATCAGGGACCGCTACTAAAACGAAACTAAATAGAAAATTACTTTCGTTTTAGTGTTTGAATTGACACGAAACTAAATTGACACGAAACTAAATTGACAAAGTGACTTTAGTTTCAAGTCGACACGAAACTAAATTAACAAATTAGATTTAGTTTCGTGTCTACACGAAATAAAAGATTGAAAAACAAAATTATTTAGTGTCAATCACAGAAAAATTTCTTCCCCTGAATTACGTAACTAGAGCAACGTAAGTAATTAATATAAGTTACGTTACCAGAGTAAATTACGTCATCACAGTCACTTAAGTGAATGGTCAAACTTACGTAAGTTTTGTGACTAGAATAACTTACGCAATTAATCAAATTTACGTGAATGTGATTATTTACGTAATTTATGTACATTTTACTATTTATGTAAGTTACTGTGCGAACGTAACTTACGTAAGTTCATTTAATTGCGTCAGTTATTCTAGTTGTGCAGCTCACGTAAGTTTGACTATTTACTTAAGTTGCGTAACTTACAAAATTAATCAACCATACGCTATTAAATGAACTTACGTAAATGATCAAACTTACGTAAGTTACGAACCCAGAATAACTTACGCAATTGAATGTAATTATGTAAGTTACGTACCTAAAGTAACTTACATAAATGGTCAAATTTACTTACATTACGTAAATAATCACATTTACGTCAGTTACGTTATTTGCTCTGGTTATGTAACATACGTAACTTCCTTTAATTATGTAAATTACTATAGTTACGTAAGTCAGGGGAAACAATTTTTCTGTGATTGACACTAAATAATTATTTTTTTCAATATTTTGTTTTGAGTCGACACGAAACTAAATCTAATTTGTTAATTTAGTTTCGGGTCGACACGAAACTAAACTCAGTTTGTTAATTTAGTTTTGTGTCGACTTGAAACTAAAATCACTTCGTTAATTTAGTTTCGTGTCAACTCAAACACTAAAACGAAACTAAACTTTCCATACCGTCCCTGGATTCAATAATGAATTAAAACTTGACTTTCCGGTACGACTATGAAAAGTCAAATGGTTCAAACTAGAGCCAATAGAATCAATATGTTATGGAGTCAAATCATACGCACGGCAATTTGAAAGAAAATTGTTTACTAATGTTAGTTCTGGACATGTACGTGATTTTATCATCAAACGTTACAGAACAATAGCTCAAAATATTAATATCAATTTAGATGAATTACTTGACATATGTAAATTTCTTTTTGATAATACATTTTTTAAATTAAATGATAAATACTACCAACAAATTTATGGTACACCCATGGGATCATCAATTTCTGGTCTTTTTGCTGATATTGTCATGGAAGACCTTGAGACCTATTGTAATGCTCAATTGTCCCCATAATGACTGTTTTAGACACACATTTGATTGGGAAAATTTTATCATACTAGATACAGAAACAAACTACAAAAAACGTTTAATATCAGAAATGATCCATATTAATTTACAAAAAAATCCGGTTGATAAAAAGGAAAATGTACAAAGTCTCAATAATTGCTATAATCACTTTATAAACGAAATTAAATATTCTTAATCTATTTTGATTCACCCTGACATTTCCTGAATTTTGTTTACTGTCACGGTCATTCACCTCACGTCACTTAGTTATACTTCGAAAATTATATGCATTTTATTCTCCATAATTTATTCTCCATAATTTATTCTCCATAATATCTCCAGTGTAATATTACAGTGATGTGACTATAAGCTTACGTGAAAGCATATGCTTTCGTTTTCAAGAGCGCGCTTCTTTGGAGCAAACAACTTTTCATTTAATTTAAATTTTCACGCATTTTCTTCAAATTTATCTATTAGATGCTTCCAATGAATAATGTCAAAGAAACAATGAATTATTCCGTTGCTATATATAGATGAACTATAGAAACAATTTGTAGAGTATTATTAATTTAACAGTATCGTACTTTTAATTTAAACAGTTTCATTTTTTCGTTTTAAGCAATATGTTGTTTGATTAATAAATGTGTCATTGAATCAATAACGGGAAATTCAATAGCATGAAGCTATTTCGTTCAGAATTAGAGACTTTTTAAAGAGTTTATTTTTGAATAATTATTTTAAAAATAATTTTTTTTAATGTTTTGCGTCTTTTAATTTTTTTTAAATTCCAACATAAAATTAAAAATATAAGAAATCAAAATTCGTTTAAAATATTTATGAGCAACAATTTTTAAAAAGTTACAATCAAAATTATATTGCATCGGAGATGCGAGTTTGATGTTTTTCTGAATTGGAACATTGTTTACATCTACGAAATAAACAAAATACTGTAGAGTTAACATTTATATAACCATAAAATTGATTAAAAACTAAGTATAGTCTTGTTGCACTATACATTTTGATTTCTATTAGTTTTAATTATGTTGAAATTTTTATCAAATTTTTCAAAGGCGCTGAAAATTAAAAAAAATTTTGTTTATAACAAATTTGTTAAATAATTATTCAAAAATAATTCTTTAAAAATTATCTAATTCTAAACGAAAGTATATCTTATCCCCTTAATATTCAAGCTTGATTTATTTTAATCGGTTTATTCATTGAGAAGAAATAAAATTTTGTTTAAAAAGTTGCAAAAAAATTTATTTTGCAATAACTATTATAAAAAAAATAAAATAACATTTTAACTGAGAAAACAATATATTTAAATCAAAAATAATTATCTTAGTCATACAGTCAACCAAAAATTATGTTTCATTTAAACAATAATTTTGATTCAATGCATAGTAAATTTCGTTCGATAAAAATTAAAATTTATTCCATAACAAAATATGTTTAAATTAAACATATATTTTTAGTTCAAAAAGTTTTTTGATTTTTTTCTCAGTATTTAAACGAAGTCAGATATATAAATTTATTTATTTGGTTAAATAATTAAACAAAAAAATATATATATATAAATATATGGGTAATTCTCCCGAAATACTCCTTTTTGTGAGTTACAAACGGAAAAGAAAAAAATTATTATTTATGGATTAATGCAGTCAATTATATTAAGCTTTTAAAAATCTACCACCTCTATAGCATGATCATGCTAACTTTTAGCTTTTAAAGTATATATTTTAAATTAAAATTTACAACAAATTTAAGAGTTTAAAATTTGTCGCCGGCGTTTTTTATAATAAAATTCAACTTCACGTCATCTGAACTTGAATGAAAACAAACAATTTTTTTCATTTACAAAATTAACCATTTTAAAAGTGATAAAAATTAGAAAAAATAGGTAGTTTTAAATATTTTAATTAATTAATTGTATTAATTAAATTTAATTGAATAAATTAAATTACAGGAACATATAATACTTAAGATAAAATAAGTTGTAATAATTATTTCAAGGTTATATATTTATAAGTTATAACTTTTTTATTTATTATACAATATGTTAGGTATGAAATTAATTAATTATTAATTAACGAATAATTCTTATTTCAATAAAATCTACTTTACTCATATATATTTCTGATAAGCTAAAGAAGAATTAGATTAAAATTTAATTATCCTCAAAATATACGTATTGCCCTTCAGAATAAAATATTTAAGGTAGTGGATCCCTTTCTTAAGTCCACTATTATTCAGCAGCTCCGGTTAGACGGTATTTACTCAAATATATAAAAAAACGATATATTGTAATAGGTGTTAAAGGACAACGCACAAAATGTACAGAAATTGGCTTTCGGCCAAATTGGTTGCAACTTCAGGAAGATGTTCTTTGATATGTTCTGAACGAATTATGTATGGGTTAATGTGAGATACAAAGTTCAACAACTCACCAAAATGATAATATTTTATGTAACTTGATACCCACAAATCTCTGATTACTCTTTCAGGTGGAATCTTTTGGTTTGCACCTGTTTGAGATTGTGTTTACTCTTAGTCAAATTAATTCCTTGATTTCCTTATTAATTCAGATATTTTTCATATATATATATATTTATATCTTTCAAAACAATTTCACTTGAAATAAATATTCTCTTTTCTTTATTCACTGACCGAATATAATTGAACAAAATATTTTTAAAACTCGGGTTCACCGGACTTAAAAATATTTTCAATTGATTTATTTTTATTATACTTTAAAGTCACTTTCTTTTAAATGAGATTGAGGTCAACTCTCGGATTTTTTTCAAATTTCATTTTTCAATAGAGTTTGTTTGCCTATGTAATTATCCCAAAAATTAATTAAAAATATTTAATATTTTGTTAGATATTTGCATTAACAAATTAATGCAATATTTTTTTTAAACTTGAATAACTTTATTATTTTTGCTTATAGAAAAAAGTTGTCTGAATGTTTTTTGTTTAGAATGAATCAAATTTTTTGAAAAAAAATTAATTAAATAAAAATTAACTTTTTTAATAAATTTATTTAAAAAATAAATTTGTTTTTTGATATTTAAACCTGTTATCGGCCTTCAATCAAGCTGAAAAAAAGATACAAATTGCTTACTATACTACAAAATAACATGCCAAATTTGGCGAACACGTTATTTTTTTATGGCTGACGTCCCTTGGCAGCTTATGTTGAACATATAATTCGTATAGTTTACATATAATCCTTCCGTCAATGATTTACAATGTTCAAGTTGTCGTTTTTGCTGAAAATTAATGGCTTTTAAAACAGATGCAAACTTTTTTTGGTTGTAATTTTATTTAAAGAATTTGTTTCCTTTTTTTAGGAAGAATTTTAAAGTTATAAAGTTTGCTTTTGTTTTATTTTTTAAAAATAATAGTCGGAATTTTTTTTTCGTTGTTTAATGACAAATCATTTTTGTATTTTAATTATTAACATCGAGCATGGTAAAAATGCATTTAAGTATAAAAAAAAATTTTAAACTTGTTTTTTTTAATTGTATGACTAAAACCTATATTTTTCTTCAGGTAATGATATACTATTGCATTTTTATCAGACTAGATATTATTTGTCTTGCTTTCTGATGTACAATGATTTGATAGTATGATTCAAACTTTACGTAAGGTTTTCAAAATCAATTATCTCTAAAATTTATGGATATAATTTCTTGATTCTGTTCTTAAATGAAAGATAATACCTTAAATAAAAATCCATTTTGCGGTCAGTGACACTCTAAATTTAAAACTTCATCATTAAAATTGACCTTAAATTATATTACGGTCATGGTGATAATAATATTTGTTTTTTTTAAACTTGTTAATTGCTAATAGTTTCTTGTTATTCGATCTATTCTTTTTTTATTCTTAAACGAAAATCAAGTTACAAGTTATTTCATGTTTTTTTTTGGAATTACTTTTTTTTTAATTGAAAAATGCAAAATTTGGTATATCTGCATGAAATGACTTTTACAAAACAATCTGTATGTCACTAATTTTTTATTAGTATAATAACAGTGATAGATATTAAATCTATATTAAATTTTATATTTGAATTTTTGTTAAACAAAAAAAATGTGCTGAATTCATTAACGTTACATTCATGAAATTTTAAGTAAATTAGTTAAAACGAAAACGTGAACATATTTCGATGATTCTTGTTGGTTTTGAATATTGTAAAATTTTAAAGAAATAATGTTAACCTTTATTGTCTGACATTGTTTCTTTAATACAAGTTTTGCACAAAATCATTAAAAAAAATTTAAACAAAATATTAATATAATTTATGCGAATAAGATGCATAAAAATTGAAAATTTTTCGGAACATTTTTAATGAAATGCTTGATTTTATTCCGTTAAGTTTACAATGACAGAAAGTAATTACATTGATTAGTACATTCTTTTTTAATTTTAAGTTGAGAAATCTAGCTTGATAAAAAAAGTGATTTCTTTAATTTAATTTTCATGAATTTGTTGTATTTAACAAACTTTATGTTGTTTTTATTTCTGGATAAATAACCTTGTTTATTTGATTGATATATTTAAGATTTAGACAATTTTTGTTATCTTTTAATTTTATTTCTGTTTTGACTTAATAATTGTAGATACTCTTTTATAATTTTCAAGTGTAAGTTTACATTTTTCATCAGTTTTAAACGAAGAATACATATGAAAATTCATTTTTTACAAACTTAATATACTGACTTTATAATATTTAAACTCAATTTTAATATTTTATATGAGAAGTTTTGTTATAAATTTGTTCATTTAATATTGTTGTAATACTTATAAATATATATTTTTATATTTTAAACAATGTCTATTTTTCAAAATTTTTGTCATAATTTGAAATTATGTATTTTCAATAAGTCAATATAAAAAGAAAAGTTATGTATCCTAATTTAGAAGTTTATTAAAATGCTGAAATTTTTTTTTATATGCATTATTAATTGCTTTTTAGACCTTGTGTATGTTTTGGTTATTAATTTCGTTTAAATATTTCTTATATTTGTCGAATATAATTTTTAAAGAATGACAAATAACAAGAAATATATATTCTATTTAAATTCTGTAAAAGTGAATGAAATATTTTAATTGTCTATACAGACATTTTTAAAATGTTTACTTCCTACTGACCTACTCACGTGAGATGTAACCTGACACAGTGTCACGTAACCAAAATCGTACACCTAATTTTAAGCATTTTCTCTATATTTTATTTCAATTACATATTTATTTTTGTATTTATGAATAGTACTGCGATAGAAGTTTCTAATAAAATCAATTCAAGAGTTAATATTATTTACAATTGTAAATAATAATTGCACATTAAAAGTATACCAATATTTTAAATTAAAATGTTTTACCCGTGGTTATTGTAAAGTGCGTTTATGATATTGTGAAGCCAAAAAACAAAAAAATTAAACTTTCCTTTTGTTAACCGATACCCAACCTATTGAATGGAACTTTTGTTACTACTATTGTTGGTATTCTGCTCTGTTATAGTTCATTTTCTTCCAATTTGTAGATAACTTCATTTTTCTCATTTGTGTCGAGTAAAAATGTATCCCAAAAATATTTCTGATGTGTTCCAGATAATTAGTTATGCATGGAGATATAATATTCGACCATTTCTAAAATTTCTTGATTAAAATTTTTTTTAGATGATAGAATCTTATTTACAACAAATTCTTTTCCCTCAGCATAAGTATTTGTTTAAATTATGATGTCTTCATTTGACATTTGATCGTTTAATTCTTCTTTTCTTCCTTCTTCGTTTTTAACACTTAGTTGTCCTTGAGTTCTTGATTTGATTTTACCAGGAGGCTTTCCTTTTCTTAGTTTTTTCATCGTGCTGTCTAAATTCACATGTTGTATTAATGAATTTAGATCATATATGGCTGCGAAATTCTCATTGTTTGCTTGTTTAATATCTAAAAATTCTTCACTCTTCTCAATAATTTTTTTATTGCCTTTTTGACCTGATTTTGTCTCATTTAATTCATAGTTAATCTCAGTTCGTTTTGTATTATTTTCTCGTTGTGAAGTTTCGTGATTATAACAACTATAATTCTTTAAGTCGTTGTTCTCTTCTAATTCGATTATATTTGTTCTACTCTCCGAACTTGGCATTGGTAATAATTCCTTTATTTTCTCTTCCTTTTCCTCGAGCATTTTGTTGTCCAAAATACAAGTTTGGTTTTCTTTTCTGGATAAACTAATTTTTCTGTCTAAATCTTCATGTATGGCCATCTTTTTCTTGTTTGGTAGATTCTCATTTCTGTTGATATCTTCTTTGTTGTCGTCGAAAGTACTTGAAATAGGATCCATATACACCGCTATTTGTTCTCCTCCCAAAGGCTCTTCTGTACTATGAATGATTTTTTTGTCATTGGATTCTTCACTTTTGATTGCAGGTTGTAGTTCATTTATAGAAGGTAAGATGTTATGATCCCATTGTTCTTTATCCTTTACAAGTTTCATATTTGTTAGCGAATCCCTGAATATAACTGGTGGTATTACGAAATCTTCATCGCGTTCTCTATTAAATTTACGTTCGTTTATAAAATAATCTCTTCTATAATAATCATTGTTGAAAGATAGTTCCTGTCGATTACATAATCTTCTATAAATTTCCTGTTGTTCGTTGTATCTTCTTTCTCTTTCACTGAAATGATAACTTCGGTCATCGTTGGTGTATGAGTTCTTTCTGGAATTAGTGTTATAATCTTGAAAATACTGATTTCGGTTGTTAAAATGTTCTTCGTAATCCGTATTCGTATTTTGGTTATCATATTCATTATAGTCACGTATCCTTTCATCAAAATATTCACGCTGTTCATAGTTTCGCATTTGACATTGTTGGTCATTTGGTTCGTAGCAATAATTTGGTGAATATGGTTCATACATGTTGGATTGGCTGCTTGCATTTTGGTAGTTGTATCGGTCTTCATAATACACATCATCATCAAAATAATCAGAATCTCGCCCATAATCACTTTCTTCCATCCTGTGCACATTTTTCCTGATGTTATAATTATTTTGGTATTGATTTGTTCTGAAATTGTCATCTGCAAAATATGGTTCCTCTTGGTTCATATAAGATTCATCATAGTCATAGCATCTATAGTCTCTATGTCCGTATCTTTTATAATCATCCTGTATGTTGCTATATCTTCTACATTCGTCTTTTAGATCTGCGTTTTCTTCGTCAGTATATCTGTGTTGTAAATTTCTAGATTCTGGATCTCTAAAATTATTTTTATGATCCCTTACTTCAACGTAATATCCCTCCGTTTTCCATTTTTCTATATGACCTCTTTGCAACAGTACGTCATAAACTGATTCCATTTTTAATTTAATATAATTCAAACATAAGTTATTGATTTAACTTCAATTTAGAAAAACTTTGATAAAAAAATTTTTTTTGAAGCATAATGCAATAACCTGGTTGTTTTACACTTGCTAATGTTGCATGATTCTAATATTATTTAATTGTTTTTTTATTACAAAATTGCTTAATTGTATAAATACTTGATAAAAAGAAAGACTATGCATTTTTTACTGTGTCAATGTATTATTTCTGTAATTAATTTCTTTGAAATTTAAATAAACATTTAACTCAAAAAAAAATGTCTTAATTTTTATCAAAATAATAGCAAATAAATTCTAATTTATAGTTTGATGTATTTATAAAAAATGACACAAATTTTATTTGAGATTCTACACATTGTTACCTTTTAATTCTTTATTCGTTGTGACCGGCCTTGACTTGGAAATTCTACTCCGTTTTACTCGTCAACATGTTTTCTTCCTCAACTTTGAAATTATTTTTATGTGTTATGTGTTAAGTGTTATATATTAACACATCTCGATTCATGTCAAATTATGATCTATTTATCAATATATAGTAAATTTATTTTTACATTAAAAAAAATGTATTTTTCTTTATTTTTATTTTAAACTCGAATGTTTGTTATAATAAAAAAAATCCCGTTTTATATTAACAATTCATTTTTATTCACTTTTTGAATTGTAGTTTATAAACCAAGTAACTTTTAAATTCCAAACAATTATTATTTCAAAATAATGAAAATTCACTTTTGATTTTTCTAACGAAATACCTATTTAATCATTATCAGTATTCGACAAATTTTAATCCTCTCACTTGTCCAAGTGGCTACACACTTCCGACAAGGTTGTTTTTTATTCGAGGAAATAAAACCGATTTATTAAGGAAACCAGAGCTTACCGACTGCAAGGATAGTTACCGTTCCCTAAACTCGACATTAGCGAGTTAAAAAAAATTCTAAATACCCGCACTTTACTAGAAACCCCAAAAAATGTAGTTTTCCTGAAATAGATAAAACACAAGAAAATATTTTATAATTATAGTATACTGCATATAATAATCAATTCAATATTTCAATTTTGTATAATATGTGTAAGTGTATTAGTATGTATGTAATATAATTTACCTTTTAAAAAAAATATTTATTTTTATTTTTTCCTTTTTATATTTTTTTATAAATAAAAGAAAGAAATCCCACCGCTGCCACCAATTTGTTAGGTATGAAATTAATTAATTATTAATTAACAAATAATTCTTATTTCAATAAAATCTACTTGACTCATATATATTTCTGATAAGCTAAAGAAGAATTAGATTAAAATTAAATTATCCTCAAAATATACGTATTGCCCTTCAGAATAAAATATTTAAGGTAGTGGATCCCTTTCTTAAGTCCACTATTATTCAGCAGCTCCGGTTAGACGGTATTTACTCAAATATATAAAAAAACGATATATTGTAATAGGTGTTAAATTTCAATGAAACACTTCACTTGTGAATAAAATAATATATAGTTTATTTTTAATAGTTATATATGTTATTAAGAGAATGTTTAATTTTGTTCTATGTTTTTGTTATTAATTATCAATTACAAAATTAGATGTATAGTATTTTTTACACAATAATATGTGAGAACGAAATAGTTCTATGAATGTAAAAGTGTGATGTGAGAGACAAAGTTCAACAACTCACAAAAATGATAATATTTTATGTAACTCGATAAACACAAATCTCCGATTACTCGTTCAGGTGGAATCTTTTGGTTTGCACCTGTTTGAGATTGTGTTTACTCTAGGCAAATTAATTCCTTGATTTCCTTATTAATTCAGATATTTTTCACATATATATATTTATATCTTTCAAAACAATTTCACTTGAAATAAATATTCTCTTTTCTTTATTCACCAACCGAATATAATTGAACAAAATATTTTTAAAACTCGGATTCATCGGACTTAAAAATATTTTCAATTGATTTATTTTTATTATACTTTAAATTCACTTTCTTTTAAATAATTACTTTTATATCAACTTAATCACGTCAAATAATATATAAAATAAACTCAAAATCTCGATTCAAAAGAATATAGTATTCTTTAAAAACTTTATGAAATATATATATATATATATATATATATATATATATATATATATATATATAATTGAAAATAAAACTTTCAATTCCCGAGAGCAACAAATTGAATATACACAACTTTGTTGCGGGAGGAACTAAGTCAAACTCAATCGTTAAATCGATCGAAATCACGGATCACACCCTGAAATTTCATAAAGACGCTAATAGTGGGGAGGCTGTTGCACACAGCTCATTGAACTTATTTGTTGCCAGGCAAGCTTTTCGCAAGCTTGCACATTCCGGAATTGGCTAATGCGAGTTCAATGATCTTAACCCACTATACTTTTTAATGTGTATGTTTCTTTACTGAGTATTTTAACCAACACATTTAGAGTCTTTTCATTGAAGATAACTCTTTCAAAATTAATAAATTTCATTTTGCAATATATGCTTCGTCCATGTCTTTCGTAATAAACCATTTAAAATTTACATATCCAAATAATAATCAAACCAAAGGAATTTAATTAGTTACTAATTTAGTAGATCTATCTATGCTGAGTTGTTTGGTCTGTCCTTTAGTGTTTGTTTTTGTGTGAGTACTTAACCTAATTACATAATTCCCAATTTTAATAAGTCTATATAAAAAAATTAATTTTTAATTAAAAAATTAAAAATCGTTACGATTTCATACGTAACACAATATTTTACATAATTTTAAAACTAAAATTTGTGGAGAATGCAAGTAATAACTTAATTAACATTTTTTATTTTTTTGCAAAAACATTTTCATCAAATTAATAAAATGTTTTACCTTGCGACAAAATCTCAGTTAGAGGTGACAATAAAGAAATGATATCCTTAAATTTTACGTCTACGATGTCATTGTTATCTTTCTTGAATGCAGTTTTTTCTTTATCACACATTTTTTTAAACAAATGATTTTTACCGTATCATTTTGCTCAATATTACTCTGGACGTTAGTAACGTGCTTGGAAAAAGATCTTTTTGTTTTTAATTGAACTAATAAATGTTGTCCAGATATTAAATTTTCGGGAAGTAATTCGTTTTCTCGATTGATAGTAGAAACATTTTCCACGTTCACTCGAGAAATACTGTTAGATGATGCACAATTATAAGTTAACGAACCCAGGTGATTTAAATTATTGTCCTCTTCCACAGAACTTAAATGGTAAAATTGAAGTCGTAGAAGGGTTTCTTCAGAAAATTCACTTTTTAATTGATTCTGTTGAATATACTTTAAAACTGGATCCAAATGTTCACAGATTTCGGATACATTATGGGCAAGATTTTTAGATAATGTACAGAAGCACTGTTTTTTCAATTCTGTTTCAACTCTTCAGTAAACAACGACAGTGTGCAATGAAATTTGCTTTCTCGTTCCTCCAAAATGAAAGGCCTGAATTTCTTCTGCGTACTTTAGATTATAATTTTCACTAAAAACCATATGCACTAAAGCCTCATTATTTTTCAAATTTTCTTTTAACTCGTTAACCACTTTCCATTGATGACGTTCTCTGCCTTTATGCTTCAGAAATTCAATTACATTGTTTTCAAATTCTTTTAATATTTCGGCGACTTTGGAATCAAATTTATCCTTCAAGGTCTTAGTAACAGTTTTTTTAAAATTATTTTTACTGTCAAAGTACGTCTCTTTTTTAGTAACCCATTTTGAATAAAAACTTTTGCTAGAAAAATCAATCTCTTCGTTGTAATGAATATTTTTATTTTTATAATTCTCGCAAACTCCATTTTCGCTTCACAACAAAATGCAGCAATTACAGTTTCTTTCTTGTCGAAAGAGAGTTTGAATTAAAAGTGAAAGATTCTAATATATAATGCAATCACAAGTATCCCTTGCCGAAAAATTTCTCGAAACAATGAAAAAAGGACGATGTCTACAAAAAAATGCATAGCTATAACTTTCTCATGACGGTTGCTTTCAAGGAATTTTTTATGCAAATTTAATAAAGTGCCATTCAGATATCGTTTTTGACGGACAATACTATTTTTTGAGCAGTAATATCGCTTTCCCGGACACATCCTGCTATTAATATATCGGAATTTAAAAATTTTCGAATTGCTTCGATTTTTTAAAAGTCTTCTCTGGAATAACCTTTTGACAACTTTCGATCGCCGAAGTCAATTTATTTCCTTTTACAATATTCCTGACGCCATTTAGGATTCAATATTTTTTTACTATTGGTCCTGATAAAACTCGTCGAATATTCGATTTCTCATTGTTTTTTTAACATTTGACAATTTTCACTCAATTGATCCTTTAAAGCTTCACCAATTAATAAATTTTTAGCAATTATTATTAATTTAAAAAAAATGTTATATACTTACAATAATGAAAAATGTATTACAAGATTCGCCGAGATTATTTGTTACAATTTCAGGTTGAATTAATATTGATTACTTATTAAAATTTCTTTTCCTTTAGAATTTGGTTTTATTTTTGCTGTTTCTTGATTTTTGTGTGACATCTTTTTTGACAATGGTATTTTCCTAATGTAAACATTTTTTTGGTTATATTTCCATAAAAATTAAATTATAATTACATTAATATAATATATAGCACAATATATTTTTATTTACAAAACATTATTTAATAATTATAATTTATTAATATTATCTATAAATTTTATAGATTATATATATTGTGTATATTATATATATAATATATATATATATAATATATATATATATATATATATATATATATATAATATACACGATATATAAAATATACAAAATTCTTCCCATTACATTTTTGAAAAATCTAAAACAATTTTTTTTGGGTACATTATATATGCGAGTACACATGTGTATGTGTTTAGTGCAAATGTGTGAGTATACATGTGTATGTATTGTGTGTATATGTGTGAGTATACATGTGTATGAGTTTAGTGCATATGTGTAAGTATACATATGTTTCTGTGTTTAGTGCAAATGTGTGAGTATACATGTCCCAGCTTAAAATCCCCGTACAGGATCCTTAAAGGATCCTCTCGGGATCCTGTACAGGTCCTGTGCAGGATTCCATACAGGATCCTCTCGGGATCCTGTAGAGGTCCTGTGCAGGATTCCATACAGGATCCCATACGGGATTTTGGGACAGGGTTCCTGTGCAGGTTCCCATGCAGGAACCTTAGCTATCAAATGTTCATGTACAGGAACACGTGCAGGATCCTGTACAGGAAACTTTTTAATTTTTAAAGTTTTTATATGTTAAGCAACATTTGACATACATAGACTTCACATTTTAATATGCTAGGCTCGTATATCAATGTTGGACAGACAAATGTATTGCGCATTCGAGAAACTCATAGAAAACTACTGCGCAGGAGTTAAAAATGTAAATTAATTAATTAAGAAAACCGTATAGGATCCCTTACGGGTTCCCTACAGGATCCTTTACACTTAAGTACCTGGAGTTTACAAAAATGCAAAGGTTCACTGAAAAAATTAAATTCTAGTTTTAAGAAAAACTTCTTAAATATGCGCTAAGAATATTCCCCACTCAAATTAAGTGGGAAATATTCTTACAATAATAATGTACTTCTTATTGTAAGAATATTTCCCACTTAATTTAAGTGGAGAATATTCTTAGCGCATATATAAGAAGTTTTTCTTAAAATTAGAATTTAATTTTTTCAGTGTTCCTGTATAGGAACCTTTACAAAGTTTCCTGTACTGAATCCTGCAAGTGTTCCTGTACTGGAACCTTTACAGAAATCTTTGATAACTAAGGTTCCTGCATCGGAACCTGCAGAGGAACTCTGTCCCAAAATCCCGTATAGGATCCTGTACAGGACCTGTACATGCTCCCGAGAGGATCCTTTAAGGATCCTGTACGGGATTTTAAGCTGGGGTGTATGTATTGTGTGTATATGTGTGAGTATACATGTGTATGTGTTTAATGCATATGTGTGAGTATACATGTGTATGTGTTTAGTGCAAATGTGTGAGTATACATGTGTATGTATTGTGTGTATATGTGTGAGTATACATGTGTATGTGTTTAACGCATATGTGTGAGTATACATGTTTCTGTGTTTAGTGCAAATGTGTGAGTATACATGTGTATGTGTTTAGTGCATATGTGTGAGTATACATGTGTATGTATTATGTGTATATGTGTGAGTATACATTAATATTATAGAGAAGAGATAGAGAAAAGAAGAGATAGAGAAGAGATTATTATAATTTTCTTTCATGTATATATATATGGGACTTTTCACGTTAAGCGAGCCACCGCGATGGACAAAATTGAGAGCTTCCAAAAAATTGCTTATTCCCAAAAATTATTCATATATATTTAAGTACTTTCGCAAAATATGTGGCCTTTTAAAAAATCCAATTCAAAAACAATGGTCTAAAAGTGCTAATAAAGTAGAATTACATAAGGAAATCACAAATGTATTGGCGGTAAAATTGGCATTAGGATACTTACTATGTATTCCATAAGCAATAACGGTTGTTTGATATCAGTTTTTTGAAAATACATTTGTCGGATTCTGATGTTAATTTTTAAAAATTGTTATACAGTGCGTTAAAAAATATTTTTCCCTAAGTTTATAATGTGTTAGGCTTTACATACAATAAAAGATACAAATACTTCCTCTATGAGGAAACAAAACTTTAAAAACATTAATTATTTTATCCTCAATGGTTTGAACAATTATTTAATTAAGTTATTATTGATATTAATTAATTTTTTACAGCGTATCAAAAATTTCATTTATGTATAGACTAAAGAATTTCCAGAAAATCATTATCTCAATAATTATTCAAATAAATGTTTTTTAACTATAATTTGTCATGTATATATTACATATTTGGGTGATTCTCCTACTAGTGCACGATTGGGTTTATGAAATTAAAAAAAAAATTTATTGTTATGATTATTATCAATATATTTTTTTAAGATAAAGGCTCCAGAATGAAAAATCCATAGCAGTCCGGAAAAATTGTTTATAATTTTCGTTGTATACAAATATAGTAATCAACAAATTCCATATATAAAGTTTACATTATTATTAGAAATTTGGAATTTGGTAATTTATGGAAATTTTCGAGGTAATTTATGAAAATTTATAGTACGTTGTGCGACAATGAATAGTAAATTGTTGCAAAATTAGTAATTAGATTCCCTATGCAACTTTCATGCTTATAACACATATAAAACAGAAACAAAATGTAATTGGTTTCTTTTTTAGTAATTTACTTAGGAGAGTATATTAATGCTTTTTATTAATGTTTAGTAATTTTTCGATTTGATTCATTATGTAAATTATGCAATTTTAAAAAGTGATTAGACCATGACGCAAAAACGGAGGACAAGAAATATCTACAAAAATATTTAAAAATAAATTTGTTTGATTGAAAGATCCAAAAGTTCTTTTTGCGAAGATCAAAGGTTCCAAAACTTCTTTTTAATTTGGAACATTTGTCTTTTTGTTATGATTTTTTTTTGTTTTTTTTTGTTATGTTAGCCATAGCGATTTTAAGGAAATAACAAGATTTTTGGCCAAAAATGCACAAAAAGTGACCACCCCCACTCCCCTTAACTTCTGAACTATTCAACGTGGTAATAATAAGTTAGAGTAAATTATATCAGGCGATACTAAAAGATAGCACTTAAAAAGAATTTTACTTCACGGACATGATTATGTTCTTATGGTGCCCTTATAGATACTTCTTTATACCTAAAAGTAAAAAAATTGGTTAAATTTGACATAGATTTTGCAGTATCATCGAAAGTGATGGTAGCAGAAATTCTTTGACAATTTTTGTCATTTAGGTCAAAACCACCCTAAAATGGACCTAAATTTTGAGGACAGCGGAAATTGTTTGTGAAATTTTTACATTTAGTTCAAAAGCACCCTAAAATTGACCTAAATTTTGAGGACAGCGGGAATTGTTTGTCAAATTTTGACGTTTTGGTCAAAACTGCCCTCAAAATTTACCTAAATTTTAAGGGTAACGGGAATTGATGGTCAAATTTTGACGTCTATATAATACTTAGACGCTCAAATTGAAGACCTGAATGCAGTAGTTACTACTATCCAATCAACTCCTACACAAAATCAAAATTGTTTAAATAATTTTAAGTGTATAAAAGAAATTAATGACAGATCCAGACGTAAGCAAAATTTAATTCTATTTGGTTGTCCTGAACATAATATGGATTCAAATGCTGCTCTTAAAAATGATAATGAATTATTGCAAACTGTTAATAATTTTCTTTTAAGTTTCTCTTCTAAATTCGATGTAAAAAATTAAAAATCTTTAGAATTGGTAAAAAATTGCAGAATTCTGGACATCCACGCCCAATACGACTCGTTTTCAATTTAGAAAGCACCCGCCAGATTGTTTTGAAACATTACCACACACGCAAGAAGAATCCTATACCGAATCAACCATTACAAATGTCTTTCACAGTCGACCGAACCCCTCATTAACGTACACTTTATCAGAAAGTAATTGCCTTTTTGAAGGAACGACAATCACGAGGAGAAAAAAATTTAAAGATCATAGAAAAACTTAGAGAACCAATAATAATGATAACCAAGGCACCATCTTCGAATCAACTTTAAATATAACACACTGTTCTCATAATGTAAATTTATCATTATTAAACGAGATTACTATCTATTACCAGAACATTCGAGGTATTAACACAAAACTTAGTAATATTTTGACTTCACCTGACATATTTGATTACGACATTATTGCTTTTACCGAAATCTGGCTTAAACCTCAAACGCTAACAGGTGAATTTTTTGATCAATTAATTTTTACAGTTTTTAGAAACGATAGACTTGGAAAAAGGGGAGGTGGTGTACTTATTGCCGCCAAGTCTCGTTTTGAATGTTACAAACTTGATGTTTCTAATATTCAAAAAATTTCCCCGTCTGTTAATATTGTTGCAATTAATGTTCTTTTTAAAAATATTGCCTTTATAATTATTAATATTTACATTCCACCTAATTTACAATTATCTGATTTTCAAATTTTTTTAAACTCATTATCCTTTTCTTGTCTCTATTGAAAAAACAGAATTCTAGTTGTTGGTGGTTTTAATATAACTAATTATTATGAATTTGTAATTAATGGAGTGAGTGACGCTACATCTATTCATTTTGACAGTTTCTTAAGGGATCACAACTTTTCTCAGTATAACAATGTTTTTAATATAAATGGTCGTAATCTAGATATTGTCATTTCTACGTTTCCATGTGAAGTTTCTTCCAATATTCTACCGATTTTGCCTATCGATGCACATTATCCTCCACTTTTGCTTTGTTTTGAGTCTGTTATACCACCTAGTAATATAAATTTTTCTCAAATTAATCCTGACTCTAAAAGATACTCATTTATTAATCATGATTTTAGTTCAATTAAAGCGTTGTTACTGACGGTGGATTGGACGTTATTGGAGGAAGCTTCTAATATTGGTACTGCAATAGATTTGTTTTATTCTAAATTGTATGAAGTTATGGACAGTGAAATTAAAATAATTCCAACTAAATCTAAAAATAATGATAAATATCCGACTTGGTTCACTAAAGATATAGTTGATAACTTAAAATTAAAAAATAAATATGGACAGCTTGTTAAAAAAAATAATTCTGAATATTATTCTGAAGTTTATAAAAACCTTAGATCATCGAAAAAATGTAAAATACATCTTGCTCAGAAAGATTATATACAAAAGGTTGAAACTAACGTTGTTACTGATCCTAAATTTTTTTGTCTTATTTTCATAATATTAATAAAACTTCGAGAATTCCAGGTATAATGTTTTATAATGATGTAAAATTAATTTTCAAAGATGCTTTTACGTCCGAGTTGTTTTTTTCAATTAATAGGTAAACAATAATAAACTTTTTACACGAATACATTCGGACCAATAGTTATTTAATATAAAATTCACTCCAACGTTTCGAAATCAACACGTTTTGATTTGACCATGGACACGTAATCCATGGTCAAAGACAATTCTTTAAATGATAAAAAACGACACAAAAATAAATAAATAAATAATAACTAATAACAAACCAATAAAAAACAAAACTTATTTCAAGTCAAGATTAAAATTAATCTTGACTTCACAATTTACACTTGTTGTTTCTGTGAATTGTTGAAATAAGTTTTGTTTTTTATTGGTTTGTTATTAGTTATTATTTATTCATTTATTAATTTTTGTGTCGTTTGTTATCATTTATAGAATTGTCTTTGACTATGGATTACGAGTCCATGGTCAAATCAAATCGTGTTGATTTCGAAACGTTGGAGTGAATTTTACATTAAATAACTATGGGTCCGAATGTATTCATGAAAAAAGTTTATTATTTTTTACCTATTAAATGTAAAATTAACTTCTCCCTTGGAAATAGTCAATGTTTTTCGAGACAGGTTTAATAAGGTCTATAGTTAGTACAATAAATAATTTAAATACCCGAAATGTACTTATAGAGATTATGAGCAACTCTGTAATTGTATAAAACAATCAAATTTTAACAAATTTATTGATACTACCTAATAAACAGTCGGTAGGTTTGGATAATATCCCAAATCAACTTCTTAAAAGCTGTGCATTGGAATTATTTAAATCATTGAGTATTATATTTAACTTAGCAATTAATGTGGGTGAATTTCCGTCATTGTGGAAAAACTCTCGCATATGCCCTGTTTTTAAAGAAGGAGGTAAGTCTCAGATTTGTAATTATAGACTAATTGCGATCTTATCTAATGTGTCAAAAGTCTTTGAGAAGTGCCTCAGTAATATCTTATGGTCATATTTCAGTCCAAAATTAATTGAGGAACAACATGGCTTTGTCCCCCTTCGTTCTACATCTTCCAACTTAATTACTTTTTTACAAAAAATTGAAGTATACTTAAAAAACTATAAGCAGGTAGATGTTATTTTTACTGATATCTCAAAGGCTTTTGAGAGTATTAGTCACGCAGTTCTATTAAAGAAACTGTCAGTACTAAGAAAATTCTCCTTATCTTCAATCCCTTTTTGATGTAAGGATGAATTCTCGATCACGAAGATAGAATTTCCATATATGCAATTTCAAGCCTTTTTCCTGGGTTTCAGCAATGATCGTCGCGTCTTTTAACTCCACCGTATATTTTCCCAATCTGATTTAAACGTCACACCTTCATTTATAACAAAAATAAGAAAACAACCCGTTATTTAATTTAAAATTCACCAATTAACTTTAACAATAAAATAAACAAAATTTATTATTTGAAATATATTACCTGCGTGTCATCGGCGATACGCACAAGAGTGGCTTACATATTCCCATTTAACAGCACGAGCAATGAGACCGAGAAACCCAGGAAATTCGCTTTTATTACCGTATCTCTCTTTTCACCCCCTCGCGAATCCCCTTAAGTACCAAATGCTGACCGCTCTCACTCTTTATTTGGAAACGCTTCTTACTTTCTCGAAAATAAGCGAACAATTTACAGAAACATATACTCACACCAATATCACAGGCCGACAAATTTTAATCAACTGCATGTTGCCTAAAATATTACTGCCGATTCTTACAGGATTTTGTCCGTAGAATACGAATCTGACCTTGAAAATATTGGATTGGCTCTAGTTTTTAATCAATTTACGTTTCAATATACAAAATATGCATTTTTAGCATTTTTTGAATGAATGTACAACAATACACCGAATCAGTAAATCTGTCCGCATAGCACAAAATGAAAGTTTAAACACTGCTCTTCAATATCCAAAAACAAAAAATGTAATTTATGTACACTTTAACCTGTAATGTCAAAAGAGACATTCGCTGTTCCACAAGCATATTGAAAACAACAGTACTTTTGACCATGTAAGGTAATTTAAATAACAATTAGTCTCTCTAGGGGTTTTTATGGTCGCTGCTTACTGATCTGTATTTAGATTTTAATATTCAAAATGGCGAATCCAATATGGCAGATTTTTTTAAAAATTTTAAATTTTTATCATAAAAGGCGTAAATTATCTTTAAAAATTTGGTCCGCCACTTGTAATTTTTATATTTCATAGCAGATTTGTAACTAGCGATTATAAAAACGCCAGAGACACTAATTTTTACTTGAATGACCTTACATGGTCAAAAGTAATATTAATTTTAATACGTTTATGGAACAGCGTATGTTTTTTTGGTCATTATAGGTTAAAGTGTACATAAATTACATTTTTTGTTTTTGGATATTCAAGAGCAGTGTTTAAGCTTTCAATTGGTGTTATGCGGACAAATTTACTGTTTCTGTGTATTGTTGTACAATCATTCAAAAAATGCCAAAAATGCATATTTTGTATAATGAAACGTAAATTGATTAAAAACTGGAGCCAATCCAATATTTTCAAGGTCAAATTCGTATTCTATGGACAAAATCCTATAAAAATCAGCTTCTATTGGTTGGGCCACAAAATTTTGTTGGCCTGTGTATTCCTTAGGACTCCTCGCAATGATACATACTTATCTCCCATCAATCCAAACACATATATTTTATCGCTACAATATTTTCTTTTTTTTAATATTTGAGCATTTTATAATCACGATAAACAATTCAAAATTAGAAGTTCATTAATAATTGATACATAAAATATATATTACAATAAGATCAAGAGATCTACTCCTTTCATGATGTACCTCAAGGGTCCAATCTTGGTCCATTATTATTTTTGATTTATAGGAATATAATATAATTATAATATTTATATAATATAATATATATTGTTTGCTGATGATTTAAAATTTTTTGCCCTAATACACCTATTGGAGGCATTCCATGTCAAGTGATCCAGGTGGAGAAAAATTTTTCTCCAATCGTAGCAAAACTTGGGACTTTTGTAGTACTAATAGATAGTAATTTTTCGTGAAAATATTTTTTTACATAGTCCAAAATTTTCCGAGGGGAAGAGGGTTAAATTTTTGTGTTTTTCAGTACAATGCTTATTTCGATAATTTTTTACTCTTAAACTATTAAAAATAAAAATTTGGCAAGGTACATTTTGGAATGGTTTTTTCATGCTCTTTCGATTGAAAATAAGCATTTAAAAATAAAATTTTTTGACCCAAAAAAATCAAAATTAAGAAGAAATTTTAATTTTTTGGAAAAAGGTCCCATTTTTTTAAACGAAAGCTGAGGTTTTTTCCTAAAAGGACATATAAATGAAAAAGTAGGACAAACATTTTTAAACATTGAAAAAATGAATTTTCTCGTAAACAGACCTAAAAACCGGGTTTGGTGAGTAGAAATCTCTGTTTTTCAATGTTTAAACATTCTTTTTCTACTTTTTCATTTATATGTCCTTTTAGGAAAAAACTCAGCTTTCGTTTAAAAAAATGGGACCGTTTTTCCAAAAAATTAAAATTTATTTTTAATTTTGATTTTTTGGGTCAAATTTTTTTTAATACTTATTTTTAATCGAAAGAGCACGAAAAAACCTTTCCAAAATGTACTTTGCCAAATTTTTAGGTTTAATAGTTTAAGAGTAAAAAATTATCAAAATAAGCATTACACCATAAGACACCTGGATCACTTGACATAGAATGCCTCATTGGTAGAATGACTACTATTTTTAACGATATAATCACAAGTGATTTAGCATTGGATCCCTTTGTTATGTCAATTAGATGTTTAATTAATAATATTCCTCAATTTCAAACTACATACACTCGGGTCGCAAAGTTTCAGTACATTTGGACTTTTACTTGTAAATGCTCGCTTTACTTCAAATTCAAATATTTCTGTAAAAATAGGTGCTCCAGATATCAAACTAGGATCATTTTAAAGCTCAATAAATTTAGAGTCAAATAGGCAAAAAAATAACCAATTTAATATTGAAAATTTGAAAATATAATTCTTTAAAGTTAGAGATTTTTTATGAAAATTGCGATTTCGTAATCTGGAGTTTAAACGAACGCCAATTAATGAAAAAATTTCTTTAAGATTTGACAGTTTTACAATATAATGTACAAATTTCACTCTTTAATTCGAGAACAAAATCTTTTATAAGTATTCAGTATTTGCCTTAAATTCTGTAAAAATAATTACTCTTGCTTTCTAAAGTTTTCAAGGAATATAAATTGCAAATTCGTCATTTCTGTTCACTTGTTTTATCAATTAACCAAATTTTTGAAAAATGTGCATCTCTTTTTTATTATAAAATTTAAAAAATTGCACCTTGAAATAAAATAAGTAATAATGCGAGTTAAAATTTGTAACATTATAAGAAGAGCGATAAATTTCATGTAAATAATTTAAATTTACTACAGTCAAGAGGTTCAATATTTTTCAAAAGTGTGGTTAATTGATAAAACAAATGAATAGAAACGACGAATTTGCAATTTATATTCTTCGAAAAATTTAGAGCAAGAGAAATTATTTTTATACAATTTGAAAAAAATACTTCATATTTGTAAATGATTTTTGTCTAGAATTAAAGAATGGAATTTGTACTTGTTATTGTACAACTGTCAAGTCTTAAAAAATTTTTTTCTTCAATTGGCATTCGCTTGAACTCCAGATTCCGAAATCGCAATTTTCATAAAAAATCTCTAACTTTAAAGAATTATATTTTCAAATTTACAATATTAAATTGTTTTTTTTTATCTATTTGACTCTAAATTTATTGAGCTTTAAAATGATCCTTGTTTAATAGCTGTTGCATCTATTTTTACAGAAATATTTGAATTTGAAGTGGAGCGAGCATTTACAAGTAAACAGTCAAAATGTACTGAAACTTTGCGACCCGAGTGTAATATATTATAAACTCAAAATAAAAAATTTGTTTAACTCTTAAAGTATATAAGCTATTCAATAACTATTCATTGTCAATTATTAATAACTACTGTTTGCTACGATGTTTACTTATTATATTACACTATAATCCTGTAATTGGTCTAATGACTGTTGGATTTTTTCAATAAATGAAATGAAAGTTCAGAATTCTGGGAGAAACAAGGTAGGAGAAGGAACTCCTTTTGTGTGAAATTAACGAGAAGACCAATAAAGCCACCTCACGCCAAAAGTTAGTATTACTTTCAAAATTAATTTAATTTTGAAAGACTCCCAGATAGCACCGTGTTTTGCAGGAAGTTAATGGGAAGTTAACCATGTTAAATTCGAAACTTAACGCGGTTAACTTCCCGTTAATTTCCCAGAACCTCTAAATGTCCTCCGATTGTTATTTTCCGGTGTTAACTTCTTTGACGTTCTCCCCGTAAATTTCCTGAGAAATTACAAGGGAAAATTTATACAGTTTTAGCGTGTAAGTGTACAAAAAAATTATTTTGTATTTTTCTCTAAACTTATATTCGTAAAGAACCCTAAAGAATTATAAGGAAATTTTCCCTAAAATAAATGTTAACTAACATAGTTTATACTTATATTAAAAAAATATGAAAAAATTTATTTCTTGAGTTTCGAATCTCATATTTAACCTCACCATTTTTCAAGAACCTAACAAATACGAAAATATGTTTGAAAATAAATTTGGGGGAACCGGGAATCGAACACGGGTTCGACGGACGCCAAACGCAATAACCTAACCAACTGAGCTAAACTACCAATCGTTAAGGGAAAAAAAATCTTGCCTTAAGCTACAAGTACATTTATTGGTCGAAAAAAGCGGGTGAATTCAAATTGTTTTTTTATTTAAAATCATGCATTAATTTTAATCTCTTAAGATTAATGTATAAGATAAAACATATTTTTAATAAATTTTGTTAATTAATCATCGAATGAATTTGATCAAAAATAATTATCAACTTGAATGTAAAATATTTTTTATTAAATAAATTAACTTTCGAGTTCTACTGGAACAATCATGTTAATAAGATTATTTCTAAATTTAATGGACTTTTTAACAAAAAAAAATTGGAAAGTAATTTACGAAAGTAAATAAGACACTACCTTATTGTCATATTTTAAAAATTATTTGTTTGTAAAAGACAAGTAAATATTTACTATTTTTTTGTTATTAATAATAATAACCAAATAACTTTTTTTTATGTTTAGCAAATAAACAAATAACAATATTGCCAATAAGAGAAATAAGATAATTCTACTTTAATTATGCCAAAGTCTTTAAGTCCAAAATAATTGATGAAGGATTAAGGGGAGAAGTCTATTCTTTTTATTTCTACAACGTAGTGATGCTAAACTCAGATAGGTTGGGCGCCAGTCCTTTCGTGGGACAAAAAGAAAAAGAGAAAATATTTAAAACTAAAGTTTTAAGGTACTGTCCATTATCCAGAAAACCAGGCCACCAGGCTAATCCTGCGATAATCAACAACAAAAGATAAAAATATTCTTCAAAACCCGGAATTTAAAAGAAATTACATAACAAAATGATATCCACAAAATTATAGAATCAAAGAAAAGACTTCATAGGGATAGAAATGTTTGGCTAGCTACTCAAGATCATTTGATCAAAAGGGTAGAGTGTCGTAGTTCGAGAAAATTATACTCATGAAATTCAGTTTAAATATCAAACGATTTATTAACCAAATTTTTAATTTGCTCTACATTTTCAACAATTTAAGAAATAGACTATAATAACAAAACTACATATTTTAAGCGATTCTTTCAGATCGAAATCGAAATTTTAATTCACTAATTTATTCTTTAACCGAATATCACAATTTTCAAAAATTATTACTATAATAGGGATCACAATATCGATAAAAGGGACGTAAAAGAGGTAACATGGTCACGAAGCGGGTCTAAGTGTGATAACAGAGAGAAATTTAATAACGAACCTTAATTTTTAGATAATATAAACTTAGGTAAACAATATTTTATTATCTTAGATCATTAAAATCGAAATCAAAATTGGTTTTATAATTTTTCGCGAGACACGAGGTTGAATGACCATTTTAACTGGAAGAAATAAATCGAACAAAAAAAAGAAGGAAAAGAAAACGAAACTTCCATTATTTAATTAAAGGGATAGATTACAATTACTCACTTTTCCAAAAGGAAGAATCCAGGGCTTGAGACATCCACAGTTTTCCAAGGGGATACCACACCTTTAAAGGGATACAAAATAGAATGGAGTTTGTATATTTGAAATGTCCATTATTTCCAACTTACATCAATCCTATTTTCAAAAAAAAAAAAAATTAATTTTGAAAATAAATAAACAAATTAATATTTATTTCCAAAAATTAAAACAATATTTGAAATATTCTTTTCTAAGAATAAAAGAAAAGGAATGCATTTCAACATAGTGCATTGAACTTGCACTTGCAAAATTGCAAGTTCAGCAATTTCGGCATGGCAACAGGTCCAACGCCCTGTCCCCACCTTTCCATATTTCCCAAGGAAGTAAACTATAAAAGCCAATTAATTAAACACCTAGATTGAACAGTACGGTTTCTACTCGTGAATAAGCGCGTACGATTAAAAGTCCCAGGCAGTCTCCCGTCCGGTAACTAGGACACTTTATTGTTTGTATTGTAATACATACAATATTGTTCGGACGAAAATAAAATTCAATTTACTCCAAAGTCCAAATAGTGAAAATTTTGTTCTACGCCCGTTGACGAGTGTAACGGTAGTTTTTAAGTGCGAACGCCAGGACGGTAAGTACCAAGTATCGTTCCAGGCCAATTAAATCCTTTTCTACCCTTCCTAAAAATTTGTACGAGGGGCAGATAATTAGAGTCAGCTTAAATTAAATAAATAACCATACAACCAATATATTCAACTGTTTAAAATTTTCTTTATTTCCTTCTTGAGATCTGATAGGGTAGATTTTTCTAGATTTTCTAAGAAAATCTCGGTTTCGCGGATATAAATCGAATCCCATAATAATAAACAAGACCTTTAGTCTTGTCAGTTTGAACCTCCGAGAACCTTTAAAGTAGGACCAACTCAAAAGTTTACCTTGTTTTAAATAACTAATCAATTATTAATTGTTTAAAAATATTAAATATTTTACCGGTTCGTAACAAACTGATGGTGGCAGCGGTGGGATTTTACCCCAGCGAGGCCATCGTGCCCTAAAGATCACATTTCAAAAAAAAAAAAAATTTTATTCGTTCTTTTTCCTATACTATCTGTTTCCAATTTAATTTCGTAGTCAACTCAAGAAAAGTAACGATTGGGATTTAATATTAAATCCTAATTTTTAAGCTCTTAATGAGGCTAATTAAGACAAGGCTCCGTGGTTCGCCCATTGGTAGACATGTCTGCCTAGACTCAACCAAGGCTTGAATAGCTATTCTTAATTCGGCTATGCGATTTTATTCCATCTTTATTAAAGCAATACCCTAATCCTAAGACAGGCTCCGTGGTTCGCCCATTGGTAGACAAGTCTTAAAAATCTTCCTACACTTTTCTTTAGTTCTCCAATTCTTTTATTCCACTATTTTTCTTCTCAATTTTTTTGAAATGTTTTACAATGCCTCATAGATGCAGAAACGTTTATAAAAAAAACAATTAAAGAACTTGATAAGAATTAGGAGCCACGCTGAATTAGAAGAAGAACTTTTTAGTGACAAAAATTTAAATAAACGTATAGCATTAGGACGTAAATCCGAGAATCAAATTGAAGCCTCGTCAGAGAACTCGGGAAATTCTCTAAGTTCATGGAAAGAATTTTATGTCTGTCTTGACTACGTGACGAACAAAGTCAATGCCGAAACAGCTCTTTTAAACAAACGAAAATAAATCGAGCGTCGAGTAAAATTAGCTTTGGAAAAAAAGGGAAAGACAAAACTAAAATAAACTTTTCTTTTGATTTAATAATTTTCTTTATTAATGTCGGGAAGTTTTAGGAAGAGGGGAAAACGATCTAGAAGGAAGGGCAGAACAGAAAGATCAATAAGGGTCTGTTCAAAGAAACGAGAAAAAGTTTCTGTTAACAGAAAAACCATAGAAATTTTAGATTCTGCCTCCTCACAAACAATCCTCCTAGAAACCTTTCCTTCTCCAACTGTTATTTATCGTCGACTTACCTTAGCCGATTGGAAAGAAAAATACCCAGAAAATTTGCATTATTTCGTGGTATTTGACCAAAGGTTTCCATTCCATAAAGGTAGTGTCATTAACCGCGGAGACTTAAAGAAACTCTCCCTAACCCTAGTACGATCAGCCGATATCCTCACTGACACCCCTACTTTAAATCTAAGAGTGAGACGGATCGAAAACTTTAATGATCAGAAAGTAAGAGTAATTCGAGCTCCCGTTACAGTTCCAGATTCAGATAATGACAGTTACGACAGTGACGCTACTGTTTTGATAAGTTATTAAATTACCTCATATCTATTTAGATTTTGTAGAGAATTTCTAGCAGTTACCCATTAAAATATTCTCTCCCTACAATTAAATTAAGCAGTTGAATTGTGGTGGGGACGCGACTTCGCGTAAATTGGATGGATTAACACTGGTCGAGTTGAGAAACATGTCCTACCACAACACTGACTCCCCCTTTTCGACGCCTATCGTGCACATTAAAAGATTCCCCACCTCTCGCGATCGCCTTGTTGTGAACTTCACCTCCTTAAATGATAAAGTGTCGCGTTACGGAAAATTGCCAACGAAAGTGACCCCCAAACAATAGTTCGTGTCTTTTACGTACTCAGTTCGATTTTATCTCATCAAGTTATTTTCAATTCCGATTTTAGTGATATCGTACACTTAGCAAGAATATTCCGTGGTGGTGAAAGAACTAAAAACTGGACTATTAAAAACTCAATTTGTGAGTGATTATCTATTATCTTGTGTATTCCCAAAATTCAACATGTCTCGTCCCGAAGAAGGAAATGGTAGCATACATTTTGTCGCCGACCAAGCAAATTTGCAGGGACAGAAAAATGCGTTCCAGCATGACACAACAGCAGCGATGGCCTCGGTACTCGAATGTATGACCTTGCAGCGTAGTACATTCCACATTCCGTGTTTTGATGGGCGAAACTCACCTCTAAAAGAATTTTTGCAAGATTTTGCGAACGGAGCAGTCTTCATTACTGAACAAACTGAACCAGGTTTTATTAAAGCTATTTTAAGCAAACTAAAGGGTGCAGCACGAGAAAGTGTCAGAGATAAACAATTTCTTAAGACTCAAGAATTGATAAATCACCTTACTAAAAGATTTGCCACATCGAAAAAGTACCAGTGGTACTTAGAAAACATTATCAATATTCGTCAGAAACAGTCAGAAACGGTCAGCGATTATCACGATCGCCTACAGGGATTAATCAGTGGAGCGAAACACGCATTGGACGCAAAATATCAACTCAAGTACCGCCAGGTAGAGGGCGCTGCTGTCCGTGTACAAGAAGAAGCTGAAAGTACCATCATGATGCGACCCATTATCGAGTGTGCACGAGAAGCCTTTATGAGAGGATTGCCCGAAAAGATGTCGATCTTCGTTGACACCCGAAACCCCGCCAACATAAAAGAAGCTTTCGACTACGCCCTGCGCGCTGAAGAAAGGCAGGAATATTCAGAGAAGTCACGAAGTTCATCTTACCGTATCTCACGACGTGACGATCCCCCTCGCCCACCTAGTCCATACTCACGCCAAATGGATCAACCAGCTCAAGAAAGGTCGCGCCGAGAAACTGAACGGGATCATCACCCCCTTAAGCAACATAAAAATTCGGCCAATGACATGCTCCATTTCACCCCAGAGCAATTAGCCACCTTTTATCGATCCTTAGTGCCAACTTTCGGGAATGCTCAGCCGTGTATGTCGTCAGCACAGCCATCCCCTCCCTCTCAGCAAATGAACTATCAACTACATACAGCTCAGCATCAATCCATGCCTTATGCACCACAAGCTACGCAACAATTTCAACAAACGAATTACCCTAGGCAAAATACGAATTTTAAACCTAGCCCAACTCCGCCTCGCTCAGCATCACCTGGTCCACAGAACGATTTAAACTCGCAGCAGATTCGACGCTCAGACGCGGCACCGAGTCCAACACCCCAGCGTCATCGGAGTGTTCAGTTCGGAGAAACTACGGTAAGGTCCTTCGAGCAGGATCAACGGTCGATGACTCCCCAGTAGTGGAACTTTCTGGACCAGAATTTCGAAAATCAAAAATCCGATTCTTTATTGATCCGGGCTCTGACTCTAATATTATCAAATTGTGCGCCCTGAAACCTGATCTTATCATCAACCCTTATGAATCCATCGAAATCACAGGTATCAATAAACATCCAGTTATAACACTCGGTACCATTGACCTTACAATCTTGAAATCCACTGTCGAATTTCATGTTGTAAGGGATGACTTTCCGATTTCATCACAAGGGATTCTGGGAAGACACTACATCCGCAAGGAGAAGGCCCAGATATCATTTTGGAATAATGCCCTAATAATAATGTCTGATCCAATCAACCCTATTCCTTTCGTGGATAAAGAATCGCGCGCCGAAAAAGAACTTTTGAAACCAATTATTAAACCCTTCAAAAGAGTGTTTCGAATTCATGCAAGGACGCGTAGTCCGATTGCAATCGACGTCATCAATCCTGATCTGCCTCAAGGTTACCTCCCACGGATCAAGGCTCCAGAAGGAGTGTTTATTGGTGAAGCTGTCGTGAATAGCAAGGATGGTGTTTGTCATGCCCTTGCAATTAATACTACCGAGATGGACGTAGACTTCGAACTCACCCCCCAAGAACTAATACCTTTTGACTTCTGCGAATTGCCTGGAGAAGAATCTTCTGAGATCGAAAATGAAAATTTTCCAACTCCAACGATTACATATGCAGAACGCGTAAAAAGGGTAAAAGAGGCCCTTTTTGTATCCCATCTAACTCAGGAGGAGAAGGACCTTGTTTTTAAATGGGCAGAAGACTACGCGGACATTTTTCATCTTAACGGAGAGCAACTATCCTGTACTCATTTGATCCAGCATCGGATCCCCACCATCGATGATAAGGTGATACATAAGAAGCAGTACCGATCACCAAATGAGGCCCTTGAGCAAATTGACGAACAACTACGTAAGCAGCTCGATAGTGGAATAATAACAAATTCCACTTCTCCTTACAACTCTCCACTGCTAATAGTGCCGAAGAAACTCGACGCATCCGGAAAAAGGAAATGGCGCGTAGTCATAGATTATCGGGCCCTTAACGAAAAGGTAATAGGAGACGCGTATTCCCTCCCTAATATCGCCGCCATCTTTGATAAGCTTGGGTCGTCGAGATTCTTTACAGTCTTCGATCTTGCAAACGGTTTCCACCAAGTCGAAACACACCCCGACGACAGATACAAAACCGCTTTTTCATCTCGAAACGGGCACTTCGAATATGAGCGCATGCCCATGGGGATTAAAAACGCACCTCCAACATTTCAGCGCCTTCTAAACAATGTCCTTGGTGGAATGCTCGATTCAGAAGCATTCGTGTACCTAGATGATATTATTATCTATTCAGACACCCTTGAGGAACATGACAAACGAGCACGAAGATTGTATAATCGACTTCGAGATGCAAACCTCAAGCTTCAACCCGACAAATGCGAATTCATGAAAAAGGAAGTTGCATACCTCGGTCACATAGTGGGAGAAGACGGAGTGAAACCAAACCCAGCAAAGATCAAGGCCATCAAACATTTCCCCGTGCCGAAAACTCAGAAGGAAGTTAGAAGCTTTCTAGGTCTCTCAGGTTACTATCGACGCATTATAAAAAATTACGCTATGGTGGCGAAACCCTTATCCGACCTATTGAAGAAAACAAAAGAGTGGAAGTGGATGGACCAACAGCAGAGAAGTTTCAAAAAGCTCCGAAAATATCTGTATAGAAGACCTATTCTCCAATATCCAGATTTCACGCAGCCCTTTAAACTTACAACCGACGCTTCGGAACACGCAATTGGAGCTATGCTGACGCAAGAAAAGAATGGTATCGACCTCCCTGTCGCGTACTACTCTAAAGTGTTAAATGCAACTGAGCAAAAATATCTTAAGACAGAGAAGGAATGTCTTGCTACGCTATATGCTGTGGAGCATTTTCGTCCATACCTGTACAGTCAGGACAAAGAATTGATTCTTTCATGTGACTGTGAACCAGTTCATTGGATAAGTTATGTGGAAAATCCTGGAATCAGGCTCGAAAAGTGGCGACTCAAACTTCGAGGATACAGATACAGATTTGAGTATAAACCAGGTAAAATAAATCGAATCGTTGAGGCCCTCTCAAACAACCCTGTCGATGACACCAACCCTCAGGACAAAGGGGATGGTATACAATCTTTTGAATCAGAATGGTCAGAATCTTCCGAAGAATCCAATCAAGAGGAAGATCAACATTCCGGGCCACAAGATCCTTCACCCCCGTCACGAGCATTTCCCATCACGCGAAGGCAAGCCGAAAAGAATGACGGTGCGCGAGTGAAACCTAATTCATCTCAGAATAAAATCAGCTCAACAGTTCCCCCACCAACTAAAACACTGACCCGAGCAACAGAAAAGACAACGAGTCTGAGACCTAATCCGACCTTCAAGCTTCCATTGACTTCAAAATTACCTACTGCAAACAAGCAATTACGAAACCCTTCATCCTCATCTTCTGAACTCCGAACAACAAGGTCTACCAGAGACACAATAAAAAAAGGTGCGTTTGCCCCAAAGACAATTCTCTCAAGGCCAACAACAGTTCCCTCACTCAAACCTATACAAAAAAAATCCAAAAGATTTCCCAGACACTGAAAAACCCTTAAACCCAAATTTGTCCGGTGCGAGAAAAAGAGGTAGACCTCTAGGAAGCACAAAATCTAAGAAGAAAGAAGACGATTATGTTGTCCCTTCCAGCATCAAAGTCACTGACCTGGATACTAGCTGTGTCGCAAGCAGAACACGAAAGAGGAAACGCGAATTTCTCACTGAGGCCAGACCACGAGAGGAAAGGGAATTCTCATCATCCGATGAATCCGCTACGGAAAGCGGAAACGAGGAAAGTTCCGATCCTCCAGTTTTCCGAAAAAGCCATAGTGTATTTCCCAGCCTACCATAGCATCCCTCGATAAGACAATCTCCCTCCGCGAGTGACAACAATCCAAAACCACCCCTGCAATCTGAAATTCCCCCTTTATCAAATCAATACACGGACGTTTATGTAGATGGCGCGTGTTGTGATAATGGAGGTGTGAGACCACGTGCGGGAATAAGTGTATGGTTCGGGCCAGATCAACCCTTAAATGTCTCCCGTAGGTATCGAGGAAGGCAAACAAACAATGCCTCAGAAATTGAAGCTGCAACGGAAGCCATCAGACAAGCAAAGCGTGCTGGCATCGACCATTTAAGAATAAAAACTGACTCCAAGGTTCTTTTGCAAGGAATACAAGAATGGGTTCCAAAATGGCAAACAAATGATTGGAAAACAAACGAAAATAAACCAGTCAAAAACAAAAAGGTTTATGAACGTTTAGTTGACGCATTAAAAAACATAGATGTCATTTGGGAACATGTACCCGGTCACGGCGGAATAGATGGGAACGAGAATGCTGACTGCTTGGCAAGAGAAGGTGCCATGCTGGAGCCTGATTCCAGTTCTTCCGACACCGAATCATCGGACGAGGAACAGACTAACGAGCTTCCGTTGGAACAGATAATTGTAGCTGGATCCTCTCAGCCTGTCGACAGTGAAGAAAGTTCTGAAATAGCCGAAGGAACCAATCAAGAACAAGAAAATATAATACCCGTTTCAGGCGACCATGAGAACTCTATTAATCTATCGATCAGAAGATTTGATGAATCTCTACAACAACGAAGATTAAATCACACTAACAACACTCTGGCGTGGGACCACGAAGGTATGGACAAAACTCCACGAAGAAAGGCCCACGTTTCCGATGATGAAAGTGATGAAGAACACTTGGCATACTTGAAATCACTGGACCCTTGCCAAGGTCTCGACGATGACGTTTTCGCAGGGCGACTAAAAAAATTCCTTGAAGGTTTCGACAAGCATCGAGCAGAAAGTCAAGAAATTACGGAGATACCGCATCCCGAATCTCGATTCTGCGAAAAACTCGGAAAATGTTTTCCACGAGTGGACAGAACCACTGACGTATAAGAAAGACAATATAGCACATTTCATATCAGAAGATTATGAACCAATTGACTCAGTTGCAAAACTTTTAATTGCTACAGAGAAGATTGATTTTCAAGACATCCGGGATAATAAACCAGTGAAAGGTCAAGTCCATGTTACACTTTGCGGTCGATACAAAGTCTACTCGATTGTTGTAAAAAAGAGACATTCTGACGAACTAGACTGGAACGACGTCACGACGGGGTTAAAGAACCTGAAGTATGCACTAACCTTAGACAATCAAACACACTGCCGTATGGCTAATTCGGGAGATTTGTTAGGAAATTTGCCACAAACAACAATGGCGGGCATCTTAGCAGGAATATTCCGTGGTGGTGATATGAAAATCACTCTTTGCCACGGTAAAATTGAGGTTCCTGCTGAGAGCCTGCGACCAAAAATTATTGCCGAATTTCATGCCAGTCTGGTCGGAGGTCACAAGGGCATAACAAAGACATATCGTCGAATTAGGGAACGCTATTATTGGCCTAGAATGCGAGACGAGGTCACTCAGTGTGTGCGAAAGTGCAAAAGTTGCCTTGAGAACAAACTTGTTAGGGCACGAACTCGAGAGCCTATGCTAATAACAGATACCCCAGCAACCCCATTCGACAAAGTGTCATTGGATACAGTGGGAAAATTAAGAACCACCCCTAATGGGAACCGATACATTCTCACGATGCAAGACAATTTTAGCAAATACTGCATCGCGGTTCCCATCCCAGACATTAAGACCACAACTATTGCACACGCAGTGGCAACGAACCTTTTCTCCTTGTATGGAGCACCGCGGTGCGTGCTTACTGACAGGGGAGGGAGCTTTGTGAGTTCCCTTATGCGTAAACTCGAGAGAATTTTCGGCGTAAGGCAACTCACAACTTCCGGTTATCGTCCTCAAACCAATGGGGCACTTGAAAGGAGTCATATCGAGCTGACAGATTATATTAAACATTATGCGAATGATTTCGACGATTGGGATCGTCTACTTCCTTTCGCCATGTTTAATTATAATACATCAGTTCACGAGGCGACTAATTTCACCCCATACGAATTGGTTTTTGGTCGAATGGCTCGGATCCCAAGTTCGTTCCCACAAGGACCTGAATTGGAAACTTACGGTGTGTACTTGAGGGATCTTATTGTTAGACTGCATGAGTTACAGAATCTGGCCGCTCAGAGATTGATCCATGCAAAGAAGAAATCAAAAGCACACTACGATCTAAAAGCTCGGCCTTCTAACGTTAAGATTGGCGATAAGGTATATACTTATAAAGAAATAAGGTCCAATAAATTCGACTCCCGTGCCAATGGTCCATATTCTGTGGTCGGATTGACTGAGAATAATAATGTGGTCTTAGAAGACGAGACTGGCGAGAGGTTCGTCAAGCATAGAGATAAGATAATGGTTGCCCATCTGTAACCATTATCTTTCACCAGAATCATTATAATAAAAAGAAAAATTTTGTTTTAGATACAACAATGATGACAACACATTGGCCCTTGAAGTTTCTGTACTTCCTTCCCATCCTGACGACATATGCAATTTTCGAGGATCAGGACAGCCTACGGATGCATGGAGAAGGGTACGACATTACCCCAGTGATTGTCAGTAGTGGGGCTTACTTCGAGCACGTTTCCGAAGTCCGAAGATCGACCAGTCGCTGGAGAGTAGCAGTATTCCTTGACATTGCCAAACAAAGACGTCATCTCAACGACCTAAAGGCACGAATGGAGAGGATGAAGGAGCTATGCCGACAACAAGAAAGAAACTGCAATGGACCCCCAGACTCTTTCAACTGGGAAGACAGATGGGAAATGGCAGAGGAAATACAAAACCAGTTCCAAATTCAAATCTGGGAATTACAAAATAGTAAGGAAAAATCACCAATCAGATTGTCATCCCAATTGAGAGTAAGACGGAGCGTGCCACTACTTGGAGTTCTGGGAAAGATTGCTGGACCAGTGGCCGGTGTCCTAAACTACGACGACGGGGAACGCTACGACGCCGAAATAAGAGAGCTAAACGAGGCACAAAGCAACCTCTCACATTTAGTAGGAAAGCAGACCCATGTTGTTCGATCTCAGTTAGATACTCTCCACTCTCAGTATCAACATCATGATGCTCGAATAGAACAGATTGAACAAAAATTGAAAGTTGCCGAACCACCGCAGCTTATCACGCTTGTCTGGAAGGCGTGCCAATCTACGAACTTCACGAACGACCCTCCTGTGAACCTATGCTTCTCCTTAAACCAACTGTCGAAGCCATGAAATCCTGTCCAATCAGAATAACATCAAATCTGAATTCTTACTGGAGACCGCTAAGAACATTGGCCTCCTGGCTCTATTCTCTTGCCGGAACGGAGATTGTCACTATCTCTTGTCACTCTATGAATCCAATCAACCTAAATTTAACTGGAACCGGAATAATGAAGTTAGGCACCAGGATGTTTTGCGCGAACCGAAGATGTCACCATCCCAGCCAACCCTGCGCAAAAAGGACAATCGGAGCTGATTTATGGAGCCGAGCTGCATTTGAACCTATTAGAAATCTCGCCTCTTGTATCCACACACGCCAACCTAGCTCTAGCCTTAGAAGAACAACAAGCAGAATTGAGTAACACCAAATCAACAACGTCTCACTTCGACGCCAACTCCAAAACACTCGATGAGCTGGAACAGGAACTACAGGATTTCGCAATACAAAGACATTTTAAAAGCAAACAGGCGGCTCTAGTTTACGGATCATATGGAGGATTGACCCTAATTGTTGTCTTTATTCTGCTGTATATCTGCAGGAAGCCTATATTAAGTGGAGTCAATGCCCTTCAAAACACTGTAAATCCCAAACGAAGACGAATCAAACTTGCGGCCCATTTCCGACCCCATCCGCCGGAGGTAAACGAGAAAATCATTAAGTCTAGGACCAATGAAACAACGCCTTCGCCAGATTCTACCAGTATCAAAGTGCTAAATTCAACCTTGGCTGCTGCAGGACCATCGAACGAGAAACAACCGGCCGACCAAAGATCAAAAGAGGAGATCTTTAAGATATCAACACGACAGAAGGACGAATCATCCGAAGGATGTATGCCAACTACATCCAAGTTCACGTATTTATCGGCACCGAGATCAGTTGTCACATTACCAATACAAGGACTACAACCAGTATAACCGTAAAGTGGTAAGAATGCGCAATTATTAAGGTAAGAGCAGCAATGATTTACGTAGGAAAAATCTGCGGCGTGAAATAATAATATCTCATTAGCAAGGGTACCTCGTCATCGGTCTAACCGATAGGAGCTAAAAGCCATTTCACTAATTGCCGACCGAAGCGCCCTTAAGTGCCCGTTCTCCCTTCTACCATGCAACCAAAAGGTGCCCGCCCTCAAAAGAATAAACTTATGAAGACGAGTGCCTATGGCTTGCAGCAGTGTTAGGTCAACACGTTATCATTGCTGATCATTACCAATCATTCATTAATGTAACATATATGAGATTTTCTTCACTTATTCCCAAATACATTGATACGTTCAATTGATTAATATTATGTAATAGTAGTATATTGATATTAATGTAATTGCTACATAATAGTTATATATATATATATATATATATATATATATATATATATATATATATATATATATATATATATATATATATATATATATATATATATATATATATATATATATGTGTATGTGTATGTATGTATGGGTATAAATCATACGGTATAAAAGCGGGATTAATTAATCAGGTAAAAAATTTTCAATTGGAAAATCATGGGATAATTATATATATATATATAAAAAAAACAAAAAAAAATAAGTAAATAAATGAATAATAATGATAATAAAAAAAAATAAATATTATAGCATTATTAAAACAACACATTACTATTATTCTTAAGGGGATCCCACATACCGACAATGCAGATCTAAAATGGTTAAAAATCTGCAACGACCGTTTCTTGGAAAATATAAGATATTATGAACTATAAATTTGACAAACTCACTTTTTAACATAAATACACAGGATGAGTATTTTATTTGTTGTAATTATTGATAAAAAATTATTCATAAAAAGTTAAATATGAGCAGTTTCCAACAGCCTAAACTGCAACGACCTTTTCCTCAAAACAACAAAATCAAAATAACTTTTCCATTTGACAAACTTAATTTCAATAAAAAATACACATAATAAGATTCATTTTATATGAAAACAAGAATATAAAACTTTAATTTATGTAAACTATTTTGTATAGCAATTTGCAACAAGAAGAACACATCTGACAGATGTTTAGTGATACATAGAACCAAGAGATGGCGCCAAAGGTACCAAAACTGACAAATTTTCATTATTTTTAACTTTAAATTAACAACAATGAGACATAATGTCTTCTTTTCGAGTGAAAATTCATTAGTAATAAAAGATACACAATGGGAGAAATATATTTTGTTCAAATTGTTAAAGAAAAACTAATGTTAGTAAATTAAATATCATGTGCTACCGAACAGCTGTCACTTATACACTTTGGGAAGAATAAAGTTTTTATTTATTTCTGAATGGCAAATAAGTCTCATCCTGTGTATTTTCCTACTAAATTAAATTTGCCAAATGGAAAAATTATTTTGTTTCGTTGTTTTCGAGAAATGGTCGTTGCAGTTTGAGCTGTTGTCAAAAGACCTGTTACAGGAAAACTGTTCATATTTAATTTTTTATGAATAATTTTTTTTCAATAATTACAACAAATAAAATACTCATCCTGTGTATTTATGTTAAAAAGTGAGTTTGTCAAATTTATAGTTCATAATATCTTATATTTTCCAAGAAACGGTCGTTGCAGATTTTTAACCATTTTAGATCTGCATTGTCGGTATGTGGGATCCCCTTAAGGGGTGTTTCAAAAAGTTAAAATTTATCTTCTATTTTATTTTTTTTACACAAAGCAAATTTGTATGATTAATATATCGCTCACCGATCGATCATCGGCCAATATCTTGCCGATTACATCCATTGTAACGCTGTAACACCCAAAAGAGAATTCAGGAAGCACCACACCCAATTGACCGCATGTGCACATGTTATTAACTTTGTTAAACCGACGCGTGTTTTAACTATACTAATGAGATTAACGCGATCACGGTCAAGTGCAACCGAATTGAAGCATCCCCACCGCGAAGGTGCGAATGAGTGTATTGCATTGTTGCAATGTTAGCAACATAAAAATAATATAAAAAAAAGAAATAGTAGTAAATAAATAAATAAAATAAAAATAAATATATATATATAATATTAAAAAAATTATTGAAACTGAAAATCTAAGTTTTACTTCAAAATAATTTTTTTATTAAACTCGTACCAAGTTAAGATCGCGTTACCATGAGGAATTCCCGAAGTCAGCAAAACGACATTTAGAATCGAGCGACTTCATTAGGCAATTCGCATCCAAAATAAAATAATGCATATAATTTAAAATTATATTATTCTATTCACGTAAGATGCAAGCCCTTGGAATCAACACGGATAATAAAGACGTATCAACTAATGAAGGATAATAATTTAGGACCTTCATTGATTGATACTCTTTATAACAAAAGCATATGGTGGTATAAACTTACAATTCAAATACAATTTTAATAAAATAAAAATGGAAATTTGGAAATGAACGAATTTAAAAATAATATAATTAAAATAATATCGCATTGTGGCAGACGGGCAGGAGTCTTCACTCAACGCGTTCTGTGGAGACCCCTCCCGCTCCCCACGCATCCCTCGGCATCGTGCGAGAGAGAACGAAGATTGTGTTCAACGGCGAAGCGCTCTCTCTCGCTCTAATGGAATGTTCGCGACTCTTTACTCCCATAGCCACAAATGCACGGCGGGCTCTCTCTCGCTCTAATGGAATGTTCGCGACTCTTTACTCCTATAGCCATAAATGCATGGAGGATTCTCACTCGCTCTCATTTAAGAATCTAGTATAGAAAACATACATACCCTGGGACCTTTATGAAATACGCACTCGCTTGTGTTCCTATGCCTATCCTCTCCTTACCCCGCTATACTCCCCGGACCTACAAGCTATTGACACTTTATTGTTTGTATTGTAATACATACAATATTGTTCGGACGAAAATAAAATTCAATTTACTCCAAAGTCCGTGGGGGCAGCCTAAAAATCAAATCAGAGAAGATATAGTTTATCTTGTTGAAAAACCGGCCGGATCCGCGAAGTTTCCGCGTCCGCCCTGTGTTTGGTGGTTTAGGAGTTAGGATAAGAGACAATAGTGAAAATTTTGTTCTACGCCCGTTGACGAGTGTAACGGTAGTTTTTAAGTGCGAACGCCAGGACGGTAAGTACCAAGTATCGTTCCAGGCCAATTAAATCCTTTTCTACCCTTCCTAAAAATTTGTACGAGGGGCAGATAATTAGAGTCAGCTTAAATTAAATAAATAACCATACAACCAATATATTCAACTGTTTAAAATTTTCTTTATTTCCTTCTTGAGATCTGATAGGGTAGATTTTTCTAGATTTTCTAAGAAAATCTCGGTTTCGCGGATATAAATCGAATCCCATAATAATAAACAAGACCTTTAGTCTTGTCTGTTTGAACCTCCGAGAACCTTTAAAGTAGGACCAACTCAAAAGTTTACCTTATTTTAAATAACTAATCAATTATTAATTATTTAAAAATATTAAATATTTTACCGGTTCGTAACACATAACAAAATGATATCCACAAGATTATAGAATCAAAGAAAAGACTTCATAGGGATAGAAATGTTTGGCTAGCTACTCAAGATCATTTGATCAAAAGGGTAGAGTGTCGTAGTTCGAGAAAATTATACTCATGAAATTCAGTTTAAATATCAAACGATTTATTAACCAAATTTTTAATTTGCTCTACATTTTCAACAATTTAAGAAATAGACTATAATAACAAAACTACATATTTTAAGCGATTCTTTCAGATCGAAATCGAAATTTTAATTCACTAATTTATTCTTTAACCGAATATCACAATTTTCAAAAATTATTACTATAATAGGGATCACAATATCGATAAAAGGGACGTAAAAGAGGTAACATGGTCACGAAGCGGGTCTAAGTGTGATAACAGAGAGAAATTTTATAACGAACCTTAATTTTTAGATAATATAAACTTAGGTAAACAATATTTTATTATCTTAGATCATTAAAATCGAAATCAAAATTGGTTTTATAATTTTTCGCGAGACACGAGGTTGAATGACCATTTTAACAGGAAGAAATAAATCGAACAAAAAAAAGAAGGAAAAGAAAACGAAACTTCCATTATTTAATTAAAGGGATAGATTACAATTACTCACTTTTCCAAAAGGAAGAATCCAGGGCTTGAGACATCCACAGTTTTCCAAGTCCTCTTCTATTAACCTCCAAAATTAAGAAGAAAAGATAGTGCACTCTTGAGACATCAACAGTTTTCCAAATCCTCTTCCACTAACCTCCAAAATTAAGAAGAAAAGACAGTGCACCGTCTACCACAGAAGTTCGATGGGATAAGAGAGCGAACACGAGATCCGTAGCACGCCGTAGATTCTGCTTTTTCCCCCACTTACCCCTGCCGGTAGCCACCAAGAACTTGTATTACTCCGCCAACACGAAGTGAAATACAGGAGCGTAGTTATTAGCAAAAGAGGTTATGATAAACATAAATTTTTGCTGGTTTTCCACTTCCTATATTTCCCGCTTTACCTCCTTAATTTAATTGTCGTTTATTAACAATAAATTATTAATAATTTCGGCTCCCTTGATTCTGATTTCTTAAAAATCAAAAGGTGTGAATCAAGGCCAAAAAAAGGTTAAATTAACCCGGGCCTGAGCAACAGGTTGTCGACACTACTATAGTGAATTGTCGAATTACTATTTCTACAATTTTCGATACAAAATTAACCATCCAAGCTAAGGTAAATTCAAAATAGCGCAAGCCAATTATTAAAGGCAAGGAGATTAAAAACGATAACTTTGACAATAAGATTTAGGTGTAAAGGGAAAATGGTAACTATCAATTTTCTTAGGGGTTTTGGGTCGTGTTCTTGTTTCATCGTGACGAGGTAAGGAGGGAGGCGACATTGCGCGTGTGTAGCAGTCCACGTGACTTGAATAAACAATGGGCGGGAAATTCTCGCTCCCTCAAAAAAAATTAATAATCAAAAAGATAGCAAAACAAAATAAAACCACTATTTCTCATTTCTTAAATAAAATTTGAAGATAAAATTGTGCCACGTCACAATATATATTTTTATACTATTGCTTCCTTTAACTTTTCAAAAAATTTAATTTAAATATCATTTCGAATTTAATTAATTCCTACGATTTTTGTTATAACTCATTAAATAATCAACTATTTTCTAAAATTTTAACTGAATGGTGTTTTTATCTATTCTTATCAAAATTAAATCAATTCTTGAAAATATAAAATTTTACAAAATTTCTAATTGTTTCAATTTTTTTAAAATTATATAAAAACTATTTTCGGGAATTCAATTATATTTTTTTTACATTGTTAATCACTATTTGTGAAGAACCTAATTTTTCAGAATTTACAAATTAAATGTTTTAAATTTCAATAGTTTTTGTAAAATAAATATTTAAGTACTTATTGTTCTACTTTTGCTTTAATAAAGAAAAAAAACTATTGAAATTTAAAACATTTAATTTGTAAATTCTGAAAAATTAGGTTTTTCACAAATAGTGATTAACAATGTAAAAAAAATATAATTGAATTCCCGAAAATAGTTTTTATATAATTTTAAAAAATTGAAACAATTAGAAATTTTGTAAAATTTTATATTTTTAAGAATTGATTTAATTTTGATAGGAATAGATAAAAACACCATTCAGTTAAAATTTTAGAAAATAATTGATTATTTAAAGAGTTATAACAGAAATCATAGGAATTAATTAAATTCGAAATGATATTTAAATTAAATTTTTTGAAAAGTTAAAGGAAGCAAAAGTATAAAAATATATATTAAGTTCTATTTCAAATTTTTTAAGGTTATTGAACAATTATAACCAGATCACCATAATTTATTATAAGTGCAATTTTATTAATAAATAATTTTAATTATCTATTAATCATAACAATAAACACTTTTCTTCTCTCTAATTTTTTTTAATTTTATTTTTTTATTATTAAAATTTTTTGTATAATTGGAATTATTTAAAATAATAATTCCAGAAAAGTATCAAATTTCACTTTTCCCTGTCTGATAAACAAACACATGTCCGATGACTTGAATTGAATATTATTTCTTTTCAAGCTCAACTAAATTAAAGGGAAATTACTTATTAAAAATTTTTTTTAACACTTCGAAATTATATGGTTTTTCTGAGTTATTGAACAATTATAACCAGAACACTAGCTCTAATTATTAGTGCAATTTTATTTATATTTAAAAATAATTTTAATTACTTTTTTTAATAATAATAACAATAAACAATTTTATTTTAATTTTTTTGTAAAGAGATTATTTTTTTATTTTATTAAAATTGGAATTATTTAAAATAATAATTCCAGAAAAGTATCAAATTTTTGAGACGGCTTTCTGTTCTCACGCCAAGCGTGAGATCTTCAAGTCAGCAAAAATCGCATTAACCAATGGGCCTAAAGTTCCAACCCTACTTCTACTCCCACAACCACCTTTTCTAATCCCAAATCCTCCTCCAGATTTAGAAGCAAGGCCTAGAGGAGCAATTAGTATTTTGAAAATTTGCAGTACAACTTTCGCTATGTTAGTAAGCTCCTTGTGGAGGCATCAAAGCAATCGCGAAACGCCGGGACGCGCCCGTCTGTTAATCGGCCCCTAATTTGACGCAGACTACAAGATAGTATTTAAATTTAGGACAGACGAAAATAAGTAAAAAGGAAAAACTTCACTTACTTGTTAGTGAAGTCCGACCAAATTTAATTATTTTCGTCTATCAAAATTCTTTTAATAATTTTTAATTGAAGTTAGTAATTGAAATAATCACAAAATCTTTAAATTCACAGACTAAAAATTTGAGTGAAGTGAAAAATCTAAATTTCAGTACTTAACTGTGCGTGTTAATTGAAATTTTCTCTCCCTACATAGCACAAAATCTTCTAGGAAACTTCTTGGAAGTTTCCTGGAAATTTCCAGAAAATGCAATAATGTCTGGATTCGAACCCCGAGTCACATAGAATAACCCTCAAAGTGAACTGCTGGATAGAGCTTCATACACTTAACCAAATAGCCACTTGACTTCACAGGGTTAATTTATATATTATATATTTCATTATATCTTTGAGGAAAGTAATTTCTACTTAAGATAAATTCCTTTGAATGAAATTTAATGATATTTGGATAATTCGAACATTTTTCAATTGAATAACCAATTCAAAAATTGAATTCATATTTTATTTCACCTACAGTCGTTGCGGCCTACTTTTAGAAAAATCTCATAATTTGTACAAATAATGATTAATGTCTATAGCATTCACTAACAAAATAAAAAAGAATTTTTGATTTATCTGTTTTAGTTTTACTTAGGGAAAATTTTTAATACACATATACCAAATTTCAAAAACACAATTTTCCGGGGTAAATCCGCTCACATTTTGGGGTAAACCCCATCACTTGATTTTCTTTAGAATTTAAGATATTTCCGACAGTTTTATTTTGTATATATTAAATTTCTCCTTATTTCCGTCTTCAGTATGATTTATTAATGATAAATTATGAGTTCTATAAACAATAAATATTGGTTTATTAAATAATAAGTATAGGTTTCATGAATTGCAACTGTGAATTTAAATAATATTTCATTAAAAGAACATTAAAATGTAGATACCATTTTGGATGTAACAAGTTAAAGATTCTATTATAGATAAAATATAACAAATGAAACCGTTATAACCTAATAACACAAGCCTACAAAAAAATATAAATCTCCGACTGTGTAAATCAATTTTTTATGCTTGCCAACTGTTAAAAAAATTATTTTTGACGGCTAATTTAGTTTGTTGTCAGCAATATCGCTTTATTTTCTTAAAGTACAGGGTTCAGGCTTTAATTTGACTTATATGACAAGTCTCTAAGACGTCGGATTTACCCGGTAGAAATTTTCGAAAACAGCGAAAAACAGGATTTTTGGAAATTTACCCCCACTTTTCTCAAAATCATGACGTGATGGGAGATTTTCGTTGCCAGATTCTGATTCAGCGCACTAATTGCTGCGGGAAATCACTTCTCGACCTCTGACTACGGCAATTTTTATTTGTTTGCAGGCTGGTTTAATCACTAATAATGACTGATATAGACATTATTTCGTTCCATGTTGCCAACAAATATTGATAGTTCGGCGCTATCTATTAAAAAAATCGCTACAAATCGCGAAATTCGGGACATTCAAAATGTGAAATATTTAACTAATTACCCAATAATTCAATAACATTGTTAGAAAATGAATATTATTTCTCTATTAATAAATATTTTTAATATTAAAAATTTTAAGATCGCCAAAAAAACGCAAATACTGATAATACTGATTCGGCTTCCTACACAAATTTAATAAGTGAGCGGCTTTACACCGACTTCATGTGAGCGACTTTACCCCGAAAGTATTTCTCACATTTCAGAATAAATTTAAATAAATCTTTTTGAAATCAAACAAAACTACATATATATTTTGAAAAAGGACATCCAATAGCATAAAAAAAACTGTCGAATAAATTAAGTCTCAAAAATAATAATCGAAAAACTTAAAAATCCGAAAATCATTTTTTCTCTTTTACACACTGAAAAAAGTGCTGTTGAATCAAATAGCTACATGCTATTGAATTTCCCGTTATTGATTTAATGACACATTTATTAATCAAACAGCATATTGCTTAAAACGAATAAATGAAACTGTTTAAATTAAAAGTACGATATTGTTAAATTAATGATATTCTTCACATTGTTTATATATTTCATCTATATATAGCAACAGAATAATTTATTGCTTCTTTGACATTATTCATTTGAAGCATCTAATAGATAAATTTGAAGAAAATGCGTGTAAATTTAAATCAAATGAAAAGTTGTTTGTTCCAAAGAAGCGCGCTCCTGAAAATAAAAGCATAGGGTAGATGTCCCAGTTGTGGCCACTTTAAGCGGTGTGTCGTCTTTCATTAAGAAAATAAATTTATTGAAGCACCAATTTCATTATTATTTTTTTATATTATATCTAGCGAATTGTATTATTTTAATTTTTATAATCAAAAACATGATTTAACTATATTTATTATTTATAAAATATGAAATTGCTTCAAAAAGTCTTTTTCACCAGTAGTGGCCACACAAGCACCCCTTGTGGCCACCCTTTGGCCCAGTTTTGGCCACTGCTTAAAAAACTGTTATGGTATTATTAAGTGAATTATATTTTTTAATAAATAATTAGAATTGATTTATCAATCAAGCACAACAATTAAAAAAATTTATTAAAGAACAAAATTTAGTATTAAAATCAATAAATTTATATTTTACTTAAAATCACAAATGTTTTTTTAACATGATTAATCAAAGCTTAATTATTATTGATTATAATAATGAATAAAGTTTTTATTTTAAACTCTATTTTATACAAAAAAGAGCCTCGGCAAGCCCCATGCAAAAAATGCCCCTTTTTCGTACCTCGAATTTTGAAACTTTTTTTATGCCAAATGGTTGCATATGATGACCCAATAATCCCTGCAAAATTTCAAGATGAGCATGTGCCCCCTTTCCGAAATACTGGGGGTCAAAGGGGGCCATGTCCAAAAATAGAATATGCAATATAATCGAATAATAATGTTGAAAAAAATCAGACAAAATGGTTCCCTTAAGATTTTCGTCTGCTGATTACGAATATGACGTCCGTTTTCAAAAATTCAAAATGGCGGATCCAATATGGCGGACGACATTTTTGAAAATCGATCCAATTGATTTGAAACATGTTACTCGAGGGTTTTTGGGGTCGCTGATTACGAATATGACGTCCGTTTTCAAAAATTCAAAATGGCGGATCCAATATGGCGGACGACATTTTTGAAAATCGATCCAATTTATTTGAAACATGTTACTCGAGGGTTTTTGGGGTCGCTGATTACGAATGTGATGTCCGTTTTCAAAAATTCAAAATGTCGGATCTAATATAACGAATGAAGGCAAGGTTTAAGGCTAAATTCAGCTTGCAAAGGCCAGATGTAATAATTTTGAAACCATCTAAAGTAAGATGTAATATTCCAATCAACAAAGATGAGGGATTAGAATCCAACCAATGAAGGCAAGATGTAATCAACAACCCGATCAGCAAAGATAAGAGATAATAATCCAACCAACAAAGGTAAGATGAAGTTACCCAACCAATGAAGGCAAGATGTAATCAACAATCCGATCAGCAAAGATAAGAGATAATAATCCAACCAACAAAGGTAAGATGAAGTTATCCAACCTATGAAGGCAAGATGTAATCGACAACCCGATCAACAAAGATAAGGGATTAGAAGCTGTGTAAGTTCAAAAAAATATATTTACTAATAAAAAATGGTTAGTGCTTTTTCAATGTTAGTCCACCTTTAGATTCGTAATCAGCGACCCCAAAAACCCCCGAGTAACAAGTTTCAAATCAATTGGATCGATTTTAAAAAATGTCGTCCGCCATATTAGATCCGCCATTTTGAATTTTTGAAAACGGACGTCATATTCGTAATCAGCGACCCCAAAAACCCTCGAGTAACATGTTTCAAATCAATTGGATCGATTTTCAAAAATGTCGTCCGCCATATTGGATCCGCCATTTTGAATTTTTGAAAACGGACGTCATATTCGTAATCAGCGACCCCAAGAACCCCCGAGTAACGATTTTTAAGTAAATTGGATCGATTTTTAAAAATGTCCCCCATATTGGGTCCGCCATTTTGAATTTTTAAAAACGGACTTTAGATTCGTAATCAGCAGACGAAAATCTTAAGGGAACCATTTTGTCCGATTTTTTTTAACATTATTATTCGATTATATTGCATATTCTATTTTTGGACATGGCCCCCTTTGACCCCCTGTATTTCGGAAAGGGGGCACATGCTCATCTTGAAATTTTGCAGGGATTATTGGGTCATCATATGCAACCATTTGGCATAAAAAAAGTTTCAAAATTCGAGGTACGAAAAAGGGTCATTTTTTGCCGAGGCTCTTTAACTTTAATTTTATTTAATTTGTTTTTTAGAGTTATAGAGGATAAATAATTAAAAATTGCTGCATCAAAAAATGTATTACTTAAACATTAAATAACTGTTATTTTTATTCACTCATTAATTCAGTGGAGTCAGAATAAGTACTATATTATACTTTAAATATTCTTAAAAGTGAGTTAATTTATTTAAAAAATTGTAATATGAAAACTGTACGAGTTGTTAAACTAAAATTATGTCAATTTAACGTATGAAATGTAGTGTGGCTAAAAAGCATGTTTTGATACTTTTGCTGTACCGTTTGTGGCCATGGGCTTTTTAAAAAATATTTGACCAAATTCTTTTAAAATTCGTATTTTTTATAGTTATTTAACTCCTATATATAGTATATAAGAGATAGAATATAAGAATATTGCCAATAATATCGAAAAATAATCATTTACTGACCAGTGATATTTCATCAAATTTACTAAGAATTGTAGTTATTCGACACTGTCAATACATTCGTACAGTTTACTGTCATTTTAAATTAAGCCAACTAAATTTCTGTCAAAAGTAAGTTTACAGAGTGTCATCTACTTATATCAGGATTATAGGAATATATCTACAATGCACTAGCAACTTTAGAAAATTTAATAATATCAACTTTAATCCAAAAGGCCGGTTCCACGAGGTTTTTGTCGGTAATGCAGATTCCTACTTACCGACTGAAACCTCGTGGAACCGGCCCTTGGTGGGGGGTCCTCATTTGCATATATGCAAACTTAACCTTTTATTTTGTATGTATGCAAATTAGTGAACCCTTTTAATTTGTATGTATGCAAATTAGTTAACCCTTTTAATTTGAATGTATGCAAATAAGTTAACTCTTTTAATTTGCATAACCCTAATTTGCATTCGTTTTCTATTGTTAATAATTTACATATTCCTAATTTGCATGTTTTCTATTGTTAACCCTTAAAGTTTATGCAAATACCACCCACTTTTCACCCACCCTTTTTAACTTTTACGCAAATTTCACCCTTTTAGACGTCGAATATGCAAATACCACCCACTTTCACCCCCCCCCCCTTTTTTTGCATTCTACCTAACCTGTATACATCTTGTACTTTTCAACCACCCTCTCCCACCCACCCACTTTTTTCCTTTATATTTTGTATACTACCACCCACCACCACCCACTTTGTATAAACTAGAGATTTCAAAAATCGTATAGAGAATCGCGAGGGACCAAGCGTTCGCGAGATACCGCGCGGACGCTGTGGGTAGTGGGAGTGGGTGGTGCGGTAAGGCCCAGTGCGCAGCAGAAGTGCGCGTACGGTTACCGCGTTGAGTGAGTGGATAGTTCCATGCGTCAGACCTTGCTGTCTGACTCATGCAGGGTTCTTCACTAGCGCTACAGCACCGTAGGGATAAAGGTATTGTTCAAATATATGTAAGCAAGTTTCAACTTGCCTATTTTCAAAATAACAATAGTATTGTTTCAAAATCTTAATACAAGTTTTAATCTGCATCTTAAATAGAATACAGACATTATCTAAAAAAACCTTCAGACAGGTTTTAACCTACCTGTAGATAATAACAAGGACATTTAAAAAAAAACCTTTTAATGACTCTTCCTTTTAACATAAAGTGGAGGTAGTTGCGTGCACAGTTATTAAAGTGGGGATAAGGAGTTGAAGTTAAAGGTAGGTTTACACCTAAGAAACATGAAAAATAAAACTAAAACATAGCACTACAATTAATAAAATATCCATACTTCGCACACATTAAATCAGATAAAAATAGCAATAAGTCCCTTTAATGTTACCAGATATTTAGTAAAGAATATTACAGAAAATCCTAATATTGCGGACATTATAATTTTAAAAACGATCATGAAAATGATGAGGATGAGGATCCATGATGAATAAATGTTACAAATTTAAATATTTATATTTTTAAAAATTGGGTAAACTATGAAACTTTTTTAAAAACACTATTTATAACCTAAGAGTATGTACATAAGGCTTTCATTTTTAAAAAATTTGTCAAATACTTTCTAAAATTTGACCCATTGAAGTAACTCCATCGTAAAAAGCAAGAATGTGGGTGACAAACATTCCATAATTATAGTTCGTCTAAAATGTAAAAATAAAATTGATTTGCATTTATTATACCACTATCTAGGTCCCAATCTAAGGATTTGTGTCCTATAGCTTAAAATTGACCTTTATTTATTATAAATATCATACTCTTGACTTTGACAGGTCACCAATTTTTTAAATATATTCCTTTTTGAAACTCTCTGTATGGGAAGTAGATAATATTATAATAATTGTTAATCAATTTGAAAAGTTTTATATGGTTTATTAGGAAAGAAATTCTAGAAAAATGCCCTTTTTCGCGACGTACAACTGGTGTACCCCTTTCTTAATACTGAATTAACAATAAATCAGTATTATCAATTCCTTAATTCTTGCTAGGAGAAATGAATTCTTTAATGACAACCTTTCTTCTTAAAAATCAAATTGAAACCAGCATTAAGATTATGTTATTTAGTGTGCCGTATTTTTATAGTAAAGTATATGAGACATGTAACCATTGAATAACATAACCTTTATTTTTTCTATCGTAAATATCAGTCAATATCTGCATGAAGACATTCAGTGTCAGAATATATCTTATTAAGTGTAAAAATATTAATGTAAAAAAGTTATATATAACGTTGCTTAAGAATAACTTGAATTTTCTACAAAGTACATTCAACTTTTCCAAATGTTAACTTATTTAATGCTCTGTCTATTAATGTGACAGTTATCATCTTAAATCTTCTACTTGAGTTGTTAAAAAGAAATTGACTAATGACACTTTTGCATCTACCGTTCATGTTTATACAGAATTCATTAAAACGGAAACAGTCATAAGCTTCTGCACTAGTACTCTGGCATTCTGACTCAGGGAATTCATCACAAGATTTTAGCCACATAGTGAGGCTTTACTAGATTTGATAAATGGTTAACTTCTTCACATGTTAGCTTTAACTTTTATAAAAGCTAACTTTAACTTTTCTAGTAGTTAACTTTAACTACCTAAAAGTTAACCTTAACTTTTTCAATAATGCACAGAGAAAAATTGAATATTCAACAAACTATCTGAAGGGACAAAGAGACTATATTTGAGGTTAATTGTTTTGTAACCATCTCGGAGGGATAAATAGATACTCCGGAGATCAAGTTGACTATCTCGGAGAGAAAAGTTAACTATCTAGAGAATTAGGCTAACACTCAAAACCTAACCCTCTAACTTTAGCTATTCAGTTTTCTCAGTGTGAAGAAACAGGGTGAATTCCTTGTAAACAACATATATACACGAAACAAATTTTTTGTGATAGGTACAGAATTTCCCGCTCCATCTATGAACCACGGTTGTAGTTTCCACAAACGGCTAAGTTTGGAGAATACACAAACCAAACTGTGTGTTTCACAAACTGCAACAGACGAACTGCAGCATTTCTTCAGATAGGGAAATCTATCTGGATCCATGTGTATCCCTATTAAATTTTTCCAACCGGTTCTGGCTAGAATGCCTCTTGTTAAATTAACACATTCTAATATTCTACTCAGGTTCCAGACAACGCGATCTACTTAGAACCTATGTTTTTTAACATCATCAACTAATATTTCAAGCGTGTCGAAATGAGAAAGGTCGTGACGAATTTTCTTAGTTTGAGCCTCACTGCCGAAGGGAATCTATTTAGGGTCTTTTCAGATTTCGGACTGGATATTATACAATTGGAATGATTTATATTATCGTAGGAATAAATATTGAATTTTGGTTTTCTATCCCAAAAAGTTAAGTAATAATTTTCGATTAAGATCAAAGCTAAATATCTTGATATACATAATTATATACATATACATAGTTAATTTGACTGGTATCATTGTGCCCTTATAATACAAAGATTGTATTTTTACTATACTTTTTGTATTAAGAAAACATTATACTTATCAAATTGAAGTCAACTATTTGAAAAGTTGAAGTCAAGTATTTGAAAAGTTGAAGTTAACTTTTTGTTAAGTTAAGCTTAACCATTGAAAATATTACAGTTAACTATTGAAGAACTTAAATCACAATGTCAATGAAACCATGTTATCAATGCACTTACACTGCATAAACTGGTATTTCAGTCATATCTTAAAATGGGTTGCTTTAAGTGTTTCAACCATTGAGATACAAAATCTATCTTATTTTGAGACATTTAATTTTATCTTGTGTCTCATTTTAAGACATTTAAGGTGACTAAGTGCGTATAAGAAACATAAAACGTTTTCTTACCATGAGACGGATACTTGAAACACATAACGTGTCTCAAAATGCAGTGCTAAATGTGTGAGACATTTGTAACGTCTTAAAATGAGACACATATCTGTTTCAAATATAGGGACAAAACGTCTCAAAATGAGCCTCTTGATTTTGCAGTGTAGTTAGAATGTTAGAGTGTTAGGACTGTAATCGTTTTTAATTAACTCAGTATAAGCATGATAACCTCAAAGCTATTCAGTTTTCTCAGTGTGAAGAAACAGGGTGAATTCCTTGTAAACAACATATATACACGGAACAAATTTTTTGTGATAGGTACAGAATTTCCCGCTCCATCTATGAGCCAAGGTTGTAGTTTCCACAAACGGCTAAGTTTGGAGAATACACAAACCAAACTGTGTGTTTCACAAACTGCAACAGACGAACTGCAGGATTTCTTGGTGGTATTACAGATTGATTTGTGCTACACCCAAATCAGCTTGTTGAAAACACTACACTGAAATAAATGATTTGACATTATCAACAATAAAAGTTTGGTTCGGAAATTCTTAGTAACTTGAAAATAAGGTTCTTTTCTTTTAGCGAAACGCATCATAATAACTATAAATAAAATTTTGAAAAACATAAGTACGACTTTGTCTGACAAAGTTATTTGGAGGAAACATTTATTTTATCTATTTTAAGTTGAAAATGTTATTAATACATGTATAAATTATAATTCTGTTTCAAAAATTTATGAATGACAATATCAATCATATTTAAATGTAACTCTAAGATTTTTCTCTTTGTATTACTATAATTTTTATGTCAGTTTTGCCTATTCCGTTTTCTGGCTGATTCAACCATACTGAGTGTCAGTATTAAAAACCCAACTATCGTGTATAAAACAGGATGTTAGGTGCGTTTGTTAAAAGCGTTGTGCGTAGACGTATTCGAAACAAACAAAATGGAATGGATATAATAGTGATATCGTATAACAGTAACAAATCCAACAATACAATATGGTTGTATTAGCCAGAATTATCACAGTAATCACGAATAATTTCTTTTAGTGTCAACACGCCTGTATAAAGCACAACTTAACCTATTCGTACATTCTACAAAAGACCTTGTGATTTTCACAAGACATTTTTTCCGTACATATGTCCTGACGTGGTGGATGGGACCATACATTCAAAAAGTGAGATATACAGAAAGTGTAAAGTTGAGCCTCTAATCAATAACTTTTGCTTAAGCAATGCATAACCTCTACACCGACGATGCTTTTAATATTATGGAGTTCTGCAAAGACTACGCATTGCTGAAGATATATTTGAGCGATTCCATGTCAAGTAATCAAGGTGGAGAAAAATTTTTCTCCAATCGTAGCAAAACTTTGGGCTTTTTTAGTACTCATAGATAGTAATTTTTCGTGAAAATATTTGTTTACCTAGTCCAATATTTTCCGAGGGGGAGGGGGTTAAATTTTTGTGTTTTTCAGTACAATGCTTATTTCAATAATTTTTTACTCTTAAACAATTAAACATACAAATTTGACAAAGTACATTTTGGAAAGGTTTTTTCATCCTCTTTCGATTGAAAATAAGCATTTTGAAAAAAAAAAATTTTGACCCAAAAAAATCAAAATTAAAAATAAATTTCAATTTTTGAAGGAGATGGATGCGATTTTTTTAACGAAAGCTGAGGTTTTTTCTTAAAAGGACATATAAATGATAAAGTGGGACTAGAATGTTTAAACATTGAAAAAAAGGATTTTCTCCAAAACGGAGCTAAAAACCGGGTTTTGAGCGCTCCGGCGAGTAGAAAACTTTTTTTTAATGTTTAAACGTTCTAGTCTCACTTTATCATTTATATGTCCTTTTAGGAAAAAACCTCAACTTTCGTTTAAAAAAAAAAATCGTATCCATCTCCCTCAAAAATTGAAATTTATTTTTAATTTTGATTTTTTTGGGTCAAAAAAATTTTTTTTTTAATGCTTATTTCCAATCGAAAGAGCATGAAAAAACCTTTCCAAAATGTACTTTGTCAAATTTGTATGTTTAATTGTTTAAGAGTAAAAAATTATTGAAATAAACATTACACAAAAAGACCCCTTGATCACTTGACGTGGAATCGCTCATTTATCCATTTTATCTCTGTTAAAATCAAAACAAAAGTATGGGAATGACATGTAAGGTAGTAGACGATCGTACAGAGGAACTGATTTTTCGAAGTGTCTTCTATCTGCATGTAAAAAACTTCAAATTGACAAAAGTTTTATCGTCAAGAGTAAAAAAAATGTATAAGTAAAAACAATTTTTGACTTTTGTATATGAACAAACAACTGAAAAACTGTATAGAATTGTATTAATAACTAAGACTTAATTTCTTTAAGATTAGGTAAGGTTCCCTTCACCTCGTACGGAAAAATTTGTCGAACACGTTATTTTTTGTTTTTGAGAAAAAAATTTTATTTAATTTAATTTTTATTTAATTAATTTTTTTTCAAAAAATTTGATTCATTCTAAACAAAAAACATTCAGACAACTTTTTTCTATAAGCAAAAATAAAAAAGTTATTCAAGTTTAAAAAAAAATTGCATTGATTTGTTAATGCAAATATCTAACAAAATATTAAATATTTTTAATTAATATTTGGGATAATTACATAGGCAAACAAACTCTATTGAAAAATGAAATTTGAAAAAAATCCGATTGTTAACCCCTCAATCTCATATGAAACACCTCATATCACACTGAGAGAGCTTTGGGTTATCAGCAGACTGCGGTACAATTTTAGGCACGTGACAGTCCTAAAGTAGTTAAGCTGCAAACCAATGGCGGTATCCCCACTACTTTGGTAAGCTGCTCACCAACATTTTTAAGTCACACACCAAAAATTGTACCGCAGCGCACCAAAACTGTAGTGGAGCCGGTGTCACATATGTTGTTCCGCTACAGATCCAAATGTCTCTCAGTGTACATTTTGAGGTTATCATGCTTATACTGAGTTAATTAAAAACGATTACAGTCCTAACACTCTAACATTCTAACTACACTGCAAAATCAAGAGGCTCATTTTGAGACGTTTTGTCCCTATATTTGAAACAGATATGTGTCTCATTTTAAGACGTTACAAATGTCTCACACATTTAGCACTGCATTTTGAGACACGTTATGTGTTTCAAGTATCCGTCTCATGGTAAGAAAACGTTTTATGTTTCTTATACGCACTTAGTCACCTTAAATGTCTTAAAATGAGACACAAGATAAAATTAAATGTCTCAAAATAAGATAGATTTTGTATCTCAATGGTTGAAACACTTAAAGCAACCCATTTTAAGATATGACTGAAATACCAGTTTATGCAGTGTAAGTGCATTGATAACATGGTTTCATTGACATTGTGATTTAAGTTCTTCAATAGTTAACTGTAATATTTTCAATGGTTAAGCTTAACTTAACAAAAAGTTAACTTCAACTTTTCAAATACTTGACTTCAACTTTTCAAATAGTTGACTTCAATTTGATAAGTATAATGTTTTCTTAATACAAAAAGTATAGTAAAAATACAATCTTTGTATTATAAGGGCACAATGATACCAGTCAAATTAACTATGTATATGTATATAATTATGTATATCAAGATATTTAGCTTTGATCTTAATCGAAAATTATTACTTAACTTTTTGGGATAGAAAACCAAAATTCAATATTTATTCCTACGATAATATAAATCATTCCAATTGTATAATATCCAGTCCGAAATCTGAAAAGACCCTAAATAGATTCCCTTCGGCAGTGAGGCTCAAACTAAGAAAATTCGTCACGACCTTTCTCATTTCGACACGCTTGAAATATTAGTTGATGATGTTAAAAAACATAGGTTCTAAGTAGATCGCGTTGTCTGGAACCTGAGTAGAATATTAGAATGTGTTAATTTAACAAGAGGCATTCTAGCCAGAACCGGTTGGAAAAATTTAATAGGGATACACATGGATCCAGATAGATTTCCCTATCTGAAGAAATGCTGCAGTTCGTCTGTTGCAGTTTGTGAAACACACAGTTTGGTTTGTGTATTCTCCAAACTTAGCCGTTTGTGGAAACTACAACCGTGGTTCATAGATGGAGCGGGAAATTCTGTACCTATCACAAAAAATTTGTTCCGTGTATATATGTTGTTTACAAGGAATTCACCCTGTTTCTTCACACTGAGAAAACTGAATAGCTAAAGTTAGAGGGTTAGGTTTTGAGTGTTAGCCTAATTCTCTAGATAGTTAACTTTTCTCTCCGAGATAGTCAACTTGATCTCCGGAGTATCTATTTATCCCTCCGAGATGGTTACAAAACAATTAACCTCAAATATAGTCTCTTTGTCCCTTCAGATAGTTTGTTGAATATTCAATTTTTCTCTGTGCATTATTGAAAAAGTTAAGGTTAACTTTTAGGTAGTTAAAGTTAACTACTAGAAAAGTTAAAGTTAGCTTTTATAAAAGTTAAAGCTAACATGTGAAGAAGTTAACCATTTATCAAATCTAGTAAAGCCTCACTATGTGGCTAAAATCTTGTGATGAATTCCCTGAGTCAGAATGCCAGAGTACTAGTGCAGAAGCTTATGACTGTTTCCGTTTTAATGAATTCTGTATAAACATGAACGGTAGATGCAAAAGTGTCATTAGTCAATTTCTTTTTAACAACTCAAGTAGAAGATTTAAGATGATAACTGTCACATTAATAGACAGAGCATTAAATAAGTTAACATTTGGAAAAGTTGAATGTACTTTGTAGAAAATTCAAGTTATTCTTAAGCAACGTTATATATAACTTTTTTACATTAATATTTTTACACTTAATAAGATATATTCTGACACTGAATGTCTTCATGCAGATATTGACTAATATTTACGATAGAAAAAATAAAGGTTATGTTATTCAATGGTTACATGTCTCATATACTTTACTATAAAAATACGGCACACTAAATAACATAATCTTAATGCTGGTTTCAATTTGATTTTTAAGAAGAAAGGTTGTCATTAAAGAATTCATTTCTCCTAGCAAGAATTAAGGAATTGATAATACTGATTTATTGTTAATTCAGTATTAAGAAAGGGGTACACCAGTTGTACGTCGCGAAAAAGGGCATTTTTCTAGAATTTCTTTCCTAATAAACCATATAAAACTTTTCAAATTGATTAACAATTATTATAATATTATCTACTTCCCATACAGAGAGTTTCAAAAAGGAATATATTTAAAAAATTGGTGACCTGTCAAAGTCAAGAGTATGATATTTATAATAAATAAAGGTCAATTTTAAGCTATAGGACACAAATCCTTAGATTGGGACCTAGATAGTGGTATAATAAATGCAAATCAATTTTATTTTTACATTTTAGACGAACTATAATTATGGAATGTTTGTCACCCACATTCTTGCTTTTTACGATGGAGTTACTTCAATGGGTCAAATTTTAGAAAGTATTTGACAAATTTTTTAAAAATGAAAGCCTTATGTACATACTCTTAGGTTATCAATAGTGTTTTTAGTTTTATTTTTCATGTTTCTTAGGTGTAAACCTACCTTTAACTTCAACTCCTTATCCCCACTTTAATAACTGTGCACGTAACTACCTCCACTTTAAGTTAAAAGGAAGAGTCATTAAAAGGTTTTTTTAAATGTCCTTGTTATTATCTACAGGCAGGTTAAAACCTGTCTGAAGGTTTTTTTAGATAATGTCTGTATTCTATTTAAGATGCAGATTAAAACTTGTATTAAGATTTTCAAACAATAATATTGTTATTTTGAAAATAGGCAAGTTGAAACTTGCTTACATATATTTGAACAATACCTCTATCCCTACGGTGCTGTAGCGCTAGTAAAGCACCCTGCATGAGTCAGACAGCAAGGTCTGACGCATGGAACTATCCACTCACTCAACGCGGTAACCGTACGCGCACTTCTGCAGCGCACTGGGTCTTACCGCACCACCCACTCCCACTACCCACAGCGCCCGCGCGGTATCTCGCGAACGCTTGGTCCCTCGCGATTCTCTATACGATTTTTGAAATCTCTAGTTTATACAAAGTGGGTGGTGGTGGGTGGTAGTATACAAAATATAAAGGAAAAAAGTGGGTGGGTGGTTAACTAAAAGCAATGTATTTTACAAAGGTAACGGGTGAGTGGGTGGGGGAAGGGGGTGGTTGCAAAGTACAAGATGTATACAGGTTAGGTAGAATGCAAAAAAGGGGGGGTGAAAGTGGGTAGTATTTACATATTCGACGTCTAAAAGGGTGAAATTTGCGTAAAAGTTAAAAAGGGCGGGTGAAAAGTGGGTGGTATTTGCATTAACTTAAAGGGTTAACAATAGAAAACATGCAAATTAGGAATATGTAAATTATTAACAATAGAAAACGAATGCAAATTAGGGTTATGCAAATTAAAAGAGTTAACTTATTTGCATACATGCAAATTTAATGGGTTAACTAATTTGCATACATACAAATTAAAAGGGTTAACTAATTTGCATACATACAAATTAAAAGGGTTAACTAATTTGCATATATGCAAATGAGTACCCCCCATCAAGGCCGGTTCCACGAGGTTTCAGTCGGTAAGTAGGAATCTGCGGTCGGTAAGTAGGAATCTGCATTACCGACAAAAACCTCGTGGAACCGGCCTAGCTATACTACTGCGAATGTATAACATTGCAGCGCGGCGGTTTTGGGTATATTTACGTAATTATCAATTTAGGGTCATTTGGGGTAAATGTAAATGGTTTATCTATTTTTTACGAAAAACATCAGTTTTTTTTGTTAAAAGGTAATATGGACGGATTTTTTTGAATGAACTTGTTACTAGAGCTCCTTAGAAAAATTTTATGAGGTTCAAAAAAATATTGATGCACCTGAATCGTCTAGAACTGACTGTTTACATTTACCCCGAGATTTTGAAATTTGCCTTAAATTCGGGGTAAATGTAAACACCTCTGCAGTTAAGCGAGGTTTAACAAACAAGTTATTTCAAGCATACTACTGTCTGAAGGGATGTATCATATAAAATAAACAATCAACCATTACAAAATTAGTAATGTAAAAACTTTAATAACTTGAATAATTTTTAATAGATTTTCATTCAACTTGGTAAAAAGAAGTTTTTAAGGTTGCTGAATAAGAATCTAAAATCGAATTTTTAAATTTCAAAATGTCGGATCTAATAGTTTATTCAATTATTTTCTTTTAAAATGTAGTTGGAGTACTGTTTACATTTACCCCGAGTTTTCGAATTCTCGGAGTAAATGTTAACACTTAATTATTTATTAACCACTTGAGCGGCAGGGCGTCGGAATTGGCGTCAGCGTGCAAGTGACAGAAGCGGCAAAAATGCGAAAAAGGCGTCAAAATTTAACTACTATTTTCTCATTCTGTAAGGAGATTTATAATATCACAACAAAGTATTTTTGTTTTTTAAAGTGAAAGAACAGACCTGTAAGCAAAAAAAAATGTTTTTTCAAATATTTAAATAAGTTTTCAAGGCTCAAAGTTAACAATAATTAATAGTTTTATATTAGTGGCGTTTCAGTTTCTACCATAAAAAAATTATTGTTAACTTTGAGCCTTGAAAACTTATTTAAATATTTGAAAAAACATTTTTTTTGCTTACAGGTCTGTTCTTTCACTTTAAAAAACAAAAATACTTTGTTGTGATATTATAAATCTCCTTACAGAATGAGAAAATAGTAGTTAAATTTTGACGCCTTTTTCGCATTTTTGCCGCTTCTGTCACTTGCACGCTGACGCCAATTCTGACGCCCTGCCGCTCAAGTGGTTAACTAAATTGACGAAAATCAAAAATCAAAGTCAATTTTTGTTGGGGCATGAATAAGGAAGAATTACATATTTTTGTTTGATTTTTAAATTTATTTTTATGCAAATGCGAGACAAAATACTGAAACAGAAAAATTTTCAATTTCAAACTTTTTTGCATTAAAAGATGACTTACACTAGGGTATTGCCAATTGTCAAAATAAAATATTAGCAATAGTCAGAACATCTTGTAGGTGAGCTGAGGTAAAAATATTGCCGTCGTACTTATTTTTTAATTTGTAAATTTAACTGAAACATCTACTGTTTACATTTACCCCAAATGACCCTATACTAGTAAATTAACATATTTTTAACAAATATCAATAAAGAAATTTGTTTTATCTAAATTATTTACATGCTTTTTTATTACATTTTTGTAGCTGTCAAACTAACTTTTTTCCGTGCAACTTAATTTAAAAATTATAATTATAACATTAATTAAAACATTTTTTGAAAGTAATTATCGAAAGTGACATTAATCATTATTTGTACAAATTATGAGATTCTTCTAAAAGTAGGCCGCAACGACTGTAGGTGAAATAAAATATTAATTAAATTTTTAAATTTGTTATTTAATTGAAAAATGTTCGAACTGTCTAAATATCGTAAAATTTAATTTAAAAGAATTTATCTTAAGCAGTTAGTTTCCTCAAGGATATAATAAAATATATAACATATAAATGAACCCTGTTATTGCATTTTCTGGAAAGTTCCAGAAAGTTACCAAGGGTAACTTCCGAAGGTTGCCACGGGAAAGTTCCTGGAAGTTTTTTTGCTACGTGGGTCCCTCAAATCGTGATTTTGTACGTATGTGTGCCTAGGCCAACTGGATTTTGAAGGCCTAGAGACATGTTTCAAATAAAAAGGAAATCTTCACCCGCCGAAACAATCAAGTTCTGACGGTAGGACATAAGAAAATTGTTTTAAGGAGAGATTTAGTGAGTAAAAAAATTGTATCGTTTCAAATTTGGTAATTATATTTTTCTTGTATCTTCTCTGTAACTTTTCCTACTTATAAATTTTAATCTTTTACCTTAAATTTTTCTGTCTTTTTCTATCTAAAGATTTGCCTTTAATTATACGAATTTAACAAATTTAAATTAAAAAGCGTCGTTTGGCAGACTCTTTAAAAGAGATAAACGATCCTATAAAATAAAAACAGTGTCATCCGACCGTGGCAGCTTGGTATCCTTCGGTGAACTTCCGCAGGCGCGCGGTAAATAATTTTTATCGCTCAACACATAAATTTTTATTACTTTCAAATTTTAGATTTTTCAATTTTTCTTTGAATTTTTTTATAATTTAATAAGTAATAATTTTCGGTTCGTAACATTATGATTATGCCCTTACGAAAAAGTATGACATGTAATTAACAACATGAATAAGTGTTGTAATTTACGTAGCGTTTTTTCGCGACGCCACGAAAAAAACACAATCGAGAATGTGAAATTGATATTAACTTCTCAAGTAACTTAACCAAATTATCAAAATTGATTCGGAGATATTGTTAACTTGTTTCACCTTTATAAAATTATCAATCGAAAGTTCTAATTATAGGTAAAAATAATTTTTTTTTTCTATCGGACAGTATGATATGTATTATAGTTTTATTTTGTGTCCTTTAACCCCTTAAATCGCCTCTCAACAAAAAAGTTGCATAGATTTTTGGACTTTAAAGTAATCTTACACGCATAGAAAGATTGATTAGTTGAAATAGGAACATAGATAACAAGTTTGCTGTCATATCGAAAAGGTTCGCTATATGACAGCGAACTGACACAAAATACTGATGATGGTTGACAAAACGAAGTTTTCCGCTGTCATGGCAAACTTCTTAGTTGTGATAGATAATTATTTTAAGATTTGACAGCAAATATCAGTTAAACTATATACATAATTCTGTTGAAGGTTTTTGTGCCTTGAAGTTTGTACATGATAATTTTTTGTTTGTGGCGTCGCGAAATAACATCACGCAAATTACTGCAACTGTTCATGTCGTACATTACATATCATATTTTTTCGTAAGGGTGTACATTGACGATATTGTCGTAAAGGCCCTGACTATTGACGAAGCGTACAATAATTTAGTAAAAGTATTGAAAGTTGCTTGTGATTACGGTTTAGAATTCAACTTCGAAAAATGTAAATTTATGAAAGAGAGAATAGAGTTTTTGGGACAAATTGTAGAACACAATAATGTTTATCCGTCTCCCGCTAAAATCGACGCAGTTATTTGTTTCCCCGAACCTAAATCGGTAAAGGAAATACAACGTTACTTAGGAATAGGAATTCATTAATTCCTATTCAATTATAGCGAAACCTCTTATTGACTTATTGCGTAAGGACAACATTTTTCAGTTTGGCGAAATGGGGCGACGTGCTTTTAATGAACTGAAAACCCAGTTAACCAAGCAGCCAGTATTGAAAATATTCAATCCTAAGCACGAAACCGAAGTCCACACCGATGCCAGTCAAGACGGATATGGAGCGATTCTTTTACAGCGGTCGCCAGAAGATAACGAGTTACATCCCGTTTAATACATGAGTGGAAAGACACCGCTAGCCGGAAGAAACTACCAGAGCTACAAACTCGAAGTGTTAGCAGTTATCAGAGCACTAGAAAAATTCAGAGTCTATTTACTGGGACAAAAAATAAAAATTGTTACCGATTGCTCTGCATTTACACAAACTATGAAAAAGAAAGAAGTATCAGCAGAAATTTGGCGATGGGCATCCAAGTTAGAAGAATTCGACTACGTCATCGAATACAGGGCAGGCGATCGAATGAAGCATGTAGATGCTTTGAGCCGCATTGCAGTTCTGAGTGTAAAGGAAGATGAAATATTGGTGAGACTAAGAAAAGCTCAAGATGATGATCCCGAGATAAACAAATTAAAGCAATCTGTGAAAATAAAACCTGAACGAAATTATTCGTTGCGTGGAGACATTTTATACAAATATGTCAACGATGAGAATTTATTAGTTGTTCCCACATCGATGCAAAGAGAACTATCCAGATGATTCATCAAAAGGGACATTTTGCAGACAAGAAAACAGGAGGCATCATCAAAAGAGACAGTTATCGACAGTTTTACAAAATTCATTTGGTTATACCCAACGAAATAGACATCTTCAAGAAAGGTAATAATGAAGTTAAACGTGCAAAAAGAGTATTCGGAAACCCCGCGCATACAATTTCAGATAGAGGAACGGCGTTTTCATCAACAGAATTCAGAGAATATTGTGAACAGGAGGGAATTAAACACTCGATGATTACAACAGGACTACCGAGAGCCAATGGTCAAGTCGAAAGACTTAATAGAACATTGATACCTGTATTAGCAAAACTATCTCTCAAAAACCCCGAAAAATGTTATCAGCACATCGACAAAGTTTAGCAATTTTTACATTTTACATTTAATAGAAGCATTGGTACATCTGCATTCGAATTATTAATCAAAGTGAAAATGAAGTCAAAAGAAAGCTTACTTACTTACGGGAAATCATCGAGCAAACATTAAAAGAAAATTTCGAGGACACCCGCGAGACTCTTCGCAAAGAAGCAAAATAATAAATCATCCAAATTCAAAAAGAAAACCGAAAAAGGTTATAACCTACGGCGACGTCAACCACTGAAATATAAATTAGGAGATTTGGTGGCGATGAAGCGTGCCCAACTAGGTCCCGGACGAAAGTTTCACGACAAATATTTAGGTCCGTATAAAATTGTTTCTATAAAATTTAACGATACGTATGATGTCGAACGTACAACCGACGGTGCAGAGTATATAAAACCATGAATAATTATTCGACCCGAATGATTGATTAATTGAGGAGTAATTAATTTATTTATTAATTTAGTCAGGAGGGCCGAATGTAGGAAATTTTCTATATTGTATCATCAACATTAAATTTGGCTCACGCGCAGTGTACAAACCGAAAAAGAAACGGGACAGTCGCTGGTTACTCGCTACATGTATAACTACAATTGATTGTAACTATTTTTTAGCTTTTCTTATAATATAATTCTATTTTACGAAATGCTGTTGTTTTAATTGGTTTATTCTATACAATTGTATTAAAAAGTAGCATTTACACAATTTTCGAAGATACTGTAAAATAGTGTAATTAAATTTTTATTTTATTATACATGTGGAAGGTGAGTAAATATAAATATTGAAATACGTTTATTGTAATAGGAGAGTAAATAGATATAATAAAGTTCAGATCTTTATTATTAAAAATATTCTGCAGGAATGTACAATCTTAAGATGATTTTTATTTATTGAAGCAGATCTAATTTGTTGTAATCATACAAATTTACAATTATATAAAACTTTTATACATTTATTGCACGATGTAAGTCAAATTACATTGTTTAATTTGACTACAGCAGTTTTGCTTTAAATATTTTTCTTTTCAATACATTTTTTTACATTTTAAATTATCAATTATTTTATTAAAATTTGACATACTCTTTTAATAAAATATAATAAATGTTTGAAGAAATGATACAGAAGTAATTTTGCACAAAGAAAAGAAAAAATTTTTCCAAACAGTTTGGTTTACTTAAATGTAAGATTAAGGATTTAGGATTAAGGCAATTTAGGACTTTACAAAACGACAAACGAAACCAACCTTTTGAAAATAATAATTAATTTGATTTTGTTTGATAAATATAATTTATATAAAACAATTAATTAATTAAAATTAATAAAGGAAAGACCTTGGATTAAAACTTAATTGTTTAGAGACTAATTTTTCTTAATTATTATAATTATTGAAGGCGATTTGAACAAAATTAACGGAAATCATCCCAGCCCCAGAAAGTTTACATAAAATATTGATATGTTAAAATTATATAATAAAATTTGAGCTTTTAAAATTATAAATTTCTTTTTATAGTAAAATTCCTACTTTTAGAATGATTTTCTTTACAAATCTTGCATTTTTACTGGCAAAGTACTATAATAATAGTGAAAGTATCAATTATCAAATTTTATTTCTTTTATATCACAGTAGATTCTTCAAAAAATCATAGTTATTATACAACTGTGTAAAAAAAATTTTGTATTATATGGTTTCAGAAATTTTTTCTGTTCTTTCAAATGCAGAAAAAAAAATTTCCAAAATTTAAAAATTTGGCCCTTTTTTGAAAATCATCATTTTTATTTTTTTGACTCGATAAATTGTAACCTATATACATTTTATGAAAATAGATAATTTTATACATTAATTCATTAAATTAAAGATTGAATCAAAAAAACTTTCCTAAGCTAACTGAAAAAATAAACGAACTATTTTCATAAATTTCAATAATTGATAATTTCAGTAATTAAATAATTCCAAAATTATTTAGTAGTAGTAGTAGTGGTAGTAGTAATAGTAGTAATAGTAGTAATAGTAGTAGTGTAGTAATATTAACTGTCGTTAATTCAACAATTTCTGTAGGGTCAGTTGGGGTAAATCGGAACAGATTTGCTATGTTTCACCAAAAACATAAGTTTTTTCTTTTAAATCGGAATACTTTCGGTTTTTTGTGTTTTGAGTTGTTATTTCACTTCCGTGGAACAATTTTATGGAGTAGTAAAAAATATGGTTATCATTGAATCGTAATAATCAACTGTTCCTATTTACCCCTAAATTTTTCAACTTTGCTAAAATTTAGAGGTAAATAGGAACAGTTGATTATTTCTTACGAAATTTGAGAAAAAATCAATTTCAAGTCTGGAAATGTTAAGAGATATAAAGAATTAGATAAAAAATGGTGTTATACATAAAATAATTCAAAATAAGAAATAATAATGCATTATATAAGTTTAAAAAGTATTCCATACCAAAAATTCTAACACATTATACAATTATGTACAATTTTTTTTCAAATGCGAATCAAAAAAGTGAAAGGGTGTCTTCTTTGATTTTTAATTTTTTATGAAATAGGAAATATTTTTGTATATACTGCTGCTAATTAACAAACTGAAAATGGGAAAATACTTAGAACCTGTTGGGAGTGATCTAAGGTACAAGGTTTAAGGCCGTATTTATTTCAAAAAAAGTTTTATATATCTAAAATAACTACTGTTCCGATTTAACCCTTATTCCGATTTACCCTAACTAACCCTAATTAATAATAATATCGAAATCATTAAAAAATTTCAGGAAGACTAGCCCAATTAATACTGGATTTTCATATTCTAAAATCACATAAAACAACTTCAATTTTAAAAAATGGTAGAAATAAAACAAAAGAAAAACTGTCTATTTTAGTGTCATTTTCTGTAATAATTATTTAAATAAAAAACATTGAAATTTTTCTCTATTTTCAAATCTTGAGAAACAATGCAATATCAAATTTACAAATTTTCGTTAGAAAAATATCTTTTGAAGATATATTTTTGTCAAAAATATTTCATGAAAAATTTATCAAAAACTTATTATTTTCTTAAATATCTGTTTTTTGTTTGAAATTAGAAATTTTTAATTTCCAGCCTCCAGAAGTATTGCTAAAGCAATATTTGTGTGCATTGGTGTTCTAGTCAAATGCAAATTTATTGATTGTTAGTTAAATCGTTGAGCAATTTTATCAAACATTTAAACTTCAATCAAAATCCTCGACGAACGCCAACTTTTGTCCTTAGTGAATTGGTGGAGGTGTGGGAGGATGATCATTTGAGTCCTATAATTTTTATTAAAAGAAATTTAAAAATTGCTAAAATTAAAGAAAAAAATAAAAGACTAAAGCCAAAATTCGAACAAGAATATATAGAAGGAAGATGAAAAGGAGAAAAATTGAAAGATCACGTTAATTTTATAAACAAATTGCTTTCTTATAGTTTTAGTGGATAGATAGATTGAATAAATCTTTCTCTATTCAAAACCTATACTATGCGTAGAAACTACACATGGTTCATCTACCTTTCATATCTTGCGCAACAATTTTTTCAATGTTTTACAAAATGATAAACGCAAAATTTAATTTAATTAAAGACTCTAAATAAGCGTACCATTTTTATTTTTTAAAAATTAAATTTACTTTTCATTAACAGTTCATTTTGAATTATGTAAAAACGAAATAAATTCTTAAAAATATTTTGAATGTAACGGAGACTCAATAGTTTTTTAGCTCAATGTTCAATGTATACTTTTTTAATTTGTAAGATCAGTTTTTTGGCAAGATATCTACAAAAAAATGTTTAAAAAACAATTTATTTTATTTGTTTTACATCAAATTATCATGAGAAAGTCAAAAGAATCGATATAATCAAATGATACAATAATAATTAACAACCAATTAAAACAAAAGTGGATTTTAAATACAGAGTTTTGTAACAATCTTTGTGCCGATAATTGTTTATTAGAAATTACAAATAATTTCTTTAAATTTAATATAATCCACAGAACACACTGCCTTACTGTAAGCTTCCCATAAGCCTAATAGCGATATTTGTAAGGATCGTAAATAAATTCAAGGTAAACTCAAAGCAAACGTGATATGTCCGCATTACAGTAAGCATAAGGGCATGTCCAAGTTGTGAAATGTAAACAAACCAAGTACTAAAGTTACATTTTCCAAACAGCCCTTTTTTCACTAAAATTACCATACGAACACTTTTTCTATGAAAATGATAATTTAGAGTGTCAAAGTTTCCAATGAAATCATATTTGACAATGAACAATTAAAAGCAATAAGTAAAAGAACAAATTAAAATGACCTGTAAAATAGCATTTTTGAGCTTTGAAAAAATTAAAAGGTTTGAGTATATGAGACGCACGGACCCTGTGAAAGACCCAGAGAGCGATTGGACGGTCAACATATGGAAGAGGAAACTTTTCCCTTTCCTTGTAATTACAAACAGAAAGGGTTAAAACTTCTGGAACGTCCGTGAGATTGATATAGTCAAACACTTGAACTTTTCGCGACGTGAACTCTGTTGCTGTCTGCGCATGAGCAGACTGTACTATCCACGCAAAGTCACCACCATGGGGAAGTACACATTTTGTTTTAGAATGAAACTCAGTTGTTTTTCTATGCTAGGAATAGTTACCATATTCAATACTTCAGTTCACCATTTTTGTAAAGAAAATGTAAATTTACATTTATTTGTAAAAATGAGATGCTGCGAAAAAAGCAGCAGTAGAAGACCGAATAGCGAAGCTTTTTTCGCAACTTCTCATTTTTACAAATAAATGTAAATTTACACTGAAGTATAGAATTTGGTAACGTTGACATTCTAATTTGCCATTTTTGTAAAGTAAGTGTAAATATTTTAATTTTTGTGGGACACAACTTGGACTTGCCCTTAATCGTAGAATTTAATAATATTTCCAATTACATATTTGTTAATGCTCTGACATTTGTATTTACAAACAAATCGTGATTTAAATTTTGTTAAACGAACATGGACACCCTGAAGTTCTTTCAATTAAAGAATATTGAATGAACTGAATAAATAATTATGAATTGCATTATTTTGACGTCACAATCTTAATCAAAGACCCCAATAATACTACTGAATTAAGCTTGATAGTAATTAATGACAATTCAGAGTTAAAGAGCAATTCATTAAAAATGTAAACTTTGAAAATTTGCAATTTTTTTACTTTTTTGAAAACATTTTTATACTTAAATCTTAGTTATAGGTCATTTTTTGGCAAATTAAGACTGTAAAACTTGTAGCAATTTTCAAGACCATTATTATATTAATGAGAAACATTGTTTAATTCCACTTTTTGACAAAAATAGTTTTTAACAGAACTCATTGCGCAGACTCGGGGTAGTCGATTCTTGACTTCGATATAATCTCGAGTCTGCGCAGTGAGTTTTTAATATATTTAGAGGTTATGTTTAAAAATATTATTTTGAATTTCAGCCTAGAGCACATCCAGCGCTCCTACAGTTTTCAGGCAACTTTCACGACACTATGATCAGTAAATTAAAACGCAAGAACCTACGGGCTTATTAATATGTTATTATTGTGACTGATCATAATAAATCCATAACACAGCCCCACAAAAAAAGAAAAGTACCCTGCGCGAAATTTTTTAAAAATTGATTAATTTATCGAGACGACATCTAGGAACACTTCTAGAGAATTAAATATAATTTCTGGATGAAGTTCAATTCAAACAATTGCAGAATAATTTTCTTTTGGAAGCAGGCCTGCTAGGACATAATACAGTATTGTATTTCCGTTGTGCTTTGGCACAATATTAATCCTGCTACTTCGATAGATGTAGTAGGCGGAGACAACTGCCCCGAAAGGAGATGTGTAGAATGATTTGCTTCCTGTCTATCCAAGAAACAAAGCCAGCGAAGGTGCGCTGCCTTGCAGGGGCTTCTTTTTTGAGTGTCAACCTCACAACATACATGTCACAGCAATGCAGATGTATTTTGTTACGTATGCGGACAATTTGATATCCCGAAAAATCGCAAATTAATTAATGAAAACATTAAACAAAGATTGTTTTGATTTTGAGAGAGTTCATCATAATGAACAATAGGTTGCACATACAATATGAAGTTCCTGCTACACAATGTTAACTCGTTGGAATGATACGAAAGAGGATAAACACCTGAAGTTTAAAAAACCAACATTGTGGAAAAAACCATTGAATCGAGAAGATTGATGCTTTTGCATGACCAATGTAAAGGGCTATAATAAAAATAATAAAAAGAATATAATTTACGCATGTGTGGTATCTGTGACAAAACCCAAAATTTTAAGTCATTTAACGCTTTCTTCTGCAAATATGGAAATCGACAGTTCACTATTAGAGTATGTACTTTCCGATATAAGTGATAAGATTAGTAATATTGTCGAAGACAATGATGATATTTATATTCCAGATGGTTATCAGGAAGAAAAGGTTAAAAAAAGCTTTACGCAAGAAGAGCTTAGCAACCTCATTAAAGATTTGAAATTACCCAAAGATGGAGCAGAATATCTAGCTTCAGTTTTAAATAAAAAAATTTGTTATCTAAAGGCATTACAGCTTACTTTTATCGTGACAGAGAAAAATAATTTCGGAAATATTTTACAAAAGACGATGAGCTTTCATTAGTATATTGTTCTGACATTAGGGACTTATAAGTGAATTAAAACCAATCGTATAGGAAGATCAACATTGGAGGTTATTTATTGACTCTTCTAAAAGAAGTCTAAAGGCACTGCTAATTCATAACACTAATGTTTTTACTTCAATTCCCGTAGCCCATTCCACTGAACTTAAAGAAGATTATGAAACTGGCAAATTAGTTTCGGAGAAAATTAAATATAAAGAACACAATTGGCAAATTTGTAGAGATTTTAAAAATATAAGTATCATGTTAGGCCAACAAGCAGGTTTTACGAAAACACCTTACTTTTTATGTTTGTGGGACAGTAGAGATTGAAAAAAATATTACGTACAAAAAGAATTGCCTAAAAGAACATCCTTTACACCAGGTTGCAAAAATATTTTTTAAAAAACCTCTAGTTGAACCTACAAAGGTAATTCCACCACCTTCACATATTAAACTAGGGGTAATGAAACAGTTATTAAAGTCTTTAGATAAAGAAGGGAAATGTTTCAAAGTACTTGGAAAAAATTTTTCAGAGATATCTGATGCTAAATTAAAATAAAAAATTTTTGTTGGACCTTAAATTCGCAAACTAGTAAAAGATGAAAAAATTATCGCCCTAATGAATAAAAAGGAGTAAGCTGCATGGCTTAGTTTTAAGGGACTTATTGAAAACTTTCTTACTGATATAAGAGCGAGAATTTAGAACTAACAGTAAATGGTATGATCAAAAACTTTTAAAAATTGGGATGCTTGATGAGTTTGAAGCTCTATTTCCTACATTCACATCTAAGCTACTTTCTCAAAAATTTAAGAGACTACAGCGAGGAACAGGAAGAACGGTTTCATAAAGATATTAATGAAATGGAAAGCAGATATCCTGTTGGAGATTAAAAACCCTGGTGTCTCTGGTTTTTAAAAATAATACTGCTGTTTTCAAGATTTGCGGATTGATGTAGTTATGGAGGAGAATAATAATAGTTGCCATATCGACAGCGTTGGTTATTTTCACAACATTAGCATTACTTATGGTACACTTGTTGTAAGAGATATGAAAAAGTGGATTAAGGTTAACTTACGCCTAATACGGTTAAAAAGCCAAAATCGATTTCTCCTGCGTTGTAAATTAAGTGGGTTTCTCCCTTCACATTTAATTAATATAAATAATAATTTAAAGTTTCAAAATCGTTCAATAGTATAAAAACGTGCCAGAAACTTCTACATAGACTTAAACTGAAGCTTGAATTGTCCACTACAAGACCCATATCCGTAAAACCAAAAAAAAAATTTTTTCAAAAAATTAGGTTGAAGTTACCAAAAAATGTGTATTTTTGGGTTGCTTTAATGGATTTTTAAAAATTGTCTTAGATTCGTTTGGAAATTGTTACTCGGGGGTTTTTGGGGTCGCTGATTACGAATCCGATATTAGTTTTCAAAAATTTTAAATCCTGACGTGATGGCCAATTTTTTGACCCGGGATCGTGTTCAGCGTCAAAAAATACTTCGGAAACCACTATCATATCTCATAAAAAAAAGTAAGCCTTTTTTTGTTGACCTGTGTATTTCAAAAATAAAATTTGATTGGTTGAGAAAGAATATTATAATTGTAATTTAAAAAAGACTGTTAATAAAGATTGGATTAAGAACTTATCAAGTAAGGATATCCCACTTGATATTATATACTTTTTAAGTTTGTGTGACAGATTTTACATTAATCCTTCTAGCAAAGAAAAAATTATAGAAAAAACTCTTGCGTTAACTGAAGAAAAAATTTGTATAATTCCAGGGGAAAATATAAATAATTTTAAAAGTAAACTTGCTGGTGGCTTACAGTGTTTCTTGAATAGTAATTATAATATCCTGCGTAACTCGGTTATAAATAACATAGGTAAAAAGACTCACGATTTTCTTAAACAGAATAATGATATTGTGGTTTGCAAAGCTGACAAAGGAAGTGTGGCTGTTGTTCTGGATAGGGATGACTATGTTGGAAGATGTTTGATATTGTTGAATGACGATAAGGTTTACAAAAAATTCAATACTGACCCTACACAAAAAAATCAAAAGAGAATTGAATAAAAATATGACTTTTTTACTTCAAAATAATTACATAAATTGAGCCGCCGGATCGTAGAAGGGCACGTAAATTTTTCTCGGCCGAAAACGAAGTCCCCTGGACATTAAAAATTTGACTTTCGAATTTAAATATCTCATGTACATATCCTTATAGGAAATTTCATTGCGCATCTTTTTTTCTTAAGAAATTTTTTTGTATCTATTACCGTTTTCGAAATATAAGGGAAAAACTGTTATTCTAAAAAACGAAATTTTAATTGTTTTTTTCACTTCAACTCGCGATTACTCAGTCAATTTTACGAATTTCTTAATGAAACAAAAACGAAAATACGCGTAATTATATCCTACGAGTGAATAAAAAAGAAAAATGTTGTTTTAATTATAAATAAAAAAGTTATTAATTTTTTATTGAGATATTGCAAAATTCGTAAACTGAAATTTTCACTAAGCGGGGAAGTTGAACAAATTTTGAGCAACAAAAAACTTCCAGTGAGAAAATTGTTCATTAAGGTCTAAACAAGTTTTTCCCGAAAGATACAGTTCAATTAAACAATTAGTTAACAAATGGCGAATGTTTAAAGTTGCTAGCGGCTGGCCGTTTAGCGCGCGTCAACTCGCCATATTAGTGTTCGGGAGTGCTGTGTTATATTTTCTGTAGAAAAATGATTATTTTTTGGGTTTTTTTATTTTATAATTATATTTAATTAATTAATAATAAATATCAATGTAATAACACCTTGTATTTTATTATACCCTATAATTTAAAAAATTGTTGTTTATAAATTCGAATATTGATAAGAATATTAGATTGTGTTTTGTTTTCATTGTGAAGGTCAAATGCATCAAAAGTAATTACTTTGAATTTTTTACTATAACAAAAAAATAAGTTTTTTTTATTTGCAAAAGAACCTTTTTTACGCACTTTTAAACACTTAATCTGTAAAATTAAAAAAACTTTTTTAGACACTTTAAAAACACATATTCTTTAAAATTCGCAACAGTGAACGGTTTGTTTACTTTTAATGCATTTGACCTTCACAATGAAAACAAAACATAATCTAATATTCTTATCAATATTCGAATTTATAAACAACAATTTTTTAAATTATAGGGTCTAATAAAATACAAGGTGTTATTACATTGATATTTATTATTAATTAATTAAATATAATTATAAAATAAAAAAACCCAAAAAATAATCATTTTTCTACAGAAAATATAACACAGCACTCCCGAACACTAATATGGCGAGTTGACGCGCGCTAAACGGCCAGCCGCTAGCAACTTTAAACATTCGCCATTTGTTAACTAATTGTTTAATTGAACTGTATCTTTCGGGAAAAACTTGTTTAGACCTTAATGAACAATTTTCTCACTGGAAGTTTTTTGTTGCTCAAAATTTGTTTAACTTCCCCGCTTAGTGAAAATTTCAGTTTACGAATTTTGCAATATCTCAATAAAAAATTAATAACTTTTTTATTTATAATTAAAACAACATTTTTCTTTTTTATTCACTCGTAGGATATAATTACGCGTATTTTCGTTTTTGTTTCATTAAGAAATTCGTAAAATTGACTGAGTAATCGCGAGTTGAAGTGAAAAAAACAATTAAAATTTCGTTTTTTAGAATAACAGTTTTTCCCTTATATTTCGAAAACGGTAATAGATACAAAAAAATTTCTTAAGAAAAAAAGATGTGCAATGAAATTTCCTATAAGGATATGTACATGAGATATTTAAATTCGAAAGTCAAATTTTTAATGTCCAGGGGACTTCGTTTTCGGCCGAGAAAAATTTACGTGCCCTTCTACGATCCGGCGGCTCAATTGTTCAATGTCAAAATATTTACACTTATATAATGCAGTAGCACCAAAATTTTACGGTCTCTTAAAGTTACATAAAGTTAATTATCCCATGAGGCCGGTTACATCTTTCTGTGGCTCACCAACATATAACTTGTCTAAAATCATTAGTGTTCCTATACAGAATGTTATTGGTAAAACTGATGCACATGTTAGGAATAGTTTTGAATTTTTTTTATTGTTTATACTCCTGCCCTATTCGCCTTACGCACTTGACAAGAGTCCCCGAGGAATACTTTTTTGGATTAGGCATAAACATTCTACAAATTAAATGTTCTTTATATTATACCTAATTTGCGTCTACAGCCGGCTTTATTAGGAGTACTCGCATTCGCCTGGACCACCTGTTAATTATAGGTTTTCTCGCCGGAGGAGAGGGAAACTGTAGAAAACCTCTCTTGAGTACAACCGGTTTCAGCGACAGCCAAGTTCTAATGGTGTGTACCGGACAATAATCGACAGTGCACATCATTATACCTTGACGTCAAACCTCCCGCATGATAAATCACGAAAGTAGTGAGAAAATCACCGGGCTATAGCGGGCACCAAGGCGGTCACCCATCCAAGTACTAACCGCACTGAATGTTGCTTAACCTCGGTGATCGCAAGCCACAGAGTCTCACAACTGTGATTTACTATCGGTGAATAGTTTTGAATTTGTAAAAGAGATAGGGGGTTTTGTGGTTCCACCGAATTTTAGGTTGGTTTCATTGGATGCTAAGTCACTTTTTACAAATGTTCCATAATCACTTGTTTTGAAGTGTATAAAATTAAAATGGTCTGAGATACGTCAACATACGAAACTTCCAGACAATGTTTTCCTTGAAAATTTTGAGTTTTATATTGGCAATGCTTATTGCTCGTTTAATAATAATTTCTACAAACAGGTTTTTGGTACGCCAATGGGCTCCCCCTTGTCGGGTGTTATTGCAGATCTCGTGATGGAGAAACTTGAATTTGATGTTTTAAAGAAATTACCTTTTTCTTATCTTTTCTATCGTATGTATGTTGACAATATTTTCATCCTTGTTGATGAAAAGAACGTTGACAACCTACTATATTTTTTCAATCAATTTAATGAACATATACAATTTACAATTGAGATTGAGGAGAATAATCGCCTTAGTTTTCTTGATACCATGATTATAAGAGAGAATAATCGAATTGTTACTAATTGGTACCACAAAGACACGTTCTCGGGTAGATATGTGAATTTTGATTCAAGTACATCAGAAAAAGATAAAATATCTGTCATATATGGTCTGGTAGACAGAGGTGTTAAACAATTTGACACCAGATTTCATAATGAGAATTAGGCCCTTGTTTTCGACACTCTTATTAAAAATAACTATCCTCCTTCTTTTTTGAAAATGCATTTAAACCGTACACTTGAACATATTTCATCTTCTAATAATAATCAGAGAGTACTTTTTAATAATAATAAAATTGTGGTTCGAAATTGTGAACGAATTAAAAGGTTTTTTTATTAATTTATTTAAGAATTACACTTGACTCTTGTTATAATGAATCTCGTTACAACGTTCTCTCGTTATAACGAACATTAAAACTCTCGATATAACGACAAAAAAAACACGAACGAATTTAAGAATTTAATGTAACCAAAATTTTGGTTAACTCAAAAAAACGACAAAGTTAATCAACCCTTAACTTTATTTAACCTAAAGAATCTAGTAAACCAATTATTATTAAAACTACTTACTTTTTCATTAAACTGATTCCATAATTCATAAACATTTAATATAAATAAACATACTTGACGAAAAATTTTGCACGTATTTGACGTTTTGTACTGTTAATCACGGATACATTCATGCGTTTTAATAGAACTTGAAGTAGGATTCTCTCTTTTCGTCGTAATATCGAGATTTTGAAGTCCCAAGATCGTCGTTATAACGAGAATCGAATGTATAATATTAGAGTGGTTTTTTCATTTGAAAAAGACCCGTTTAATGTTTTATCAAAAAATAAGGACATCATTAAGTTTAAGTACAGAAATCACGTTGTATACTGTATACCATGCGAATGTGGGGCTTGCTACATTGGCGAGACTATGAACTATATCAAAGATAGAATTAGCGATCATAAATATTTAGGAAAGTTTCAGTGCTGTGGGGGGAATTAGTAGAAACTAAAACCCGTCGAAGACTGGTACGACATCTAGTATATATATATATAGTAGGATCTTCCAATAGTGCAGTTCTGAATAATGCAGTCATTAGTGAGTTAAGTAGACGAGGGGTTCCGGGAGGCAAAGGGTATCTGGCGTCAAAGACAATACACGAACCTGAAAAATTTAAATTCATGCACTCTTTCAACAGTACACAATATTCCCTACGACTGCACTATTCAAAGATCCTACTTTATATTTAATTATTCAGATTTAGAGAGAATATTATATCAAAAACAGATTTTACAAGTTAAAAGAGCTATAAATTGATCTCTTCAAACCGCTTCCTCAATTTATAAATTAACATTTTTATGTAAGCTTGCAGTGAGTTTTCAGAAATCTTACAATTACATTACTGCAAGTTTACACTGTAAACCTTTTGTAAGGTTACAGTGTGAGCTTGCAGTGAGCCTTTAATGGAAGCTTATGTTGACCTTAAGGTGTAAGCTTACAGTGATTCTACAATGTAAGCTTACTATGATTCGGACATATCACGGTTGCTCTGAGTTAACCTTAAGATTACTAACGAACTTAACTAATATCTTTAATAAGCTCAAGAGAAGCTTATAGCAAGATAATGTGCTGTGTGGAAAGATTGAACGATTTTTTGAGAAATGATAATAATTTACAAAATCTTGACATGAGTCGTTTACTTCTATGAATTAAGCATATGAGGCATTCCATGTCAAGTGATCCAGGTGTCTTACGGTGTAATGCTTATTTCAATAATAATATTGAACATTTTGGAAAGGTTTTTTCATGCTCTTTCGATTGAAAATAAGCATTTTTTTAAAAAAATGTTGACCCAAAAAAATCAAAATTAAAAATAAATTTTAATTTTTGGGAAAAAGGTCCCTTTTTTTAAACTAAAGCTGAGGTTTTTTCTAAAAGGACATATAAATGAAAAAGTGGGACAAGAATGATTAGACATTGAAAAACAGAGGTTCCCTACTGAAAATCCCCGTACAAAATCTTGTACAAGATCTTGTACAGGAAACTATACCATTTGTATCAATGAACCTGTACCATTTTCAGCATAAGAAATTGAAACAAGTTCTTGTACAAGATGTTGCACAAGATCTTGTACAAAAACTTGCACAAGTAATTTTTTTCGATTTTGAACAATAAGGCTCATGTACAATTTCTTGTACGAGATCCTGTACATGTTCAAATTAATTAATAACTTTAATGGCTGCGCAGTAGTTTTCTATGGCTTCTACAGCTGTGCAGTTGTTTTTAAATCGTAAATGCAGAGTCTCTAACAACAATGTTAAAAATTTTATTATATTTTGCATAAATAAAAAAATTAATAAACAATAAGAAAAAATATTATCTACACAAGAACTTGAACAGGATCTTGTGCATGTACACATTGTACAGGATCTCGTATAAGAAATTGTACATGAACCTTCATTCAAAAGCGAAAAAAATTTACATGTGCAAGTACACATTCTTGTACAGAATCTCGTACAAGAAATTGTACATGAGCCTTATTGTTCGAAATCGAAAAAAATTACTTGTTCAAGTTTTTGTACAAGTTCTTGTGCAACATCTTGTACAAGAACTTGTTTCAATTTCTTATGCTGAAAATGGTACAGGTTCATTGATACAAATGGTATAGTTTTCTGTACAAGATATTGTACGGGGATTTTCAGTAGGGTTTCTACTCACCGGAGCGCTCTAAACCCGATTTTTAGCTCTGTTTACGAGAAAATTCATTTTTTCAATGTTTAAACATTCTTGTCCTACTTTTTCATGTATATGTCCTTTTAGGAAAAAACCTCAGCTTTTGTTAAAAAAAATGGGACCTTTTTTCCCAAAAATTAAAATTTATTTTTTTGGGTAAAAAAAAAAATTTTTTTATGCTTATTTTCAATCGAAAGAGCATGAAAAAACCTTTCCAAAATGTACACGGAGAGAAAAATCTAGCTTTAATAGTATAACACTACCTATAGTAATTTCGCATGGACTATAGTCACGCTTCAAATGCATGAAATTCATACCCAAAAACCATGAGTCCACGCTTTTTGGGTATGAATTCATGCATTTGAAGCTTGACTATAGTCCATGCGAAATTACTATAGGTAGTGTTATACTATTAAAACCAGATTTTTCTCTCCGTGTACCTTGCCAAATTTTTATGTTTAATAGTTTAAGATTAAAAAATTATCGAAATAAGCATTGTACTGAAAAACCCAAAAATTTAACCCCCCCCTCTCTGAAAATATTGGACTAGGTAAAAAAATATTTTTACGAAAAATTACTATCTATTAGTACTACAAAAGCCCCAATTTTTGCTACGATTAGAGAAAAATTTTTCTCCACCTGAATCACTTGACATGGAATGTTTCATATAGACTATTGAAAAAGAAAAAAGAAAACAAAAAGGAATAAATAAAATCAAAAGAATTTTTTAATATAAAAATTTGAAAACCAAGGCGACTCACAGATTTATCACGAGAGACTTTCATTTTATCTTGTTGCTTTCGTCTAAGAGATTTTGGTCTCAATGCAAAGATAATAATCATCACTCCAATCATGACAAACAACATAAAGAAATTGTCGCTTGGTGAATTTGATGCTCCAGGCACTGAAATTATAAAGTATAAAATTCTTAATTCCAGGGAGATTGCACTGATTTTTTCCAAAAGTAATTTTTTTTTTCATTTTTGGTTAGTATAATTATTATTTAAGAATACTGTGGTGCAAACCTAAAAATTAAGTTTTTAAAAGATTACAGGATTTATTTTTCAACCGATTTTATTACTTTTTTTCAATTAAAGCTTATAAAATTTAGAACAGCATTGTTGAATCCGACTCTTAAACATTTATTTGTTTTTTGTTGTATATTGAACGAAATAACTGGAAATTTGGACAGCATATTCCTTGAATGTATAGTTTTTGTGTAAACTAGGATTTTTAAGATTCATTAATATTTTAAAAACTTATAGGGTCAGAATTCGCGAAATTTTAACGAAAAATATAAAGTATTTTTTTTAATGGAAATGTTGAAAAAATATTTTTATTTTTCCTAAATCAATCAAGCGGGAATATAAAGGGGATAAATAATATACTTTCGTTTAGAATTAGAGACTTTTTAAAGAGTTTATTTTTTAGAATTATAATTTATTTATTTGTTCAAGGAAACCATGAGAACAATTTTAAAAGCATCCTTTAACAATAGCAATGAAAAAATTATAATAATTTTAATAATTGTTTTATAAACAAATAATTTTTTTAATTTTCTGCGCCTTTTAAAAATTCAAAAAGAATTTCCACATATAACTGAAACTATAAGAAATCAAAATTCGTTGAGAAAGTTTATGAGTGACAATTATTTAAAAAGTTATAATGAAAATTATATTGGCGCCGTGTAGTGAAACAACGCTACACTTAGCTTTTCATGAATTTTATGGTTATATGAATGTTTATTCAACAGTGTTTTGTTCGTTTCGTAGATGAAAATAATGTTTTAATTTTTAAAAACTTCAAAGTGGTATCTTCGCACAATATAATTTTCATTATATGGGTGATTCTTCTGAAAGTGACATTTTTAAATTTCAGTTTTTCAATTTATTTTTTCTTCAATTATATGATTTTTTCTATTAAAACTACTTAATTTCATACTCAAGAATAAGATTTGTAGGTTGCGCAAAATTAATTCTTAAAAATATTAAAGTTTTTCTCCTTCGAAAAATATTATTGTTGCTCCATTAAATTAATTTTATTTAATTGGCGAGCTTTTCTATTAAAAACCCACGCCAATGTCGTTCACGAAATCCAAAATAAAATTACACTGCTTAAAAATTAATAATTTGCATATTTTAATACCAAATATACTCAATTCGATTAAAATATAAATTTATTTAAAGTATTTGATTTAATGGTAATTTGGGTTAGATTTTTCAAAGAAATGCAGGTAAATATTAAAAACAAAAGAAAAACTAGCATATATTTCAAGGAAAAGGCTTCGGAGATGAAAAATAAATTTTCTTTCACATTTATATACATTAAAGGCGCAAATAAAATTTGTTTTTTTAATAAAAGATACAAATCTCACACCCTCATTTTATATTACCATCAAAATATTCTGTTAAATTTACTTCTACATTCAGTTATTTATTAAAAAGGAAGGCTTTGGAGATGAAATGAATTTTTACTCGGAGAAAAATGTAAAATTCGATTATTTATAACTCCAATAATTTTTCTTTTTTTATAGATAAAATATAGGAAAATTAAACGTCAGATTATTAGCTTTATTTTAATGTGCATTAAAATTTTGTTTAAGCCATTTTTAATGTATTAAATATCAGTAATCATTGTAAAGTAATTTTAACCTAAAACTTAAGACAAAGTTTAAACATTTTTATCAAAAATAAAAGTGAGGTCTACAAATTTTTAAAATTCACATAATGATAGAAAAAACATTGTACTTTCTGACAATAATTTTAAAAAATTTATAAAAATTTGAAAAAACCATAAAGATTTAATTTATTATAGAAGTCCTATTGGAGACATGTTGAAAAGGATTCGGAGATGAAAGTAATTTAGTTATTACATGAATTAAGTTGAATAAAATTATTTAATTTTCTTTTTAAAATGAAATTTTATTTCGTGAAATCTGACCCTTTAAGCAATTTAAGTTGCAAAATTAGGATTAAAAAATTCAAAAGTCTGTCATTCGGTTATTTTTAAATAGATATTTCTGATTCCAGTTTACACGATAGCCAAAATGGTATAGGTTATGAAATATTTAAATTCGGATTAACCGTTGCAGAGAAAATTTGTGAACAACTTTTAGAGAGGACCACTTTCAGCCCATTCTCTAAAAAAAAGGTTCGATTAAAAAAAGGTTTTTAATTAATTTCACATCTTTATTTTATTGTAAAAAAATTTTATGTAATAAATATTTTTTTTACTATAAAAAAATCTTTGAAACACCTTAAAATAATTGCAATCTCTCCTTCATTCAAAAGTAGTGCTGAAACATTCACAACCTTCTATAGAAAAAAAATTCATCCTTCTTAGTTTTTTATTTATTAAAATTTGTAAATTTATTATTTAAAATATACGTACACCTTGAAACGGAAAGACATTCATTGTCAGTGCAGTACCCTTGATTTTGCCGCAACTAAAAAATAAATTGAACAACACGTTATAAACTAGAAATAAAATTATTCCATAATATCTAAAAACAAATAAAGAATAAGTAATGAGGATAAAAAATTATAACATTAATTTGCTATTTAATTAATTTACTATTGGAATAGTTGATAAAAATACACCATTTTTCATCACAAACTGTTTTATACTTGGAAATTATGGAATATCAGCATATTACGATTGCAATGATATAATGATTTTTTTGTAACATAGGTGATACATTAATCGTAAGCAAATTTTGCAGCTGTAGTTTAAAGAACTTCATGCATAAAGGGTTTAATTTTCTTAGCGTAAGTACCCAAAAAATTTAAGTTAAAAATATATAACGAATGTGAAAAAATTGCGCAAATCATAATATTTTTAAGAGAAGAAAAAATATGTTTCATAATTCGTTACGTAATATATAAAAAATATAGTTATTACAGTGATTTAAATAAACAATCTGTATTTGTTAATTTGGTGATCATGTTTTTAATAACTTTATATCAATTTTATAAGTAAAATACAAAAAAATAATTATTGTGTGCTCTAAATAATACATACTTTTCACTTCTGGACTTACAAAAGATAAAAGACGTTGCATTGCTAAATGATGATTAAACATGCATTCGCATGGATCAAAATCCTCATTGCTCATTGTTATTGATTTCCTTTTTCCACAAGATGCAAACTGCAAAAAGTATAATACTATATATAAGCAAGTATCATAAAAATAATCCAAATAATAATAGGGTCAACTTCACATTTTTATATTTTTTTAATAAAAAATCAGATAAGTGCGTGTTAAACTTGCACTAGTTTCTAGTTCCAAAAAATCCAACCTTACAAGTTAAAATGGAATTTTACTTTTCGATTTTTAATTACTCAGTTAAAAATCCCTTTACAGGATACTGAAGGGACTTTTAGGTATCAAAGTTTTATATAAAGGTTACTATACCGAAAAATTGGCACCTGGAAGGTATCCGAAAAGGATTTTGCATGCTTTCACCAATTAATTTAAATACATTTTACTTCCTCCTCGAGAGGGTGTTTTGCATTCGTGACGATTTTCAATTTTTTAAAAGAAGATTATATGGACTCATTTTTGTCTAGAATAAATGTATATGCAATTATGAGCAAATGTCAAGATGTATGTGTGTATGTCACAAAATATTGTGTACAAATTATCTCAGACTCAGACAATACTCCAAGAAGACTAGTAACAGGAGGTCTAACTCCGGTAGAGGGGTACGTAATGGTTTAGTTTCCAGAAAGTCATGAGCCGCAGTAGCATTCTGCGCTTATTACCTACAGGTAGAAATTATGGGAACATTCCAGTTTAAAATGTCAACAAAATAGATTTTTTTTGTTTTTATTTTCAGATTTTATATAGTGTCAAGAATACTCTCCTAAGATATTATTGCAAAATTCGAAGTAAAACAAAAATTATACATTTTTATTCTTCCCCATGTCAAAGATGTTTTTGTATGCGGATAAGCAATCGAATGATTTAAATATTTTCTCATTTGCATTTTTTAAAAAAGCCAAACAAAAATGTATTTGGTGTTGCTGATCACAAATTAGATATTAAATTTTCAAAATTCAAAATGGCGGATCCAATATGGCGGAAAAGAAAAATTTTTTTTCGATTAATTTTTTTGTCGTCCAGCATATTGCATCCGCCATTTTTAATTTAAAAAAAAATTATGTCATATTCGTAATCAGCGACCCCAAACCCCCCCGTAACGATTTTCAAGTAAATCCAATGATTTTGAAATAAAATGTCCGCCATATTGGATCAGCCATTTTGAATTTTAAAAATCTGATTTCATATTCGTAATTAGCGACCTCAAAAACCCCCGAGTAACGATTTTCAAGCAAATCCGATGATTTTTTTTAAATGTCGAAACTTATGAACTAAAACTTAAAATGCGTTTTTCTCAAAATGTATTTTTTTGATCTGGTAAGACTGATATCTCGAGTTCTTCTGAAGCTATTTTAAAAAATAAAAAACAGCTTTTGATTCAGCGTCATCACGCCTATAAGTGGAACCTCAAAAACTGGAAAATTTTCAACTCCCTTTTTTTTATAAGAGAAATTCTGAATAAAAACACCTTTTTGGCATATTTTGGGGAAAAAGTAATCTAAAAAAGGGGGAGGGAAGAAAATTCCACTTTTTTGAGGTTACACACATAAAAAAATATCTAACGAAGAGAATGTCACTTCGGTTTTGTTTTTATCTGTTTTAGAAAGTTTGGAATTGATCTTACAACCGAAAATGGGCATTTTCAAAAATTGCTTATATCGCCACTATTTTGAAATAAAAATGAAAATTTTTTTTTACAAATTCTTAAATAAATTATTTATTACATGTAAAAGAAATTTTTAAAATAGATGTCATAGTTATTTTAATAATATATACTAAAAAATCCTTCTTTTTGTCTGTTTTAAACTGGAATGTCCCCTTAAAAAATAGATATTCATCTTATCATCGATTCATATATGGGGCATTCCATGTCAAGTGATCAAGGTGGAGAAAAATTTTTCTCCAATCGTAGCTAAACTTGGGGCTTTTGTAGTACTCATAGATAGTAATTTTTCGTGAAAATATTTTTTTACCTAGTCCAATATTTTCCGAGGGGGAGGGGGGTAAATTTTTGGGTTTTTCAGTACAATGCATATTTCAATAATTTTTTACTCTTAAACAATTAAACATACAAATTTGACAAAGTACATTTTGGAAAGGTTTTTTCATGCCCTTTCGATTGGAAATAAGCATTTTGAAAAAAAATTGTTGACCCAAAAAAATCAAAATTAAAAATAAATTTCAATTTTTGGGGGGGAGAGACCCGATTTTTTTAAACTAAAGCTGAGGTTTTTTCCTAAAAGGACATATAAATGAAAAAGTGGGACTACAATGTTTATACAATGAAAAAAAGAATTTTCTTCTAAACGGAGCTAAAAACCGGGTTTAGAGCGCTCCGGTGAGGAGAAAACCCTTTTTTTCATTGTTTAAACATTCTAGTCCCACTTTTTCATTTATATGTCCTTTTAGGAAAAAACCTCAGCTTTCGTTTAAAAAAAATCGAGTCTCTCCCCTCCAAAAATTGAAATTTATTTTTAATTTTGATTTTTTTGGGTCAAAAAATTTTATTGGTAATTATGCAGAAGGACTTTTCCCAATTTTAAAGATTTTTGGTTAATTTTTTTTGGAATGTCTTTCATTTGGCTAGTAATTAAAGAATCCGGTGGGGGAGGATGAAAAAGTTACTTACAGAACGCCAGGGCTGTGAAACAAAATTTTTTTTTTTAGTTTTTGACGTTTTACTCGGTAAATATTAAAAATTTTTTAAAATGTTCTGCATAAAAGTTGTAGATCTTGTTAAGATACACATTTTATGTTCCTTGCAATTTTGTCATAAATTGAGTATTTTTCGAGAAAAACACAAAAAACGGAAAATAACCATAGAAACGTTTTAATGCAGAAGGGAGTCAAATTAACTTCCTAGATGGTACTAGAAGGTATCCAACTTAGACCAGACCCCCCTCCAACATTTAAAAAAAGGCGTTGTGAAGGTGCATCCACAACACATCACTCAAAGGCGGGAGAAGCCAGCCGCTCCTGATTTCCTTTAACGTTTAATGCAGAAGGGAGTCAAATTAACTTCCTAGATGGTACTAGAAGGTATCCAACTTAGACCAGACCCCCTCCAACGTTTAAGAAAAGGCGTCTTGAAGGTGCATCCACAACACATCACTCAAAGGCGTGTGAAGCCCGCCGCACCTAATTTCCTTCCACGTTTAATGCAGAAGGGAGTCATATTAACTTTCTAGTTGGTACTACAAGATGTCTTACTTAGTCTAGACCCCTCGCCAACGGATTTGACTCCCTTTCTGCATTAAAACGTTAAAGGAAATAAGGTGCGGCGGGCTTCGCCCGCCTTTGAGTGATGTGTTGTAGATGCACCTTCAAGACGCCTTTTTTAAACGTTGGAGGGGGTCTGGTCTAAGTTGGATACCTTCTAGTACCATCTAGGAAGTTAATTTGACTCCCTTCTGCATTAAACGTTAAAGGAAATCAGGAGCGGCGGGCTTCTCCCGCCTTTGAGTGATGTGTTGTGGATGCACCTTCACAACGCCATTTTTTAAACGTTGGAGGGGGGTCTGGTCTAAGTTGGATACCTTCTAGTACCATCTAGGAAGTTAATTTGACTCCCTTCTGCATTAAAACGTTTCTATGGTTATTTTCCGTTTTTTGTGTTTTTCTCGAAAAATACTCAATTTATGACAAAATTGCAAGTAACATAAAGTGTGTATCTTAACAAGATCTACAATTTTTATGTAGAACATTTTTCAAAATTTTTAATATTTACCGAGTAAACCGTCAAAAACTAAAAAAAAATTTTTGTTTCACAGCCCTGGCGTTCTGTAAGTAACTTTTTCATCCTCCCCCACCGGATTCTTTAATTACTAGCCAAATGAAAGACATTCCAAAAAAAATTAACAAAAAATCTTTAAAATTGGGAAAAGTCCTTCTTCTGCATAATTACCATTTTTTTTCAAAATGTTTATTTCCAATCGAAAGAGCATGAAAAAACCTTTTCAAAATGTACTTTGTCAAATTTGTATGTTTAATTGTTTAAGAGTAAAAAATTGTTAGAATAAACTTTATACCAAAAGACCCCTTGATCACTTGACGTGGAATGCCCCATATATATATATATGAAGGGTCGCATGACAAAAGGGGTCAAGCAACAATTTCATGATTTTGCAGGAAACAAAAATAAAACATTTAAAAATTTTCCTGGTCATTTAAGAAAAATCTAAAAAAAACCGTTTCGCGTTATTATTTCGCTTTACCAGTGGAAATACAATTTATGGAGATAACCCTACAGATTAGTGAGAAAAATAAGTAAAAGTGGACCATTTTGGGGTTACGTCAAATGTCCATATTTTCTTTTAAAATTAATTGTTAAAAAAATATACAGTTTAAAGAAAAACTGAAAAATTAGTTTGTTATTTTTGAATTGATGAATTAAATGCAAAACAGTTTGATTCAAAGAAGTTGTTTGTTTTCAAGAAAAATATAAATTAAATACTTATTTTTAAAAGTAAACAGTAACGAAATTTTCAAACGCAATCTACAATCAGGAATATTTAAAAATTAACTGAAGAATAATATTTAGGTTGTTGAAAATTAAATGATGGATAAAACTATTTCTAAATAGACATAAAATCTTCTAGCAAAATGTAATATTATATTTAATAATATTAAAAATTAGGAATATTTTTAACCATATTAACCTATTTATAATAGTATTCATTTCTTTTGTTTTTTAACTGAATTGCATTGTGGGTAGAAATTTAGGCTATTTTCTTAGTCTTATTTTCATTAAAAACGAGTTTAAAAAGACAATTTCCAATAAAATCTTTTTACAGAAATGTGTAAAAGAATTTACTTGATTTGTTTCCCAGTAAAAAAAAAGTATTCAGAATAGAAAAAAAGTATTGGTGGTGACGTTCGGTGAATGCGTTTTCGCGACAAAACCGTATTGGTGGGTTACGGTGAATACATTTTGCTCACCGTGAATACTTTTTGTTTTAAACTCTCGATTTAAAGATTCCTAAGCAAAGTTGAAAATATATATGAAGAGCGTGAGTAACGTGATGTATAAAAATGGCTATTGCGAGAAGGAAATAAGAAATTTTGAGTAAAAACGAAAAATTAAATGTGAAAAAAAATGTCAAATGTTGATCGATTACCATATGCTTTACTATGCCTACAATGCATGACAGATTAAAGGGAGTATGACGTTACCGGCAGAAAGTTATTAGGAAAGGCGGAAAATTTTGAATTTTTAATGAATTTTTATTCATTAATAATAATTAATAATTATAATTAATTAATTTATTAATTATAATTAATTAATAACTAAATATTATTTGCGTTCACTTGGATTTCTTTTCAATTTCAAAATTTTCCGCCTTTCCTAATAACTTTCGGCCGGTAACGTCATGCTCCCTTTAATCTGTCATGCATTGTAGGCATAGTAAAGCATATGGTAATGGATCAACATTTGACATTTTTTTTCACATTTAATTTTTCGTTTTTACTCAAAATTTCTTATTTCCTTCTCGCAATAGCCATTTTTATACATCACGTTACTCACGCTCTTCATATATATTTTCAACTTTGCTTAGGAATCTTTAAATCGAGAGTTTAAAACAAAAAGTATTCACGGTGAGCAAAATGTATTCACCGTAACCCACCAATACGGTTTTGTCGCGAAAACGCATTCACCGAACGTCACCACCAATACTTTTTTTCTATTCTGAATACTTTTTTTTTACTGGGTTATAAAAAAATCTCAATTTCGAAAAATTGTGGCTTGACCCCGTTTGTCATGCCACCCTTCATATATTATTTCTTTATACATACACACATATACACATGTTTACTCACACATATACAAACAACACATACACATGTATACTCACTTCATATACACACAACGTGTATTAGTTTCAAATGTTCGATGATTTTAATGCGTTTATGCACAGAGAGAAAAATCAAGCGTTTGTAGTATGAACAGTTAACCTTATTTCGTAAAAGAATGCACATGCGCAATAGGCGTAAAATTTGTGCTGTATTTATATTAATTTCTACGTTATCAGCATAAAAGTTCTACCTTTAACGCATGGGACGTCAGTATACTACGATTGCAAGAGATCCATGCTTTTTTAGTATATGTGCGGCTGGATTCCATAAGGGCACGTAAATCTTTCTCGGTCTAAATCGAAGTCCCCTGGACACTCAAAATTCAACTTCTGAATTTAAATGTTTAAAATATATATCCTTATTGGAAGTTTCATTGTGCACCTTTTTTTCTTTTATATTTTTAATTATAATTATAATTATAATTAAAAAAGTTATTCATTTTTTATTGAGATATTGCAAAATTCGTAAACTGAAATTTTCACTAAGCGGGGATGTTACCCAGATAACACAAAAACTTCCAGGAAGTTGCCAGGAAGTTTCCCAAGGCAACTTCGGAAGTTACCTTCGGTAACTTCCTGGCGACTTCCCTGACATACAACAATGTCCGCCTTTTTGTAATTTCCTTTGGTAACTTCCTGGCAACTTCCTGGAAACTTCTTAGAAATTACCAAAGGAAGTTTCTAAGAAATTATCTAGAAATTACCAAAGGAAGTTTCTTGGAAATTACCAAAGGAAGTTTCTCGGAAATTATCCAGAAATTTCCAAAACTAATTTAAATTATTTGTAAAAAAATTTATTGTTTAAAAAACTTTAAAAAAGTAAGAGATCATCATATTTTTCATTTACCTAAAATAAAAGATTGTATTAAATGAAAAAAAAATGTAATAAAGTTAAATGTGCGAGTGGGTGAGCAGACTCGAACCTTCGTATAGCCTGACGGATGGGTATACCGTAAGGTCTCAAGTGGCCTGCTGGGATAGTGCTTTAACGCACTCAACCAAATTGCCATTTGTATACATTTTTGAAAATATAATATACACATTATCTATTGCATACTTTCTACTAGGTATCTTTATTTTCTGTTTTACCAACTATAGTAACAGTTGTTTTAGCAGGTGAGGTTATGTTATAGTTAAACGTTTACTTTACATGTCAATATACAATATAATTTAATATTGTAGTGTCAATTTTATAATTGTTTATTTATTATTACGTGAAAGTGAATATTTATTTTTGAATTAATGTTTTGGGGTGTTGGTGTTTGTGAATAATAAAGAAAAAATTGCGTTCTTATTTTAATTATCTTTATCATTATTATATATTATCATTTTTTTAAATTTCTGAAATTAAATTAATGTTTATATTAATTAGAATTAAAAAATGTGTGTAATGAACAGATGTAAATAGGCGACTCAAGAAAATGCACCTATCGCCGCAAAAGAGAATTTTCAAGAATCATGTTAAAAAATAAAATTACAAAATAATAATAAGAAATTTGAATTTTTCCATTATTTATATTTAATTATCGTTTACAAATAACAAAATTTTTCGACAAAAATTCAATTATTATCAAAAATTAAAATAAAATTCTTTACAATATTTCAATTATTTTCAAAAAATTTTCCCAATTCAATAATTTTTAATATTTACTATTTTCAAAAAATTTTTGATACAATTTTACGAAAACATTCAATTATTTTTATAAATAATTATAAAATTTCATTTAGGAATTCAATTATTTGCATTGTAGAATTTTAAATTTTAATACAATTTTAAATAAATACCTTGAAAAATACAATTATTCTTAAAAATTTCATTAAAACTTGACCAAAGAATTTAATATTAAAAATCATTCAATTATTCAATAAAATAATAAAATTTGATGCAATAATTCAAATATTTTCTTAATTAACTTTTTATTTATCGCAGAAAATCAATTATTTTCCAAATTTTTAGTAATTCTGCAAAAGAATTCAATTGACTTGTTAAAAATTTATTATTCCAATAAAATCAATTATTTTAAGGAATTTTAATAAAATTATTTTCGAAAGTTCAATTATCTTCATAAATATTGTAGAGATTCAACAAGACATATTAATCTTCGCGCTACCGGCTGGTCACCCGGGGTAGCCAGGTAATGCATAATGTTGTATATTTGCTCGACTTTTGTATCAATTGAATCGACATTTGAACTCGCTGAACAAAATCTTATCTACTATTGAAAAATACAAAAATACATTTTTTACATTTCTTCTTGTTTATTTATAACAACTAAAAAAGTATGTATACGACAATACAGAAAATTGACCAAGTGTTTTTTTTTATATATTGCAAAATAATACAAAAAAAGCATTAAACTTATACAGTGAAATTGTTTTATATCAATAAATACAATATATTTTAATGTTACAATACATCTTTTATTTGTTTAAACCAATTATTGTTGTTATTTATCAACTTTTCCCAAAATGTATAAATTAAATGAAATTTTATAATTATTTATAAAAATAATTGAATGTTTTCGTAAAATTGTATCAAAAATTTTTTGAAAATAGTAAATATTAAAAATTATTGAATTGGGAAAATTTTTTGAAAATAATTGAAATATTGTAAAGAATTTTATTTTAATTTTTGATAATAATTGAATTTTTGTCGAAAAATTTTGTTATTTGTAAACGATAATTAAATAAAAATAATGGAAAAATTCAATTTTCTTATTATTATTTTGTAATTTTATTTTTTAACATGATTCTTGAAAATTCTCTTTTGCGGCGATAGGTGCATTTTCTTGAGTCGCCTATTTACATCTGTTCATTACACACATTTTTTAATTCTAATTAATATAAACATTAATTTAATTTCAGAAATTTAAAAAAATGATAATATATAATAATGATAAAGATAATTAAAATAAGAACGCAATTTTTTCTTTATTATTCACAAACACCAACACCCCAAAACATTAATTCAAAAATAAATATTCACTTTCACGTAATAATAAATAAACAATTATAAAATTGACACTACAATATTAAATTATATTGTATATTGACATGTAAAGTAAACGTTTAACTATAACATAACCTCACCTGCTAAAACAACTGTTACTATAGTTGGTAAAACAGAAAATAAAGATACCTAGTAGAAAGTATGCAATAGATAATGTGTATATTATATTTTCAAAAATGTATACAAATGGCAATTTGGTTGAGTGCGTTAAAGCACTATCCCAGCAGGCCACTTGAGACCTTACGGTATACCCATCCGTCAGGCTATACGAAGGTTCGAGTCTGCTCACCCACTCGCACATTTAACTTTATTACATTTTTTTTTCATTTAATACAATCTTTTATTTTAGGTAAATGAAAAATATGATGATCTCTTACTTTTTTAAAGTTTTTTAAACAATAAATTTTTTTACAAATAATTTAAATTAGTTTTGGAAATTTCTGGATAATTTCCGAGAAACTTCCTTTGGTAATTTCCAAGAAACTTCCTTTGGTAATTTCTAGATAATTTCTTAGAAACTTCCTTTGGTAATTTCTAAGAAGTTTCCAGGAAGTTGCCAGGAAGTTACCAAAGGAAATTACAAAAAGGCGGACATTGTTGTATGTCAGGGAAGTCGCCAGGAAGTTACCGAAGGTAACTTCCGAAGTTGCCTTGGGAAACTTCCTGGCAACTTCCTGGAAGTTTTTGTGTTATCTGGGTATTGACTTAAATAACTCGTATTCGATACAAATAACTATTTACTTGATACGATAAATAAATTACTCATATATAATAAATATTCACTTGTTTGAAACAAATATTTACTGGATAATAGACAATTAAACCATTTAATGGAGTCAATTATTTTTATTTCATTCAATTACATTTTTTAAGATATTTAATTAAAAATTAATTAATATTATATTTAATTATTGCAATTTTTACTTAAGTAATTCGTATTTGGTATAAATAATAATTTTTTTGATACTATAAAGGAGGAGATTTCTTTCATACATGTGTATGTTTTGAGTGTATATGTGTGAGTAGTATACATGTGTATGTATTAAGTGTATATGTGTGAGTAGTATACATGTATATGTATTGTGTGTATATGTGTGAGTAGTATACATGTATATGTATTGTGTGTATATGTGTGAATAGTGTACATGTGTACGTATTAAGTGTATATGTGTGAGTATACATGAGTATGTATTGTGTGTACATGTGTGAGTATACATGTGTATGTGATGAGTGTATATGTGTGAGTATATATGTGTATGTATTGAGTGTATATGTGTAAGTATACATGTGTATGTATTGAGTGTATATATGTGAGTATATATGGATATGTATTGAGTGTATATGTGTGAGTATATATGTGTATGTATTGAGTGTATATGTGTAAATATTGGGTGTATATGTGTGAGGATACACACATGTGTCAATATTGAGTGTATATGTGTAAGTATACATGTGTATGTGTAATGCACATATATTTAAGGCTCCTTTATTATGCGTATGCCATACGCATCATAATAACAATAAACACAATTTTGAAAAATATAAGATACTACTTTGAGTGACTTGGATGTTCAGTTGAAACATTTATTTTATCTATTTTACATTGAGAATATTATTAATACTGTGATTGGTCTATTCGTATTTATTACCATAATTTTTATGTCAGTTTTGCCTATTCCGTTTTTTGGCTGATTCAACCATACTGAGTGTCAGTATTAAAAACACAGCTTTCGTGTGTGAAAGTATGACAGTACTGTAAAAAAGAGCGCCTTGGTTTAAGTCGTTTACGTGGTCACTTCTAAGACGTTTATAAGCGTCTTATTTGCCTTCTAAAATGCATGTATTTGGAGGTTATGTTTTTCATTTAAGACGCTCAAATAAGACACTTATTAAAATAATACGTTTATAAACGTCTAAACGTCTTTTTTAGACCCTATTTTTTGCAGTGAGACTTCGCCCGCTTCTGAGTGGTGACTTTTCGGGCACCTAAAAAAAGTTTTAAAAAATGTTGGAGGGGGTATTGGTTCTAGGTTGGATACATTCTAGTACCAACTAGAAAGTCAATTTGACTCCCTCTCTAAATTTACAAAGTACTTGCCCTTTCAGGACTAACAATTTGAAATTTTGCGTTTTTTACGAGTTAAACGCAAAAAACCATAAGTTCATGGTGTTTTTATAGTTTTTACCATAAAAAAAATTAGCTTTGTGAATTTAGAAAGGGAGTTTAATTGAATTTCCAGTTTGTACAAAAAGGTACACAACCCAGAAGCAATAGCTCTTCAAACGTGACCTCCAAAGAAAGCCTTTTCTAAGGGCTATAGGTGAGACACTATAGAAACGGGTTTTTATTGTTTCTACCATGAAAATCAAATTTGAGACAATTTTCATGATGATATTCGTAATCAACGCATAAAATTACATTAGTAGGGGAGACCGGGGCGTAATGGATCAGGGGCGTAATAAATTACTTTAATTTATTCAAAAGTGATCAGTCAGTAATTTCCGATCAATATTTCCCCTCAATATCGCAGCAATTTTCCCTTAATACCACAGCAATATCCCACCTGAATATCGCAGCAGTACACTGAAAAAAATGATAATGTTAATTTTGACATACAAGTATGGTTAGGATGTATAGCTGAAACAGCAATACCGTATTGCTGTTCTTAAAATACAGTATTCGTGTTCTCCGCATGCATATTATTGTCTCTCAAATACATATTGCTGTTCTACACTGCGTATGGCTAAAACAGCAATACTGTATGGCAGTATCATATCTACCAATATAATATGTCAGAATTGGCTATATTTATGGCAGTACCATAAATATGTTTTTTTCAGTGTATCTTCTCGATGTCACAGCAATATCCCCTCAATATCGTAGGAATGTCACAAGGATATTTAAAAAAAAGCGGACATTATGATACTTCCTCAATATCACAGGAATATTCCCATTAGATATCGCCATGACATTCAGGTGATACAGCGTGCTACTTGGGAGATGATAGTTTTCCATATGATGAAATTTTTATAAAAGCAAGAATGACGAAGTTAAGACTATGTCCAAGTTGCAAAATGTAAACAATCAAAAAGGTAAACAAACCAATCACTACCATCACCTTTTTTATACATCTTTTTCTCTCACAAAAATTACTATTAGAAAACTTTTTTTAGAAAAATGATAAATTAGAGTGTCAAAATTTCCAAAAAAATCATTTTTGAGTGTGTTCAATAAATATCAATTAGTAAAACAACTAATTCAAATGACCTGTAAAATAGCATTTTTGACGCGTTGCGAAAAATAAACTGTTTGAGTATATTAACCGCACTAACGATGAAGAAATCTCATATCAGCGATTCGACCTTCAACATGTGAAAGGGGAAATTTTTCCCTCTCCTCCATGAAATTACAAGGAGAAAGGGTAAAAACTTCTTCATCGTCCGTGCGGTTGATATAGTCAAACACATAAATTTTTCGATGACAACACTATGCAGAAAGACACATTTTGTTTTAGACTGAAACTCACATATTTTCACATGCTTTCAGCTATGCTGGGTGTAGTAACGAAATTCAACACTTCAATTTACCATTTTCATAAAGAAAATGGTAAATTTATATTCATTTCCTATTTTTACAAATGAATATTAATTTACATTTTCTTTATGAAAATGGTAAATTGAAGTGTTAAATTTGGTTACTACACCCAGCATAGCTGAAAGCATGTGAAAATAACTGCGCTTCAAAGTACACAAAATGTGTCTTTCTGCATAGTGTTGTCAATGCTTCCTTGGCACGGTGTGCGCATGTGCGTAGAGCAACAGAGTTTATGTCGCGAAAAGTTTAAGTGGAACGTGTTAAAAATGTTATTTTACAGGTCATTTTAATTAGTTATCACACTTAAAAACGATTTTTCTAGAAACTTTGACACTCTAATTCATGATTTCCGAAAAGAATGTGTTAAAATGTTAATTTTTGTGAGAGAAAAATATGTTTAAAAAATGTGATTGTAGTGATTGGTTTGTTTACATTTTGCAACTTGGACATAGCCTTAAGCAACAAAAAGTGAAAAGTGATCCATTACGCCCCGGTCTCCCTTATACCAAGTTTCACTAAAATCGGACATACACGGAAAAAATAAGTGCATTAAAGATTACATGACAGTACTTGACTTTTGGATGGGACAATAATTGAAGCATTGGCTGCAATAAGGGGACGTACGCTCTCTCCACGTATATTCAAGCCAGTCAAGCTTCCAAAATTTCGAAAAAATGAAATTCAATGGAAAAAAATAGGTTTTTTCATAATGGGGCCCAATTTTGCGTAGCCCTCCACTATTGAAAAAATGGATTTATTATTAGATTTTTGAGTAGTTTCCAAATAGTTCTAGAGTTCCCTACACCTTATATCCATAGTTCTCATAATCCGAAGTCATCAAAACATAATTAAAATCACGAAAATTTCTAAAAAACAATATGTTACAATATAAAAGTTCTGATCACAGTTATGTTGGCCCCCCATCGAAATCAATGAAAACCCCTTAAAACCATTTTTAATAATACAGAAACTACTAAACTACAAAGCTTTAAAAAAACCAAAAAAACTTTTTTTTAATTTGAGAGTTGTATAAATTCTGATAAGAGTTCTTTCAGCCCCCCATCGAAATCATTGATAAACCCTTAAAACCATTTTTTTGTCCATGCACAGAAAAAACCCGACTCATTTTTGTTGCAACTCATTTGGAAGTCGGTCTCGAAATGAGTAATCGACAACTTCAAGTGACTCGAAATGAGTAATCGGCAACTTCAAGTGACTCAAAATGAGTAAAATAACAATATTCTAGTTACTTTCTTTTGTGTTTCGTATGTTTCGTGTTCCACGGTTGCCCATCCCTGTCTGTCAATTGACAAATATCTAACCTAAAAAATTTTTTCCATTTCTCATAAAAACAATAAATCGACTGCAAGTATTAATGTTTTGATAAGTGCAACGTGTTTATTAGTTATAAACAATTATTTTAATGCATATTTTTATAAATTATTCTTAGCTTTCCAATGTGATTGTAATTTTATCGTAAAGAAAAAATGATACCCCTTAAGACTTATTTTGAGTCTTTTCCCTAGAAACTCAGAATAAGTCAAAGGGGTATCATTTTTGTTGCAGTTCAAAATGAGTCTCATATGCGACTCATTTTGAGTCCGGTTTTTTTCTGTGCAAAAACTGCTAAACTACAAGACATTAAATTATCAAAAAAATGGTTTTTGTTTAATTTGAGAGTTCCATGAGTTGTGATCAGAGTTCTGTTATCTCCCCCTCTAAATCAATTAAAAACTCTTAAAACCATTTTTATTTTGAGAGTTCCGAGAGTTCTGGTCAGAGTTCTATTAAAATTTCGAAATCAAGGAAAAACTCTCTAAACAAATTTAATTTTGAGAGTTCTGTTCATAGTTCTAAAAAACTCTTTAAACAAATTTAATTTTGAGAGTTCCGAGAGTTCTGATCAAATTTCTGATAGCCCCATATTCAAAATCAATAAAAACAACGTTAAAACCATTTTTATTTTGAGATTTCCGAAAGTTCTGATCAGAGTTTTGATAGCCCCTTATCAAAATCAAAGAAAAACTCTTAAAACCATTTTTATTTCAAGAGTTCCGAAAGTTCTGATTTTTCGATTTCGATGGGGGGCCTTCAGAACTATGATCAGAACTCTCGGAACTCTCATAATTAAATTTGTTTTAACCACTTCACTGGCAGGGCGTTCCAAATGGCGTTCCACGCGCCGAGGCCCAGACTGGCAAAAACATATACGTATAATATTACCATTCATAATAATAAATAATAGTTATTTATATATGTTATATTTATATATATTATTAATAATTATATTATTATATTATAATATTGTAATATAAATATCTTTTTTTAATAAAAATACAAGTTTTATAGTGTAAAAATTGAAAAAAAGTGGAACGCCATTTGTTGAAAATTATTAAAAATAGCCGATTTGAACGTTCGGAAAAACGTTGAAAATCACAAACACTAAAATTTTTGTTGTGATAATCTTGTTCCCTAATGTCTAAATTATAGAAATATTGCTTTACAATAGTTAAATGTGGTGTACACTCTTTAAAAAAAGAGTTTTTTTAGGAACGCCATTTCGGTGTTTTTGCCAGTCTGGGCCTCGGCGCGTGGAACGCCATTTGGAACGCCCTGCCAGTGAAGTGGTTAAGTGTTTTTTTTTATTTCGATGGGGGGCTTTCAGAACTGTGATCAGAACTCTCGGAACTCTCAAAATATAAATGGTTTAAAGGGGTTTTCTTTGATTTCGATAAGGGGCTATCAGAACTCTGTTCAGAACTCTCGGAACTCTTAAAATATAAATGGTTTTAAGAGTTAGCCCCATATTCAACAAGTTGTTCATTTCTTGACCATTTCGCTTCCTCAAAATATTAAAAACGAATTGCTTAATTTAATTTTAATATGTTAAGGTAATATTTCAAAAAACGCAAAATTTGAATTTTTGTGAAAAAGAAAAATATTGATTAATTTTATAAATTTTGATGTAATGTGCACTTTGTACACGGAGAAAAAAATGCTGTTGAATCAATAACATATGAGTTTGATTCATTGAATAGTGTCATAACGGGCTGCCAAACGTATATGCTGTTGTTTTGAAAGCACCGATTCTAATGATTCGATAGTATCACTTTCATTGAAACAAAAGCATATTTCTCAAATTGACAGCATACTATGTTAATTTGAAGGTATTCCTTTTGAATCAACGATCAAAATTTTTTAATTTAACAGTATATGCTTTTGAGTCAATGACTATAGTTTTTCAATTTAAAAGCATCATTTTTATGATTCAAAAATTTGTACTTTTAATTTTTTAGTTGTTGCTATCGATTGAATAACACCATACTGTTAAGTCAATTCTTTTATGTAGTTAAAGATATACGAACGATAAATTGAAAAAATGAAATTTTTGTTCACATATTTTTTATATACTATAATTAATTCTCACACCTTTAACTCAACACTTCTTATATACATCTTTTTTTCAATTTTACACACTAACATACATATCTTTATTATTTTTTTCATTTTTTCCAACGACAAACACACATACATACACATTCAAACACACTTTATATTTTTTTGAGTCTGAAAAATACGCTGTTCCCAATCGGTCACCCATCCATGTAGTAACCGCGACCAAACGTGCTTAACTTTCGTGATGGACGAGAACTGCCGCGTTGCAATGTAATACATTCGCTTCTTACATTGAGCAGTTACTTTGTAGTTAAATACCGTGCGCGAGATTTTTCTCGTAAATAAGGGAATTTATATAGGGAATTTATATTTAACTAGTCCTTAATTCTTTAAAACAATTTAAATAATAGTTTTTTATATAAGAATCTCAAAAACGACAGGTTTAATAAACATATAAATAAGTGTGGATAAGTATTTCAATAAATTTAGCACCTGTCAATGTCTCAAACACATAGTGTCCTTATTTTTTATAGCATATGCTATAGGCAGTCCGCTATAGCACCACTCATTGAAACGAAAGCATATGCTTTCATTTTCAAAAGCGCGCTTCTTTGGAGCAAACAACTTTTCATTTGATTCAAATTTACACGCATTTTCTTCAAATTTATCTATTAGATGCTTCAAATGAATAATGTCAAAGAAGCAATAAATTATTCTGTTGCTATATATAGATGAACTATAGAAACAATTTGTAGAATATCATTATTTTACAGTACCGTACTTTTAATTTAAACAGTTTCATTTTTTCGTTTTAAGCAATATGCTGTTCGATTAATAAATGTGTCATTGAATCAATAACGGGAAATTCAATAGCATGGAGCTATTTGATTCAACAGCACTTTTTTTTCAGTGTATATATCAATCGATTCGTTTTCTTGTAAGGAATGTGATTTTGAGAATAATTTATGAAAATATTAAGAAATAAAAAAGTTATTTAAAAAAATACAAAAAAATTTTTTTTTAATTTTGCAAAAATTGTATAAAAAATAATTTTGTGGATAAATTTGAAAATCCTTGTGTCAGATTTTAGGTATTAATGACTGCAATAAACCTGCAAAATTTCAGGACAATCCATTAAAATTTGTTTCAGATAATTTGTACACAATTTTTTGTGACATACATACACACACACATACACACATACATCTGGACATTTTCTCAGAATTTAATATACATATACCCTAGATGAAAATGAGTCCATATAACCATGTTTTGAAAAATTGAAAATCGTCACGAATGCAAAGCTTCCTTATGAGGAAGCAAAATCAATAAAAACAACCTTAAAACCATTTTTATTTTGAGATTTCCGAGAGTTCTGATCATAGTTCTGATAGCCCCCTCTCAAAATCAAAGACAAACTCATAAAACCATTTTTTATTTTGAGAGTTCGGAGAGTTCTGAACAGAGTTCTGATAGCCCCCTATCGAAATCAAAGAAAAACTCTTAAAACCATTTATATTTTGAGAGTTCCGAGAGTTCTGAACAGAGTTCTGAAAGCCCCCCATCGAAATCAAAGAAAAACTCTTAAAACCATTTATATTTTAAGAGTTCCGAGAGTTCTGAACAGAGTTCTGATAGCCCCTTATCGAAATCAAAGAGAACCCCTTTAAACCATTTATATTTTGAGAGTTCCGAGAGTTCTGATCATAGTTCTGAAAGCCCCCCATCGAAATCAAAGAAAAACACTTAAAACAAATTTAATTTTGAGAGTTCGGAGAGTTCTGAACAGAGTTCTGATAGCCCCCTATCGAAATCAAAGAAAAACTCTTAAAACCATTTATATTTTGAGAGTTCCGAGAGTTCTGAACAGAGTTCTGAAAACCCCCCATCGAAATCAAAGAAAAACTCTTAAAACCATTTATATTTTAAGAGTTCCGAGAGTTCTGAACAGAGTTCTGATAGCCCCTTATCGAAATCAAAGAGAACCCCTTCAAACCATTTATATTTTGAGAGTTCCGAGAGTTCTGGTCATAGTTCTGAAAGCCCCCCATCGAAATCGAAAAATCAGAACTCTCGGAACTCTCAAAATTAAATTTGTTTAAAGAGTTTTTCAGAACTCTGAACAGAACTCTCAAAATTAAATTTGTTTAGAGAGTTTTTTCGATTTCGAAATTTTATTAGAACTCTGACCAGAACTCTCGGAACTCTCAAAATAAAAATGGTTTAAAGGGGTTTTCACTGATTTCGTTGGGGGGCCAACAGAACTGTGATCAGAACTTTTATATTGTAACATATTTTTTTTAGCAATTTTTGTAATTTTAATTATGTTTTGATGACTTCGGATTATGAGAACTATGAATATAAGGTGTAGGGAACTCTAGAACTATTTGGAAACTACTCAAAAATCTAATAATAAATCCATTTTTTCAATAGTGGAGGGCTACGCGAAATTGGGCCCCATTATGAAAAAACCTATTTTTTGCCATTTAATCGCCGGAACTATTTCTAAAAACTATCAGAAACTCTAGAACTAATGTAGAGGAAGTCAGAACTCTAGAAAAAATTAAATTTTTTTGAAATTGGGGGTCAACTTCACATACATTTTATGCGTGCCTGAAGATTTAACCGCAGTTAGCAAAAAAAAACTTGAAAACTAATAATTCATTCCTGTGACATGGGACACTCATGACATTTTGCCTGAATTTCGTTCTGCCATGATACATATCATCTTAGCATGTTTGCAAGTTGAAAAAATGTTAAAAAAGATGGCATTTCACGATATTGAAAAATAAATTTTACTAAAAACTATAACAAAAAGTTTTTATTAGCAAAGTACGGGGTGGTAGCGATTCTACGCAAATAAACCCTACAAAATAAAATTCTACACAGTTTATTTTAATTAAAATAAAATTCTAATAATAATTTTTTCAATTTAATTTTTAATTCTCCACACTTAAATTGGACCCCAGAAAAATCTACACATTGGAAAAATATTGATTAAATTAAGTTTAAAAAAATTCTAAATAAAGAAATTCTACAAATAAATACTCTACACATTAGAACTAAATAAAATGTAACTTTAAATACAATTTATTTAATTTTGCACGGTTAAATACTACATAAAAAAATTCTACGCAATATAACGAAAAAAATAACAATTATTTTTTAAATTAAATTTTTAATATTCTGCACAGTTAAATTGAAAACCAAAAAACTTTACACAATGAAATAATTTTTTAAAGAAATTTTAAAGCTCTAGTCAAATATATTCTTAAAAAAAACTCTACACATTAAAATAAAATAAATATAAAATTTTTAATCTAATTTGTTTAATTCTATACACACTTAAATTCTATATTACAAAATTGTACACAAATTATTTTTAAGCAAGGAAAAATATTTTCTTTATTTTTTTAATTTAATTTTTAACCCTATACATTTTAATTCAACTCTGGAAAACTCTTCACAAATGAGCTTTAAAGTCTTCGCATATTATTTTTAGAGAAGATGAAATTATTTGTTTAACTCTACGTAATTAAATTAAACACAAAGAAACTCTACAAATGAATTCATTTAATTAGATAAACGATGAAAATAAAACTGTACAAAATAAAACTCAACACAAAATTAGATTAAAAATTTTATATTTATTTTATTTTAATGTGTAGAGTTTTTTTTGAAGAATATATTTGACTAGAGTTTTAAAATTTCTTTAAAAAATTATTTCATTGTGTAAAGTTTTTTGGTTTTCAATTTAACTGTGCAGAATATTAAAAATTTAATTTAAAAAATAATTGTTATTTTTTTCGTTATATTGCGTAGAATTTTTTTATGTAGTATTTAACCGTGCAAAATTAAATAAATTGTATTTAAAGTTACATTTTATTTAGTTCTAATGTGTAGAGTATTTATTTGTAGAATTTCTTTATTTAGAATTTTTTTAAACTTAATTTAATCAATATTTTTCCAATGTGTAGATTTTTCTGGGGTTCAATTTAAGTGTGGAGAATTAAAAATTAAATTGAAAAAATAATTCATATTTTTCTTCGTTTAAAAATACATTGTGTAGAATTTTTTAATGTAGTATTTAACAGTGCAAAATTAAATAAATTTTATTTAAAGTTACATTTTATTTAGTATTATTATTGTGTAGAGTATTTATTTGTGGAATTTATTTATTTAGAATCTTTTAAAACTTAATTTAATCAATATTTTTCAAATGTGTAGAGTTTTCTGGTGTACAATTTAACTGCGTAGAATTATAAATTAAAATAAAAAAATTATTATTAGAATTGTATTTTAATTAAAATATACTGTATCAAATTTTCTGATGTAGTATTTAATCGTGTAGAATTAAAAGATTTTAATGATATATTTTGTTCTATTTAATTCTAATGTGTAGGTCTTTTTTCTGTAGAATTTATTTGCGTAGAATTAATCAAATTTATTAAATGTAGTGTGTACAATTTCCAGGTGTAGAGTTAATTGTGTAGAATTTTATTTTGTAGGGTTTATTTGCGTAGAATCGCTACCACCCCGCAAAGTACACGGTTATGATAATTTTAATAAAATGATCCATGCACTTATTTTATAAGTGAATATAATTCACTTATTTCATGTGTATTATTCACTTATTTTACGGGAAGAATTTTGAATCATGGAATAAGTGAATTTTCACTTATTCAGATTTAGAGAGTAATTTACAGTTAATTTAGTTTAAAACATTTATTAAACACAAATTTATAATTTTTAACATGTTATAATCATTTTTAAATTGTTCGATACTTTTATTTTGTCTTGTATTTAACAAAATTTTTTAATAAGGGTGAGTCGACTATGTTTCACCTAAAGTCGTTGCGGCCTATTTTTTAAAAATTTTAATATATTACAGAAGTAATCTTTAATATTCTAAGAATATTCTAAGAATAAATGTCATTTTTATAGATGAAAAAATGTAATACAAAAACACACAAATAATTAAAAAATGAATCATTTCTTTTCTGATAATTATTAATAAGTGTTGAATTTTTTAATTTCTTGTGTATTCAAGTTATTATTCTTTGATTATAGCTATTTTATTTAATTTTTAATTTGATTTCACAAATCTCAATTTTTCGCACTTTTGATCTAGTTTTTTCAAGAAAGTGAATTATAATTTTTTATTCAAATATTACTTAAAATTAAGTATTTTTAATTTACTTTCAAGTAATCTTTTAATTTTTTTAATTAATAATCTGAAAATATAAAATACTTTACATTTAGTATTAAATGTTTAGAAATTTTCGCAGATTTCAAACGCTAATAACTCCTCCCCAGAAAAACGGATAACTATCATCCTTGTTTTAAAAGTTGAAAAAGACCTTCCTTTTATTGACATGACAAATTTTGCGTTGAAGAACAAGATACTTTTCAAGATTAACTGATTTACAAATATTGATTTTCTGAATGATTTTTCAGTTTACAAAACAAGTACTCTCTCGGCACAGAACATCAGGAACGTTTTTAGAACGTTTCTAAAACGTTTCATGTCTGGTAAGGGACATGAAACGTTCTAAAAACGTTTTAGGAACGTTCTAAAAACGTAAGGCGATTTTTGTGTCCATTGGGTAGGTTATCAAAATGAAGTTAGCTCTCGAGATCCTTATCGATTCCAAAAACTTATTTTAAATCAAACTGAAACTTAATTTTTGTCCTACCTGCACAGAAAGAATGTCATTTCGGGCACTTAAGGCGGGCGCAAAATAGCACATTCCGACTGGGAGTACTCTCTAAATCTGAATATCTAAAATTTCACTTATTCTACGTTATAAGTCGTCTTCTCGATCAATAAATGCATATACACTTATAAATAGTTGAATTTTTCAGTGAAATTTCACTTATTACAAGTGTATATGCACTTATTGATCGAGAAGACGACTTATAACTTAGTAATAAGTGAATTTTCACACGTTCAGATTTAAAGAGTAGGGGAAGCGGGCGGAAAATACTTTACCGCCAGCTTGTGTGACGTCAGCGGGCGGTAAAGTATTTTTCGCCCCCTTGGAAAGTATTTTACGCCCGCATGTTAATTCTTTGTTTTTTCTGTAAATAAAGCTTATTGCTCAAAAAAGAAAATAATATAACCAAAGGACCATCTCCAAAGTTTAGTTTCGTTTTAATTTCTGAGTCGACACGAAAACAATGTAACAAACGGAATTTAGTTTCGTGTCGACACAAAACTAAACTAACTAAATTATCACATTGTGGCACTTTTTCAGGAGACTTGTCATCCTGACACCTAGACAGCCTGCACTAGGTGTCAATTTGGCGTCTTCTACGGGGAATTTTAGCTACATTCGGAAATTCCGATGGGATCGGAATTTTTATTGGAATTCCTAAAAAAAATTTTGTCGGAATTCCGATCGGAATTTCAAAAAGAATTCTGTCGGAATTCTGATCGAAATTTTGGTTAGAATTCCTACAAGAATTCTGTCAGAATTCTGATCTTGATCAGAATTATAATAATATATAAGTAATACTAATATATTATTATTCATATTACCCTTACCCAAAACAGGTCTTAAATGATACTTTTTTATGTCTATGGCGAAACACATTTTTTCTATGAATGATGCTAAATAAATATGTTTTCCAATCTTTTGTTTCGAGTCGACACGGAACTTAATTCAATTAGTTAATTTAGTTTCAAGTTTCTACTAAACCAATATTCAAATGTTAATTTAGTTTTGAGTCGACACAAAACTAAATAGATTAATATACTTTTGTTTTTGGATTATTCAAAAACTAAAACAAAATTAATTTTATATTTAGTTTCGTTTCAGTATCGGTCCCTGCTTTTATCATTATAAACTTCAAAAAGTCAACATCATCAATTTTTAATTTTCAAGTATCTATTTTTCTTGTATTAAAAAAGTGTAATTGACAAGGATTCTGTAAACTAAAATATTAACGTATTTTGAAATGAATTTTAAAGAGTTTTTTCGGTGAAAGTATAGTACAGGAACTGTATAATATTTGTTGTATAATAATGAGTTTCGTATACAACCAGAGACCTACTAGACTTTTTATTTGTTTTAAATAAACTTTCTTTTGTTTAAAATAAAAGTTTTATTAATGCTGAATAATATTTTTGTTCAAAACAAATAAATAACCTAGTTGGCTCTGAGACAAAGTTTATTTATATCAAATAAAAAATATTTCCTTTAAAAAAAATTTTTCTTTTTGTGTACAACACAAAATAGGGGTAAGAAGTAAAAAAGAGGGGGAGAAGGGAAATATTGATAAAAAAGGGGAATCTTTTGAAATAGAGGGAAAAAAGGGAATAGGGGAAACACTGTGAAGCCTACTGTAAGAGTGTATTTTAAAAAAATAATATTTTGTGGAATGCTTTGTCACAAATGTGGTACTACACAAAACACTACTCACGGTATTAATTTCAGTTTCTTTTAGGACAAAGAATGATTTTGCATAATTACTCCGCAATACCCTTTACGATTTAAATCGAAATTATAAGTGTTAGTATCGTAAATATATCATTTAAAGATTTCTTAAGATTATAGTTCTGTGTTTGGTAGCGATTATATTTTTAACTGCAATAAGCCTACACAATATTTTTTGATATACACATATAAATCAAAATATTTTTTTTAAACTTCGAATGTATGCATTTCAGATAAAGATGAGTCTATATAACCTTATTCTTCTGAAAAATTGAAATCGTTACGAATACAAATCTTCAAATATAGAACTTGTAGATAATAAAATATTTTTGAAATAGATATTCAACAAAGGGAACTCAAATAAAATAAAAATAACAGTCTTAGAGAAAAGTTCATTTATATAGTAGACAATATAAAAATCGCCATGAACAGGAAGAAGATAATAATAATACTCTTTCATGTGATAAGAATGTAAAAATTCAACTTTTGTACATATAATATGTACATAACAGTTTTTTTGGTTTATTTAATATTTATTTTTCTTATATAAAACTGCGTTTTAAATTATTTTTAACTGAAAGACCATAAAAAAACGTTAGAAAAGAAAAAATTACCATATTTAGGTCTTTTGATTTACGGAGAAGAAAAACTTTAATGAAACATATTTAAAAATAATTATTTTTCACAAATGAAGAAAAATTATTTTTCTTTAAATTGTTTCAAGTCAATTGACATGTTTAAAATATAAAAATAGTGATAAATAAAACTAAATTCAACAAAACTAAAAATAATTATGAAAATTTATAAAATATTTTCACATATTTTTTTAACATATGGATATAAAAATATATACACACTTGTTATTTTTAAATTATTTTTATTTATTCTTTAAAATTATGTAAATAAACTATTATTTTCTTATTTAAACAGGATTCAAGCAGAATTTTACAACATATTGAATTTTGTTTGTATACTTCTAAAACTCTTTGAAGTTTTATATTTTGCATAGTAGGTTAGATTTATAAAAAAAAGAAAAAATGATTTAATGGTTAAAATAGGCCAACAATTAGCAAAGACTAAAACAACAAAAACATGAGTGGCATTACATACTTTCACGAAGAATACATAATTATATATGGAGTGAAAAAAGTCAAGACTTGAATAAATACTGACCAGTTAAATATTGATGTAAATAGCCAAATAAAGAAATATTTTACAAGAATCTTCCACTCTTCACACTAATAAAATAAATAACTGTCAAATACCTGCGTGTCAATTCGAAGGTTGTCCCCAAAGTAATATGCAATATTTATCTTGAACTTTGACGTTGAGCTTACATTCCCCTTTCATCAACCATCTTGTCTTTCACTAGAATTCCCCATTCCATTCATCCATTTCTGATTGGTCGTAGGAATAATTGGACGAATAAACTGTTATAATACTGGATTTTAAGATAACTTCTTATTGGATGAAATATTTTCTTCTTGGCTGGAATTTACCAATCCATGTAAACTGTTGTATAGGAAAGTGTATCCCTTTCGATTAAAACTTGTTCGTTATTGGATAGATTAACTATGTTGGTTTAAACTTTAAATGTTAAAATTAATAAACATCTGCTGGGATTTTTATTCGACCACGTGTTAAATTTTTCAAGAGAGATACCTATACCGTCTGGTTTTAATGTACAGTTAGCGAATAAGAAACACCTCATGCTCAAGTTTTAAGCAAAAGGTAGTCATGCAGGTGAAAGGGAGTACGGAACATATGTGTTCCTCAATAAAAGGTCCCTTTTATCCATGCAAAAAGTTTCAGCTCGCCTTTTTAAATACAGTAGAGACTCCATTATCCGGACCCCTATTATCCGGATATTCGATTATCCGGACAAATTTAAAATTAAAATTTTTTTTTTTTAATATAAAGTTTATAAGGTTTCAAGCCATCAACTTCTATTTTAAATTTAAAAACGTGAATTTTTACACGAAATGTTGCGTTTTAAAGTGTTTTAATTATTTTGAGAAAATGTTTATGTAAATATTTTGAAATATTTCTATCTAAATATATATTAATTTTGACTTTAAAAGTTTTAGTTTGTTTCAGTCTTATTTTAATACAAATGCAAATAAATAGGGGAGACTGGGGCGAAAAGTTAAACTGCCAAAACCGTTAAAATTCATTATCTTTCGAACGGGAATAATTGGAGCTTTGTAATTTTAATTATAGAAGGGTATTATCATCCTAAATAAATGTCCGGAGTTGTGTGCAATTCTGTTAATTTTTGTGGTGTCTATATTGAAATTTTTTTTTCAACCTACTTTTGAAAATTTTTTCGAAAAAGAAAATATCAACTTTTAAGTATATTTTTTGCATTTATCCTCACCGCGATTTTTTTACTTCATTATTTGGGTCCCCTGAAGAGATACCTAAAGGTATTTGCTAAATATCTTTAGTCAGATTTTTTATATTTGTTGTGAAAGACAAAAACGCACCCTGGGGCGAAAAGTTAAATGTATTTTTACATGTATTTAATTTTTTTTATTTTTTGTTTTTTTAGGTTTGTTTGTTTAAAAATTATTTATTTAATATTAAGCAAGTACTCTGTCAAAAAACAAGACCGTTCACATGAAATAAACCCAAAAAAAATTTTTTTTGTTGAAATTTTAATTTTTTAACTTTACAACTATTCTAAAGCTTTTTTTAAATAAACAAAGATCTTTTATTTACTAAATTACTTGTTTACGTATACTTTAACTTATCTAATACTTATCACCTATCAGAAAATAGTTTTAGTAGGCTAAAAATATAATTTAACTTTTCGCCCCATGCTGGGGCAAAAAGTTAAAAAAAACAAAATTTTTAAAAAAGGACAAAACATGTATTTTATGCGAAAATAGCAGGAACTTTTTTATTGAAAGTTGTAGAGGACAAGTTGCCCTACAATATTGATATACAAATATTTGCATCTAACCGGATTATATTGCAAAAAAAAATCATTTATGCAAAATTTAACTTTTCGCCCCAGTCTCCCCTACATAAAATTATGAATCAAAAATTTGTTTAATTCGTACTTTACTCGATTATCCGGACATTACCTGCAAAAGGGTCGCTAAAAGTGGTGTTTATACCCTAACCGTCATTAAGTTAAAGGATGAATAATTCTTTGTTAATGTTAAAAATAATTTTTATTTTTATAATGAATTTTAGATATTTGTAATTATAAAGCATCACAGATTTAAATTTTTTTGTTTTAAAAATTGAATTATTTAAATTGTAAACTTTTTAAGTCATAAAATTATAATCCTATACAACAATAGGCTTTTAAGTCTATTGTTAGTTTAAAATTTAACGGGAATTTTATTAAAAATTTCGTTAACCTTTTTTATTTTTACTTCCAGACTTAGACTTCCAGTCCTACATTTTAACCTATTGTTAAAGGACTTTAAAGATGTCTACTGAAACTGTTATAACCTGTTATAACTTTGGTATAAAATCGGAAAAATCATTATACTTTTTTTAATGTTTGAAATCATTTTTGTTTATTTTAACATTTTATTGAATGTTTATAAACTCCGATTATTTTTGGAACTATAACATCAGTTATAGTTCACGAGATAGCTTATAATTTCTTCAAAACAAAGGTTTTGAAAATAAATTTTAGATCTTTAGAATTCAGAAATATTATAGATTATAAATTTTTAAATTATAAACTTCTATTAGTTAAATTAAACAAATTTCGTGTAATAAAATTTTTGTTTAAACAATCACAAACCGTCATTTTGAATTTTTAAAAACTGACATCAGACTCGTATTGAGCGACCCCAAAAACGCCCGAGTAACAAGTTTCAAGTAAATCCGATGAATTTTTACAAATCTCGTCCACCATATTGGATCCGCCATTTTGAATTTGTAAAAAAGGACATATTCGTATTCAGCAGCCAAAAAACTTAAAGGAACCATTTTGATTGATTTTTTTAACGTTATTGTTTTAATATTAATGATTATAAACGAAAAAGAGGTATTTTTCCCTACACGGAGAAAAAAATGCTGTTGAATCAATGACATATGAGTTTGATTAATTGAATAGTATCATAACGGGCTGCCAAACGTATATGCTGTTGTTTTGAAAGTACCGATTCTAATGATTCGATAGTATCACTTTCATTGAATCAAAAGCATATTTCTCAAATTGACAGCATACTATGTTAATTTAAAGGTATCCTTTTTGAATCAACGATCAAAATTTTTTAATTTAACAGTGTATGCTTCTGAGTCAATGACTACAGTTTTTAAATTTAAAAGCATCATTTTTATGATTCAAAAATTTGTACTTTTAATTTTTTTAGTTGTTGCTATCGATTAAATAACACCATACTGTTAAGTCAATTCTTTAATGTGGTTAAAGATATACCAACGATAAATTCAAAAAAGGAAATTTTTGTTCACATATTTTTTATATACTATAATTAATTCTCACACCTTTAACATAACACTTCTTATAGGGGCATTCCATGTCAAGTGATCAAGGTGGAGAAAAATTTTTCTCCAATCGTAGCAAAACTTGGGGCTTTTGTAGTACTAATAGATAGTAATTTTTCGTGAAAATATATTTTTACCTAGTCCAATATTTTCCGAGGGGGAGGGGGTTAAATTTTTGTGTTTTTCAGTACAATGCTTATTTCAATAATTTTTTACTCTTAAACAATTAAACATACAAATTTGACAAAGCACATTTTGGAAAGGTTTTTTCATGCTCTTTCGATTAGAAATAAGCATTTTGAAAAAAAATGTTGACAAAAAAAATTAAAATTAAAAATAAATTTTAATTTTTGGGGTAGAGAGACCCAATTTTTTTTATTTTTTTTTAAACGAAAGCTGAGGTTTTTTTCCTAAAAGGACATATAAATGATAAAGTGGGACTAGAATGTTTAAACATTGAAAAAAAGAGTTTTCTACTCGCTGGAGCGCTCAAAACCCCCGGTATTGAATTATTGGGTAATTAGTTAAATATTTATCATTTTGAATGTCCCGCATTTCGCGATTTGTGCACTGATAAAAATAAAAGGTTAAATATAACCAAGTTTTAGTTAAAAACAACCGAGCGATGCTGCTAATATAGCACTTGCAATGTGAATTGTTTGCAGTAACCGATCAAATACGATTATAAGTTTCGGTTGAAACTTGTTAAGATTACTCGGTTACGGTAACAACTTAATCGGTTACGGCAGCTAATAGTCAAGGATTGATGACCCAAAAGCGTCAACCAAGTTACTCGGTTACTGTAGTCACCTAGAAAGGCTACAGTAATAGTATAAACTTGGGTACTGCAGTCAATTAGTTCTGTAACAATAAAACAAGTGAATTAATTAATTTTAACTTTTCAACTCGATTATAATAAAGCTTTTTAACCTATTTACTAATTGTGAGTATATTAATTGTCTCGGTTAAAAAAACAAAATATTTTCTAGTATAAAAAATATTTGCTTGATAAAAAATATTTTTTTTATTGAAAATAAATTTATTTGATTATAAAATTGTATTTTAATGCAAAGGTGGTTTTCTGTGAATTAAAATTACTATTTATATAATCAACTGAGTGTTTTTAAATAAAATAAAATATGTTTTAGTATCTTTAAATATATATATAAAAATAAGGTTTTCAAATTTACAATGTTTTTAGATTCATTTTAAAATATATATATATTATAAATATAATTTTATAACAATTTGTGTTGCTACTTACATACTAGTTTGATAGCGTTAATAAAAATTAAAATATTGATTTTATAAATAACGCATATTTCACAGTGGACTTCATAAAATTACATATAGCTTTTGCTGTTTACTAAGACAAGTTTGCGTATTCAGAATTGTCGACAACAAAAACAAATAACCATTTAAAGTATAATTTCCTCAACTGGAATTTTGACAGCAAGTTTTTCACGTCTTCATCAGCCATCACAGAAAACGTTGCAAAACGAGAAAACTATCAGAAAAAACAAAAGTTAACCACCCAGGTGCGAATTTTCGGTTGGCCCATAGTTGGGCCAACTTTTACAAGGTCGGTCCAACTTCTCGTGCCAGAGGTTGGGCCAACCATACAGATGATAACGGTTGGCCGTCTAATGGCGACGATGGTTGGCCCGACAAGTCATAAGGAAGTTGGCCCAACTTAAAATGCATATGTTGTGCCAACTATACATTTCAATGGTTGGTCCAAAGACTGACCCTAAAGTTGGCACAACTTTAAATGCGTAAGTTTGGCCAACTTTAACAGCCAGAGGTAAAAAATTATTAAAAAACTAAATTATTTAAACAATTAACACGTTATTATTAGCGGGAACATCAGATATAACCTTTCCCTATTATTATTAAACACAATCTCATACATACATTTTCGAAAATATCTAACGCTCGCTGGGATCGAACCCCTAACCTAACGCGCCGAAGACTTATACACTGACCACTACGCTACGCTCACATGGGAGTCCATACCGTTAAATGTATATTAAAGCTGCAACAGTCGGGCCAACCGTGGCCCAGAGTTCGGCCAACCGAGAAAGTTTAAGTCATTTAAACTGTTAATCACAAAGTTTTGCCAACCGTCGGGCTAACCGTGGCCCAGAGTTAGGCCGACCAAGAAAGTTTAAGTCATTTAAACTGTTAATCACAAAGTTTTGCCAACCGTCGGGCCAACCGTGGCCCAGAGTTTGGCCAACCGAGAAAGTTTAAGTCAGTTAAATTTTTAATCACAAAGTTTTGCCAACCGTCGGGCCAACCGTGGCCCAGAGTTAGGCCAACCATAAAGTTTGAGTTATTTAAACTGCGTTTTACAGAGTTTTGCCAACCGTCGGGCCAACTGTGGCCCAGAGTTTGGCCAACCTAAATTTGTAAGTCATATGAGATACGTTCCCCATAGTTGTGCCGACCTTTGTCGCCAAAGTTGGCCCGACGGTTGGTTATACTCTGCATGTAATGGTTGGCTTGCAAAGTCGGGCCAACTGTGGGCACTAGTACTTGCCAAAGTTGGGCAAACTCTGGCAACCAAAACTTCGCTTGCCAAAGTTAGGCCAACCGTGGACCAACCTTCAAACTCTGGCGGCCAACCTAAATTCGCACCTGGGCACACGACATAAATTTAACGGCTCTCTTTGAAAGCGAAATGAATAGACGTTATGACGCCTTACGCCTGCTCAGTATTCACTCGGTGAAAATCACATAAGTCAACGTAATTAACAGTAACCGACTTTCATGTGACTTGTTTTAAATTTACCGACTACAATTATAAACTTTAAAAAATTGATTAAGTAAAAATAGTCAAATTCATTATATTTATAAATTGCCTATTTTCATATTAAAATATAACCTATTTTCATGAAACTCGGTAAATATTAATCATATAGTAATAGTTTGAATTCAAAAAACAAATAGGGAACGACAACTAAGAAAGTTTGTTTTAATTATGCCCATTTGAGATTGGTTAAGACAATCCATTGGAGGGTTATTTTTAACAGATGTGTTTTAACCGTCTCAGCTCGGTTGTGATAATCAGTAGAACTTAGTTTCTTTTAAGGGCATGTCCAAGTTGCAAAATGTAAACAAAGCAAAATGTAAACAAACAAAGCACTAAAATCACCTTTTTTATACATCTTTTTCTCTCACAAAAATTAATATTAGAACACTTTCTCTACAAAAATGGAAAATTAGAGTGTCAAAGTTTCCAAAAAAATCATTTTTTAGTTTGATCAATAAATAGCAATTAGTAAAATAAGTAATTAAAATGACCTGTAAAATAGCACTTTTGACGCGTCGCGAAAAATAAACTGTTTGAGTATATCAACAGCACTGACGATGAAGAAGTCTCATATCAGCGATTGGACCTTCAACATGTGGAAGGGGAAATTTTTCCCTTTCCTCCATGAAATTACAAGGAGAAAGGGTAAAAATTTCTTCATCGTCCGTGTGGTTGATATAGTCAAACACTTAAATTTTTCGCGATGTCAGACGATTGCTCTCCGCGCACGCGCAGACCGCGCCAAGAAAGCATTGACAACACTATGCAGAAAGACACATTTTGTTTTACTTTGAAACTCACTTATTTTCACATGCTTTCATCAACCACACGGACGATGAAGAAATTTTTACCCTTTCTCCTTGTAATTTCATGGACGAAAGGGAAAAATTTCCCCTTCCACATGTTGAAGGTCCAATCGCTGATATGAGACTTCTTCATCGTCAGTGCTGTTGATATACTCAAACAGTTTATTTTTCGCGACGCGTCAAAAATGCTATTTTACAGGTCATTTTAATTACTTATTTTACTAATTGCTATTTATTGATCAAACTCAAAAATGATTTTTTGGAAACTTTGACACTCTAATTTTCCATTTTTGTAGAGAAAGTGTTCTAATATTAATTTTTGTGAGAGAAAAAGATGTATAAAAAAGGTGATTTTAGTGCTTTGTTTGTTTACATTTTGCTTTGTTTACATTTTGCAACTTGGACATGCCCTTAACCCGACCTTATTTATTTTTAAATACATTTTTTTAACCGAGCTATTTATACCACTCGGTTAAACGCAATTTTTCTCAGTGTGGCGATATTTTTTAATAGATGGCGCCGAACTATCAATATTTCTTGTCATTATTAGTGATTATTAGGTTATAACGGTTATAACAAACAACGCAAACAAATAATCAAAATTTGTCCCTGTCTTTTTCGGCTAAAAAAAAGACATAAATATAGTTTGTTTTTTTCATTCAGTTCACGTTTTATCATTGTTTATTTTTAAATTTAAAATTAAAAATTACATTTGTTATATTTTATCACACGGAAAAACTTTTTTCAAGAGTCATTACTAAACTTATTCAAGAACTCAGGATATGGAAATAATACAAGAAATGCTACAAAACCATAGATTGAAACATTATTTTAAGCTGTTCGGGGATAACTGTAGTAAATTTCTGGACTACTTGTTGAATTTTCTTGAAAAAGTCCTGAACTGGTTTAAGAATTGAAAAATGTAAAATTAGCGAAAAAAATTTGCCCGCGTGAGTAGTCGAACTTAAGACCTCGAGACTCAAGATCGCTCCGCCTTATGCCACTCGGCTGCAGGGACGCGTTACGATACTTTAGTTTTAGATCGTTTTAAAGCGTTTAAAGTCAAGTGGCGCTGTATACCTATTGGTTACGCTACGTCTTCTTTCTTAAATAGTTCGAGACTTTTTCAGCGCTCAGTGACTGAAGAACTCAGTCGCAGCGTCAAGAACAATAATTTCCAAGCCATTAGAAAAACACCTGAAAATTCTTTAATGAATATTGAACTTTTCTAAAACAAGTTCTAAATTTTTCCCATATCCTGAGTTCTTGAATAAATTTAGTAATGACTCTTGAAAAAAGTTTTTCCGTGCAATAATAAAATCTATGACTTGTTACATCCAGAAATGTATCTACATTTTAATTTTCTCTTAATAAAATATTATTTAAATTCACAGTTGCAATTCATCAAACTTATACTTACTATTTAATAAACCAATATTGATTGTTTATAGAACTCATAATTTATCATTAATAAATCATACTGAAGACGGAAATAATGAGAAATTTAATATATACAAAATAAAACTGTCGGGATTACATTTAATTCTTAAAAAAATCAAGTGATCGGGTTTACCCCGATGGGTGAGCGGATTTACCCTGAAAAAATTGTGATTTTGAAATTTGGTATATGTGTATTAAATTAAAAATATCCTGGAAAAATAGTAGTAATTAACATTGCCTTTTCAATTTTGCAATTCTATTCTGTTTTAAAAAATATTATTAACCACAGACATACAAACATGTTATAATCCAATAGAAAAAAATGTCAAAATTTAAATTATCTTTATAAATAATAAAACAATCCACACACAAAAAAACTGGTAAATTTGACTACTTTTTTACTATTTCCTGTAGTTCCTGTAGGCGCCCGTAACATTATTTAGTAAAAAGAACTATGACAGAATAGTTAGTTTAACTGTAGAATATAGTAAAGAAAACCATTTTTTACAGTAAATTTAACTGCTGAAAAAGTTATTTTAACTACAAAATTTAGTTAATTTACTGATTTTTTTTTAGTAAATTTAACTAATAAAATAGTCAAATTAACTGCTTCATTGAGTTGTAGTAACTAAATTTTCATAGTTCCTATGGGCGCCCGTGACAAATTGTAGTTACAACAACTGTAAAAAATAGTTAAATTAACTATTGAAAGTAGTAAAATGAAATTGTTTATTTGTTTTTTATTATTATTGAGGTTCATTTTTTAATATTTTTTCCTGCCTACTTTTGTTTATATATACTTTATATATTTAATTCTTATGTTCGTAACAGAGAAAAATCCCCTAACGCATGGGATTGAACGCATGACCCTAACATTCGCAAACCGATAACATAACCACCTAACCACGCTCGCACGCTATGATGACTCGCATTTGAACTTGAGGACATTCTTCTTATATTCAGTCATAGTAACTACTCCATTTAGTTGCAGTAACTAATATTTCCATCTTAAGAACTTAGTTGAATTATAGCTAGCATATGATTTTAAATGACTCAACAATAGTGCAGTAGTTAAAAGTACAGTTAAAAATAGTTATTTTCAATTTCAGAATCTCTGATTTAATAAAATATATATAGACTAAAAAACTCAAATTGATATACATTCAATAAAATTTTTGCTGCGAATTAAAAGCTTTATTTTCGCATATTTCAATAATTTATTATTTTTATTAGTATTATATTATTTAAAAATAATTTAATATTTTAATGTAATTCTTTTATACATATTATGTAAGGAGTATATTATTATGAAAAATACATTAATTAATAGACACAATTTTTTTTGCAAAACGTATAACTTTATTAAAAATTTTTTAGGCTTTCATATTGTGTTAAACACTTATTATAAAATATATTTTTGAGTTGAACGACAGTCTTTTAACATTAACAAACTCTTTTTAAGTATAATGTGTTTTTAAAAACTGTACATATAATACTTAATCTAATAATACATTTGCGCAGTGGAAATATACACTTAAGATTATCAGCCTTTTTATGTAAGATTATAATAAATTTTTAATTGTAATTTTAAATGTTGTTAAGCAAAACATAAGTTAAACCGTTCAGCATGAGAACAAAGCGCTATAAATTTTTATTTCAAGATCCTTTATATTTATTGCTTTTGTCTCTATAGGATCGCTAATTATGTGCGCTTGTAAATGATCATCGTATGAATAGGCTTCCACAATACATACAATCATTGCTACGTCACTTTCTGTTAAATTTTCTACACTGTTCATTTTTTCGTAAACGTTTTCAATAATACTGAAAAAAGGTATTATTTAGTTTTTGAATCTTTTTTTGCAACTTGGTGATTTTCTTTTATATTTGACACGATTTTTGGCTTAAATAATTGAGGTAAAAGTAATAATCCCAATTCATCGATATTAAGCGCTGCAAAAATATAAAATATTATTTTTAATCATTTATTTATTATTTATTTTAGTTTTTTAATTTATTATCCTTATTAATAAAATCAGACGTATGTCTGTACATTGCTTAAAACTTAAAACTTTTAGCATAAATAGTTGTTATTGACATAAAGGATTCCAGAAATAGTCGTAAAAATTGTAATGTATGTATGTATGTGTGTATGTATGTATGTCTGTCACAGAAGCTTTGTTCCCTAATAACACAAAAACACTTCTATACCGATTTGAACTAAATTTGGCAGAATGTTACCCAGTGGACACAAAAATCGCCGTACGTTTTAAGGACGTTCCTAAAACGGTTTTAAAACGTTTCATGTCTCTTACCAGACATTAAACGTTTTAGAAACGTTCTAAAAACGTTCCTGATGTTCTGTGCCGACAGTGCCTTAGGCCAAGGAAGGTTTATAAATTTACAGATTTGAAAAATATTTATTAGAACTGGAGATGTTCAATTTAAAAAAAAAATTAAAAAATCAAAAATTTTCTACATTTAAAAAAAAATGATTTTAAACTTTCTATAATTAAGTATAACATGTTTTTTAGTCATTATTTAAAATAATTTTGCCAAAAATAATGCCTTATAACCAAGATGTAAGTATAAAAATGTTTTCAAAAAATTTTTAAAATCGAAATTTTTCAATTTTTATATTTTTTAATGAATTGCTTTTAAATGATCTATAATTAATTGTTACATGTTATTTAGTCAAATTTTAGCATAATTTTTCAAAAAATTGTGTTCTTTAACTTAAATGTAAATATAAAAATGTTTTCAAAATATCGAAATTTTTTAAATTTTACATTTTTTAATGTATTGCTATTAAACGCTCTATAATTGAGTTTTACACGTCATTTAGTCACATTTTAGCATAATTTTGCAAAAAATACTATTCCATATCTAAGATGTAAGTATAAAAATGTTTTCGAAAAATTTTAAAAAACGAAAAAATTATAATTATTAGCTCCAATTAATATTCAATTAATATTTTTATTTAATACTTATCAATAAAATCAGACGCCTGTCTGCACATTGCTTCAAACTTCAAACTTTTAGCATACATAGTTGTTATTCACATAAAGGATTTCATAAGTAATCTTAGAAATTTTAATGTATATATCATGGATTGTTTTTAAACTTTCTATACTTGAGTATTACATGTTATCTTGGCACACTTTAGTATAATTTTGCAAAAAATACTATCCTGTAACTAAGATATAAATATAAAAATATTTTCAAAAAATTGAAAATTACACATTTTTTAATGGAAAGCTTTTAAAATATCTGTTTAAAAATGGTTTTAATGTCAAAAATTGAGAAAAATATAACTGATTCTAATTACTATTAAACTTAAGTCATTAGTATGTTTGGAATCTTCGATTAAGATTTTAACGTCAAAATAAAACAATTTAGAATTATTTATTCATCCAATTTTCTGGAATCATTGATGTCAATTTCAACTATTTATGCTAAAATTTTGAAGTTTGAAGCAATGTACAGAGAGACATCTGATTTTATTAATAAGGATGGTAAATGATATTAAAAAATATTAACTCATAGCATTAAAATTATTTTTCAATTATTAAAAATGAAGACTTTTTATGATAAAATAGATACTGCAGAAATTCAAGAATACCTGTGATTAATAGTAACCTTAACCTTAAATATAGTAACGTTTAGAATTTAACTAATGAATGTAGTTAAAAGTACTGTATATACATAATAACCTAAAATGATTTTACGAGGGAATTTGATCTAAAGATAATAAATTTAGCCAACATGTTAATTAATTAAACACTTGCCATTTTTAGAAAAACTTATTTGCAGAATTATATTACTAGTAAATATATTATTATAAAAATTTATAACGTGTAGTAAACGTTAACATAGAATTTTAATTAACTTACTTTTCCTCTACTTGAGACTGTAGATGATGATGCTGACGATTCATTAGCACCTTCACTAACAATAGCTGAGTTAGTTTGGTTTTCTGTAGACATCGTATTTTTTTTATTAAACATACAACCCTGTTAAAAATCCCTGCGAAGGATCTTATACAGGATCCTGTTCCAGGAATATTCGTAAGATCCTTTGCAAGTTCGTACATAAGAAAGCTATTACCCAGGGTTCCCTAATGAACCTTAATAAGATCAAGCGTGTTATCCTATGTACCGAAACAAACAACAACATAGCATCTTGGGCAGTTTCCTTTTTAAAATCATTTGTAAGATCTTGCATTAACAATAATCTGGAAGTAAGAAACTTAGCTTAAAATCCCCGTTCAGGATCCTCTAGGGATCCTGTGTAGGTTCCGATGCAGGAACTTTAGCTATTAAATGTTCCTGCAAGGGTACTGTACAGGAACTCTTGCAGGATCCTCTACAGGAAACTTTTTAATTTTTTAAATGTTAAGTTTTACATGTTTTTTATGTTACGCAGCATTTAACAGACATCAACTTTATACTTTAATATGTTAGGCCCGTATAACACTGTTGGACAGAAAAATGGTTTGCGCATTCGAAAAACTCATAGAAAACTACTGCGCAGGAGTTAAAAATATAAATAAATTAATTGAAGAAACCGTATAGGATCTTTTACGGGTCCTTTACAGGATCATATACACCTTTACAAAATTGCAAAGGTTCCTGTACAGGAACCTCTATTCTTATACAGGTTCCTGCAAGTGTTCCGCTACAGAAACCTTTACATGAACCTTTAATAGCTAAAGTTCCTGCATCGGAACCTGCACAGGAACCCGAAAATATTTTTTTAGTATTCTGTACGGGGATTTTAAGCTGAGTTTTTTACTTCCAGATTGATAATGCAAGATCTTGCAAATGATTTTACAAAGGAAACTGTCCAGGATGCTATGTTGTTGTTTGTTTCGGTACAAAGGAAAACACGCTTGATCTTATTAAGGTTCATTAGGGAACCCTGGGTACATAAGAACGCTATTGCGTTCTTATGTACGAACTTGCAAAGGATCTTACGAATATTCGTGGAACAGGATCCTGTATAAGATCCTTCACAGGAATTTTTAACAGGGAACTAGTAACTAGTAACTCGACAACTAGTAAAGAATGGTCCTTTCAACTGCAGAAATAGTAAATATAACTATTTTCAACAATTGATTTTACTACATGTAAACAGTAAATTTCTTTCTTTCTCTTCAACTTATAAAAAATAGTTGTTTTAACTACATAAATCCTGAAAATAACAAATTTCAGAGGTTCGTTTTACTATATGAAAATAGCTAGTCTCATTTTGTCTGGAACTAATACAAATTAGTTATTTTTACTACCACAATAGTATAATTGACTATTTTTAGCAGTAGTTATAGTACTTATAGATTGTGAATCTATAAGTGAATTTCCAAAATAGAAAATAGCGGATTTAAAATAGCCGTCAAAAATTGTTTAAATCAATTCTAGTCGTTTGAAATTGTTTTCTTAGGGGCTTTTGGCGTGGCTGATTATGAATCTGTACTTATACTTTCAAAATTCAAAATGGTGGATCCAATATGTCCAACAAAAATTTTTTAAATCAATTATAGTCGACTCAAAATTTGTAAATTAAGGACTTTGCCGTCAGAATAAAGCAAAATACAAATAAAATTAGTTAGAAGTACACAACGAAAAAATTGTTTGTCTAAATCTAATTGGATTAGCTCTGATAATTGGTTTCAACACTATCTTAGCATAAGACTTAATATTGCAAAACCTATATCCTGACATTGTTGATGAAACAATTTGAGATGACATGTATGGAGCAGTTGACCAATATTATGGAATTTTAACTTTAACCACTTCACTGGCAGGGCGTTCCAAATGGCGTTCCACGCGCCGAGGCCCAGACTGGCAAAAACACCGAAATGGCGTTCCTAAAAAAACTCTTTTTTTAAAGAGTGTACACCACATTTAACTATTGTAAAGCAATATTTCTATAATTTAGACATTAGGGAACAAGATTATCACAACAAAAATTTTAGTGTTTGTGATTTTCAACGTTTTTCCGAACGTTCAAATCGGCTATTTTTAATAATTTTCAACAAATGGCGTTCCACTTTTTTTCAATTTTTACACTATAAAACTTGTATTTTTATTAAAAAAAGATATTTATATTACAATATTATAATATAATAATATAATTATTAATAATATATATAAATATAACATATATAAATAACTATTATTTATTATTATGAATGGTAATATTATACGTATATGTTTTTGCCAGTCTGGGCCTCGGCGCGTGGAACGCCATTTGGAACGCCCTGCCACACTGAGAGAAGTCCAGGGCTTAATAGTTCCCGCTAGACGTCGCTATAAGCTACTCTGCTTGTCGCGTTTGAGATGTCTCGAATCTAGGGCTCAGACACCCCGAATCGGTCAAACATTGTTCCCGCATGTGAGAGACAACTCATGGCCGATACTAAAAGTTGTAAGTAATCCCGCTTCGGGACGTTCCACGTTTTTTATCGGGGCTTGAGACGTCCCGATCGAAGGTTCACATAAGAACATTCAAAATGATCACTCAAGCCTTGCACGGGACGTATTAGTTCCCGGACTTCTCTCAGTGCAGTGAAGTGGTTAATATCATTAGAATAAACTTTTTCACCCATGATCCAGTGATATCAATTATCATTTTAAAACTTACTTTGTTTATCTTTATAGTTTTTAAACATATATTCACATAACTTACTTAAGTAATGAAATTTAAATATTTTTTGTCTTTCATATTGGCTCCACTATTTTGTATTTTAAAAATTCGATTGCAGATTCATAATCAGTGACGCCAAAAACTCCTGAGTAACAAAATTCAAGCGAATTGAATAAATTTTTTAAATTTTCGTCGGCCATATTAGATCCACCATTTAGAATTGTAAAAATCCGATTGCAGATTCATAATTAGCGACCTCAAAAACCCCTGAGTAAGAAAATTTAAGCGAATTGAATAAATTTGTTAAATTTTCGTCGGCCATATTAGATCCACCATTTAGAATTGTAAAAATCCGATTGCAGATTCATAATTAGCGACCTCAAAAATCCCTGAGTAACAAAATTTAAGCGAATTGAATAAATTTTTAAAATTTTTGTCTCCCATATTAGATCCACCATTTAGAATTTTAAAAATCCGATTGCAGATTCGTGATGAGCGACCTCAAAAACATATAAACACTACGTTCTATTACATTTCATAGCCTTATGGCTATGAATATACAAGAAATATTAAGTTGAAAATACGCGATTTCCGAATTTTTGCAAACTTTGCAACTTAATATCTCCGTTAAAGAAAAAAAATTTGGCACTTTCACAGCTATTAAATCACACCAAAATCTACTCGCACCAAAAAGTTTCGTTTTGGTCCCGAATCTAATTTAAGAGATACAAGTGTTTAAAAATTTTACTTCATTTCATTTTAAAACTGTATATTGTCATTTAACTGAAGTTGGTTTGAATTTGAAATACCGTGATCGAAACATAGCCAAGGAGAAAAAACCAACTTCAGTTAGAAGACAATATACAGTTTTAACCTCCCAGGCAGAAATCGACGACCGGCTTGGTACCGGGCCGGTACCAAGGGCGGACTTGCCGGTGCCGGCATGAGACCGACATTACCGCCGGCCCGGAACCGGTCCAGTCAACAATGATAACCCGGGAAATATCCACCCCGGTGCCGGTAAACCTCCAGTCTGGCACCGGGCCGGTTCTTGTTTTCAGTGTTTTCGTACCAGTTTATTGCCGGCACAACACCGGCGACGTACCGGGCCAGTGAAATTTAGACACCGGCAGTAGTAAAAAAAATTATTAATTATTATTATTATACATTTTTACATATATTAAACGTTAAACAATATTATTTATTAATTGATTTAATTGTAAACACTAAATATAATGCTGAAGCATATGAATTATTATTAATTATTAACGAAAAATCTGAAGACATGAGGAATTGAACTCAGGACCCTCGGGCTGCAAAGTCGACGCCGCATCCGCTAACCTAAACCTGCTTATGAAAAGTGAATTGAAAGTTTATATATGAAGTGTGACACCAGGACTAATTACAAAATGTTCAAAATTAACAGAAAAAACCTTTTCTAAAAGACAGTTTGAATAATGTAATGTCAAAGTTAATAATTATAATAACATTTGTTAATGTCATTATACGTTGGGACTAAGGCTAAAGAAAAACCGCTGGCATGGTACCGGCCCGGTACCGGCTTTATAGAAAAAACTTACAGAAACTTAGTATAATGAAATTAATACACTGAAAAAAAGTGCTGTTGAATCAAATAGCTCCATGCTATTGAATTTCCCGTTATTAATTCAATAACACATTTATTAATCGAACAGCATATTGCTTAAAACGAAAGAATGAAACTGTTTAAATTAAAAGTACGGTACTGTAAAATTAATGATATTCTACAAATTGTTTCTATAGTTCATCTATATATAGCAACAGAATAATTTATTGCTTCTTTGAAATTATTCATTTGAAGCATCTAATAGATAAATTTAAAGAAAATGCGTGTAAATTTGAATCAAATGAAAAGTTGTTTGCCCCAAAGAAGCGCGCTTTTGAAAATGAAAGCATATGCTTTCGTTTCAATGAGTGGTGCTATAGCGGACTGCCTATAGCATATGCTATAAAAATAAGGACACTATGGATTTGAGACATTGACAGGTGCTAAATTTATTGAAATACTTATCCACACTTATTTATATGTTTATTAAACCTGTCGTTTTTGAGATTCTTATATAAAAAACTATTATTTAAATTGTTTTAAAGAATTAAGGACTAGTTAAATATTAATTCCCTACATAAATTCCCTTATTCACGAGAAAAATCTCGCGCACGGTATTTAACTACAAAGTAACTGCTCAATGTAAGAAGCGAATGTATTACATTGCAGCGCGGCAGTTCTCGTCTATCACGAAAGTTAAGCACGTTTGGTCGCGGTTACTACATGGATGGGTGACCGATTGGGAACAGCGTATTTTTCAGACTCAAAAAAATATAAAGTGTGCTTGAATGTGTATGTATGTGTGTTTGTCGTTGAAAAAAATGAAAAAAATAATAAAGATGTGTATGTTAGTGTGTAAAATTGAAAAAAGATGTATATAAAAAGTGTTGTGTTAAAGGTGTGAGAATTAATTATAGTATATAAACAATATGTGAACAAAAATTTCCTTTTTTCAATTTATCGTTGGTATATCTTTAACCACATTAAAGAATTGACTTAACAGTATGGTGTTATTCAATCGATAGCAACAACTAAAAAAATTAAAAGTACAAATTTTTGAATCATAAAAATGATGCTTTTAAATTGAAAAACTATAGTCATTGACTCAAAAGCATATACTGTTAAATTAAAAAATTTTGATCGTTGATTCAAAAGGAATACCTTTAAATTAACATAGTATGCTGTCAATTTAAGAAATATGCTTTTGTTTCAATGAAAGTGATACTGTCGAATCATTAGAATCGGTGCTTTCAAAACAACAGCATATACGTTTGGCAGCCCGTTATGACACTATTCAATGAATCAAACTCATATGTCATTGATTCAACAGCATTTTTTTCTCCGTGTATAATACCTTGTTAGATTATCAAAATTTTATAACAATAAATCAGATAAAACCTGACCAAAATTATTTTAAACGAACAAAGTTATTATAGGGTGTCTAGTAATTCGGCAGTAACAAATTCTCGGATTTTTGAGTGTTTTTTCCGGACAATTTAAAGCTGAATTAATAGAGTTTAATGAAATGTAATTTTTCCAACTATATAAGAAAAGATTTTAAAAAACATTTGATTTCGAGAGATTTGATTTTCATATTCTTCCGAATGGTGTAAAAAAATTGCAAAAAATTAAATATTTAGACGTTTTAAGACACAAAAATATTATGCCGGACAAAGTCCATCGTCGGTGTAAAAACGGTATTAAAAAGTAGTACCGGGCCGGTTGTCTTTTATTAACCGTCTTTTATTGTCCGACTTTACCACCGGGCCGGTGTCGAGCCGGTCGTAGGCATCGGCACACCACCGACTTTTCTGCCTAGGCTGAAATAAAGTAAAATTTTTAAACACTTGTATCTCTTAAATTAGATTCGGGACCAACATGAAACTTTTTGGTGCGTGTAGATTTTGGTGTGATTTAATAGCTGTGAAAGTGCCAAATTTTTTTATTTTTCTTTAACGGAGATATTAAGTTGCAAATATTCGAAAATCGCTTATTTTCAACTTATTTTTTGAGAAAAGTAATAAATTTTTTAACATAATTCTTTATATTTCGTTCCCTAGACATCATAAAGAATCATTTCTACAAAAATCAATTTTTTCTAAAAGTATCCCGCAACGACTTTATTCTATATATAATGGTCTGACCCAGGTGTATTATTTATCATTTGCTATTATTTGCTGGGCGAAATAATAAATTTGACTGTCTACGAGAAAACGCGGCTTAGGTAAAAAAATTAATTTTTGAGATTTTTATGCTAATCAATATATTTTATATTGCTTTTCCAAATGCAAAAGACAGAAGTTGTAAAAGGGCGATTCCACGCCACTCCGACAGCATTTTGGAGTAAGTAAATTAATTTTAATGAAAATCAGGATTTTTAATCTATACATAAATAGAAATGTTTTCACCAAATATGAAATCAAAATACTGCATACTTTTTGAGATAGTAAAATTTTAAAAAAATTTTGAAATCGTTATATCTCCCACAAAACTTTATAAAAACTTAATTTTTTTTAATTCAGCATAAAAAATGGAAAAAATAATGTTACTAATGTTTACACAAAATTTTGTTAATTAACAAAGTTATTTAAATAATTTTACTTAACTTCTAAGCGGCCAGTCCAAATTCGATGATTTATATATTGAAATAAACTAGTAAGCCCACTTTTTAATTTTTGAAAGGAAAATTCATATACCATTAAGAAATTTTCGTGACTTTCAATATTTTGTTATGCGTTATGAACAACATTACTCACATCAAACATACCACTGGTGCTACGCGCGCCGCTTTCGTCTGGTCCAAGAAAGACTGACTAACACTAGAGAAAGATTAATTTTGTGAATTGTTTGTTTTGCTTGTTGTTTTATTTTAAATTGGTTTAAATGTTTTAATAAAATTGTGGAAAAAGTATCAAAAGAAAGTAAAAAGTGCTGTAATCAATTTAATTACCATGCACGAAAAAGAGAAAATCTGACTCGCATCGGAAATGCCTTTGTCAAACGATTTCCTTTCTCTAGATAAGGAGATTATATTTGTTTAGCATGTCAAACAAATATATATTGTAAATTTAATAGAAAAGATTTTGAGATGTTTGAAGAAGATTTTGAACATGTTTCTCTTTCTAACCTTGATAGTTCGCTTCAAGTATGTAATAGTTATAGTACTAATTGTAGAGCTAATTCATCAAAGATATAGAGTTTTTATTGTATTACTTCACTTTATTTATAAAAGTATTTGCTCATTTTATATATTATTTTGTAAATTGATTATTAACGTAAGATTTTGATTAATTAAATTTAGGATTTCACATAATAATAGAATAATTTAAAAACTTTTATTGATGAAAAATTTAATAAATTAATATAATTTTAGGTAGAAGATATGGATAGGTCATTCAATGATGACGAGTCTAGTACGAAACAACACGTGATAGCCAAACTGAATGAATTACTAGAAATCATGGATTTACCTCCAGTTCAATATTCGCTCGATACTAGTGTGCCTCAAGAACTAGAAAGTAAAATTGATTCGCTGGCAAATGTATTAAAAAAATATTTTCTTGGAAATTCCAATCTAAGTTCCTGCGGAGATGAATTTGAAGGCATGATTCAATCTTTGAGACAAAAATGACAAACAATAGAAAATTCAAATGACAAAATACTCTTATTAACTGTATTGCCCACATCTTGGAGTGTGAACAGACTAGCAAATGAGATGAATTGCTCGAGAAATCTTGCAAATCAAGCTAAACTTGTGCAAGAACAGCATGGAGTGTTTTCTGTTCAAGAATCTTCCAGAAATAGTAGAAAAATATCGGATGAAACTATTCAATTAGTTAAATCTTTCTATTGTTCTAATGAATGTAGCAGAATAATGCCTGGAAAAAAGATTGTGTGAGTTTGAAAGAAGATGTTTTAAAAGTGCAAATACAAAAGAGGTTGATTTTAGGGAATTTAACAGAAAGGAACAACATTCAGACATTAAAATAGGTTTTAGTAAATTTGCTGAATATCGCCCTCAGCAGTGTATTTTAGTTGGCCCTAAGGGTACTCATACAGGTTGTGTATGTCAAATACATCAAAACGTAAAATTGATGGTGTCTGGTGCAAAATTACAAAAATTATCAGAACCTGGTGATAATTGTCCAATGACATTTGAAGAAATGTTAAAACAAATTACCTGCGATGTTCCAGATGAAGATTGCTACTTTCAAAAGTGTAAGAAATGTCCAGATTTTAAAAATCTGAAGAAAATTTTACAGGTAGTTTTTGAAAGAAATGGTGTTCAAGAAATTTCTTTTAATGAATGGAAAAATACAGGCCGTTGTCATTTAAAACCCGTAGTTTATTCAGTCGACAGATACATCGATACGTTCGACGTACGCTTAAAATCTTTAAAAACGCACAGCTTCATCGCCAAATCTCAGGCCCAGTTTTTAGAAAATTGCAAAAATAATCTCGAAAACAATGGTACTGAGTTTGTTGTAATATTGGATTTTGCGGAAAATTACTCTACAGTAATTCAAGACGAAATCCAGGGTCATCACTGGAATAAACAACAAACAACGGTGCATTTATTCGTTATTTATTATAAAAAAATTCAATTATCGAACATGAGAGCTTTATAATAATTTCAGATTGTTTAAATCATGAAGCAAGTACTGTTTATTATTTTATAACACGACTTATGGATTATTTAAAAAAAAATGGTCACGAGATTATGAAAATACAATATTTTTCTGATGGAGCTGCTTCACAGTACAAAAATAAATCAAATTTTATAAATTTAATTTATCACAAGAATGATTTTAACATCGATGCAGAATAGCACTTGTTTGCAACGTCACATGGAAAAAGTCCTTGTGATGGAGTTGGAGGAACATTGAAGAGATTAGTTACTAGAGCTAGTCTACAAAGACCAGAAAATTATCAAATAATTACGCCAAAAAATTTATATGATTGGGCTATAAATAGCAATTTTAAAATGTCTTTTGAATTCTGCACAACAGATGATATTCAGAAAGTGAAAAAAGATTTATTAGAAGATCGATTCAGAAAATGCCTTACTATAGTAGGAACGCGCACTCATCACGCATTTATTCCTGCTATGCCTCAAATGAAAATAAAATTATTTTCATTGTCAGAAAAATTTGAAGTTCGCAATGTTGTAGACATAAAGAAAGATAGTCGAGCGAAAAAAAGGAGGCATTAAAATGTACATCGTTTCGTACAGTTAATTTTCACTCACATTTTATTGTTTTCAATTATATCAAAATAAATTTATTAAAAATTTTTGTCGATTAAATATTTTTATACCATAAAACATGTTTGAACATTATTTAAATCACCTTCAAATTTTTCTAGAATATTCTTTAATAATATTGTCAAAATTATTCTTTTTATATAATAAAAATTTTGTTTTAGAACACTGCTGTGACAGTGAACTTAAAAAAAATGCTGTCAGAGTGGCGTGGAATCGCCCAAAAGTCAAATACTTTCGTATGTATTACTTTTTAAAAACATTATTTTGTATGCATTCCTTTGTTTTGCTTCTACTTCAATCGCTCGCCTTGGGAAATTCACGCTTGGAAGCTAAGCCGCGTTTTCTTGTGGACAAAAAATTCTGCATACTTATTTGTCATTTTTAACATTTTTATTAATTACAATTTAATAAATTGTCCCTCTAGAGGTATTAATTAACAATTTAATTTTTAATCTTTTTTAAAAATTATTTTAATGAATAACAACATTTAAAAAAATGTTTTTCATATTCTTCGTTTTAATTTAATATATTTTATATTGTGTACATTTTTATAAACCAAAATACTATTTTTATGTTTTTTGTATTCATTTTTATTATTACAAAACATTGTTTTAATAATTCTCAAAAAAATATAAGTTACTGCCCTGTTTTATCAGATTGTTATGCCTTTACGTAGGCGCCACCCGCTTTACTCCACCTTTGTGTTGTAGGGCCATTTTATCCCAATATCAAGTCACCTACATATCTGTCAATTGAAATCGTAGAAATGGGATTGTGGCTCGTAGAAACATCGTATCGAACCAAAATAAATTTTCACTAATTCTGTTTTTGATTTTGTTGCCGGTAAAGGCCCACTTTTTCGATTAAGTGCTTAGTTTTTTTAAAGTAATCAAATTGGAAAAATACAGTAATGTAGGGGACAGTGGGTTGGCAACACTGACAGTTTTCGACCTCCAACGCCGTTAAGATATTAAAACATACTATTCAAATATAGTCTGCCTGGTTTGTAAAGAGAAGTGAGAAGCTGATATAGTTCTCACAAAACATCAAATTCATACTAAAAATCCTGTCACAAAAAATCAGAAAAATGGCAAATCATCAGAGTCACGAAAAAGCACCAGAAAATCTGAGGAATAATCAGAATTCTGATGTTTTGGCATGATTCCTTATTATTTTTTAGTAGGACTACTTGAAATTACAAGGGAAAGGGTAAAAATTTCTCCATCGTCCGTGCGGTTAATATAGCCAAACACTTTAATTTTTTGCCAACTGAGACTCTGCTGCTCTCTGCGCCTGCGCAGACCTTATTATCCCTACTGAAAGTAAAAACATAGAAAGAGATAAAATTTTGGGGATAAAAAAATAAAGCTTTTTCTATCCCTTTGAACACAGAAAAAAAAGTCTGACTCCGTTTACACCTTAAATTCAGTCCATGATTTTCACATAAGTATGTCCTTGTTTAACGGGGCTGACTCCGTTTACATCTTAAATTCAGCCTCAAAATAAGGCTGAAAGTAAAACTTTTTTTAGTGTGAAATAGCCACTTTACATACCCAAAATATTATACCTTTTTATTTCCAAATGTCTATCTCTTTTTATACCCTATTATATTTATGAATTGTTACAATTTTAATTAAATTTATTTTAAAAAAATATTTTTAGAGTTTTTGTATTTCTGTTTATAACTTATTTTTAATAAATCAAGTTATTTATTTATTTGGTATGAAATTATTATATATTGTTTAATTTTATATTTCATTTCACATTATTAACCAGCATTGTACACATAACACTTAAAACTAAATTTGAAAAATCTTGCACGCAGGAGGGCTCGAACCCTGAACCTTCGGGACGCTAGTCGAATACACATGTCACTTAGCTACTCTAGCTTGGAAGATATTTTTTTAAGCATCCTTTTAAATTTCGGGACTGTATTGATCTCTTTTTATCTCTTTCTCTATCACTCTTTATATCTCAGATCATCTCTTTTTTAAAGTTTTAATTTCTCTTTATTTATCATGAAATCGTCATGTAGATCATTCAACGTACACTAAAAAAAGGTAATTGAACCAAGTAAATGCATTTACTTGACAGAATTTACTTGAATCAATCCCATATTTATTTGAAGAGAGAAATTTATTTGCTTGTGCCAAGTAATTATGAGTATTGGGTATAGTTCTTGTATTAATAATTCAGTATTTGGTGGAAGTAAATATGTTATTATTACAATCAAATATTTTACTTATCCGAAGTACCAAAAAGGATTGAATCAAGAATATTATGTTCTAAAGCAAAATAGTAAAGTATTGTCGGGAGAATTCGTGTTTTTTAAATTAAATCATTTCATTCATTTGCTTTGAAACTTTTTTTACTTAACGCAAGGCCACACACAATACATTTAATTTATTGCAATTAATATTATTTAACCTCGTTCAGTATATAGGTACACTTACTTGCAGGCGATTTATTTAAAATATTAGCTAATTGTCCACTCTCTTCATTATTCCGTGAAAAGTATATAGATTGAGGTTTTCTGGCTAGTTCACAAAGCCGACAAATACATTTTGACGCATCTTGTGATCACATTTTTGGTGTAAGGAATTTCGATAAATCCGGAAATTTTAACTCTCTGTTCATTTCGTTTTTAAAATCGTACATATATCTTTTACACGACCTGCATAAAGCTCCAGGTATTCTAATATCATTCACATACTCGGGAAACAATTTCTTAACTCGAAATTCTAGCACTTTTTTAATAGCAAACATTTGTTTCGTTCTTCCAAAACACAACAAGCACACTTTTAGACGATTTTCATCGTGCGTCGAAGCATGAACTTTTGACATTTTCAAGCAATTTATTTTATTACATATAAGGGTTATAAACAACATAAACAAACGAATAATTATTCTGTTCAAGAAGCACCTGATAGATCTCATATTGCAGGTAAAATACCCTGTAAAAAAGTATTGGGAGGTACGGGATTCCGTATTGCCAATGCGGTATTCACGAAATAGCGCATTGGGTGTCGTGGTAAATGCGGTCATCAAGGGGCCCCAATGCGGTGCAAGTTTTAAGCTTAAAAAAAGAAAAAACTTGACAGGAATAAATAATGAATGGCAGTGGAGAAAAATGCAAGGTTAAAGGAATGAGAAAATACTAATAGTGAGTGTAAAATTTAAACATTAAGAGAAAAAGGTAAATTGAACTGTCAAATATGAGTCCAATGCGGCCTAGGCTGCTTTCAATGCATTACACGATCGGTACATAGTGCAAGTCGCCAGTAGAGGGCAGAAGCATGTAGAGCGAATCGAGCGAACACAGTGGCCCAGCTGACATCCGATTTGCATTATATTGCTTTCCAATTTTTTATTTTATAACCACGTTTCTGCATGAATCTAAACAATATTTTCGATTATTGTAATTTAGAAGATGCTGACCAATTGTACGTTGACAGATTTAGTGAAAAGTGCCTGTGTTCGGAGACAAATGTGTTAGAAAATGTTTGTTTACCAATTTTACATCATACAAACCAGTCAAAGTTATTTTGCTGTGGTGCATTGAAAGCAGCCTATGCCGCATTGGACTCATATTTGATAGTTCAACTTACCTTTTTCTCTTAAAGTTTAAATTTTACACTCACTATTAGTATTTTCTCATTCCTTTAACCTCGCATTGTTCTCCACTGCCATTCATTATTTATTCCTGTCAAGTATTTTCTTTTTTTTTAAGCTTAAAGCTTGCACCGCATTGGGACCCCTTGATTACCGCATTCACCACGACACCCAATGCGCTATTTCGCGAATACCACATTGGCAGGTTGGCACTCGAAATGCGGAATCCCGTACCTCCCAATACTTTTTTTTACAGGGTAAAAAATTATGCTATTTTTACTTAAAAATCGATTTTCTCAAAAACGGCTCGATGAAATATTTTGAATTTTTATTCAAAATACTTAGAAAAGTGTCCAGATTCATGATATGGAAAAAATTTTAAAGTGAAGGAACTTTTGGGTTAAAGTGTGGTTAGGACCATCGTGAGCAGTTTTTGAAAACTATCCATTGAGGCTGGATGGCATAATGGCAACGGTACGCCTTCTGATGCGTGCAACCCGGGTTCGATTCCTCCGACTGTGAAAAATTTTCTTTCAAGGTATATTTGTTGTGTTTATAGTATTAAGTATTAATTAAATGTAAGTATTATGTAAAATAACAATCGTTTAATTATTTAAATAAAAAATATAAATGTTAATTAATTAAATAATAAAAATGTTTGACCTAAGTATTAGAAATGATGGGATGGGGGTAAGGGGAGGGGAGAATTTAAGTCAATAATTTACTTGAATTGAGAAAATATTTTTTTGATTGAAATCTATAATTTTCTCAATACAGGTAAACTATTTACTTGATTTGATACACAAATGATATTGAATTAATATATTCTGCATTTCTTACAAGTTACTTAATTTCTTGATCAAATTCCATATTTTCTTGGATCAAGAACATATGCTCTCCAACCAAGTATACTATGTCAAGAAAATCATTTTCTTGAGCCAATCGCATAATTGGATCGACCCTATGCAATCACGATATTTACTTGAACCAATTCAAATTTTCTTGATTCAATTACATTTTTTTTCAGTGTGTAGGATGGAAATAGACTGCAATTGAACTAAGAGTATAAAATTGATAAGTATATATGAGGCATTTCATGTCAAGTGATCAAGGTGGAGAACAATTTTTCTCCAATCGTAGCAAAACTTGGGGCTTTTGTAGTACTCATAGATAGTAATTTTTCGTGAAAATATTTTTTACCTAGTCCAATATTTTCCGAGGGGGAGGGGGTTAAATTTTTGTGTTTTTCAGCACAATGCTTATTTCAATAATTTTTTACTTTTAAACAATTAAACATACAAATTTCACAAAGTACATTTTGGAAAGGTTTTTTAATGCCCTTTCGATTGGAAGCAAGCATTTAAAAAAAAAATTTTTTTGACCCAAAAAAATCAAAATTAAAAATAAATTTCAATTTTTGGGGGAGAGAGACCCTATTTTTTTTAAACGTAAGCTGAGGTTCTTTCCTAAAAGGACATATAAATGATAAAGTGGGACTAGAATGTTTAAACATTGAAAAAAAGAATTTTCTCCTAAACGGAGCTTAAAACCGGGTTTAGAGCGCTCCGGCGAGTAGAAAACTCTTTTTTCAATGTTTAAACATTCTAGTCCCACTTTTTAATTTATTTGTCCTTTTAGGAAAAAACCTCAGCTTTCGTTTAAAAAAAATCGGGTCTTTCCCCCCAAAAAATTGAAATTTATTTTTAATTTTGATTTTTTTTATCAAAAAATTTTTTTTTTAAATGCTTGTTTCCAATTAAAAGGGCATTAAAAAACCTTTCCAAAATGTACTTTGTCAAATTTGTATGTTTAATTGATAAAGAGTAAAAAATTATTAAAATATACATTACACCAAAAAACCCCTTGATCACTTGACGTGGAATGCCCCATATGTACTGACATATAATTAGGATTAGAAAGCAATAGAAGAGAATGGTATAAGGGTTAAAAGGAAATAATTTCTTTAAATATAAAGAAATTATTCAGATAAAAGAAGAAAAGGCCTTTTTCAATTTAATTGGAAAGAAATAGACTGATATAGAATCGAGGGGATAAAAAGAGAAAAGTATGGCACACAGTGTTCTGAAACTAGACTCTAGCTGGTTAAAATTGTTTTATCCAAAATTCTTCTATAGATTTTAATTAAATTTGTCACTCAGAGGCTTTTGGGGTCGCTGATTACGAATTTGAAGTCGGTTTTTGAAAATTCAAAATGGCGGATCCAATATGGCGGACGTTAAGATTAAAAAGTTAACGGATTTTAATTAAATACAGTATTATTAGGCTTATAGGGTCGCTGATTATAAATTAGAAGTCAGTTTTTGAAAATTCAAAATGGCGGATCCAATATGGCGGAGATTAAGATTAAAAAGTTAACTGATTTCAATAAAACACAGTATTCATAGGTTTTTAGGGTCGCTGATTACGAATTTGAAGTCACTTTTTGAAAATTATAAATGGCGGATCTAATATGGTGGACGTTAAGATTAAAAAGTTAACGGATTTTAATGAAACACAGTATTCATAGGATTTAAGGGTCGCTGATTACGAATTTGAAATCAGTTTTTGAAAATTTCAAAGGTCAGATCTAATATATTGGATAATATTTAAAAGAATAATGCATTTAATTCAAAAGTTACGCGTTTACAGTAAATATATGGAATTTTTTATTTTTATAATTAAAAATAGTTTTTTAATCATTTTCTGTTTTTTTATTACAATGTTTAAAATTAAGGTAAGTATAAGTTAACAAAATTAAAATGTAAAAGAATATCATATATCGCGGCACTTCGTCGATCCGTTCGCACTAATACATCGCGTGTCACCCGATTTAAAGACAAATAAAGGAAGGTAATAAGCAGAGAATTAAGTAGCGATACAAAGGAAAGAAAGTAGATAAGAAAAGTATTAAAGAAGATAAGAAAAATGTTTAAAAAGATTGACCTGCATGCATAAGTTTTGCTTGAATGAGATTTCTATCCCTTTGTCTCCAGCAGGGAGATATAAAACTGGATAAGTATGCAGTGACATTGAAAAGGGTAGAAAAAGTTATCTTTTTGGGATTGAGAAAGGATTTAATGAGATATAATAAAGCCCACATAGTACAATAGTATGAGGTAAGGTTATGCTGAGTACTAATCGTATGGCTCGTAAGGTTACGCGATATGGCTGTGGTAGACCTGAGGTGAATTAAAAATTTCTGCCATGGAGGTAAGGTTACATGTTAGGGTGTGGTATGTATATATTATAAGGCCATGGTAACCTTACACGTTAAGGTTGAGATAACCGTACATGTTAAGGTTGAGGTAAGGTTACATGTCTAGGTTGAGGTGACGTTACATGTTAAGGTCGAGGTAAGGTAATTATTAAGTTGTAAGGTTGTGATAAGTTTACCAGTTATGGAAAATATTTAAAAAAAAATTAATAAATAAATATTAAATCAAAAACTTAATTTTGTTACTCTTCTTGTTTTTGGATACTTGACCTGAAGCAGAAAATTTTGAAAACAAATTTGGGGGGACAGGGATTTGAACGCGGGATCGACGCGCCTAAAACCTATCATCTAACTAACTGAGCTAAGTAGAGAACTGGCAGAAGGAAAATTAATTTTGCCTTTAAGGAATTAATCATCTTCTTGGTTCAGCTTAAAGGAAAAGTTGATTTTCCTTCTGCCAGTTCTCTACTTAGCTTAGTTAGTTAGAATGATAGGTTTTAGACGCGTCGATCCCGGGTTCAAATCCCTGTCCCCCCAAATTTGTTTTCAAAATTTTCGGCTTCACGTCAAGTTTCCAAAATAAAGAAGAGTAACAAAATTAACTTTTTAATTTAATATTTATTTATTAAATTTTTTAAAAATATTTTCCATAACCTTACCTAAACCTTAACGTGTAAGGTTACCTCAACCTTGACGTGTAAGGTTACCATGGCCTTATAATATATACTTACCACACCCTAACATGTAACCTTACCTCCATTGCGGAAATTTTTAATTCACCTCAGGTCTACCACAGCCATATCGCGTAACCTTACGACCCATACGATTAGTACTCAGCATAACCTTACCTCATACTATTGTGCTATGTGGAAGGTTACTGAAATAGATTAAGAAAAAAGAAAAAATCGAAATTTTTAATCTAATAGAAAAGAGATAGATTCTGATAAAACAGAAGGGTTAAAAGGAAACAAGTATAGACTGAGATTTAAATAGGGATAGAAAGGGAAAGAAGTGAACAGTAATAGGATAAAAGGTAATAAAGTAAGGGTTATTAAAATAGATTGAATAAAAGGGAAGATATAAAGAGATTGAGGAAGGATAGCTTGAGATAGAAACAAGATTATTAAAAGAGATAAGAATGTTCTTAGCTGAAATTAGAGATAGATGTGGATATTAAAAGTATTAGAAGAAATAAAATCTACGCATGTAATGCGCATGCGCGCAGAGTATAAGTTTTGTCATTCTGCGAGTATAGTTCCCCTACAGTAAAAGGTTTCATTTCTGAGAGACTTTACACAGTCAGTTCAGTCTCCTTAGTCTTACTCCCTGGTGGTTGACTATGTCAACGAGTTCAGGCTAGACCTTTCTCGAGTGAAGTTCTCATTGAGATATCTTGTGAGTTATTCTCACTTTGAAATTGTGTATTCTGTCATTGTTCTGAGCATTCTTGGCGAAGCATAGTTTGTTACCCATCTGGATTTCTACGCTTATTTGATACAATTACAAATACTTTGAGTTTTCGTTTTCTTTTGTGGTCGGATTCACTGCCGAGGCTTGACTTATCTCAAACCAACGACACTCTTGCTAGAGAGGCGGCGACATATTCTAACATCTTAACAACACACACTCAGTAATCAACTTAACAGGAAGGAAAGTGACTCCAGCATTCTTTTTGGGATATTTGACGCATACAATAAAATTTAATAAATCCGCTCTACCTCTCTGTGTGCATTCCGAAGGTCTTGATACATTTTGTACTGTAAAAGGTGCACATCTAGAGAATTTACAATATTGATATACTGCTCATCACAAATCGAAGTACAAGGTTACCTTCAATTCTACTACTCTGAGGTAAAGTCGTTCTCATTTATTTTTCTCTTGACAAAAATCAACACCTAACACTATTCCATTCACTTCCTCTTGGGCTTATTATTGTTAGTACTTGTCAGTATTTTCTTATCTGTCTTGTTTACTTGTTTTTAATCATAGAGGCAACTTCTTCCTAACATAATTAAATAAATATACAATTCTACCTAAATTAAAATTAAATTAAAAACCAAAATTAAGATTAAGATTAGTTTTGAATTTGAATTAAAATTAATTTTGAAACCAAATTAAAATAAATTACTTAACCAATTTTTCGTATAAAACTATAAGAATACTTTGTTAATTTAAATCATATCTCGTTATTTGCCTCCTACCTCACACCACATTACACTCATTTCTTTTATAATATTTTATACACCTCCAAATTAAATTAAATAAACAAAATAATTCGCAATTTCTTAAGCCGGACAAAAGAAGAATTTTGGTTTTATTGATTTTGACCATACACTAAACAGAATAATCTTGAATATATTAGAATAATTTAGTCTGACATAATCGTCAGTTTCTGGTTTTTAGTCTTATTATATAATCACAAAGTATATTCGGCAATCGAAGCCGACTTGGGTTCAGGATACTTTCTCGTTTTTTTATTTTAAGGTACCATGGCACCTACTTCACAGAGAAAACCTGGTGACGCGCATGCTCCATTGCCCGCTCCAATACGGCCTGCCGCATCAGCGTCAACCTCTAGAACGATTAATGCCAACGGCCGCAGTAGAGACAGGGGTAAAACGATGAAGCACTTCTCGGAACGTCAGTCATTGACACCTGGTCTGGCGGCAGCTATTAAAAAGGAACTCTCGACGGACTCATCGCTTCTGGTTAACCAAACATCTATTAACCAAATACGGAGTCTAATTCCTGTGCCTACGGTAACGGAAAATGTTGAAGGTTCTATCCCGATGATCATCTCCACTTACCTCTCCCAATTCCTCCCATTCCTCAACTCCCTTTTCCCTCCAGTTGGCTCTATTTCTGAAAGCTCCATGGATCATGACACTGTTGTCGATCGCGCTTCTGCCGCCGCTTCTCCTGACCGCTCTCGGGTTGGGACGGAGACGCCGGGGGCGGCTGGTGCTGGCGACGGCGGTGCCAGACCATGTTGACTCTACTCTACATCTTGACTCTGCACCCATTAGTTACGATCTATTATGGACAAACAAAAATTTTTCAAACGAAGCCAGATTTTTCGAAAACTCCCCCCCTCATATACTATCTTAGTGGAATCATCAGTTCAGGGGAAGAAAATCGGCAAATATAATAGGATCGCTTTTGAAGACTTCCTGGAATCTGTGGTTCCCGATCCTAACAGAACCATAGTTCCCAACGGCCTCAACCAATTGAGAATCGTTTCCTCAAGCGGTTCAATTGCGAACAGTTTGCGCGATGCAGAGGTTCTTGGCAATAAGGGGTACAAGTCTTACATTCCGACGTCGTTGGTCAGTAGGAAGGCGTTGGCACACGACGTGGACGTGGACTTGTCTCCCCTTTCTATCAGTGCTAATATTAATTCTGACACCCTCTTCTCGATCATTTCCATCAGAAGGAGAACCAAAAATGAAAATGAAATTTCTGGTCTTGTAGAATTTGTCTTCTCTGGGCTTTCTTTTCCGAGCTCTATTCTAATATCTAGAGCTGTTTTTAATTTGACTCTAATAGTCACCCCTCCAAAGAGATGTTTTAAATGCCAGAGATTTAGACATCTCTTTGGTCAATGTCGCTCTACTCACTATACATGCGAATTTTGCTCAGAGTCACACTCTAAAAAGGATTGCCCCTACCCAAATCGTTCTTCGGTTTGCTCGAACTGTGCTGGTCAACACGCTGCCTCGTCGAAAGAATGCGCTTTTTACAAATTCGAGTTCGCGGTCATGAAGTGCAGACTTGAATTAAATTTGGGATATGAGGACGCTGAAGCGTACCTCCTAGGACATGGTTTCTCCCGCCCCGGGTATGACATCATCTGGGAAAGGGATTTCGACACACCAGCTTTCCAGATACAAGAGGTGGTGGCCCCTGTCATCCTTGATAATGCCCCTCCCCCCCTGTTTCCCCTCACTCTCCAACGGAGTCTGATGAGACCGTCTAGTCGGTGGAGAATGCCGAATAATCTATAATTAGGACTGAGTCTCCAGGACTTACCTTTCCGACTAATTTTAGTTTTACGAGTTTTATATATTGAACCTCTCTCCTTCTGCTTTCTGCTTTTGCTTGTAAATTTACTTGCTCTTGATCAGCCTGTTTTTAGGTTTAAATTGTTTTTCTAATCTTTTAATTTTTTATTATCTGTTTACAAGATTACTTTACATTAGTTATTTTACGTATTTATTTTCAGTCTCTTTCTATTTACCACGATCATTAACTTATTTTATTTGTTGACTTGTTAATTATCCACGGACTAATTTTAATTTTGACAGTATTGTATACTGAATCTCTCTCTTTTTGCTTTCTGCTTTGGCTTGTTTATTTGTTAGTTTTAATCGGTCCGTTTATCGGTCTGAATTGTTTTTTTACTTCTTACTAATTTTTCCTCTTTTATCTGATTTCCTGTTTACAAGATTATTCCACTTTGGTTATTTTACTTACTTATTTCTGTTTCTTTCCATTTACATTCTGTCTATTTGCTCCTATTTGGCCTGTTTATTAGTCCGAACTGTTCCTTTTTATTTTTTTATTCTTTTATTTTTATTATTTTTCAAATTTTCTGATCAACTGTTCACAAGATTGTCATACTTTAGTTACTTTACTTATTCATTTTCTGTTTCTGTCTCTTCCTATTCATCTCGTCATTGGCTTATTTTATATGTTGACTCATAAATTGACTACGGACTAATTCTGATTTTAATAGTTATATATGTAGAATCTCTCTCCTTTTGTTTTCTGCTTTCGGTTGTTTATTTATTTGCTTTTAATTAACCCTCTTACCTATATACCGGTTGGCCTAATCCTTTCACATAGATTCTCCCGGAAGATGAATGCCCCTTCGACCATTCACAAGTCCCTGACCCTGGTACTTTGGAATTCCAAAAGTATTATCTTCAAACGACCTGATCTGGAAATCCTTCTGTGGCAGTATAATCCTGACATTGTTTGTATTACCGAGACTTGGCTTTCAACCGGTACCGTTTTCGAAATTCCAAACTATATTACCGTCAGACAAGATTGTCCCAATGGCAGAGGTGGAGGCGTCCTCATCTTGGCCCGTAGGGAGATTAATTTCCTTTTCACCAACAGGTTTGCGCACCACTACAACAACATACAGATTGACGTTGCCTCGATATCTGTACAAACTATTTTTGGCAAAACCAAAATCACAGTCATCTATGCCCCTTCCCGGAGGCGATATCCCGCCTAATGAATGGTCGGACATTTTTAGGAATCTCCCAACCCAATCCAATCATATTTTTTGTGGCGACTTCAACTCTCACCACACCAGCTGGGGCGATGGTGTAACCAACCTCAGGGGCTACTACCTCGAAACCTTTACCCTAGACTCAGACTTATTCAACACTAATGACTCCATCCCCACCAGATACCAGGACGCTAACGTCTCTGGCAGCAATAAGGACCTCTTATTCTGTTTCCCCACTATTCTTCAAACGTCAACCACTAGTGTAATTCAAGACAGTTTCAATTCCGACCACTTGCCGGTTCTATTTAAGGCAGACATAACCCCTAATCACACACTTGCACTTACTCTAGACCTTTCCTCTCAACTCCTAGTTGATGCAACCCCTTGCTGAAACTTATAATTCTATTGAGGAACAATTAAAAATAACTTTACTCAATAATGGGGCTTTTATTCCAAAATCTACGTCTATGAAGTCCATCTCTAAGCCATTATGGTGGAACTCCACCTGCGACGAGGCACTGGCACGTAGGAGAGAAAATGACAGATGGTATCAAAGCAACCAATCCCTCACTAATTGTATAGAGTTCAAACGTAGGGACGTAGAAATCAAAAAGACGCTTAGAACTGAAAAATTCGCAGATTTAAAAGCTTTTGCGAAAATATGTGGTGGACATTCCATTTCTACCCACCCGACACACTTAGGAGACGACTTTCCTTCATTCACAAAGAATGAATTTCAATTCGCTCTTTCTACCACCAAGTCGAAATTAGCTCCAGGCCTCGATGGTATAACAGCAGATATGATCAAGCAGCTAGGTCCCGTGGCTCGAGAATTCCCATTGGTAATATTTAATCGTATGCTACTGCACTCGTCTTTTCCATCCTCATGGTTGTACACAAGGGTTATGGCCCTACCTAAGCCGGGGGGTAAGGGGTTTCGCCCCATAGCCCTCACCTCGGTTATGTCCAAACTGTTTGAAAAGTTAATTCAAGGCAGGTTGGAGCACGAGGTAGAGGGGGGGGGGCTTGATTCCTTCCTTTCAGTTCGGCTTTAGAAAGCAAAGATCCGCCGTAAACTGCGTGGCGTCCTTCGTCACAGACACCCAGATTGGGTTCATGGACGGGGAAAACACACTTGCTGTTTCCATCGATATAAAAGGAGCTTTTAACAACGTACGTCCCCTTATTATAAATTCAATGTTAAAGCGACTAAATTTTCACCCGTGCCTGATAAACTTCATCAACCACATGACCAGGAAAAGATTCATCTCCTTCCAGGCAGATGGATCTAACCCGAGGGTCTGTGGTGTTGGAGTTCCTCAGGGCGGAGTTTTATCGCCTCTTTTGTTCAGCTTGTATCTGAGGGACCTAGAGTTATATCTTCCCTCTAACATGACGGTGGTCATGTACGCCGATGACCTATTGCTATACACAAGGTTTACCAGCTCTGAAAGCCTAGGTCTCGATACCTCGGCGGCCTTAGAAAGTCTTGCCGCTTGGCTAAAATCTCTTGGCATGAATGTAGCTCAACAAAAAACAACCTGCTGTATCTTTTCAAATTCGCGCCTATCTTTTGATAATGTCTCAATAAGATTGGAAAATACAGATGTTCCCTCATTCTAGACCTGATGTACAAAACCTCAAGGCCTCTGGAACTCGACTTGCGATTCATTCTTTCCCCGAAAGCCTTTACAGAGATATTCTACAATCTAAGTACGCAGGCTTTAGCCCTATCTACACAGATGCATCCCTGGACCCGAATACACGTCTAGCCTCTGCAGCTTTCTTTAACGAAGACCTAAACTATACACCCTTTCACCACCATATTAACGGCAGAGCTTTATGCTATCCATTCAGCCCTGAAATATGCAGTTGACCGCGGTAGACAAAAGTTTCTTATCGTTTCAGACTCACTTTTTTCTATAAACAGATTGAAAAATTGCTTGCTATTTAAGGATAATCCCTACCTGGTCTATGAAATTTTAAATATCCTGATAACAACTCGGTCCTCTGATTCCCATCCATCTTTCAGATTCATGTGGATTCCTTCTCATAATAATATTAAAGGCAACGATTACGTAGACTCCGTATGCTGGGAAATCAATTACTCATCCAACAATAGGCTATATTTTAAAGTACCTGTTGACTTATGATAAATTTTTCATTTGACTTACTGATAATGTCTAACGTACCCAGTTACCCATCCTTGACCCATCCTTGACCCATCCATAGACTTACTACCCAGATTGAAAGACTGTTGCACCTCTGATACTCCTGCATTGTGTAACAGCGACCGGTTTCCTCTACTTGCTTACGGAAGATTCAACACAGATTGCTGACCCTAATGGGCATACACTTTTAATTCTTGTTCTTTATTTGTTTACAGTTCTGACAGTCGGCGAAGCCATAAGTCATTTAAGAAGAAGAAGAAGAAGAAGAAGACTATGTCAACCGCATGGACGATGAAGAAGTTTTTTTTCTTTCCCTTGTAATTTCAAAGAGGAAAAAGAAAAATTTTTCTTTTCACATGTTAAAGGTCCAATCGCTGACATGAGACTTCTTCATCGTCAGTGCGTTGATATACGCAAACAGTTTATTTTTCGAGACGCGTTAAAAATGCTTTTTTACAGGTCATTTTAATTAGTTATTTTACTAATTGCTCTTTATTGCTCCCAGTCAAAAATTAGAGCAAAGCAATTGTTTCTTTAAAAAATAGTAGGGGAGGATGGGGTAAGGATAGTTAAGGGGCAAGGATAGTTAGTTGCTGTTATGCTTAAACTGCTTGCTTAAAAATCGTGTAATTCATGGTATGTTCTCGTTTTAACACCAAAAGATGAGTGTAAAAATTGCAAGTCAATCTGTCACCATTTGCGAAGTTGGGAGATTATTTTTGAAAAAAGTATGTTTTGCTAAAATGTGAACGTAATGTTTATCATATTGTTTTCTACATTAGTATTTCAGAATATTTATTTACGTAATTGTTTTCTGGAGTGAAATTTCCTGCTGAACACGAATATCGTATTTATTTTTAAATTAATTCACGTCGTTCCTTAAAATTTAGAAAAAACTGAAATATGGGCTTACGGGGCAAGCATAGTTAGAGATAATACAGCACGGTAAAATCGTGGTAATGCGATTGCAAATTTTAAAAATTGTTTAATTGTTCTTTTTAGGTTGATATACGTAACGGTGCGTAATTATATACGAAAAACGAAGCTTATGACCAAGAAATTAGTGGTCGTCTGAAAAAATTGGTTAAATCTCTGATTCTAGTTCAGATGGATTTTAATACAATAATTGCAATTCAGAAAATGTTCCATACATATTTTTAGTACTTGAAATATCTGTTAACGAGGTTCCAGGGATCACGAAATCAAACTAAAGATTCGAGGTTTAATCAAAGTTAAAGTTTTTATTGATAATGAACAAAAATTGAAATGAATATAAAAACGTGCTGTAATGCCAAAAGTCTCAATGAGAACTGAATTAATGAAAATGAAATGTGACGAGTAAAACAAAAGTATATCGGAAGTAGATGGCACTGTTAAATAAGAAGTGAGAATGACTAATAAAAGTGAGGAACAAATGGAATGTATCTAACACCCCCTCTCAAAGTGATGACCATCTAATTCACATTACTACTCCGATATTATTTAAGCATTTCCGGTGCTTGGTCCTTGGTAGTCCTTTGGTAAAAACGTCTGCTGGCATGTCCTCCGTGGTAAGATACTTTAGGTAAATTTCCTGTGTTGACAGGGCTTCCCTTACAAAGTGATAACGCACATGAATATGCTTTGTGCGTGAATGGTATACCGGGTTTTCTGCCAACTTCTTCGCTCCTTGATTATCCACGTGCAACGTGATAGCTCGCTGCTTTTGGCCGCTAATCTCCTACAATATCCGTCGTAGATGTATCGCTTCCTTGGAGGCGTCGCTAAGAGCCATATACTCCGACTCTGTGGAGGAAAGTGCGACTGTAGGCTGCTTCCTTGACTCCCAGGAAACTGGAGCTCCATTCATGGTGAAAACATAGCCTGTGTACGATTTTCTGTCGTCGATGCACGCGGCCCAGTCCGCGTCGACGAAACCCTTTAGGTTTCCACCTGTTGTTTTGAAGGTAATCCCAACGTTTAGTGTACCTTTGAGATAACGCAACACTCTCTGCGCGGCTTGCCAATGACTGACTCCAAAACAGTCATTAAATTGACTCAGGACGCTTGTTGCATGAGTAATATCGGGGCGCGTTGCTACCGACAAATAAATGAGTGCTCCCACGAGTTTTCTGTACGGCGGTTTCTTGCCGTCCTTTGCTGTCCAAGTGTCGGCTTTTGACAGTTTCGTCCCCGGGTCGAGCGGCGTATTCACTGGATGGCATGACGACATTCCGAATCTGTCCAAGATCTCTAAGATGTATCCTTGTTGACTCATGGTGATTCTTGATGCATCTCGGGAAAATTCGATTCCCAGACAGTAAGAAACCTCGTCCAAGTCATTGATTTGAAATGAGTTCCCCAGGAATTTGTAGAAGTCGTCAATCCCCTTGCGGTCCTTTGAAAGCACGATGAGGTCATCAACATATGCGATAATTATGAGCGCGTCATCACCCTCACCTCTCACATAGACGCTCGCATCTCCGAAAGTCGGTTTTGCCCCGAAAGCGCACAAAACTTCACCAAGGCGTTTATGCCAACATCGGACAGCTTGCTTCAATCCGTACAGGGATTTCTTTATCCGACACACTCTGTTTCCCAAAAGAAATTCGGATAACATCTTCTCGGCTTTGTCGACGATGTCACTAGGTCCGTATTTCTTTTCAGTTATGAATTTTAACACCTTTTCGGTGCACTCCGGGACCTCCATGTGTATTTCTTCTTTGATAACGCCGTTGAGGTAAGCGGTTGAGATGTCGAATTGCCGTGTGTGCATCTTGTGTTCCGCTGCGAAAGCCATTGCCACACGGATGGAACTAAATCGTGCTACAGGGGCGTAGGTTTCGTTATAGTCCATCCCCGGACGTTGAGAAAAACCTCTCGCGACAACCCTGGCTTTCCGTTTGGTTACGGAACCATCAGCTCCGCGCTTTTTTCTTAGGATCGTTCGACTTCCCACGATTGATCGGTTTCTAGGGCGTTCCACCAGGTCCCAGACATCATTTCCTAGCAATGCGCAAAATTCGTCGGCCATTGCCTCCATCCACGAGTTAGCCTCTGGCCCTGAAGTTGCTTGTTCTATTGGAATTTCCGCAGTGCATGCGAAATCTGGATCATTATGAACATCCTCTTCGATGATCTTATTCCTCTTTCTGGGTCTGCCTGGTTTACCCGTGAAAATCTTCCTCGGTCTTCCTGGTTTGCCCTTCGTCGAAGATGGAATATCAGGAAGTGAGACATTTACTGGAATTTGAACTGGTTCGTCGAAACCGAGAAAAGGTTCATATTCACTCGATGCGTCTTCGAATTCGTCGCCTGAATCCTCTGCAGGGTTTGGCACCTCGAAAGCCTCGTTTTCTTCGATGCTTGGTGGTACTTCGTTATTTAATAAAATTTCGAGAGTATCTTCTGTTGACACGTGTTCCTCGATCATTTTATCCGCTTTTAAAATATCACTCACTTTATCGTCGTTCACCTCTTCCGGATAAAAGTCCTCAAGATGATATTTTTCTGCCCTCTGAGATTCTTTCAGGAATTGCACGTCGCGAGAGATTTCCACTCGGTGTTCTTCGGGAATCCAAATTCTGAAGGCCTTGGAATCTGCGGCGAAACCCAGGAATGAACCTTTCCGCGCACGGGGTGTAAACTTTCCTGTGTTTTTCGTTCGGTTCAAACAATATACAGGTGAACCAAATTCCTGGAAGTTGCTGACGTCTGGTACTTCTCCCGACCACTTCTCGAAAGGGGTTCTTCCATCTAATGAGGCAGTGGGACAACGATTTCTTATAAAATTTGCAGTTGAAACTGCTTCTGCCCAGAATGAAGGTGGAAGTCTAGACTGTATTAACAAACATCGCGCCATTTCGACCAGAGTGCGGTTTTTCCGCTCGGATACTCCATTCTGTTCCGGATTATTCGGGACCGTCAATCGATGTTTTATTCCGGAGTTCTTTAATAAATCGTCAAAATTCCTGTTGACATACTCCGTCCCGTTGTCTGACTGTAGGAACTTAATCTTCCTATTGTATTGTGTCTCGATCATCGTTTTGAAGGCCTTAAATTCTTCGAATGCTTCGTTTTTGTGCTTTAGAAAACGAACTTTAGTCCAGCGTGTAGAATCATCGGTGAATGTTATGAAGTATTTCGCGTGTCCGTTTGATGTCACCTTCATCGGTCCACATACATCTGTGTGGATGAATTCACCAGGGGCGGACTTTCTTAATGACATTTTTGGGAATGATTTGCGAGTCATTTTGCCTTGAAGGCAAACTTCACATTCGATAGTCGTGCTAATGTCACTAATTTCTATTCCTTTAACTGCACCATTTTTCACTGCCTCGCGAAGATCCCTGGCATTCAAGTGTCCCATTTTCTTCTGCCACTCGAATAAAGATTTTTTCTGTGTACAATTCACTAACGCCGCATTTTCACCACTCGTATTCAAATCGTTCACGAAATATAATCCATCGACTCAATCCGCACGTAAAATCACACTATTGTCGAATTTGTTTATTACTTCCGCTTTATATTTATCGAATGTCACGCGGTAACCTTTGTCGACAATCTTCCCAACCGATAGGAGATTTGTTCGTAGGTCTGGGACGTGTAGGACTTCGCTTAGGTTAATTGTTTTGTCATTGTTATTCATACGCGTCACTAGTTCCACGGCACCTTTTGCACTGATTTTCGTTGAACTGGAGTTTGCCAAGTTCAAAGTTTCCGAAACATTTTCATCGATCCATTTAAAGTTGTCAGTGTTTTTGACCATGTGTGTAGTGCAGCCACTATCCAGGCACCATCGTTTTTCACTAGTCGAACAAATTAGCGCGGTATTCATTTTATGATTTTCATTTGACACAAGTGTAGCATATAGCGACGCGTTTTCTGTTTTATTTTTATTCTGCTCGCTTTTCGCTTTCGACCAACATTTTGATGCCTTGTGGCCCAATTTTCCGCACTTGTAGCACTTAAATTTATTCTCGCCATTGTATTTATCCGATTTTCCCGATTTATCGTTATTTCGGTTATTCGGTTTTTGAAAGAACATCGCGTTTTGTACACTGTTTTTTCGGTTACTCGATCGCGCATCACTTTCCTCGACTATTTTAATTCAAAGCGTTTCGGGTTTCGGAAGTTCGTCGCGCGACTCGATCGCTACGCGAAAACTGTCAAAGCTTGACGGTAAACTGTAGAGTAACAATATCGACAGTAGGTCATCGTTAATCGGAACTTCCATATCATTAAGGCGGTCGACGGCGTCGAAAAATTTTCTAAGATGGCTGCGAATATCGTCACCCTCGCTCATGTGTTGCAACACGATTTGTTTCAGCAAATTCGCCTTTCTCGCAGGGCCTTTAGATTGGTACACGGTTTCTAATTTTTGCCAAAGTTCTCTCGATGTCGCGCACTCTTTTACTTGTTTCAGTTCCGAGGCAGAGATTCCCAAAAGGATATCTGACATGGCTTTGCTGTCTTCTAGTTCCCATTGTGCTACAGCGGCGGCGTTTTCGTTGTTTGCGGTTGGTTCGGGTTTCACTTTAACACCACTTACGAAACCCCACGCGTCATTTTTAATGAGCAATGCTTTCATGTGGATTTTCCACGTATCGAAGTTGTCTTTATTAAGCATTTCTATCCGCGTTACCGTTTGCGACGCCATTTTTGCTCAAGAGCAATTAACCTTACTTTCGCGTTCGGATATAGTTTCACTTATTCACTTGTATCCTGGGCCCATAACCTGTTACCGAGGTTCCAGGGATCACGAAACCAAACTAAAGATTCGAGGTTTAATCAAAGTTAAAGTTTTTATTGATAATGAACAAAAATTGAAATGAATATAAAAACGTGCTGTAACGCCAAAAGTCTCAATGAGAACTGAATTAATGAAAAGGAAATGTGACGAGTAAAACAAAAGTATATCGGAAGTAGATGGCACTGTTAAATAAGAAGTCAGAATGACTAATAAAAGTGAGGCACAATTTGAATGTATCTAACAATATCAATATTGAATAGTCTAAATCAAGTAAAATAAGGAAAACCAATATTTACTGATTTTCTAGAACATTTTTAGCATTCGAATTCTTTTAACTATCCTTGCCTCGGTACTGGGGCAAGGATAGTTAAAAATTATTAATTATTAATTATTAATTATTAATTATTAATTATTAATTATTAATTATTAATTATTAATTATTAATTATTAATTATTAATTATTAATTATTAATTATTAATTATTAATTATTAATTATTAATTATTAATTATTAATTATTAATTATTAATTATTAATTATTAATTATTAATTATTAATTATTAATTATTAATTATTAATTATTAATTATTAATTATTAATTATTAATTATTAATTATTAATTATTAATTGAGGAGTTGCGACCAAACAGTTGAATGAATCGGACGTGTTTTGAAATCGTTCCGAAGCTCGAAGGTTTATTGTGAGTAAATCCAAATTCAGATTTATGAAAATGTCAACGCAAGACGAAATAAAGGATTTATTACTTAACATACAAGCTAACACAAAAAACCTTAATGATAAAGTAGACTCTGTGGAAAATGAACTTAAAGAATTAAGAAAAGAAAACGCCGCCCTCAAAAAAGATTTTACATTATATAGTGAAGTGATAAGTGCTTTAGAGGGGGAAAATAAATTTCTTAAAGACAAGGTGAACAATTGTGAAATGAAAATTGAAATTTTAATGAACAGGGATAGAGCAAATAATATTCTTTTATTTAAAGTAAAGGACACTCCAAGTGAGAATAAAAACCTAAATGAAACGGTGATGGAGATTTTTCGTACAGCAGAGGTGGCCTTGAACCCTAGTGATATTATCTCTATTCACAGACTCGGCAAAGTCATTGGTTCGAGACCTGTTTTAATAAAGTTGACAAACGCGAAATGCAAAGCAGAAATTTTCCAGAAAATCAAAAATTTTGGTGCTCTGAACATTGGTGTCTCTAATGACTTATCAAAGGAACTCAGAGAGAAAAAGAAGATCCATTTTCAAAAGCTGCTTGAAAGTAAACATTCGCTGGAGAGGAGAGGAATAGATGCAAGTATTAAGGGACAAAAAATCATTGTATACAATAAGTCTTACGATCTCGATACAATTTCGAGAAAGTTCTTCTCTTCCCAGCAATCGTTTCTACAGAAAGAAGATGAATATTCTGATCAATCTACAACATCGGTCATCTCAACAGGAAGCAAGAAAAGAGGCAGGCCACCTGGTTCTAGGACAGCTCCCGAAAAAAGAGTGAAAAATCTTAAAAGCAAATATAGTGAGGTCACAATCGGCAAATGCTTCAATAAGACAATACATGACACCGATGTGAAGAACAAGGAAGAGGCATAACTAGTCTCAGCTCAAAGGAAAATATTATTTTGGAATGTTCACGGCTTGCAAAATCTGTCGGAATTGTCACCAATGATAAGTGTTAATGACATCGTGTGCTTAAAAGAAACGTGGTGTAATAACAATCCAGTATCATTCGTTACGAGGTGTCTGCCCGATTGTGACGTCATCCACAGCCCAGCAACAAAGACCGCTTCAAAAAGTAGAGCAAAGGGAGGACTAATTATAGCTTCACACAAACACAAATACAGTTCACAAACATTGTTTTTATCCGAAGAATGTATTATTGCCAAATTTCAATATGAAAACTATAAATTTATAATTGCTCTTATATATGTAAGTCCATCAGCTGATTTTACAGTAGTTCTGGATCTCTTAAACGAACAAATGAATTTATCTTTACAAGACATTCCAATATATATTGGTGGGGACTTTAATTCAAGAGTGGGTAATCTCAACCAGCTTTCCAATGACTTGATAATAAACAATGAGAATTTTTCAGCATCCAGAGTCAGTTTAGATATAAAAAAAGATAGTAAAGGGGTAAAACTAGTGTCTACAATGGAAACCAATGGGTACATATTATTAAATGGAAGATCAATTAGTGATAGTCCGGCGAACTATACTTTTGTAAATAAAAACGGTAAATCAGTAATCGATCTAATTTGGTCTAATATTATGGGTTTTAATAACATTGTGGATTTCCGAGTAATTTATTCTGTAACTGTATCTGATCATTTTCCAGTTGCGGTTTTCATAGAAGAAAAAACATTAGAGTCAAAAAAGAAAACTATACCAGGATTGAAATGGAATGATAATAATAGCATTGAATATTTTGAATTAATGAAGATGTGTGAATTCAGGGAAAATAAAAATAAATCTATTAATGAGCTGGAAAATGGTTTGATAACAGCGATTACTAATAATGCAAGAAAACTAGGAATGATTAAGAAAGAAAGATATAAAGGTGGTACCTCAAAGCCATGGTTCGATAATGACTGCATTAATTGCAAAAAAATTCTAAAAGATCTCTTAAAAGAATGTAAAATATGTAAATTTAAAGAGGAAAATTTAGTAAAAACCTATATTGACACGAAAAAAGAATAAAAAGAGTTACAAAAGTTTAAGAAAGAAAGATTTTATGATAACCAATTAAACCAATTGTCGACAGCCGGTAGTTCTACAGCATTCTGGAGAATTATAAATAAATACAGATTACACTACATTGACAAAGAATATATAAACCTCGATGGGTGGTATGACTATTTTGTATCTACAAACTCAAAGTTAGAATCAATCTCTTTCACGCGCGAAAGTCTCATTTTCCCAGTAGTGGAGAGCAATCCTTTTCTGGAATCGCACATATCATTAGATGAAGTTTTAATAAGTCTCAACAAATGTAAAAATAATAAGGCTTCAGGAGCAGACTCCGTTTCTTTTGAATTTTTAAAAAATCTGCCAATTAATTCTTTGGAATATTTGACTTATTTGTTCAACAGAATTTTGGAAAAAGAGGAAATGCCTAGTTCTTGGTCGAATATATTATTAAGAATGATATTCAAAAAAGGAGATAGAGTGGATCCGGCCAATTACCGACACATCGCGTTAGTTAACTGTATCACAAAAGTATTTACACAAATATTGGCTGGCACATTGAGTAACTGGGTAGAAGACAATAAACTTTTAGATGAATGGCAAGCAGGGTTTAGACGCGGTCGAAGCACTACTGATCACATTTTTACTTTGAATGCAATGATTCAGATCCGTTTAAGTTCGAGTGGGGCTAAACTTTTCGTTCTCTTTATCAATTTTCGAAGTGCCTTCCCTTCGGTATCACATGGTTTATTGTGGGAAAAACTACATAAATTGGGTTTGGAAAAAAAAATTTTCAGTATCCTTAAAGATTTATATGGGAAAGCTAATATCGCGGTAAAAGGACGTGAGGGTATTTCGGTTCCTGTAAGGGTAAGGGGAGGTGTTTTGCAGGGGGAGGTGATGAGCCCGATCCTATTCTGTCTTTTTATTGCAGACTTTAAAAGTTTTTTAATACAGGAAGGCGTCAGAGGAGTATCAGTGGATCATCTGACAGAGATTTTACTTCTCGCGTATGCAGATGATATTGCTGTCAACTAAATCACCTTGAAATAAATATAAATAAAACAAAAATTGTGATTTTCAGAAAGGGTGGACACGTCCATAATAAAAAATTTGGCATGTTTGCATATGGAGAAAAGAGCAATATTGAGATTGTTTCTAATTATACATATTTGGGTATTCCTTTCTCAAACTCGTCAGTTTTCCTTAACGCTGCGAACTCGGCCATTAGTAGCACGAAAATTGCCTTGAACACGACGGTCTCATTAATCAAAAGAATGGGGTTGAATTCCTGGCTGCCGATAAAAAAACTTCTGAATGGCTTGGTCTTGAGTGTCTTAATGTATGCAATTTTAGTATGGGGATTGAGATACTTGGACGAAATTGAACAAGTCCAATCCATATTTTATAAATTAATTCTGAACGTATCTCAGGTTACACCTGGATACGCCATCAGACTTGAAACTGGCTCCAGTAAGTTATCTGTAAAATGTTTTGAATTGGTCTTAAATTACATAGAAAAAATATTGTTAATGAGTGACTCTAGATATCCCAAGTTATGTTTTTTAAGATTAAAAAGAATATCTGAGAGCGCCGGAAAAGAATCACTTAGGTACAATTGGTACATTCAAGTAGGAAAAATATTTAGGCATATAAATAAAGAGTCTGAAATGAATAGTCTTACCCCCCTTTCGATACAAAGATGTAAAGATTCCTGGACATCGGAATATGAAAAATTGTTATACGACGAAGATTTAAGACGTCTGGGGGAGTCGCAGTCGTTGCGGGTCTTACCTCATTTACCGAGATATAAAGGACTCCAAAAATACCTTTGTTTAAGGCTCCCACTAAAATATTTTAGCCTTTTGGCTCAGATAAGATTACTTAACAATTACAGAAGTAGAATCATTGTTAATAAAAAATTACTAGACCTACGGGAGAGGGAGACCTGCAAGGACTGTGGCTTGCCTGTTATGGAGATGGGGTACCACGTTCTGGTGGAATGTAGAAGATATGATAGAGAGGGAGAATTGTGTATGACCGGTATTAATGATGAAAATTTAAAAAGAAATGCTTTCCTTGAAATTCTTTGTAATCCGCAGTGCGAGTCAGTAAAGAAATTATACCTCTTCATAAAAGCTTTATTGGATGATTAATTAAATAATGTTGTAAATATTGTATTAAAATCAGAACAGTTGATTGTTCGCAACCTCTTTGTATAGACAGTTGTCTAAAAACAAATAATTATTAATTATTAATTATTAATTATTAATTATTAATTATTAATTATTAATTATTAATTATTAATTATTAATTATTAATTATTAATTATTAATTATTAATTATTAATTATTAATTATTAATTATTAATTATTAATTATTAATTATTAATTATTAATTATTAATTATTAATTATTAATTATTAATTATTAATTATTAATTATTAATTATTAATTATTAATTATTAATTATTAATTATTAATTATTAATTATTAATTATTAATTATTAATTATTAATTATTAATTATTAATTATTAATTATTAATTATTAATTATTAATTATTAATTATTAATTATTAATTATTAATTATTAATTATTATTAATTATTATTATTAATTATTAATTATTATTATTAATTATTAATTTATTAAAAATTAATTTTTTATTATTATGTTTATTTATTCCTCTTTTTTATTTTTTGTAATAAAATAAGTATTTTTACTTACTGGGTAATGGCTCAAAGGCAAAATCTTCAGAAAATTCTGACCAATTCAAATTACAATTAGATTCTTAAGTTTCGATGGTTTTTTGTGCACTACTAAGTGGATTTAAATGAGCATTTGCTGTTGTAGCATTTTGAGTGATACCATAAAAAATCAGCTGCCTATTATGCATCGAGTATTCAATATAGCCCTATGCAATTAAATCCGAACGCCATCTCCCCACTTGTTTAATCATTTGCATATTTGCTCCAGAGTCAGAAAGTAGAGTCGTCGACGATCGTCTAAAACAGTGGCCTGTATACATTTTTGCATTTGGAAGTTGCAAATAGGCAGCAATTTTCTGTAGAACGTTACCAATTTTGTGTCTTCCAACAATTTGACGGGTACATTCGCCATCTTTGTATCGGATGAAAAATCTGTCGCAAAATTGGCCAGGTGGTCTCAATCCAATATAATTTTTAACCTTGTCTTTTAGGTCCAACGTTTTTCGCAACATACTCCAAACACTCCACAATGTTATTGGTTTTAATTTTCTCTTCAATTGCTCAATATAAACAACTAAATTGTTTTTTCTGAGTTTGACAAGGAATTTTTGTTCTTTTCTCTCTATTTTTTATATGTGTTGTAAACTAAAAGGTATCGATCGCATGATTTTTTCGACAACGTTTCACTTTCAACAATAATTTTAGCCTCTTGGTCGAAATTTTTTAAAGTTACCCAGCAACTAAACAATAAAAGATGAAGTATAGGTGTCTCTGGGAAAAAGTTGCGCAATTGAATGATCCTTCAAACAAGCCATCGAAAAATGAAATTAGTTGATTCGTTTAGTAACAAAAGTAAAAAAACCGTTAGGGGGTCAGGTTTGCCCCACTCTCCCCTATTATTATTATTATCTTCTCACCTGGCAGGACACGAACCCAATTTTAATGTGTCCTATTTTCTCCAGCTTATCTGCATCCTCTTGGCTGGTGACAACGACAGCGAGCTTCACTCCTCGCTTGTTTGGTCCAAGGACCGTCACCTTTCTGCTCCCTGCTGGCACCGTAGAGATTTGCTCCAAGGCATCCAAAACGTTTTCCTTTTCAGTAAGGGCGTCCATATCGCGGATTTCCAGCGTTGTTTGCCGGACCGCCATCTGCACCTTACCCAAATCGCCGATTACCTTTGTCACCTCCTCGGTGAACAGCTTCTTGTTTGAAGACCCTCCAATTTTAATAAGAAGATCTCCCTTTTTAGTGGGTAAAGCTCCCACAACCCTTGTCTCGCTGGCCTCCAAGTCAGCCTCTTTCCGAACCTTCGACAGCACTTCCGCGAAGGTTGTTCCTTCAGCCACTTTGACGACCACTGTGGCCCTTCCCTTCTTATCTGGATTTGGCCTTGTTGCCGGTTTGGTCTTCTTGCCTTTGGACCTTTTAGGAGGTCCCTCCTCCTTTTTCTTTTTTGGGTCCTTCGTAACCTCAGGATCACTTCTTTTCCTCTTCTGAGCCTCTAAGACAACGTTTTTAAGCACCACTGCATTAAACCGATCACGTCTAAGTCTTCGGTCCTTTCGTGCTTCCTCCGACCAATTTAGTCCCTGGTAGAACTTCGCGTCTTTTTTGGCCGCCTCTGCGTGCTTCTCCTTAACGTCCTGTATGAGCGATGTTAAGCATCTGAGTCCATCCTTGATTGTCCTATTGACATTCTTCTGGACATCGCATGACTTCAGCATCTTGCTGACCTCCACCTCCATTTCTAGAATGCTTGCTGCCTCTTCTTCCCGCAGCCTCACGCATTCATCTCGCTCTTCATTGCAGCTAGCAATATCAATTGCAGAAGCATTGCTGAAAACAGAAATGCAGCTGGCTTGACTCGTTGCGCTGCTCGTACTTCCTCGTCTCTCCGACCTGTCCACGATGATCTGTGGCACTACTAACGCGTTGTTGCCCTCCTGCATCCTTGGGCCACTGGCCACCGTTCTCACGCTAGGCGCTTGACGATCGGAACCAGTGAGGGATTTAGACGTAGCATTACCCCGCAGGTACTCTTCCTCGTTTTTACAATCGCTCATGATGTAAGTTTCTTGTTTGCTGGTTTTGGTCCGCGACGAGTATTTGATTTCCTCGATACCACCTATTTCTAGGAAGCACACCTATCCGCCACCTGGTTCGCGTCCGATAGAGGACCAGCAACCCCACGCAAGAGAACAAGTTCTAATGCGCCCCAGTTAGAATCGAATTTCTAACCGGGCACGAAATTATTATTTTTTTGCTTAGGGACTTTTGGGAAATCTGCTTACAGATACCTTGGATTCCGCACTCCAAGGTTAGGTGGGGTTGGTATAATAAAAAAAAATAAATAAATAAAAATAAATAAATAAAAAAATAAATAAATAAGTATTATACTAAATTTAGAATACTGGCGACCTACTGCCAGCCCGACCCAGTAAAACCCGTAACCCTTCTTTTGGAGCCCTTCATCCTCCCTCGGAACTGTCGTAAGACTTTAGCCTTCGAGGGTGGCGCTCCAACTCTGTCGCTGCTGCGACTTTGTTCTTTGCCTGCGGCTCTCCTGCGTCAATAGTTAAAAAATTTAAAACCATTTCAATATAAATGTGGAATTAACAGCACAAAAAAATTAAAAAAAAACAAATGTTAAAATAGTTTAAAATGTCAATAGATAAAATACTAAACGGGTCTAAAACAGAAACATGTAAAACCAACAGATATACAATGTCAAAAAGTAAAAATTGTATAAGGACAAATAAATCACAGAATAAATTAAAATAAATAAGGACGAATAAATCACAGAATAAATTAAAATTGTATAAGGACAAATAAAACACAGAATAAGTTAAAACTGTATAAGGACAAATAAATCACAAAATAAATTAATAGAAAAATAACAAATTAAAAGCTGTTTAAATTACGCTTTTTTGGCGGCCGTCGAGATCCTTCCTCGACATGACCGAGATTATGAAGTTCTCGACTTGCCGCCAATTTCCTTCTGACTGGGTCATCAGCGATACCATGTTCTCCGATGTAACTTGACTGTTTACACCTTCGAACATGGCCCGCCTCTCCAAGTCCCACTTCTTACATGAAAAGAGGGTGTGCTCTGCGTTGTCCACAGGGAACTGACAGTACGCACATACCTCATTTTCGCGTAATTTAAAGCGATACAGGTACGCGTTAAAACACCCGTGGCCTGTAAACGCTTGCGTCAAATAATAAGAGACTCCTTCATGCTTTCGGTTTATCCAGGTGGTGAGCGTTGGAATAAGCCGATAAGTCCATCGGCACTTGTCGAGACCGTACAATACGCAGATACGATTCTGGCATTGATACCTCTCTGGACCGACAGCATGTTCTCGCAAATTGTTTTGTTTCTGAACTTAAGCGAAGGAGCCCAGGCTGCTACTGCGTAAAACAGCTTAGCATTGTCAACACTTACCACCATTCTCCTTTTCTTTTCGCGTAGTCCGCGAACATTGGGCATAAGACGTGCCAAATTTGACGCACTCTCAATCGCCTTATTTAACGCCGTTGCTATGTGGTGATGGAAGTTTAACCTTCCATCGAGCTCCACACCTAGATACTTTATATACTTGCTCCACTTGACCTCGAATTCGTCTATCACGATTCGTGGGACTGTATAACTACGTCTGTCTGTGACTAGCAGAGCTTCGGTCTTTTCCAGGGCCATTTGAAGACCTCTGGCATCCAGCCAGCTCTTGACTCGCCGCAGACATTCGTTTACCAATGTCCCAAGGGCTTCATCGCTTTCGGCTGTGCACACAGCCAACGCGTCGTCCGCAAAGCCGATGATAACCGCGCCTTCGGGTAGATCCATTCGCAAAAAGTAATCGTAAGATACATTCCATACAAATGGTCCCACCCTCGAGCCTTGAGGGGCACCACTTTGCATCTCCTTCTTCAGAGTCCAGGTGTCCCCCTCATATACCACCCACCTGTCGCTAAGATAATTATCCATTATACGCAACAAGTAAGGCGGCATTCCTTTGCACATCATCGACTCGATGAGATCTTTCCATCGCGCGGAGTTAAACGCATTGCGTATGTCTATCGCCACTAAAGCACAGAAGCCCTTTTTCTTTTGTGGTCCCAACCTGTTCTTCCCGGCTTTGGCTATGTCCACAACTGCCTGGATGGCATCAACTGTAGACTTACCTTTACGGAAACCAAATTGGTGATCCGATAGACTATTCTCCCCGGTCAAGTGGCTTTGCATTCTCTGCAGAACCATATCCTCAAGAAGTTTACCCATCGTATCCAGCAGGCATATAGGCCTGTACGACGAGACTTTATCTAGAGGTTTTTCGCCTTTTCTTAGGAGGACTAACCTTTGTCGCTTCCAGTCGCGGAAGAACTCTCCTCTCTCAAGGCAAAGATTGAAGCATCGAAGCAGAATCTGGGGTGAAGTTTCGATTACCAGTTTTAGGATCTCGTTACTTATCCCATCGATTCCAGGCGCCTTGCCTGTTTTCAATCTTTTACCTGCATTTCGTAGATCAGTAAGAGTGAAAAGTTCATCCTCACCGACTTCACAGCCATTTCAGCCCATCCTAAGCCATGGTTCCGCAGAAGGAAAGAGAGCTTGTATTATCTCTTTGACCCAATCGTGACTGTCCAGGCCGGGGGTCTTTTGCCTCGTTCCTAATTTCTTAGTAACGATTTTAAAAGCCAAACCCCATGGGTCCTTATCGACATCCTCGATTAAGTTTTTCCAGCAACGGCGTTGCGACACACGAATCTCTTTCTTGAGGTTTTTCTTGGCCTCCTTAAATGCTTCCTTCAGCAAAGGATCTCCCTTAGAACGGGTATAATTCCTTCTAGCTTTGAAGCACGCTTTCCGCAAGGAGGCCAGCGCATTCGACCACCAGTGCACCGAGCTTTTACGTGAAATGGTACATCTGCGACGCGGCATAGATGCGTCGCAGGCCGCGGTGATGGTTTTCCTTACCGCTCGTACCTCTGCATCCAGGGTATTTGGCCTCTGCACCCAACCCAATTCCTCAATGAGGCGGGATTCTTGCAGGGATCGGACAAACTTCTCCTTATCGATTTTCTTCACGTTCCAGGAGAGGCGTTTTCGACACGGTGCTTCCTGTCTTCCGCCATTTCCTGTGTCTCCCACTGAGACTGAAAACTCGATGTACTGGTGATCACTTGCGGTATACTCCTCAGAGACTCGCCAATCGTTTATGCGTCTGAATAGAGAAGATGATGCAATCGTAAGATCAATGATCGATCCAATTGCACCCCTCCTAAACGTCCATGTCCTTCTCCGGTTCACAATTGTTAAATTGCTTCTGGAGACCATTTCTCCGATCATTCTGCCTCTTTTATCGAGCCTTGACTCGCCCCACTCCGGCGACTTAGCATTAAAATCACCGGTGACGAGTATATCCAACCTGGATTCTCTAAGGCTCGATTCGAGTTCCTGAATGTCGGCTTCGAAGTCTGTCAGTGGATCGTTCGGCGAGAAGTAGCAGCTGTACATACGTAAGCCGGCAACCTCCGCCCAAACGAATCCACTGCTCGTCTCCAGGTACCTGGCAACCCGCAGCTCAGGATTGCACACTTGGACAGCGGCTCTACCTGATTTATCCTGGTACCAGGGAGCGAGATCGTTCTTCCTGTGTTGCTCACTGCAGAACAGGATATCGATCCCTTTTTCCTTGACCGTCTGCATCAGGAGAGCCTGCGCCGTCCTGCAGGTGTGCAGGTTGACCTGCAGAAACTTTAAGGGTTTGCCTTTTTAAGCCTCTGCAGCAATTCTCTGTAAGCCATGTGACCCTCACCGCAGCATCTCCGACAGTTTTTAGTTCTGTCGGGGCCTTTGCGTGATCGGGTCACGTGTCCATATGTAAGGCATTTTAAGCACCTTACAACTTCCAGATGCTCTCGGACTCGGACGTTTAGCCATCCTATTTTAATTTTGCCGATCTTGAGCAGAGACTGACTATCAGACTCTGCCAGGCGGACCAACGCGACTTTTGTGCCACTAAAACGTGGCAGAAGTCTGCACACTATGTCCGTGTCAGACTTTCCCAGTTTCTCTCTCAAAGCCGAAACCACATCCTGCTCGGTCGTAGTTTCATCGAGGCCTTTCAATTCAAGACACCTTTTATTTACAAGAGCTGTAACCTCGGCCCTACCTTGTGAGACCGAGGCCAGAGCCTCCGCAAACTTCGAGGTGTCACCTCCTTTTTTCAAGACCAGGAGTACATCTTTATTGAGTGTCCTTCTGATCCTGAGGACCTCTACATTAGACTCTTCCGGCCTCACAGAGCGTTTCATTTCTGTCAGGATGTCAGCGATAGCCTTCGGGCTATTTGCCGAAATCCTGACTGCCTCCGTGTTTCTCGACTTTGAGGAATACTTCTGGTGCTCCCTTTCATCTTTGTTTTTCAATGCCTTCCTTTCGGCCTTTGCCTTTTTATTGATGACAACGGCAAAGCCGTCGCCATCTACTGGGGCATTTTTTGAGGCAACTGCAGCGTAAGTCTCTTTGACCTTTTTCTCGGCTGCTCCTCCACTACCTGGCCTGCGACGGTCTTTGAAAGACCGACGGGAGTATTGTCCCCTTGCGGGGTTCCTCCTTGGGGTAATTCATTTTCACCTTGACTCATCTTCATTTATTTTTAGTTTTTATGTCAGGGAACCACCCTGTTGATTGTCCTTTAGTGAAAAGCCCCGCCACTACGACAAGGTCTACCGAACACATCCATGATGTCAGTCGTGTTTGGCAGCGGATAAGCATCCCGCCCCGGAGCACCAACGCCGTCAAGAATGGCAGTAATGTCTGGCTAAGGATATGCATCCAGGCCCAGCACACCCATGCCATCAAAGACGGCAGCCGCGACAGGGAGAGGATAATCATCCGCTTATCCCAGCACATCGAAGACATCGATGATGTTCGGTAGTGGACAACCATCGGCGGGGATTATTATTATTATTATTATTATTATTATTATTATTATTATTATTATTATTATTCATAAGTCCAGAACGATTGGTTTGAGAAAAAAAAGTTATTAAAAAAAGTCTTTTTATGTGTAATAAAAAAATTATTTTTAGAAATGAATATAAAGGGCCTAGCGGAGTAAGCATGCAAAATCTGCCCTTTTTAAAAAAAATTTGAAATTTTTGTTACATGTTGGCAGCATTAAGATAAAATTTTTCATTAAATATTTTTTCAAAAAATTCATTTTTGTAATAGTTATGGAGGGGGAAAGAAAAAACAAAAATTTATTTTTTTCTCGAAAACCGCTTAATCGATTTTAATCAATTTTATACAAGTTATATAAATCAATAGGAGGATTTTAAACAAAATTCAAAAAATTTTGCCCACAAAAAAACCCAAAAAAAATTTTTTTGGTCTTAATTTGGAGATACTATTTTGGAATTTTTACAGAATTCTCCTAAATGTGTACTTTTAAGAAATATTTTTTTAATCGGGAAACACATAGTGAAAAAAATTAAAATCCTACCGATATATCGTTACTTTCATCTTAATTTGTTCATAATTTTTATAACCTAAAAATTATCTTTCTTTTTCAATTTTTTTAAGAATAAGGATCTCAACCTATTAACTTAATAATAGTTAAGTAGAGAGGGGATCCACTACCTTTTACGTTTTTCGTCCGAAGGACACGTTTGCTTATAGTTAAATTAACATCTTTTTATTAAATAATTAATTTTCATTTATTTCCTACTTTATCATTGACTGTTCTTCAAGGACTCTATTCCCGCGATTTAAAAAAGTAAAATTTCACCGATTCGTCAATTAAAAAATAACTAAAATTTTCAATATGTATGACTGAAATTTCCAGTAATATTTTCTTTGGTCAATCCGAAAAATTTCACAAATTTAAATCGCGAAAATACAGTCAATATTTGTCAGTAAAGTTTCACTGATTCTTAATTAAATTCCATTGATTCAGTTTTAGAGAGAAGAAAACTGTTAACATTAAACAAATAAACAAATGCAACCTTGCCTGCACACAAATATAATTAAACAAAACATTAGAAGAATTATTCTTTTTGCAAGCATTGTTGCGCAATAAATAGTAAATGAACCTTAATTTATGAATATCGATATTTTGAGATATGCAGAATTTAATTTCATAAACGCACCGAACTATCACGGTGTCTGCAATTTTTAAATCCTCTAATTATTTTTCTGCAAAAATTGTACTCATATTTAGTATTCATGATTTTTCATTAAACTGAAATACAAAATCATAAATTATCCTCTCAAAATCTTTGAATTGGTTATATTTACCTGCATATAATTATCTTTCATAAAAATGCCTTTATCTGTAAATGCGTATGTCATATTTTATGATTGTTCTGTTTCGCTGAATTTATCTCTTAATTAGATATATAAACCTTATGTTTATATGATTTTATTCTTGAGCAGGGCGTACTTTATTACTCAGAATTAAATTTTTATAAGTGAAGGTTGTGCTAAAAGAAAGCATTAAGCGCTATTTTTTATAGGTTAGATTTGCATCAAATTTGACGTTATAAATCTTTTTCTGTACAACATATGGTTAAATCCGTAAAAAAAAATTATTTAGTTAAAAATTATGATCATTACAAACAATTTTTTATTATCAATAAATTGATATTAATTAACGCTAATTAGCTCGAAAAGTTAAAGAACCGTGTTGGCGCTTAATGATTTCTTTTAGCGCACTCTTCAACTACCTAGAGCAGGGCCTACTCGTTACTCCCGTTTAAAATAATTGTTTTTTTGTTTTTATTCGAGAATAGATTTTGAAGCATCAGAAACCAATAAGAAAGCAATAAGTCTATCAGATAAATAAAATATTTGTTTCTTAATTATTTTTTTCGAGAACTGGAATTATACTATAATGTTTGAATTTATGAGTTAATTACACAGCTCTACAAAATACGACTTTTTTTATTAAGATATCGGAGTAGTTTCCCATGTATTGTTGTGCGCTGAATACGATCCCTGTCTCCAAAATTGAGTATCACGTCAGGATTTTGTGAAAAGTGGAGGTAAACACCCAAAAACGTGTTTTTGATAGTTTTTAATATTTTTTTCTCTCATAAACCTGATGTGCTAAGGCCTTCTATTTAGTCTTAAATTAAAGCTTTGTTTGTGCACTTTAAGACCAAAATACGTAAAATCAAAAAAATGTAAAAGATTTTGAGAAAAGTGGTGGAAAAGACCTCCAAAAATGTAGTTTTTAGGGATTTGAGTATTTTTTCTCCTTAACCTGACGTAACTCCGATATCTTAAAAAAAACTTTGTAGATCTGTGTTATCAGTTATAATTTTTCTAATATTAAATCGTAATAAATGAATGACAATTGTCAAATCAATTTCTAAAAACGAATTGAGTATAATTAGCATAGTGAATTTTTAGTTTAGTTCAAAATACAATCTAGCTTTTATTAAATAACTCCCACCGTAATATTGACACTTGGGGTTAAAGTAGAAAGTTTTACACTAATTTAAAGTTTATTGTTCCATTGTTTTCCCTTTTTTAGTTTTATATTACTTTTTGGTTTTTTTACAAAAAAAATAAAATATCCATTGTAATTTACATTTTTGGTTTAAAATTAAGATTTGAGACTTGGAGATTTGAGTCTTACAATTTGAAATTAACATTTTTAAAGTTTAGCGCCATTGTGAATTATTTTATTGGTTAAAATGGATTTTGAATAAATAAAGGATATAAGGATTCATAAAAAAATTTAATTTAGATTTTGAATAAAAAAAATATTTAATTTAAACAATTTTGGATTAATAAATCATTTTTAAGTTAAAAGAATTATAATTTGTTTTAAAAATTTATTTTGAATTTAGAAAGCTTTGATTCTGTTAAAAAAATAAAGTAAACCATTTTTTTTAATTAGGATGTTTTTAATCCCTTGAAATAAGAAAAAAAATTGGAATTTGTTTTATTCCATTTTAAATAACAAATAAATTTGGGATTTTTTTATTATATTGGAAATAAGAAAAATTTAATCTGAAATTTATTTATTCCATTTAAAATAAGAAGTTTAGTTTGTAAAGTATTTTGTTTTATTTTTTGAACAGGAATTCTTTCAATTCCCTGAATAAAAAATTTGTTTGATTAAGAATTCTTTTAATTCCTTTGAATATAGGAAATTTTTTTCTTTGGAAATAAGAATTTTCAATAAAATTGAAATTTAGTTTTTTCCTAGAAAGTTTCAATAATTCTGGAATTTTATTTTATTACGTTGATTAATAAGAATTTGTTTTAAAATTTGCAATTTATTTTATTGGATAATAAGAATTTGCATTTAGTAAATTTATAAAAATTTAATTTGGAAATAAAAACAAGTTTTAAAAGTTTTTTATTTTAATAAAAATTTTTGAAAGAGGTTGTTTTAGGAAATAAGAGTAATAATTTTGAAAAATGTTTTTTTTAATTTTGGTAAAAATTATAACTCCCTATATTCAATATATAATGAACCGATAACTCAGCGTAGCAATGCCCGGTTGTCTATACGTCACGCCTGACTCAAAGAATCAAGGAGTAAGATAGAAAGAGAGAATACAGGGCCTGAAATGCGCGCAAAGTGGTGTGCGTCTTACTATACCTGGGCCTGTGGATACGTGGTTGCTATGCTTAAGAAGGAGCATCAATGTATGTGTAATACTGAAGGTGGCTTCGCTTGCCGCGATAAGTGGCAGACAGGAGCGTCAATGTTAGAATTTCTATCAATTTTTTGGATTTTATTTTAATTTTGGTTAAAATATATTCATTAAAAATGTTAATAAGAGAGGAAAATTGTCTAAATAATATTTCCAATGAATAGAAAAATTTAAAATTAAATTTTTTAACTGAAATTTTTAATATATGTGACCTGGAATGTTAAAAGAGACCTTACGTCCAAAATCAAGTTTTCGAGAAATACGTTCTTAATATTAACAAACCGATATTCATATTTCTGCATATTAAAATGGCTCGAAATTCGTTACTCGGGGGTTTTTGGGGTCGCTGATTACGAATCTGCTATCATAATTCAAAAATTCTAAATGGCGAATCCAATATGGCGCCAAAAAAATGTAAGAAGCAAATAGATTCGCTTGAAACAGTTTGTAAACTTATCAGATTTACTTTCTGGCATTCATTAATTAATTTACAGGTCCATTAAGAATTATTATAAATTTTTGCAGATCATTCTCAAATTTTTGAACCAAAATTAAATTCCTTTAATATTCGAAAAGCTTTTTTATTAAAATCAGTTTCTAATAAATCCTTCGCCAACAAATTTCCGCTGTGACTATAATAACCATTACATGCCAATGGTCCAGCATTTTTCCCATACAAATCATTGATGAAACATTATCTGATGCAACTGCATATATTTCGGCATTATATTTTGCTTTAGCTTCGATTGTTGCTTCTTCGACTACTTTTTTTAAATTAACAGCCGTTTCACTAGTTTCAGTAAAATCCCATGAGTTCAAAAACAATTTTTTCCCATCAGCGTTGTGAATTGATGCTACGACATACTTTTCATTTTTTTTCCAACCGTCGATGACAAGAACGCTTTCCTGAGGTTCAGAAAACGATTGTTTATTTATCAGTTTGTCAGAAACATTGTATAAAATTGAATTAGACAAAGTTTTTCTAGAAGGCGGTTTATAATTTGCATTCAATCTCTTTATAAATTTAAAAAAATACTCATTTTCTACCACAGCAAATGGAATTCCGCCTCCAAAAAAAAGATTTCTAAATGTTCATCTATCTCTGATAAATTTTTAAATGGTTAAAAATTTGAAATTTCCGGCTCCGGATTGTCCTGTAAAAAATTTTGTTTGTTTTTTTAACATTTCAAAAATTAAGTTTTAGTTTTTTAGTTATGTTAAAAAATTATTAAAAATTCATTACTTTTAGAATTATAATGAGAAGTTTTTTGAAAATAGTTTATTTATATTGAAATACGCACTTGTGGATTTTGATTAGTTGTGGAATTAGGTATATTCTGACCAGTAAATTCTTCTGGAATGTCAAGATTGATCATGTGGCTATCAGTAGAAACAGTTTTTTCTTTGCAAACATTCCTAAAAAAATTATAAATAATATGTATAAAAATATTTTTAGAACAACGTAATATGGCCAGTACTAGGATAATACTGACTTCAAAACCGAATCAGTAATATGTCGGAGTTTTAAAAGTATTAAAATCAATACTGGCAGTATTATTTATTTATATAAAATATACGTTAAATATATTATTAAAATAATTTCTAAGATTTTTTAAAACATTAATCACCAACAATAACATTAATTATGTAGGTAATTTATTAGTAATTATTAGGTATATCATAACAATAATAATTAAATTAATAATTTTTGATATTTTTTTAATTAATTATTTTTATTAATTAATTTATTTATTCAATATATTTATATAACCTTAAGAGAGGCTAATTTTTGTCATGTAGGGTAAAAATTCGCTTAATAGATATCTCTTTTTAAAAATTCGATGAACATACTTTTTAGACAGAAATATTTAAGATTGACATTTGTTTTGGTTAATTTAAATAGTAAACTTTAATTTAAAATTTGTTTGCAGCAGATTCATTGATAACTTTCAAATTTGTAGTATAAATTCGCTCATGAAATAAGTCTACAAAAAAGATGTTCGGGCCTGGATATTTAAAGTATATGTTAATTATTTTAATTTATAATTCGATTTTTACATTCTCATCACATGAGAAAGTATTAGTTTTGGTCGAAAATTGACTTTCGCTAATTTCATGAAATCTCGACGTTTTGGGGTCCCCTGAGTTCGAAAAACATGGTCTAGAAAAAGTGTCTATCTGTAGACACAATGGTGTTGCCACGATAACTTTTGAAAAACTTATTGCATCAACTTGCAACTTTGCATTCACAAAAATAATGTTAAAATACAGATCGAGTTCGTTATCAATGTTTTTTTTAATAAGTTTTTGGGCCAGGCCACCTTAACAGGGTTAAAAAGATTTTGTTGATTTTCTAAAATTTCATAACTATTATAAAAACATGTTTAACATGTTTAAGAATAAAACAAAGATTTTAAAAAACCTTTTTTTAAATTTATTGTTATAACCCATTTAGTCCTAAATGTCCGTATTTCTTAGCACAAGTTCGAGCTTTCTGTTCTACGAGCTACGATTTTCAAAAAAAAATCGGCAATTAGGTTTTTTTAATGGTTTGAGTGTCCTCTTTTAGAATCTGAAAAGAAGTTTCAATTTCAAATTTATAGTAAAAAGTTATAAATGCTTAAACAAAAAAATGCAGTTTTTAAGTGTTTTTTTCTTTAACATGAGATTATTTAATCAAAATCGGTTAGAAAAAAATTCGGGATATGAAAATATCGCGTCCAAAATATTGGGACTATCAAATAGACATGATACCGAAAATAAATTTTTTCAAATTTGAAAATGGCGCCTCAAAAATGGCCACCAAAATATTCAATATGAAAAAATAATTTCAAAAAATGCTAAAATTATTTTTTTAAACTTTTATGCTTCATTTGAATAAAATAATGTTGCTTCAACAAAAAGTATTGTTATATAATGTTAATTAACAATATTATAAACAATTTTGATAAACAATTTGAAAATTATGTGCTAAAGTGGAAAGAAATTTTTTTAAACATTTTGCTTGGTTTGTCATTAGGATACATTTTTGAGAGATAAACTTTTGTTTGTAATAGTTTAACATTTATTTTACAATATTATAAACAACTAGCGTTATATTTCTCACTCGCTAACGCTCCCTCGGATGACAGTTTACTTATTTCTACTTACGTATGAATTTATTATTTCACAATATTATTATAATATTTTAATTTTTACTATTTATTTTATAGCATCTTTATTGTCAATATATAATATAAGTAGTACATGCACCTTAATATGAATTTTCTACAAAATGCGTATATTAAATTAATAATTTTTAATAAATAATGAAAATTATTAATTATTAAATAAAAGACTATTTATATTTGATTTATAATTATTATACATATATTATAATAATTTATTAATCTTAAAATTTACATTTTTTAAAAGTAAATCTCAATATAATTAATTAATTGATTTATTTTTCTGTATTTTTCGACAAAACATTTCAAAAATTAACAATTCCGTTTTTTGATAAATAATGAAAGCATTACTCCGCCAGTAGACTTAGTAAAGAAATTGAATTAATTTTGAAATATTTAAGTACATTTGTTCATTTATTAATTTATTTATTTATTTTATGATAGTTCTTCAATAATTAAGATATTTGAACAGAATTATTGTTAGAAATAGAAAAATTTTAAAGTTTCATATTAGAATTCGTGGTAAATAAGAATTTCTTTGTTTTCAAACAAATTTTACTTTTGTAAAAAAGTATAATTTACTTCAAGGAATCTAAATTTTATTAAAAGCCGAGTATTATTTAAAATGTTCCGAGCAATCAATACTCTGAGCGAAGCAACTTTTATTATGATGTTATTATTTACTATACTTTTATTTTTAATTTTTACTCGAAAAAGCATTTTCTATAAAACAAAATTTCAGTTACATGTATATATATATCCCTTTCCCATATAGAACATAACATTACAGTAATATGCGGTAATATTACTGTCACATTACTTTAATCTTACACGCTTTGGGAAAAATTGCAAAACTGTTTTATTTTTAATGATAAAATAAGTAAAAAATTCTTGTTTATTCATTAAATATATATTTTAAAGTTATTTTTATTTACTTTACATGCTCGTGTAATAATACTAAAATTTTTAATTAATTTTGCTTAGAAAAATTAACTGTAAGATTGTTGTAAATTTATACTAAAATATTACAGTAATAGTACTGTAACGATAATAATAATAATAAGATGATCCGTAGGTTTATCTTAGACCGGGCAGTGTCCAAGATAGTCCCGTGAGGGGAAGCAGCTTATCCCTACCATGCGGCACACCAAGTCGAAACTGAGTCCCGAGCGACCCTCGCAGCGGGGGCTCTCGGACCCTCGAGCCTCATTAAGGAAAACTCTTAATGACTTTTTATATAAAAATATAAATTTTTTAAATATTAACATTCTTAATTTTTTATTAAAATTCCTTATTTTCTCACGATTTCATACATATGTTATAATACAAAAAATGTTAAAATTTAACAAATTACTGCCAGTCCTAAGCCTGGAAGAAATGTGAAGGGAAAAATTCTATAAAAAAGATTTTTTTTAAATGTTGTAGGGGGGGTTGGTTATGGGTTGGGTACCTTCTAGTACCAACTAGGAAGTAAATTTGACTCCCATTCTATATTAAAAAATAGCATTAAATTCATAAAAATAATATAAAAAAGATTTTTTTTAAATGTTGTAGGAGGGTTGGTTATGGGTTGGGTACCTTCTAGTACCAACTAAAAAGTAAATTTCACTTCCATTCTATATTAAAAAATAGCATCAAATTGATAAAAATAATGAATTTGTTAAATTTTAACATTTTTTTGTATTATAACATATGTATGAAATCGTGAGAAAATAAGGAATTTGAATATGTTAATAAAAAATAAAAAATGTTAATATTTAAAAAATTTATATTTTTATATAAAAAGTCATTAAGAGTTTCCTTAATGAGGGTTGAGGGTCCGAGCGCCCCCGCTGCGAGGGTCGCTCGGGACTCAGTTTCGACCGGCGTGGTCGAATTGCGTAAGGCGGTCAAAAGAGGACCGAAAATTTTCCGAATTGCGGAAGGCGGTAAGTTAAAGGGCCCCATTACTCCTCCGTTCCTTCTTTCCCCTTCTACTCTGCAGTCGGTTTCAGGAGTTGCTAGAAAGGCGGGACGATACAGCGGTTTTCCCTCAAGTATAGACGATTGAGAAAGGGGTTTCCCTGTCTCACACTTTTTCCTTCACACTTTGTACAGGCTTAGGACTGTCAGCATTTGACCGAAATTAGCAATTCATATTAATTAGCTGGCGTGTTTAAAAAAATGGGTGTATACAGTAAATCTATGTATATTTATGTATAATATATATATATATATATACACATTTTTTGTATTCACCATTTTTTTCTAAAATTGATAGTTTTCGAGAAAAATGCAAAAAACCATGAAATTCCATAAAATGTGGTTAAAATATACTCTCACCTAAAAGGACATCTAATTATAAAAAAATAAAGTCTTATAATGTTTTTTGGTGCGTAATTACGAAAATCATAGTAAAAATAGTCGAATAGTTCAGCTTCATAGTAAAAACCATAAAAAACACCATAAAAGTTTGATTTTTTGCATTTAACTCGTAAAAAACGCAAAAATTTCAAAAAATGTTATATACAAATATTGACTTTCTAGTTGGTACTAGAAGGTACTTAGAACCCAGAACCAATCCCCCTTACAACAAAAAAAAAATTTTGACAGGTGTCCCTTGAAGAGACCACTCAGAGGCGGGCGAAGCCCGCCGCACCTAGTTCCGCTTCACGTTTAGAGAGAAGTCCTCTTGCTTTTCTATGTAGAAAGGGAGTCAAATTGACTTTCTAGTCGGTACTAGAAGGTACTTAGAACCCAGAACCAATCCCCCTTACAACAAAAAAAAAATTTTGACAGGTGTCCCTTGAAGAGACCACTCAGAGGCGGGCGAAGCCCGCCGCACCTAGTTCCGCTTCACGTTTAGAGAGAAGTCCTCTTGCTTTTCTATGTAGAAAGGTAGAATGAACTCATTAGTCGATCACTCCTCCTTCTCGGCAGCCCCTCCTTCTACAGTCATGGCAAAAGAGTGGGAGAAGGGCTTGAGATTTGACCATTTTACGCAACTCGGAAAAATAAAAGAAGACCCTTTCCGCAATTCGGAAAATATTTGACCATTTTACGCAATTCGGCCCCAGCCGTTTCCTTTTGGTGTGCCGCATGGTGGGGATAAGCTGCTTTCCCTCACGGGACTAACTTGGACATCGCCCTTGAAGAAATAACGTGTATTATTACAAGGTATAATATATGTCTTAAATGTACATACATACTTACATAGGCTTGTATTTTATCGACATTACTATTATTAATATGATTGAATTCTTATCATTTTGATATTATCTGTTCTAGACATGGAAGGAAGGTATAAACCGCAAGAAAAGGCAAGACAAGATTTAGAAAACGAAGTGTTACAGGAAGAGATCCAATAAAACAATTTCCATTTTTATTGCTAAGAAAATTCTACAAAAAAATCCTCAATTATAAATAAAATATCGTTTTCCAATTTACATGATAGAAAATTTGGATGGGAATTATTTCATTTCTCTTCAAAGAAGCAAAACTACACAGTGCAACACGTAAAATGTGCACTAAGTTTTGACTTCAGTTTCTGAAAGTACTTACCGAAACTAGCAAAAACCCATTTGGGTTTTGCTGGATTAGCTCGGATTCGAATTTTATCGAGATATTAATATTTCGGATGAAAAATGATTTTTCCATAGAAAATGAAATTCTTCTAACGGCAATATCTCGTAAACCGATTGAAATTTTGTTTTGCACTCTTTAGCATAATTATAGGTATAGACTGGGAGAAAAAAAATGTAATGCAATTTGATTTAAAAAAACTGCATCTAATGCCTCAAAATCGCAAAAATGTCGGTAAATAATCATTTTTGCCAATGTTTCTTTACTATTTATCGCTTATAGTTCATAAATATTGAACAAATATAAGTTTTTATTGTGTGAATTGACAATAAATAAGAAAAATGATTAATCATAAATAATTAAAATATTGGAAATGTTGGAAAGCATGTTAGTTTTAAGTAATATTTATTATTAGTATTTGGAAACGTGTTAGAAAATTTTGTATTTGATTGATTTGGTACTTATTAGGTTTAGATTTGTCTTGAATTTTTTGTCATTTAGGTGGAATATTTTCAGTTAAATTAAGGATTTTGTAAAGGTATAACTTATCTGATTAGTTTTAATGTATATGTAAATTTAGCAAAATTCTGAAAATTTTCATTGGAGTCTTTAAGCCGCAATGCATGGTGCTAAGATACCGGGTATTTCGGCTTGTAAACACTGACGTTCACGTAATGCATAAATAAATTAATTTCTTCAACTTTGAATCTTTCTATATTTATATTCTTCCTAATAAATACCGTGACCAAAATGGAATAATATAGTAGTATCAAGAATTGTTACTTTATTGTTAAAATGGAAAATACTAAGTGCCCAAAAATAAATGAGTTTTGTTACGTTTGTGGTCATATAGTGCCTAAAAGTGAAGGAAAAGTGCGAAAAGATTTGATTACACAGGAATTTAAGTTTGCATATACGCATTATTTTGATGAAATTGATTCCAGTGCTGAAGATTTCACGCCAAATACAGTGTGCAGTGTTTGCTACAGTAATCTTTTGCATTGGTTACATCAACGCAGGGCAAAGTTAAAATATGCTAAGCCTGTAATCTGGGTCAAAGATCCAAATGGACATGATGAATCCAGGTGTTATGCGTGTATTAATTTTGTTCTTGGAAATAATAAAAAAAAGTTAAAGAACAAAATATATGTTGCTGCTTTTACTGCCTCACTTCCAGTGGCACTCTCTTCTGATGTGGAACCACCTAAGCCTCCGAATCTAGATACTTTGACTACATGGACAGCGACAAATAATTTTACCATTGCATCCGATGTCTACGATCCCGATTGGATTCCCGATGTAGAAGATGATCAATCAAAACCGCTAAAACAAAACGAAATGGATTATGTTGTGGCTAAGTTAGGATTACCGCAACGGAATTCAGAAATGTTGACCTCTTTTTTGAAACGTAGAAAACTAACACAACAAGATGTTAACGCTACGACATTTAGAAAACGTCAAGCTGAATTTCAAAAGTTCTTTACCGTTGACGATGAAAATACGTTCACTTACTGTAATAACATCAAAGGTTTAGTGAATAAATTAGGAATGGAATATATTGCTACTGACTTTCGATTATTTATTGACGGTTCAGTTTCAAGTCTGAAGGTTGTATTGTTGCACAAAACAAACGAAAAACCGTCCATTCCATTAGCATTGGGCACAAATATGAAAGAAACGTACGAAACTTTGAGAAATATATTACAAAAAATCAAATATGCTGAAAATAATTGGAAAATTTGTTGTGATTTAAAAGTGGTGAACATATTGCAAGGTGTTATTCCTAAGGGTGGTTTTCCAAAATACTTTTGCTTTCTCTGTAATTGGGATTCGCGAAACAAAGTTGATCAGTATCAATGTAAACATTGGGTAAAAAGAACTCCAGAGAACGAAAAACAATTAAAATTGGTAAATGAGCCTTTAATAAAGAATACTGACGATATTCTGCTGCCACCGCTCCATATAAAATTCGGAATCGCTAAGAAATTCATCGAAGTTGCGGTCAAACACAATGAAAAAGTCTTTGATTGTTTGAAAACCATTTTTCCAAAACTCAGCAATGACAAAATTAGAAACGGTAAGATTTTCACTTAAATATATATCATTTTTTATTCTCATTATTTTATTTTCATTACTCTATTTTTTCTCTAATGCTTTCTTTTACTTTCTACAGGTGTGTTCAATGGGCCGGATATCAGAAAATTAATGAAAAATGAAAGCTTTACAGAAGTGCTGCCAGACAATCAGCGGAGAGCCTGGGACGCGCTAAAAGCTGTAATCGAGAGTGTTTTAGGCAAAAATCTGGTACAGCGAGAAAAGGCACAAGAACTGGTAGAAACAATGCTCCATTGGTTTCATGAAATCAAGGCATATATGACATTAAAACTGCATTTTTTGCATCATCACCTTCATGAGTTTTTACAACAATTGCCCATCGAATCAGATGAACAAGGGGAGCGATTCCATCAGGTTACCATGCCTATGGAGAAAAGATATAAAGGAAAAAAGCTGGATGCATTGCTTGCAGAAGTGTGTTGGTGGAGTCACAAAGTATCCCAATATGAAGGAGAAGGCGTGGAAGACGCAGATGACACTAGATATGAAGGAAACACTGAAGAAGATATGCCTTTAAATGTTTTCTTTAGCTCAGATAGAGATGAAGATTCGGACCACGGATATGAGCCACCTATGAAGAAATCGAGACCATCAACTTCAGAGGCATCAGAAAACATCAGCTGGTAACATTTTTCAAATAGCACTTCTCTGAGTTAAAATGTCGAATTTTTAATGTAAAATAGATATTACAAATTAAGAAAAATATTAGTTTGAAGATATAATGATATAGACATTTCAGAAAAACTATATATGAATATTTATAGATAATTCTTTGACGAACTAAAATCTCCAATTTTTAATGTAAAATATTTTTATAATAGTAAAACCTTTTTACCTTAATACAAAATAAACTTTTTAACAGTAGATGTTTGTGGATTATTTGTAAGCTATTAGCCAAATTCGTAAAATATAGGTAAAAAAATGATCATTTACCGACATTTTTGTGATTTTGAGGCATTAGATGCAGTTTTTTTAAATCAAGTTGCATTACATTTTTTTTCTCCCAGTCTATACCTATAATTATGCTGAAGAGTGCAAAACAAAATTTCAATCGGTTTACGAGATATTGCCGTTAGAAGAATTTCATTTTCTTTGAAAAAATCATTTTTCATCCGAAATATTAATATCTCGATAAAATTCGAATCCGAGCTAATCCAGCAAAACCCAAATGGGTTTTTGCTAGTTTCGGTAAGTACTTTCAGAAACTGAAGTCAAAACTTAGTGCACATTCGATGACCTGAAAAATGTTGCACTGTGCTATTTAATTTTTTTTTACAAGGTAAAATAAATTTCAAAACATTATAAAAAGTATTCTAACAAATTGTAGTAGTTTTTCGTGTTGTGTTTATATTAATTTTTTTTGTTTATTTACAGATGGAAATGTAATATTAACCTGGTTCGATCTAAATGCCTCTTTAGGATTCCTTCAAATTTAGTTTTACATAATTGTTATTTGTGTTTCATTGGAAAGAAAATTTTACAAGCGAAGCAAAAGGAGAAAATGTGATTAGTAGGATAGGTAGTATTTGAGAGCGTGCTCTTAAAGACAATTGGCACGTTCGTCCTTGTAAATAATGCAAGTTAAGAAATTCATTCTTCTTGTACTTACTTTGATTATTCTTCTAATATAGTTTAAGGAGGTTATATACGATTTAAAATTAACGTTAGCAATTTAATGAAACTTGGTCCACTATTAGATAAAGGTTTGAAAATTATGTAGTTAAATTTTTGAGGTCTCTACGTTCTTGTGAAAAAAATTATAAGCGTTTTTGTTTTTTAACATTTAACATTGAGTCTTATGGGAATTAAGTACTTTTTAATACATATTTGTTAACCACAAAGTAATCAACATTAAGAAATTGATGGAACTTTTTTTTAAACAAAACAGATATATAATAATTAAATATCTGGTAAAAAGTGTCATTAGGTTCCTGTGAGAGTTGCAGCCTTGATCATGCACGTTATATGTTAATTTTACGCGCTATATTTTAATTTTATTATATATTTTTTAAAATTAAATTGAAATTAATTAAATTAAAGGCAACAATTCACTGCTTAAACTGCATGTAAACAATTCTGAACAATTCACAGCAACCATTTGCAACACGACTGATGAAATACGGTGTTACCAGGAGCAATTCAGTTCATAAAATAATGGTTTCTGTTTTGATTACTTCAGTCAAAGTAAAAATGTTAGTTCTTAAAAAATGAAATGTTCTTTCTTCTTAAAATGTTAGTTTATTAATATAATTATATTATACGATTAGTAAAAATTATTATTTTTTATTTATTTAAAAGGAAATATAAATATATATATATATATATATATATATATATATATATATATATATATATATATATATATATATATATATATATATATTTAAAGGTTAAAATTAATAAAATTAAATATAGTTAATTTATTATAAAATTTATTGTTTTAAATTAATATTAACTATTTTTGCTTTATTACTTTAGTATAATTATTTTTAATAATAATTGGGATTATTATTAATTAATAAGGAACATTAATTATTAAGAGGTTATTTTTAGTTTCTATAAGATCAAAACAATAATTTATAGTTAAATGTACATATTATTAATAATTAAAATTATGCATAAAAGAATGTTTCGTGATTTAAAAAAATTGTTCGTTATTAATACAGGTTTTTTACTGAATAATTAATTTTAAAAACCGGGAAAAAGTAGTTTCAAGGATGAAAAAGGTAGTAAGAAGTAGCTATTGAAAATTAAAATTAATGACAAAAAAAATTTAATTTGAGTCAATTCACAAAAATTACAAAAAATTGATTATATTTTTTTCCAAAATAACAAAAATTTATGTTTTGTTTAAATAATTCATTTCTTTAGAGGAATTTTAATATAAATTGATTGAATTCATGTAAAAATTTTATTACTTAATTAACTGAATATTTTTTTAGAAGAAATTTTTGTCAAATTTTCTTAAATAATTGAATTCTTTTAAAAAGTTTATCAAACACTGTAAAAATATTGAAAGTATTTGAATTTCAGCAAAGAATTTCATTATTTGTAAAAAAAATAGTTGAATTTTGAAAAATTTTCAAATAGTATGAAAGTAGTAAATAGTATCAGAAACTTGTGTCTCTAAAAATAATTTTATTAAAAATGTTCAGAATAATTGTCGTTTGAGTTATCATTAGGAGGTGACTATTGTGTCATGATAGGAAATGGATTAGTATATGGATAAGAAAAAGGGTAGGGAAATTGTAGAAATTGAGGTTTCATAGGTTGAGAGTAAGGATAAAGGTAAGGTTGACAATAAATTTCACAAGAATGTGAATAAAAATTTTCCGAACTACTATTTACATTTTCTTGGATTTTTCTAGAGTGGCTTTGTAATATTTTTGGTTCTATATATGAAGTGGTATCGCGTAAATATAATAATTTTATTGAATTTTGGAATTAATTTACGGTCATTAGGGTTGAAATTGTACTCAGAGTATAAGTAAATGAAAACTCATTTGTAAAAGTTTGAAACTATAATGATACTTGTATTATTTAATTATAATCTTTAGAAGGTACGAAGTAGAGAAATGTTTGTACTAGATCTAAAAAAAATTTTCTCTACTAAAATATTAGCAGTATTTAAAATTTCTAATATATTCTTAGCAGTTGGATGTTCAAAAGGTAAAATTCGTTTTTTGTCATCTTCAAAAAAAATTAATAAAGGTTTTCAATATTTTGTTTTGAAATTTCTGTCATTAGGAAGATCTGTTATGGGATGTAGTACAAAAGAAGGTTTTTTTTTAGTTTTCGTATTATGCTGTTAATTCTTTAAGGGTTAATTCGGGGTGTTTTGAAAAGGGATTTATTCTTTCGGAAAAGTTAAATTTGTAACAAATTCTAATTTTGGAAATGTATTAATATAGGTTTTATTTAAAAACATAAAAAGTTGTTACGATAAACTTGCAAGTACTTTCTATGATTCGGATATTAATGATTTAAATTTTTCCTTACGTTCGAGTTTTGAGGATTCGAACAGGGGGAAATTAGGTAACAATTCTCTTTGTATCTCTTCCTACTTGTGTTCAATAACTCTTTCTCAAAGTCTTTTACGTATCCTGATTTTTGTTGGGTCTAGATTAAATGATATTCGTAGTTGATGATATTCCCCTTTTAGTTTATGAATGGGTTTGAAATGGTTTATGATAAATGAAATAAAATTTTGAACAGGCACTCGAGATACTAATTTTCTAACAATTACACATATTTCAAATAGAATTTAGATATAGAAAATTCTCAAGAAATAAATTAAAAATGATTAGTCTTGTTAGAGAAGGAAGCCTGAAAGATATTTAATTGTGAATAATGTCAAAATTTGGCAAATATCCCACCGCTGCCACCAGAAAATTGCTAACTGTTACGTTTATATTAAAAATTAATAATAATATTACGTGGTTTGAGAACGAGCGATGTACTTTCGGAAGTCGCTAGCAATTTTCTCACAAGATGGTAAGCTCTATGAAAGCTGTTATGGCGTTATTCTCAATTTAAAAGGATAGAAGAAAATATAGATTTAAAATTATAGATTTATTTTATTATAAGAAAAAGCTCAATTATAAAGGTGGTTATACAATGATAATTCTTACCAAATACTTACAGTTGTATCGGTTTGAATTTACACAAATACTTACTACTACTTTCAAATATTTTATTTGAAAGGCACAAACTTTAAAATGAGTAAAAAACGGGATAAGAACGATCCGTAACAATCGAAAACCGTATTAAAACTAAAAGCTTTACATCAAGACCCTGAAGATTTTGATTGGCTCGACTCGTAAGAACTTCTGTTAAATACAGAATTCGACGGCACGAATAATTTAACAGACTATGTCTTTTGGTACGATTACAAAATGATTCAAAAAGGGCATCTGCCTGATGGGACAAAATCTTTGGTTACTTCTGTAAGAGAACGGAAGAAAATGACGATTCGGAAGAGGGCTTTCCGGCTTCTATGTAACAGTTCCCACTTACGGAAAAAGGGCGCAAAGTAATGAGTAGCCAATACAGATGTTTAGAAAAATGTATGTCGTCTTCCAGACCAATCTGGAGCCGAGCTATTTTAGTTAACCAATCAAATTTAACCGAACAGGCCTTAGGTTACTGAACTTTGGTTGAGTGAGGTTACTATGCGTTGGATATTCCTTTTTCGAGTCGTTCTTAGAAATACATATCCGAAGAATTATTGAAATGTTATATAAGTTGATTCTAATTATTAACAATTTATATGTTTACCTATATATAGTTATAACAATCAATTCATAAATTTGTATTATTATAATTTTGTTAAATATAACTTTTCTTTGTTTAAAAATCTATTTATAATAATAATGATGAAAATGGTAGTGAGATATGCCATAAAAACTGGCCATAAAAATGTCTTGTTGTTTAAATAATTAAGATTGGCTTTGTTCGATTTTGTTTAATATCTCTAATATTGGATTTAACTTAGTCGAAATAGAGAATAATATATATATATATATATATATATGAGGCATTCTTTGTCAGCGGGACCCACCTTCTCTCCAAAAATGGTTTGCGTTTGAATTACCAGCTATAAGCGTAAAAGTTAGATAGAAAGGAATACTTTTAAATGCCGAGTGGCAGTTTTTGACAATTCAAAATGGCGGATCCAATATGGCGGACATATATTTAAAAATGTAATGAATTCGCTTGAAACTTGTTACTCGGAGGTTTTCGGGGTCGCTAATTACGAATCTGAGGTTAGATTTCAAAAATTCAATATGGCGGATCCAATATGGCGGTCGTATTTTTAAAATTTACTTGAAATCGCTTGAAGCTTGTTACTCGGGGGTTTATGGGGTCACTGATTATGAATCTGCGATTAGATTTTCAAAATTCAAAATGGCGGATCCAATATGGCAGACATATTTTTGAAAATGTAATGGATTCGCTTAAAAATTATTACTTAAGGGGTTTTTGGGGTTGCCGATTACGAATCTGAAGTTAGATTTCCAAAATTCAATATGGCAGATCCAGTATGGCTGATAAATTTCCTAAATTTTAACGATTTGCATGAAAATTGTCACTCTGGGTTTTTTGGGTTGCTGATCACAAATGTGATTTCACAGAAAAAACTTGGATTCATATTTTAATATGTGCAAGTAATTAGTTTACTTTTTTGAAGAAAAATTTTTTGATAAGAAATTTTAGTTCCCTGGGAATATTCTCTTTTGGGATTGTTTGTTTGTCTCAAATATCTCAAAAAACCCAGAGTGACAATTTTCATGCAAATTAATCAAATTTAAGAAAATTTATCAGCCATACTGGATCTGCCATATTGAATTTTGGAAATCTAACTTCAGATTCGTAATCGGCAACCCCAAAAACCCCTTAAGTAATAATTTTTAAGCGAATCCATTACATTTTCAAAAATATGTCTGCCATATTGGATCCGCCATTTTGAATTTTGAAAATCTAATCGCAGATTCATAATCAGTGACCCCATAAACCCCCGAGTAACAAGCTTCAAGCGATTTCAAGTAAATTTTAAAAATACGACCGCCATATTGGATCCGCCATATTGAATTTTTGAAATCTAACCTCAGATTCGTAATTAGCGACCCCGAAAACCTCCGAGTAACAAGTTTCAAGCGAATTCATTACATTTTTAAATATATGTCCGCCATATTGGATCCGCCATTTTGAATTGTCAAAAACTGCCACTCGGCATTTAAAAGTATTCCTTTCTATCTAACTTTTACGCTTATAGCTGGTAATTCAAACGCAAACCATTTTTGGAGAGAAGGTGGGTCCCGCTGACAAAGAATGCCTCATATATATACCTATATATATTCCAGATGAGCAATACATTGGAGTCAACAGAAGTTAACGAGCATTCTTTCGCGTCTCTCTTATTCTCTACCGGTACGATGAGTTTCATATCATTTAGAGTGTCAATTTCTGATTATTTCTACTGTACGTTCTACTGAGTAATGCTTAACACTCCTGATGTCATCAAGTGCATGCTCATATATACAGTTTATGCATATACTTTTATGTATGCATAACAATTGAATAATAGGTATTAAATGTTTAAAAAGTTAATGCAAACGTAACACCAAAAAGGTACACCAGACGCGCTGAATTAAAGCACACGACTTGTCCAACTGTTTGGCGCATCTCCTGTGCTATTCTTTTTTCCGTATAGGTATGTCATTGGCAACGTATTACTGTTTTTACCTTAACGGTAACGCGAATAGGATCTCCAAAGTTCGAAAGGATCATCTTGCCCCAAGGGATCATCTCTTACACCTTTCCCCTACTTAAACAAACCGAGGGGGTAATTACTTGTTAAAAAGGTGTACACTCTAATACACCAAATTTTCCAACTATTACATGTATTATAAACTATTACATAACTAATACATGATATTACTTCTACACGGAAAAAAATATTGTGCTTAATTTACATGAAGCTTTGATGTACTTTTCGCTAGACACTATTTGATGTATAAATCGTTCGTGAATCAAGAGATTCTTTTATGAAAACATGTATTCATTACATGAATTTACATGAATCGTGGTATATGTTATAACCTTTTTCACATTAAAGTAAGTGATGCTCTAAACGCATGAATTTGTCTTTTAAAAGCACGTTTCACATGATGCAGTTTTCGAACGACATATGCTTATATGATATTAGCACACTGTTTTTCCGTGTATATTATGTGTTATTACACTGACGTAATAGTGATCTATTACACTCTATTACGTGACTATTACATGACTATTACGTGAGAAATGTACACTCCAATACACAAGTAAATACCCTCTCGAAACAAACCCATATTTTCTTGTGTCAAGTAATTTTGAGCACTGGACAAATCATTTTTTTATTTTTTTATATAACTATTTATTTCATCCAACACCCTTAGTCTTGAGTCAAGAAAATGGGAAGATTAATATAAGTTAATAATTGTTTCAACTCAAATTAAAAATTAACTTCTTGGTCGAATTCCACATTTTCTCGGATCAAGAATATATGTTCTTTTCCAAAATATACTATGTCAAGAAAATCGTTTTCTTGAATCTATACTATAATAGTCTTGGCCGTATTCACTCTTACGATTTGCTTTAACCAAGAAAAATATTCTTGGTTCAATACTTTTTTTTCTGTGTAATGAATTTTTAAACTACTTGTCTCAGCCACCCAAAGTGCTGACACTGCATATCTATAGTTTAAACTAAATTTTTATTTATTTATAACAAACAACAGTCGAAGAACACAACGTGAGCGAAGCGCGCAACAACACACGTAGCGCAAAGCGCGACGTCCGAAAAAATCGTCGGAGCGCGACGATCGATGTTCGCGAGCCCTGGGGCGCCCTGAAACTTGCGAGCGAAGCGTGCCCCCCTCGCGAAGCGCGGGCATATTTTTTTAATAATAGTACTCTTATAACTGAAAATTATACGATTTAAAACGGTTTAAGCACTAAACTGTCAAACATAACCTTATTTTTTTTGGTTATGAGTTAGGGTGGTCCAAAAATGCATAGGAAAAAAGTTAAATCGGAAATTTAATGCTCTCACCCCCTAGGATTGTTCTATATACAAAAAAAATACCCCTATTTTTTATAAAAAAATATTTAGAGGTCGCTGAAAGCGCTCGAAGTTTCCTATGCAAAATACATAGAAAAAAACGCTTTTTCGTAGAATTGGTGTAGAATCCTTGAAAATCAATAGTTTTCATTCAGCAAACTCTGTTTCTCTTTAGAAAACCTTAAAGAATAGTGCTAAATTGTTTATTTAATTAGTTTTTGATATTAACTATTTTTTATAGTGCCCCCAAAAAACCACATAAATTTAAAATTACATTCTTTTCCTTAAAAAATATTTTTTACTATATTTTTATCAAAGATTTTCCTAGATTTTAAATAAATAACACAAATATTTATTTTTAAACACTATTCCAAGTAATTGCTAATTTGTTTAAACAAATTATTATTGTTTATTAACAACTTTTTATCTAATTAAGCTAAAGAGTTGCGACTTTTTCTGAATTTTTTTAAATTATTTTTTATACAGTTTTAATAATAATTTTCATTAAAAATAAATATTACTATATGTGAATTTAAATCTTCCTCCCAATTGAGGCTGACTGCCTGCGCAGGCAGCTGTCGACAATAGCTGTGGCAGTAGGGTAGTTGAAATCCTGCGTAACTTCTGCTCCAATCTTACATTTATGCGTAAGCCGAGCTGCAAATCTTTTCTACTTAAAATATGATATTTTTATGACAAAGGAAACCAAATAAAACGTCTCCCAAAATGCACAACTCATCAGGGCGCTATCTAGGCAAACTTATTTTACAAAATTTAAGGGATCTTTCTATCCCGAGCTACAAATTGTTTCTTTTTAAAATATATTATTTTTGATGCCAAAAATTATTATAATATAATATATAATATAATAATATAATTATAATTATAATATTATTATTATTATTATTATTATATTATCAATTAAAACATTTTATGAAATCCACAACTCATCAGGGCGCAATCTAGGAAAATTTATTGTACAAAATTTAAGATAACTGTCTTTCTGGTTCTAGAAATTGTTTTCCTGAAAAATATGTACTTTTTTAATGACAAAAGAAATCAATTAAAACATTTCGTGAAATGCACAACTGATCAAGGCGCAATCTAGGCAACATTATTTTACCAAATTTAAGGTATTTTTCTTTTCCAAGCTACAAATTGTTTTTTTTAATATATAATTTTTGATGCCAAAAGAAATTAATTAAAACGTTTCCCGAAATACACAACTCATCAGGTCGCAATCTAGGCAATATTATTTTAACAAATTTAAGGTATATTTCTTTCCCCAGTTACGAATTGTTTCTTTTAAATATGTTATTTCTAATGACAAAATAGACCAAATAAAACTTCTCCTTTGTGTATATACATAACGTATTAGGGTGCCATCTAGGCAAAATTTTTTTTATTTATATCTTTTGATACAAAATAGGACCTTAACTAATGATAAATAGAAAATGAATTTTTTTCGAGAAGCGAATCTGTGTACAACATACCATTCGTCAAAAATTGAGCAAGTTACATTGTACGCAGTTTTGAAAAATGTAGTTTTAAGAAAATCGTATTTAAAATTTCAGGACGCATTTAATACATGATATATTTCAAATAGTGACTTAACCATTTTTTTTACTTTTTTTTACTTTCCCAGCACCATATAAAAATATTGCTTTATATTTTTAATTTATATTTTATATTATAATTTAACTGATTTGAACCCTTAAAAATTATCATAAAATATATAATACGTTTAAAATTTTAAATTATCATGTTAAAAGTAGTTTATTGGATTTTCAACGGCAAAATAGCATTTACATATCATTCTTGGATAGTTCATTATCATTTAATCGTATAAAAAAATTGGAATCTTAAAGGGTTATAACACTTTAAGATATCCTTTTCCCCGCCCTGGAGAATTTTTCAAATATATTTATGTTAAAAACGAAATGTAATTCAAAGCTCAAAAACGAAATTTAGAAGCGGAGGTTGAATCATAGGCTTTTGCTATATCTTTTTGTGCGGGTGATTTAACTGAAATTGATTTTACAAGTCGAGGAAAGGAATCCTTATTTTACAAAGTAAGCAACTTAAGTTTTTTTCAACTGCTTTTTTAAGAAAGACTATTGTTCTTAAATATGTTTCTTCATAATGTTTATGGGTCTGAATTATTCAAAATATCAATTCAAAATTTTTTATTTTTTTAAATTTTATTTTAGTTTTTACTAAAAAAGGAAAAGCTTATTATTTTCAGAATTTACAAAAATATCTTAAACATCTTCTTCAAAATTCAATTACTTTCAAAAGTTTTACTAAAATTCTTGTCAAAATTCGAATTATTTTCAAAAAATTTCCTCATTTCCACGATTTTCAATATCCCAATGGGAAATTTACAACTGGCGGAGTACTGCGCCAGCACTGTCAGTACTGGCAGCTACGCTGACAGACAGCACTGTCATAACGCTGGGATGATAACACTGTGTTACTCTGGCGAAGTACTGCCTGCCAGTGCTGCCAGACAGCGCTGGCGCAGCACTGGACCAGTGCTCGCTGAGAATATTGCCACAATAAATACCGTATTGTTATTAATTAGTGGTAAATTAATAATTAAAAATAATTTAATAACAAAATGGTAAATAATATTAATAAATAGTAATTATTCATAAAGTATTTCTCTTTAATTTTTAAAGAAATTGTAATTAAGATGGAGACTAACAATGGATATAGTAAATGAAGTAGAAAAAAATGGTTTATAACATTTAAAAATTAAATAATAGACAATTACAAGAAGTATGCATTAGATTTTCATATTTTAGTACCTAACGATTGGAATCTAGAAATATCGCAAACCTATGAAAATAAACAAAATTGCTCACTAGGGGAATCGAACCTACGACCTACCGATTTACAGACTAACGCTCTAACCACTATGCTAACGACACACGTCTACAGTAAAGTTTTAATATCTCAGTATCAATCAAACTTACAATTATTGAATCAAAGATGAGAAAAAAATAGGGATACGCTAGAAGTAATAAATTGAATTAAAATAAATTAAACTACATTTTAAATAATAGAATTAAATAACTTTACTCATTACATTTAACATTTTACAAGTGGTGATTTTTTAATAATTTTTTATTCATAGTAAGAAGTATAATAGAATTTTAATAACCAAATTATTGTTTAAATAATAATTTAATTGGTTTAAATAATTTATTATTTATTAAAATTAAACAATTATGTTAAATTATTATTAAATTTAATAAAAATAAAAAATGAATAACTGAAAAGTAAAATATTAGTTTTTTGCAATTAATTTATATTTATAAACATTCATAAACTTTATTTATAATTTTTTCAAGATTATGTCAAAAAAGCAATGTTGGCAACGAGCGCTGTGAACAATTTTTCTATACTCAGCCAGCACTTGCCGCCGCGGCTTGTCCAAGCTTTGGCGAGACAAATATTTTGTACTGCGCCAGCATTAATTGTCGAGGCTCGGCTAGACTACGGCCGAACAATCGTCTGAGTACTAAGCCAGTGGTAAACATTGGTACTACACTGGCATTTCCCATTGGGTATCTACTGTTGTAATAAAATTACCCAAAAAATTCCATTATTTAAAAACAATTATAATAAAAACTGTACGCAAGCATTTAATTATTTTCATAAATAGTAAAAAATGAGTTCAATAATCGTAGAAGATATTTTTACTATTAAAAATTCTCACATGGGTTCCTATAGAAAACTATATGTGGACGTCCGCATGAAAAGGGACCACTTTGTCAGTTCTAGATACGGAGATTATTGCAATTTACTAATTTTGAAAAAATGTATCGAATTTGTTTTTATCCTTTTTTCTTAATCTACAGAGTCTCGCACGTCGAATCATGCATTTTTCATTAATTTTTTGATACTTTAAGTATTTTATTTCGCTGTTACACAAAAAAATGAAAAGGGACTACTTTGTCGATCTGTTGCAAAAATTGTTTCTGTTTTAAAATGGAGGGGGCGGAAAGCTTCAAAACCTTTTAATTTTTCATTTTAAGAGTGTAATAAACTTAAAACAACTCTCATCTGAATATTCACAAAATTATTTACAATAAAGTCTCATAAAAAAATTTTCATTTCTACTTCCTCCTTTTGCTTCAAATAACTCAATAAAATAACATCCAACTATTAACTTTGTAAAAAATCAGGTTTATTAATTAAAAACGCAATTTTATAAAATGAACTAGTTTGTCGGATGTCCGTTATTTTTTCATTGTTTCAAAATGGGGGAGGAAGGAATTCGCAACCTATTAATTTTTTATCTTAAAGGTATACTAGACTTAAAACAATTCATATCTGGATAGAAGAAATAAATGATATTCTAGAAGAACCAAAGATATTCGCATTACAATATTTGATTTCGATTTTCTCGAAATGAGGTTTTTGATATTATAAACTTTGAAATTCTGTAACTTATCGAATTTTTCTCCAAAAAGGTTCTAAGACCACACAAAATTTTCCAAATTTGGCCAGGAATTTTCCCATAAAGATAAGTCCAATTCTGAATATTCCCAAAGTGATCCGTTTTCATGCGGACGTCTGTATGGAAAGGTTCCATTTTGACAGGTTTCTAGTTTCCAAAGTAATCGTATTTTCCTAAAAGTGACTCAAATTTTTGGTTTTCTTTTATTTATGAAAAAACTGCAGAGTGCAGAATAGACTCGAATATTAGATAAAGCTTTTATAAATTTTATACCCGGTCGATGTCCGATAAGATATAAAAGGGGCTTCAGAGCTAACAAAAATGAAAACTTAATGGGTTATGGGTATTGTCCATATGAATCACATGATCAAGTTTTTCGTTTAATCTTAACAGATTTTTGTAAGGAATCGACTAAAGTGTTTGTCTCGTATACCACTTTTAATGTTTCAAATCACACAGGACAACCGGTTTTTCAAACGCTTAGAGGCAAAGAGCGGATGAAAATTCAATTAATGCTGCAAAACAAATCGGCTAGACATCTACAACTAGATATTGCTCAAAAATAGATCCAGAGGTAGCTCATAGTGGTCATAATCAGCATCTAAGAAATATGACAGCCTATCACAAAGCTGAGTCGGTATACCCGTAAATGTTCAACTATATGCAGAAGAACAATTGCAAATTTTAACTGAAAGTGATGAAGTTCTAAATGATGATGCTGCTGGTGGGGTTGCTTTTAAGCCGAGAGATATACCAGCCTACAAAAGTTCATGGTACGCTTTTGTTCTCTCATAAGGCAGCATGTTTGTTCTAATTGCTGAATCAATTAGCCAAAAACACAATTCTCATACCCTTAGAAGTTTCATAGGGAATTTTCTATATTTCGCGAAAATTAATAAAATCGATTTGTCAAACATTAAAGCAATCGTCACGGATTGGAGTTGGACTTCAATTACAGCTTTGCTTAAGGAATGGAATCAAATGATCATATCTCAATATTTAGATTTGTCATATCAATGTTTAATGAATCTTGTGGTCTTACCTAAAAACATTAAACTGATTGCTGTACTCATAAGCTGAATCGTTTTAAGGAAACAATTAAAAAAAAATTTTTAACTTGTTTGCCTCATCTCGAATTGTTAATGGACTGTTTATCACGAATGATTATGTACGCAACAATGGAAGAGTTGGATATAGTTTTCAAAGCATTTGTATCTCTTTTACTAATAACAAGACTTGTAGAAGCTACTAACAACATTGCAATACTATCAGAATTGAAAAAAGATATATCTGTAGAAGAGATCCCAAATGATTTGGACAAAAGACAAGTATTGGACGAAGTAAATGAAAACCCGCACAAAGCAATTTATAAAAATTCAAAATATTTCAAACGCTACAAATAAATACTAAATAACGTTAAACAAAAAGTATTAAACCAATAACTAAGTAATGACAATCGTTATTTTTGCCCTTCATTAGCTAACTATATAACAAATGCATGCATGCCTTATGTATGCATGTTTACAGGAATCGTGCTAACAGTTAATCTTCCATCAAAGTCACGCTTAAGCAATGGAACGATAGAAGATTTCTTTGGATTTGTAAAAACAAATTTATTTAAAGAAACTTTGCCAATACCTTTCACACATTTTGTTTTGGAAATGAAATCATATGTGAATCGAGTCTGCAAAGTCTTTTCAGAAAATTTGAATTTAAAAGGCCGGGCACATGTAAAAAAACAAGAAGACCATAAAAACAGATGAAATGGAATGTGAAAACTCAAAGGTTCAAGAGAAGATTGAAGATAAAACTTCGAATACAAGGGTTTTAAATGAAATAGTTGAATCAAGTTCATTAATAAAGAGTAAGAAAGAAAGTAATGCAGAAAATGAAGAGTTATTGAAAAGCAATGGAATTAAGAAGATAGATAGATAGAATAGATAGAATAGATAGATAGTTGGAGACGTTATTAACTGCTTTGCTGCTGCAAATTTCACACTTTGGAAAAACGTCAAGTATATTCCAACTTCCATGTCATGCTTAATATAGTAGGCAATCTTTCCAACCAAGTCATGCATGAAGATAGTCAAATATACGAAATTGAATTTCAAAGCAGTGGAATAATATTGATACCCTATTTATATAAAAATCATTGCCGGCTTGTGGATATTGATGCTGACAAAAGAACATTTGTAGTGATAGATTCGAAAAAGAAGTCAACTTGTTCTGACGAAAAAAGATGCTTTAAAACATTTAAAACTTACCTTGCATGTGAAAAACATAAGGCTAAAACTGAAGTGTGCAGCAAAGAATGTACAATTGGAACTCAACTACGAAATCGACCTTTACAAATTAATGGTTACAATTGCGGTATGTATGTCAAATACTACATCGATTGTATAGGTAAAAATGGAGCATTTGATTGCAACTTTGTTCCACAAAATTATCGAATTGATGTAGCCGACACATTATTACAAAAATCAGAGAATCTCAAAGATATATGTCAATACTGTATCAATACATAATCCAGTTTAACAATGGTGTTATGTAATTTATGCCGACGTTGAGCACATATTTAATGTTTAAAAAATTACTGATATTTTATACATTAAAAATGTCTTAAACAAAATTTAAATGTACATTAAAATAAAGTTAATAATCTGACGTTTAATTTGCCTATATTTTATCTATAAAAAGGAGAAAAATTATTGCTGGTATAAATAATCGAAATTTACATTTTTATCCGAGTAAAAATTCATTTCATCTCCGAAGCCTTGCTTTTTAATAAATAACTGAATGTAGATGTAAATTTAACAGAATATTTCGATTGTAATATAAAAGAGGGTGTGAGATTTGTATATTTCACTAAAAAGCATATTTTAATTGCGCCCTAATGTATATGGGCATTTCATGTCAAGTGATCAAGGGGTCTTTTGGTGTAATGTTTATTTCAATAATTTTTTACTCTTAAACAATTAAACATACAAATTTGACAAAGTACATTTTGGAAAGGTTTTTTCATGCTCTTTCAATTGGAAATAAGCATTTTGAAAAAAAATGTTGACCCAAAAAAATCAAAATTAAAAATAAATTTCAATTTTTGGGGGAGAGAGGCCCGATTTTTTTTTTAAACGAAAGCTGAGGTTTTTTCCTAAAAGGACATATAAATGGTAAAGTGGGACTAGAATGTTTAAACATTGAAAAATAGAATTTTCTACTCGCCGGAGCGCTCAAAACCTGGTTTTTAGCTCCGTTTAGGAGAAAATTCTTTTTTCTAGGTAAAAAAATATTTTCACGAAAAATTACTATTTATTAGTACTACAAAAGCCCTAAGTTTTGCTACGATTGGAGAAAAATTTTCTCCACCTTGATCACTTGACATGAAATGCCCCATATAAATGTGAAAGAAAATTTATTTTTCATCTCCGAAGCCTTTTCCTTGAAATATGCTAGTTTTTCTTTTATTTTTAGTATTTACCTGCATTGCTTTGAAAAAATTAACCCAAATTACCATTAAATAAAATACTTTAAATAAATTAATATTTTAATCGAATTGAATATATTGGGTATTAAAATATGCAAATTATTAATTTTTAAGCAGTATAATTTTATTTTCCATTTCGTGAACGACATTAGTGTGGATTTTTAATAGAAAAGCTCGCCAATTAAATAAAATTAATTTAATGGAGCAACAATAATATTTTTCAAAGGAGAAAAACTTTAATATTTTTAAGAATTAATTTTGCGCAACCTAAAAATCTTACTCTTGAGTATGAAATTAAGTAGTTTTAATAGAAAAAACCATATAATTGAAGAAAAAAATAAATTGAAAAACTGAAATATAAAAGTGTCACTTTCAGAAGAATCACCCATGTACAAATTCTTCAAGCAAATATCCTCGAGATTAGATGCTAAAGTCTTAGATAAAGATAAGCGACATTTTCCTAAGTAGCACATAACATTACTGGAATGTTGCAGCAATGTTACACGTAATGTTAGTAACATTGCAGTAATATTAAAATGTCCGCCCCAAAGCAGTGTAACAGGTAACGTTACAGTAACATTACATGGTGATTTACAGAAAGTGAATTTATCATTCGGTTTACAAATATTAAATAAGAAAGAAGCTATCAATTTTTCCGAATCAATTTACAAATAATTAAATATCTTAAATAAATCTCTATAAGCTTATGGGTTTCATATGTATCGACAGCACAGCTGCCCTAAATACAGAAACCTGCTTAATCTGAAAAATATTTTTGAAATTAATTAATAATTTCAAAATTATCAAAGAACTCAGAAAAAAGCGGTAGCATGATGGGATACGAGCCCACGACCTTTCTATTGCCGGTAGACTGGTCTGATCACTGATCTACATACACCCCGAGATTCTCCAAGTTCATTGATATATACTATCACTTCCTACATTATTTTGATGATAACGTAGGAAGTTTCGAAAATATTTTTCTGATTAAGCAGGTTTCTATATTAGGGCAGCTATGCTGTCGATACATATGAAGCCCATGAGCTTATATTACACTTAAGTCTTATTTAAGACTTAATTATTTGTTACATTTGATTCGGAAAAATTGATAGCTTCTTTCTTATTTAATGTTACATGGTAATGTTACTTCAATGTTACAGTAATATTGCTTCAATGTCTCTGCAATGTTACAGTAATGGTACAAAGTAAGATCGCAAAATTCCTTATTACAATAATTTTATAAACTTTCTTTGCAACATTACTGTGACATTACAGGGACATTGCAGTAATGTTACGTGCTGCTTAGATTGTAAAATATTTGAAAATGGTTTATTATTATTTAAACATAAAATCAAACATACAAATACAAATATTAGTTTAAAAAAAGTAGGTGAAAAGATATTGTAAATAAAATACCATAATATATTAAAGCATTTTGAAATAAATGAAATAACTAATTAATAATATTAATTTTGTCAAAAATTCGTAAATAACATTTATATATTCATTAAAAAAATAAGTATACATATAAGTGTAAATATTAAAATAAAAAAATTGATTTATGTTGACATCAAAAATAATATATTTTTAGGAGAAACAATTCTAGATCGGGAAAGATAGTTATCTTAAATTTTAGTAAATTAAGTTTGCTTACATAGCGCGCTGATGAGTTTTGTATTTTACTAAAAGTTTAAGTTAATTTTTTTTGACATAAAAAAAATATATTTTTTAAGAAGAAACAATTTGTAGCTCGCGATAGAAATTTATGTTAAATTTTGTAAATAAAGTTTGCCTAGATTGCGCCCTGACGACTTGTGCATTTCGGCAACCATTTAAATTGATTTCTTTAGTCATTAAAAAGTACATATTTTTCGCGAAAGCAATTTCTAGATCGGGAAAGAAAGTTAACTTAAATTTTGTAAATTAAGTTTACCTAGATTGCGCCCTGATAAGTTGTGAATTTCAGGAAACATTTAAATTGATTTCTTTTGTCATTTAAAAGTACATATATTTTGGGAAAGCAATTTTTATATCGGGAAAAAAAGTTATCTTAAATTTCGTAAACTAAGTTTGCCTACATAGCGCCCTGATGAGTTGTGCATTTTGGAAGACTTTTTATTTAGCTTTTGTCATCATTCAACTACCCGTGGCAGTAACTTTACTTTTAACAGGCAGATGGCACTGCTGGAACCATAACCTCAATTTTAAACAAAATTTCAGTTTCTGTTCAAGTCCACGTTTGTGTCATTTTTCCGTGTGGTGTTAATTCCATAACTTGGATTTTCGTACATTTCCTGAAAATGAAAAAGATTTATGTAATAGATTTTATTTAATTAATCACTGAGACAGGCAAATTATTACAAACAAATTGCCAACCGTTTTACAAGCATTTCGGGTTTTCTTTTACAACCAGTATGTTGTAAAACTAACGATTCATGAAAGTGCTTTACTGACTGTGCAAGAAGTCAAATTATTTTGGGTAAAAGCACGCTTACCGACAAGAGATGATCAGCATTGTACAAAAAAATTGAAGAATTGTATAACAAAAAATAATAAGCGGACAACAGCACAACGGAATAAATAAACTGAGTTCAACAAATGTTGTGTCAATTTATTTGATATTGCACATGCAGATGTTTTATCTTGTGATGATGTTTTGGAATCAGACAAACAATTTTTACTTCTTCAGAGAGAGGGACTAAAGGCTTATATAGTTGGAGAGAAGCCACAAACATCAGCGACTTATAAAGAGATTAAAGATTGTAAGTATAATTATAACCTTCTAAAAAAATTCTTTAATTTAACAAATATATCATCTGATTCACTTAGTAGTTAGTCGTTTCCTACACGGGAAAATGTAAGGTGCACATGCTATACCTTTCAAAAAATGTATCCAACAATTAACGTCACTTCATTTAAAAACAATAGAAAATAATAAGTGTGAAGTGAATTGAATAGTAAAATTTTTAGACAAGGACAACAAATGCACCGAAAGGTGATTTCCGTGTGCGAATCAGTAATAAGGCGGTATTATGACAGTAAGATTTCAATACTGACCTAATACTGACTGCCAGTATAAAATTAGTACTGGACAGCGTTACCAGCCAGGGTTTTCCCAGCACTGGGTCAGTACTGGAGTCAGTACTGCTATACTGGCAGTCAGTACTATGCCAGTATTAGATTTCTACATAGTTTCTATTTCTTAATCTTAATTTGTTATCAATTTTCAAGCTTATATAAAAATTATGGAGTTTTAAAAATGTTAGTAAAATAAGTATGAGAAATTAAAACTTGTTAATAATATTTTTTAGAAAACAAATTTTATTAGAAACAGCTTTTTTTAGACAAAAAGGAATAAAAAATATTTTTTAGAAAAACTAACTAACTAAAGTTTCAATGTTGAACACCGTGAACTAAAACAGGTATGCAAAATTCTCAGAGAATTAATAAAATCTGCATTAAAGATGAAGATGAATGAAACATAACTGTTGAAATTAGAGATGCATTCAAGCGAGATCAAGCGAGAAAACGTCAAGCACAAGAATTTATTTTTACATTTAATTCAAATCTTGATCTTGTATTGTTTTTTAACAAAATTCTTGATAATATTTGATAAAATTGTTTTTGAGTAAAATTTTTTAAAAAGGTTAATTTGACAACTGTGAAGATGAATAAAAAAGCATGGAAAGAATTTATTAGATAATAATATTAATATTTTGATTTTTATTTGTTAAAAGTTTAGGTATATGTGTCCTGACGCGGTGAAAGGGGCCTTACGCCCCAAAAAATTAATTTTAAGTTATTAATGCCATTACATCGATTGAAAACATCTGGATAGAATGGTATCAATAACTCAAAATTAATTTTTTAGAACGTAAGGTCCCTTTCACCGCGTCAGGGTACATATAGATTATTATGTGAATATACCCAAAATACTGGATAATCATTGACTTTAATACTTACCTATGGAGTGTCAAAGTCCATCACATTTTAATTATTTTTTTAAAAGTTTGTCAATATTTAAAAATTTATTACTACTTAATATTGACTACTTTCAATGCACTTTAATTTTGTGCGCAGACTTTTTAATTTTTTAATGTAGAAATATGTGGAAAGTTTTTCCTCTAATTTTTAATAGAAAGTGAATTTATCATTCGGTAGTCAAATATTAAATGAGAAAGAAGCTATCAATTTTCCGAATCAATTTACAAATAATTAAACATCCTAAATAAGTCTCTATATGCTCATGGGTTTCCTATGTATCCACAGCACATCCGCCCTAAATACAGAAACCTGCTTAATCTGAACATTATTTTCGAAATTAATTAATGATTTTTTCAAAATTATCAAAGAACTCAGAAAAAATAAGCTTATAGACATTTATTTAAGATATTTAATTATTTGTAAATTTATTAGGAAAATTGATCGCTTCTTTCTCATTTAATATTTTTCCTTTAATATTGAGTCTTTTTTAATTTTCGGTCATTTTAATTACTTTTTTAATCTTTTTTCTATCCAATCAAAATTTTGGCTGTGAGGAATGAGCTGTTTTTTAGTTTTATTCTGGTTTAAAAAATATAAAACTAAAAACCAGCTCGTTCTCCATAGCAAAAATTTGATGGGATTTTAAAGAATATGTCAAACTTAAATATTAAGACTAAAATTAGATTATTTCGTTTTGCATCTGATAACATATAAGTTATTCAAAGCATGGAAAATTCTGAAAGACTGAATATTAAAGGTAGAATTTTTCACACCTATATTATAAAATAAAAGTCAGCATATTATACAAAACTATATTTAATGCACTTAATATTAAGTATTCATAAATGTTTTAATATTTACAAATTTTATATAAAAATATAAATTAATTGTGGTGACTCTTATCCTTTCTTAGATAAGTTTTAAAATCAATTTTTAACTCTTCTTCTGGTAGTTTACATATTAATCTATTTAAACAAGTAAATTAGCCCACTTTGAACAAACATAAAAAAAAATTTATATACAATCTCCTATCTCCTATTATATTAATATGAACTTTCATCATTCTTCGTTTTCGTCGTATCTTAGCTATATATATAAATATCTATCCCTATTAATATAAAATCATTTCGCTGCTGCCACTGCCGCTGATTCAGTCATTTCCCTTTCCTGCTACCCTCAAAATTTAGGTCAATTTTGAGGGCAGTTTTGACCAAAATGTCAAAATTTGACAAACAATTCCCGCTACCCTTAAAGTTTAGGTCAATTTTAGGGCAGTTTTGACTTAAATGTCAAAGAATTTCTGCTACCCTCAAAATTTAGGTCAATTTCAGGGCAGTTTTGACCTACGGGTAAAAAGAGGCCCACAAGCGTCTCTTACATTACGTCGAAATCTACATGTAATTTTAAATTCTTCTTTTACCTACATGTCATAAATGACCAAATAATGGCCATTAATTTATGTCAAAATTTATGTCAGATTTGATTTATTGTTAAAGCTGCAAGTAAAAAGGCCATAAATAATGCCTTTGATGATACTGCAAAATGTATGCCAAATTTAACCATTTTTGTTTACCTTTAGGTATAAAGAAGTATCTATAAGGGCACTATGAGATCATAATCATGTCCGTAAAGTAAAATTCTTTTTAAGTGCTTTCTTTTAGTATCGCCTGATATAATTTACTCTAACTTATTACCATGCATTCATATTAAGAGAACATGATTTGAAATTGAAAATTAAAATTAAAATTAATATAAGAATTAGACTCAAAATGCATAATCTACCTTTCTCTACTAATATTAAGGGATAAAAACTTTTTGGTAAAACAGAAAACTTGATAAAAAATAGCGCTATTCTATACATATTTGTCACCTATTTCAGAAAAAAATCACCTATATTTACCTATTTTGAACAAAAATGGTACTGTGATGCCTGCAATTCGGCATTTAGTTTTAAATAAAAAAAATTACACGCAGTGCAATATTTTCGTACAGTTTTTTCTTCCTTTTGAACTGCAGTCAATGCCATATGATAATAAAATTTGTAAAATTGACATATTTTCCATTTTCTATTAATATATAATATATTATATTACATATTAATTATTATTTTCTATTCTATATTACACTGGTTTACAGTAAAATTGTCAATCGAACATAACATTTTTTTCTCTAATTAAATTAAATTACCTTTTGATCCATGGGTCACAGAATAAAATTCAACAAAAATTGAGAGAGTTACAGTCGATTAAAGATGAAATTTCAAGACAATTTTGATGATTTTTAGACATTTGAGTAACTTCTACTATTTTTTTTCTACATCAAACAGGAAAGAATGTTTAGGTTTTAATTTTTTTATTGATAGACTATATGATTACATAAATTTTGAGCCCTTGTGGACCTCGATTGGATTAAAAATGACAATTCTACACTAAATTTAATGAACGAAACTACATTCTTCATTTTTGGTATCTCTTAAACATTTGCTTCAAAAATTGAAGTAATAGAATTTAGTTAAGCTCTGAAGTTACTAAAATCACTAATCAAGGATTTCGGAAATCGTAGATTTCGCAGCGAGTTCCCATTGCAAACTCGCAAACAGGAGGACATTTGGTTTTCGCCTAAAGTTCGCATGGAGTTTGCAATGCGAAATCCCGAATTTGGCTTTGCAAACTCCCTTTGATCTTTCTACAATGTGTTATGTGGGTAGAAGGATCTTCAGAAATGAAATGTACTGCATTTGATAATGTAGCTGTCAAGTTTTTTTTATGTAATAGAGGTAATTTTGTTTTATATAATATTTAATTTTTTGATATAATATTTAATTTAATTCTTTTTATATAATATATAATGTTTTATTTTTAAATAACAAATTTTTCTGTATATTTTTTTACTTATTATTTTTTGTCCGTTATTTTTAATTTCACAAAGCTGCCTTGAAAATCGTAATCAGCGACCCTGAAGACCCTCGAGTAAGTATTTTCAAGAGTGTAAATTAAATTTTTTTAATTTTGGTACGCCATATTAGATTTACCATTTTGAATGGTAATTTGGTTTTATGATTGGAATTTGGTTTTATTTTTTGGAAATTATCTATCTCAGAGATATCAATCTGTTAAAATTAAATATGATTATTCTCATGTATTCTTATCTACTTCTGGTGTTCCCCAAGGATCGAACTTAGGACCGCTTTTGTTTGTTATCTATATGAATGATATTAAACAAGTATTTAAAAATTCGTTTTTTCTATTATATTCTGATGATCTTAAAAAATACAAATTGATTACTCCAACTAATTCTGATTCTGATTCTTTAGATTTGCAATCAGATATAGATCGGTTGTAGGATTGGTGTAACAAAAATCATATGTGACGCTCCACGAAAGAAGGGACCTATCCCCGAAAGAACATTAGGCTCAATTTTCCGTACACAATGCATGAAAACTGAGCCTAATGTTATTTCGGGGATAGGTCCCTTCTTTCGTGGAGCGTCACATATGTATATAAATATGAATAAGAGTTCTGTAATATCTTTTTCTAAGCGGGGTACATTCATATGAGCCGCCGGAAAGTAAAACCACAAATACAATTTCCAGATGCGTTTTAGTTGGCCCCTGATGGTTGAAAAATCGATGGTCATAAACAATTATTTAAAAGTCCTTTTTTTATTGGAAATTGAATTTTGCTTTTTTTCTTCTATAAAAAAATTGATAACTCTTACCATTTTTGAGAAAAATTCCAAAAACTGAATATTTCGAAAACTCATTTTTAATTGAATTTTTTTACTTTAACTCGTTCTAAAACGTAAAGTTATTAATATTTTTTAATAATATTTACAGGGAATATAGTTTAAAGTATCCTCAAGAAAACAAACTTTGTCAGAAAGTAAAATATTTTATGTAAAAAAAGTTATTAATTTTTTTCATACATAGTATCAAAATAATTATTTTCAATGTTCGAGGGCTTCGTTTATCTGAAAAATGTTTAGTGATCAAAAACTTCCAGTGAAGAAAATGTTCATTAAGGTATAATAAATATTTTTGCCAAATAGTTTTACTCTTGGATTAACAGTTTAGCACATGCAAAAAATGATTCGGTACAATTAAAAAAGTTCGGTTAGTTGAAACCAAGGACAGGTTGTCCAAACCGAACTAGTTGGGTTGCGAAAATCAAACTATTTCTGTTAAGGTAACCAAACTCATTTATTTGTTACTTTAAAAACAGTACTTCATGTATGTTCTTAAACTATATTCTGTCAGTGTAGTCAGCAGTACATTAATATAACCGGGCAATATAAACAACTGCTTATTAAATGGAATTTGGAGAAGTATATTGAGAAGTTCGAAGGTAAAATATAATTAAATTTATTTTTCTATATTAAATATCTTTTTATAGACTTAACTTGCATTCGATTTTTTTTAAATAGAGGAAGAGATTAATGATGAAAGTTTTCTTTTCTGCCCAATGAAAAAATTAATTATCTTTTCCCTAAAATTGGTCCATATTCAAAATTTATAAAAGAATATGACCGGTGGAAAGAAAGTAAACAAGGAGTTATTGAAAATGTATTTAAATAAGATGATTTTTAATATTTTTTTATAAAAATAATATTTATTGGTTATAATTTATCGACTTGTGTAACCATTTAAAAATCTTTTTAGGATTCATCTGAATTTTCTAGGGAAATATATGAATTCGATAGTATTACTGGCGAGTTGCACAAAATTGATAAATTAAATACTCCTTCTCAAGAAATACCATCAACATCTAGTTCACTTAAAAGAAATGGAAGTGAATTAAAATTGCTTGAAAAACGCCAAAAAGTCCAGAATCCTCTACCAAATTGTCAAATTTCACAAGATTCTACACCCTCTCAAAAATCGTTTCCTAAAGTGACTAAAGTAAATTTATTTATCTTCTTTCATGATGATTTCGTTTTATTTTGTTTTTAATTTATAAATAACATTAAAATTAATTATTACAAATTAATACTATTTATTTTGCTTCCTCATAAAGGAAGCCTTATAGTGATGTCGATTTCCGAATTTTTTAAAATCAATTATTTTTTCAAATTTTCAAGTGTAGTATATATAATTCGTCGAGAGAAACAAATGTCCGGATGTATGTGTGTGTGTATGTATGTGTGTGTGTGTGTATGTCACCGATTCTTGTGGACAAATTTTCTCTTACACATCTTGATGGATTTTGATAAGATTTTGTAGATGTATTACGGTCATGAATACCGAGAATCAGACAGAAAGATTTTCAAAAATATATTTTAAAAAAAATTTTTTCAACATTTTTTTAATTTTTGCAAAAATTAGTTTTTTGGTTTTTTGAAATAACTTTTTTCTATATTAAAATTTTTAATAATTCTTGTCAAAATTGCATTCCTGACATAAAAACGAATCGATTCATGTATATAAAGTATATATTTTATCAAAATTTATAGAATTAATAAATATTTTAATTTTTCACAAAAAATTAAAATTTTGTATTTTTTGACATTTTATCATAACTTTTAAAAATAATTATTCTATAATAAAAAATTGAATAATTAATATTTATTCAGGGTACTTTACCCGGTTTATTAATTATATTTAATAAACTATTATAATTATTTAACTTTTAAAATTATATATAATAATATATATTGAGGAAGCTAAATGGTCATGAAATGAACAACTTGTTTATATTATTATATATATTATTTTTACGCGTGATAAAATATATAAGTAAATACTAATAATGTGAGTCATTATTTAAAGAAATGAAATATTAATTATAAAAAAGAAAATGTATTCTTCAGAGTAATAATTATAATTTAATAAAATATTCAAAAATAAATTTGATAAATTTACCTTCAAGAAAAATTAATTTAAAAATACAAAATTTATTAAAAAATTTAAAGGGATCTATTTATGATGCTTTGATCTTTAATCACCATGGAAAATGGTCTATAGAATAATTTAAAATTAAAAGAAAATTATCTGCAAATAGTCGACAAGTAGTTGCTAAATGCGTTCTTGCTAACGAGATAAAGGGTGATATTGAGAAAAAGTGGGTTTTTTTATAATAAGAGTAACATTATTGACAATGGAGTTGAAAAGTTGTAAAAACTAAAAAGCAATTTTTATATAGGATAACACGAGAAAGATTTATACAATTGGCCAATGAAATAGTGGAATTCTTTCCTGGCGAAACTAAGGAAACGTATTACAGCCTTTACTTTAAGGATGAACTTGGAGGAAAGCACAGTACGTCAGGAAAATTAGTCGATTTGCTGTATAATATACGAAAAAGAGCAACTTAAAGTGGACTTAGAGTTCTAAAAACAGACAAAAATTCAATTGAGAGCGAAGCTAGCGACAATTCTAGTAAAATTTAACAATTAACCTTCATTGAAAAAATTAAACATTACGACTAATAAAATTTAAAAATTACAGCAGTTTCTTTTGATCAAGATGTATGTTCTCCTTGACTTACCTGTACACCCTGGCAGGATTGTGTTAATAAGTTGGAAAAGACGCATGACTATCGAATGGCAGAAATTCGCTCAACATCTATTCAAATAGGAAAACTAAATAAAAAAAATCAACAACAAATCTGTCAGACATCTCGTCCTATCTAAAGAAATATATAGGATTTAAAGAACGACAATATATACTCAATTTTACACAGCTGGAATTGAACTAAAAACTTCTCTATCCAGGAACTGAAAACAGTTTGCTCTTCCATTGGCCAATTTTTAAACCGAAACTTATTGTTGCGCTTTCTAACATACAGAAAAAATCATCGGTCCAAATCACAGAAGGTTAACAACTTTAATAAAAAATATAACCAAATTAAATGCCACGTAATATATCAAACGGGAATAGATATTAGGAAATTTACGCTTTATTTTCATATAATTTTGATAAAATGCAATAACGCGTAGAAGTTTAGAAAATTGACATTCTGCACTTACCTTAACTCGTCGTTACGGGACACAGAAAGATGCAATTAGAATTAAGAATTGGAAAATAAGCCGCCTCAAATGTCAACTTTTTATGTGTATTTTAGGTTTGAAAGAAACAAAAAAATTTTACAATTGAGGAGACATGTTTTTAACTTTCACTCAATTCAAAAGGCATTTTTTTATATTAACTATGAGAATGATCTAGAAGATGTGCATGCGAGCAACATGTTTAAAAGCCTTAATATCTAAAAACATGCGAAACAGCTGTAGTGATGTTAAAGGAAAGTTAGCCCGCGAACTGAACTGATACATTTTAACGGGGATAAAAGTATAAGAACTAAGAGAAGGGAGTTGTCCATCTAGTAAGGAATAACACACCACACCCAGTGCAACGTTGTCTAAAAGATGACCATTCGTCTCACAATTATCGTAAGTAAAAGGAATTTTTTAAATTGGCTCTTTCCTTAACAGACCATCCATTTAAATATATCGCGCCATCTTTTAACCTCAAGGTCAATCTCACAGCTTTGTCAAATTTTTCCAATCATTTAAAAATCGTTAAAAACTTAATTATTTTAGTTGAAATAAAAAATTCGTCTAAACTTTATTTCTTTTTAATTTTATGCCCAATTTATATTTATTGTCATTATTTTTATTTATTATTGTTATTGATAAAATAATTTTTAAATATAATTTTGTAAATTCGCAGGTAAAAGAGAAAATTCTTTTACATGTTTCGTAAAAGATTGCTAAGTTATTATAATAGTGTATTTTTTCATTTAAGTAAAATGAACTACTGAACAACTAGTTCAGTAGGATACTTTAAACTTATTTATCTACGAAAAAATCATAAATCTTTTTCAGTATACTCTTTTACTAAAAATACGCATAAAATGTGAAAGTACGGATTATTATTGTAAAACTAATTTGTTGATTACAACTATCAAAAAAAGGATTTTTGTAAATGTGGAATGTGATATGTAAGTGACATTAAATATTCCATTAAGAAACAAGGAAGGACACAAGTGGTCTAAGCAAGGACGTAAGAAATCTTGTCCGGGTGTACGCCTTTACTTCAGTGATACGGAAACGAAATTCTTTCAATATATCGAGCACTTTCACCTTGTGTTCTAAGCATGATGTAGAGAGTAAGCGAAATCACGTTATAAAGTAAAGAGTTATGTGCGTGAGCCACGGACTGCCTTATCACTAGCTTAACTTCTAACTGGTTTCATTACATGTTTCATAAATGAATTTCCATTTTGTTGAACTTAAAATTGCTGAAGCTATAGACATAGAAAAATAGACTGCCTAAAAGGGTTGTTGTTCAGCTTGTCATATAGAAAGAAACAGTGAATACATATGACCGAATAAAACAGACCAGTTGAGTCTCTTGTCATACTTTTTCTAACGGGATAATCATAATTTTAACCAATTTCCAAAAAATTTAAATAAGATTTATGGTGCCCAGAATATATATTCAGATAAATTCCAATTAAATTTACCCCCAAAACAATTAAAATCATCCTTGTTATTTTTTTGTGTTTAGGGTGCTTTTAAAGTACACTCAAGGATTTTGCAAAATTTTAATTATTTTGCAAGATATTGTTAACTAAACTTTTTGGTCACTTTTTTCCAATAATTTTTATCTTGTAAACTATTGGTTCTAGAAAACAATGTTTTAGACAAAAATTGAAGAGAATGTATTGAATTTTAATAATATTTTATTAAAAAATAATTTTTTTAATTTTTCGACTAGTTTGTTTAAATAATTATTTTTTAAAATTGTTCTTTTTCCACGAAGGGAATAACCAATTTTTAAAAAAAATATTTTTATTAAACCTTGGAATGTCCTTAACCACTTCACTGGCAGGGCGTTCCAAATGGCGTTCCACGCGCCGAGGCCCAGACTGGCAAAAACACCGAAATGGCGTTCCTAAAAAAACTCTTTTTTTAAAGAGTGTACACCACATTTAACTATTGTAAAGCAATATTTCTATAATTTAGACATTAGGGAACAAGATTATCACAACAAAAATTTTAGTGTTTGTGATTTTCAACGTTTTTCCGAACGTTCAAATCGGCTATTTTTAATAATTTTCAACAAATGGCGTTCCACTTTTTTTCAATTTTTACACTATAAAACTTGTATTTTTATTAAAAAAAGATATTTATATTACAATATTATAATATAATAATATAATTATTAATAATATATATAAATATAACATATATAAATAACTATTATTTATTATTATGAATGGTAATATTATACGTATATGTTTTTGCCAGTCTGGGCCTCGGCGCGTGGAACGCCATTTGGAACGCCCTGCCAGTGAAGTGGTTAAAAAGTACCCCAATTTGTAAAGATGTGTTTTTTTGATATTTTCAAGAAATAAATTTTTGAATTTTTGATTGCTCGGTTCAGGTCTTACGGCTTGCCCAACAGCGGTCCCAAACAGTAATCATACGGCAAGCCGTATGGCCCGAACCGAGCAATCAAAAATTCAAAAATTGATTTCTTGAAAATATCAAAAAACACATCTTCACAAATTGGGGTACTTTTTAAGGACATTCCAAGGTTTAATAAAAATATTTTTTTTATAAAAATTGGTTATTTCCTTCATGAAAAAAAACAACATTAAAAAATAATTGTTTAAAAAAATTTGTCGAAAAGTTTAAAAAATTATTTTTTAATAAAATATTATTAAAATTCAATACATTCTCTTCAATTTTTGTCTAAAACATTGTTTTCTAGGACCAATAGTTTACAAGATAAAAATTATTGGAAAAAAGTGACCAAAAAGTTTAGTTAACAATATCTTGCAAAATAATTAAAATTTTGCAAAATCCTTGAGTGTACTTTAAAAGCACCCTAAACACAACAAATTAACCAAGTATAAACAAAATCTGAGATTCAAAAGTTCTTCCAGCTATGGAACGTCCCATTTACTACTAGCTGTCGGACCCGTCTTCGACGGGTTCTAGTTTCTGGTGATATATTTGATAAGGTGTCTACCCACCGAGAATAAAATTTTACTGGTAAAAACTAATAATTAGTTACCATTAACTATTTCGTTAGGAAAATATTACAATATGAATCGGTGACAGATTTTTTTCTATCAAATTTGTTATTCATGAACAGTATTTGTCAAATCTTAGTACTTTATGTGTTTGTAGAACTACAATTAATGTATTAAAATTTAATCCTAAATTAACACCAGCATTTGGAGACAAAGTAGAGTCTAATTATAAATAATTGTGTCGCAATTAGACCCTACGTTACGATTGGTAAAAAGTAAATAAAATCTATATGTTTAAGCTAAAAGTAGGGCTTAAATTTTGACTCGGGTCTGTTGTCATAAATATTACATCAATAAAAATTAAAGTATAAAGCAGTTTTTAAAAACAAATTAATATAATAAAACTTTTTTAATTTGGTAAGAAAATTACCGATTTTTCCTGGTCAAATTAAGTTTCCGCGGCTATTTATCGGTTTCCCCGCGCAATTGGTAGACACTTTGTTAAATGTATTATAGTAGAAATTAAAACCCGCCAAAGACTGGTACTGGTATATAACATATTTTCTTAAAAATGAGTATTTTCATAAAATAAATCAATTTTTGGAGCCATCTGCAGATTTATTTATGGCTAAAACTAAAAATCAAGTATATATTCATGCTTAAGATTTGTCTTTACATTGCCCAAAACATCTTTAGAATTTTAATCAAAAAGTAAAATAACGTAACTTTTTACCATGTAAGCTTTACCCAGTAGCATAATGATAGTATCGTATCACAGGTGACTTACAATTCTAGACATCCTGCAATATCATTTTTTTTATAAAATATTTATCATCATCAAATCAATTTATGAATTTAAGGCGAATTTAAGAAGGCATATTTTTGACGTTAGTAATGATGAAAAAAACAATGAAAATTTAAATATTTAAAGTCTAACGCCCTTAATTTGTTTTCTATTGTTGATTTAGTTTTAATTAGTATTATGTTTTTTGTTAAGTACAAAATTGTACAAAAGGATCTGGACCCCGTTTATGATGAAAATAAAATAAAATCATAAAACATCTCCATTTTTAAAGTTTCTGAAGTTCTTTTAATTAAAGAATATTGAATGAATTGGATAAGTAATTATAAATTGCATTATTTTGACGCCCAAACTTAATCAATGACCCCAAAAATACTACTGAATTAAGCTTGATAGTAATTAATAACAACTATAATTTTTTCGATTTTTTGATATTGAAAATATTTTTATACTTACATCTTAGTCATACTATTTTTTGTGTAAAATAATGCTAAAATGTGAGTAAATAACATGTATTATTCAACTATACAGAGTTTAAAAGCAATTCATTAAAAAATGTAAACTTTGAAAATCTGCAATTTTTAAAATTTTTTGAATACATTTTTATACTTAAATCTTAGTTATAGGACACTATTTTTTGCAAAATTGTGCTACAATGTAACTAAATAACATGTAATACTAAATTATAGATAGGTTAAAAGCAGTTCATTAAAAAACATACAATTTGGATATTTGCGAGTTTTTGAATTTTTTAAAAATCATGTTTATACTTACATCTTAGTTATAGGGCATTTTTATGCAAATCTATTCTAGAATGGGACTAAATAACATGTTATATTCAATTGTACAAAGTTTGAAAGCATTTAAAAAAAAAAAATTTGAAAATTTTTGATTTTTTTGAAAAAATTGAATTTCTTCTGTTCTAATTAATATTTTTCAAATCTGTAAATTTATAAACCTTCCTTGACCCAGGATCAAACATTTTGCCAAATTTGGTTTTAAACGGTTCAGCCGTTTTTAAGTGATTCGCGAACAAAGATTCTGTGACATTTTTCTGTGGCATTTTTGGAATCCTGGATGCTCAAAAGGAATAATTATATAGGAAATTTAGATTTTTGAGCAATGTACAGACAAAAGTCTCATCTTATATATATATATATATATAGATTTTGGTAATTGTTTAAACAAATATTTGTTTAAAATTACTAACTCTTGACATAAACTATCTAGAAACTTAGAGTTTTTTTTAATTTTGCAATCAGCAAATTATACAAACAGTATGAAATAGAGTTAATTTATTAATTTATCAATTCAATAATGGTGTAAACAAATAATTGCTATTTACTAACATTTCAAACAAACCATCTAGAAAATTGCAGTTTCTTTCCAATTTTGCAATAAACTAAAACAAACAGTATGAAATTCATTTATTATCTTTAAAAAGTATAAATTGAAGATAATTAAGGCCAGGATCAGGCTCCGGATCTTAAAAGGACACACCTCTGGAAATAAAATCCCATGTAAATTTGTATAGGATTCTTTATGGATTCCTATACGATTCCTACATAGATTCCTTTAGGAAACTTTGTTTGTTTCTATAGGATTTCTATAGGATTTCTATAGGTTTCTATATAAGATCATATGTAGTTTTCAATAAGGAAACCTATAAGAATTTATATAGTTACCTATACAGAAACCAATAGAAATCCTATAGGAGTTCTATGTAGGAATCGTATAGGAATCCATAAAGAATCCTATAAAAAGTTTCCTACATGAGCGATTCCACGTTAAGTGATCAAGGGGTCCTTTGGTGTAATGTTTATTTTAATAAGTTTTTACTTTTGAACAATTAAATATAAAAATGTGACAAAGTACAATTTGGAAAGGTTTTTTCATGCTCTTTCGTTTGGAAATACGCATTATGAAAAAAAATTTTTTTGACAAAAACAAATCAAAATTAAAAATAAATTTCAATTTTTGGGGGAGAGAGGTACGATTTTTTTAACGTAAGCTGAGGTTTCTTACTAAAAGGACATATAAATGAAAAAGTGTGACTAGAATGTTTAAACATTGAAACAAAATGTTCTCCTATACAGAGTTAAAAACCGGGTTTAGAGGGCTCCGGCGAGTAGAAAACTCTTTTTTTTAATGTTTAAACATTCTAGTCCCACTTTTTCATTTATATGTCCTTTTAGTAAAAAACCTCAGCTTTCGTTTAAAAAAAAAATCGTACCTCTCTCCCCTAAAAATTGAAATTTATATTTAATTTTGATTTGTTTTGATCAAAAAATTTTTTTTTCAAAATGCGTATTTCCAATCGAAAGAGCATGCAAAAACCTTTCTAAATTGTACTTTGTCAAATTTTTATGTTTAATTGTTCAAGAGTAAAACATTATTGAAATAAGCATTGTACTGAAAAACACAAAAATTTAACCCCCTCCCCCTCGGAAAATATTGGACTAGGTAAAAAAATATTTTCACGAAAAATTACTATCATGTAATTACTACCACAAAAGCCCCAAGTTTTGCTACGATTGGAGAAAAATTTTTCTCCACCTTGATCACTTGACATGGAATCGCTCACATAGGAACTTACAAAGGTTCCTATAAAGAATCCTATAAAAAATTTACATGGGATCCTTATAGGAATCCTTGTAAGTACCTATATAGAATTTTCCAGTAGGGAATTTACTTAAAAAAGAAATGTTATATACAAAAATTTTATTAGAAGAAAAGTTTCGTCTTGAAATTTTGTTCAAGAAACAATTAAAAATTAATTTCGAACAACTTAAAAATTGTATTTCCAGAGGTGTTTAAAGAATATTGCATGGAGAAAAATGAAAATTCAGATTTCGGACTAAATATAAAACAATTTAAATGATTTATATTATCGTAGGAAGAAATATTAAATTTTAGTTCTCTATCCTGAAGTATAAATTTATAAATAAATGTTTATAAATCTATTTGTAACATTAATTTAATAATACTAAACATTTAGTAATGTGTTAAAAAAGTATTAATATTGATAAATGTATAAAAATACTTTTTGAACCATTAAAAAAATCCATAATTCTTTAATTAAATATTTACAAAAATGATCCACATTTATTTCATTTCGAATTTGTTAAAATATGAGACGCAACTACATATTATAACCTATACACAGTCCTCAATATACAAGTGACAAGTTAACCATTTTTCTCATTAAAATTAATGATAAAACCAAAAAGAGACGAAATAATTTACTCTTGTTATTTCGTCCGTTTTCCCCCACTTATTAATTTTTCAAAACGGGTGTTACATCCTGCACGGAAAAATGTTTGGGACAGTATCTATGTATCTTTCGGTGCATTGGTTATCCCTGTCTAAAAATTTTACTATTCAATTCACTTCACACATATTATTTCCTATTGTTTTTATATGGTGTGAAGTTAATTGTTGGATACATTTTTTGAAAGGTATAGCATGTGCACCTTACATTTTTCCGTGTGTATATTTTTTCGACTTTTTTTATCTCTAATATTTTTATATTACAAATAACTTAAACTGGACCCATAAGAGTTACATTAAACAGATTGTACCGTGGGAAATAAAGTTCGAATTTCATCTTTAGCAGTTAAATTTTGTATATTCAGAAAAAATGCTTTTTGGGAAAATTGTAAAGGAAACCATAAATTGAAATATAACCTTTGGGACAGATGTCGTAAGAACGACCTTTTTAAGGGTACGGTTGAGATTATATATATATATATATATATATATATATATGAGGAGTTTCATATGAGATTGAGGGGTTAACTCTCAGATTTTTTTCAAATTTCATTTTTCAATAGAGTTTGTTTGCCTATGTAATTATCCCAAATATTAATTAAAAATATTTAATATTTTGTTAGATATTTGCATTAACAAATTAATGCAATATTTTTTTTAAACTTGAATAACTTTTTTATTTTTGCTTATAGAAAAAAGTTGTCTGAATGTTTTTTGTTTAGAATGAATCAAATTTTTTGAAAAAAATTAATTACATAAAAATTAACTTTTTTAATAAATTTATTTAAAATAAATTTATAAAACAAATTTATTTTGTAGTATAGTAAGCAATTTGTATCTTTTTTCAGCTTGATTGAAGGCCGATAACAGGTTTAAATATCAAAAAACAAATTTATTTTTTAAATAAATTTATTAAAAAAGTTAATTTTTATTTAATTAATTTTTTTCAAAAAATTTGATTCATTCTAAACAAAAAACATTCAGACAACTTTTTTCTATAAGCAAAAATAAAAAAGTTATTCAAGTTTAAAAAAATATTGCATTAATTTGTTAATGCAAATATCTAACAAAATATTAAATATTTTTAATTAATATTTGGGATAATTACATAGGCAAACAAACTCTATTGAAAAATGAAATTTGAAAAAAATCTGAGAGTTAACCCCTCAATCTCATATGAAACTCCTCATATATATATATATATATATATATATATATATATATAATCTCAACCGTACCCTTAAAAAGGTCGTTCTTACGACATCTGTCCCAAAGGTTATATTTCAATTTATGGTTTCCTTTACAATTTTCCCAAAAAGCATTTTTTCTGAATATACAAAATTTAACTGCTAAAGATGAAATTCGAACTTCATTTCCCACGGTACAATCTGTTTAATGTAACTCTTATGGGTCCAGTTTAAGTTATTTGTAATATAAAAATATTAGAGATAAAAAAAGTCGAAAAAATATACACACGGAAAAATGTAAGGTGCACATGCTATACCTTTCAAAAAATGTATCCAACAATTAACTTCACACCATATAAAAACAATAGGAAATAATATGTGTGAAGTGAATTGAATAGTAAAATTTTTAGACAGGGATAACCAATGCACCGAAAGATACATAGATACTGTCCCAAACATTTTTCCGTGCAGGATGTAACACCCGTTTTGAAAAATTAATAAGTGGGGGAAAACGGACGAAATAACAAGAGTAAATTATTTCGTCTCTTTTTGGTTTTATCATTAATTTTAATGAGAAAAATGGTTAACTTGTCACTTGTATATTGAGGACTGTGTATAGGTTATAATATGTAGTTGCGTCTCATATTTTAAAAAATTCGAAATGAAATAAATGTGGATCATTTTTGTAAATATTTAATTAAATATTTTATACAATTAAAATATTAAATATTTAATACAGGTTTAAATATCAAAAAACAAATTTATTTTTTAAATAAATTTATTAAAAAAGTTAATTTTTATTTAATTAATTTTTTTTTTTTAAATTTGATTCATTCTAAACAAAAAACATTCAGACAACTTTTTTCTATAAGCAAAAATAAAAAAGTTATTCAAGTTTAAAAAAAATATTGCATTAATTTGTTAATGCAAATATCTAACAAAATATTAAATATTTTTAATTAATATTTGTGATAATTACATAGGCAAACAAACTCTATTGAAAATGATACGTCTCTTTAAGACACAACCTACAATAGGGGGATGGGTCTCGAAGGCTCAATCCTGAAATGACAGACCCAAATTTTCCTTACTTTTCTCCAAATTTTAAATTATTCCACGTTTCATCGACTGAATATTATAAAATTAGAAGTGAGTAAAAATAAATTATCAATTTCTTTTATTAAATTCATCTTTCTCTTCTCAACTTTTCTCAAATCTTCTTAAATTTTCCAAATCCATGAGTTCTATTACTGAGAAAGTCCTTTGTCAATACCTTTTTTTAAAACCTTTGTGAATCCTAAATTTGTAACGTATGTTATCGAAAGCTGTTATTTTACTTTATTGTGTTCGATGATTTGCTTTTATTCCTTCTAAATTAAATCTCCAAAAAATCCAAAAATTATTTTAAAACAAAGTAAAACTCGAAGTGTCCCGAACTATTAGGCGAGAGTCTAGGTTCAAATCACAATAATTATTTATTTAATAAAACAATTTCGCACTATTGCAAATATAATTTTAAATGTTTGAAATTTTATAAACAGTTAAATATATAATTTTAAAAAGTTACATGAAAACTGCACTGAATTCATTCACAAATGTTCAGAATGCGGTAAACAAGTTGTTAATTCCATTAACATTTAGCTTCCTCAATATAATGTATAATTATATACATCTTTTTTCAATTTTACACACTAACATACACATCTTTATTTTTTTTCATTTTTTCCAACGACAAACACACATACATACACATTCAAACACACTTTATATTTTTTTGAGTCTGAAAAATACGCTGTTCCCAATCGGTCACCCATCCATGTAGTAACCGCGACCAAAGCTGCTTAACTTTCGTGATAGACGAGAACTGCCGCGCTGCAATGTAATACATTCGCTTCTTACATTGAGCAGTTACTTTGTAGTTAAATACCGTGCGCGAGATTTTTCTCGTAAATAAGGGAATTTATATTTAACTAGTCCTTAATTCTTTAAAACAATTTAAATAATAGTTTTTTATATAAGAATTTCAAAAACGACATATAAATATGTGTGGATAAGTATTTCAATAAATTTAGCACTTGTCAATGTCTCAAACACATAGTGTCCTTATTTTTATAGCATATGCTATAGGCAGTCCGCTATAGCACCACTCATTGAAACGAAAGCATATGCTTTCATTTTCAAAAGCGCGATTCTTTGCAGCAAACAACTTTTCATTTGATTCAAATTTACACGCATTTTCTTCAAATTTATCTATTAGATGCTTCAAATGAATAATGTCAAAGAAGCAATAAATTATTCTGTTGCTATATATAGATGAACTAGAGAAACAATTTGTAGAATATCATTAATTTAACAGTACCGTACTTTTAATTTAAACAGTTTCATTTTTTCGTTTTAAGCAATCCCGGGTAGCAAATGAAGTCTGTATCAGGTCTGGAACTGATCTGGTTAGATCTGGGCCAAATCTGGTAACCAAGTCTGTGCCAAAGCAGGTTTGGAACGCGGAACATGCCTGGAACGTGTATATAACCAGATTTGAGTTCTCTGTTGCTCGAATGGTAACAAGGCGTTCGACAGTACCTAGCGTGGCTTCTTGCTTTTTTCGTTTCATTACTTTGCTGCTTATTATAATAGCTTTGCTATTTATAAAATTTTTATTTTTAGTTGAAAATATATTTAATTCAAATACAAGAACAATGTTTTTATCTTTGAAATTAATAAAATAGACATTTTTCAAATGAATAAGATTGTTTTAAAATAATTTACAAAAAATAAAATTTAAATTAAATCTAAATGTTTTAAATTGTTTATTTTCATTTTTATTAATTTTTGTTGTTGTTAAGCTTCATTATCTATTTAAATACATTCTCCTAAACACAGTTTTAAATTTTTTTTATTAAAGTCGTAACGCTTATAATTATATTAAGAAAATTCCTAAACGCAGGGAATCGAGCACCCGATCATTTATCGCAACGCAGGTTTTAATGACGTGGGGGACGCAAGGTTAAACGCCTTAACCACTGGACCATCTCGGAGGTCTGAGAATCTGAGTTTAGAGAAAAATTGCATTCAAAAAGCAGAGCAAATAGACTCTCTCTTTCTCTCTCTCACTTACTGAAACCCAAAAGAAAAGATAGTTAGAACCCCTGCGGTTCAGGGTTGCTTTACACGCTCATGCTACGTTTGGGAAATTCCCAAAAGTTGTTTTTATAGTATATTTTCAGATTTCTCGGTTTTCAATTTGTAATCACAATTACTGAAGTAGAATAATAATTATAAAATTTAGAAAAAATACAGATATTTGTTTCCAAGGAAACATTTTCTATTTTTAGGTTAATCAATTATAAATCTGAATTCAGTCATTGTCAATGACGTTATATTATTATAATATTAATAATATTTATAATTTATTATTAAATTTGAAATTATTATTATTAAAAAATATTCAGCATATTATGAACAACTCACTAATTAATCTTATTCAGCTTAATTAATAATTCTTATTTGATTATAATTTAATTACTTAAATAAGTGTACTGAAATATCAATTATTTTTAACTTACAATCAGATATGGTTTTCTGAAAATTAGTTATTTCTGATTCAAATATAGAGAGTGATTACTAAAATAGTAAAGAGAAATGCATATCAACACAAAGTTAAATTTTCAGTTTTCTCTTAATATACTTCTGTATGTCGCTATCCTGGTTTTTCTACCTGTTCAAGGTCTCAATCGGTTACACTATACCGACTTTTCACATTATTTGTGCAATTGGTATAGTACTTTTGGTACCTGCATATAGATAGAGCTGTTAAATTGGTTACCAAGTCTGGTTTTGCTTTGGACCATCTAAAATTCCAGATCCATTCCAGATCTGGAATAACAGGCCTGCATCAGATCTTAACTCTGGTAGTGACTTGGGTTTTGCTACCCGGGATATGCTGTTCGATTAATAAATGTGTTATTGAATCAATAACGGGAAATTCAATAGCATGGAGTTATTTGATTCAACAGCACTTTTTTTTCAGTGTAGCATCCAGACTAGTGATGGGATATCGATATGAAATATCGGACCATATCGATATATACGTCACGATAATCGATATTTTAACATTGATATTAACGTTTCGATATATTGTCACCAATATCGATAAAAATTTTAATATAGATATTTATTGCGCAATGCCAATACGATGTTTCACACGTTTTGAGTTTTCAAAATTATTGAAGAAATTGTAACTATTTGTAGTACTAAATACAAGTAAGAGTTAAATTTATATATATAAAATATATTACATACAAGCCATAATTAAAATGCGAGTATTTAAAAGCCAGTTAAAATATTTATATTTTTTATTTTGTTTGTTTAAAGAATATGTATATACACCCTGCGATGCTTTATATAATATATTTATAATTTTCCAATTATATTCCACGTACCAAAAAGTGTCTACTCAAGAGACGAAAAAATAAATCTATAAGTACAAAAGATAAAAGAGGTTCAATTAAAAAAAGTTTTCACTTGAATTAAAGTTTTTGTAACGTTTTATTGTATATTGTCTATACTAATACAGTATACATTAATATAAAAATCCTATTCTCCTATTTAAATAATTTTAATAATATTTAATTAGTCATTATTAATAATAATAAACACTTTTGCAGGCAGGCAGGGCTGTCTGCAGGTTGTTATTGTAACAAAAAGGAGTAAGAGAGTCAGTGAATTCAAATTTGACGCACCTTTTCTCTCACTCTTGTTTTGCGCATGCGCGATATCGTTTTTACGATATATCGGTATTTGTTTTCGATAACGATATATTTTTAAATATCGAAAATCAATGTAATTGACTTAAAAATAAGTTAGAGCTAATAGCCAAAGAGAATTACCTATTGGCCATCTCATACGCATACATGTAGCCATCTCTCCCGAATATTCAGGGAGAGATGACCAAATGCATTTTTTTAAAAACTTAAATTTTAAGATTGTTATTATAAAAATATTTTATTTTAACTTTCATTACTTCAAAGTAAAGTGTTTAATGTTTAATTACCAATAAAAGTTTTTAAAACTTCTTTCATTCTTTAGTTTATACAATCCTTTAAAAAAACTATGGCCATCTCCCCCGGACTTATCCTACACAATATGGAAAAAATATTTAATTTTTATAAAATAAAACACTATGACAACATCAAAAAAATGGCTGCTCTGGACCTATAAAAAAAGTAAACAAACTTCTACTTTTTAAAGCAATTTTTTTTCTTTAATGGTGTAAATCCTCCTATTTTTTAAAGTAATTTTTTTAATTGATGGTTAAAATCAACAGAATGGAGAAAATATTTAATTTTTAGAAAAAAAAATATTAAACAAAATATAAACAAATATAACAACCCCTAAAATATAAAAATAGGTGCTTTAGATCAATTAAAATAAAAAACAAACTCCTCTTAATTTTTAAAGCAATTTTTTTATTTGATGATTAACTTCAACAGAATGGAAAAAATATTTAATGTTTAGAAAATAAAACATTGTCCCAACCCTAATAGAAAAAATGTCTACTTTAGACCAATTGCAATAAAAAACAAACTTCTTCTATTTTTTTATTAGATGCCTAACTGAAACAGAATGGATAAATATTTATAATTTTATAAAATAAAACATATCCCACCCTCGTAAAAATGAAAGCTTTAAACAAATAAAAACATATTAAAACCCCTGCAGTTTAAATCTTACCTTAATGGGATTACAGCACCCATTTTTTCTATGGGGGTTGAAACAATGTTTTATTTGATGTTACCCATCAAATAAAAAAATTGCTTTAAAAAGAAGGAGGAGTTTGTTTATTATTTTTATTGGTCCACAGCAGCTATCTTTTTTTGGGGTTGGGACAATCCCTGCTGGAAGTAAAGTTATAGAAATCCTATTTCTTTGAATATTTTTTTATCTCTGAGATATAAAGAGATAAAATTTCTCTATCTTAGTATATCCCTACTTTATCACTTCAATCACTTCTTATCTTTCCTTCTGTATAAATCTTTCTGAAAAACCTTTATTTCATATCTTTTAATACTTTCAATATCCACACCTATGTCTTTCTATCTCTAATTTCATCTAAGAATATACTTATCTCTTTTAATAATCTTGTTTCTATCCCAGGTTATCCCTTTTATTTATTATTCCCGTCAATCTCTTTATATCTTCCCTTTTTATTCAATCTCTTATAATAACCCTTACTTTATCGCCTTTTATGCTCTTACTATTCACTTTTTCCCTTTCTAACCCTGTTTAATTCTATCCCCATTTTTATTATAACTATCGCTTTTTATCTTCTCTTCTTCTCAATCTTTTTAAATAACATTTTTCTTATTATCTTCTTCAATAGTTTTTCTATCTACTTTATTCTCTTTCTGTCGCTGTTTTAATCTATTTAATCTTTAAACTTTAATCCAAGAACACACTGATCCCTACTTATGACCTTCCTTTATACCGGGCTTTTCCTATTTTAATCCTTTCAATCTCTTTTTATCTCATATTTTTTCTCAATCTCTTCTAATAATATAACCTTTATTTCATCCTTCTACTATTTACTTCATTCTCTTTCTTTTCTCATTTGAATCTTAGTATTTACTTTTTTCCTTATCTTTATAAATAACATTTGTTTTATACCGTTACATCCTTTATCTTTGTACTTCTCTCTTTTTATCCACATTTTGATCTTAGTACACACACATCACAATGTACACCTTGGGTTTAATCTTAGTCTATCACCTCTCGATTCTATTCAATCTCTTTCCATCACCTACTTTTGCTCAATCTCTTTTAACCCTCCGTCACACACCTTGGAAAAAATTACGACTTTACACACATTTAGAGGAAATCCCTCACCACATTGTAAAATAAGCGACATTACAACATAAACAAAGGAATCAAAAAAATTTTATTTTAACACAAACTTTCAAATATGTAGTAAATTATTCTAAATTATAAAATTAATAAAATTAATTTTCGGTCTCAAAAATAAAAATTAATTACACGAATGCACATCTTCGAAGGAATTACACTTTACATGTAAAAATAATATATCATTAACAAATAAGCAAAAAATCATAAAATAATTTATTTAATTATATATTTATTATATAATTTTGCCATTAACCAACAGTGGAACAAAAAATGTTTTGAAAACTTGATTTTTTTATTCAACATAACCTCATTTTTTCGAGTTTTTTCTAGCTTTGAAGCTTTATAATTAAATATTAATTATTATGTTTAAACTAAATGTTTTTTTAGAAATGTGTTGAGGAGTAAATTGTCAAAAGGTATAGAAACTGATTTTATTTTGCAATGAGGAAATCAAAAGTTATTTAAAAATCACTAAAACTGTAGAGGGAATCCCTCTCTAGGTGAGTGACGGAGGGTTAATAACTTTTACTTTATCTCTAGATTAATTAATTAATCAATTCAGTCCCAAAAGTAAAAAGGTAGTTCACGAAAAATATCTTCCAAGCTAGCGTGGCTGAGTGACATGTGTATTCAACTTGCGTCCCTAAAGCTGCGGTTACACCTCTGCAGGCAGCCTGCCTGTCTGCAGGTTGTCATGGTAATATACAAGAGTAAGAGAGTCAGTAAATTGAAAATTCTCTCTTACTTCTGTTGCTCCTGCCTGCGCAGGCAGGCAGCCTGCAGAGGTGTAACCGCAGCCTAATGTTCAGGGTTCGAGCCCTCCTGCGTGCGAGATTTATCAAATTTGGTTTTAAGTGCACGGAAAAAATTTATTCAGGAAACATTCCTGAATTAGTTCAAGAACGGTGGATATGAGAAAAAGTCGACAATAATACTTTAACTTTAAGTGAAATAGTTGAAAACATTCTACAATTATTCCTGACCTTAAAAGAAAAGATTTAAATTAGATACAGTCTAATAGAAATATAGGATATACTAATGGTAAGTTCAAGACAGAGTTTCAAAAAATTAATAACTGTTCTAGATTTTTCGAGAAAATCACATTATTTTAAACAAGATTTCTAGTATTACCAAACAGTAACAATCACTGCTTGTTGTGCCTGAAAAATTCCCGAACTCTAAAAGAAAATTGGAGTGCGCAACGGTTACTTTGCGCAGAACGGCAGAATGTATTCAACAAGTTTAACTTATAGTGATGGCTATAGCTACATTTCAAAAGTGTGGATGTAAAATGTAAATTTATGCCAATACAATTTGTACTCAAGATGTATACAATAAAACCATTTTATTTTAAAAAAGATGTCTATTTCAAATGCAAGTGTCAATCAACTTCATAAGTGATTAGTTTTGTAATCTCATCCTAAAATTGTTTTAAAAATCATCAGTTTTAATATTTAATTATATTTGAAATTTAATTTTTTATACTTACATTTTATAAATATTAGATTTAAAAAAATTTGTGAAAATTAATCTTTAAATTATAGGTTTAAAATGTTTCTAAAACTTTTGATTTTAGAAAAGTTTTCAGAAAAATTAATTATTAATATTTATATTTCAACTAAAATAATTATACTAATTATTATTGTTTTTATTATTTTCTTTTTGTAATTTAATTATTTATGTTTTATTTAATTATTGTAATTTATCTTTCTTTTAATAAATTAATTTAAAATGAATTATACTATTATTTATTATTTTATTAATCAATAATTTTTATGTATATTATTTTAATTATAATAAAATGTAAATTAATTAAAAACCTTTGAAATTTTCAAATTTATTTCAAAAATAAAAATTTCCTATTTTACTTTTTTTAAAATTTCTCTAAAATATATTTACAACAATGTATATTTATAGATTTAACTGATGTACAACTTGTAATTATAATTGATATCGATTATCTATATTTTTAGTACCTATAATTTTCAATTCTAAATATTTCGTGATAAAACCTTCTTTAAAAACTGACCTTGGTATTTTAAAATTTTTCCATCTTTTTAGAAACAAATTATTTTTACAATTTCTCTTGTTATTAACAAAACAAAGCAATCCAAAAGTGGCGAAATATCCTATACGTTAGTATACAAGAAAATTCTAAACCACTCGTTCACAGCGATCTTCGTGTAGCGCGTGCGTGCGATATTTCGATAAACGTTGTAGTTGCGAGTGTATATGTATGTTACTAGTATAGGTTATATTTATAAGTATAGTTTGTGTTTATATGTATATTTAGATGTGTTATATTTGCAGTGTATCTTGTTTGAATGTATGTTGGTTGGTGTATGTTAAAATAATACTGTATTTCTCTTCATATCTCTGAATTTTTTTTTCTTGAATTCACCCAGAAATTTTCCCGAACTCAACAAGAGTTGTTGCCGTACGGTATGTATGTCTGTCACAGAAGCTTTGTTCCCTAATAACACAAAAACGCTTATACCGATTTGAACTAAATTTGGCAGATTGTTAGGTATTGGCCCAAGAAAGGTTTATCAATTTACAAATTAAAAATATATTAATTAGAACGGTATAAATCAAAATTTTTGAAAAAATAAAAAAATTTTAATTTTTTTTTGACAGAATATTTATATACTTTCTATAACGGTAAAATTAAAGAAACCCAGTCACATTTTAACTTAATTTTACAACAATTAGTGCTAAAAAATTATTTACTATAAAAAATTTTTTTTTCAATTTTTCATTTTTTGGTACATTGCTTCTAAACAAAAAGTTTCATCTGATTTAAATGAAACACTACTTTAGTAATAAAAATTTAATTAACATTAATTTTAAATTAAAATTAAACAGTAATATAATATAAATCCTTATTAATAAAATCAGATGTCTGTCTGTACATTGCTTCAAACTTCCAAATTTTAGCATAAATAGTTGATATTGACATCAATGATTCCAGAAATAATCTTAAAATAATTAAAAATGCTTTTAAATTTTTTATAATTGAGTATAATATGTTATTTAGTCATTATTCAAAATAATTTTGCCAAAAATAATGCCTTATAAGCAATATGTAAGTATAAAAATGTTTTCAAAATATTTAAAAAATCGAAATTTTTCAAATTTTATATTTTTTAATGAATTGCTTTTCAATGATCTATAATTGATTGTTACATGTTATTTGGTCAAATTTTAGCATAATTTTTCAACAAATTGTGTCCTTTTACTTAAATGTAAATATACAAATGTTTTCAAAATATCGAAATTTTTTTACTTTTACATTTTTTAATGTATTGCTGTTAAACGCTCTATAATTGAGTTTTATACGTCATTTAGTCACATTTTAGCATAATTTTGCAAAAAATACTATTCTATATCTAAGATGTAAGTATAAAAATGTTTTTGAAAAATTTAAAAAAACGAAAAAATTATAATTATTATCTCCAATTAATATCGAATTAATATTTCTATTTAATCCTTATTAATAAAATCCGACGCCTGTCTGCACATTGTTTCAAACTTCAAAATTTTAGCATAAATATAGTTGTTATTCACATGAAGAATTCCAGAAATAATCTTATAAATTTTAATGTATGTATCATGGATTGTTTTTAAACATTCTAAACTTGAGTATTACATGTTATTTAGGCACACTTTAGTATAATTTTGCAAAAAATACTATCCTTTAACTAAGATATAAATATAAAAATATTTTCAAAAAATACACTGAAAAAAAAATTTATTTGATTCAAATAACCCAGGTGCGAATTTCGGTCGGCCGCCACAGTTGGAACGTCAGGCCAAAGTCGGACCAACTGTGGCAGCCTAAGTTTCGGCACCCAAAGGTGGCCCGACTTTGGTTCAATGTTTCTCCCAAAGTCGGGCCAACCATGAATGCCGACCGGGAGAACTGATGGTTGGCCCAACTATCAGCCACAGTTGGGCCGACGGTCGGGTGAACTGCGGCCGTCACAGTTGAGAAAATCAACTTTTTTTGGCCAGGCCGACCATCAGCCACAGTTGGGCCGACGGTCGGGTGAACAGTGGCCGCCACAGTTGAGAAAATCACCTTTTTTTGGTCGGGCCGACCATCAGCCACAGTTGGGTCGACGGTCGGGTACGGTTGTAGTTTATAAAGTTATCACGCTCCTTCTTCAGACATGTGAGCGTAGCATAGTGGTAGCGTGTGTGACTGTAGTGCGTTAGGTTGCGAGTTCGATCCCCGTGAGTGTTAAATATTTTAATATGTATATATCTAATATAATATATAATAAACATTTTTTTATTAACATTTGTCATTGGTTGGCAAGACTACCTTTACCAAAGTTGGGCCGACCGTGGTTACCGAAGGATGCCCAACCATTCGATCCCAAGGTCGGCACAACTTTGGCATCCATAGACGGCCCAACTTTGGTGCCAACGGTTGGTCCAACTGTGTCGCACCTGGGAACCGATTATTTGGTTATTATCAAATAAATATTTACTTGAATCAAATAATTTTTTTTTCAGTGTAGAAAATTACACATTTTTTAATGGAAAGCTTTTAAAATATCTGTTTAAAAATGGTTTTAATGTCAAAAATTGATAAAAATATAACTGATACTAATTACTATTAAACTTAAGTCAGTAGTATGTTTGAGATCTTTGATTAAGATTTTAACGTCAAAATAATACAATTCAGAATTATTTATTCATCCAATTTTTTTACATACATACATACATTACAATTTTTAAAATTATATTTCTGGAATTATTGATGTCAATTTTAATAATTTAAAAATAAATTATTTGATGATAAAAAGTCAATCACTGATTTAAAATAGTAATATTTTTCTAATGAAATTGTTGATGGTACCTAATTATTATTTTTTCCGGTCAAATTAAATTCTCCACTATTTCCCATTTTTGTAGACTGGTAGACACACTATTGAATGTATTTGAAAAAATTTTAAACCCGTCGAAGACGGGTATGACAGCTAGTCCCACCATGGGACTGCACTCTTACGAGACAGGGATTCGGAAACCCAAAATCGGCGGTTGGTCAGGGTGAGAAAGCGGGCCCGCAGGCGTCGTCATCCAACGACCGTAGCTTTACATTGGTTGGTGACTTGGCCAATGTAAAGTATGATGCTACAAGAAAGAAATCTGAAAATGAATTGCAATCTCATGATTGTCGTGATAATCGTTATATATTTTGCTATGTTTATAGTAAATATGAAGTTGGATCTTTGAGAAACAAAATTAATGATGAAATAAGTAAAATGTATGAAGAAAATTTTTTTTCGAACTGGGTTCCGCATATAATTTGAAATAGTTGCAAAACCTTGCTAATTGTGGTTATGGGACAGCAGAGATCGTGCAAATCATTATAAAAAAAAAGAATTGGCCAAAACGAGAAACTTTTACTCCGGGTTCAGAAAATATCATTCATAAATCGTTGATAGACCCATTTAAAGTTTTGTTTCCTCCTCTCCATTTAAAGCTTGGAGGTATGAAACAGTACGTTAAAGGACTGGATAAGACAGGTAAGTGTTTTTAGTACCTTCAAAAGAAATTCTTGAAAGTTTCTGAAGGTAAATTAAAAGAAGGAGTGTTTGATGGGCCTCAAATTCGAACTCTGTTTAAAGACGAACAGTTTGTTTCCACAATGAATAAACTTAAAAAAGCAGCTTGGTTAAGTTTTAAGGCAGTCTTACAAAACTTTTTAGGAAATAAAAAGAGTCCACAATACAAACAACTAGTTGCTAAAATAATTAGGGATTACAAACACGTCGGGTGCTTAATGAATTTAAAGTTACATTTTCTGGACTCTCATTTGGATAATTTCCCTGATAATCTTGGACACTTCAGTGACGAACAGGGTGGACGTTTTCATCAGGACATAAAGGTAATGGAAACTTGATACCAGGGACGATGGGACGAAAATGTGATGGCTGATTTTTGCTGGACGCTCAAAAGAGACATCAAAAAGAATTATAGAGAACGTAAACGGAATCCTTTGCATCGCTCTTTCGAAGAAAAAAAAACTCGTTACAGTAGCAAAGTTGAAAAATAAAAGATAGAAATTATCTTATCTGAAGTAGCATACAGCCCTTATCAGAGCTAAATGATGTACAAAATCCACTCGTGCAACCTCCTCGTGGTGTATATCGGGTAACACTAATGCCGACGGTCTTGTCTACAAATGAATAAAGATGTCGAATATTGTTAAATTGAGATCAAAAGTGATACTTTGAATTTTGACTTCAGATTCGTAATCAGCGACCTCAAAAATCTTTAGATACCAAGTTTCATCAAAATCCATCAATTTTCAAATAATTTCGACCGCTATTTTAAATCCGCCATTTTGAATTTTTTAAAACTGACATAAAATTCATGATCAGCGACTTCAAAAATCTTCAGATACCAAGTTTCATAAATACACGGAAAGAAAAATCTAGCTTTTAAAGCATGAGATTACTTTATACTATTTTTGCAGTTGCGTTTGCTTACCTATAAACGCAAAAATATATGCATTATAAGCATTAAGTACCCAGTAAAAAAAAAGTATTCAGAATAGAAAAAAAGTATTGGTGGTGACGTTCGGTGAATGCGTTTTCGCGACAAAACCGTATTGGTGGGTTACGGTGAATACATTTTGCTCACCGTGAATACTTTTTGTTTTAAACTCTCGATTTAAAGATTCCTAAGCAAAGTTGAAAATATATATGAAGAGCGTGAGTAACGTGATGTATAAAAATGGCTATTGCGAGAAGGAAATAAGAAATTTTGAGTAAAAACGAAAAATTAAATGTGAAAAAAAATGTCAAATGTTGATCAATTACCATATGCTTTACTATGCCTACAATGCATGACAGATTAAAGGGAGTATGACGTTACCGGCAGAAAGTTATTAGGAAAGGCGGAAAATTTTGAATTTTTAATGAATTTTTATTCATTAATAATAATTAATAATTATAATTAATTAATTTATTAATTATAATTAATTAATAACTAAATATTATTTGCGTTCACTTGGATTTCTTTTCAATTTCAAAATTTTCCGCCTTTCCTAATAACTTTCGGCCGGTAACGTCATGCTCCCTTTAATCTGTCATGCATTGTAGGCATAGTAAAGCATATGGTAATCGATCAACATTTGACATTTTTTTTCACATTTAATTTTTCGTTTTTACTCAAAATTTCTTATTTCCTTCTCGCAATAGCCATTTTTATACATCACGTTATTACTCACACTCTTCATATATATTTTCAACTTTGCTTAGGAATCTTTAAATCGAGAGTTTAAAACAAAAAGTATTCACGGTGAGCAAAATGTATTCACCGTAACCTACCAATACGGTTTTGTCGCGAAAACGCATTCACCGAACGTCACCACCAATACTTTTTTTCTATTCTGAATACTTTTTTTTTACTGGGTATCGCTATGGAAAATACGTATGATGAACTTACTTTCATACTAAGAACTTAATACTTTAATCGCAAAGACGTTATGCGCCCGGAGTAAGAGACATCGTTTTGCTATTATTGCAAAGAGTTTCACCGTTTTCGGCGGTGATTCTGCTGCAACAAGCGATTTGGCTCCTCCTACTTGCCCTCTCCAACCGTCTGACGTCGCATGTGTAAGAAAAGCCGGCGTTGTTTTGGTGTTAGTTCGATCAGTTTACATGGTTTTTATATCTTTCTCGTTTTCAATCGATTTTCTTTGGTAAGTATGTCAAAAAAATACTAAAGCTAATCTTATTATACTTTTGAAACAAAATTATTACACGGAAAACAATAATTATTCGTTGTAATAATGCACAATTAATGTAATGAAAATAAAAGATATCCGAGAATTGAACAGCTGATGCAGACATAACCTTATTAACATACCAATTTTTAAATTCTAAACTTTATTCAACTTCACACCCTATATCTTTACTCTCACTAAAAATCGGAGTTAACTCTAGAGCATCTTGTGAAAATGTCGTAAGGATTATTCAGTGTTTGCACTGCTGAAAGTAAATAAAATTAAATTACCGTTTGAATAAAGTTTAGAATTTAAAAATTGGTATGTTAATAAGGTTATGTCTGCATCAGCTGTTCAATTCTCGGATATCTTTTATTTCCATTACATTAATTGTGCATTATTACAACGAATAATTATTGTTTTCCGTGTAATAATTTTGTTTCAAAAGTATAATAAGATTAGCTTTAGTATTTTTTTGACATACTTACCAAAGAAAATCGATTGAAAACGAGAAAGATATAAAAACCATGTACACTGATCGAACTAACACCAAAACAACGCCGGCTTTTCTTACACATGCGACGTCAGACCGTTGGAGAGGGCAAGTAGGAGGAGCCAAATCGCTTGTTGCAGCAGAATCACCGCCAAAAACGGTGAAACTCTTTGCAATAATAGCAAAACGATGTCTCTTACTCCGGGCGCATAACGTCTTTGCGATTAGAGTATTAAGTTCTTAGTATGAAAGTAAGTTCATCATACGTATTTTCCATAGCGATACTTAATGCTTATAATGCATATATTTTTGCGTTTATAGGTAAGCAAACGCAACTGCAAAAATAGTATAAAGTAATCTCATGCTTTAAAAGCTAGATTTTTCTTTCCGTGTATCCATCAACTTTTGAGAAACTTTTTAAAAACCATTATTTTTTAAATCATTTCGATTGCCATTTTGGATCCGCCATTTTGAATTTTAAAAATCTGACTTCAGATTCGTAATCAGCGGCCTCAAGAACCCCTGTATACCCAGTTTCGTCAAAATCCACCAATTTTTAAAAAAAATTGTATACCACCAAAAATTTGACATGTTTTTTGAGGTTAGAAAAAATCCAGACGTGCTAAACTAAAACGGACAACGAATTCGTGATCAGCGGCCCAAAATACATGGGGATAGGGTACTCTGATCTCCCAACCCAGACACTTATTTTTGTGGGGCTGTGAAATAGGGGTTGCATCCATTTGTATCAGAATGAAAAGAGCATAATGGCTATTATGTCGAATTCACAAACGTAGAATCTGTAACTTTACGAAATAATTTTTATCGAATACAAAATTTAAGAAAATTATTTTCTCGAATTAATATTTGACGTAATTTCTATTTTCACTAAACAATAATTGACAGAATTTAAAAATGGTCGATTTATTTTTTGTCGAAAGTTAAAAAGTCGAAGTTTAATTAAACCTAATTTTATTTTGTCGAATCGTCGTCCAATATAATGTGAATATTAATAAAATATATGATAGCCGAATTTATAACTAACCTAAATGTAACTGAACTGAAAAGCAATATTACATATTCTTTATTCTTTAGAAATTAGAAGTGTTCCAATTATTATTTAATCGAATATAATTATCTCGAATTAATTTTAACCGATACTTTAAATTATCGAAATGTAATTTAATCTAAACTAATTTTTAAAGATATATTCCTTATTCTATAGAAATTAAAAGTGTTCAAATTATTATTCAATCGAATATTATTATCTCGAATTAATTTTAACCGATACTTTAAATTATCGAAATGTAATTTAATCTAAACTAATTTGGTCGAAAATTTTTATGGGTGAATTTAATTTGAGCCAAAAAGCAAGTAGCCGAAACATCATCTATTATAATCTTAAAGTAACAGAATAGCTATTTGTAAGAATGGTTAAATAGTCGAAACACCATCTGCTTAGAAATTCGCTTAGTTGCATTTTCCTTAAAAATTAGTTTAGATTAAATTACATTTCGATAATTTAAAGTATCGGTTAAAATTAATTCGAGATAATAATATTCGATTAAATAATAAATGGAACACTTTTAATTTCTAAAGAATAAAGAATATGTAATATTGCTTTTCAGTTAAGTTACATTTAGGTTAGTTATAAATTCGGCTATCATATATTTTATTAATATTCACATTATATTGGACGACGATTCGACAAAATAAAATTAGGTTTAATTAAACTTCGACTTTTTAACTTTCGACAAAAAATAAATCGACCATTTTTAAATTCTGTCAATTATTGTTTAGTGAAAATAGAAATTACGTCAAATATTAATTCGAGAAAATAATTTTCTTAAATTTTGTATTCGATAAAAATTATTTCGTAAAGTTACAGATTCTACGTTTGTGAATTCGACATAATAGCCATTATGCTCTTTTCAATCTTTCAACTCTAAAAATATTTTTTTTAAATAATGAATTCAATTGAAATTGTAATGCTTCATAAAGTCTTTAATATTCTTAAATATATAATGGTTAATTAATTCTTTATGTAATAAAACGGATAGAAATTTGCAGCAAAGAGAAATAAAAAGAGATAATAGTACATAGGTATAAAAAGAGATAGAAATTTGGAGATAAAAAGGTATAATATTTCGGGTATGCAAAGTGGCTGTTACAAAGGGATAGAAAAAACTTTATCTCTTTCTATCCCCAAAATTCTATCTCTTTCTATCATTTTACTTCCAGTAGGGATGTTTTATTTTCTAAAACTTAAATATTTTTTCCACATTGTGTAATTGAATAATAAATAGAAAATTGCTTTTTGAAAATATGAGTATAAATGTCAGTTGCGCCATCTATTGTAACAAATGCGCGACCATATATCAGTGGGTCAAACGCCGTTTGCAGAAATTTGACGTTGGGGACTTTTGATAGGTAATATCCCTGTAAAATTTTCAATAAAGTAGAGAGAATTAAAAATTTGATGTGGTCTTTGTTTACAATAGAAAAAGTTTTCTACTTTTAGGGTTATTAAAACAGCTTACTTACCGACAGCTGAGAAGTATTATGATAACAAATCAAATAATAATTTCTATACGAAAGTATCATTCACGTCGGTAATTGAATATTAATAAATTAATTAATAATTTTTGTTTTTTAAATGTATTTAAAAGTAAATTGTAGAGAATTACAATAAAATTTTATAAAATATACACGGAAAAACTTTTTTCAAGAGTCATTACTAAATTTATTCAAGAACTCAGGATATGGGAAAAATTTAGAACTTGTTTTAGAAAAGTTAAATATTCATTAAAGAATTTTCAGGAGTTTTTCTAATGGCTTGGAAATAATTGTTCTTGATGCTGCGACTGAGTTCTTCAGTCACTGCGCCCTGAAAAAGTCTCGAACTATTTAAGAAAGAAGACGAAGTGTAACCAATAGGTATACAGCGCCACTTGGCTTTAAACGCTTTAAAAAGATCTAAAACTAAAGTATCGTAACGCGTCCCTGCAGCCGAGTGGCATAAGGCGGAGCGATCTTAAGTCTCGAGGTCTCAAGTTCGACTACTCAGGCGGGCAAATTTTTTTCTCTAATTTTACATTTTTCTATTTTTAAACCAGTTCAGGACTTTTTCAAAAAAATTCAATAAGTAGTCCAGAAATGTACTACAGTTATCCTCGAACAGCTTAAAATAATGTTTCAATCTATGGTTTTGTAGCATTTCTTGTTTTATTTCCATATCCTGAGTTCTTGAATAAGTTTAGTAATGACTCTTGAAAAAAGTTTTTCCGTGTAATTAAAAACTTGTTTTCAGTTTTTAATGATTTTAAGTGTATAATTTTGTAATTAAACTTGGAATTAATTTCCTTTCTAGTTTTAGTATTTTAAAATATAGTAGATTTGTTGAACACATTTTTTTAGAATTATTAATGCTCTTAATATTAATTTAAAACTTTCTAAATTAAAGTAAATTTAAATTTAATTGAAAAAATTAAATAATAAAAAAATGAGTTTAAAAGACTATCAGCTGATATTAAATTGAAAGTAGGATTTAAAAATGTTAAAAGTAGTTGGAATATTTGTTTTTTAATTATAATTTAACAAATTAATGTTAAAATTTTATTAATTTTGTAATGTTATTAATAAATTTGTAAAATATTATTAACCAATTTTTATTTACATATTTTTTCAAAAGAAGACAAAAAAATATATGAATTAATTTGTAATTGAGGATTTAAAAATTCTGCGAAGTGGTAGTAAGTAATTTTTTTCTTTTAATGAATATCATATATTATTTTAAAAAAGGATGGAAAAAATAATTTTATATTAATTTTACAGGAAGGTTGAAGAAAGTATCTCAAGGAAAAATTTTTGGTCAAGAAGAATCACCCGAAGATTTAGTCACCACATGTATTATATGTTTTATAATTCAATTCAGAAATGATTTAAAATTAAACACTGAAAAAAGGACGCATTATATCACAATGTGAAAAAAGGATAGTTGAACTTACCCTAAGAGAAACAACGCGTCCTTTTTCTCTTAGTGCATAACAAAACTTTTATTATATATATAATAAAAGCCAACATATATATATATATATATATATATATATATATCCCTAGTAGAAATTTGTCGTGGCATGACTAGATTTATTCAAGTTACTGTACAGTTTTAGTCATGGAAGTTTAATCTAGCTTAACTGGCGAATTACTAGACAGCTACTGCATAACACTGTTAAAGAAAATATAAAGTTGAACTTGATTATTACTGCATAGAAGTCCTGTACAGTTATTTTCATGGCACTATCGAGGCGTTCCGAGATATTATTTTCCAAAGTTTGTCGTGGCGTCAGCTTTACCGCCGGTTTCAGTAACTAAACAGTTGTGTATTGACATTTTCGAAATATTTTCTATAAAATAAATCTTTTGGTTTTAAAGTTTATAGTTTTCATATTTTTAATTTTGTTCTTTTATTTTACTGTTGACAACTTGAAAACTTTTTTAAAATTCGCTTTAATTAATTGAGTTAATTAAAATAACTAATTTTTAAATTCAGAAGACAATTTTTTTTCAAGATTACATAATCTTATTATATGTATAAATATTAATTTAACAAACCTGTTACATACAAAAAGTTAGACATGGTCCAATAAAGTGAGGTTATGTTTTACATTGATGTATTGACGTTGACATATGTATAGCTCTCCGATCTATATAACAGAACTGTCTTTAATTAATGACAGTAGCCAGTAACAATTTATTACTAATTCCTTACGGAAAAAATAGACATAATTCTAGTTATACCCGCGAATTATTTTTTTCAGTGTATACACTGATGTATTTATGGAAAATGTCTATACAACACTGTTCAGTTGCTGGACTGACGGTAGCGCAAACGCCACGACAAACTTTGAAACATAATTTCACGGAACGCCTAGACAGTACCATGAGAATAACTGGACAGACAGAACTTCTATACAATAAAAATCAATAAGTTCAACTTTAGAGTGTTATGCAGTAGCTGTCCAGTAATTCGCCAGTTGAGCTAGAAAAGATGAAAAAGGGAACTGCTTTACCTGCCGGTAGAGTATGGTTATTATTTTTCCGGAATCGTCCATCGACTAGAACGGCCGTGATGCGTAAGCGTGCGTTTAGGTATTTCGTCCCAGTGTGACCCGAGTTCGCTCCCCGATACCGCTAGATATTTTTCGTTTCAACTGAATTAGTTCTTCATATTAGGGTTTACTTTTAAGTCTGTTGTGTGATAAAATAATAATATTTATTTCAGTGTTGTGCTTAATTCAAGGAAAAAGTGAATGTTGTTTACTGTAAAAAAAAGACATGTGTACAAGAATCAGTAATGTTCATAATTTTTTTTAATTATGTAGTTATTAAAAAATAATTTTACAGATAATTTATTATACGTAACAATAGATACACCAACAGTAAAAATATAGTTTCGTAAAATTTTAATTTATTTAATTTGTTGACAAAATAATTTAACGTTATATTTTCAAACTTGTGCGTGTTCAATACGACCCGTGTGGAAATTTGTCACGTATCTGTAGCGTAACGATATAGTTTTACTATTTCCTGTATAGTTCCAGTATTGTGAAATGTTATAGAAACTGTCTAGAAATGTAACGTTACGAACATCAAGTTTCTAGATAGTTTTACTATATCAGAACAATCCTGTGAATCTGTATTAAAACTATATTGTCGATCTAGAACAATTTATGTACATCTAAGGCAAATGCCGGAATTTCCAAGCCTTGGTTGTTTATTTACAACAAATATTGAACCAATATTAATAACCAATATTAATTATTTACCAGCGTTTTAAAATTAAATTTATGAATGGATATTTCTTGGTTACCAATATTGAACCAATGTCTGAAATTAATATTTTATTAATACAACACATAGCCAAAGTTGTTCAAAAAAATAAATGAAAAAATAAAGTACTAGTCTAATACAGGAAAAGGAATTAATTTAATTGAAACACTCTATTAAAAACTGAGTGTGATAAAAATCAGACAAAAATAATATTTGTCTTTAAGTTTTAGAATGAAATCGTCTCTTCTTATATATAATTGGTAAAACAACTTGTTAACGAGAAAAGAAACTTGCCCGCCCTGGTGACAAATTATACTAAGCAATTTTAAACGTAAGCAGCGCGGTACTGCTTTCAAAGGCGAACAATTTCCCATTTGGTAGAAATACTCGACGAAAAGTGTATATTGTTTTTATGCAAAACAATTACTGATTTTGATTATTTAAATATTTTATTTTATATGACAGAATTTATATAGTTGAACAACGTAAAGTAGTTAATGTAGTGAAACTACACAGATCCAAGAACGTTTAACAATATAAATCACTTAATGAAGTGAAACTGTACAGTAGCTAGACCGTTTCGATATAGATTTACGTGAATAGTTTCACGAGTTATTTACGATATAGTTTTTATCTTGCACATAGTTCAACAAGAAATTTTTCTACACGGGGAAACGTTAATATAAATAAAGTTTTGACATTTCCAAGTGAATTATTTTGTACAGTTTTTCTACAGGACTGATGATCAGAAACTGTAAAATTTGACTGGACAATAACTTGAACAAATTAGCGTGACATCACTTTATAGTTTTTAGCCAGTTTAACTGTAAAGTGCCTCGAAATTTTCCAGTGGAACTGTCCAGTGCCCTTAAAGATACTATGACGAATTTCTACAAGGGATATAGGTCATTCTCACAATCGGGACAAATGACCCGTACATTAGATTTTTTTAAATAAATAATAATAATTTTTCAAAACTTTTACCTCCTAATAATAGCATTCATCATGATTTAATCGGATCCTATGAAAAATAAATAAAAAATTTGAAATATTTAGAGATACACATGTTTATGTAGTATAAAAACTCCCCTCCGTTACTGTTCATAAAGAAAGATTCATTTATAAAAGAGGTATTATATTAATTTTGCAATATTAAAAAAATTTTTGCCGGGTAAAATCTACTTATTATTCTATTTGTAATTGATTCATCAAGAGTAAAGTAAAATATTTGTGAGGTATTTTTTCTTAGAATTAAATTCGTTTTGTGCAGAAATAAAACTCCCCTCCGTTACCACTCACAAATATAATTATTAAATATAGAAAAAAACGACAACATTTTAAATAAATAAATAAATCAAAACTCTTTGTAGTGTCAGTATAGTTATGGTCATTACATAAAATGATGAAATAAAAAGAAAATAGTCAGTTTTAAAACGACTTTTAGTGTGTCAGTGTTCATCGACATAATAAAAACTCCCCTCCGTTACCGCAATAAATTTAGTTTTTTGAAAGTAAATAATAATAATTGTTAAAAATTTTATTCACATTGTTTTATTTAAAAACAAAGAAAATTAAAGATGTTATTAATTTATTTATAAAATTGATTTTTTTGCAACACAATGAACATATTTCGAAGCTGTCTTATAAAAGAAAACTCCCCTCCGTTACCGATGGTATATTTCCATTATACAGTACCTAAATTGCAGACTTTATTAATCATGGGATTCGTTTGAAACTCATTACTCGGGGGTTTTCGGGGTCGCTGATTACGAATCCGATGTCAGTTTTTAAAAATCCAAAATGGCGGACACTTTTTTGAAAAATTCATCGTATTTGCTTGAAACTCGTTACTCGGGGGTTTTCGGTGTCGCTAATTACGAATCCGATATCAGTTTTCCAAAATCCAAAATGGCGGATCCAATCTGGTGGACAAATTTTTGAAACATTCATCGGATTCGGTTGAAACTTGTTTCTCTGAGTTTTTAGGGGTCGCTGATTACGAATCCGATATCAGTTTTTAAAAATCCAAAATAGCGGATTCATCAAGAATAAAGTAAAATATTTCAGAGGTATTTTTTCCTAGAATTGAATTAGTTTTGTCCACCGCACGAAATTCCCCACCATTACGGGATACAAACATAATAAAATTTATTTTTGAAATTAGCAACCCTAAAAATACACGAGTATCTACTTTAAAATTATCCCAATTATTTCTTAAAAGTGTGAACTATGTGCAAGATAAAAACTATATTGTAAATAACTCGTGAAACTATTCACGTAAATCTATATCGAAACGGTCTAGCTACTGTACAGTTTCACTTCATTAAGTGATTTATATTGTTAAACGTTGTAGGATCTGTGTAGTTTCACTACATTAACTACTTTACGTTGTTCAACTATATAAATTCTGTCTAGCAAAACTAGATAATAAATAATATGAAAAACTTATATTTATCATTTAAAATAAAATATTTAAATAATCAAAATCAGTAATTGTTTTGCATAAAAACAATATACACTTTTCTTCGAGTATTTCTACCAAATGGGAAATTGTTCGCCTTTGAAAAAGTCCCGCGCTGCTTATGTTTAAAATTACTTAGGATAATTTGTCACCAGGGCGCGCAAGTTTCTTTTCTCGTTAACAAGTTGTTTTACCAATTACATATAAGAAGAGACGATTTCATTCTTAAACTTAAGGGGATGTCAAAGTCGATGCGATTTTCCCATTGAGCTTCAATGGGAAAATCGCATCGACTTTGACACCGCCTTAAGGTTATGTTATTCAGTGGTCACGTGTCCCATATTCTTTACTATGGAAAAACGTCACACTGAATAACATGACGTCGATTGGATTTTTGCATTGAGCTTCAATGGGAAAATCGCATCGACTTTGACACCGCCTTAAGGGGATCCCACATACCGACAATGCAGATCTAAAATGGTTAAAAATCTGCAACGACCGTTTCTTGGAAAATATAAGATATTATGAACTATAAATTTGACAAACTCACTTTTTAACATAAATACACAGGATGAGTATTTTATTTGTTGTAATTATTGAAAAAAAATTATTCATAAAAAATTTAATATGAACAGTTTTCCTGTAACAGGTCTTTTGACAACAGCTCAAACTGCAACGACCATTTCTCGAAAACAACGAAACAAAATAATTTTTCCATTTGGCAAATTTAATTTAGTAGGAAAATACACAGGATGAGACTTATTTGCCATTCAGAAATAAATAAAAACTTTATTCTTCCCAAAGTGTATAAGTGACAGCTGTTCGGTAGCACATGATATTTAATTTACTAACATTAGTTTTTCTTTAACAATTTGAACAAAATATATTTCTCCCATTGTGTATCTTTTATTACTAATGAATTTTCACTCGAAAAGAAGACATTATGTCTCATTGTTGTTAATTTAAAGTTAAAAATAATGAAAATTTGTCAGTTTTGGTACCTTTGGCGCCATCTCTTGGTTCTATGTATCACTAAACATCTCACGGTGGTCTTGAATCAACTTTGAATGAAATGTCTTAGCACATCATTTTTTTTTGCTGATTTGGGTTATTTGCACTCTAAATAATGTGTAAAAAATTTATAGCCCATAACTTGTCGAGCCGTTTTTATATTTATTATATATAACCTTTTCGTTAATTTTTTTTCTGTACAGTAACTGGTATAATTTCCGTAAATTGGCAAAAATATGTGCCTTAACATGTACCCGTGTGGAAATTTGTCACGTATCTGTAGCGTAGCGATATAGTTTTACTATTTCCTGTATAGTTCCAGTATTGTGAAATGTTATAGAAACTGTCTAGAAATGTAACGTTACGAACATCAAGTTTCTAGATAGTTTTACTATATCAGAACAATCCTGTGAATCTGTATTAAAACTATATTGTCGATCTAGAACAATTTATGTACATCTAAGGCAAATGCCGGAATTTCCAAGCCTTGGTTGTTTATTTACAACAAATATTGAACCAATATTAATAACCAATATTAATTATTTACCAGCGTTTTAAAATTAAATTTATGAATGGATATTTCTTGGTTACCAATATTGAACCAATGTCTGAAATTAATATTTTATTAATACAACACATAGCCAAAGTTGTTCAAAAAAATAAATGAAAAAATAAAGTACTAGTCTAATACAGGAAAAGGAATTAATTTAATTGAAACACTCTATTAAAAACTGAGTGTGATAAAAATCAGACAAAAATAATATTTGTCTTTAAGTTTTAGAATGAAATCGTCTCTTCTTATATATAATTGGTAAAACAACTTGTTAACGAGAAAAGAAACTTGCGCGCCCTGGTGACAAATTATACTAAGCAATTTTAAACGTAAGCAGCGCGGTACTGCTTTCAAAGGCGAACAATTTCCCATTTGGTAGAAATACTCGACGAAAAGTGTATATTGTTTTTATGCAAAACAATTACTGATTTTGATTATTTAAATATTTTATTTTATATGACAGAATTTATATAGTTGAACAACGTAAAGTAGTTAATGTAGTGAAACTACACAGATCCAAGAACGTTTAACAATATAAATCACTTAATGAAGTGAAACTGTACAGTAGCTAGACCGTTTCGATATAGATTTACGTGAATAGTTTCACGAGTTATTTACGATATAGTTTTTATCTTGCACATAGTTCAACAAGAAATTTTTCTACATGGGTATTGTAATATTTAAACAAAACTGACTTATTGTGTCAGAAATATTATTTAAATTGTTATATTATATTATTTAAAATTAAAGAAAAGTATTAGGGTCAGTTGGGGTAAATCCAGACAGAGGGCAAATACGGACAAAAGGTGTTGGATCTTAATTTACAAATTAAAAATTCAGTTCGACGTCAATATTTTAAGCTCAGATCCTTTAAAAGAGATTCTGACTACTTCCATGATTTTATCTCGACAATTGTCAACAGGATAATTTGAAAACTTAGGGTAAATCTGGACAGAGCTTCTATTACATTTTAAAAAGTGGTGTAAGTAGTGTAATTCGATTAATCTTTAAAAAAGTCCGGCATATTGGATCCGGTATTTTGAATTTTCAAAATCTGACTTTGTATTCGTATTCAATGATCCCAAAAACTTTTCTTTATCAAGTTTTATTAAAATCCATTAAAATTTGTTAAAGCTATATATGTTTTTGATTATTACTTTTTGAATCGTTAATTGATTAACTTTTATGATACTACAACACTTAACTGATTCAACTTTTGTACATCTAGTATGAATTTTTTTCAAGTTGTTCTATCCCTTAATAGAGTAGTATACTTAAGATAACTTTATTTTAAACCTTTCTTAGAAACTAAGCTGTCAGGATTTACCCCAAATTTAAAGAAATTTTCTAAATCTTGGGGTAAATCCGAACAATAAAATGTAAAAAATTAAATAGAAAATTTTATAAAAAATAAAAAATTAATCTAGGGAACTCAAAACAGAAATTAATGCAGTATAAAACGAAAGAATTTCCTTTTATTATAAAAAAACTTACGTCATTTGTGAAAAATAGGTATTTTGTCCGGATTTACCCCAACTTACCCTATTTTAATTAATATTATGCTTAAATTCATAATTTGATACAAATATGTAACATTTTAAATAAAAAACTGATGATTTTTTTTCAAAATGAGTTTTCTCAAAAACGGCTCGACAAGTTATGGGCTATAAATTTTTTACACATTATTTAGAATGCAAATAACCCAAATCAGCAAAAAAAAGGGATGTGCAAAGACATTATATTCAAAGTTGATTCAAGACCACCGTGATCTGTCAGATGTGTTCTTCTTGTTGCAAATTGCTATACAAAATAGTTTACATAAATTAAAGTTTTATATTCTTGTTTTCATATAAAATGAATCTTATTATGTGTATTTTTTATTGAAAGTAAGTTTGTCAAATGGAAAAGTTATTTTGATTTTGTTGTTTTGAGGAAAAGTTCGTTGCAGTTTAGGCTGTTGGAAACTGCTCATATTTAACTTTTTATGAATAATTTTTTATCAATAATTACAACAAATAAAATACTCATCCTGTGTATTTATGTTAAAAAGTGAGTTTGTCAAATTTATAGTTCATAATATCTTATATTTTCCAAGAAACGGTCGTTGCAGATTTTTAACCATTTTAGATCTGCATTGTCGGTATGTGGGATCCCCTTAAGGCGGTGTCAAAGTCGATGCGATTTTCCCATTGAAGCTCAATGCAAAAATCCAATCGACTATGGGACCCCCTTAAAGACAAATATTATTTTTGTCTGATTTTTATCACACTCAGTTTTTAATAGAGTGTTTCAATTAAATTAATTCCTTTTCCTGTATTAGACTAGTACTTTATTTTTTCATTTATTTTTTTGAACAACTTTGGCTATGTGTTGTATTAATAAAATATTAATTTCAGACATTGGTTCAATATTGGTAACCAAGAAATAACCATTCATAAATTTAATTTTAAAACGCTGGTAAATAATTAATATTGGTTATTAGTATTGATTCAATATTTGTTGTAAATAAACAACCAAGGCTTGGAAATTCCGGCATTTGCCTTAGATGTACATAAATTGTTCTAGATCGACAATATAGTTTTAATACAGATTCACAGGATTGTTCTGATATAGTAAAACTATCTAGAAACTTGATGTTCCTAACGTTACATTTCTAGACAGTTTCTATAACATTTCACAATACTGGAACTATACAGTAAATAGTAAAACTATACCGTTACGCTACAGATACGTGACAAATTTCCACACGGGCTAATCATCTTCTGTAGTCCAAGGATTGAGGGTCCAACTTTTTACAGAATTTATAACTGGAATATTTTCTCCAGTTAGAACTTTTCAATCGAAATCGCATTCTACATTAGTGTCTTCCAACCATTCAGCATCTTCATTTCCGTCTTTCTAAAGAAATAACATATTTTTATTTATTTTGATGTTTTGTTAATTTAAGTATTTTTTTGTTTTACCTTAATTACGCATGATTAAAAATATTTATTATTTATTTTATATTTGTTGTTATAATAAGGTTTAGATTAGATGATAAGAATTAATTTTTTCAGAGAATTGGTACACTGAAAAAAAAGTGCTGTTGAATCAAATAACTCCATGCTATTGAATTTCCCGTTATTGATTCAATAACACATTTATTAATCGAACAGCATATTGCTTAAAACGAAAAAATGAAACTGTTTAAATTAAAAGTACGGTACTGTTAAATTAATGATATTCTACAAATTGTTTCTCTAGTTCATCTATATATAGCAACAGAATAATTTATTGCTTCTTTGACATTATTCATTTGAAGCATCTAATAGATAAATTTGAAGAAAATGCGTGTAAATTTGAATCAAATGAAAAGTTGTTTGCTGCAAAGAATCGCGCTTTTGAAAATGAAAGCATATACTTTCGTTTCAATGAGTGGTGCTATAGCGGACTGCCTATAGCATATGCTGTAAAAATAAGGACACTATGTGTTTGAGACATTGACAGGTGCTAAATTTATTGAAATACTTATCCACACATATTTATATGTCGTTTTTGAAATTCTTATATAAAAAACTATTATTTAAATTGTTTTAAAGAATTAAGGACTAGTTAAATATAAATTCCCTTATTCACGAGAAAAATCTCGCGTACGGTATTTAACTACAAAGTAACTGCTCAATGTAAGAAGCGAATGTATTACATTGCAACGCGGCAGTTCTCGTCCATCACGAAAGTTAAGCACGTTTGGTCCCGGTTACTACATGGATGGGTGACCGATTGGGAACAGCGTATTTTTCAGACTCAAAAAAATATAAAGTGTGTTTGAATGTGTATGTATGTGTGTTTGTCGTTGGAAAAAATGAAAAAAATAATAAAGATGTGTATGTTAGTGTGTAAAATTGAAAAAAAGATGTATATAAGAAGTGTTGTGTTAAAGGTGTGAGAATTAATTATAGTTTATAAAAAATATGTGAACAAAAATTTCATTTTTTCAATTTATTTAGTATTTTATTTAGTATGGTATTATTCAATCGATAGCAACAACTGAAAAAATTAAAAGTACAAATTTTTGATTCATAAAAATGATGCTTTTAAATTTAAAAACTATAGTCATTGACTCAAAAGCATATACTGTTAAATTAAAAAATTTTGATCGTTGATTCAAAAGGAATACCTTCAAATTAACATAGTATGCTGTCAATTTGAGAAATATGCTTTTGTTTCAATGAAAGTGATACTATCGAATCATTAGAATCGGTGCTTTCAAAACAACAGCATATACGTTTGGCAGTCCGTTATGACACTATTCAATGAATCAAACTCATATGTCATTGAGTCAACCGCATTTTTTTCTCCGTGTATGAATAAAAGAATATTATTTAAATTTAAACTTACCCTATTTTTTATTATACACTCAGATGCATTAATGCTGTCCTACCGGTTTGCCAGTATTTTGCAAAGTCGTATGATTTCTATCAAAATGTTTTTAGTTCATGATATATGAGAACATTCGTATATCACGAACTAAGAATATTTGATAGAAATGACACGACTTTTCAAAATTCCTTTAAACCGGAAGGACAGCAATAATGCATCTGGGGTGTTTTCGACGTTGACACTCTGAAGGGCCAGTCCCATGTGAGCGTGAAAACGGAAAACGGAAAACGTTTAGCCAATAACAACTTCCGATTCAATGGAAATAATTCTAAAACAAAATTCTTATTGGTTGAACGTTTTCCGTTTCCCGTTTCACGCTGACATGGGACGGCACCTTGAGCGCTCTGAAAGTACGAAATGTGGTTGGTTGGTCTAGGGGAATTCTGAATGTTGATTGGCTAAACTTCAGAATTCATAGTTTCATGCTCTGGTTTCCACACTCTGTATAGCTTGGTATCAGGGTTGCGCAGTTACGCGTAACTCGAGGTTTTCTACGTATGTTACATGTATGTTACATGAAGTAACATACGTATGTTACCCCCCACTCTCGAAAAATACATGCATGTATCAATGTAAGGACGTAACATACTAGGTAACATACAGTAACAAACCCAGGTAACATACATGAAGTATGTTACGTACCCATCTCTGCTTGGTATCAAAGGTCTGAGCTATACAGAGTGTGGAAACCAGAGCATGAAACTGTCAGTTTTGAAGTGTAGTCAATCAACATTCAGAATTACCCTAGACCAACCAACCACGTTTGGTACATTCAGAGCGCTCGGAGTGTCAACGTCGAAAACACCCCTGAGTAAACATAAGGCTGCGGCTATACCTCTGCAGGCAGCCTGCCTGCCTGCAGGTTGTCATGGTAACGTACAAGAGTAAGAGAGTCAGTGACTTCAAACTTCTCCCTTACTCTCGTTGCTCCTGCCTGCGCAGGCAGGCAGCCTGCAGAGGTGTAACCGCAGCTTAAGGGCTCCTTAGCTCGACGCGCAGCAACTCGTTCCGGTCGAACTTTCTTTATGTTAGTACTAACTTTTTTATGCACAAAGCCGAATTTATTAAAAAAAACGTGGAGGTTATGTGTGTCATTATACAATCATGTAATGTTTTTTATTAAAAAAAACAAACGTTGAATATAGGAACAATATAATAAATACAATTATTTATTTTAAATCAAACTTATCGTAATCTACAGTTCTCTTTATACCCACACAGCACCGAAACTTTCCTAAAAATTTATTAAAGATTTACTTGCAAACTTCGAAGTATTTACTTGAAAAGTTTAGTGAAAATTTTGTTAAGATTTAAATGTCCCACTTCAATAAATGTTTAGCGTAAAAATTTCCTGAACATTTCCTGAAGATTTTCGCCTAATTACAGTAAATTAATTAAACACACACTGATTACACGAAATTGTTCATTCTTTTAAATAAAAATATTTGTATAATTGTTAATATAAAAATTACACATTGTTAATAACAATTTTGTAAACAATAATTTGATTTATTTGTGTTCACACCCTCCCCCCATATTGCAATTTAATTCATAAGAAGTGTATTCATTAGTCTCTTCTAAATTCTAATACTTTTAGAATATTATAGCTTCTTCAGCAAATCATGTTTCTGCTAAAAGAGTTAGCAGAAATTTTACAATTTTACTCATAGACACCAAAAATATACATTTAAGTCTACTTAATCTCGCAATCATAACCAAAAACATGTGATGAGAATGTAATCCTTAAAGTCGTAGTAACTTTAAGAAAAAGAAATGTTTTTTTGAAACATTTAATTTGAGACAGGAAGAAAAATTCATATAATGAACAACAGTCGAAGAACACATCGCGAGGGAAGCGAGCTAATTGCGCGCAACAACACACGGAGCGCGAAGTGCGACGACCGATATTCGCGCGCCCCGAGGCGCCCTGAAACTTGCGAGCCCACCGCGCGAAGCGCGGTCAGATTTTTTTTAAATTCATTCAGGATTGCTTGAAATTTGTTAGTGTGGTATTTCTGGGGTCGCTGATTACGAAAATGAAGTCATATTCCAAAAATTAAAAATGGCGTAATTATTATACTCTATTTGCAATATGTGACAGGAAAAGTTAAGAGTGATCCCGTGCAGGTCGCACGCCTGCGGCGCAATAGGATTTTTTTACAATTTACTATTAAAAATTGTCTAGAGCCTTCAGATTTGATCGAATTTTGATTACAGTCGGGCCTCCGAACTGCACGCTTTGAAAGTGAACGCTGTCGCCAAACTGCACGCTAGCTTTAGTTTCTAAGTACTCCACAGTGTGCGGTGGCGCTACTAAAGTCAGTGCCGTATATTTGAATGTTAAAAAATAAAAAACAAAGACGGTATGCTTATATAAATTGTTAAATGTATGTAACTTTTTTTTTAATTGTAGATACATATAAATATGTACATATTTATATAATATGTATACTACAATAATATATTTATTTTTATAGGAATTTAATTTAATTTAATTTTATAAATTAAATGTTATACATAACATAAATAATAATTCTTAAGAATATTTTCCCCCTTAAAATTAAAAATAAATTTACTGATTTATTTAAATTATTTTTCTTTTCTATAATTTGGATAAATCAGTGAATTTTTTTAAATTTTATGAGGCAACATATTTTGATTAAAAAATGTAAATTTTTTCTACTATTTATCAATTTGAGAATAGTATATATTTTTATGATTTCAATTAATTTTGAATGTAAAATTATTTAGAAATTGAAATTATTTTTCAGAATTAAAAATTTTAGTAAATTATAATATAATTTGAAATTGTATAGGGGAGAGTGGGGCAAACCGGACCGGTGGGTAAACCGGACCCCCTCAATATTTCCGAAATGGCGAAATTGTCAAAAGTGATATTTAGAAATTTGAAACAACCTTGTGTAGTATACCTTATTTTTTCAATTTGCCATTTTTTACTTTTGTTTGTGCAACGCTGGGAGCAAAAGTTTTTTTTAGTTTTTTTACACTTTACCGAATTTTTTCATAAGGAAATTCTGAGGAAATCGTGAAATATTTCCAAATATTAGGTCTTGGGTTTTGAAGAGACACACCTCAGGAATATTTACCACCAAAAACTTTGATGAATTTGCAAAGTGTTTCTTTTTGACCAATATTTATTCTCAAAATGGACCTGTGGGGCAAACCGGACTGTTTTCGGTGGGGCAAACCGCCCATAGGATATTTCCATTCAATTAAAGTTTCATAAAAATTATTTTTAAATAAAATGTTTCTTTTATTAAAATATTTACTTACAATGAAAAATAATTGTCTTCTAATGAGAATTGGATCCTTTAATATTGTTTCTCTGATAATGACAAACATTTAAATTTTTAATTATTAAAAAAAATATTTATTTAATTAAAATTCAATCCCGAATTATTATTTTCATTATTACAACCATTGTTTACATGATTCTTTATGTTTTTTATTATTATAGATTATGTAAATGCAATATTATAAATAAAAAACCAAACGGTCCGGTTTACCCCAGGGGATGGGGCAAACCGGACCATTTGCAATTTTTTTAAGTTAACACAGCAACTAAACAATAAAAGATGAAGTATAGGTGTCTCTGGGAAAAAGTTGCGCAACTAATTGATCTTTCAAACAAGCCATCGAAAAATGAAATCGGTTGATTCGTTTAGTCACAAGAGTCAAAAAACCGTTAGGGGGTCCGGTTTTCCCCACTCTCCCCTACAACGTTTTTCGTGTAAAATTTCTAGTTGTATTTATAAACTGCTATTATTAATACTTATAATTAAAATATTAACATCTGCGAACCCCAGTAGCACGTAATATTACAGCAATATTGAGAGAACTTCCGTAACATTACCAATATTGCCTTAATGTTACCAATGGTTCCAGAATAATGTTGTAATGTTAGTAATATTACGTGCTACTGGGGAATATTGTTTTGTTTACAAAAATTAACTTCAAAGTTTAATTGAAAGTGCTATCATTCAAATAACTTTCAGTGACAGTTTTAAATTGAATCTGGAATATATGAAGTGATTAATGAAGTTTTAAATTGAAGTAAAAATTTTTTAAATAAAACATCTGTCATCAACGCCAAATATATTTTTTCTATGACCGCAATTAAAATCCCACTGAATATCCTAGTGGGCACAAAAACATAAAACGTTCTTTAAACGTCTGTAGAACGTAAATTGGCAGACATTAAACGTTCTACAGACGTTCAAAGAACGTTTTTTGTCTTTGTGCCCGCTGGGATGTAAGTACGGTCCTGAAATTTAGAAAGTGGGGATGAATTCGTCAGCGTACAGTTTGAAATCAAGTGGAGGGGTTATTTCTGGGGTACCGTGCAGTTCTGCGGCCCGACTGTACTTACATATTGCTTATAAGGCATTATTTTTGGCAAAATTATTTTGAATAATGACTAAATAACATGTTATACTCAATTATAGAAAGTTTAAAAGCATTTGAAATTATTTTAAGATTTTTTCTGGAATCATTGATGTCAATAACAACTATTTATGCTAAAATTTGGAAGTTTGAAGCAATGTACAGACAGACATCTGATTTTATTAATAAGGATTTATATTATATTACTGTTTAATTTAAATTTAAAATTAATGTTAATTAAATTTTTATGACTAAAGTAGTGTTTCATTTAAATGAAAAATTGAAAAAAATAATTTTTATAGTAAATAATTTTTTAGCACTAATTGTTGTACAATTAAGTTAAAATGTGACTGGGTTTCTTTAATTTTACCGTTATAGAAAGTATATAAATATTCTGTCAAAAAAAATTGAATTTTTATTATTTTTTTCAAAAATTTTGATTTATACCGTTCTAATTAATATTTTTTTAATCTGTAAATTGATAAACCTTCCGTGGGCCAATACCTAACAATCTGCCAAATTTAGTTCAAATCGGTAGAAGCGTTTTTGTGTTATTAGGGAACAAAGCTTCTGTGACAGACATACATACACACATACACACATACATACATACATACATTAAAATTTTTACGACTATTTCTGGAATCCTTTATGTCAATAACAACTGTTTATGCTAAAAGTTTTAAGTTTTAAGCAATGTACAGACAGACGTCTGATTTTATTAATAAGGATTATTTAATGCATTCATAAAACTATCCTAATTCATCAAAAAGTGATGACAGTCAATTTTATCATTTATTATATGATTACATTTCATTTTAAACTATCAATATGAAAATAATTATTTTCTCTACTTATTTCAAAGTGACTTAAGTTTTAACCACTTCAGCAGCATGGCGTTCCAATTGGCGTCGCATGAGTAGCTGACAGAAGCGGCAAATAATACGACAATGGCGTTCCTATTTAAACTTGATTCCTAAACTCTGTAAACTAATTAAGTTTACCAAACCAAACGTTATTTATTATTTGAGATTATGAATCTTAAATGGATTTTCAAAAATCCAAATAGGCGGATTCAAAAAAATGTTTGAAGGTTTTTCTTTTGAACGAAAATATAATCGAGAATAAACACAAAAACTATATTGTTGTTAAACTTGATAATAACCAACTGTTTTAATAAGTTGAAAGTTTATTTTAATTTTACCATGAAGTGTCACATTTATGTTAGTTACTAAAAGTAGTTTCAAGTATATAACTGTTTAGCTCATCAGAAACGTGCTCGTCTGTTCCCATCAGAAACTCAAATATCGCGCTGTGTTTCGAATCCTGCCATTTATAAATTTTCTGTTTCAGGTTATCAGAAAAAAAATGTTTTCCTCGCATGAAAAGAATTTCAATTTTTGAATGAAATTTACATTTTTGATGGAAAATATCATCTTAAGAACGTTAATTTACGTAAAGACGTAAAATCACAACGTCGCTCGAAGGTCTTTTATTTACAACGTGCGTCGTTGTAAAATTTATCAGATTTTTTTACAGTGTATATTATTTGTTTATGTTTCACTAATTCATGGGTTTTTATATATGTTTTCATGTGTTCCTCATATTTTGCTTCCTCATAAAGGAAGCCTTATAGTGATGTCGATTTCCGAATTTTTTAAAATCAATTATTTTTACAAATTTTCAAGTGTAGTATATATAATTCGTCGAGAGGAACAAATGTCCGGATGTATGTGTGTATGTATGTGTGTGTTAGGGTGACCGTTATTTTGCAAAAATTGGAATTTGTTAGGTCGCCGGGCAGAATTTGCTTTAGAATGTGAAAAAAATGAGCTATGCACAAGAAAAGCCTAATCTATCAATATTAAACCGTCCCACCGAAGGGTTAATGTTTAAATGGGATTTAACATAGGATTAGTGCACTTTTATACATTTTGTATGAGAACTTTTTTTTTAATTAATCTTTTGCCTTGTTGACAGTCATATTTATGGTTTTTGATGTGCTGAACACGAATCCGATGTCAAAAATAAGGTTTGACAGCTTCCAGCTGTCAAAAAAGCTGTCAATCTTTTTAAAACGACAGTTTTTGTGTCAATTTAGACAGTTTATGTTTAATTTAGTAAATCAGACCGAATTTTCTCATATAAAAATATTTTAAAAGCAACATGGTCACACTAAATAGTAATATGTAATATTGACAGTTGATAGCTGTCAATTAAACTGTCAAACTTTTAAAAACTAGAGTTTTTGACTGTTTTTACATTAAATTGCTCAAATAAAAATATTTTCAGGGTATTGAGGTAAACCTGAATAGAAATATGTAAATTTGATTTACAGTGAACAGATTTGATTTACAGTCAATTCAGATGTCATAGTTTTAAACGGAGACTTTTTGCATTAAATTACTTGTATACAAGTGTTTTTAAGCACACTGAGGTTAATCATATTAGCGACATGTATTTTTCACAATAGGCAGCTGTCAAAAAATTAATAAGAGAATTTTACTTTTTAACCATAAAAATTTAATTTGTAAGTAAGTACCTTTTTCCCATAAATTTGCTAAAAAAGTTTGACATCTTAATAGACAGTTGTCGACTATCAAATTTACATATTTGTATTCAAGGTTTACCTCAATACCCTGAAAATATTTTTATTTGATCAATTTAATGTAAAAACTGTCAAAAACTCTCGTTTTTAAAAGTTTGACAGTTTAATTGACAGCTGTTAACTGTCAATATTACATATTACTATTTAGTTTGACCTTGTTGTTTTTAAAATATTTTTATATGAGCAAAATTTGGTCTGATTTACTAAATTAAACACAAAAACTGTCTAAATTGACACAAAAACTACCATTTTAAAAAGATTGACAGCTGGAAGCTGTCAAACCTTATTTTTGACGTCGGATTCGTGTTCAGCACATCAAAAACCATAAATATGAATGTCGCTAAGGCAAAAGATTAATTTTAAAAAAATTTCTCATACAAAATGTATAAAAGTGCACTAATCCTATGTTAAATCCCATTTAAACATTAACCCTTCGGTGGCACGGTTTAATATTGATCGATTAGGCTTTTCTTGTGCATAGCTCATTTTTTTCACATTCTAAAGCAAATTCTGCCCGGCGACCTAACAAATTCCAATTTTTGCAAAATAACGGTCACCCTAGTATGTGTGTGTGGGTGTATGTGTGTGTGTGTGTGTATGTCACCGATTCTTGTGGACAAATTTTCTCTTACACATCTTGATGGATTTTGATAAGATTTTGTAGATGTATTACGGTCATGAATACCAAGAATCAGACAGAAGGATTTTCAAAAATATATTTAAAAAAAATTTTTTTCAACATTTTTTTAATTTTTGAAAAAATTAATTTTTTGGTTTTTTGAAATAACTTTTTTCTATATTAAAATTTTTAATAATTCTTGTCAAAATTGCATTCCTGACATAAAAACGAATCGATTCATGTATATAAAGTATATATTTCATCAAAATTTATAGAATTAATAAATATTTTAATTTTTCACAAAAAAATAAAATTTTGTATTTTTTGACATTTTATCATAACACTTTAAAATAATTATTCTATAATAAAAAATTGAATAATTAATATTTATTCAGGGTACTTTACCCGGTTTATTAATTATATTTAATAAACTATTATAATTATTTAAGTTTTAAAATTATATATAATAATATATATTGAGGAAGCTAAATGGTCATGAAATGAACAACTTGTTTTTAATATTATCAAAGTAAAATAATTATAGTGTTATTTTCAGTGTTATAATTCTATCAATTATGAATGAACTGCGTTTTTCATTTTTTCCATGTGCAGCGCTAGTGTTCTTTTCAGTATTTTTCACCTACTAAGCCGGTAACGAAATCTGGCCCATTTATAATGTACTTCGTTCGGTGTCCTTATACTATCATAACCATATTTAAGAAATTATATTTATAGAAATAATATGACATTTTCAAGATTTGGAGGTTATGTCATATGAGGATAAGGGTATAAGAGGGTGATTAAATTTAAAATGTCATTTTAAACAACTACAAACATTGACTTGAAGACGTTAAAGTTTCTGGTTAAATTTTTTTTTGGTTGAATAGCATGTATAATCCATGAAATTAATAGTGGCCAAGCACATACACTCAGATGCATTATTGCTGTCCTTCCGGTTTAAAGGAATTTTGAAAAGTCGTGTCATTTCTATAAAATATGCTTAGTTCGTGACATACAAATGTTCTCATATGTCATGAACTTAAAACATTTTGACAGAAATCATACGACTTTGCAAAATACCGTCAAACCGGAAGGACAGCATTAATGCATCTTAGTGTAATAACAAATATTTTCATAAACAGACAGATTTTTGAGGAAAACATATTTTTTACAAGACATTTTTTCACTTTTTCAGCCTCTGATCTGAAAGAAAAAAATATCAAATGTTAAAAAAATCATTGTTAGTAGTATAGCTAGACCGGTTCATCAAGTTTTTATCGGTAATACAGATTCCTACTTACAAACTGAAATGACGTAGAACCGGCTGTTGGAGGAGATTCCTCATTTGCATATATGCAAATTAGTTAACCCTTTTAATTTGCATATATGCAAATTAGTTGACCATATTAATTTGCATAACCCTAATTTGCATACGGTTTATATCGTTAACCTTTTAAGTTTATGCAAATACCGCCCACTTTTCACCCACCCTTTTTAATTTTTATGCGAATTTCACCCTTTTAGACATGGAATATGCAAATACCACCCACTTTTCACCTACCTTCTTTAAGTTTTATGAAAAATCCAACCTTTTAGACGTGGAATATGCAAATACTATCCACTTTCACCCCCCTTTTTTACATTCAACCTAACTTACGTACATATTGTTCTTTGCAACCATCCCCTCCCACCATCAATTCACATGTTACCTATGTGAAATACATTACTCTTAGTTAACCACCCCCCTCCTACCCACTTTTTTCCTTTATATGTATATTTTCAATACTACCACCCACCACCCACTATGTAAAACCAGAAAATTCAAAAATCGTATAGAGAACCGCGAGGGACCAAGCGTTCGCGAGATACCGTGCTGGCGCTGTGTGTAATGGGAGCGGGTGGTGCGGTAAGGCCCAGTGCGCAGCAGAGGTGCGCGTACGTTTACAGCGTTAAGTCAGTGCATAGTTCCATGAGTGACACCTTGCTGTCTGAAGGCCAACGCAGAATAGAATCTTTAACCGGAACCGGAACCGCAATCGTAAGCGTAACCGTAAGACTGAGATAAAGAAGGATGGGTATATTGTTTATCCTTCTTTAACTCATTCTTGCGGTTACGCTTACGATTGCGGTTCCGGTTAAAGATTCTATTCTGCGTTGGCCTTGACACTTGCAGCGTGCTTCACTGGTACTACAGCACCATAGGGATAAATGTATTGTCCAAAAATATGTAAGCAAGTTTCAACTTGACAATTCTCAAGATAACAATAGTATTGTTTGAAAATCATAATACAAATTTCCAACTGCATCTTGAATAGAATACAGACATTGTCTAAAAAACCTTCAGATAGGTTTTAACCTGCCTGTAGATAATAACAAATACATTTTTTAGAAAGCTTTTAGTGACGTCATTTTTTTATACAAGTTTGCTCACGTCTTCTAAATGACTCTTCCTTTTAACATAAAGTGGAGGTAGTTGCTTGCGCAGTCGTTAAAGTGGGGGTAAAAGAGTGGGAGTTAAAGGTAGGTTTACACCTAAGAAACATAAAAAATCAAACTATAACACAGTACTACATTAAATAAAATATCCATACTGCGCACACGTTAAATCAGATAAAAATACCAATAAGTCCCTTTAATGTTACCAGACATTTAGTAAAGAATATTACAGAAACTCCCAATATTGCGAACATTATAATTTTAGAAACAATAATGAAAATGATGAGGATGATGATCCACGATGAATAAATGTTACAAACTTAAATATTTATATTTTCTAAAATTGGGTAAATTATAAAACTTTTTATAAAATACTATTTATAACCTAAAAGTACATACATAAGGCTTTAATTTAAAAGAAATTCGTCAAATACTTTTTGAAATTTGACCCATTGAAGTGACTCCATCATAAAAAGCAAGAATTTCGGTGACAAACATTCTACAATTATAGTTCGTCCAAAATATAAAAATGAAATTCATTTACATTTATTATACCACTATGTAGGTCCTAATCTAAGGGATTGTGTTATGCAAATTTATTTCTCCTATAGCTGAAATCGACCTTTATTTTTTTTTAAATATTATACTCTTGACTTTGACAAGTCACCAATTTTTCAAACACGTTTCTTTTTAAAACTCTCTGTATAGGAACTATATAGTATTATAATAATTATTAATCAATTTGAAAAAGTTTTATATGATTTATTAGGAAATAAATTTTTGAAAAATTCCCTTTTTCGCGAAGTCACAACTGATGTTCCCCTTCCTTAATACTTAATTAACAATAAATCAGTATTATCAATTCCTTAATTCTCGCGAGGAGAAATGAATTGTTTAATGTTTATTCATGTGAAGATTAGTGAATATCTGCATGAAGACAATCGCTGTCAGAATATATCTTATTAAGTGTAAAAATTTTTATGTAAAAAAGTTATATACAACGTTTCTTAAGATAATTTGAATTTCTAACTCTTCAAAATTAAAGAAAAATATAGTGACACTCCACAGACTGACTCTACACGAACTAACTCTTCAAAATTAAAGAAAAATATTGTGACTCTCCACAGATTGACTATATACGAACTAACTCTCCAAAATTAAATAAAAATATTGTGACTCTCCACAGACTGACACTACACGAACTAACTCCAAAAATAATTAAAAATATTGTGAGTCTCCACATACTGACTCTACACGAACTAACTCTCTAAAATTAATTAAAAATATTGTGATTCTCCACAGACCGATTCTACACGAACTAACTCTCCAAAAATAATATAACTTTTCTTTAATCGCCTTAGGTACAAACCTATTATTTATAATCTAGATAAAACAGATGAAACAACAGAAGAAACTTTCGAATTTGCAAAAAGAAATAGGCGGTCGACCACTCACAAAATGTGACAATGTTAAGATTATTGAAAAATCCAAAATGCACCTAAGGCGATTAGGAAAAAATGATGCCAAAAAAGAGAAGCAGGCACCACCTGCAAGAAAGGGACGAAAAAGAAAATAAGTTTTAAAAATTAAATGTTATTATTATGAGATATAGTGTTCAATGATTTCATACATGTTTCTTTTTTTAAACTTCATAATGTATTGTACATGTTCACAAATTAAAAAAAAGGATTTATATTTTAAGCAATTTACCAAACTTTTCTAATCATTTTCACAAATTAGAGAATTGAACATTTTTAACATAATTTTAGAGAGTTTGTTCATGTAGAGTCAGTCTGCGGAGAGTCACAATATTTTTCATAAATTTTGGAGAGTTAGTTCGTGTAGAGTCGGTCTGTAGAGAGTCACAATATTTTAAATTAATTTTGGAGAGTTAATTCTTGTAGAGTCAGTCTGCGGAGAGTCACAATATTTTTAATTAATTTTGGAGAGTTACTTTGTGTAGAGTCGGTCTGTGGAAAGTCACAATATTTTTAATTAATTTTGGAGAGTTACTTTGTGTAGAGTCGGTCTGTGGAAAGTCACAATATTTTTAATTAATTTTGGAGAGTTAATTCTTGTAGAGTCAGTCTGTGGAGAGTCACAATATTTTTAATTAATTTTGGAGAGTTAGTTCGTGTAGAGTCGGTCTGTGGAGAGTCACTATATTTTTAATTAATTTTGGAGAGTTAGTTCGTGTAGAGACAGTCTGTAGAGAGTCACTATATTTTTCTTTAATTTTGGAGAGTTAGTTCGTGTAGAGTCAGTCTGTGGAGAGTCACTATATTTTTCTTTTATTTTTGAGAGTTAGTTCGTGTAGAGTCAGTATATTTTTCTTTTATTTTGGAGAGTTACTTCCTGTAGAGTCAGTCTGTGGAGAGTCACTATATTTATAATTAATTTTGAGAGTTAGTTCGTGTAGAGTCCGTCTGTGGAGGATCACTATATTTAAATTTTTTTTGAGAGTTAGTTCGTGTAGATGCGGCACTTCAAAAAATCAGTCCTCCTGTACCTTCGTCTATTACCTTACATGTCATTTACATACTTTTGTTTTGACTTTAACAGAGACAAAATAGACAAATGTATCTTGAGCAATGCGTAGTCCTTGCAGAACTCCATAATATTAAAACAATGTAAACCAAAGCATCGTCGATGTAGAGGTTATGCATTGCTTAAGGAAAAGTTATTAATTGGGGACCTCAACTTTACACTTTTTGTATATCTCACTTTTTGAATGCATGGTCCCATCCACCGCGTCAGGATACATGCACGGAAAAAATTTCTTGTGAAAAACACAAGGTCTTTTGTAGAATATACGAATAGGTTAAGTTGTGCCTTATACAGGCGAGTATTGTATTGTATTGTTGGATTTGTTACTGTGATACGAAATCACTATTTTAGCCATTCCATTTTGTTTGTTTCGAATACGTCTGCGCACAACGCTTTTAACAGACGCACTTAACATCCTGTTTCACACACGAAAGCTGTGGTTTTAATACGCACACTCAGTATGGTTGAATCAGCCATAAAAAAGAATAAGCAAAACTGATATAAAAATTGTAATAATACAAAGAGACAAATCACAGAGTTACATTTAAATATGATTGATATTGTCATTCATAAATTTTTGAAACAGAATTATAATTTGTAACAAAACAGATATTTACAAAATATAAATTCTAATCAACGAAATTATTAATGACGAAAAGGAATAATAAAATATTAAAAACTCGGGTGATAAAAATCGAAATGGAAATCAAATGATATTAAATTATAATGCATAAAGAAAATATAAATTATGTAAGAAGTCAAAGTTACTTTATTTAAAAATCAATTTGAAATTCGTTCACTAAATCACTCTCATTTAACAAATCGCGTCAGAATATTTCCCACAAATCAATTATAATAGAATTAGATTAAATCGAGGGCTCGAGCCGCGACGCGTAAATGATTAAGACAATATACAAAATTTAACACACACACACACAAAATTACAAACACATTATATGATTAATTGGACTGAAGCCATGTAAATTTAAAATAGATAGACTTTCGATAAAAATATTCAGTCTTTTTACCAATTGCAAGAAAAATATATAAATCTGTTTAAAAACTTATCATTTGTCGTCTCAGTAAACCAAATCGCAGCGTGGACGCAGGGCTGGAGGAATGGCCGAAGCAGCTTTCCAATGGATGGGCTTCAGCGAATATCAAACAAAATTTCTTAAGTGGGGTATTTCACGGAGATACCTCGACGTATTTAAACACCCTCGCCAACGAAAATCGGCCAATTCAGCACCCAGATATAATATATGCCCCGTAGATGCTTGCTGTTCCTCGCCTCCAAAACACCTCGATCTCACACAAAATCAACTCCGGCCAAATATTGGTAATTAAAAAACGCCTCAATAAATGAAGGAACATTCGTAAAAATAAATAGAAAAAATATTAAATGTACAAACAAATTAAAATTCCTTTTAAAGAAATTTACCTCTAGTTCGTCGGCGACAGACATAGATGTATGGCGCGAAGTTTCATTAAAGTCAAAAAGACGACGAAAGACAAAATGAGATCGAGGAACAGCAAAACGATTCTTTTATTGAACGTGAATCAAAAACCCCCCCAGAATTCACCCCCATCAGGACTGCTTCCCTCACCTCGAACCTTTTGGCGGGCATCCTTGGACAAGACGCGGCGCTAATCAAAAACCTTATGCATGTTTTTCAGTAAATATCGACAGGGAAAATTCAAATAAAATAAGCACACACATTCAATCCCTTTCAAATTTATACTTGTATTAATAACATTTTCAACTTAAAATAGATAAAATAAATGTTTCCTCTGAATAACTTTGTCAGACAAAGTAGTACTTATGTTTTTTAAAATTTTGTTTATAGTTTTTATGATGCGTTTCACTAAATGAAAAGAACCTTATTTTTAAGTTTCTAAGAATTTCCGATCCAAACTATTATTGTTGATAATGTCAAAGCATTTATTTTAGTGTAGTGTTTCCAACATGCTGGTTTGGTGTAGCACAAATCAATCTGTAATAGCACCAAGAAATCCTCCAGTTCGTCTGTTGCAGTTTGTGAAACAGACAGTTTGTTTTATGTATTCCCCAATCTCAGCCGTTTGTGGATACTACAACCGTGGTTCATAGATCACAAGAAATTTTTTCCTGTGTATATATGTTGTTTACTAGAAATTCACTCTGCTCCTTCAAGGCCAACGCAGAATAGAATCTTTAACTGGAACCGCAATCGTAAGCGTAACCGTAAGAATGAGTTGAAGAAGGACAGGTATATTGTTTATCCTTCTTTAACTCATTCTTACGGTTACGCTCACGATTGCGGTTCCGGTTAAAGATTCTATTGTGCTTAGGCCTTCACACTGAGAAAACTGGATAGCTAAAGTTAGAGGGTTATGTTTTGAGTGTTAGCCTGATTCTCTAGATAGTGCACTTTCCCCCCGAGATTGTCAACTTGATCATAGGAGTATCTATTTATTCCTGCGAAATGAATACAAAACATTTAACCTCAAATATAGTCTCTTTGTCCCTCCAGATAGTTTGTTGAATATTCAATTTTTCTCTGTGCATTATTGAAAAAGTTAAGGTTAACTTTTAGGTAGTTAAAGTTAACTACTAGAAAAGTTAAAGTTAGCTTTTATAAAAGTTAAAGCTAACATGTGTAGAAGTTAACCATTTATCAAATCTAGTAAAGCCTCACAATATGGCTAAAATCTTGTGATGAATTCCCTGAGTCAGAATGCCAGAGTACTAGTGCAGAAGCTTATGACTGTTTCCGTTTTAATGAATTCTGTATAAACATGAACGGTAGATGCAAAAGTGTCATTAGTCAATTTCTTTTTAACAACTGAAGTAGAAGATTTTAGATGATAACTGTCACATTAATAGACAATTATTATTATTATTATTGATTAACAATTATTATAATACTATATAGTTCCTATACAGAGAGTATTAAAAAGAAACGTGTTTGAAAAATTGGTGACTTGTCAAAGTCAAGAGTATAATATTTAAAAAAAAATAAAGGTCGATTTCAGCTATAGGAGAAATAAATTTGCATAACACAATCCCTTAGATTAGGACCTACATAGTGGTATAATAAATGTAAATGAATTTCATTTTTATATTTTGGACGAACTATAATTGTAGAATGTTTGTCACCGAAATTCTTGCTTTTTATGATGGAGTCACTTCAATGGGTCAAATTTCAAAAAGTATTTGACGAATTTCTTTTAAATTAAAGCCTTATGTATGTACTTTTAGGTTATAAATAGTATTTTATAAAAAGTTTTATAATTTACCCAATTTTAGAAAATATAAATATTTAAGTTTGTAACATTTATTCATCGTGGATCATCATCCTCATCATTTTCATTATTGTTTCTAAAATTATAATGTTCGCAATATTGGGAGTTTCTGTAATATTCTTTACTAAATGTCTGGTAACATTAAAGGGACTTATTGGTATTTTTATCTGATTTAACGTGTGCGCAGTATGGATATTTTATTTAATGTAGTACTGTGTTATAGTTTGATTTTTTATGTTTCTTAGGTGTAAACCTACCTTTAACTCCCACTCTTTTACCCCCACTTTAACGACTGCGCAAGCAACTACCTCCACTTTATGTTAAAAGGAAGAGTCATTTAGAAGACGTGAGCAAACTTGTATAAAAAAATGACGTCACTAAAAGCTTTCTAAAAAATGTATTTGTTATTATCTACAGGCAGGTTAAAACCTATCTGAAGGTTTTTTAGACAATGTCTGTATTCTATTCAAGATGCAGTTGGAAATTTGTATTATGATTTTCAAACAATACTATTGTTATCTTGAGAATTGTCAAGTTGAAACTTGCTTACATATTTTTGGACAATACATTTATCCCTATGGTGCTGTAGTACCAGTGAAGCACGCTGCAAGTGTCAAGGCCAACGCAGAATAGAATCTTTAACCGGAACCGCAATCGTAAGCGTAACCGCAAGAATGAGTTAAAGAAGGATAAACAATATACCCATCCTTCTTTATCTCAGTCTTACGGTTACGCTTACGATTGCGGTTCCGGTTCCGGTTAAAGATTCTATTCTGCGTTGGCCTTCAGACAGCAAGGTGTCACTCATGGAACTATGCACTGACTTAACGCTGTAAACGTACGCGCACCTCTGCTGCGCACTGGGCCTTACCGCACCACCCGCTCCCATTACACACAGCGCCAGCACGGTATCTCGCGAACGCTTGGTCCCTCGCGGTTCTCTATACGATTTTTGAATTTTCTGGTTTTACATAGTGGGTGGTGGGTGGTAGTATTGAAAATATACATATAAAGGAAAAAAGTGGGTAGGAGGGGGGTGGTTAACTAAGAGTAATGTATTTCACATAGGTAACATGTGAATTGATGGTGGGAGGGGATGGTTGCAAAGAACAATATGTACGTAAGTTAGGTTGAATGTAAAAAAGGGGGGTGAAAGTGGATAGTATTTGCATATTCCACGTCTAAAAGGTTGGATTTTTCATAAAACTTAAAGAAGGTAGGTGAAAAGTGGGTGGTATTTGCATATTCCATGTCTAAAAGTTCTACTAAATTAAAATTCTTTCTACTTTTCTTTTAGTCAAGCTATCATTCTAACAATTATACATTCTACTATAATGATATTTTAGGTAATAAAATTATATTAAATAACATTTCTAACAAATCTGGTTTAGGGTCTTTTCATGCGCCCCATATTCGGACTTGAGTTTTCTCGCCAGGACAGCAAAATGACATTTTAAATTTAAACACCCAAGCATTTTATCATTTATTACTTCGTATGAATGCAAATTCTGGCAAATATAATTTAGAAAAATGAAATTTATATAACATAATATTTCGAAAGTTTGAAAATTATGTTCAATGGAAATTCGGAGGATTAATCAAAATGACAAATAGTCATTCGGATTAATAAAATTTATGTCAAATGATTTTTCGATATATTTAAAATGATGTCAAAGGATAAGTCTAGTATTTAAATATTAGGATAAAGAATGGTTTGAATGTTTGAAAATTATGTTTAATGGTTATTTCGAAATATAAAAATTATATGGAATGACATTTCGATAAAAAAAAATGTTGATGTTTTGAAAATTACGAAATTTAATTTTGAGGAATAATTATGCGCCCCGTCCTGTCAAACATATTTCGAAAATTATAAAACAGAAACAATTACTAAAAAATTGTATATTGACTTAATTATTTGAATAACAATTTTAATAATTAAAATATATAATAATATTGATAAAAATAATAACAATAATATTAATTATTATTATTAATAATTCACTAATGCTCAACCAATATTGACCAATGCTCGGCAGTATATTAGATTTCAAAGCGGATTAAATAAAAATCAAATGATCTAAAACAGAAAAAATTCAAACTTGTTTTAATTTTAATTGTTATATTATTTTTAATATTGTTGTGATTTAAATGTTTATACTACGCGATTTAAACTCTTGTATAGATGTCGCTATCTACTTCCTGTATATTTTAGTGTATATTTTGCCTTGTACAATACGTAATTGCTTAACAGTCTTTTTGCTTTTCCTATTATAATAAATACTATTCTTGTGTATATTCTCGGTATCTTTATTCCCATTGTATATTTGGCACCTCCTTGACAACAAATATAAAACATTTCTTAGTTTTTTTCTTTTCCAGTTATTTATTTCAATTTGTAATATATTAGTATTGTCACACTTAGAAAAAGTTTTGTTGTATTTACCAAACAGTTTAATTAACCTACTTTATTTGATATAATTATATAAAATTTTGGCAGTGTAAACAAACATTTAGTTCATTTTAATAAATTCATGAAATGTATTTATTTATCAGGAACAAAATGATATTAGTGACAAATTCTCTTCCTTAAAAGCTCAAAAATCCCGTGGCTTGGCAGTAGGTTTTCTGCAATAAAGACGAAATGTTTCCAAGAAAATCGTTAATAATATTAGAGTATTAATTATGTGTTGAAGTTATCGAGCACTCCGAGTCAAGTAAATGGAAAAAATTAAAACAATTCCTTTAACGTTTTCAACAGCAAATGGTCACATCGTATACGATTAGACACTAATTCATAATTATAAGTTTCCAGAAGATACAAACGTGGATCGATAAAGATGAGGTGAATAACCGATCAGTAAACAGAAAACGAAAACAAAAAATCAAAACCAAGAGAACTGTCAAGGTAACTCAGACAAGAAAATAAAATAAAATAATCACTCAACTGCAGTTTCTTCTAAAATGTCGGACATATGATTTGACCCCTAAACACATCAACACAATTGAGTATAGTTTGGATCATTTTTTCTTTCATAGTAATACTGTCAACTCAAAATTTAATTTACTTCTTGAAAACTTTAAAAATAAATTGTTAAATATTTTCAACGAAGATAAATATATTCACATTTATTATTTGTTCAAAAAAATAGAAAAATTACAATCTATATTAGAAAACAATTTTTCTCAGCTAAGTCTAAATTCTATTTATGAAATACATAATCCAAAATTGTCTCAATTCAAAAATAATCTTTGTAAACAGTCTGAGAAGAAATTTCGATTTTTACAATGTAACCATTAAAAATTAGATTTCAATAATCTGTTTAACTCTCAACCTAATTGGTTTCTAAATTTATCTAATGTTGACATTCCTGATGATGTTACTAATGTTATGTCATTAGGGGAAAATTTTTAATTTTATGACATTAATAATTATAATAACATTGGTTTAAACACGGAAATTGAATATATTAAATCTGTTGAAAATTTTGTGTCTTCTTACGAATTAAATGAGGATATTTCTAACAATATAAGACTGAGTTTAGTTAAAAATCTTAGTTCTTCTAACAATAGTAATTTACGACATATTAATATACATGATAGAGTTTTTTCAAAAACTCTGGCTAAAACCAAATCATTTGTCAAACGTCATGATAATGTAATATTTACTACTGCTGACAAGGGAAATGTTACGGTGGCATTAGACGAGACTGAATATAGAGAAAAACTTAATTTGTTACTTTCTAACAAAAATACCTATAAGGTCATCAATAGAGATCCGTTACCAAATTAACCATTTTTTAAACCATTATTTTATTATAGATATGTAGATGATATTATTACTTGCATCCCAAAGAATAAAATCAATGAAATTGTTGATATTTTTAATAGTTATGATGAGAGATTGCAATTTACTTTTGAGACGCAGAGTAATAATTCTGTTAGTTTCCTTGATGTGCTTCTCATCAATGAGAATGGTAGAATTGTTACAGATTGGTACAAGAAACCCACATTTTCTGGACGTACCATTAATTATTATTCTAAACATCCTTTTACTCAAAAGGTTGCAATAGTTTATAACTTCATTGATAGAGCTATTAAACTCTCATAAAAAATTTCATTCTAAAAATATTGAATTTGTTATAGATACGTTAAAAAAGAATAATTATCCTTTTGAATTTATAAGTAAATATGTAAAACATCGCATTTCTTCTATTGAACAGAATTCTTTAAATCAAAAAAGTGGTAATTTATATAGAATGTTCCCCGAGGCTTTTCTTCCCTATGTTCCTGGATTATATGAAAGGACATCTACTTTTCTTTAAAATTTCAATATTCTAACTATTCCTAAAAAGAATAATAAAATGAGCCATAATTTGATCATCAAGGCTAAAAATAGGAATAGAAAATCTAATAATGTCAACACTGTTTACAAAATAAGGTGTAAAAATTGTTCTGCTTCTTACGTTGGTCAATCTAAGAGAATGGTAGGTGTTCGTATTAATGAACACAAAAATTCTAAAACAGGAGTTATTACAAATCATAGCAATTTACTTAACCATTCATTTGACTGGGATAATTTTTTAATACTTCATTCATTTCTTTCTTTTAAATATGTATATATAATTTAATTTTTTTCGCAATTTTTACGGTAATAATTTGATTAATGTTATTTTATTTTAATATTTAATATTGTAATGAACTAATTGTCTAAATTTATTTAATAAATAAATTATAGTTTCTGAAGAGGGCAGCTTTGCTGTTGAAAACGTTAAATGAATTGTTTTAATTTCTTTTCATTGACTTGACTCGGAGTGATCGATAACTTCAACACATAATTAATTTGGAAACCGAGTGATAGAGTCATTATTATATTATTATTAGAGTATATTATTAACAGCCAATGTTATTATTTTTCAGCTGTTAGTCTGTGCCGTTAGCTGCATATTGGCACAGTTTCAAGATGGAGATTCACAGCACAAAGGAACTAATACGCCAAGAAGATTTAAACCACATACACCTCGTGTAGCACCCACTGCGCAGTCAGTTTTCGCTAATCAAAAATTCAGACGTCCTATATCTATAAAGTAAGTTTTACTTAAATATTACGTTTTCTTAAGGTTATTTTGAATCATTCAAAGGTACCCTGACAAAGAGACTACGTGATAATTACCTATTACAGGAAGAGCATGAAGGAGTATGAGGATGTATATGTATCCCTGTTGACTGCACTTGACTGCGTAAAATCGCCATGCACTCTAATTGGCATACCGAAAATTTGTTCACTGATATTTGCGCCCCTACAGGAGAAATTATATACTATGATAAAAGTTTTGTTTACGTAGTTTTTTGGTTATGTACCAAGTTCATAATAATAATAAAATAATAGTAATTGGGTAAGACTCCGCCAGAAAATGTGCGATTTGCATGGGATCTTTGGATTAAGCTGTAATTTGGTGAAATTGTAGTATTGGATACTAGAAACTAGTGTGCTAAAATTTTTTTTTAAATTTTGAAAGGACCTCGCACAAAATACATTAAAAATCCCTTTCGGTCAAATTGTTTGAAACTTTGGTAAAATGAAGTTCATGTGATTCTGAACAAAAGATCTCTGGCTCATACCCCCCTTTCCGGGTTCGTTTGCCCGCTACAAGCATTTGAAGGTGAAAGTAACAAACTGTATTTTGAGAGAATTTCATCTAATTAAAATGCATTTTTTTGGTGTCACTTTATAGATATACGTTCTTGAGGTCTCTGATATTGCAGAACAGTATTCGTAATATTGCCATGCAATGTTTGCTACATTACTATGTTATATTTTGCAATAATAATCTATTGTAATATTTTAAATCGTGAATATATTTTATATATTTTGTTTACATTATTTACATTTTCACAACCTTGATACTTCATTTCTCAGAAAAATGGAAACAAAGTATGTATATATACATACTTACTCACTTTTCGCTTTTCAAAGGTAATCTTTTAAACTTAATATAGTTTTGAAGTTGTATAAAAGTTGTGTTGGTGACAGTGTAGTTCTTTGTTAATGATTGAGACAGTTCAATCGTGAATGTTACTCTGTACTACTCGTGTTACCTGCATCATTTGGTTTCTAGGATACGTTCGGCATAAAGATAATGTAAACTATCCATCACTTAAACTATTGCGAAGCATTCAAGATGCTGCCATGAATGCCAACCCCATTGAAATAATAAATGTAATCGACTAATAAATATTTGTAAGCAACCAGTTGCAGAAATAATTTTTCCACTCCTTATCTCTAAGCGTCACTACTTTTTTATAAACACTCAAATAAAACACCAAATGTTAAACATATTGCCTCAATACTGCAAATGTTACTTATGGTAATGTAGCAAACATTGCATGGCAATATTACGAATACTGTTCTGCAATATCAGAGACCTCAAGAACGTATATCTATAAAGTGACACCAAAAAAATGCATTTTAATTAGATGAAATTCTCTCAAAATACAGTTTGTTACTTTCACCTTCAAATGCTTCTAGCGGGCAAACGAACCCGGAAAGGGGGGTATGAGCCAGAGAGCTTTTGTTCAGAATCACTTGAACTTCATTTTACCAAAGTTTCAAACAATTTGACCGAAAGGGATTTTTAATGTATTTTGTGCGGGGTCCTTTGTTGAAGTTACGCCATTAGTTCATGACATATGAGAACATTCGTATGTCACGAACTAAGTTTGTTAGTTATTTTTTAAAGTTTTTTTTTATGAAGGGAATAACCAATTTTTATAAAAAAATATTTTTATTAAACCTTGGGATGTCCTTAAAAAGTACCCTGATTTGTGAAGATGTGTTTTTTGATATTTTCGAGAAATAAATTTTTGAATTTTTGATTGCTCGGTTCGGGCCATACGGCTTGCCGTATGATAACTGTTTGCGACCGCTGCCGGGCAAGCCGTATGGCCCAAACCGAGCAATCAAAAATTCAAAAATATATTTCTTGAAAATATCAGAAAACACATCTTCACAAATCAGGGTACTTTTTAAGGACATTCCAAGGTTTAATAAAAATACTTTTTTATAAAAATTCGTTATTCCCTTTGTGAAAAGAACAACTTTAAAAAATAAATATTTAAACAAACTAGTCGAAAAATTAAAAAAATTATTTTTTAATAAAATATTATTAAAATTCAATACATTCTCTTCAATTTTTGTCTAAAACATTGTTTTCTAGGACCAATAGTTTACAAGATAAAAATTATTGAAAAAAGTGACCAAAAAGTTTAATTAACAATATCTTTCAAAATAATTAAAATTTTGCAAAATCCTTGAGAGAACTTTAAAAGCACCCTAAACACAACAAATAAACCAAGTATAAACAAAATCTGAGATTCAAAAGTTCTTCCAGCTATGGAACGCCCCAAATACTTAGGAATATTTTAGCATTTTATGAATATTATGTAAATAAATCTAGTGTTTTAAAACAATATTTTAAAATTTTAATTTTTTCAATTATTCTATTATTATTATTATATATATGTGACGTTTCCCGTCAAGTGGACAATTGCTCTGCCCAAAAATCTAAGCAATAGAAATCGACTTATTATAGCTTAAAAAATTCATAGGCTCATATTCTTTCGAACAAAAAGTGTCGAATTCAAAAATTCAATATGGCGTACCCTCCACGCCATTTTTTGCATAAATTTTCCCATACTCAAAAAACAATTGTGTTAAATAATATTTGAAAATAATTGCAATTTACCAAAACATGACTGGATATTATGTATTAGGGGTCGCTGATTACGAATATGAAGTTAAATTTTCAAAATTCAAATTGGCGGATCCAATATGTCGGACAAAAAAATTTAATAATTGATAAATTCACTTGAAACTCGTTACTCGGGGGTTTTTGGGGTCGCTGATTACGAATATGATATTAAATTTTCAAATTTCAAAATGGCGGATCCAATATGGCGGCCAAAAAAAATTTTAAATGTCTAAATTCGCTTGAAACTCGTTACTCGGGGGTTTTTGGGGTCGCTGATTACGAATATGATATTAAATTTTAATAATTCAAAATAGCGCATCTAATATGACGGTTAAAAATATTTAAAGCTACACGCGCTAGCTTGCAATAGAAGATTTTCTTTAGCACCTCCATTCACAAAGATTCAAAGTTCACACTCATTTAAAGTGACAGAAGAGAGAAAATTGGAAATATGCAGGTACTCAAGTGCACCTGAACCACTTTCAATTTTGCAATATTCGTAAACTATTTAATCCTTTTTTGTTATTTTGATTGTCATATTCAACTTTTTGTACCAAAAACCCCCGAATAACACAAATCAAGCGAATTTAGCTATTTTTAAATATTTTTGTCCGCCATATTGGATCCGCCATTTTGAATTTTGAAAATTTAACTTCATATTCGTAATCAGCGACCCCTAATACATAATATCCAGTCATGTTTTGGTAAATTGCAATTATTTTCAAATATTATTTAACACAATTGTTTTTTGAGTATGGGAAAATTTATGCAAAAAATGGCGTGGAGGGTACGCCATATTGAATTTTTGAATTCGACACTTTTTATTCGAAAGAATATGAGCCTATGAATTTTTTAAGCCATAATAAGTCGATTTCTATTGCTTAGATTTTTGGGCAGAGCAATTGTCCACTTGACGTGAAACGTCCCATATTTATTATTTTTATTATTAATTTTTTTAAGATTTATAAATAATTAGCTGTATACTTTATTTATAAATATCAAAGAAATTTGAATATAACAAAAAAATTTAATTCTTTAATTTATTTGTTAATTAATAAATAAAAAATATAATTAAAACCTATTTTCAAATTCATTAATTTTTACAATAAAATCTTCTATTTTTGTATTGTTAATTCTTTTTTAAATATTTAAACTGTAAACAATTCTCCTACAAAAATGTTTTACAACATAATGGATTTAAAATTTTTATTACTATAATTATTTTTTTTTTAATTTATTAATTTTTATTGAAAACAATAAGACTATAGCTAAATTTTTGCATTGTAAAAATCTATGTCTGAAGATTCTAAATAATGTGTTAATTACAAAAAATAATTATTCTAGAAAACATTAAATTGTTTCAAAAAACAATGACAATAACCATATTCTTAGTATATTATTATTAATTGAAATCTTAATAATAATAACATAAATGATATTAGTTCGCAGTTGGTAACCGCTCGGGTTGTCAGACGGACGAATGTTAGTACAATGCCGGCATTGGATGATTGGATGATCCGGCATTCGTCTGACTTTTCCGCCTGGGAAGTTCCCCTTATAACCCAGCAGTCAATTAAGAAACCGCAATAGCCCATGTCTCGTTTCACGCTGACATGGAACGGCACTTTTAGCATGCACCGTTACAGGTAGCATAGAGTAACTATTTATAAACAAATGCACATTCAGTTGGTTCAAATTTGGTTAAAATCAATTTTATTTATATAAAATAAAAATAAAAAAGTTACTTCGTATTTAAAATTATATCAATCAGTCGAACATCTTCAAAATTTTAGCCTATATAAATTTGTTGTATATTACAGTTCAAATTAAACTAGGTTACGTTTGTAATTTTGACATTATGTAAATTGTAAACACTAAAAAAATGAATGAAGAATCATAAAAGTGGGGATTTCTCATTTCTCCTTTTGCGCTCGTAATAGAGAGAGACTTGACTTCCGAACTTCTTGTTATAGCGAGATTTGAGTGTATTAATTTTTTAGAAACTTATTCCATCAATATAAACAATTAATTCAACAGTACGAACAAGAAGACTAGAAACAGGAGGTCTAACTCCGGTAGTGGGGGTACGTAATGGTTTGGTTTCCAGAAAGAGGCTGAAAAGGCATAAGCCGCAGTAGCCTTCTGCGCATATTACCTACAGGTGGTAATTAAAAAAATAGATATTCATTTTATCGATTCATATATGTATATACAAATCAGTGTTTAATATTTATGCTGAATTACCACCAGGAGATAAATTAAAAGTAGTCTGTGCAGAAGGCTACCGCGTTTCAGGACTTGTTCAGTTTGCTCAGCCTCTTTCGGAAAACCATATTCGTACGTATTCGGCCTGTTTCTAGTCTTCTTGAGTACGAATTTCGAAATAATATGTTGACAAAATGTGATTATGTCATGTCAGATGCAGGGCTGTGAACGCAGGCGCACGAAATGTCAGCGTGAGATAATTTACTTGAAGTAGAACACCAATAACGTAAATTACATGGTAAATTGCCGGTATGAAAACAGGTAAATTACTTGACGTAATTTTCTAAAGCAATCCTGATCACCATTAACCCTGAGTTAAATCGAGGAGATTGCCGAAAACAACCTGAATCAATTCGAACGTCATTCTGCATTCTGTCTCAACTCTAGAGAACCGCTGTATAATGTAATAACTGTCAAATGAGCAGACTTCACAATTTGTCCAAAAACAGTTAATGATTTGTTTGTGACATAAGAAATGTGATTATTAGATCATCCGTGAATCTTAAAAAGTTTCTATCAGGAAAACAAATGTCAGTATAGTTAATAAAAAAATGGCTCTAATTTGAGAAAAAATTAATCAATTCTTTTATGGTTCAGACTATAGCTAATAAGATGTGATAGAACTTAGTGTTTATTAAATTAAGATAAAAATACTAATGACAATTCATTGACAGTTCACTTTATACATTTCTTTATTTTTTTATGCACTTAAACGCGATTTTTTATTACATAGACATTTGAAAAATCCTAAGCTTGGGGGTACGAATCTACGCCTAACCGAATATTTCCGCACCGAAATCTCGCACGTTAACCGCCACTATGCTACGTTCGCATGGGACTCTCAAATCTTAAATACTCTCAAGTGTTACGAGCTAAAATAAAACTTGTAGAATTATTACGTGTCAATGCTACACCTATATTTTTATTATTACATAATATATTAAATAATTGTTTCTCAATATATAGGCCAGTCGGTGAGTGCAAAAAGTGCACAAAAGTGCAACCTGAAAAGTCTTAATAGTTTCTTGTAGTTTGGGGGCCCCATATATGAGCCCCATGGTTTGCTCTCGATTTCCGGTTGCAAAAAATAGTGTAAACAATCGTCAAAGTTCGAGAAACGTAGTTTTTCGATGACCCTTGCTTTCGGTTAAATTTTAGAGAAAAAAGTTGTTATTGAAAGTTGTAGAGCCTAAAAATACCTTTCAAATGACTGGTCATACGTTGAAAAAGGTTTATTAGTTTAGTTGCAAATGAATTTAAACCATTAAAAATAGCACTTTTTTAATTGTTTAATTACTTTGTTAATAATTATCGAATTTGTTAATAATTCAGCAGGAATATTCTCCTTGCGAAGCTGAATAAATCCCAAAAAAATTCGACTCGATCAGATAAATGGTTTATGCATAATTCCATTTGTTAACTAAAAACATGTAATTTTTCAACGGAATTTCCCCACTTTTGGACCAACGAATTTCGGTTTTTTTTTCGAGAGTACAGTTTAGGAGTCAAACTTTCATTCCATTTAAATGGGAAATTGATTTTTTTAAATTTAGTGCATAATAATGGACGTTAAAAAAGGGTATGTTTTTTTGACATAAACAAATGGACAGCGGAGTGGGGGAACTCGGAGGCGCGAGATTCTCGCCCGCCGCAAAACTATTCAGCCGTTCAAATTCGCAAAAATGGTCATAACTTTGTTAATTATTGACCGATTTTAATCTTTTTTTTTAATTTTATATAATTTCCAACGCTGAATCCAAAAATGAATTTACTTTTTTTTTAAATAAATTATTTTTTGTACTAATAAAAAAAAATTTTTTTAATAACAAATTTTTATTATTATTTATTATATTTAACCAAAAATTTTTTTCTTACATATTATTCCATTTAATTTAAAACAATATTGTGGACAAAAAAATTTGAAATTATTTACCAGTGACCGTGTAGCATCGAGTAAACAGAAGTTAAATTTTTTTTTTTTGGAAAATTTTTGTGAAAACAAATGAAATCAAATGCCCTTTACACCAAATCGATAAAGTGAAAATTGACTGAGTTATTCCATTTGTTTATGTCAAAAAAACATACCCTTTTTTAACGTCCATTATTATGCACTAAATTTAAAAAAATCAATTTCCCATTTAAATGGAATGAAAGTTTGACTCCTAAACTGTACTCTCGAAAAGAAAAAACCGAAATTCGTTGGTCCAAAAGTGGGGAAATTCCGTTGAAAAATTACATGTTTTTAGTTAACAAATGGAATTATGCATAAACCATTTATCTGATCGAGTCGAATTTTTTTGGGATTTATTCAGCTTCGCAAGGAGAATATTCCTGCTGAATTATTAACAAATTCGATAATTATTAACAAAGTAATTAAACAATTAAAAAAGTGCTATTTTTAATGGTTTAAATTCATTTTCAACTAAACTAATAAACCTTTTTCAACGTATGACCAGTCATTTGAAAGGTATTTTTAGGCTCTACAACTTTCAATAACAACTTTTTTCTCTAAAATTTAACCGAAAGCAAGGGTCATCGAAAAACTACGTTTCTCGAACTTTGACGATTGTTTACACTATTTTTTGCAACCGGAAATCGAGAGCAAACCATGGGGCTCATATATGGGGCCCCCAAACTACAAGAAACTATTAAGACTTTTCAGGTTGCACTTTTGTGCACTCACCGACTGGCCTAAGATTAATAATCAAGGAATAAATTTCACGATTTTTTAAATTAAATTACTGATTATGATCTTACAATCCACATAAAAAAAAAAAAATGTTAATAAACAAATTGCCTGAACTTTATTGAAAAAAGTTATCTCTGACACCCTTTGAGCTATTTTAATCTTTTTTCTTTAAAAAGTTGCAGGAAGATGCTAGAGCAATTAAAAACCTTTTATCCCGATTTTGTGAAATGAAATTTGACCAAGATATACTTAATTGTTTTTAGTGAAAAAATTGACCTTTTGTTTATAAGTTATTTATATGCAACAAAATGTCTTTTTTTAATTGTGCAATACATGTTTTCAATAATATAGATCCTTAGGAACAAAATGAGCCATCGAAAGTTTTTTTTATGGTGCACAAATTTGACATCAAATATAAAAAAAAGTTTATTAATTAACAATTAGATTTTGGCAAAACTATTTATCCGATTTGGTCTAAATTTTGTATACTTATTAGGGGCCTTAAGAGCAGTAATTTCACCATGTAAGAGATAATTTAAATAATAATTAATTGAATTATTAAATATTTCAAAAAAGGAAAAAATTATCGTTTTAATTCTATAACTTGTAAACAAATTGTTGGAAATAATCGTGCGACCACCCATTTTTTAGGTATTTTTAAGCTCTACAACTTTCAATAACAACTTTTTTGTCTGAAATTTCATTGAAAGCAGCAATCCTCAAAAAACCATTAAAATTTCGATTTTTGTGCCTTAAATGATTTTTAACAACAAACGCGTTTATGATTTTCATAACCTAAAAATTATATTTCCTTTTTTTTAGAATAAGGATCTCAACCTATTAACTAAATAATAGTTAAGTAGAGAGGGGATCCACTATCTTTTACGTTTTTCGTCCGAAGGACACGTTTAGTTATAGAGTCAAAATAATATCTTCTTATAAAATAATTAATATTCATTAATTCTTATATAATCAAGCCGTTATAACTTCTATTTTAAATTCAAAAACGTGAATTTTTACACGAAATGTTGCGTTTTAAAGTGTTTTAATTATTTAAAGAAATTGTTTATGTAAATATTTTGAAATATTTCTAACTTATTTTTTATTAATGTTGGCTTTAAAAGTTTTAGTTTGTTTTAGTCTTATTTTAATACATATGCAAATAAATACATAAAATTATGAATCAAAAATTTGTTTAATTCGTTCTTTACACGATTATCCGGATTTTCGATTATCCGGACAAGTGCCTGCATCCATTAGTCCGGATAATAGAGTCTCCACTGTATCAAAACTTTTAAATAAAAAGTCTATAAAGGTTAATTTAAAAATAAAAATCAGCTTCTAATTTTTTGAAATTCAATATTTTTAATATTTTTAATTACATATTTCCAAAAATAATATTTTACAATTATTTTTAACATTTTGGAGAAAAAAATAATGTTCCAAGTTTTTAATTAAAATTCATCAGAAAATTTATTAGTTTCTTAAATTATACAAAAATTCTTTTAAAAAATATAATTATTTTCGAAAAATAATTACACTAATACAATATACAACTTTTCAAAAAAGTCAATCATTTTTAAAAGATTTTACCAAATTTTAATTGTTTAGAAATTTTTCAAAATTGAAAAACTATTACCTATCGTCCAAAAATTGTTTTAAAATATTTTAAAAAAATTAATGGTAAGAATTTATTTATGATAATTTTTTGAAAATATTATACCTTAATTACTTAAGAAAAAAATATGGAGAGTCACAAGTATATTATAAAAATTGCTAAAACAAATTTTTTTAGATGTTTTTTATATCTAAAATTTTGTATATTATTTTTTTCCTTCTGAATGATTTTTGGTATTTGTAGCCGTAAAGATTATTGGAGCGTAAATTAAATGGTATTTGAACCAATAATTTTAGTATTTGAAGCAAATAGGGTCATTTGGGGTAAATGTAAACGCGGGGTAAATGTAAACAGTAGATGTTTCAGCTAAATTTACAAATTAAAAAATAAGTACGACGGCAATATTTTTACCTCAGCTCACCTACAAGAAGTTCTGACTATTGCCAATATTTTATTTTGACAATTGGCAATGCCCTAGTGTAAGTTATCTTTTAATGCAAAAAAGTTTGAAATTGAAAATTTTTCTGTTTCAGTATTTTGTCTCGCATTTGCATAAAAATAAATTTAAAAATCAAACAAAAATATGTAATTCTTCCTTATTTATGCCCCAACAAAAATTGACTTTGATTTTTGATTTTCGTCAATTTAGTTAATAAATAATTAAGTGTTTACATTTACCCCGAGAATTCGAAAACTCAGGGTAAGTGTAAACAGTACTCCAACTACATTTTAAAAGAAAATAATTGAATAAACTATTAGATCTGACATTTTGAAATTTAAAAATTCGATTTTAGATTCTTATTCAGCAACCTTAAAAACTTCTTTTTACCAAGTTGAATGAAAATCTATTAAAATTTGTTCAAGTCATTCAAGTTTTTACATTACTAATTTTGTAATGGTTGATTGTTTATTTTATATGATGCATTATCAGTCAACTGGTTGATTTACTATACGTCTACGAATAATTTTTTTTTAGTTTTTCCATCCCTTAAGACAGTAGTATGCTTGAAATAACTTGTTTCTTAAACCTCGCTTAACTACAGAGGTGTTTACATTTACCCCAAATTTTAGACAAATTTCAAAATCTCGGGGTAAATGTAAGTCAGTTGTAGACGATTCAGGTGCATCAATATTTTTTTGAACCTCATAAAATTTTTCTAGGGAGCTCTAGTAACAAGTTCATGCAAAAAAATCCGTCCATTTTACCTTTTAACAAAAAAACTGATGTTTTTCGTAAAAAATAGAAGGGTGTTACTACTGCCCAGTTGTACCTGAGTCTTGAGTACAACTCCTTCTAGAATGTGCAAGCAAGCAGCCCCAGCTGTACCTGAGATACCACCGGCTTGCACCAGGTAAGAAAGGAAGATCTCATTCCTTGGGAGAGTCGTACCTCAACCTCGGCGTTAGATCGTAAAGGTGAAAAGAAGAAAGAGAAAAGAGAGTTGCTGTCGATCAGCCTCGGAGCAAGCCCCGAGTCTGGTCGACGGCGAACTGAGGAAATTGTACGGGCAACCAAGTATTATAGATCGCTGGGCCTACGAGAGGTGTAGCGTGAGGTGAGAGAGACCCACGTGATGCGCGGCAATGGGTGCGCTATCGGTACTCTCTACCTGTCCGCCGAGCAGTGAGCTCAGTAATATATATATAGATATATTTCGCGTACAAAAATGAATGAATTTTACTCTTTCATAAACTTTGAAATTCTGACGTTAAAAATAATGCCATATCATTACAATTATGTACATTTTATAAACAAAAATCCCTTTATTTAAGTCTTTTGTATTAATTTTTAGGGTTTCGTACACTTTCGGTGTGCATAGGAACCCTATTGGTGAGACTCTTGTGTCCGTAGCCAAATCGTGTCCCCCCTCCCCTAGCGTCTAAACTATTTGACCTAGAGAGCTTAAATTTGGTACAGATACGTATTTTCACATGTAGATTACAGGAAAAATATAGAGAATGTGATTGAAGGTAATGGTCATACTCTCTAAATCTGAATTAGTAGAATTCTACTAAGAATTAGTAAAATTTTACTAATTTTTAGGACTCGCACTTGTCCCATTTTTTTTTATTTTATTTAAAAACTTTTTTTTAGATTTTTTAATATATTTTTGTGATCAGATTGTAAAAATATACTAATTAACCCATTTTCAGTTAATTAGATCAAATAATGTGGAAATTAGAAGAAGAAAAAAAATTTTAATTTCTTTTTTACATTTTTAAATATTTTTTTGCGATCAGACTGTAAAAATATACTAATAAACCCATTTTTAGTTAATTAGATTAAATAATCTAGAAATTAGAAAAAAAAAATTTAACTTAAAAAAATTTTTTTTTTAAATTCTTTATAATATATTTTTTGTGATCAGACTGTAAAAATATAATAATAAACCCATTTTCAGTTAATTAGATCAAAAAATGTGGAATATAGAAAAAAAAAATTTTTCAAAAAGGACCCCGCACACAATACATTGAAAAAAAGTTTCGGTCAAATTTGATCAAACTTCGAAATTTTGTAGCTTATAATCTACTGAACAAAAAATGTTAATGTCAAAAATCCCGAAAATCAATAGTCTTTGAGCTACATCATGTTGAGCCTTAAAAAATGAGTGAAAAATAGCAAAGCATGCTCATGGCTCAAGGCTTGAGACTTAATGCGAAGCGTGGAAGCTTGTTGATGGCTGTAGGCTTTATCAAAGTTTGATCTTAGCTCAAGGCTTGATCTTGGCTTAAGGCTTTATCTTGGCTTAAGACTTGATTATGGCTCAAGGTGTGATTATGGCTCAACGATTAATTATGGCTTGAAACTCTATTATGGATCAAGGCTTGATCATGGCTCGAAGCTCTAATAAGGCTTAATCATTGATTAAGGCTTGATTATGGCTCGAAACTGGAATATGGATCAAGGCTTGATTATGGCTCAACAGTTAATCATGGCTTGGAACTCGATTATGGATCAATACATGATTATTATTATTATTCTAGTTTCGAGCCATAATCAAGCCTTGATCCATATTCGAGTTTCAAGCCATGATTAATCGTTGAGCCATAATCAAGCCTTGAGCTATAATCAAGTCTTGAGCCAAGATCAAACTTTGATCAAGCCTACAGCCATCAACAAGCTTCCACGCTTCGCATTAAGTCTCAAGCCTTGAGCCATGAGCATGCTTTGCTATTTTTCACTCATTTTTTGAGGCTTAACATGATGTAGCTCAAAAACTATTGATTTTCGGGATTTTTGCCATTAACATTTTTTGTTCAGGAGATTATAAGCTACAAAACTTTGAAGTTTGATCAAATTTGACCGAACCTTTTTTTCAATGTATTTTGTGCGGGGTCCTTTTTTAGTTTTTCCTTGGCAACGCTATGGACATTATTACGTAACACTTAAATGAAACCACGATTTGAAAAATGAAATCGGTGTGCCATCATAGCTCGGACCCATGTTATTATTTGGAGAACGTATTTTAACCAAAATATCTCTCCCAGTTATGGAACTAAAGCTTAAGTCATCCGCTTCTCTAGGAGTCAATTATTGTCAGTGACCTACAAGAATCTGAAAAGAAATTAACAATACTCGAATTATCTGTGTCTGTTGATTGATCAAAATACATTTCAGCAGGGGAAGACATTTTATAATTCTTATTAATATTAATGTAATTCCAAAAAAGTTTAGAATTTTTTATTAATTTTTTGTCTGTGTCCAATAAGTACTGGATTATAATTTTGTTGAGAAACCTTTTTATATTTTGATCGCAAAATTGAAAATGTCTCATAATTATCGTTAAATCTCTAGTTCGTTTATCCCTATTGAAAATACCCACATGGAATCTTACGTGGGTTCTTATACAAAAACCTGTATAAAATCCCAGATCCCACATAAGAATCCACATGGGATCCCATGTTAAAGCACATGTATATTTAGGACACGATTTGGAGTAGGAATTCATGTGGGAATTTGAGTTTGTGTATCTACATAAAAATCTACATGGATTCCTATGTGAGAATACATAAAGGATTCCATAAAGGATTTTATATGAGTTTTCATGTTGCTTATATAAGATTTCACAAAAGATTTGACATGTGATTACATTAAGTATATCTATTGTGAGAATTTTCATAGGATTAAAAATAATTAAATTAAAAATTAAATAATAAATTGTATTATCATTTCAAAATAAGAAAAAAAATTCTATAATTTGAAACACTTCTTCTGAAATAACTGGGGGAGAAGTCGCTCTTGCCACCTGGCGGTAAAAGTGTATGAACTGTAGTATTCTGTATCATTAATAAAAAACCACGTGAGATCCTATATAAGATCCCATGTGGATACACTTTTACCGCCAGGTGGCGAGAGCGACTTCTCCCCCAGTTAACATGATTTTTGAACACTATATAACTGAGAGTTTATATTTCAGAAGAAGTGTTTCAAATTATAGAATTTTTTTTCTTATTTTGAAATGATAATACAATTTATTATTTAATTTTTAATTTAATTATTTTTAATCCTATGAAAATTCTCACAATGGATATACTTAATGTAATCACATGTCAAATCTTTTGTGAAATCCTATGTGAAATCTTATATAAGCAACATGAAAACCCATATGAAATACTTTCTGTATTCTCACATAGGAATCCATCTTTAACATGGGATCCCATGTGGATTCTTATGTGGGATCTGGGATTTTATACAGGTTTTTGTATAAGAACCCACGTAAGATTCCATGTGGGTTTTTTTATAATAGGGATATAAAGCATAAGCTTCTTTTTTCACTATTATATTCTTTAGCTTGCTTGAGAACCAAACCCAATGGAAAGTAAACGATTGGTCCTGTAACAACGGACCAACATTGGTTTTTGCTTCGGATGATCACGCTATTGCCAATGATCAGTAGCCAAGAATCAGGTCAATATTAGTTACCAAGGGAACAAAATCGATTTTCAAAAGCTTGATTTTTTATTGGCAGCCAAGAAAAAACCAAGATTTTGAAAATCGATTTTTAAAATTATTATTCAATATTTACTAGCAACAAATCGCGCGCTAAAGCGTGCGGCTAACTTCTTGTTACCTTTTTTAAATCACAGTGGTTAGACTCTGTGGCTTGCGATCACCGGGGTTAAGCAACATTCAGTGCGGTTAGTACTTGGATGGGTGACCGCCTTGGTGTCCACTGTAGCCCGGTGTTTTTCTCACTACTTTCGTGATTTATCAAGCGGGAGGTTTAATGTCAAGGTATAATCATGTGCACTGTCGATTATTGTCCGGTACACACCATTAGAACTTGACATAAAATTGTTCCGTGGAACAATTTTATGGAGTAGTAGAAAATATGTAATAGAAATGTAATATAATAATAATAATAATAATAATAATAATAATAGAAAATAATATAAATTAACTTTGCTAAAATTTAGGGGTAAATAGAAACAGTTGATTATTTTTTACAAAATTTAAGAAAAAATCAATTTCAAGTAACGAAATGTTAAAAGATACAAAGAATTACATTAAAAATTATGTTAGTCATAAAATAATTCAGACTAATAAATAATAATGCATTACGTAAGTTTGACCCTTTAACGCCCAGCGATTTAGATCAAAACCACTTTTTACTTAAAACTAAATTTTGCCCACAAATAACCCAAAAAAATTTTTTTGAATTTAAAAAAAAAATTTTGTGTAGTTTTGCCACAAGACGAGACAAGACGAGATTCTTCTCCATCTCGTCTCGTCTTGAAATGTCAAGACCAACAAAGAGTCTTGTCTCGAAAAAGTCTGGTCTTGAGACATAGAATCTCGTCTCGTCTTGAAGTCTCGATATTTTTTCAATTAAGAATGCCACTACAGGTTCGGAAAACAGGAAATTTAATAAAAAATAAGAAAAAGTTAAATTATTCTATAGGAAATCAGAGAATTTTATAAAAATACTGGAATAAGTATTAACTTCCTAGAATTGAAGAAAAAGTTTTAATTTTTTGTGTTCAGCAACCTTGAAAGATATAAAAAACATTTAATTATTTTTTAATTTTCCATGTTCTGCTTATTAACTTTAAAATCCACCACAAATATTAATGCTAAACTTTAAATTTTTTCCATTTGTAACAATAAAATTGATCTTTACAGATTCTGAAATTGAATTTATTTAAAATAATTTAAATCTTGAAAAAGTTTCCTACAATTGTTATTTATAAAATATTTAGAGAATAATTTTACTTAAAAATTAAAAATTATTTGGATTTTAAAATAGTTCAATTTACATTCAATTTTGTATAAATCATGTAATTTCAAAAGGTTTTAAATTTATCTTTAGACTTTGCTATATATGATCAATAATTTAAAAACTATTTGCTTTCTTTAAATTATAAAGACTTATATGGTAGATTGAAAAATTGCGAAAAAAGTTAAGTGTTAAAACATTTTATTTTTTCCATGTATACAGATTTTAAATTGATGAAAATGTTGGTCTTATATTTCACTTTTTACATTAAACTAAAATTTTAGATTTATAACTAAAATTCACAGAATAATTTCATAAAATATAGACGTACTATTTACTATATTTTATGGTATAATAACTTATTCAAGTGTTAGTTTTTCGTATTTTTCTAATCTGACACTGTATTTAACGATAATTTTTGAGTCTTGAATTTTGTCTTTGTCTTGACAGTTATTGTCTCGACTTGTCTAGAATAGACAAGACGAGAAAAAAGTTCATCTTGGTCTTTCATTTTTTTTCACTGTGGTATCCGATTAAAAAATTTTTTAAAAATATTTCTTAAAAGTAGGGGAGAGGATCCTAAGGTGGTCACCCATCTTTTGAACGACTGTAGATTTCAAATAGAATTTTATATAAAGGTCAATAACACGGCGTTTGAAACTTTATCTTATTATCTAACTTCCTATCATAAAATTTTTTTCATTTCATTAATAAAAAAAAAGTGATGGCACTTTTTAAAAAAAGTTGAAAATTCGACTTTTAAAAAAGTGGCCCCAAGGTGGTCACCATACAAAAATTCACTAAAAAAGTTTTTAAAAAATGTAAAAAAAGTATTATTAAGTTGTTTTTCAGGATCACAGAAACATATAACATATTTTTTTTGCACTTTGTCCTTTCGTAAAAATGATACTTTTTGTGTATGTATTAGACAGGTAGAATTTTGAAAATAATTCTTTTTCATTATTATTCATCATAAAACTTAAAAATTGATAAAATTCACATTCACAGCGATAAATGTTGATAAATATAGCGTATAAACACATTTTCATAAAAAATCAAAAGTGACCACCTTGGGGCCAAAAAAGTGTCCACCTTAGGGCCAAGACACAATTTTTTAAACGTTAATGAAAAAATTTTTTAAAGCACAATATTAATTATATTCATTTGGAATATTATTGTACGATATATAAAGATAATTATAACGATTTTTACTAATTTAAAATGGTTAATTTCATACGACTATTTACCTCAAAACTTTACTACAATCTTTGTCTTCTCAAATAATAACAATAACAAAAAAACATTCGAAGATACTAACTAATATACAAAAATTTTTCACCAAATTCTGAAAGATCCAGTTTTAAAATTATCAGAAAAAATAGGTTGGACCAAAATTTGTTGTAAAATAATAATTAAAATAATAAAAATAAATAAATAAAATAAATTAAAATAATAATAATTATTAATTTACAACAAATTTTTGTCCAACCTATTTTTTTATAATTGTACAACTGGATCTTTTAGAATTTGGTGAAGTCATTTTAATTATGGTTTCATTTGCTGTTATAAAACACTTTTTAGTTTGAGGTTATGTCAAGCGATTGACACTCCTGAATCCAAAAAATCTGGAAAAAGTCGATTAGCCGCATTTTTTCACAAAAAAATCGCACAATTCGAGCCCTGTAATATAGACTTTGTATTGTTACCCCCACAGCACCGAAACTTTCCTAAAAATTTATTTAATATTTACTTGCAATATTCGGAATATCTAATTGCAATGTTTAGTGAAAATTGTGTAAAAATTTATATGTCCCGATTAAATAAGTGTTTAGTGTGAACATTTCCTGAACATTTCCTGAAGATTTTCGCCTAATTACAGTAAATTAATTAAACACACACTGATTACACGAAATTGTTCATTCTTTTAAATAAAAATATTTGTATAATTGTTAATTTAAAAATTACACATTGTTAATAACAATTTTGTAAACAATAATTTGATTTATTTGTGTTCACACCCTCCCCCCATATTGCAATTTAATTCATAAGAAGTGTATTCATTAGTCTCTTCTAAATTCTAATACTTTTAGAATATTATAGCTTCTTCAGCAAATCATGTTTCTGCTAAAAGAGTTAGCAGAAATTTCACAATTTTACTCATAGACACCAAAAATATACATTTAAGTCTACTTAATCTCGCAATCATAACCAAAAACATGTGATGAGAATGTAATCCTTAAAGTCGTAGTAACTTTAAGAAAAAGAAATGTTTTTTGAAACATTTAATTTGAGACAGGAATAAAAATTCATATAATGAACAACAGTCGAAGAACACATCGCGAAGGAAGCGAGCTAATTGCGCGCAACAACACACGGAGCGCGAAGTGCGACGACCGATATTCGCGCGCCCCGAGGCGCCCTGAAACTTGCGAGCCCACCGCGCGAAGCGCGGTCAGATTTTTTTAAATTCATTCAGGATTGCTTGAAATTTGTTAGTGTGGTATTTCTGGGGTCGCTGATTACGAAAATGAAGTCATATTCCAAAAATTAAAAATGGCGTAATTATTATACTCTATTTGCAATATGTGACAGGAAAAGTTAAGAGTGATCCCGTGCAGGTCGCACGCCTTCGGCGCGATAGGATTTTTTTACAATTTACTATTAAAAATTGTCTAGAGCCTTCAAATTTGATCGAATTTTGATTACAGTCGGGCCTCCGAACTGCACGCTTTGAAAGTGAACGCTGTCGCCAAACTGCACGCTAGCTTTAGTTTCTAAGTACTCCACAGTGTGCGGTGGCGCTACTAAAGTCAGTGCCGTATATTTGAATGTTAAAAAATAAAAAACAAAGACGGTATGCTTATATAAATTGTTAAATGTATGTAACTTTTTTTTTAATTGTAGATACATATAAATATGTACATATTTATATAATATGTATACTACAATAATATATTTATTTTTATAGGAATTTAATTTAATTTTATAAATTAAATGTTATACATAACATAAATAATAATTCTTAAGAATATTTTCCCCCTTAAAATTAAAAATAAATTTACTGATTTATTTAAATTATTTTTCTTTTCTATAATTTGGATAAATCAGTGAATTTTTTTAAATTTTATGAGGCAACATATTTTGATTAAAAAATGTAAATTTTTTCTACTATTTATCAATTTGAGAATAGTATATATTTTTATGATTTCAATTAATTTTGAATGTAAAATTATTTAGAAATTGAAATTATTTTTCAGAATTAAAAATTTTAGTAAATTATAATATAATTTAAAATTGTATAGGGGAGAGTTGGGCAAACCGAACCGGTGGGTAAACCGGACCCCCTCAATATTTCCGAAATGGCGAAATTGTCAAAAGTGCTATTTGAAATTTGAATCAACCTTGTGTAGTATACCTTATTTTTTCAATTTGACATTTTTTACTTTTGTTTGTGCAACGCTGGGAGCAAAAGTTTTTTTAAAGTTTTTTTACACTTTTCCGAATTTTTTCATAAGGAAATTCTGAGGAAATCGTAAAATATTTCCAAATATTAGGTCTTGGGTTTTGAAGAGACACACCTCAGGAATATTTACCACCAAAAACTTTGATGAATTTGCAAAGTGTTTCTTTTTGACCAACATTTATTCTCAAAATGGGCCTGTAAGGCAAACCGGACTGTTTTCGGTGGGGCAAACCGCCCATAGGATATTTCCATTCAATTAAAGTTTCATAAAAATTATTTTTAAATAAAATGTTTCTTTCATTAAAATATTTACTTACAATGAAAAATAATTGTCTTCCAATGAGAATTGGATCCTTTATTATTGTTTCTCTGATAATGACAAACATTTAAATTTTTTTATTAAAAAAAATATTTATTTACTTAAAATTCAATCCCGAATTATTATTTTCATTATTACAACCATTGTTTACATGATTCTTTATGTTTTTATTATTATAGATTATGTAAATGCAATATTATAAATAAAAAACCAAACGGTCCGGTTTACCCCAGGGGATGGGGCAAACCGGACCATTTGCAATTTTTTAAAGTTAACACAGCAACTAAACAATAAAAGATGAAGTATAGGTGTCTCTGGGAAAAAGTTGCGCAATTAAATGATCTTTCAAACAAGCCATCGAAAAATGAAATCGGTTGATTCGTTTAGGGGTGTGACCTGCACGGGCAGCTTAATTATTTGTTTAAACCCATTAAACTTGTCAGGTCCACACTGAAACTAAAATCTTACGTGGAATTGCCCATATATATATATATGTCGTAGGCAACTAGAAGAATCAATGCGCATCAAATATGGCTGATCAAGCATTCATCATTCAGTCGGTGTCATCTGTGTTTACATTCGGGCAAATTCTTTGATAAAAGTTATTATTTAGAATCAGTGTTTTCTATTATTTAGTGAATATTTTTGTGTGCTAATTTTTTTTGTGAAACAAATAATTCATAAAATAAATTAAAGGTTACGACAAGGGTAATTTTCTACTTTGCACGGTCCTGAGTTTGACAGCAGACAAAGCTAATCGTGTCGTTTGCAGAATTAATGTGTATGTAGATTTAGCAGTGGTGGTTAGTTGGTAGAAATATTATGTCATAGGGTATAGGGCACTAGGTTCGAATCCCCTGAAGCGAATAACGAATTTTAATGGCGATAAAATGGTGTATTCTGTGTAGTTTAGGTGCGTATAGGCGTCAAGTTATCAAATTAAGTGAATTGCTATAAAAAAGTAGTATCTGGATTTTATTTTTTCTTGTTTTTAGCATTTTTTAAAAGTTCGCGAATTTTTCGTTAACTTTGACGAAAAGTTCGGAAACCGTACTATGTTTCTAGTGAAGGAGTTGATGGAATTTTGACGAACTGTGTTTGTTGATTTTCAAGAATTTTGTGTCCCATCCAAAAGTGATATACTAGTTCACGAGAGATCCGTGAACTTTTTTTTCCGTGTGCCTAATGGGATATTTACAACTGGCGGAGTACTGCGCCAGCACTGTCAGTACTGGCAGCTACGCTGACAGACAGCACTGGCATAACGCTGGGATGATAACGCTGTGTAACTCTGGCGAAGTACTGCCTGCCAGTGCAGCCAGGCAGCGCTGGCGCAGCACTGGACCAGTGCTGGCTGAGAACATTGCCACAATAAATGCCGTATTGTTATTAATTAGTCGTAAATTAATAATTATAAATAATTTAATAACAAAATGGTAAATAATATTAATAAATAGTAATTATTCATAAAATATTTCTCTTTAATTTTTAAAGAAATTGTAATTAAGATAGAGACTAACAACGGATATAGTAAATGAAGTAGAAAAAAAATTGTTTATAACATTTAAAAATTAAATAATAGACAATTACAGTAAGTGTGCATTAGATTTTCATATTTTAGTACCTAACGATTGGAATCTAGAAATATCGCAAAACCTATCAAAATAAACAAAATTGACATAATGGTCAAAAAATAGGTCAAATTAAACATGGATTTTGATGTAATGTTATTATTCTCTTTTTGACCTATAGGTAAAAAAATAGTTCTATTTTGACATAAGTTTTGACTTATCTTTTTGACCTATAGGTAAAGAAATAGGTCAAATTAGACATAGATTTTGACGTAATGTGAGGCCGTTATTTATCTTCTTTTTGATCTATAGGTCAAAAAGTAGGTCAAATTAGACATAGATTTTGATGCAATGTGAGGCCGTTATTTATCCTCCTTTTTAACCTATAGGTCAAAAAATAGGTCAATTTTGACATAAGTTTTGACGGACCCTTTGAGACAGGGCGCCCTTAGCGAATCTTGAATAACAGCGGCGGCGTTGGCGGCGTTATGTTTTTATAAGATAGACAGATATATTGATTGATTTATTTATATTTATGTATATATATATATATATATATATATATATATATATATATATATATATGGGACGTTTCACGTCAAGTGGACAATTGTGTTAAATAATATTTGAAAATAATTGCAATTTACCAAAACATGACTGTATATTATGTATTAGGGGTCGCTGATTACGAATATGAAGTTAAATTATCAAAATTCAAAATAGCGGATCCAATATGGCGGACAAAAATTTAATAATTGATAAATTCGCTTGAAACTCGTTACTCGGGGGTTTTTGGGGTCGCTGATTACGAATATAATGTTACATTTTCAAATTTCAAAATGGCGGATCCAATATGGCGGACAAAAAAAAATTTTAAATGTCTAAATTCGCTTGAAACTCGTTACTCGGGGGTTTTTGGGGTCGCTGATTACGAATATGATGTTAAATTTTCAAATTTCAAAATGACGGATCCAATATGGCGGACAAAAAAATTTAATAATTGATAAATTCACTTGAAACTCGTTACTCGGGGGTTTTTGGGGTCGCTGATTACGAACATGATGTTAAATTTTCAAATTTCAAAATGGCGGATCCAATATGGCGGACAAAAAAAATTTTAAATGTCTAAATTCGCTTGAAACTCGTTACTCGGGGGTTTTTGGGGTCGCTGATTACGAATATGAAGTTAAATTTTCAAAATTCAAAATAGCGGATCCAATATGGCGGACAAAAATTTAATAATTGATAAATTCGCTTGAAACTCGTTACTCGGGGGTTTTTGGGGTCGCTGATTACGAATATAATGTTACATTTTCAAATTTCAAAATGGCGGATCCAATATGGCGGACAAAAAAAAATTTTAAATGTCTAAATTCGCTTGAAACTCGTTACTCGGGGGTTTTTGGGGTCGCTGATTACGAATATGATGTTAAATTTTCAAATTTCAAAATGACGGATCCAATATGGCGGACAAAAAAATTTAATAATTGATAAATTCACTTGAAACTCGTTACTCGGGGGTTTTTGGGGTCGCTGATTACGAACATGATGTTAAATTTTCAAATTTCAAAATGGCGGATCCAATATGGCGGACAAAAAAAAATTTTAAATGTCTAAATTCGCTTGAAACTCGTTACTCGGGGGTTTTTGGGGTCGCTGATTACGAATATGATGTTAAATTTTCAAATTTCAAAATGACGGATCCAATATGGCGGACAAAAAATTTAATAATTGATAAATTCACTTGAAACTCGTTACTCGGGGGTTTTTGGGGTCGCTGATTACGAACATGATGTTAAATTTTCAAATTTCAAAATGGTGGATCCAATATGGCGGACAAAAAAAATTTAAAATGTCTAAATTCGCTTGAAACTCGTTACTCGGGGGTTTTTGAGGTCGCTGATTACGAATATGATATTAAATTTTAATAATTCAAAATAGCGCATCTAATATGACGGCCAAAAATATTTAAAGCTACACGCGCTAGCTTGCAATAGAAGATTTTCTTTAGCACCTCCATTCACAAAGATTCAAAGTTCACACTCTTTTAACGTGACAGAAGAGAGAAAATTGGAAATATACAGGTACTCAAGTGCACCTGAACCACTTTCAATTTTGCAATATTCGTAAACTTGCGAAGGTTAAATGTTATTTAATCCTTTTTTGTTATTTTGATTGTCATATTCAACTTTTTGTACCAAAAACCCCCGAATAACACAAATTAAGCGAATTTAGCTATTTTTAAATATTTTTGTCCGTCATATTTGATGCGCCATTTTGAATTCTTAAAATTTAACATCATATTCGTAATCAGCGACCCCAAAAACCTTCGAGTAACGAGTTTCAAGCGAATTTAGACATTTAAAATTTTTTTTGTTCGCCATATTGGATCCGCTATTTTGAAATTTAAAAATGTAACATTATATTCGTAATCAGCGACCCCAAAAACCCCCGAGTAACGAGTTTCAAGCGAATTTAGACATTTAAAATTTTTTTGTCCGCCATATTGGATCCGTCATTTTGAAATTTGAAAATTTAACATCATATTCGTAATCAGCGACCCCAAAAACCCCCGAGTAACGAGTGTCAAGTGAATTTATCAATTATTAAATTTTTTTGTCCGCCATATTGGATCCGCCATTTTGAATTTTGAAAATTTAACTTCATATTCGTAATCAGCGACCCCTAATACATAATATCCAGTCAAGTTTTGGTAAATTGCAATTATTTTCAAATATTATTTAACACAATTGTTTTTTGAGTATGGGAAAATTTATGCAAAAAATGGCGTGGAGGGTACGCCATATTGAATTTTTGAATTCGCCACTTTTTATTCGAAAGAATATGAGCCTATGAATTTTTTAAGCCATAATAAGTCGATTTCTACACTGAGAAAAAAGAGGGCACGTTGCAGCACATTTTCGATTAAAGTTACACGACTCAGCCCTGAGTTCCGCTGCACACTTTTCAAGGGCGCGTACACTGTAAAAAATCCTAAGGATATTACCCAGACAAGGGGAAAAGTGACGCTTTAAATGAGGTTATGTTGCCACATTGAATGCGGCACTTTTCCCCTTGTCTGTAAAATAGCCACATTTTATGTGGGTAATATTCTTAGGATTTTTTATAGTGTAGCGCGCCCCAGACTTGTGGTTTTTTGAAAGAAGTGTGTAACACGCTCGTCTGGGGAGCGCTACGTGCCTCACAAGTGTTGTAGCAGAACTCAGGGCTGAGTCGCGCAACAATACTCGAAAATGTGCTGCAACGCGCCCTCTTTTTTCTCAGTGTATTGCTTAGATTTTTGGGCAGAGCAATTGTTCACTTGACGTGAAACGTCCCGTATATATTTACGCTAATATTTGTACCAATACTTTCTGTTAAATTACATTTTCAAAAAAATTTAGGTCTAAATTTGCACATTTGGGATTCCATTTTTTAAACTGAGAAAATCAGGAACTTTCAAATGAACAAATGCGTAACAACCCTGATCAAGTGTTCAATAAATTTCTCAAGCGAAACAAATAATATAATAATATATTTAAACTATTTGAAAATAACAGAAAATATTATTAAAAAATTGGGGTATCCAAAAATTACTTTATAAAATTAAAATTTGTTTTATTTACTTATTTCTTATTATTATTTCGATAGTATAGTTTTTAACAAACAGAAATTCTTGAAGTATTTTTTCCAAAATAAATGAATGATTAAGGAAGATTAAGGGGTTAAAGGACACAAAATATAATCTATAATTCATATCATACTGATTTATAATTTGATAAAGGTGAAAGAAGTTAACAATCTCTCCGAATCAATTTTGATAATTTGGTTAGAACAATCAATTTCATTTTATATAAACAATTTTTTTTAATTTTTCGATAACTGTCGGCATTGCCAAAAATCTTTTTGAAATTTAGTATAATATGTTAGTAGTGGCAAACATTTTTAAAATTTATAAAAAGGAAATTGTACTTATTTTAATAGGTGAAACTAATTATACATTTTCTACTTTGTAGAGCTCGTCCTGCACAGCCATCAGATATCCCACCTGAAGTATCAGTGTTCACACATGGAGGCAATAGCAGAAATCTTCGACCTCAAGCTCCTTCTACATCAAAACAAACCCTCAATACTGATAGTGAAGAAGATAGTTCGTCTTTACATTCAAATTCAGAAATAAAGCCTGTAAATGAAGAAAATGAAAAAGATGAAGATGTCGTTCAACTGCTGTCTAAATCGGGTTCGATTTCGAGTTTCCACCCCACTTCAAATAATCTTGTCACACCAGCACCACAACCAATTCCTGTTCAGTATCGTCCGTTGCCAACCATCTCCGTGACAAAACCAACTTTGCTTCCGGATCAAAATATCCCTCCTGTTCAATATCGTCCTCATAAGGCAAAATCTCATAAACTAATTGAAGACATTTCAGAAGCTAGATCTGATCAAACTACAGTTAATTTTAGATCAAAACCCACAAAGCAACAAAAATTAGTAGAAACTATTCCAGAGACTCGGTCTTTATACGATCAAGGATCGATTCAATATAAATCTAAATCAGCTAAAGCTCAAAAACTAAATGAAGAAATTCCAGAGAGTCGATCTGACTTTGATCAAATTTCCCTTCAGTACAGATTAAAATCACCTAAGCAACAGAAGTATATTGAAGATATTCCAGAAGCTCGTTCATACAATAAGCCAAGGCAGCCACCTAAAAAGTTAACGGCAGAGACAGACTATTATACGTCCAGACCGAAAAAACCAGTAGCACAAGTAAGTTTTCTTATGCAAGTATTAAACGCAAGTAACTCATACCCACGTAAAAATAATTCGTACGAATTTCGTTTAAAAATCCGACCAAATTCGTACAGATTTCCCATCATATGAAATTACTAGTATAATTCGTATATCGTTTGGAAAGCTTTTTTTGCACGAATATAATACAAAAAATTTTTAATATGGATTTTAAAAAATTATTGAAAATTTAGCTTTAAATCATGCTTTACAGTCTGTTAAAATATTACATAAGTGACTAAACTCTATTAAATAATTAAATTACAGGCATCACAGGTAGTTACCTATTCACCTTTTTTTTAAAATATTTTTTTAAATTAAATATTAAATAAGTTTTTAAACTGTTAATTAACATCTTAAATGTTCCCGAAAGGCCCTGTCCCGAATGTCTAAAATCCCGAATACTTTTATAGGTACAAAATTTTGTATAAAGATGTTTCCGTTGTTAACATTTTTTTTCGGAATCTTAAAGAAACCACAGCAAATATTTGTTTTGTGTTTGCCTCATTCAATTTCGTTTGGTCGTTCAAAAGTTATTTAATACCCGTTTTGATTATAAAAATTTGTATAAACATAATATAAACAATTTTTTCATTTTTTTGGCTGAATTAAGTGTGGTGGAAACATTTCTTTTTATATGTGTATTAAAATTTCTGAATTTTATTGCAATTGGTTTACTTACTCCGAAAAAACTAAATTCCCACTTGGAGTCGCACATATATCCATTTTTTAATAAAAAAACAAAACAATGTAGGGTCATTCAGGAAATTGGTTTCGAAAAATAACAAGTAACCGTTTAAAATCAAATTTTTTTTTAACGCAACATAATTTTGTACAATGAACATTTTTTAACGTATAAATGCAGCAGAATTCTTTTTAATTATGCATAATCATGCTCATTTTAGTGCATAATTAGAGGGACTCAAAATGCATAAGCTACCTTTCTCTACTAATATTAAGGGATAAAAACTTTTTGGTAAAATAGATAACATAACTTCATAAATTCTATTAAAATTAAGCTAATTTCTGCCAAAGATTAAAAAATCTAAGAAACTGGAGCTTTAATACATTGTTAATACAAGTTTAAATACATTTCATTGTGTTATTTGTCATTTTTTTGTCACCTATTTCAGAAAAAAATCACCTATTCACCTATTTTAAACAAAAAAGGTACTGTGATGCCTAAAATTATCATTTCGTGCAGTAACTTGTGATATTATTTAATAAATTTAATTTACTTGTGATAGAAAAATATTGAAAATTGGTTAAATTTATTCTTAAAACAATTTTATTATTTATAAAATGTTACTAGAAATTATTCCAATTAAATATTTTTGATAAATGTTATTAAATATTTAATAAAAATATCTCAGTATTTACAAGTAAAACACTTTTAAATTGATTCCTGGACAATTTCGATTTATGGAATAGAATAGTATAAAATATATTTATTATAAAGCAATATACATCTCACCAGGACATTAAAATACTCTGATTTACAAATTATCACAGCAACTTACATGTACATCTATCGCAAACAAATATTTATATAATTTTAGTTTAAATATTTTTGAACTTTCAATATTTGTCATAGAACGAGAAAGAGAGTTCCATAAATTTATTGCAGTTACTATGAACGAATTGCTTCCTCATATAGAGGAAGTATTGTAATACCAAAATTTTTCGAGTTCCATTTTTTAACATATTTTTAAGTTATTTGACCTGAGGAGTTCAAAAATGACATTTTTAAAAAATGTCATTCAGTGTATGTGTGTGTGTGTAAACGTCACATTTTCATAAATATCTCCAAATTATAAAGAACTTTGTGGCTGAATTTTTGTTTAAATTGTAGGTCTAACCTGCGGACATAAAATGAAAGTACTTTGAGATAGATTAATAAAGTTTAACTATATATTTTTTTATTTTTAATTTTTTCAAAAAAAACATTTTTTGCCCATAACTTTAAAAAAATGTTAGGACACCTATAAATGTTTTTCTCTCATTTTGTAGATTTTTTAGACACATTTTTTGAGTCCTCAATGAACATTTTTCGTCCATATTCATCGCAGATATTAAACTTTTAAAAATTAAAAATTTTGGAAAATAAGACTTTTTTGAAAATTTTGTTGAAAAATGTAGAAATAACTTTGAAACTATACCCAGTGGGCACAAAAACATAAAACGTTCTTTAAACGTCTGTAGAACGTTTAATGTCTGCCAATTTACGTTCTAAGAACGTCCGAACGTTCAAAAAATGTTTTTTTTTTTTTTTTAAACAGAAATTGTAAAGGAAATTTTTTTATGTGGAAGTATTAATTAAAGAGAAAAAATATTACAGCAATTGAGAATAATTGTTCAAAATTTATACTTTATTGTTATTAACATCTCTATGAGGAAGCAAAGTGTTCATGAAATGAACACAACGAGATTTACGAAAACAAATAAAATGAGCACCAAAATTATATAACAAAAATGTATAACTTGGCAGCGGTTTTTTTATATTTTTCTGTTTTAAATTTTGGAGCCCTAAGAATGTAAGGAGATCTTAACTCTCTAGTGGTAATTTCCTCTCTAAAATCAAACTTTTCATAAAAGTAGGATTCATAAAAGTAGGATGTTTTTTTAGTATTTAACATTACATGTGTAAGACAGCCGATGTACCAAATTCGACTATTACCAACACTAAACCAACCTAGCTGTAACCTATAAGGAGTTACATGTTCATCCCTCTTTAAATCAAATATAAATCTCATACATGAATTCATGAGTTTCTCAAATTTATTGTTTAATTCTTCAGTTATATCATAATATACAATACAGCAGTAATTAAAGTGAGGAAAAACTAATGATGTAACAAGTTTTGTCTACAATTATATAGTAAGAGCTTTTCTATTTGTTTTGAATCATGATTCAAATTTAATTTATTTAGATACAAATTAGAACCAATCATCATAGGGTATGTCTTATTAAAATTTATTTTAAAAATAATTGATTTCTTTTTATTTGATTGGACCAAAGTCATTATTATACATTAAGAACAATAATTGACCAGCATTGATCTTTGAGAAACCCCAGTTCCAATATAACCCTACTCAGATAACTCTCCATCTGATCCCTCGACAGCCTGTGTTCTACCTGACAAGTACAAAAATATAAATGATCCCGACAAACCTATGGTAAATTTGGAAATGGAGTGTGAAAAAAATCAACAGAGCTAGAAATCTGATTTCCTTCTTTAAGTATTCTGTTATATGAAAAGTTTGTAACGATCTTAGTTTTTAATGCCAAAGGATTTGCTCGCCGGATGGAGTCCGGGTTAAAATTCAAACTATCTTTTATCAAATAAATTAATAAAATGGCGTAAAGCGTCATTACAAAATTTAATCAAGCTAGTTAGTCTTTTTGTACAAGCCCAAAAGACGTCCGCAAAAAGACATCCGTAGGACGTCTTTTGAACAAGTGTTCCCACTGGGTTAAGACAAAAATTAAAATTTTCTATTAAAGGAATTAAATGAAAACTCAATTTCTCGTAATTTTTTACAGGTTAATCGTTCCATGTACATCCAACAGCACCCCACATTTAAAATTTTTATTAGTATTTTATAAAACATCGCCTAAAACGTTTTCCTTACACGGAGAAAAAAATGCTGTTGAATCAATGACATATAAGTTTGATTCATTGAATAGTGTCATATCGGGCTGCCAAACGTATATGCTGTTGTTTTGAAAGCACCGATTCTAATGATTCGATAGTATCACTTTCATTGAAACAAAAGCATATTTCTCAAATTGACAGCATACTATGTTAATTTGAAGGTATTCCTTTTGAATCAACGATCAAAATTTTTTAATTTAACAGTATATGCTTTTGAGCCAATGACTATAGTTTTTCAATTTAAAAGCATCATTTTCATGATTCAAAAATTTGTACTTTTAATTTTTTTTTAGTTATTGCTATCGATTGAAAAACAACATACTGTTAAGTCAATTCTTTTATGTGGTTAAAGATAAACCAACGATAAATTGAAAAAAGGAAATTTTTGTTCACATACTTTTTATATACTATAATTAATTCTCACACCTTTAACGCAACACTTCTTATATACATCTTTTTTCAATTTGACACACTAACATACACATCTTTATTATTTTTTTCATTTTTTCCAACCACAAACACATACACATTCAAACACTTTATATTTTTTTGAGTCTGAAAAATACGCTGTTCCTAATCGGTCACCCATCCATGTAGTAACCGCGACCAAAGCTGCTTAACTTTCGTGATAGACAATAACCACCGCGCTGCAATGTAATACATTCGCTTCTTATATTGAGCAGTTACTTTGTGGTTAAATACCGTGCGCGAGATTTTTCTCCTGTATAAGGGAATTTATATAGGGAATTAATATTTAACTAGTCATTAATTCTTTAAAAAAAGTTAGCATGGAGCTATTTGATTCAACAGCACTTTTTTTCAGTGTATATATGGGCGAATCTCTGGAACTTTAAACCTTTATGTCCCTCACATTATTTTCACTTAAACAGCCTAAATATGAAAACTAATGATTTTTAAATATTTACATGTTTTTAAAAAGAAAATAAGGATTACGATTTAACCATTAATATAAATTATTTTGTTTATTTTTTTCATGTTTTTCTTTATTAAAGTTCACAATACTATGCACGGTTGGCCTGAACTAAATTTTATTCAAACTTTCAGTAACTCTAAATTTTTTTGTTGATTCGGAATTTATATTTTTTAGCATTATTTTAAGACAAAAAAGAAAAAAATCAGCGGAGGGCTTTTTAAAATATACCATTTAAAAAAATTTTTTTTTACTAAAAACTAAGTTAAAGATTTATTTGAGTTGACTCGTTTTGTTTGTATTTTTTTAAGCAGTCTAATAAATGTTAAGGTATTTAAAGAATAAGTAGGATTTCATAGCTGCAGAAGGTTTTTAATTTGACAAACAATGTACCGTTGACAAAAAAATATTTTATCGAACTAAATATTTGAAATATAATTAGTAATAAATCTGTAATAAATATTAAATTATTTTTTATATACATTTTAACGATTTATAAACGATGTTAAATTTTAAAAATGTTTATGCAAAATATATAAACATGTAGCTTCAGATGTGCGAACTATTATACTGACACACTGCACGTAAAAGTTTTTTCGAATACTCCGGATGATTTGCAGAAACCTTATTAATTGACCAAGTAGATTCGAAATCAAAGTGAACAGATTCCATGGCTTGTTCACTGAAAAGTCCTAAGGCTGATCCGTTCTTTTTGCAAAAATCTTCTACATGATAGAAAACTGCATGGACCTTTGGAGTAACTGCGACTTCTAACTCCATGTAACTTCTTTGGAATGATTGTATGTGCTTATTGTAATCCTTGTCAAGAATATTTCCAAAACATGTGTGGACAACATATTTAAAGTCATCAAATACTTTTACATATTTCATTACACATACATTTTTCATGCTCCGTAAAATATCCACGTTCTCCAGAAGCTTTTTACAGGAATTACCTTTGAAGGTTGGTGCCCCGTAAGTTATTTCACGTTCAGCATATCATGCCTTAGCCCAAGCAAGAGATTCTGACTCACAATCTTTTAGCACGTAAGAAAATAGCTATCCATCTATCCCTAACTTTAAAAAAGGATTTGATACCTCTCTCTGATTTTGTATGTGTTTGATGAAACCCTGCAAATTGGTACAATACACTACGACTTTACTATCATTGGAAACTTGTTCTCCATTCTTTTTCAAAAATACAAAATCTTTAATATCAAACAAATCATCTACAAAGTGAGATTTGTTCATAAGCTTTGTCCTCACATCAGACTCAATGACTTTCCTATTACCAGATGCTACACGAAAAGCAGGTGCAAGAGCATTAGTTTTATGATTACTCAGATTAAGATTAGTTTGGATATTTGATAAATCATTTGCAGACAACAATTGTCTCTTTAAAGAATTGTCTTTGGGTTTTCCTACATGAATAGGAAAAGGTCGGCCTTGCAACTGAGTTAAAGATACATCAGGGGACACATTTTCTTTATTTTCATTAACTTTCTGCTTCATCACTGTTGAAATTACCCCCACAGCACCGAAACTTTCCTAAAAATTTATTTAATATTTACTTGCAATATTCGGAATATCTAATTGCAATGTTTAGTAAAAATTGTGTAAAGATTTATATGTCCCGATTAAATAAGTGTTTAGTGTGAACATTTCCTAAACATTTCCTGAAGATTTTCGCCTAATTATAATTATAATTATAATTAGGCGAAGATTTCATTGAAATGTTCAGGAAAGTTTCGCGCTAAACACTTATTTAATCGGGACATATAAATCTTTACACAATTTTCACTAAACTTTTCAGTTAAATATGCCAAATATTGCAAGTAAATATTTAATAAATATTTAGGAAAATTTCGGTGCTGTGGGGGTACTTGGCTTTGTACCTTTGATGGTGTTTCTAATAAGCAAGAGGTAAGATTTTTTACTCTAGATGTTGAATTACACTGATGCATTTTTCCTCTTCCAATGACGGCAAAACAGAATGAACATCGCTTTTCAGAAATCAATTTTTGTTTTGGTTGTCCTAAAATGAATGAAAATTATATAGAAAAAAAATATAGATTGGGAAAATTCTACTAAATGCAAATCAAAAATATTTACCGGAAACTTGATCTTCTTGAGATTTTTTTGAAAAATTAATAGGCTGACTACGTGCAATTTCACAAATTGTACAGTTACACTTCAAGTTGATTTTCGATCTCGTCACTGATATACTTTTACTAGTAAATATAGCAAAATCTGGTAAGTCTACTTTTCTTTTATTAGATTTCGCATCAAACAGTTCTATTTGACAAGAGACGCATAAAACTGCCGGTAAGCTGTCATCATCAAGATTTATCGGAGGATCAAAAAGATTAGCAATGTAGGTTTCCAATGTGTTTGAAATAATAAACATTTGCTTAAACTTTCGAGAACACCATAAACACACTTTTTTACAATTTTGCTCATGTGTCAGAGCCTGATGTGACATTTTAAAGCGAAATAAACTTTTAAAAATACAATACAGAAATAACAAGTAACTGACAGTATTAAGAGTGAAGTAAGTAAAATGTTTAAAACAAACTAGAATCAAAAAGAACGCAAAAAATACGCCATCTACGTTTTTTTACAATAAATCGATTTTTTCCAAAAAGCCCTCCGCCGATTTTTTTTCTTTTTTGTCTTAAAATAATGCTAATAAAATATAAATTCAGAATCAACAAAAAAATTTACAGTTACTGAAAGTTTGAATAAAATTTAGTTCAGGCCAACCGTGTATGATTTTGCAAGTGTTACGTCCGTAACTTCTTATTAATATTCTTTAAATACTTAAATATTTCCTTACAAATATTCTTGATTTTACTATGTATTTTATTATTAATATTCTTAAATTGTATTTGTAAATTCATATTAATATTCTTGAATTAACTATACAATTTTTATATTTACTTGTATGTGTATGTGTGATTTATTTGTATGTCATATATTATTGCATTATATCCCGTACATTTTCTATTATTATGGTATTTCTTATTTTATATTTTCTATGTATTTGAAACAACATTATAAGTTATATCAAATCCAAGAAAGAGAAGTTTATATTTTAAAGTTATGTAAAAGAAATAACGATTACGCATATTTACAACAAACCTTTACTAGACCACACATCAGGAGGGAGAGAGAAAACACATACCAACCCAGGTCCTGAGAGTTTTATCAAATCCCGTAGAAACGAGAGAGAAACATCTATATCAGACCCCTGAGCTAAATGCCTTATCGAGTCCCGTCGAAGGTGGTCCGGTGACGTCACGCTGCAGTTACCTACACTAGACGAGTTTCGGCACGTGTATTTTTCGTACATGATGTTTGTGTCGCTGGTCAAATCAAAATGGTTTTATAAAATAAACATTAAAAAACTTAGTAGAAAAATTTGAAATAAGAGGCACAATTGAATTGTAATTCAAATTATATGTGCGTGATTTTTATTTTTATTTTCAACTATATTTTAAGAAAAATAATTGTTGTGTAATTTGCTCCAAAATTGGGGCACATATTACTTTAGATGTACTTAAAACTGTGCATGTGTTTTTATTTATTCTAATTCTAATTTAATTATTTTTTTACGTGGATATTCAAATTGTGGCTCGTCAAAAATGTCGCTTGGTCAAATCAATCGTTTTCCAATCAATCTAAAGTTTCGCATTTATTTGTTCCATGTTATTTATCACGAAGTAACTAAAAATGTAATAAAAAGTTACAAAATGAAATAAAATCAAAGAAAAGAAAATAAAAAACGAGAAAAAGGAAACGCGGAATGAAAAATTTATCAACGGAAGGCATTTAAGTAATATTTGTTTATTTTTTATTAAACGTTCATGAAACTGTTAGTGTTTTTTCTAGGTTATATTAAGGGCATGTCCAAGTTGCAAAATGTAAACAAACCAAGAAGTAAACAAACCAATCACTAACATCACCTTTTATATACATCTTTTTCTCTCACAAAAATTACCATTAGAAAACTTTTTTTAGAAAAATGATAAATTAGAGTGTCAAAGTTTCCAAAAAAATCATTTTTGAGTGTGTTCAATAAATATCAATTAGTAAAACAACTAATTCAAATAACCTGTAAAATAGCATTTTTGACGCGTCGCGAAAAATAAAGTGTTTGAATATATCAACAGCACTGACGATGAAGAAGTCACATATCAGCGATTGGACCTTCAACATGTGGAAAGGGAAATTTTTCCCTTTCCTCTATGAAATTACAAGGAGAAAGGGTAAAAACTTCTCCATCGTCCGTGCGGTTGATATAGTCAAACACTTAAATTTTTCGCGATGTCAGATGATTGCTCTCCGCGCACGCACACCGTACCAAGAAAAAAATTGTTTATAACATTTAAAAATTAAATAATAGACAATTACAGTAAGTGTGCATAAGATTTTCATATTTTAGTACCTAACGATTGGAATCTAGAAATATCGCAAACCTATGAAAATAAACAAAATTGCTCACGAGGAGAATCGAACCTACGACCTACGGATTTACAGACTAACGCTCTAACCACTATGCTAACGACACACGTGTACAGTAAAGTTTTAATATCTCAGTATCATTCAGACTTACAATTATTGAATCAAAGATGAGAAAAAATAGGGATACTTTAGAAGTAATAAATTGAATTAAAATAAATTTAACTAAATTTTAAATAATAGAATTAAATAACTTTACTTATTGCATTTAACATTTTACAAGTGGTAATTTTTTAATAATTTTTTATTCATTAAATAAGTATAATTGAATTTCAATAATCAAATTATTGTTTAAATAATAATTTAATTTGTTTAAATAATTTATTATTTATTAAACTTAAACAATTATGTTAAAATATTATTAAATTTAATAAAAATAAAAAATGAATAACTGAAAAGTAAAATATTAATTTTTTGCAATTAATTTATATTTATAAACATTTATAAACTTTTTTTATAATTTTTTTTAAGATTATGTCAAAAAAGCAATGTTGGCAACGAGTGTTGTGAACAATTTTTCTATACTCCGCCAGCACTTGCCGCCGCGGCTTGTCCAAGCTTTGGCGAAACAAAAATTCTGTACTGCGGCAGCATTACTTGTCGAGGCTCGGCTAGACTACGGCCGAACAATCGTCTGAGTACTAAGCCAGTGGTAAACATTGGTACTACACTGGCATTTCCCATTGGGCGTAATAAAAATGAAATCTATTTTGGTCGAAGATGTAATACTAAAAATATCAAAATTGTGCACACAAATTTTTTTTTTTAAATTCAAATTCAAATGTTAAAGTTTCCAGAGATTTGCCCATATAGTAAATTGTACGTAACTTCTTTAGCATGCAAAAACTACTAATCTTCAAGAACAGATTTTTTTAGCTGACGAAAGTTTGACCAAATGAGTACAAGTTTTATTTATCCAATAATACAAATTAGAGATGTAACGTACCAAACAAGGATGAGTAAACAAGGATGAGTCTACTTGTAAATCTGCAGGTGCAAATGTATATCACCTTGCTTTAAACCCTTTCTTAAAAAACTGTTGTGAATAAAGTATATTTTATTGGTTAATAGGAGAAGTGTGCCAGTTGTGGGCACCCCTACGTAAACTTCGACGGCAAGGACGTTACTAATCTAAGTATTGCAAGTTGTGTCCGTTAGCAATACGGACTTTTCGTATTGATAACAAAACAAATATATATGCATTTGTGTAATAGCTGTGAGCATAATAAAGAAACAGTTTTGCAGTGTTGTCATTATATTTTGTGATTTACCTTCGTGTTTAACCAAAATCTTGCATCCCAAAATGTGTTGGTCTCTTTAAAAAATGACTGTCATTCCCGGTTGTGGGCACCTTTATGTCAAGGAGGGTCTACATCTGACAATGATGTGGACTACTGTCTCATCTATCTAATCTTTCTGCCAAGGAACAGGGTTCCTGTGCAGGTTCCGATGCAGGAACCTTAGCTATCAAATGTTCCTGTACAGGAACACGTGCAGGATCCTGTACAGGAAACTTTTTAATTTTTTAAAGTTTTTATATGTTAAGCAACATTTGACATACATAGACTTCACATTTTAATATGTTAGGCTCGTATATCAATGTTGGACAGAAAAATGTATTGCGCATTCGAGAAACTCATAGAAAACTACTGCACAGGAGTTAAAAATATAAATAAATTAATTGAGGAAACCGTGTAGGATCCTTTACGGGTTCCCTACAGGATCCTTTACACTTAAGTACCTGCAGTTTACAAAACTGCAAAGGTTCCTGTATAGGAACCTTTACAAAGTTTCCTGTACTGAATCCTGTAAGTGTTCCTGTACAGGAACTTTTACAAAAATCTTTGATAACTAAGGTTCCTGCATCGGAACCTGCACAGGAACCCTGTCCCAAAATCCCGTATAGGATCCTGTACAGGACGGGTACGGGATCCTGTATGGGATCCTGCATAGGACCTGTACAGACTCCCGAGAGGATCCTTTAAGGACCCTGTACGGGGATTTTAAGCTGGGATAGCATTATGCTTCTGTTAGCGATGAGCATAGTATGAAAACGTGTAATCATTTTTGTTCTTTCTGTCAGCGAAGTCTCTTAAAATAAAGAAACTTTCATTTCCTCTTTATTTGAGTTGGTTTCCTTTAATATTTTTCCATTTTTAGCGGATTTTTCAAGGGTGCCCACAACCGGGTACAAAAATTTTTTTGTCAAAAAATTTCCATTTCACTAAATTTCTAATGAAACTTTTTTATGTAAAGGAAATCAATTTCATTCCTTCACTACTATCTACCTCTAGCTTGAAATTCGTACAAATGTATTTCAATAATATGCACATGGACAAATGTTATGAGGCAAAAACAAAAGGGTGCCCACAACCGGCGCACTTCCCTTACGTAATAAATGTAATTTTTTCCATTTGAATTCGATAAGTGTCGCACAGTGGGAAAAAATGTACACTTCTGAACAAAATTCTTCTGACAAGTCAAATGTTAACGGATTTTAAAGATTTTGATAAAAAGCCTAAGGAAGGTTTCCGCTATAAGACATGACTGACACTGTTTTGATCATTTGAAACATAACATCAAAAAATCATTTTATTAGCTGTTTTATTATGCTTAGGCGTCATAAAAATGATCAGTAGTGACTTTTTAAATCTTAGCAACCACCAAGCTTCGTGGTTTTTTCCATGTTGAAAAAATTACGACCCCAGTAAAAAAAGTATTGAGAGGAGCGTGTATAGGAATTGAAAGAAGCTCATAGCCAATACGGATTTACAAGTACCCTCAGGATAAAAAAATTTAACTATACACAAAAAAAATCTTCACTTGGAACAACTACAAAATGTACTATATTATAGCGAAATTTTTAGTTTTCACTAAATTGGTAATGTTAATTCTATTTGCGATAGAACCTCCTTAATGCATTAACTTTTTATAAAATTCACTTCACAACAACATATTAACTTCTAAAGCGACAGTCAGAGTTACTTACTTTCTGCATGAACGGGAATGATACGCATTTTCCAAAAAAAATCCGCTGACTTACACTGAAAAAAAATTATTTGATTCAAATAACCGATTATTTGACTATTCTCAAATAAATATTTACTTGAATCAAAAAATTTGTATTTAAATCAAATAAATTGTATTTGAATTAAATATTTAAGTATTTAAAGCAAATATTACTTAATTGATTAAAATAAAAATTATTTAATTTGTTACGTCCCAAAAATGGTTTGTAACAATACTTTTTATTTTAAATTTATTTATTTTTAACCCTAGACTTGCGTCCAATAGCTTGGGATTACTTTCGTTTTATTCTTCTTTATTTTGATTTAATTTGAAAAGAATTAAGGATGATAAAATAAAAAGACGGAAAGAGATCTTTCTTTAACAAATATCGAGTTTCATACTTGATCTCGGATTCAAAGGTTTAACAAATAAGGAATCACTGAAGGTTTTTTTTTAAATTGAATTTAAAATTTGATGGAATATTCGTATACAAATATTGAGTATACTCCTATTCTGGATATGAAATTAAATGACAAGATTAGAAAGAAAAATAATGATAGCAATTTTTAAATTGTACTCACTTTTTATTATAATGTTTAAAGTTGAATTCGAAACTGGAACTGGAACTGGAATTAAATAGATGAATTTGATTTTGAATTTTGAACATGAATTTGATTTTGAATTTTGAACTTGAATTTTAGCTTAAATTGATTTTGAACTTGAATTTTGAATTTTAAACTTGAACTTGAATTTTGAATTTTAAACTTGAACTTGAATTAGAATGACAGCTTGAAGAATTAGAACTTGAGAGAACTCTAAGTTTAATTGATAGCTGTTCGAGAACTCTAAATTATAGTTGACAGCTGTTCTAGAGAACTGAATTTTTCTTAAGGAACACGTATATTTATGTAACTGTTCCCACTTCCGATTTTCTTAAGGAAGGAAGGTTTGAGGAAGAAAATGTCAAAAGAAGGGAAAAAAAGGTTGGGTGTTTTAGGATTGGTTTAAGATAAAGAAAATGGAGAGAAAATGCATTAAGAAATGGGCCTGATAGGTGAATTTTGGTTCCGTCCCATTTTTATTAGTTTTAAGCGTAGGAGGATCTTTGAAAAGGGGCTGAGTCTTATCTTTCCCCAACTTCAGTTCCCTTTCCATTTCCGATTTCTAGAATTTACAAAAATAGCACTTTTCTTTAATTTTAACATATTTTATAAATTCAACTTAATAATGTACGGTTGTTTATAACAATTAGTTTAGCAATTGCAATTATTATTAACAATTATGAAATTGTTAATTATTTAGTTAATACAAACAATTCGATGAAATTTACGTTATTAAATAATTATCTAATCAATTTGTTAATTAATACAATATTCAAATATTAATTGTTAATACTTTGTTTAAACATTCATAATTATTAAAGTTCACAACAATAAAATCAATTATTTCAATGATTTTCTATTTATTATAACTAATTCGATAAAAATTCTGATTATTATTTTATTATTTAATAGTTATTATAATAATTTGTTAATTAACATTTTATTTGACAATAAACTATGGATAATTTGTTTAAACATTCTATTAATTAATAAAACAGATAATCAAAATTGTTATTTATTAATTTCGGTTTTTAATATTTCAATTGTTCAACAATTAATTCTAATTATTATTAAATAATAATAATAAGGTTCATCTTAATGGAATTTTATCTTCGTTTTGGCGGCATAGACTAAAAGGACATAGTTTCAAGAAATCTCTATTTGTGTGTGGAGACGAAAATAGTACATTCTAAGATTAAAACTCAAAATTTTAGAGTGTTGATTTTTAGGCTTACAACTTTCTTTTTTCAGTTTAAATATTTTCCTGAAATGTGTTTTGTATAAAATACAGAATTTTTGGAAACGTTAACTATGACGTCATTGTATCAGGACGTTACAAATTCAAGTAAATATTTATTTGATAATAACCAAATAATCGGTTATTTGAATCAAATAAATTTTTTTTAAGTGTACGTGACTTCTAAAACCAATTTGGAAGATGGGTAACTTCCAAATTGTGCATTGTGCTTGTAGTGAACGATTTGTTTAAAAAAACAGCCCTTTTTTAAATAATTAGTATTTTGAGAACGGTTCAATTTTTTAGAAAAACTTTAAAACAAAAAGTGTTCATTTCATGATGTAAATTTAAGAAAAAAATATAAGAAAACATTTTTGAACAAATTTTGTTAACCATACATACACTTTCTTAAAAAATATCGTACAAAAATTTTTGAAAAAGTATTTTAAGCTTTAAAATGCGTCACACAAAATTAATTCGCGATGACTTGTAAAAAAAACTACATTTGTTTGAAATCCTTAAAAAATTAAAATGTTTGTTTTTTCTAAACAGTAATTAAACAATAAAAAAATATTTTTTAATTCATTATTTCAATATTGTTAAAGTAGAGGATGTAAGCTTTAAAATGGTAACCTTGAAAAGTTCGATATCTTTACTAGAAATCAAAATATAGAACTTTTTGTCACACCTCTAACTGTGATAGAGTGGACAAACCCTGTTGGGAGGCACTATACATTACCTTGGCATTAAGATGACGTGTTATTCATTACATAGTAAAGTAACTAAAACTAAAGCATCATGTTGCACAGCAAAACTGGCCCCCTGTTTCACCAACATTCTTAAAAATGAAAAACAGTTATATTTTTGTTATACATAACAATGAATTGTAAAAAAATTCCACTGCATGCAGTCAGGTGCGACGCGGCATGGTTCGCGCAGGGACCGGAAAGGCGCAGCACGCAACAAAAACTTTTGCCATTTGCTCAAAATTAGAGAATACCAAAATTTTTCTTAAGGGCATTTGAACCATTATGACGTCACAATTGATGCAAAGCATATATTTTAATGCTGTGACGTCATAAAGGTTCAAATGTCCTTAACGTACTTCTTCTTGAGAGTTTGAGGATTAATAATGTAAAAAAAATTTTATTTTTCGATTTGGAACACTAAAATAACTGCATTTTTTTATAAAGAATTGCCGAATTTTGCATTAAAAATTATTTTTTTCTAATTTAACAATAATTTCTTAAAAGTACATATATTTGTCAATTAAAAGCTGGTCTTGAAATAATATTTTTAAATAATCTCTAAAATCTGCGAATTTTTTTGAAAAATGGTGCATAAAACTTTAATTGTTTATAACTTTTTCAATTAATAAAATTTTTTTAAACCCTCTTATCATATCATTACGTACCATAATAGCTGCAAAAAAATATAATTGTTTTTCATTTTTAAGAATGTTGGTGAAACAGGGGCTAGTTCGTGGAGCCTGACTCACCTTTGATACAGAGCTATACAGAGTGTGGAAACAAGAGCATGAAACTATTAATTCTGAAGTTTAACCAATCAACATTCAGAATTCCCCTAGATCAACCAACTACGTTTCGTACTTTCAGAGCGCTCAGAGTGTCAACGTCGGAAACACCCTAAAAGCAAGTAATGAAGGAATGGAAACATAGTTTTGGAAAATATTATTTTTAAAGGAGAGTCCAGAATAGAGTCGACGTCGGTAGTAAAGGCCAACGCAGAATAGATTCGCGAAGATCGTTCGCGAACGAGACGCATGAGATAGAAAAGGACACAAATATATTGCTGTCCTTTTCTAACCCATGCTTTGCGTTCGCGAACGACGTTCGCGAAGCAGTTGTGCTTAGGCCTTAACGTGTTGATACTAACGCGTCGTCCTATGTATTCAGAAGAGTACAGAATAGGGTTAGAAGCGCGTTCGTCACGTGATCTACATATGGAATACATAGGACGACGCGTTACTACCGACGTCGACTCTATTCTGGACTTTCCTTAACCCCTTGACAGTCCATGGCCCATATGTGGCCACAAAAAGTCGTGTCACCATTAGGTCTGTGGCCATATGTCTATCTCAAAAATAAAATACTAAACATAATTCGATTTAAATGACCAAGTGCATACTAAGGTTTTTGGGGTCGCTGAATCCGAATTTCAAATCAGATTTTCAAAATTCAAAATGGTGGACCTAAAATGGCGACTATGAAGATTAAAAAATTTATCAAATACGCTTGAAACTCGTTACTTGGGGGTTTTCGGGGTCGCTGATTACGAATATGATGTCAGATTTACGAAATTAAAATGGTGAATCCAATGTGGCGGATAATTTCAAGATTCATGCAATTTGATCGAATTTTAGGTCCGCCATTTTGGATTTCAAAATCTGACATCGGATTCGTAATCAGCGACCCCGAAAACCCCCGAGTAACAAGTTTTAAACAAATCCGTTGGATTTTTTATTTTTTCGACTGCCATTTTGAATTTTGAAAATCTGACATTAGATTTGTAATCAGAGACCCCGAAAACCCCCGAGTAACAAGTTTCAAGCAAATCTGATAAAATTTAAAATTTCGAATTCCCCATTTTGGATCCACCATTTTAAATTTTGAAAAACTGACTTCAAATTCGAATTTTGCTACTCCAAAAACCTTAATTACAATGAAATCACATTTTTTAGAAACTTTTTTTTCTTGGACCGTTTTTGGACCAGAAGCGATTTTTAGCTGGACTGCGAAGGGGTTAAAAATGACTGAAAAGCTCATAAAATTTACACACAAAACACAAAATAAATTTTGTGTAAAGAGACTGTGCACCTGAAAAGGAACCAATTTCGGAACAAATTTTAAAAATTGGTTCCTCTTCGCTTATTGCTAATAATTCAAAATTCAAAATGGCGGATCCAATATGGCGGATAATTTTTTTTAAACTCATTAAATTTGCTTGAAACTTGTTACTCGGGGGTTTTTGGGGTCGCTGATTACGAATCTGAAGTCCAATTTTCAAAATTCAAAATGGCGGATCCTATATGGCGGAATTTTTTTTTTAACTCATTAAATTTGCTTAAAACTTGTTACTCGGGGGTTTTTGTCGGACATATTTGTGATAATTAACAAGATGCGCTTTTTTGAAAATGTATGTATATTTATAATAAATAATGCATTTTGGCAGATATTACTTAAACTCTCTGCACATTTTTTTAAACTTAACTGTTTTTAAATAGCAATTTGAATTTCAATAAAAATAGAAATTTTAATACAATAATATGCCCGATGTTTAATTTTAAAAATTGGACTCCAAATTTTTGACCCGCGACCCCAAAAACCCCCGAGTAACAAGTTTTAAGCAAATTTAATGAGTTTAAAAAAAATTGTCCGCCATATTGGATCCGCCATTTTGAATTTTGAAAATTGGACTTCAGATTCGTGATCAGTGACTCAAAAAAACCTCGAGTAACAAGTTTCATGCAAATTTAATGAGTTTTAAAAAAAAATTGTCCGCCATATTGGATCCGCTATTTTGAATTATAAAATTTGGACTTTAGATTCGTGATCAGCAACCCCAAAAACCTCTGAGTAACAAATTTCAAGCCGATTTAAACGCTTTTAATGATTTCGTACTTTCGAATCAAAATTTTGAAAAAAATTTGAACTTCAAACACTTTTTTGAGCCGCCATTTTAATTTTCAATTTTCTCTATAGTCCTATCTTGTAGGTTATATATCTATGTCACGTTATTTGTAATATTTGAAATTATTTTTACGCCATTTCATAGTAGAAAAAATTGAAAATTAAACAAAAATTGGAAAAAATCGGACTTTTTTATAAAAAACATTAATAACTTTTTTGTTTATAAATTTTTAATGGTTTCTTTAACGCCATTCGATAGAGCGCATATGAAAACATAAGAAATGATAATTCGTGAATTTTTCTATTGATTTTGAAGTACCGAAATAAGTCCTCAAACTTCATGCCAAAATTTTGTTCATCTGGGCGTTAAAGGGTTAAATTTAATTTTGTTATAAATTTAAAATGTAATAAAGAATATTAAATTAATAAACTATTAATAATAATTAATTTTAATAAATTATTAAAAATAATTATTATCAATAAATTAGATAATTCTATTTAAATTAAAAATATTTAAATTCATTAGTTTTAAGTTAAATTATTAAACAAATTTTAAAGGTGAAAGGATAAGATTAATAAAATATGACAGATTTTTTGGTAAATAGATTTTATTAACATTTTTTTTAAACTCATTATAATTATAACAATAATAAATTATGTTACTTATTATGGATTTTCAATCATGCATTTTTACATTATTTATAAAGTAATTATACTTAAAAGTTTTATTTCTTAAAGAAATGTATCAAGTCGAATAAAATTTAGCTTGCTTTTTTTGTAATTGACTTTTAGTACTTTTAATGGCAGCCATATATAATATAGTATATCTATTATTTATTTATTAACATTATTTAAGAAAGATCGAATTTTTGACCAAAAAAGTTGTATGACCACTCAAAATTTTCGTAATTTTGCAAGGAATTCGCCCATATAGATAAGTTTAATAGTGCCAAAATGGGCCCTTTTCATGTGGACGTCCACATATATGCTTTTTAAACTTTATAACCAACATTAATAACCATTATTCAAGTAAATAAAATCAAAATTAGTTGAAAATCTATTATTAAAAATAATAATTTTAACACAAAATAAAAGATGCGTAAAGATTTTTGATCATTTTTACTAAAAACTTTAAAAACTTTAAATTAAATACATTTACATTTTTAAAATATATTTTTAACAATTTGAGCGTTTTATTAAATATAATAATTGTGTTTTTACTTTGATGAACACTTATGAACCATTTCTTAAACAACTTATTTGGTATCTTCTTAATAGGTACATATTTCTGCGCCTAACAGGATTTATCAATCGATCGATCTATTTATCAAAATCGTATAGCGCGGCAATTTTTAAAATAAAAATTGTAAAAAATAAATTTAAATTTAAAAAATAATATTTAATTCGATTTAAAATAATATATAATTGATTATTTTGAATATTTATTCTATAATATAAAAAAAATTTAGTGTAAAAAAAGGAAAAAATTTCCCGGTTTTTTCATCGTTTTCCCTGACTTTTCCCGGTTTTCCAGGTACTTTTGAATTTCCCTGACTATTCCCGGTTTTCCACACGGAAAAAATTAGTTGCTGAAATTTTCCTCGACTTTGTAGAAGACTTTCGGATATAGTCGAAAGTATTCAAATTTTTAAATCACTCTTTTTTTAAAATCATATTGAAAGATCGAAGAAAAAATGTACTACATTCGAAGAGAATTTAGAAAAAGGATTTGAAACTTTCAGCGACAGTCGAGGAAAATGAAAACACAGCTAGCGCGAACGATTCAGCGACAGTCGAGGAAAATGAAAACAAAGCCAGCGCGAACGATTCGGCGACAGTCGAGGAAAAAAGACGTGTCCGAATTTTCTTCTACAGTATTCTAAACTTTCAACGATAGTCGCGGAAAATGAAAAATTCTGCGGACCAGTAAAAAAAATTCTTTCAGTTCTTATTTATTTCGTTCCTTTTATGCCTTATATTTAATTACAATCCTACATTTATACATAATCACGACACTCGTCACATTAAATTTGACACTATTTAATCACTAATCACCTACCTAAAACTAAATAGCTAACACCAATACGCATATTATCCTACACTTTCGTTGTTTCGCACGTTATATGAATCTACTTTTTCATCGTCCTTATATACTAAATGGAACCTTTCTTTACCGCTTGCGAGAAAAAGTGCAGTATTTTGAAAATTAAAAATCTCAAATATTTCTCTTCAACATATTTTAGAATTTTAAAGAGTATTTCAGTATACGTTAAGGACTATTTTACAATTATTTTTAATTTATTAGATGAATAGAAAAATGATAATATTTCATTAAAATAATAATTAAGCAAATGAAATTATTTTCGGTTCATTATTGTAAAAACGTATTTAATGATTAATAATTATATTTTATATTTACAAAAAGATTTGAATCCTCTAATATAATTCACAAACACTGTACACAAGAATTTGTAAATGAACGGTGTTAAAATGACTGCAGGTCGCGTTTATCGCCTGAGACTATGCGCACCGTTTTCCTCGACTCGTCGACGAAATTTTCTATCAAAGTGTTACAATAATTCCACTACTTTTTTCCGCTACTAGGTTTATAAAAAGTCCTCCACTTTTTTTAAAGAATTTCTGTTAAAATCATAGAGTACTTCTATAAGTTTATAAAGTATTTTTTCATATCCGAGAGTCTTCGAGTGGTAGCTGAAAACTTCAGCGACTAATTTTTTCCGTGCAGACCTGTGGCAACCTTGCATTTGGTACGGAAATTAAGACACTCTTTTCGGTGCAAGTTTTGTAACCCGAGTTACAATTAGGAACAATACATTTGTTTCCTTTATTTCGGCCTATATTGTCATATCGTATTTAATTAAATTAATTTAATTTGTATTTAAAAAATGCAACGGTCACAACAGTTGATAAACACAGCAGACAACCGCGAAAAACAGAGACGCATGATTTTTCCCTAATCGCCAAGTGGTCGAATGTTCAAATGATCGAATAGCAAATCGTCGAATCGTCATTTGGCCGAATGCTTAAAACGTCGAATTGTCATTTCGTCGAATGCTAAAAACGTCGAATCGTCAAATGATCGAATACTCAAAACGTCGAATCGTCATTTCGTCGAATGCTAAAAACGTCGAATCGTCAAATGGTTTTGAGCATTCGAACTTTTGAAGATTCGACGATTTTAGCATTCGACTATTTGACGATTCGACGTTTCGATTATTCGACCATTTGAGAATTCGATGTTTTTAGCATTCGACCATTTGAGAATTCGATGTTTTTAGCATTCGACCATTTGACAATTCGATGTTTTTAGAATTCGATCATTTGACGATTCGACGTTTTGAGCATTCGACCATTTGAGAATTCGACGTTTTTAGCATTCGACCATTTGACGATTCGACGTTTTGAGCATTCGTCCATTTAATGATTCGATGTTTTTAGCATTTGACCTGTTGACAATTCGACGTTTAAAGCATTCGACCAAATGACGATTCGACGATTTGGTATTCGATCATTTGAACATTCGACCACTTGACGATTAGGGGTAAATCATGCGTTTCGAAAAACATTGTAACCTCGGACACCACAGATGTGGCGCCATCTGCTGTTTTAGTTTCACGTGGAATCATTAAGAGCTAACAGAAATCTATGAACATCTACAGGGGTGGATTCTACTGAGTGTTTTAGGGCTTAGGCTGCGGTTACACCTCTGCAGGTAGCCTGCCTGCCTGCAGGTTGTCATGGTAACGTACAAGAGTAAGAGAGTCAGTAACTTCAAACTTCTCCCTTACTCTTGTTGCTCCTGCCTGCGCAGGCAGGCAGCCTGCAGAGGTGTAACCGCAGCTTTAATGGATTCCACTCAGTTCCGACATAATCGAGGATGAACAACCCTGCAGCTTATTGCCTAATCTAAATCTATTGCGTAGACGGGACAAAGAAACTGCAGCTTGCACTATTGATAACTTCCAAATATGAGCCGTCCGAGTAAATTGGGGTGTGATCATGATATTTATGTAATATATTTGCATTAAATGAGTCCTGGGGGCAAACCGCTGATCTAATATCAAAGTCTGAATCCATGGGTGTTTTCGACGTCGTCAGTCGTACCGGTCAGTTGCCACAAAAAGGTGCTTATTTGAGACTATTTAGGTTGAACTATATAGTCTGAAATAAACAATTTAAGCACCTTAATGTGGTAACTGACCGGTACGACCGACGACGTCGAAAACACCCTATATCTACCATATTATTTATTTCAAAAATTAGTTCGTCCCACGATCTGTCGAAGTAATACGATTTTTGGGGTCCTTTAAGATTGACAGTTATTTCGGCTACTGGGTTTAAGAATTTCATTCGTGTGGAAATTCCGACAGGTATTTGGGAGTAGTTTTATTGTTGTTAGTAATTTTTTTAGCAACAGAGTTTAATTTTGTAAAGGGAGGACCCAGTAAAAAAAATTCTATACACGGGCCGCGGAGTTTGTATACGAGCTCGGTAGCTCGTATGAGAAATAGGAGAAAACTCTCATATGAGCCTTTTACGTAATGAGAAGTGTATAGATGCTTGTATACGAGGTGACTTTTAAAGCATTTTTCTTAATATAACACTATTTTAAAGTAAATGTAGATAATAGAAATGAATTTTAAAAGTAAAACAAAGCTAAATTTATAAGGGAAATGAAGTTTTAAGAAAAAAAGGATAATTTTGTTTAAAAAATTTATTTACACTGACAAAATTTGATAGAATTTGATAATTCCTTGTTACTCTAACTTACCGACATTAGATATTTCTCGGATGAAGTAAGCACGATTTTGTATTGGCGGTAGAATAAATAAGTTTTTTTTCATTACTAATTAATAAATATATTATTATTTATTTATTAAAAAATGTTCTTATATAAAATAATTAAATTTAATACAAAATCGTGCTTACTGCATCCGAGAAATATCTAATGTCGGTAAGTTAGAGTAACAATGAATTATCAAATTCTAACCTTTTTTCAGTGGGAATAAATTTTTTGAACAAAATTATCCTTTGTTTCTTAAAACTCCATTTCCCTTATAAATTTAGCTTGGTTTTACTTTGAAAATTCATTTCTATTATCTACATTTACTTTAAAATAGTGTTATATTAAGAAAAATGCTTTAAAAGTCACCTCGTATACAAGCAAGTATACACTTCTCAATACGGAAAAGGCTCGTATGAGAGTTTTCTCATATTTCTCATACGAGCTACCGAGCTCGTATACGAACTCCGCGGTCCGTGTATAGATTTTATTTTACTGGGGATTACTTTTCCATCCGGAAATTCTAACTGAGTTCCTAGTCAACAAAAAGTTTCTTCTGTGCTCAAGGGCCTGTTTGCCTGCTTCCGAGAGAAGGATAGGTATTGGGGTAGTGCGCATACAACCGAGGGCTGCTCGCAAGGCAGCATATTGGACACGGTCCAGCGAAATTAGTCTAGTACGCCCAGAACCAGCGAAGAGTATGGAAGCCCATTACAAAAGTGCTCTGGTGAGGCTACGATAAGTTGCCAGCATTGACTCTGGATGAGCTCCATAAGTCACCCTCGCTAAGGTTCTGATAATATCAAGGGACTTGTTAGCCCGTACTACCAGATCAGCAATATGATTGTGCCAATTCATTTTTTGATCAATAATAACCCCTAAAAAGATCATGTTTTTTTCATCTGTAATTTGTGTATCCCCCACCCTAATAGTTTCCTGGGAAAGATCATCTGAATTTCTAGAAAAGATGAACAATTGGATCTTGTTTGAGGCTACGCTCACAGAAAAAAACCGGACTCAAAATGAGTCGCATATGAGACTCATTTTGAACTGCAACAAAAATGATACCCCTTCGACTCATTCTGAGTTTCTAGGGAAAAGACTCAAAATGAGTCTTAAGGGGTATCATTTTTTCTTTACGATAAAATTACAATCACATTGGAAAAACTATGAATAATTTATAAAAATATTAATTAAAATAATTGTTTATAACTAATAAACACGTTGCACTTGTCAAAACATTAATACTCGCAGTCGATTTATTCGATTGGCAAAAAAAAGTTTTTAATTTGTAAACCTGTGTAATTAATTATGTTAACATCGAGTATTTCTTGTAGTTGTTGCAGCAAACCCCCTATTTTGTTCCCACGAAAAGGTAAGTAATCTGGGAGTTGTGCGTTAAAATCGCCCATTAAAACATTTTCTATTAATAGATCAATTGTTACTTTAGCGTTTGGAGGGATATAAACAGATATTATATAAAGTTTACCTAAGAGTGTATTAACTCTAATACAGGCTATCTGAAAAACATCAGTCCATGAACCTGCCAATTAAATCTTTTCGAATATATATATGAGTTTTTGATAAAGATAGCTGTGCCTCCTCCCGGAGTGGGGGGATTACGAAAACACCTAATGCAAGAATATCCTTTTAAATTGAAATTTTTAATTTTTGCTGAGAGCCAGGTCTCAGTTACCGAGAGTAGGTCCAAATTATATTGGAAAAGTAATGCTTCGTAGTTGGCCTTTTTTTAATATACTTCGCGCGTTCCAAGTCGCACATTTGAAGTCTGTTGAAATTAAAAAGTTCATAATATTTTATCTAACCTATATTTTATTTGTTAATTGAATCAATAAACTAATCTAACTTATAATTTAGTCATGGGAGACTAACTAATACTATATATACAAAGACAAATAAACCGTTAATTTATTCCGTTTGCAAGGATTGGATTTTTGATGAGTCCGACCCGATTTGGAATCCTCCCGTGATTTCTATATCCATTTCTGTTTCCGCATTGTTGAGGTTAGATTCTGATAAGGTGAGAGTGTTAGGCTCAGTGTCTGTGTTTGGAATTAGTTGTTGATTGCTGTTAAGAGATTGTTTTCCTGTGGAATTTTTGTCATTTGTATGAGATAAAGGTTGTTGATTGCCCTTTGGCGACATTGGATGATCAGAAAGATTTGAACTATCCTGTTTTTTTGAAGTGCGTGGGGATTGGGATTCAAGATCCCCAGGTCTTAGCATAAGTATACCTCTTTGTTGAATGTTAAAGATCGCATCATCCATTAAGAGATTATGTAGGTACCGCTCTTTCATCACTAAATATTCATATCTGTATACGGGACAAGAGTTTGAGGAGGATTTATGTTCCCCAGAGCAGTTATAACATAAATTCGATGAGGAGCTATCCCCGCATTTCTCAGTCTCGTGAAACCTTCCGCAGTATTCACAGACTGGACGTGATGTTTTACATTGGTCAGAAATGTGACCGAAAAGTTGGCAATAATGGCACCTTTGCGGCTGAAGGATTATAGGGCAAACATGATGCGCGACACTATGAACAAACACCTTTTTGGGACTGTATTAAAGTTTAAATGTAAGATCTATTGAGTCCAAGGGTATATTGCTACCCCTTTGTCTTCTTCTAATCGCTGAGACCAAAATTAATTGGGTCTCCTCATCAAGAATTTCGACTATATCAGTAACTGAATGAGAGTTTTTGACGTTAATACTTCCCTTGCAATAAAGTAGCGAATTAGCGATAAAAGTTTTTAATTCAACATTAGCAATCTTTGAAGATAACAACAAGAAATTCGCATCTTTCAGAGAGTCGCAGAATACCTTTGCCTGGTTTTTCCCACTGATGTAAACTTTTCCATCTCTTTGAATCAGTTTGGAGATCATTTTCCCTAATGCTATTGGGTCCAGTTTGCCCAAATTCTTTCGAGGGTAACTTGATTGAATCAATACCAAGTATGGTGCATCATAAGAGGAGTTGTATCGATGGTCAAAGTCATTGTTAGTTAAGGGAGAAACCCACTGAAATTCTGGACTTTTATTTTGGTCAAAGTTTCCCCTATGGTATACCTTGACTGATAATGTAAGTCTAAATTTGAGTTTCGTCTTTGAGAAGTGTGTTCAGATGACCTATGAGAACTTGCTTTAAATGTTCCTCTAAAGGGTTGTAAAGGTTTAGCTTCTGAGAGCCCTTTAACTACGGCTCTGAATTTTTTCGCGATTGGAGTGACTCTATTCGGGGTCTTTTATCAATTACAGAAGAAGGAGACGGTGAAAGTTCCCCAAACATTATGGTTGGAGTTGATCTTTCTAATCTACTAAATAATTGGCTTGTAATTCTTTTACATCTATCTATTGAGTTCTCTGGATCACTCAGAGGTTTTTTTGTATTAGTGCCGGAGTGGCCCGGAAAGAAAGAATTGTTGAAATTTAAATCACCCTTTTTCTAAAAAAAGAACTAATTTATAATACAAGCAAAAATTGGGAAGAAGCAAAGCTAAAAAAATGCAAAAAGCCTCAGAACGAAAAAACATCAAGATCTTATTCGATTAAGCACATTTTATTAATCTATTATTAGTTTGAGTCTCACATGCCTTGTAAATTTAATAAATAGTTGGCATCTTATTATTGTTAAATTTATTTATTTATATTAATTAGTTTACTTAAGGGACAGGTTTTAAGAAAGAGTAACTGCTTAATTGAAGTTAAATTATTAAAGTTATTTATTTGAATCCTTTACAATTAGAATCAAGAGAAAGAATAGATCCAGATGTCTTCAGGGATACTGTAACAAATTATTACTTTGTGGGATCAATCGAGAATTTGAAAGGGACAAGATTTTGAAGTATTAGTAACTTACCTTTTAAAATTATTATTAGAGTCGTAGACCCAACAGGTGATACCATCTTCAGTGTAAGGTTAAAGAAATGACGTTGTCTAGCGAAAACTGAATATGCAGTAGATTTCCTTTGAATCATTTTCTGGCCAGTCAAAGTGAAAGGTCCGGAGTCCAGGTGTCAAATTATTGATTTGACGTTGAAGTCGAAATAATGCAGTCTTTAGTAATGTGCCTTGCAATAGAAATTATCTCCTTGATAGAATTCTTCTTGAATAACTTGAGTAAGACTTGAAGAATGTATTTGGTACTTAAAGAGATTTTGGATTGACACAGAGAATACGCTTAGGGGTAGTATATGACTTGTTAACTAGGTCGCGGAATCGTAACAGACACGAAAAACGCAACTTGCTGATTTGAGGATGACTTCTGGACTAGTTCAGTTGACGGCGTTTCCTGGACTGACGAATTCGTCAAGGGTTGTACCTTATATACTATTCCTTTGACGTCATACCACCCACATTTATTACCTTTGGGTCAAGGTAATAAAATTTGTATTACATTTAAGTGGGGAACCAATAGAAAAAATGACAATGTGCAGATGACCAATTTTCGGCATCTGCTACTTAGACAAAGACATCATTCTGATCAATAATACCGCTTTGATTCGTCACAGTTTTAGACAGTTCAGTAACCTTATAGAAGGGTGATAATCGTGGATGATCATATAAAGAAAAGTCTGTCCAAGACGACACACATTTCAATTGATATGTTTGGTTTACAAGAAAAAGTGAGGATTCAGATTCTAACTTTACAAATATCAATACAATACGTCGCGATGACGTGACATTATGTATCCTGGCTATGACAGTAAATGTAAAAAGATCAACTATTCCTCTTAGTTTAGTCGGAAAAGTATAAAATCAGTGTTCCAAGTAAATATTAAATATATTAATTATGTTTATGTGAAAATATTTTTAAATTTTCAGTAATTATTGTTTAATTCTTAACTTTTTAAATTTTTTCCTCTTATTCTTCCTTATTGAGTATGAAGTGGAATAAATTGTTATCACTGTTGATTAATTACACAGGCCTGCAAATTTTGGCTTAGTTCTGTTACAGAAAAAGTGGAAGGTGATTCTTATAGCTTTTTTGACGTAGAATACGAATGCGACCTCCAAAATATCCCATCACTTTAGAATTTCTTGTAATACTGCCTTAAATGGGCAAAAATGTTTACTTTTGGTCATTTTTTAGAATTTTTTCTGGTTAACCAAAAACTTTTTTTTCAATTTGTAAAATTTTATCGTATAGTATCATGTATAAGCTTTAAAACGTATTTTTTAATATTGCTGTACGAATTTTAAAAGAAAGTTATGTAGATGTGAAATTTTTAATTTAGGCAAATGTGGATATAAAAAATTTCAAAATGTAATTTTGATTGCATTCACTAATAGTTTTATAAATTGACCGTTATTTTTTTAACCAACCAGTAAGGGCTGTAATATACCCATCACGTCATCACGCCATTAATATACCAACCATTAATATAGCAGTGGTCATTTGTGAAACCAAAAATAAATTTTAATTAAATATATAACTTTTTAATTTTTAAAAACTTGACGTTAAATTTATATTATCCCCTCTACTTTTATATCGAAATTGGTAAAAAATTTTAGATCCTTTCTCCCTATTTCGATCCCACATATTTCATGGACGTCCACTTCATTACTACCCCGTTTTTTATAATTATACTTATATCAGCCTTCCTAGTTTTAAAAACCTACACTTGCTTAAATAAAAACAGATTTTCAAATCTACAAAACATTTTTTTTTAAATTCTAATGTCATTTTGAAAAATGGGTTTTAAAGCTTAGCCATAGTACTATACGATGTAATTTTGCAAATTGAAAAAAAATTTTGTCCAACCAAAAAAAATTCCAGAAAAATAACCAAAAATAGCCATTTTTGTCGATTTAAGGCAGTTAGGTTTTTATCTAGATTTAGTAACGACGATGCCATCTAGTGTAGCAATTATGTACCATAAGCTGAGAAAAATAAAAATTACGAATATTTGCTTACATTTTTGCGTCCAAACATAAAAATTAGTTTTTTATAAATTTCAATTTGGGATAATTACGGAAATTTGTTTTATTTAAATATAGGAGCTCGGACAATTTCACGGTTTAAAAATTTGGAAAATATATGCCAAAACCTACAAGTTTTCGTTGCCCAAAGTTGGATCCATTTTTGTATAACTTTACGGCGCTTGAGAAGGGGTGTGTAGACTGAATATTTCATTGGAGGGGTATAACATATAAATAATTGAAATTGTTTATAAAATTATTATTAAAAATATGTAATTTTTAAATTTACAATCTTGCAAATATTTTCTTTTAAAAGAGTGAACAATTTTGTTTCAGCAGTGTAAGTTTCTTTAATTTATTGTAAACGGCTTTTAAGTTATTGATTTTTTTAAATTTTGTATTATTTTGTTAATGCAAAAACAATAACAAAAATTAAAAATTTTTAAAAACGGTTAAAAGTGTTTTTTTGTTTTGTTGTGCACCACCGATTTTCATAAAAGTTTTAACATTTTAGAAAATCAATAACTTTTTTAACACAGTTGAGCTGGTGTGACCCAGTTAATAACCTATCAAAAATATTTTTCGGGCGTATAAAATCGAACTTGAAAAGTTTGAAAATTAACACGAAGAAGATACAACTAGCGTTCACTAGTTTAAATCTATTAAATAAATTAATATTTTTATTATAATAAACATATAAAAATAAAAGAAGTTTTTAACGAAAAATGTTGACTATCCAAAATAAAAAGCAATATTTATATAACATATAATATTTTCTTGTTCCAGGTGATCCGACGATATCGCGAAGAAACTGATGATGGTTCTATCGTCTGGGGATTTGAAAATGATGATGGATCATACAAGGAGGAAGTTATTGGTATCGACTGCATTACTCGAGGAAAATATGGATATGTTGATCCAGACGGTATTAGGCGTGAATACACTTATGAGACTGGAATTAAATGTGACGAAGAGGAACAACAAGAAGACATTTTAAATACATTTGTAGACTATCAAGAGAACAAATTAGTGTTACCCAGTGGGAAAACCATTGATCTGTCGAGTATGGGCAAGAAACAGGCTCGTCGTCCACAATTTACGTACAGAAATTAAAATTGCATTACTCTTGACTTATATAGTTAGAAGCGATTTGTACATTTTTATTTTTTTAATTTAATCATTAAATTCAGATTTTATATTAAAAATTTTTGTTTTATAATTGTTAAATTATTAAATTAGTAATTCTCTCTTTGCTTTAGTCTTCTAACTGTATTCTTTTTTTCGTGAATCTCGTGAAAAATATAATAAAATCAATTGAATGAAATATTTTCACTTCTTTTATTAATGAAAGAATAGATTCTGGTCGAACATCTCTAGCTTTCAATCAAAATTCTTTTATCGTTTTATACTTAAATGAATTTTATATTTTCTAAAAAAGTTTGTTTAAAAAAATAAGAATCAAAAGTATTGTTGCGTGATAAAAATTAGTAGCGATAAGTTCATTTTATTGTAATTATCAGTAAAATGTGATAGTATGTACATTCATCAATGCCATTATTCATTTATTGAGATGTTTATCAATATTAGTCCACACGACATTTTTTAAATAATGTTAAATTTTTAATTTATCTTAAGGTGTAACACTACTCTAGAGTTAGAAAAAGAAACTTATATTTTTGATCAAAACACATGTTTTGAGAAAATTAAAAGTAGAATAGCATTTCTTTTTGAAGGGTTTATTAAACACATAGTGAAGTGTAGCAAAAAAATTTGTATTAAAAATTTAATAACAAAATATCGGCGATAAATTTCATAGAAAAAATCGATTATTTTATTAATATTAATATATAATATAAACTTGAGTTATATAGAAGTAATTTAAACTTATTTTTAATATAAAAAACAGGAATTTTTTATAACAATTTTTGTAAAAATGCTGTTCTTTTTTAGTACCCACAGATAAAAATATTATTCAATCCAAATATATTTTATTTGTCTTAAATGAACGTAAATTTGTCTCAGAACCAACTAGACTTTTTATTCGACATAAATAAAATATATACTTGAGCCCAGTAAAGTTTTATTTAAAGCAAATAAACTTTATTTGAAACAAATAAAAAGTATAGTTGGTTCTGAGACAAATATACAATTTCTCTGGGTGTAAAATAGTCAATTTTTGCCAAAAAATTAGAAAGTAAATTGTTTATAAAAAGTAAATTTTACATCCAATCAAAATATTCCTACACCCAGAGAAATGGTATATTTGTCTCAGAACCAACTAGACTTTTTATTTGTTTCAAGTAAACTTTATTTAGTTTAAATAAAATTTTATTTAACTCAAATATATGTTTTATTAATGTCAAATATAAATTTTATTTAAAACAAATAAAAAGTCTAGTTGGTTGTGAGACAAATATACGTATATTTAAGTCAAATAAAATATATTTGGTTTAAATAATAATTTTTTTTGGTGTTTGTACTTCTCAAGTTTATATTATATACACTGAGAAAATTTTGGGGACGCTGCGGAAATCCATGAGAGTCGCTGGCGCTCTCTGTCCACGATTCGTAGCCGCTCCACAAAAGGCAACATCTACTCCTCACGGGGCTGATTCTGACTTTTGAAAGGTAAGAATCAGTTCCATGAGCACGGAGTAAAGTCCATGAGAACAGATTCTTACTTTTTTCCGGGCGGCTGCGAATCGTAGGTAAAGTTGCGCTCCAGCTCTTGATTTAACGCAGCAGTGACACCTACCGGAGCAGCATTGTCCCTAAAATTTTCTCAGTGTAGATTATAAAATTTTATTATTTTCTGTTCCAGGACTTAAACTTTTCAAGAAACCTTTCCGGCCGTTTTAGTAAAGAAAAAATAATCGATTTTTTCTATGAAATTTATCGCTGCCATTTTGTTATAAAATTTTAAATAAAAATTTGTTCTACACTTCAATATGTGTTTAATAAACCCTCCAAAAAGAAATCCAATTCTACTTTTCATTTTCTCAAAACAAATCATCAAAGATATAAGTCTATTTTTCTTACTCTAGAGTAGTGTAAAAATTCTAAAATTCATTGTGATAAAATTTTCCATAATTGATTACACAAAAACATCTTTGGCATGTCCATTAATAATTTTTCAAGGACATGTTTTTTAAAACTTATGTATAGATTATAAATAATAAATAAATTATGTTTTGATATGAAAAACCTTTTTTTGTATTTTGATGGATGGAAATAATGTATAAAAATTCCAAGGATTTCTATGAAAATTTTATTTACAATCCTAGGTAACATTCAACATAAATCTCGCAGTCTGTTTAAAGTTGCAATTTACATTCAATTTACATTTCTAAGGAAGGGCTTAGTTAAATAAACACATAATCATTCCCAATGAAATAGAAATAATTATTTTACTTCACCAATAACCATTTATATTGATAAAAAGTTCATTCACTCTTTTTTAAAAGTAACACGGCACAACAACATGGATTTTTAAATAAACATTTCTAAAACAAAACTTTTGTTTGTTCACTAGAAATTATCGAAAAGTAAAGATTGTATATTATCTGCATTAAAAATAAAATTTGTAGATGATAAATAACTTGCGAGAAAATTAAAGTTTCGATACTAGTGATAACAAATAATTGACATTGAGTAGATGATTCAATAATGAAAAATGATTCAAGCATTTATAATATCATAAAAATTGTTTTGTAGAGTTGAAAGTGGTAAAACTACTCAACCAATTTTATAGCAAATTATTTAAATAAATCACATGTTAATTGTTACTTTCAATCATCTGAACCTGCAGATCTTTTCACCTTCCTTTGCCTTGGACTTTGTTTTGGGCTCTTTTGGGATTTCTCAACTGTAAAATAAATTCATATAGTAAAAATGATATTCTTAATAAAATTTTATGTTAGTAAAAACTATTAACAAATATAATTTATTAAAAAAATTCAAGATAATATTTTTTAAATAAAATATAAAGTAATGTAACAATTATTTAAATGTTTGTAAAGTACAACTATTTGAAATTATTATCCAAGTGTAAAGTTATATTTAAACGCTTAAAAATAATACACGGAAAAACTTTGTTCAAGAGTTATTTAGAAACTTATTCAAGAACTCAGGATATGGAAATAAAACAAGAAATGCTACAAAACCATAGATTGAAGTATTATTTTAAGCTGTTCGGGGATAACTGTACACTGAAAAAAAATTGTAATTGAACCAAGTAAATGCATTTACTTGGCATAGTTTACTTGAATCAATCCCATATTTATTTGAGGAGAAAAATTATTTTTCTTGTGCCAAGTAATTATTAGCATTGGATAGAGTTCTTGAATTAATAATTCAGTATTTGGTGGAAGTAAATATGTTATTGATCAAATCAAATATTTTACTTATCCGAAGTACCAAAAAGGATTGAATCAAGAATATTATGTTCTTAAGCGAAATTATAAAGTATTGTCTGAAGAAATCGTTTTTTTTAAATCAAATCATTTCATTCATTTGATTTGAAACTTTTTTTACTTAACACAATGCCGGTGTTCTTGATCCAAGAAAATATTTCTCTTCAAATGGATGTGCAACTTAAATAGCAGTTTTTGAAAACTGTCCATTGAGGCTTGGATGGCATAGTGGTAACGGTACAGCTTCTGATGCGCGCAACCCAAGTTCAATTCCTCCGACCGAGGAAAATTTTCTTTCAAGGTATATTTGTTGTATTTGTGTTAAATATTAATTAAATGTAAATATATATGTAAAATAACAATTATTTAATTATTTAAATAAAAAATTAAATCAATCAATCAATACTATAATACTCTTGGCCGTATTCAATCCCACGATTTGCTTCAACCAAGAAAAATTTTCTTGGTTCAATACTTTTTTTTTCAGTGTAGTAAATTTCTGGACTACTTGTTGAATTTTCTTGAAAAAGTCCTGAACTGGTTTAAGAATAGATTTTTTTTCTTTTTTTTCAAAATCCAGATCACCGTCCCGGCAATGTTCAGAGTCGTCACCCTTCTCGAGCTACAGGTGAATTATGTTTATATGTGTAAAAGTTTAAATATTTTCTTTATTATCTAATTTGTTTGTATACAATTTATTTATTTTATTTATTTGATATTTTTATTAAAAATTATTTCCAAGGCATTAGAAAAACACCTGAAAATTCTTTAAAGAATATTGAACTCTTCTAAAAGAAGTTCTAAATTTCTTCCCATATCCTGAGTTCTTGAATAAATTTAGTAATAAATCTTGCACGGTAGTATGGAAGGTGGAAAGTTCCGAGCAAAAATGTCGCCAAAATCGACAAACGGTTATGTTTTAAGGAAAGTTTGGGCATTACAAAACCGTTTGATTTGAAATCCTAGCTGATCATTTAAGTGAGATATCGTGATATCAATCCCAAATGTGCAAATTAAGACCTAAATTTTTTAAAATATGCAACTTAACAGAAAGTATTGGTACAAATATTAGCGTAAATATATATATATATATATATATATATATATGGGCAATTCCACGTGAGATTTTAGTCGACCTCTTAAAATCGGCAAAAAATATTTTTTTCCTATTCTGTGTCGAAAAAAACAGATACGTATTTTTTTTTATTTTTGTTTAATTGTCAAAATTTTCGATTTATGGATTTTCGAAATTTTGCATTTTTAATCGTAGACCTATATTCAGTTGCTTATAAGTCCGAAAATATTGAATTTAGAAAAAAGTTGTCAAAGAACGAAAGTTTTAGTTTTCTTTCGACTTTGGGTAAGATAAATTTTTAATTTTCTTTTTTTAAAACATACCTGTAAATGATAAGAAGGTTTTGCAAAAAGTTTCAGTGTGGACCTGACAAGTTTAATGGGTTAAAAAAAAATAAACTGACCGTGCAGGTCGCACGCCTGCGGCGCAATGGGATTTTTTTACAATTTACTATTAAAAATTGTCTAGAGCCTTCAGATTTAATAATAATCAAAATTCGATAAAATTTAAAGGCTCTAGACAATTTTTAATAGTAAATTGTAAAAAAAATCCCATTGCGCCGCAGGCGTGCGACCTGCACGGTCAGTTTATTTTTTTTAACCCATTAAACTTGTCAGGTCCACACTGAAACTTTTTTGCAAAACCTTCTTATCATTTACAGGTATATTTTAAAAAAAGAAAATTAAAAATTTATCTTACCCAAAGTCAAAAAAAACTAAAACTTTCGTTCTTTGACAACTTTTTCCTAATTTCAATATTTTCGGACTTATAAGCAACTGAATATAGGTCTACGATTAAAAATGCAAAATTTCGAAAATCCATAAATCGAAAATTTTGACAATTAAACAAAAATAAAAAAATACTAGAGATGTGCAAAAAGCCCTCTTTCGTAGAACTACCCATATGCCCAGGTGCAAATTTAGGTTGCCCACCAGAGTTTGAAGCTTGGCCCACGGTTAGTTCATAGGACTTACAAGTTTAGGTTGGCCTAACCCTGGGCGACAGTTGGCAAAACTCTGTAGAACACAGTTCAAATGACTTATACTTTCTAAGTCGGCCTAACTCTAAGCCACGGTTGACCCATCGGTTGGCAAAACTTTGTGAATCGCAGTTTAAATGACTTGAACTTTCTTGGTTGGACGAACTCAGGGCCACGGTTGTCCCGTCGGTTGTAGTTTTTATATACATTTAAAGTTATATACTCCCATGTAAGCGTAGCGTAGTGGTCAGCGTATAAGACTTAGGGTGCATTTATACGACTGTCAGTAGAAAAAAAATTTACCGAAAAAAGTCAAAATCACCTTCACACCAAGTTGTAATAGTACATTATGCAACAAGGGAGGTACGTCCGAGTTTATGTACCGAGCACAATATTGAAAAACGAGGTTACCTCCCTTCTTCCATACTTTGCTTTATACAACAAAGGCGTATTATCATTTTTTATATACATAGTTCAAAAAATACCCTATAAATAGAAAATTCCCGGGTTTTTCCCGGTTTTTTGAAGTCGAACCAAATTCCCGGGGTTTTCCCGGTTTTTCCCGATTTCCCGGTTCGCTAGACACCCTGGTTACAGATTCATGTGAAGGTGATTTTGACAAATTTTTTTTTCTACTGACAGTCGTATTTCCTAAGATGCGTTAGGTTAAGGGTTCGATCCCAGCGAGCGTTAGATATTTTAGAAAATGTATATATGAGATTGTGTTTAATGATAATAGGTAAAGGTTATATCCGGTGTTCCTAATAATAATGTGTTAATTATATAAATAATTTAATTTTTTAATAATTTTTACTCCTGTTATTACTATCTATTTAAATTTGGCACGGCTATGGGATAAGTTTTCAGGCCAACCATCGTTGGTGAACCGTTATCATTTGTATAGTTTGCCCAACCTTTGTCAGTTGAAGTTTGCCCAAGTGTTAATTGCAAAGTTGGCCGAACTTTGAATATTGTGTTTGGCACAACTTACGCATTTTAAGTTGGGCCAACATTGGTGTAAGTCTTTGTACCAACCAGTTAAAAGTATGGTTGGCCCAACATATGTACTTTACGTTGGGCCAACTTTGTCATGAGTTATCGGGCCAACCATCGACACCAATGGACAGTGAACCGTTATCATCTGTATAGATGGCCCATCCTCTGGCACGAGAAAGATATTAAAAAATTGAAAGAGAAGATTAATTTCGAATGTTACAATTTTTTAAATTTTGACATTTTTAGGAGACGATGTATTTTTCTCGAAAAGCCAAATGGCAGAAGGGTCAACATCAAGAAAAGCTATTTGTTAGAAAGGTCAATGGTTAGAAACGCCACCTATTAGAAAAGTCAATTAACAGAATGCTCACTTGTTAGAAAGGTGAAAAAGCCGAAAAGTTAATTTACCAAAAAGACATTTGACAGAATAGGTTTTAAACCTTGCAGCAACATTTATAACATGTTTTAAATATTGCTGCAAGGTTTAAAGCCTATTCTGTCAAATGTCTTTTTGGTAAATTAACTTTTCGGCTTTTTCACCTTTCTAACAAGTAGCGTTTCTGCTCGTTGATATTTCTGAAGATTGATGATTCTGAATTTTGACCCTTTTACAAGTTGACTTTTCTACTTCTTTACCATTCTAACAAGTGAGCATTCTGTTAATTGACTTTTCTAATAGGTGGCGTTTCTGATAGTTGATATGTTGGGTGGGGATCGTAGCAAGATAAGTTTGGTTTCTGTTTTCTTACTCACGTATAGGGAGACTAACTTTTCTCTCACATAGCGAGTGAGATAGAATCAATTATATCTGCCTGAAACTACAATATTCATCGAACTAAGTCCATTATGGTCTTAGAATATAACCAAATCAAATGAGATCTCACTCAAACATCTTTCAATAATTGGGACGTATATTTACAGAATATTTTTTTAAAATATTTTTTTTCCCGCCTACTTATTCACCATACGCATCTCTACCGGATTGGACTACTTGGAAAACAACTGTGCAACCAATCATACAACGCATCTTAATTTAAGCAAATAACTAGAAGTACTGGCTATCTGTGTTACACGCAAGAGGCCATTTAAACAATAAGAAGAAGAAGAAGAGAAGAGTGAGATAGCAAAGCGCAGGTACGTTTAAATATGTGCCCGCGCTAAAATTCTGAATGTGTGTCCGCGACCATTTGTTCAGTTGCATCTGGAACCACGCTTGTAACACACGCATTTTGGCGTTGAAATAAAACTACACTGTAAAAAAAAGGTCTGAATTTTGCTATTCGAACAGTATAATTACACGAGTCTGTAAAAATTATTTTACAAGATCGTGTGATTTCACTGCACTCAGCATGACAATATTAATGGTGTTTGAGGTTAGAAATACAAAATTCTGTAAATTGACAGTGTTGTGAAGAGCGATTTTAAATGGCGCTGCAAAATTACAATTCGAATGTAAATTCACTGTGTACAGCACAGGTTTTTTTCCTCGCATACAGGGTATGTTATTTTACGGACGTGTGTAAAATTGCATTTCTAATTAAATTTACATTTTGAAAATGTAAATATCATGAATTTTGTGAATTTACTAAATAAAACGTAAAAAAGCTATTTTTCATATGTAAAACTAAAATCACATACTGAAGTAAATAAATAGCTGAATAATTAAATTTCTTTAATATTATAATTCTAGAATTTTTAATTGACTGGTTTCGTTTTACACTTATTAATACTATAATTTATGTAAATATATATTAATTCGTTTCGTATGTCGTCTTGTTAACAAAGTGACTCGATTAGTTGAATTTATGGCATTGTGATATTTTCACCAAAATTTTGACAGGACATTCTAGTATGTGTTAAAAAATTAAAAATTCCAAGTTCGTGAATAGTGTAGTGGCCAGTGTTGCGGATTTATAATTTAGAATATGCTTTAGGTTTTAGGTTTCGCATCCCCTCGTCGTCAAATATTTTATTTATCATAAGTTATAACTACATTTTTATGTGAATTCACTTATTTCTTTGTAAATTTACACATTTTTTGTGCTTTCACATTCTTCTGTAATTTTACAATTCGCTTGTAAATTCACATAACCTCAATGTCAAGTTACTGTATCATGTAAAAAAGACATGCACAGCATAGGTTTGTTTCCTCGCACACGCAGCCAGTAAAATTACAGAAATTTTTTTTACAGTGTATGTTTTAATCTTTTAATTATCACATATTTATTATTTCGATTTTAACCTTGTTCCCGTTTTATGTTCCAGACGCAACTGAACAAATGGTCGCGAACACACATTCAGAATTTTAGCGCGTGCACATATTTAAACGTACCTGCGCTTTACTATCTCACTCGCTGTGTGAGAGAAAAGTTAGTCTCCCTATACGTGAGTAAGAAAACAGAAACCAAACTTATCCTGCTACGATCCCCACAGATATTTCTGAAGATTGACGATTCTGAATTTTGACCCTTTTACAAGTTGACTCTTCTACTTGTTTACCATTCTAACAAGTGAGCATTCTGATAATTGACTTTTCTAACAGATGGCGTTTCTACTCATTGATATTTCTAAACATTGGCGATTCTGAATTTTGACCTTTCTACAAGTTGACACTTCTACTTCTATACCATTCTAATAATTGAGCATTCTGATAATTAACTTTTCTAACGTCTCATTTTTAGAAAACTCTACAACTATAATTTTTTTTTACATTTACGTGTACTTAAAAAAGTTCATGCGCTGACAGCAAAAGCATGGTTATATTTGTCAATTGACTTATTTAAAAAAACATATTCAAATAAAGACAAAAAAGGTGATTTGAGTTATTTGATATAATTTTTGCATTTAGCTCATAAATTTTCATGAACACATATATTTTTAAAAAGATTTTAGCTGTAGGGCTTTCGAAAAATGTCAAAATTAAAAAAATTTAACATTTAAAATTAATCTTCTCTTTCAATTTCCAATGCCACCCCTTAAATCATTTTTTATTGAAAAAAATTTATAATTTGTATTTAAATATAACTTTAAAATGTTCAAAATATAGGAAATTAAATTTCTTACGCTTCTTCTAAAAAGAATTAAAAATTTAATTTTACTTTTAAAAAAAGAAATTGTAACATTCGACTAACTTTTGTTCCAATTGTTTTGTCGGATTTTTTCTTATATATTATAGGGAACATTCATTAGATTTTAATAAAATATGGTACTTAAGGTTTCTTAGGGTTTAAGATTTTAATATCTTACTTGAGGGTCGTAATTAGGGACCCCAAAAACGCCCTAGATCCCATGTTTTATTGAAATGTACTCAATTTTTAATTTTTTGTTCTGTTTACATTGTCTTGCACCAGTGGATATAATTGTACCTCTTAATGCATGTGATTAATTAGGCATAGGATTCATTTGAAAGGGTATGATTCAAAGTTTAATTTCTGATATCAACGAAGTTTGTAGCACTTCACGGTTTAAGTGTAAACATTTTCAAAAATGTACCAAAACGCTATTTATAGGGTGTTTCAACCTCTTTTTTTTCGAAAACGTGACGTTATGGGAAGTTTCCAACCCCGGATTCGTGTTCAGCACGAAAAATCCGTTCGGAAACACTATGTAGCATTCTATTCGCAAAAGAAAAGTTGAAATATTCAGGACTGTGTTATTTCCGTGGGAATAAGAGATATAACGATTTCAAAACATATACATCTTATGAACTACTGAATATTTTGCCGTAATATTGGTGGAAACATTTCTTTTTATGTGTGGATTAAAATTCCTGAGTTTCATTGCAATTGCCAATTGGTGTACTTACTCCGAAAAAACTAAATTTCCACTCAGAATCGCACATCAATTTATAATAATATATTATTTTCTTACTCTGACTTTTGTTATACAGTGCCGCCCATCAGGATTTGCCCACTCTATCACAGTTAAAGGTGTTACAAAAAGGTTTATATTTTGATTTCTAGTAAAGACATCAATGTTTTCAAAGTCTCCTTTTAAAGCTTACATCCTTTACTTTAGAAAAAACAAAAATTTCATTTTTTTGCCAATTTCAAACAAATGAAGTTTTTAACAAGTCATCGCAAATTAATTCTATGTGAAGCATTTTAAAGCTTATTTTATTACCCTTAAAATGCTCAAAAAATAAAAAAAAAATTTTTCTTAAATTTACATAAAGAAATGAACATTTTTTGTCTTAAACTTTTTTCTAAAAAAATGAACCGTTTTCGAAATACTAATTATTTAAAAAAAGGGCTGTTTTTTAAACGAATGATAATGATTTTCTTAAAAAATAACATACGATAATTTTTAATTTGAAAGCATTTTAAAGGTGATAAAATAAGCCTTAAAAATGCGTCACATAAAATTAATTTGCGATGGCTTGTTAAAAACTATATTTGTTTGAAAAGGCAAAAAATTGAAATAAATAAAAATAAATAAATTCGAAATACTAATTATTTTAAAAAAGGGCTGTTGTTTTTAACTTTCTTAAAAAATATCGTACGATAATTTTTAAAAGAGCATTTTAAAGGTGATGAAATAAGCGTTAAAATGTGTCACATAAAATAAATTTGCGATGACTTGTTATCCACAAAATTTTTTTTTTATACAATTTTTTCAAAATTAAAAAAAAAAATTTTTGTATTTTTTTAAATTACTTTTTTATTTCTTAATATTTTCATAAATTATTCTCAAAATTACATTCCTTACAAGAAAACGAATCGATTGATATATACAAAGTGCACATTTCATCAAAATTTATAAAATTAATCAATATTTTTCTTTTTCACAAAAAATTCAAATTTTGCGTTTTTTGAAATATTACCTTAACATATTAAAATTAAATTAAGCATTTGGTTTATGATATTTTGAGGAAGCGAAATGGTCATGAAATGAACAACTTGTTTAATTTATTATTTCAATATTGTTAATAAAAAAAAAATTAAAATTAATTACACGAATGCACATCTTCGAAGGAATTACACTTTACATGTAAAAATAATGTAACATTAACAAATAAGCAAAAAAATCATAAAATAATTTATTTTAATGATATTTATAATATAATTTTGCCATTAACCAACAGTAGAACAAAAAATGTTTTGAAAACTTGATTTTTTTATTCAACATAACCTCACTTTTTCGAGGTTTTTCTAGCTTTGAAGCTTCATAATTAAATATTAATTATGTTTAAACTAAATGTTTTTTTAGAAATGTGTTGAGGAGTAAAATGTCGAAAGGTATAGAAACTGATTTTATTTTGCAATGAGGAAAACAAAAGTTTTTTAAAAAATACTAAAACTGTAAAGGGAATCCCTCCCTAGGTGTGTGACGGAGGGTTAAAAGGAGACCTTGAAAACCTTGATATCTGTACTAGATATCAAAATATAAAACTTTTGGTAACACCTTTAACTGTGATAGAGTGGGCAAATCCTGTTGGGCGGCACTGTACATATAATTATAAATAAATGTGAATACTCGTTAACTAAAGAGAAGAGATTAACTTACACATTCTCAATGTTTCTTCTGGCACCCAACTGTAGTCAATATTATTTGGGTTAGAAGTACCCATTTCAACTGGTGCTTTACGCGAAGAAGAAGATCGTGACTTTCTACCGAAAGATGAAAGAAGCTGTTGACCTCCAACAAGAATTAGAACCACACAAGCAGCTAAAAAGACATAAAGAAACACCGTCTCTCCATCCAGACCTTCATCCAATTCTATAATCTGCACAGTTTCGTTGTATACAGCTTCGCTAAACGTGTTACCACCCTAAAATTTCAGAAAATGAATTACTATTGTAGATTGTTTAAGCTTTAACTTTTATTTAAATTAAAAATGTTTATAAAGAAAACTAAATTTGTATTCTTAATTTACAAGACTCAAAAATTATAGGAACAAAACTATCTAATTTTAAGTTACTAAATGGCTTTAATTTAATATTCAGCACATTTATTTTTTTATTTTAAATGAATCCACAATTTTTAAATTTCTAAATGAAATAAAATATTTTTAAGGTATGTAACTTTGACGAAAGGAAACATTCAATTTTATTCAACAAGATTATAAGCAATTTTTTTTCAAATTCGGTTTAATAAAATAAAATTGATAGCAATGCTTACAGCATCTCTGTAGTTCAAGTTGATATTCAGTCCAAAAGGCCGTCCGGCAAATGTTTCTGATGGTACGAACGAGTAAGCAAGAGTTGCCTCATGATTAGGTTTAACGATCTTATTATACGCAACAGTCGAGAAATTCTGTATATAAAAATTGAAATCCATGGGATAGCGGAATGATGTATCGACTGTTTCCACAATAAAATCGGTCTCACCTTTATTTGTAAAACCGATCAAGAATTCCACTGGAACGCCTCCCGGCAATTCTGAAAATTTTTTTAAAACATTAAATAACTTCTTTTATTTTGTTTATGAACTTTGATTGTGTGAAGAATATTTTTTGCACCGAGAGTATTGAGTGGATTGTGAGCAGGTTCAATGAATAATATTGTCGTGTCTACATCCTTTGATGCTGTCACTGTATCCTCCTCTGGTTCTTCTTCTGTTAAAACTCCACTGTCCTCTCCTTCTATGTCGACAATATCATCGCCAGCATCTTCTTCTTCGGCAAAAGCTACACCAACACCTAAAATGTACATCGTTCTTGAGATTAAATATGAAAAAATAAAGATTTTTTTTCTCTTCAAAAACATATCTGAAAATTTTAAACTAATTTCCATGTCCAATTGAAAGACAAGATTATGAGAGACACCTTATTTTCTCCTAAAGACTGAAAGTAAACAGAGTCAATTGTTCGAAAGTCTCAGTAGTAGAAAGTCAAATCACAGAAAAGTCAAAAATTTGAAACATAAATTTTAATAAATATTTTTGCCATGCAAGTTAACCCTCCATCCGTCGCATGGTGAGAAGTTTCCTTACACCCAGTTTCTTTTTTTATTTATAACTTATAAAATAGAAAAAATTATAATTTCATATTCTTAGTACCTTTCACAAAACTCTTCTTCTTTATTTTAAAACAATTTTTGTGTTTTTATTTATTTTAATTTTTTTGTAATTGAATTTTTAAGCAGCAAATGTCAAGAATTTTTTGTGCAAAGTGAGGAAACTTCTCACCGTGCGACTGACCGCGTATACTCGATTTCATTTCATTAATTTTTTATTTAAATAATTAACAGAAAATGAAAGTTAATTTTACTTTCAATAGGTTGTTTGGAAATTATAATGAACATTCCAAAAAAAATTTGGCATTATATAACAATTTAGGATTAATTTATAATGGGTGAGAAGTTTCCTCACCTGCGACGGATCGCGTTACAAAAAAAGATGCGACGGATGGAGGGTTATCACTTGTTTTAATATATACCTAATAATAAAAATAGCCATTCTTGTGTCTGTAACATAAGAATGCAATTAAAACTATAATGAAAATAGATATTATAAGTTATAAGTATAATATCTATATAATATATAAAGGTACCTAACATAAAATTAGTCATGAAACTGATGTTACCAACGTTGATTAAAACAACGTCTAATGTTAAAACAAACAATTATCAAAAGAAAAAATTACTACTGAGGGATGAATCATTAATTAATTTGAAAATTTGGGATTTCTGGAAAATTCGTGACAAAAATAAACTCAAAGTCACTTTTTTCCCCGACTTGGAATCACTTGAAATTTTTTTAAAATAGTGTCTAATATTAAAATAAACAATTATCCAAAGAAAAAAATTACTACCGAGGCGAAGAATTATGAATTTAAATATAATTGCGTGATTTTTGGAAAAAATTCGACAAAAAAAATAAAAATCACTGCTTTCGCCAACTTTTTTTTATTTTAGGGTTTGGAGTGTTTACTTGGGTTAAAAAAACAAGAAAAATTTGTATCCAGAGAAATTTTTGTTTAAAAAGTTTTTCGTTGAATCAACGTTGGTATACTTCAGTTTCATAATTAGTATATAGCGATTCCACATCAAGTGATCAAGGGGTCTTACGGTGTAATGTTTAGTTTAATAATTTTTTACTCTTAAACAATTAAACATAAAAATTTGACAAAGTATATTTTGGAAAGGGTTTTCATGCTTTTTCAATTGGAAATAAGTATTTAGAAAAAAAAATTTTACAAAAAAAATCAAAATTAAAAATAAATTTTAATTTTTTGTGGGGAAAGATAAAATTTTTTTAAACGAAAGCTAAGGTTTTTTACTAAAAGGACATATATATGAAAAGGTGGGACTAGAATGTTTAAACATGGAAAAAAAAGTTTTCTACTGACCGGAGCGCTCTAAACCCGGTTTTTAGCTCCGTTTAGTAGAAAACTCTTTTTTCAATAAAGTAAAAAATGATCGAAATAAGCATTGTACCGAAAAACCCAAAAGTTTAACTACCTCCGCATCAGAAAATATTGGACTACACAGAAAAAATTTTTGGACGTCAGCTGTACATGGTGTGTCAAAATTGCTTATTGGCGATTCAAACAGCTAAACTAGCGCATCTGGTGGCCGACTTAGAACTGCCGCTGGTGTGACTCTTTGTATTACAATACGGTAAACTCCATGCGTTTTGACAGTTTGCATAAATTGTTTTTACAAAAATTTTAAAAATTATTTCATAAGTGTGAATAAAAATTGAAATTTATAATTATAGATGAAAAAAAAGTAGGTCCGTTAACAACAAAAGAGTAACTGAAAACGACACAATTTCTGGGTTTATTCTCAGTCGTAAGTTTATACTCGCACAGTTTTAGGTAAGCTATAATTATTTTATCACACAACCGTGTGGGCAAATTTCGGGATGGCACAATAGTATTTTTTAAATTGGACCTCAAACCCTGAACACCTGTACGAATATGAAATAAAAAAAAATAAAAGTCTATATATATGAAATCTTATAGAGAGACATAACCTGAAACTTTGAGTATAAACTTAAAACTTGTGATATAATCATAAAGGTTTGAAATAATTGCTGTAAAAATAATATTATCATTCACTTGGCCCTGTTTTTATTGCTAAATTCAATTGTTTGCGTCTTCATATATGAAGTTGTATTCTGTGAAGATGGTTTTTATTATTTTTGAATGTAGAGCACTGAGAAACGCAGAAATTGTGTCGTTTTTAGTTTTTCTTTTGTTGTGAAGGTGCATATTTATTTTCATCTATCATTATAAATTTCAATTTTTATTTACACTTATGAAATTACTTTTAAACTTTTTGTAAAAACAATTTAAGCGAACTGTCAAAACTCATGGAGTTCACAGTATTGTCATACAAAGAGTCACACCAGCGGCAGTTCCAAGTCGGCCACCAGATGCGCTAGTTTAGCTGTTTGAATCGCCAATACATTCTTTCTGCACGCCATCTGTGCCAGTTTTGCGTACCTGCCGTACATTATGTACAGCGATTGTGCCTAGAATTGGCCTGACAAGTCGAAGCCACAAAATAGAGAAGAAGAAGAAGAAGAAGAAGAAGAAGAAGAAGAAGAATGTGCCAAACTTCACATCTGCTGTCTCGAAAAAGCACCGCAGCGGTACATAATGAAATGTACTACTACCGTTACTGACTTTATGCATCTGATGTCTCAAAAAATTTTCCGTGTAGATAAAGAAATATTTTCACGAAAAATTACTATCTATTAGTACTACAAAAGCCCCAAGTTTTGCTAAGATAGGAGAAAAATTTTTGTCCATCTTGATCACTTGACATGGAATCGCTCATAAATTTCCGTACGAAATATCAGCTAATTATTTCTTTAAAAATATAAGGCCAGATTTGCTTACAAAATTCGAGGGTATTACAAACGGATTAATTAAAAAAATTATTTAGAAAATTCTACACGGAAATTCGTATAAATTTCTGCACGAAATATCAGCTAATTATTTCTTCAAAAATATACGGCCAGGTTTGCTTACAAAATTCGTACGGAATTCCAGTAAAATTCGTGCAATTATCGTACGGAATTCGTTTGAAAAATTGTCGAAAATTTTTTTATAAAATTTGTAGCTGACATTCGTGCGGAAATCCATATGAATTTTCATGCAGAAGTTTCTAAAAAATTTTGTTAATGATTCCGTTCGTAATTTGCTCGAATTTTTTACGAATCTCATAAGCACATAACCTATAATTTGTAATAGAATCACACGCACCTCTTTTGTGTGCGAATAAAACTAATGTGAAATCTGGTTAAGAGGTTAGTACGCTTTAGAAATTTGCGTCTACTTCTAATGGTATGGTTCAAATACCCTAACTGTTGGGCTGCTTCTATTCCAGCAATTTTATATGGGTAATATAACCTAAATTATGCCTGTACCTTCTATTTTTTTCAGTATATAAATAAAGAGGAGAATAATTTAATTTTATATTATAGCATTATCTAGCTGCACATCAAGATTTATTAAAATCTGTTTGTTAATTCAATTATCGATAGAACCTCCATAAGTGAATTTTATAGTATAAAAACCAAATTATTAGTAATATTTCATAAACTAATTCGAAAGAAAATTAAACAAACTTTTCGTTCATCTTTTTATTTCTCAAAATTTCTTTCAATTTAGTAGAGAAATTCGTGTTTGAAAAGTAAAATAATATCAAAATCACCCCCTCCCTTCAATTTCATTGAAACTTATGTGAAAGAAAGTTTATTTCTTATATTTTTATGTGCAATTTTTCTAAAATGTCCAGAATAGAATAAAATGGACTAGAAATTAGAAATGGTAAGCTTTCTTTTATATAAGTTCTAATCAAATTTAAGAGCGAGTGTTTTAAGATATTTCTAGTTTTATATTTCAAACAGGAATTTCTCTACGAAATTAAGAGAAATTTTGAGAAAAAAATAGAATGTTATTTCTCTTTCGAATAAGTGTTTTCTAGAATAAAACTCATTTAAAAAGTACTCTTCTTGCGATCGTCTATTGTACGTGGAATGCTGCATGACAGTCATGGTTTATAAGTGCGAGAGACACCCCATGCTTTTCAAAGACATATAAAATTAATTTAATTATGAAAAAATATTTTAATTGACGAAGAAGAACATGAAAAGGTTACAATAATGTTAAAATTTATGATAAAAATGACATATTGCACGAAAATATGTATCAATGACACTTGAATAGAAATATATCTAGGGCACGACACATCAAAAAAGTTGTGTCGTGGCATAATGGCAAACATGAAATGTTTGTGTCTTAACATGACACAGTTCTCAAATTTTTAAACATGATCCTTCAACGTATTGCTTCCACGAAACCACTCAACACAAATGTTTAATGAGGCCCCTGCTTCAATTATTCCAATTTCAAAAAGTAATGGAAATTAAAATATAAATTATTTTTTTCATTTTCCCCTATTTTAATTTAAGAATTTGAAACAATAATAATAAGCATCATAAGTAGAATTGAAAGTATGCAACAGTAATCTGGTTCAGAAAAAGCAGAACAAATATGAAATGTATTAAAAAATACATAAATTTTAAATAAATTTTATTAATTGTTAGTAAAACCCTAAACTTGAATTTTACACAAAAAAAATTGATTTTTATACATTTTTTAAGTGAAATATTATTCCGAACTGAACATGCTGTTTCAGAGTATTAAATGGTGATGAGTATTGTAAAAGTATTTAATTTCATATTTTACCTTTATTCACAGTGAAAATGACGGCAGGAAAGGCGAGTAAAATAAAGAAAAAAATGTTCCTCATTTTGTAAGATGTTTTACACAAACTTTATGTTATGTTTCTTTAATATAAAAAATAAACGTTGATTTGAGTAAAGACTTTAACAGTATGACAGCTTGCACATAACAGTGTTCGGCATCCCGTTCTAAAATCCAACAACTAAATTCTTTTCTCCACACTTACAACGTGGAAGACCGACAGAGCAGTCGTCAATCCGTCAACGTGGAATTTTCGACTAAGATGAATAAATATTCCATTAAACAACATGTGATGCGATTTCAAAATCTATAAGAAAAAACTTTCTCTACAATAAGGCACTAGAACCCTAATGTATTAGGGTACAGTCACACGATCTCATGCAAAACTTAAGGCCTAAAGGTGCGGCTACACCTCTGCAGGCAGCCTGCCTGCCTGCAGGTTGTCATGGTAACGTACAGGAGTAAGAGAGTCAGTGACTTCAAACTTCTCCCTTACTCTCGTTGCTCCTGCCTGCGCAGGCAGGCAGCCTGCAGAGGTGTAACCGCAGCTTAAGGGCTAAAGGCCAACGCAGAATAGATTCGCGAAGATCGTTCGCGAACGAGACGCATGAGATAGAAAAGGACACAAATATATTGCTGTCCTTTTCTAACCCATGCTTTGCGTTCGCGAACGACGTTCGCGAAGCAGTTGTGCTTAGGCCTTAGGGTGGAGTCCCATGGCAGCGTTTTGCGTTGCGTTTTGTAACTAGGCTATGAGTGCAAACAGAGCAAACATATATATGTATCTCTCTCACACTCATGGTCTAGTTACAAAACGCAACGCAAAACGCTGCCATGGGACTCCACCCTTAACCGCAGCCTCAGGCTGGAGTCTCATGGTTGCGTTTTGCGTTGCGTTTTGTAACTAGGCCATGAGTGTGAGAGAGATACAGATATATGTTTGCTCTATTTGCACTCACTGTCTAGTTACAAAACGACGCCATGGGACTCCACCCTTAGGGTGCAGTCCCTTGCTGAGCAGAAAACAGAATGCAAAGCAGAATTTCGTGAGAGTGGAAAGGATATTGATATCTGACTATCTCTCTTGCACTCACGAAATTCTGCTTTGCATTCTGTTTTCTGCTTAGCATGGGACTGCGCCCTTAAGGTCATGTTATTCAGAGTGCAGTCCCATGTGGGTAGTCCTGATGAAGAAAAAAAATTGATTTTGAAATGTTGAAAATACTGCCACAGAGTCGGTATGTGCTCTTATGGCCGAGTGACGTCACTATTTTAGGGTCGGTATTCGTAGCTTATTATTACGTATAATAGGCTTTGACATGCAAGTACCGACTCTTCCGACAAGGAAACATGGTCTGTCTTCGACGACAATCCTGGACGCAAGAGTCGGTACTTGCAATACGGCCCATTGACATTAGGATTTCGATCCAAGTCAGACCACATTTCCTGGCAGTACTAGCCATTACGGCTGTGTTTCTAGGAAAGTTCGTAAATACGTCATTATTTTGAAGCAGTAATAGCACTCACCGAACATTTTGCCTGCAAGTACCGACCTTTTCAAAATGATTTCACGTTAGTAGAGTAATTAAAAGCTAATTATTTCTAAAACTAATTATTATTTATGAATAATATTACTATAGCTAGATTGCTTTTTTCCCAAGGAATCTAGTGATATGAAAAACTCATTTTGCATAAAAATGTCGAATACCGACTTTCTTCATTAGGATGGCAGCATAACCTTAAGGCCAACGCAGAATAGAATCTTTAACCAGAACCGCAATCGTAAGCGAACCGTAAGAATGAGTTAAAGAAGGATAGGTATATTGTTTGTCCTTCTTTAACTCATTCTTGCGGTTACGCTTACGATTGCGGTTCCGGTTAAAGATTCTATTCTGCGTTGCCTTTAAGCTGCGGTTACACCTCTGCAGGCTGCCTGCCTGCGCAGGCAGGAGCAACGAGAGTAAGTGAGAAGTTTGAAGTCACTGACTCTCTTACTCTTGTACGTTACCATGACAACCTGCAGGCAGGCAGGCTGCCTGTAGAGGTGTAACCGCAGCCTTATAGGAATCGCACTTGCACTTCTTGCCTTTTGCACCTATTGTGGACTCTCCATTAGAACGACTTTTGCGAAGCTATTGTGCGTTGGACTTTTTTCGATATCCATCTTATGGCCATCACTCAATATAAAGTTGATTTTTCTAATAATTTGACAATAAAAACATAAATATTACTGATGCTGGAATGTTTTTATTAATATATGTAAAATAAATATTATAAACACAAAAGTAGTAATTTTTAAATTGATTATCAATACATTGTTTCTTGATATTTTTATGCTTCAGGTGAAACGTAACCTATTTGATATTTGTTTGTCACTGTAGAAAAAGTTTATATACATTTTTTTATTACTATATTCGCATTTGGAAATTAATTGCACCACGTCCAACTTTTGTAAGTTAGCAAGCCACGCTTGTAATCGAATATTGACAATGTATGTTTTGTATATTGCTATACTGACTCATGTCTATCATAATTATGATGAACATGCGTAATGTATATAATTTTGAGAGTGTAATATAACCTATAAATTCTAAAATAAAATAGCTAAAAAGGATGATAGGACAACCCCATTTTAAAATACAGAAGTTTTAAAAAACTTAATTATGAGTAACTGTTTTCCTAAAACTTAAAATATATTGCAGTAAATGTATTATGTAAATTTCAACATTAGGCATCTTAAATAATGCTGTTAGAACTGTCTTATTCAGAGTGCAATACGAGCCGAGGACGAGTTATCATCATTACCAACTGTATTTCAAAATTCAAAATATAAATCGTCGTTTAATTAAAGTAATATTAATGAGGGATATACGCAATACCAGTATTAAAATTTAATATACACTTTTACTAAAATTGGTATACATATACACTAAATTTAACATAACTTTAATATAAATAAAAAATGAAGTTATCTTTAATAATATAGTATTTAAATATTGATTTTCATCGGAGTTTAAACAATATGTACATTTGAATAAATATCTATTATTTTTCGGTTTCAGAAATAAAACATTTTCAATGAACAGCATTGGTGAATCGTGTAATGAATTAAAAAAGGAGTACGACTCCTGCTTTCATGCTTGGTTTTCTAACAAATTTCTCAAGGGTGATACAAATGAGTCGATGTGTGAACCTTTATTCAAAATTTATCAACAATGTGTTAAGGTAATTGAAAAGACGCCTGAAAAAGCTTGATATTTTTAACGATAAATTCGGGAGATTTATATGATGGAGATATGCAAAGATTTAAGAGAGTCGTATGAAGAGTGTTTCAATATATGGTTCTCCGAAAAATTTCTTAAAGGAGACCACAATGAGTCGATGTGCGCTTCTCTTCTCAAAAATTATACCGACTGTGTGAAGGTAAGGTTTTTTAAAAATCGAACCTGAAACTATAAAATAATTTAATGCATTTACAACAGAAATCTCAAGATGTCTACAAGGAAAAAATGTTAGTGTATCAGCAGATTCTACCAGTTACTCCAATAAACTTAGAATTGCAGATGTTCTGGTTTTGGAACAGTAGATGCACCAGGGGGGTATTTTGCACTGTCAGTGAACTAAACTAGGTAGCTCTCATGCACCAACATTATTTCAGTGTACATATAATTATTTTATATTTTTTATACTGTTCGAAAAATCTTCAATAAATTGTACATGAAGCAAATACGCAATAACAGTATTGAAATTTAATATACAGTTTTATTAAAATTGATATACATTTGCATTAAATTTAACATAATTTATAAGGAATAATAATTCATTTATCATTAATTTTTTATTTAAATAATTAACAGAAAATGAAAGTTAATTTTACTTCCAATAGGTTGTTTGGAAATGATAATGAACATTCCAAAAAATATTTGGCATTTTATAACAATTTTTGATTAATTTATGATGGGTGAGAAGTTTCCTCACCTGCGACGGATCGCGTTACACAAAATCTGCCCGCGCCTCGCGCAGAAGGCTCGCTCCGTTCGCAGTGATCTACGATTGTTCGTTATTATTTGCGTTCTTCTTCCTGTTATTTATTTATTTATACACTCGTCTTTTGCCTTAATACTAGCGTTACAAGTGATCCCCGTGGAATTTTTCTTACATACTCAGGGTGGCCACCCAACCGGGAGAACCGGGAGAAAACCGGGAAAAAGCCGGGTCAGAAATTTTAATCGGGAAAAAACCCGGACTAAAATTTTACATTTAAAGATTTCAGAAAATTAAAGTTAAAGGGAAAAGTTTTACTCAATAAAATTTTCTGATAAGTTTGTTTACAGATTTGTTTTAAAAATGTTTAAAAGTTATTGAATATTGAAGAAGAATTTTGATATTTTTAAAAATAGTTGAAATTGTGAGGAGAATTTAAAAAAATTTTTGAAAATAAGTGAATTTCTGCGAAGAATTTTATTACTTTTGAATATAAATGAATTTCTAGGATGAATTTTATTATTTATAAAGATAATTGCAAATGTACAGAAACAAATATATAAATAAATAATTGAAATTCTGACAAGAATTTTATTAAAATTCTTTGAAAATAATTGAATTACAGAGAAGAATTTTATTATTATTTATAAAGGTAATTGAATTTTCGAACAGATTTTTTTTCAAAATGTTTAAAAGTAATTGAATTTTGAAGAAGAATTTTGATATTTACAAAGATAATTGAAATTTTGAAAATTTTAAAAAAGTTTTGAAAATAATTGAATTTCTGCGAAGTATGTTATCTGAACTTTTGAAAATATTTAAATTTCCATGATGAAATTTCTTATTTTTTGAAGATAATGATAATTTGACGAAAAATTAAAAAAAATTTGATAATAATTGAAATTCTGCGGAGTATTTTATTACTTTTGTAAATAATTGAATTTCCATGATGAATTTTATTATTTATAACATTTTGATATAACATTCAAAAATAAAATTTTTGAATGTAATTGAATTTTTGCGAAGAATTTTATTATTTTTGAAAATAAATTAATTTCAGAGAAGAATTTTAATTAATTAGGTATTTTTAACATTTTTTTTTAAATCTGTTCAAAATTTCAATTATTTTTATAAATAATAAAATTCTTTTCCAAAATTCGATTATTTTAAAAACTTCAATAAAATGCCTGTCATAATTTGAATTATCTTTATAAATAATAAAATTCTTCTCTGAAATTAATTTATTTTCAAAAATAATAAAATTCTTCGCAAAAATTCAATTACATTCAAAAATTTTATTTTTGAATGTTATATCAAAATGTTATAAATAATAAAATTCATCATGGAAATTCAATTATTTACAAAAGTAATAAAATACTCCGCAGAATTTCAATTATTATCAAATTTTTTTTAATTTTTCGTCAAATTATCATTATCTTCAAAAAATAAGAAATTTCATCATGGAAATTTAAATATTTTCAAAAGTTCAGATAACATACTTCGCAGAAATTCAATTATTTTCAAAACTTTTTTAAAATTTTCAAAATTTCAATTATCTTTGTAAATATCAAAATTCTTCTTCAAAATTCAATTACTTTTAAACATTTTGAAAAAAAATCTGTTCGAAAATTCAATTACCTTTATAAATAATAATAAAATTCTTCTCTGTAATTCAATTATTTTCAAAGAATTTTAATAAAATTCTTGTCAGAATTTCAATTATTTATTTATATATTTGTTTCTGAAAAAAAGGAATTTTTTGGTTCGTAAGTCATTGAATTTTGAATTCCTGATCAAAAGTTAATATTATTTATTTAAATAACTTTTTTAATTAACAAAATAAGAAAGAAATGTTAGTAACATTTTTGAAGCGTCTCGTCTTTATGAATGTTTAGCAAAAAAGAAAACTCAATTATCTTGTACCGTTTAAAAGATATGGGCATTTAAACAATTTTGAGCAATTGTTGTAACTTTTAAATAAACAATTGATTTTTCTTAAAAAATTGATTTTCTGAAACTTTAGAGCAACAAATGTAATACTACCAAGTTTAAAAGAAAGTTTAAATAAATAATATTAACTTTTGATCAGGAATTCAAAATTCAATGACTTACGAACCAAAAAATTCCTTTTTTTCACTTTTATATTCCGAAGAAAAAAAGTTGCTATAGTTTTTCAATAACTTATAATTTAAACAATGATTCGCTTGTTTACAATTATTTTCCATCTAAATGATCAGCTGGTGTCTCTTGCGCGCGACTACTGCTACGTCACGTCCGTCTATAAATATTTGTCAACCGTGGAAAAATTGAGGTTATCTTTAATCAAAACAAAGCATTTCAATCTTTTTTAAGTTTTTAGTGCTAAAAACATTAAAAAGATTAAAATGCTTTGTTTTCATTAATCAAAAATTAATTGATTTAGTGCAAAAAACTTAAAAAAGATTGAAATGCTTTGTTTTGATTAAAGATAACCTCAATTTTTCCACGGTTGACAAATATTTATAGACGGACGTGACGTAGCAGTAGTCGCGCGCAAGAGACACCAGCTGATCATTTAGATGGAAAATAATTGTAAACAAGCGAATCATTGTTTAAATTATAAGTTATTGAAAAACTATAGCAACTTTTTTTCTTCGGAATATAAAAGTGAAAAAAAGGAATTTTTTGGTTCGTAAGTCATTGAATTTTGAATTCCTGATCAAAAGTTAATATTATTTATTTAAATAACTTTTTTAATTAACAAAATAAGAAAGAAATGTTAGTAACATTTTTGAAGCGTCTCGTCTTTATGAATGTTTAGCAAAAAAGAAAACTCAATTATCTTGTACCGTTTAAAAGATATGGGCATTTAAACAATTTTGAGCAATTGTTGTAACTTTTAAATAAACAATTGATTTTTCTTAAAAAATTGATTTTCTGAAACTTTAGAGCAACAAATGTAATACTACCAAGTTTGAAAGAAATCAGTGAGGGTACTCCGAAAAGTAGTAAATTACTCCTGGAATGCCACATAACATATGTGTCATTTGACATAGAATTTATTCAACATATATATTTTATTTGATATAAAATTCATTTAGCATAATTTCCATTTTACGTAAAAATACAATTGACTTGAATTTTATTTCACATAAAAATCTCTTGATATATGTTTCTATCGACATAAGTTTTATTTCATAGAAAAGTAATTTTAAGTAGAATTTGTTTAGCATATACGTCATTTGACATAAATATACATTTTGTAAATTTTATTTTGTCCTAAAATTCATTTGTCATAAACTTCATTTGTTATAAATTTCACTTGCCATAAATTTCATTTGATATAAATGTCATTTAATATAATTCTCATTTAACATAAATTTCATTTTCATAAAGTTTATTTGACATAAAAGACATTGAACATAATTCTCATTTGTCATAAAAGTCATTTGACATAAATTAGATTGGACATAAAAGCCATTCAACAAAATTCTCATTTGACATAAAAATTATTTTACACAAATTACATTTTACATCAAAATATAAGCGCGAATTTTAAAAGTAACCAATTAGATATTGTCAACAACATTGTGATTCGCCAATTTTGAAATTCGCTTCGTTATTCTCATGTCAAATGATCTTTATGTAAAATGAAATGTATGACAACTGAATTTTATGTCAAATGAGAATTATATGTTAAATGAGATTTATACCAAATGAAATTTATATCAAGTAAATTTTATGTCAAATGAGAATTATGTTTAATGCCATTTACGCTAAATGAAATTTATATAAATAAAATTTTACGTTAAATAATAATTATATTAAAAGATATTCACGTCAAATGAAATTTATGTCTAATTATATATATGTCAAATGGATTTTGTGTCAAATGAGAATTTCGTAAAATGACATTAATACCAAATGAATTTTATAACAAATAAAATTTACGTTAAATGAATTTTATGTCAAAAGAAATTTATGTTAAATGATTTTTATGTCAATAGAAATTTAGGTTACATAATTTTTATGTCAAATGGGAATTAAGTAATCTCTGAGTTTTATGTAACATAATAAAATGTTATGGTCCTTTTGCCGGCGAATAATTCGCCGTTGCCCGACTCTTACCGCCTGGAGGTAAACATATAAGACTCTTTTTCTTTTTTATATTTTTTTGATCATTTTTTACTTTTTAAAAAAAGAAAAATCCACCATATTGGATCCGCCATTTTGAATTTTTGAAAAATAATATCATATCCCAGACGGAAAAGTCGGACGAATGCCGGATCATCCAACCGTCAAGGATCCGCACCGATTGATTTGGAGAGTTAATGTCGGTACAGGCAGTCTGTACCGATTCGGGTGTTAATGTCTGCTGGCGCGGTACAAAGACGGGTCCGACCGCCGGATCAAAATTTATACTGTGTTGTAATGGCTGTGCGTCCGGCTCGGTACAGATTTAATGCCGCCGAACAACCGGCGTTGTACTGGCATTCGTCCGTCTGACAACCGGAGCGGTGCAGGTATTCTACTGGAACGTGACTATGTGTTGTAATGGCTGTACGTCCAGCTCGATACAAATTTGATGCCGCCGAACAACCGGCGTTGTACTGGCATTCGTCCGTCTGACAACCCGAGCGGTACAGACATTCTACCGACAGCGGACTAATATCATTTATGTTCTTATTATTAAGATTTCAATTAATAATAATATGCTATAAGAATATGGCTATCGTCATTGTTTTTCTAAAACAATTTAATGTTTTCTAAAATAATTTTTTTTTAATTAACACATTATTCAGAATTTTCAGAAATAGACTTTTTACAATGCAAAAATTTAACTATAATCTTATTGTTTCAATAAAAATTAATAAAATAATAATTATAGTAATAAAAATTTTTAATCTATTATGTTGTAAAAAATTTTTGTAGGAGAATTGTTTAAAGTTTAAATATTAAAAAAAGAATTAACAATACAATAGAATATAAAATTTAATTTTAAAAATTAATGAATTTGAAAAATAGGTTTTAATTATATTTTTATTTATTAATTAACAAATAAATTAAAGAATTAAATTTTTTTGTTATAATCAAATTTTTTAAATATTTATAAATAAAGTATACAACTAATTATTTCTTAATATAAAAAATTAATTATAAAAATAATAAATAAACATAATAATAATAATAGAATAATTGAAAAAATTAAAATTTTAAAATATTGTTTTAAAACACTAGATTCATTTACATAATATTCATGAAATGCTAAAATATTCCAAAGTATTTGTAAAATTATTATTTATTGTTTGCTTCGTAGCGGTATTGCATATCGACATTATTATGCTCAGATCCGCATGCGAGCGAATAGCGTAGTGGTTAGCGTGTTAGACTTCGGTGCTTCGATTAGGAATAGCTTGGGCTTCGTATCCCACTTGCGAGCGTTTAGAATTTTAATGTGTAAAAAAAATGTAGAATGTGTTAAAAATGCTGGAAATGATCTATAAATATTTATTTAATAATTAACATGCACCATGCATAGTTAATGAAATATTTTTTTATTTTATTTTTCAATAGAAAATATAATTTAGTCTGGCTAGACGGGCGAATGCCAGTAGAACGCCGGTCCGCTGAAGCGAGTCGTCTTTGAAAGAATATTTGGCCCGCCGCGGTTGCTAGAGCGGACGAATGCCGGTACAACGCCGGTTGTTCGGCGGCATCAAATTTGTACCCAGCCGGACGCGCAGCCACTACAACACATTGTCATATTCCAGTAGAAAGCCTGCACCGATCCGGTTGTCTCGCGGACGAATGTCAGTACAGTCTTACCGACGTCTGTACAGGCGCGGTACGATGCCAGTGGTAAATTTCCGCCTAGGATTCGTCATCAGTGACCCCAAAAACCACCGAGTAACAAATTTCAAGCAATATAGTCATTTTTAAAAAAGTTGTCCGCCATATTGGATCCGCCATTTCTAATTTTGTAAAATTAACATTATATTCGTAATCAGCGACCCCAATAACCACCGAGTAACGAGTTTCAGACGATTTCGGTGACCCAAAAAAGTTGGAGCACTATGTTTCATACGTGAACCATTTATAAAAATAAATAATAGGAGATTATAGGTGATTTTTTCCAATTTATTTTGATACTACTGGATTGTATATTATTATAATGTCAGTTTCTTAAAAAAAGTAACTTTATTTATTAAACAGGATATTTTTTAATATGCTACACAGCGTCCAGTCTGTCTCAGTTGAAGTTACACTATTGTGCATGCTTTTATTTTTTTATGTGTTTTGATAGATAATGTTATACTTCATTATTTTTTAATTTAATAATATTATTTTTATTTCTCAAATAATTTTAAAATATTTTTATTAACCCTTGTGTTCATACCCGGGTACCCCCGTTTTTGAAAATTCAAATTGGCGGATCCAATATGGCGTTTTTTAAAAATATTGGATCCGACATTTTGAATTTTCAAAAACGGACATCATGAATAAATCGTCATCTAATGAATTTTTAAAAAATTTGTCTCATACACCCAGAATGCTGACACTGCATATCTATAGTTTGAAAAAATTTTTTATTGAAGAAATTGCTTTTATTAAACTTAATATTAATGATCTAGAGCGTAGAGATAAAATACTCCTGGTTCTGCTGGTCAGATTATTTTTTATAAATTTCTTGCTTCAGTGGGTACACGGGTACCCCGGGTGCGAGACAACGTAAAATATGTTGGGTATAGGGTGGTATTAGGGTGGCTGTTATTTACCAAGTTAAAGATAACTTTTTTGTCCCCCTCTACATCAAATCTTTGGCCCATATTATGAAAAAATTCGATAAAAAAATTAATTTAAGGTTTATTAACCTTCTCCCGTAAGCGACTACTTTTCCCATTCGAAATACATGAGATTTTTTTAACTTTTGGTTTTCTAAAAATAATTTTTCTACTTAACAAAAGTTTTTAAATTGGTTCTCAGATTCTTAAAATGTACATTTTTACCTTTAAAATGACATAAAATACAAGATTTTCGGTTCATAATTAAATAAGTTATAAAACTTTAAATATACACTGAAAAAAAAATTTATTTGATTCAAATAACCGATTATTTTACTATTATCAAATAAATATTTACTTGAAACAAAAAATTTTTATTTGAATCAAATATTTTAGTATTTGAAGCAAATATTATTTAATTGATTGAAATAAAAATTTTTTGTTTCAAGTAAATATTTATTTGATAATAGTCAAATGATCGGATATTTTAATCAAATAGATTTTTTTTCAGTGTAGAGTTAAAGGAAGTGAATTTATCATTTGGAAATTTTTACTAATATTAAAGTGAAAGAATTTATCAAACGTCCAAATCAATCACACAAAATAATTCTTATTAAGCTCTTGAGTTTCATATGTATCGACAGCACAGCCATCCTAAATACACAAACCTACTTTTTCAGAAAATATTTTTTTTAAAATTAATTAATAATTTAAAATTATCAAAGAACTCAGAAAAAATTGGTTAGCATGGTGGGATACGAGCCCACGACCTTTCTATTGCCGGTAGACTGCTCTGACCACTGAGCTACATGCACCCCAGGATTCTCCGAGTTCCTTGATATATACTATACCTTCCTACACTATTTCATGATAATGCAGGGAGTTTCTTGAAGATGATAAGCGTCAATTTTTCAAATTCATAGGCAATTTATAGTTAAAGGAAGTGAATTTATCATTCGGAAATAATTACTAATATTAAAGTGAAAGAATTTATCAAACATCTGAATCAATCTCACAAAATAATTCTTATTAAGCTCTTGAGTTTCATATGCATATTTCATAAATTTAGAATTCAATAGATTTAGCCAAATTTTATTAGTTAAAGCCTAGGTAAAAATGGTTTATACCCTATTGAAAATACCCACATGGGATCCTACATGGGATCTTACGTGGGTTCTTATACAAAAAACTGTATAAAATCTCAGATCCCACATAAGAATCCACATGGGATCCCATGTTAAAGCACATGTATATTTGGGACACGATTTGGAGTGGGAATTCATGTGGGAATTTGAGTTTGTGTATCTACATAAAAATCTACATGGATTCCTATGTGAGAATACAGAAAGTATTCAAGGTTAAGGTAAGATAATTATTAAGTTGTAAGATTGAGGTAAGGTTGTGATAAGTTTACCAGTTATGGAAAAAAATAGTGAAAAAAAATTTAATAAATAAATATTAAATTAAGAAGTTCATTTTGTTGCTCTTCTTTATTTTGGAAACATGACGTGAAGCAGAAAATTTTGAAAACAAATTTGGGGGGACAGGGATTCGAACCCGGGATCGACGCGTCTAAAACCTATCATTCTAACTAACTGAGCTAAGTAGAGAACTGGCAGAAGGAAAATTAATTTTGCCTTTAAGGAGTTAATCATCTTCTTGGTTCAGCTTAACCACTTCACTGGCAGGGCGTTCCAAATGGCGTTCCACGCGCCGAGGCCCAGACTGGCAAAAACACCGAAATGGCGTTCCTAAAAAACTCTTTTTTTTAAAGAGTGTACACCACATTTAACTATTGTAAAGCAATATTTCTATAATTTAGACATTAGGGAACAAGATTATCACAACAAAAATTTTAGTGTTTGTGATTTTCAACGTTTTTCCGAACGTTCAAATCGGCTATTTTTAATAATTTTCAACAAATGGCGTTCCACTTTTTTTCAATTTTTACACTATAAAACTTGTATTTTTATTAAAAAAAGATATTTATATTACAATATTATAATATAATAATATAATTATTAATAATATATATAAATATAACATATATAAATAACTATTATTTATTATTATGAATGGTAATATTATACGTATATGTTTTTGCCAGTCTGGGCCTCGGCGCGTGGAACGCCATTTGGAACGCCCTGCCAGTGAAGTGGTTAATGGCAAAATTAATTTTCCTTCTGCCAGTTCTCTACTTAGCTCAGTTAGTTAGAATGATAGGTTTTAGGCGCGTCGATCCCGGGTTCGAATCCCTGTCCCCCCAAATTTGTTTTCAAAATTTTCCGCTTCACGTCAAGTTTCCAAAATAAAGAAGAGTAACAAAATTAACTTTTTAATTTAATATTTATTTATTAAATTTTTTAAAAATATTTTCCACAACTGGTAAACTTATCACAACCTTACCTCAACCTTACAACTTAATATGATACACAAACTCAAATTCCCACATGAATTCCTACTCCAAATCGTGTCCCAAATATACATGTGCTTTAACATGGGATCCCATGTGGATTCTTATGTGGGATCTGGGATTTTATACAGGTTTTTGTATAAGAACCCACGTAAGATCCCATGTAGGATCCCATGTGGGTATTTTCAATAGGGTACGAACTTTATACGAATTTACTAGCGAAATTCATGCGGCATATTGAAGCAATTTTCGCGAGGGGGAATTTTCTCAGTTAGTCAAGTGTACACTCTCCTGGTAATACTCGGTAATACTAATGTAATATCTGTAACATCTGTAATATTTTGTAATCCCTTGTAATAATAAGTATTACTAGGTAATACCGTGTAATAATTGTAATAATTCGGTATTACTGTGTAATAACTTAAAATTTTTTAAGAAAATAAAAAGAAAAAGTGTCAATAAAGTTCAAAAGTTGAAACACTTATTCAAATGTAGAGCGGGAGTTGATGATGTAGTATTGCAACTTTGCTATAGGTGGCGGTATCGAATGTTTGCAAAACACGACAGGATACAACAGTTTCTAGGTTATAGTTTTGCAGTCACAGCGAAAACAAAAGTTCTATGCAGGTTTATTTCATTATTACATGGTAATTATAATTCATAATACTTAATTGTTAATTAAATAAGTGTTATAATTTAAATAGAAAATGGTGACTTGTGACCATTGTTTTATTTACAGTATGTAAGCTGGCAGTAGTATAAAGAGGTTAGTTTTGTAAAGATTGGTCTCATATTAATTCAGTATTTACCGCGAGTATATAATTGTTATTATTAATCGAGTTATTGATTTAAAAATAGAATCGCTTTAGAAAATACTTCGTAGGTTTACCTTAATTAAAATTCATTTAATCAACCTTTTGGAATGTACAATGTTGTAATTTTTATTAAATCTCAAATATTAGTATTGATAAAACTAACCTTTTGACATGAAACAAACATTTTATAGTATATTTTTTACGTGTATATTTATATGTATTTATATATTATTTCGTATGCTTTAGCAAAAAAGAGTTTAATTTTACAAACTCTTAGACGTAGATGTTAGAGGACAAAATTCACTATATATTGAAAAAAACTTACTACTTAAAAAAAATAATTACATAAATTATATTTATTTACAGACAATGGATAATTTGTGAAGCCGTTTGAAGAAAGAGTTTATTCCTGAAGATTTAAAATTAATTTTATCGGTAACGAAGTAAGACAATTTGTTCACTCTGGAACGATTTACTAAAGACGATCAAAAAAAAATTGAAACGTTTATGCAAACCACTTTGCATGTAATTATTAAAGAAGAAGATTGTGAAAAATATTACGGGATTTTTAAAGACCATCCTGAAAAATTCATGTTTGTTGGAGGTCTTGAACGAGCCATGTCCGAAATAGTTAATACAGCGAAAAAAATTGTTTTCAAAAATAAAAAATCAAAACATCTTGTTTCTGATGATGCTTCTGGATCAACATCAAAAGTGGTTAAAGTTCACGAAAAAACTAGTGAAAAAGAAAATACCAACACTGTGGTCGATTTAAAACTTGTATTGGATAAAAATGTGGATCAAATGGAAATAGATGGAACACGTCAAACTTTTATAAGCATTTAACTTCGCATACTGTGAAACAAGAACCTAGCAAAAAATCGAATTTGACAATTGATAAAATGTTTGAAAAAGTGGAGGGAAAAAATTCAAACAAGGTTAGTGAGGCAACCACAAAAGTAAACGACGAGAGAAATGACCAGGGAAATAACATGAAACCTAGTTTAGAACGAAAAAGGACCCAGACTCATGATTCTTCGAGTGATTTTTCTTCTGGTGAGGATGAGATACAGCCTAAGTCGCAGTCGAATACAGTAGCTTCATACTTCGAAAATGAAAATTCAAACAATCCTCAAGAAACATCTGATGTTACTTCTACTGGAGAAAAATCAAATTTTCGGAGCTTGGAGAAGATGGAGAAGTGGTAACTTTTCTCCACAGGACAAAAACAAATCAAGATAATCACTCACGCTCCGCACGAAATCAAAGAAAATTAATTATTGTTTCTCAAAGTTGTCATAAAATCACTGAATATTGTAAAATTTTAAACGAAATGGAAATAGTTATAAAGCAAAGCGAGGAACTTAAAAAGAAGCTTGTAACGGTTATGAGTTCTAATTTAAAATCCAAAGAAACTACGAATGTCGGTAATATGCTTCAATTATTGCTTGATTGTGCCAAGATAAATACCGATAAAAATCCAAATGGAAGACGTTACTCTACTGTTATAAAGGAACTTGCTTTTCTTATTTATTCAATTAGCAGATTATCTATTTATGAAATTCTTTCAGCAAATTTATGTTTGCCTTCAATTTCGCCTGTTAGGAAGCAAATTTATTGTAATAAAGTTTTAACTGAAGGTGAATTTCGTATTAAGGAGTTCAAACTATTTCTTCAAGAAAGACATCCACTTAGAGTGCATATTTCTGAAGACGCCACGCGAGTTAATGAACGCATTCAATATCATTCGACCACAAATCAAGTAGTTGGGTTCACTCTTCCCTTAAATTCGGATGGGATCATTAGGTTCATATCCTGCTACCTCAGCTGAAAAAATATGCAGTTTTTTCGAAAAATGTGATACTAGCAATTACGTGTACTGTATAATGGCTCAACCTCTCTGTGATAACGCATCAGTATTCTGTTTGGCTATGTTCGGTACTAATAATAAGTTTACTGCATCACAAGTTCTTAAAAGGTGGGAGTGGATGGAAAGAAAATTGAAAGAAGAGGATATTGAAATAGTAGGCTTCTCTTCGGATGGGGACACTCGACTTTTGAAAGCAATGAATTTTCGCGTTATTACACTGTTACCTACAAAATCGTGGAAGTGGTTTCAAGCTGATCAGTTAGTTAAGGATTTACATATTCAGGACCACATTCACATTGGCACGAAACTCAAAACTAGACTTCTCAAACCAACAGTAATTTTGCCTCTTAGAAAAAAATGTGTAGTTTCTAGTGGTCACCTTGTAGAGTTAATACAAACAACAAGTAAAGATCAACACGAACTTTGCTTGACAGACATTAATCCACAGGATAAAATGAATTTTCGATCCGTTCAAAAAATAAGTGACAAAAAAGTTCCAGCGTTAATTCGTTCAAAAGTGCAGAATAGTGAAGGTACAGCAACTTATTTAGAAATGATACGTGAAGTCATGGAATCTTATATTTCGCCTGAACTGAAACTTTTGGAACGAATTGAAATGATCTGGGAGTGGATGTTTTTTTTAAGGTTTTGGAAAACGTGGATTTTAGAACACACATTTTAAGTAACGTTTTTAAAATTGGATAATGACTTTCTTTTCCCTAGACATCATAAGGCTTTTAAGGTTTCTGACCTTATATCTCACATTCCCTCAATGCTACCGGAAAATTGCGAAATCGAAAATTCGGTGCAAGTTGCTATTGATCGTTCTATTAAAAGAGCACATGATTTCGGTTAATTAAAAAACAAATAGATCTCTTCTTCCAGAACCTGATTTGCGTGTAATAACTCCAACTGAAGTAGATATGAACACAATCGGTGTTGCTTACTTCGATGAAGACAGTAATGAAACTCTCGATGAAAATGATGTCAATAATCCTGTCGATATTACAGAACTGAATGGTAATCCTGATAACATCCAGGAAATTGATAATGAGTTGGATCAAGAGGAGGGATTAAGTGATATCTTTGAGGATCTTTTTATTGTGTCGTCTGGTGTATTGGGTGTCAAAACATTTAACGACTTAAATATTAATGACAGTTGTCCATTTGTTAGAGTAGCGGATGGTAAAGGCAATCCTGCTATTATTAAAAAGCAAACTCTATTATGGCTAAGAAGTACTGGAAATTTGAAAATTAGCGCCGATAAACTTCAGCGAGTTCAAGCGGAACATGTAAGTCATTTAACACTTTCGTGGAACAAAGGATTCTCTTCTTCACAACGAGAAGATTTTATTTCTATTGGAGATTGGTGTGCGTTTAAATCAGAAGATGGTTCTGTAGTAATTGGTCGAATTCTTGCTTTTAGTTATCTTACCGGAACAAGTAAAAAAAATCAAGAATATAGTAAAACATCTGCTCCGGTAGATACTCCGAAACAATATGCACGAGGGTTAGGTTGTTTATGTTCATGGTTTACGATAGAAAGAAACCAAAAATTAAATATTATAAACATGGATGCTCACAGGTATTATAATATAAAAATTATATTTGTTCAGTTCCTCGTCCAAAGTTAGAAAAAAAGTTACTTTTATCGTGTTCTTTAAAAGAAATTTCAAAATATTTAAATTAATATTTGGATTTACGTTTTTTAAAAAAGAGAAATTTATTATTGTCTTTTGAACATAATATTTAAAACAATTTAATTATTTATTTCTCTCCTTCTCATTTTAGAGTTTTGATTATAAATAATCACTTTAAATCATTTAATTGCAATGTCTATGTATAAGAGAGTGTTATTTAACTTGTAATACTTTTTGTAATAAAGGGTAATACTCGGTAATATATGTGTAATACTTTGTAAAACAGTAATATTTTGGTAGTAGTATGTAATACTTGTAATAAGTGTAATAGAAAGGTAATAATGGTAAAAAGTGAAATATGTAGTCAAGTGTACCCATTTTTCACTAGAAAATTCCCCCTCGGATTTTCGTATAAATATTCGTGTGAATAATACTCAAAAATAATTTTTTTAATTTTATTTGAAATTTTCGAACGTAATTCGATCGAGAATATATTTCAAAAAATCGTTTTTCATTCGAATTATTTTTCGAATTTCAAATGGAAATTTGAACAAATATTTTTGAAAGAAATGTTAGCTGACATTTTGTGCAAAATTCCATAAGAATTTCCGTGCAGAATTACATTATAATAATCGACGTAATCTGTCCTCACCTGAAGTTAGCGTTGTTTTATTCCAATGTTTTTTTTTATTTTGAATTGTTATGTCAAAAGTTTGACAGTTAATTAGTAGGCTGTGTATACAAAAAAAATGTGTCGAAAATTTTGTAATGTGTAGTGTTTTTGGTTTTGCCAACTGTCAGGTTTGTAAAGCCAGCTGCGTTTAATTTGGTATTTCTATTTTTCTTTATTACAGTTTAGCGATTCTTAAAATTGTCCACAGTTCTATACATATTACAAATTTTTGGAACTAACAATCTAGTAGTAATTTTTATTTTCAAGTGGTACACTTTAGAAATTTAATTTAATGATTTTCAATAGTTTCTTGCAAAACAGAAAAAATCTTTTTTCGTATACTTAAGTCATGATTTTTTTCAATAATTACACATTTATATTTAATTGCAAACACTTTTTATCTTTTGTTATACTTTTAGAGTATCTAGCAATTTTATTAACTTTATTAAAAAGTTTGATTTACACAGGCACACAAAAAAAATGTCGGTTTATTGAACGAGACATACATATCTTAACGTATTTTTGCCCCCTGAAAACGAATCTGAAGTCAGAATTGCTCTATCATCCTCTGTATTTTTTAAATCGAGAAAACTACCCTTAACTTCAAAGTTTAAAGTAAAAAAAAATTGAATAACAGATTTCTCTTCAAAACAAAACAATAAAATTATCTACTTCTGCTACAACAAGTCAGAAACAATGTCAACATTGCTTAGTCACCCTTTGTTTGTTTTAAATCGAAAAACTACCCCTAAAATGTTAAAATTCAAACTTTATAATATTAAAGGTAAAAACCCACATTGTTTTTCAAAACAGAACAATAAATTTATGTATTTCTTTTTCAACATTTTAAAAGCAATGTCAAAATTACTTAAACACCCCTATGTTTTTAAAATGAAAAAACTACTCCTAATATGTAAAAATTCAAAATGTATAATAAAAAAATGAAAAACCACATTGTTTTTCAAAACAAAACAATAATTTTCTTTACTTCTTTTTTAACAACTCAAACGCAATGTCAAAATTGCTCCATCACCCTCTGTTTTTTAATTGAAAAACTTACCCTTAAATGTACAAAATAAAAGTTTAAAGCAAAAAAAATGAATAATGAATTTCTCTTCAAAACAGAATAATTATTTTCAAAAGTTAAGATAAAATTTCAAAAACTGCAAAATATTATTATAATTTTTTCCAAAAATAAAAAATATTGGTTTATTTGATTAATATTGATAAAATATATACTTTATATACATGAATCGATTCATTTTCATGACAAAAATACAAGTTTGACAAGAATTAATGCACATTTAGATAAAAAAATAGTTATGAGTCATTCCATTATATTTCGACTAATGTCGTTGCGGCCTATTTTTAAAAAAATCTCATAATTTGTAAAAATGATGTTTAATATCCGTAGATTTTATTTTTGAGAATTATTTTATAAAATTTTTTGATTTAAACATAGAATTTGAATTTTTAAGTTGAGTTGCACAGAAAAAAGGTTAGATTGACAGTTATGAAAATTTAATAAAGAAGCATGGAAATAATTTAGATCATACAAATTTCTTGATTGATATTTGTTAAAAATGAGCTAATTTACTTGTATAAATAGATTATTATGTAAACAAACCCAAATTAGTAGATAAAAATTGATTTCAAAACTTAACTATAAAATGTCAAAAGTCACTACATTTTATTTACACTTTTCTAAAAAGTATATAAATATTTAAAAATTTATTACTATTTAATGTAAAGTATTTTTAATGTACTTTTATAATATGTGCTAACTTTTTAATTTTATAATATAGAAATATAAAAAATTTTACCTTTAATATTGAGTGTTTCATGATTTTCAGTGATTTTAATCACTTATTTCTTCTCAGGCGGTTAATCAAAAAATCCAATTTTTGTCTTAATATTTAAGTTTGGCCTTCTTTTTCATTCTATTAAATTTTCGTGATGGAGAACGAACTACTTTTAAGTTTAAATTTAGTTTAAAAAATCTGCTGAAAAAACGCATTTTTTTGGTTAAATACAAGTAGATTTTTGCAAGACTATTAAGATAGCCAACTTCAGTGTTATAAAAATACTTGCATTTTAACCAAAATAATGCGTTTTTCAGCAGATTTTTTAAACTAAACTTAAACTGAAAAATAGTTCGTTCTCCATCACCAAAATTTAATAGAATGAAAAAGAAGGCCAAACTTAAATATTAAGACAAAAATTGGATTTTTTGATTAACCGCCTGAGAAGAAATAAGTGATTAAAATCACTGAAAATCATGAAACACTCAATATTAAAGGTAAAATTTTTTATATTTCTATATTATAAAATTAAAAAGTTAGCACATATTATAAAAGTACATTAAAAATACTTTACATTAAATAGTAATAAATTTTTAAATATTTATATACTTTTTAGAAAAGTGTAAATAAAATGTAGTGACTTTTGACATTTTATAGTTAAGTTTTGAAATCAATTTTTATCTACTAATTTGGGTTTGTTTACATAATAATCTATTTATACAAGTAAATTAGCTCATTTTTAACAAATATCAATCAAGAAATTTGTATGATCTAAATTATTTCCATGCTTCTTTATTAAATTTTCATAACTGTCAATCTAACCTTTTTTCTGTGCAACTCAACTTAAAAATTCAAATTCTATGTTTAAATCAAAAAATTTTATAAAATAATTCTCAAAAATAAAATCTACGGATATTAAACATCATTTTTACAAATTATGAGATTTTTTTAAAAATAGGCCGCAACGACTTTAGTCGAAATATAATGGAATGACTCTTATATAAAACAGAATTAAAAAAACAATTTTTTCAAAAATTACAAAATTACAAAAAAAAAAATTTTCCAAATTTTTTTAATAATTCTTCTATCTGATTCTAAATATTTGTGACCGTAATACACCACAAAGTGCTATCAAAATTCGTCAAAGCGTGTAAGTGAAAATATGTTCACAAAAATAGGTGGCACACATACACATATTTTGTACATTTAAGGGTATTTATTCTAATTTAAAAGAAATAGGGTAATGGGGCAATTTTGACATTGCTTTTAAGTTATTAAATGAGAAGTACATAAATTATATAAACAATATTAGAAATATTTTATTTCAAGAATTGTTGGAATTTTGGAGAAAGAATTTTGGAATATTTTTCCTGGAACTTTTATTTTAATATTTTTCTACACAGTAAATTTCCTATAAGAAAGTGATTGAAAAAAATGTTTTAGTTTGAAGTTATTTTTTGTATGTCAGGGGCCAACTAAAAATGCCGTCAGAATTTTATGCGTAGTTTTACTATCCGGCGGCTTAAATGTGAAATCCTTTGAATTTTTCCCCTTCTGGCTCTTTGAAAAATTTTTAACATATAATTTCAATATAAATCCCATATTATTTTTTAATTTATATATTCATTTTTGATAAGATTGTGTAGAGAGGATAATGAGTATCCTAATAATATTGATTATTACAGAATTAATTAGATCTTAATCTTTCTTTCGAAGCATTAATCTAGTACTTTTGCACGAAAAGGTTATTTTACTCATATGTAAATAAATAGAATATATAAATTTTTTTTTCAAAAAAGAATTCTTTGCATTTTGCCAATTGTTTAAACTATTTTCAGGTAATATAATAGTAATAATATAATGGTTTTAGAATGCAATGAAGGACCATAAAATAGAATTAAAAGAAATAGAAGAAAATCATGTTGAGGAACAGAACAAAGGCCAAAGTGAAAGTTGACAAGACGACAAAAATAGCTTATCAATAAAATGTTTGAAGAAATTTGCCTGTAACTCCTGCACCTCAGTAAGAAAAGAGAATGAATCATCTAAGTTCCTTAACATTCAAAACGATGAGTACAAATATTTGGAAAGTTCTCTTCTGTTTGATTCTCATCCTTTTGTAAATATATATAGTAATGGGCTTTTTGCTCATTTGTGAGATTAAATGTTTTTTTTCTGCTTAGCAAAGAAGTCAATTTATGATGTGAATTTTTCGTGTTTTTTGTGATCTGAAAAACTACAGGTTACTTTAAATGAAAGTATATTCATGTTATATTAAACTTTATTCTGTCAAAAATTATGTCAATAAAGCAAATAATTTCATGCTTAAATAATAAAGTTTGATTTTAATTAAAAGTTGTAAATTCCGATTTTTTATTTCCTAGGAATGATACAAGAAAATGTTTTTGTAAATGTGTATTAAAAGTAAGCGAGTCAGAATTCCTGAAAGAAGCGACCCAAAACCATTTAATTTAATTTGTCTTTGTAATACAAAAAAAAGTTGTTAATGTTATTGACTTCTGAAAGTTTTGAACGTATTTAATTAAAAAAAGTAATTCCTTAAAAGCTTATTGTTTAGTTGTAAAAAGCAATTTATTCTTTCAGGGTTTCGTGGCCAAGGGCCACCTTATAGCGAGAATTTAGTGTGTGTCCGTTGTTTTTTCCATGAAGGTGTATTAGGAGGAGTATGTATATGCATCCCTTTTGACTGTACTTGACTGCGTAAAATCGCCATGCACGCAAATTGGCATACGGGAAAGTTGTTCACTGATATTTGCGCCCCTACAGGAGAAAATATATACCCTCCATGTTGTCCATAATAAAAGTTTTGTTTATACGTAGTTTTTTTGTTATGTACCAAGTTGATAATAACAATAAAATAATAGTACAGTAGAGACTCCATTATCCGGACCCCTATTATCCGGATATTCGATTATCCGGACAAATTTAAAATTAAAAAAAATTTTTTTAATATAAAGTTTATAAGGTCTCAAAACATTAACTTCTATTTTAAATTTAAAAACGTGAATTTTTACACGAAATGTTGCGTTTTAAAGTGTTTTAATTATTTTGAGAAAATGTTTATGTAAATATTTTGATATATTTCTATCTAAATATTTATTAATGTTAACTTTAAAAGTTTTAGTTTGTTTTAGTCTTATTTTAATACATATATGAGGCATTCCATGTCAAGTGATCCAGGTGGAGAACAATTTTTCTCCAATCGTAGCAAAACTTGAGGCTTTTGTAGTACTTATAGATAGTAATTTTTCGTGAAAATTGATTAAATTTGGCATAGATTTTGCAGTATCGCTTGGTGGCCAAAAAACTAAATTGCCATTTCGCTAAATTACAATTTTATACAGTAAGAGGTAAGGTTCGGAACACTCAGTCGGTAAAACAGTTTTGCTGTGCCACCAAGCTATCATCAAAGGCATTATTACGACCTTTTTTACTTGCAGCTTTAACAATAAATCCAATCTGACATACATTAAGGGCCATTGTTTGATCGTTTATGACATGTAGGTAAAAGAAGAATATAAAATTACATGTAGATTTCGACGTAATGTAACAGTCGTTTGTGGGCCTTTTTTTACCCTTAGGTCAAAATTGCCCTAAAATTGACCTAAATTTTAAGGGTAGCAGAAATTCTTTAACAATTTTTGACATTTAGGGCAAAACTGCCCTAAAATTAACTTAAATTATGTGGGTAGCGGGAATTGTTTGTCAAATTTTGACGTTTAGGTCAAAACTGCCCTCAAATTTTTCCTAAATTTTGATGGTAGCAGAAATTGTTTGTCAATTTTTGACGTTTAGGTCAAAACTGTCCTCAAAATTGACATAAATTTTGAGGGTAGCGAAAATTGTTAAATTTTGACGTCTAGGTCAAAAATGCCCTCAAAATTGACCTAAATTTTGAGGGTTGCGGGAAAGGGAAATGACTGAATCAGCGGCGGCGGCGAAATGATTTTATATTAATAGGGATAGATCTGATGAAATTAGAATAATTTTATATTTTAGAAAAAAACATTTCACTAAAGGTGCGGCTACACCTCTGCAGGCTGCCTGCCTGCGCAGGCAGGAGCAACGAGAGTAAGGGAGAAGTTTGAAGTCACTGACTCTCTTACTCTTGTACGTTACCATGACAACCTGCAGGCAGGCAGGCTGCCTGCAGAGGTGTCACCGCAGCCTAAGATTGGCTCACTGGAAAGACTCTTGCTTACTATACATACACGGAAAAACTTTGTATACTAGTTCCTGTTAAACTCACAATGTATTTTTAGTAAACTGACTACTAAAGTGGGGAAAAAGTGGTCACTAGACGAGATTTATAATTTAATAGAAGTTTTTATAATACTATATGATCTCTTTTTTTGCAATATTTAGTAGTCAAGTTATGAGAAACTCGCCTATGATATACGAAAGAAAGTAAATGTAGAAAAAGTGAATGCCAAAATTTTTATTTTCTATATTCGAAAGAATGATATTTTCTTCGCGCCGCGTTTACAATTTAGTAGTCAAACGATCAAAACTGCACGCATACAAACGAGCACCACTGTTCGTGTAGTCACACATAACCACTCAATCTCATATACATGCGTGCTCAAGTCAAATGGCTGCTGTCATTCCACCTGGTTCTCTTTTAATAATTTAATAATTCATTATACAGAGAAAAATGGATACTAAGAATCTTAATGCATTAGATATTAAGAAAGGATGCTAATGCATATCATCTCAGATGTTAAAAAGTATAATTTGTAAATGTGAGGTTATGTGTCAACAAGTCTTCCGTATTTTCGGTATTTTCCAATATCGATCTGTCGATATACTACTTGAATTTTAACGCTGCAAGATATATTTCACAATTTTATTTAAGAGGATTTTTCTAAATTTCTCTATGTTTATATAATTATTTTTAATAACGGAGAAAATTGTAATTGCCGCATTAATGTGAATTTTTTTAATAATAAATTGAAATGTTTCTTTTGAATACATATAAAGACAACTTATTCTGATTTCATAGTTTTTAACTTAAAATTATTTAATTTAATCTTTTTTTAAATATATTTTACAATATATGCAAGAAATAAACTTTTAAGTTAATAAAAAATATTTATTTTTAATCTTAGCTATAAATTTCTACAAAGAATAAAAATTTAATCAAAAGGATAAATAATTTTACGAAATAATAATGATAATTCTGTCCATTTCAAAAATTGACCTTATTAATTTTAAATATAATTGATTTTGTGAATTTTATTTAACAAACAAATATTATTTAATACAGCATTTAACAATTTTTTCCCCAAGTGTCAATACAATGTTTTGGATTAGTATATAAGAACAGTGACTTACTTTCTTGATATGAATTGTATATGCGTTCCGTCGATTAAAGTGTGCGTTACTTTATCAGTATGTTAGGCATTAGATTAGGTTGCGTTCAAATAAGTTATCAATCGTCATAGGTAAAATAGATTTCTACCTGACTTATTAGTATGAGATGGCGACAGTCTGCCCCTGTCACTGACATTCGACATTGTTTTTTAGTGAAATCATGAATTTTAAATTTTCATCAAGTGACTACTAAATTTTAAAAGTCTGGTTATGTTCCGTGTTTTAATAGTCAGACTACGAAATATTGATACCGTCGCAGTTTTTCCCCACTTTAGTAGTCAATTTACTAAAAACACATAGTGAGTTTATCACGAACTAGTATACAAAGTTTCTCCGTGTAAGGTTCAAGGTTCTAGTCCAGCTTGATGAAATGTTTTTTTGCAGGTTCTCATTTTTACAAATAAACTTACATTTTATTCACAAAAATGGTTAACTGAAGTATTGAATTTGGTAACTAACTATACCTATACCCAGATGCGAATTGTCGGTCGGCCCATAGTCGGGCCAACCATGTTCATGCACTGCAAAAATAGGTGTCTTTTTTGATATCTTAAAATAAGATGTAAGATGGCAAAATGGTGTCTTACATCTTAAAATAAGATGTTTTCTAAAGCATCTTACTGATATTTAAGATGCTTTATACGTTTTAGTAGTAATAAAGATATTTCTTCCATCTTAGAAAAGTAAGATACTTTTGTAAGTTCTTTAAAGTATCTTAAATTAAGATGTTTCTGTTGCAATAAGATGTTTATGCGATAAGTTACATGAGAATCGTAAGATGCGCCATAAGTGTAAGTTACTAAAAATTAAGATACATAAAGTGTTTTCTATAAGAGCCCATAGTTAACCTCAAAACTTTTTGTCCAAAAAATACCACAGAAAATGTGTACGAAGATACTTTTAACATCTTAAATTAAGATGTTTCAAGTAACTGAAAAGTGTCTACCAAAACATCTTAAAAATGACTACCAAAACATCTTAAATTAAGATACTTCTTTTTGCAGTGTGGTCGGCCCAACTTGGTCAGCCAAAGGTCGGGCCACCATGTGGGTTGATCACGCCGGCCTTCCAGTGGTTGACACAGTTGGACCAACCGTTGGCACCAAAGTTGGGCCGTCTGTGGATGCCAAAGTTGTGCCGACCGTGGGATCGAATGGTTAGGCATCCTTCGGTAACCACGGTCGGCCCAACTTTGGTAAAGGTAGTCTTGCCAACCAATGACAAATGTTTATTGAAGTTGACAATTACCTTACATTGATCACACATTTATCGCACACACATTATATTAGTTATATACATATTAAAATATTTAACACTCACGGGGATCGAACTCGCAACCTAACGCACTACAGTCACACACGTGACCACCATGCTACGCTCATCACATGTCTGAAGAAGGAGCGTGATAACTTTATAAACTACAACCGTACCCGACCGTCGGCCCCACTGTGGCTGATGGTTGGGCCAACCATTCATGGTTGGCCCGACTTTGGGACAAACATTTAACCAAAGTCGGGCCACCTTTGGGTGCCGAAACTTAGACTGCCACAGTTGGTCCGACTTTAGCCCGACGTTCCAACTGTGGCGGCTGACCGAAATTCGCACCTGTGTGGTACGGTCTGCTCAAGCGCGTAGAGCAACAGAGTTCACGTCGCGAAAAGTTGAAGTGTTTGACTATATCAACCGCACGGACGTTGCAGAAGTTTTTACCCTTTCTCCTTGTAATTACAAGGAGGAAAGGGACAAATTTTCTCTTCCACATGCTGACCGTCCAATTGCTCTCTAGGTCTTTCACACAGTCCGTGCGGTTGATATACTCAAACCGTTTAATTTTCGCGATGCGTCAAAAATGATTTTTTAATGGTGATTTTAATTTGTTATTTTACTAATTGTCAAATATGATTTAATTGGAAACTTTGTCACTCTAATGCTTGTCATTACATTTTCTTATAGAAAGTGCTTTAATGTTAATTTTTGTGAGAAAAAAGGCTGTTTGAAAAATGTGATTGAACATGCCTTTAATGATGAAAATGGTATGATTTTTTAAATCATTTCTTTACGGTACTGTTAAATTAATGATATTCTACAAATTGTTTCTCTAGTTCATCTATATATAGCAACAGAATAATTTATTGCTTCTTTGACATTATTCATTTGAAGCACCTAATAGATAAATTTGAAGAAAATGCGTGTAAATTTAAATCATATGAAAAGTTGTTTGCTGCAAAGAATCGCGCTTTTGAAAATGAAAGCATATGCTTTCGTTTCAATGAGTGGTGCTATAGCGGACTGCCTATAGCATATGCTATAAAAATAAGGTAACTATGTATTTGATTACTTTTAAATGCTCGCTTTACTTCAAATTCAAATATTTCTGTAAAAATAAATGTTAGAGCTATCAAACTAGGATCATTTTAAAGTTCAATAAATTTAGAGTCAAATAGTCAAAAATATAACCAATTTAATAGTGTAAATATTGAAAATATAATTCTTTAAAGTTAGAGATTTTTCGTGAAAAATTCGATTTTGAAAACTAGAATTCAAGCGCACGCCAATTGAAGAAAATTATTTTTTAAGATTTGATAGTGGCACAATATCAGGTACAAATTCCATTCTTTAATTCTAGACCAAAATAATTCACATATATTAAGTATATTTTCTTCAAATTCAATACAAATAATATCTCTTGCTCTCGAAATTTTTCAAAGAATATTAATTGCAAATTCGTCGTTGTCGTTCACTTGTTTTTTCAATTAACCACACTTTTAAAAAATATGCAGCTTTTTTATTGGAAAATAAAAAAATAAACACCTAGAATGAAAATAAGGAATAATGATAGAGTTAAAATTTGTAAAATTATAAGAAGAGGGATAAATTTCAAGTAAATAACTTAAATTTCCTAATATAAAGAGGTTTTACATTTTTCAAAAGTGTGGTTATTTGATAGAACAAGTGAATGAAACACTGCAAAAATAGGTGTCTTTTTTGATATCTTAAAATAAGATGTAAGATGGCAAAATGGTGTCTTACATCTTAAAATAAGATGTTTTCTAAAGCGTCTTACTGATATTTAAGATGCTTTATACGTTTTAGTAGTAATAAAGATATTTCTTCCATCTTAAAAAAGTAAGATACTTTTGTAAGTTCTTTAAAGTATCTTAAATTAAGATGTTTCTGTTGCAATAAGATGTTTAGCGATAAGTTACTTGAGAATCGTAAGATGCGCCATAAGTGTAAGTTACTAAAAATTAAGATACATAAAGTGTTTTCCATAAGAGCCCATAGTTAACCTCAAAACTTTTTGCCCCAAAAATACCATAGAAAATGTGTACGAAGATACTTTTAACATCTTAAATTAAGATGTTTCAAGTAACTGAAAAGTGTCTACCAAAACATCTTAGAAATGACTACCAAAACATCTTAAATTAAGATACTTCTTTTTGCAGTGAAACGACGAATTTGCAATTTATATTCTTCGAAAAATTTAGAGCAAGAGATATTATTTGTAGGGGAGTGCTGTTAGGGTTGGACAGGTGTTAGGGTTGAGCCATCGCGTTTATTTTGTTTTACAACACTAGCGCCATCTGGTTTTGTACTTAAATTCTTGCTACTAATGCCAGTTAACTTTTCACATGAGTTTCAGTCAAGTATACGAACGTATACTTTTGTTTTTTGCGAGTCATTGTTATACGCTCAACAGAAACTTTTTTGTGGTGTCAAAAAAAGAGAAGTAAATGTAGAAGAAATATGCCAAAGACAAAGTAAATTTATTGAAATTGTTTATTAAGATGTTATACGAAAATGTGAAAAAAAAATTTGGGGTTTTGTGTGACGCGTTTGTGCTCTGTGTGGTAAGTCGCAAAACGACGCGCGAGTTAGCGTTGAGCCAGGCGGTGTCGTAAGGGTTGAGCCGCCCAAAATATTGCAATTACGAAGCGTACTTGCAACAGAAATTCATTTTTTTCACTTAAGGAGGTGTCAAAAACTTTATTTCTAACGAAAAAAGAGGGAAAAAATTTTTTCGATAATCTTTTTTTATTGTTTTAATTTAAAAACTTTTGATTTCAATCTTAAGAAATAAAATATCTAATGTTATGCAAAAATGCACAATATAGGATTTTATTATAATTTCATGGTTCCTTTCCTCATTTTCAAGTGTCATTCTATTATTTAAAGGACATTTTTAACCATTTACCTAAATATTTCATTCATTTTCTACAGTGGCTCAACCCTGACACCCATGTTCAACCCTTACAACATTATTTTTTTTTAAAATTGCTTATAACTTTGAAACTTTTGGCCGAATTTTTTTGCAATGTATAGCAAGAACATTGCATTTGAGTTGATCTTTCCAACAATATGCGCGAAAACGTGAAATTCGCACTGCAGAGGAAGTTATGAAGAATATTCAAAACTATGTCCAACCCTGACAGCACTCCCCTATAGAATTTGAAGAAAATACTTAATATATGTGAATGATTTTGGTCTAGAATTGAAGAAAGAATTTTGAACTTTATATTGTGCAACTATCAAAACTTTAAAAATAATTTTCTTTAATTGGCGTACGCTTGAATTCCAGATTTCAAAATCGCAATTATCACGAAAATCGTGAGGACACGATGACATTAAAAAATTTCAAATGTGGGGACACGATAAAAATTCTTTAAATTTCTCATTTCGTGTTATAAAAATTCTCACCACTTTCTTATATTACACTTTATACATTGGTGAATACGTACACGAAGAGAAATTTTATTTTATATAATAAAAAATTGAATTAAAAATTTTTTTATATCGTAAAATGTATATAGGGACACGGGACACGATGACATTTTAGACATATTTTTACTATTTTGTACCTTTTGTGTCAATAAAAAATTAAATTAAATAACCAAATATTGTAGATAAAATTATACTCTGTAAGATGTTTGTATTTAAAATCATGAATTTTTAACAACCAAATTATTATTTATCCAGGACAAGATCTCAACAATTTTTTGATTTTAACCCGTATAATGTATGTATGTATAATGTTAAATACACGGAAAAATGTTTGGGACAGTATCTGTACCTTTCGGTGCATTGGTTATCCCTGTCTAAAAATTTTACTATTCAATTCACTTCACACTTATTATTTCCTATTGTTTTTATATGATGTGAAGTTAATTGTTGGATACATTTTTTGTAAGGTATAGCATGTGCACCTTACATTTTTCCGCGTAGTATGTTAAGTACATGTTACAATAAAATTTAATTTTAGGTTGAGTTGTAAACTTATAAGTTATATCTCAAATTGTATATATTGTATGTAGAATTACAAAAAAGTGTATCTTGAAATAGGTAACAAGATGTAAAAGAGCAAAAATATGTCTATTTCTCAAAATATTTTTTTCAAAAGAATAATATTTAATATTTGAAACTATAGAATTATGCTATAAAATTGAATTTTAATTCATTAAAATCTGAAGTGTGATGTATTCTTTTTAAAATTATGTGTTATTCAAACTATAGCATCATGCTATAAAATTAAATTTTAGTCATTAAAATCTAAAGTATGATGTATTCTTTTTAAAATTATGTGTTATTCAAACTGTAGCATCATGTTATGAAATTGATAGCATATTCTATTGATTTGAATGTACATGCTATTAAATTTATAACAGATTTAATTATAGGTATGAAATGCATTTCTTGATATTATAGCATTTTTCGTTAATACTATAATTTCTGTAATAATATTCTATAAGATTTATTTAAATCTATAGTGCAGTAATCAATTGCACATGTTATTAAATTAACAGTATTTGTATTCGAACAATATTGAATATGCCGTTTATTGCGACAAACAAATAGTTCATTGATTCAATAGCATTTTTTACTCAGTATAACAATACACTCAGAAAGAGTGTTGGCTGCCATAACCAATTGAATAGTTACTATAGCGCGATCCAATTAATTGGTTAGCACATCCAACTATTGGATACTGTATCCATGCGAAAAGGTACACCAGCTATGTATGTAATGCAGTAATATGCTATGCAGGTAATGTAGCTAAAAAGTTGGATGTATCAACCAAGAAATAGTTGCCCCATCCATATCCTACTATTTTTAAGGTTGCTCTTTCGAATGGCGTGGTCAAAATTTTCAAAAAATGATATTAAACCCTTCTTTTTTTCAAAAATACTTAAAAATGTCAAGTTTTTTGAATGCAATTTTTTTTTAAAGGATTTTTTCACCGCCATAACATTTTTTAAATAGAACAAAAAGTAGCAGATACGTGTTCCCGATAGTTGTACTTGATAAATATCCATTTCTAATTTTTATTTTTTTGCATTTGAATTTAAAATGGAGCTTGAAGGACAAAAAAATTTCCTAATTTTACGTAAGATTACAAACTTTTTCAAAATTGCTCAAATCTAATTAAAATTTGTTACTCGGGGGTTTTGGTGGTCGCTGATTACGAATCTAAAGTCAGATTCAAAAAATTCAAAATGGCGGATCCAATATGGCGGTCGAATTTTGTAAAACTTATTGAATTCAGTTAAAACTCGTTACTAGGAGGTTTTTGGGGTCGCTGATCACGAATCTGAAGTCAGATTCAAAAAATTCAAAATGGCGGATGCAAAATGGCGACTTAATTGTTCGAATTATTCAGATTTGCTTGAAATTTGTTACTCGGGAGTTTTTTAGGTCGCTGATTACAAATATGAAGTCAGATTCAAAAAATTCAAAATGGCAGCTTAATTTTCCAAAATAACTTAGATTTGCATGAAATTTGTTACTCTGGGGTTTTCGGGTTCGCTGATTTTGAATCCTTTAAATAATTAAAGTTGACTGATTCTCACCACGAGGAGGTAGGCGATATAGAGAATCTTTTTTTTCACTTTTTCAGTAATTTTTAATTTTTTTTGTTTTTAAAATTTTTTTTTGTTTTTTTAATTTTATAATTTACTTCATCCAACTTTTTATTAAAAACTATTAATTTGTATTATGCGATTTTTGGAAGCAATTGTCACAGTAATATAACTTGCATGTTTTGCAGTATTTCCTTGTTCGGATTTTGCATTTTGAGGTGCAACAGTATCGAGGTAAATGCTGTTTTTCTGTCTCATGTACTGTCGACTTTCCCTTTTTACTTTGTTCAAAATAATAAACAAACAAAAATTTTCTAAAACAAAAAAAATTAAAAATCACTGAAAAAGTAAAAAAAATGATTCTTTATATCGCACGGTGGTCTTGAATCAACTTTGAATGAAATGTCTTAGCACATCATTTTTTTTTGCTGATTTGGGTTATTTGCACTCTAAATAATGTGTAAAAAATTTATAGCCCATAACTTGTCGAGCCGTTTTTATATTTATTATATATAACCTTTTCGTTAATTTTTTTTCTGTACAGTAACTGGTATAATTTCCGTAAATTGGCAAAAATATGTGCCTTAACATGTATTGTAATATTTAAACAAAACTGACTTATTGTGTCAGAAATATTATTTAAATTGTTATATTACATTATTTAAAATTAAAGAAAAGTATTAGAGTCAGTTGGGGTAAATCCGGACAGAGGGCAAATACGGACAAAAGGTGTTGGATCTTAATTTACAAATTAAAAATTCAGTTCGACGTCAATATTTTAAGCTCAGATCCTTTAAAAGAGATTCTGACTACTTCCACACTGAAAAAAAGTGCTGTTGAATCAAATAGCTCCATGCTATTGAATTTCCCGTTATTGATTCAATAACACATTTATTAATCGAACAGCATATTGCTTAAAACGAAAAAATGAAACTGTTTAAATTAAAAGTACGGTACTGTTAAATTAATGATATTCTACAAATTGTTTCTCTAGTTCATCTATATATAGCAACAGAATAATTTATTGCTTCTTTGACATTATTCATTTGAAGCATCTAATAGATAAATTTGAAGAAAATGCGTGTAAATTTGAATCAAATGAAAAGTTGTTTGCTGCAAAGAATCGCGCTTTTGAAAATGAAAGCATATGCTTTCGTTTCAATGAGTGGTGCTATAGCGGACTGCCTATAGCATATGCTATAAAAATAAGGACACTATGTGTTTGAGACATTGATAGGTGCTAAATTTATTGAAATACTTATCCACACATATTTATATGTCGTTTTTGAAATTCTTATATAAAAAACTATTATTTAAATTGTTTTAAAGAATTAAGAACTAGTTAAATATAAATTCCCTATATAAATTCCCTTATTCACGAGAAAAATCTCGCGCACGATATTTAACTACAAAGTAACTGCTCAATGTAAGAAGCGAATGTATTACATTGCAGCGCGGCAGTTCTCGTCTATCACGAAAGTTAAGCACGTTTGGTCGCGGTTACTACATGGATGGGTGACCGATTGGGAACAGCGTATTTTTCTGACTCAAAAAAATATAAAGTGTGCTTGAATGTGTATGTATGTGTGTTTGTCGTTGAAAAAAATGAAAAAAATAATAAAGATGTGTATGTTAGTTTGTAAAATTGAAAAAAGATGTATATAAAAAGTGTTGTGTTAAAGGTGTGAGAATTAATTATAGTATATAAAAAATATGTGAACAAAAATTTCATTTTTTCAATTTATCGTTCGTATATCTTTAACCACATAAAAGAATTAACTTAACAGTATATGGTGTTATTCAATCGATAGCAACAACTAAAAAAATTGAAAGTACAAATTTTTGAATCATAAAAATGATGCTTTTAAATTGAAAAACTATAGTCATTGACTCAAAAGCATATACTGTTAAATTAAAAAATTTTGATCGTTGATTCAAAAGGAATACCTTCAAATTAACATAGTATGCTGTCAATTTGAGAAATATGCTTTTGTTTCAATGAAAGTGATACTATCGAATCATTAGAATCGGTGCTTTCAAAACAACAGCATATACGTTTGGCAGCCCGTTATGACACTATTCAATGAATCAAACTCATATGTCATTGATTCAACAGCATTTTTTTCTCCGTGCATGATTTTATCTCGACAATTGTCAACAGGATAATTTGAAAACTTAGGGTAAATCTGGACAGAGCTTCTATTACATTTTAAAAAGTGGTGTAAGTAGTGTAATTCGATTAATCTTTAAAAAAGTCCGGCATATTAGATCCGGCATTTTGAATTTTCAAAATCTGACTTTGTATTCGTATTCAATGATCCCAAAAACTTTTCTTTATCAAGTTTTATTAAAATCCATATAAATTTGTTAAAGCTATATATGTTTTTGATTATTACTTTTTGAATCGTTAATTGATTAACTTTTATGATACTACAACACTTAACTGATTTAACTTTTATACATCTAGTATGAAGTTTTTTCAAGTTGTTCTATCCCTTAATAGAGTAGTATACTTAAGATAACTTTATTTTAAACCTTTCTTAGAAACTAAGCTGTCAGGATTTACACCAAATTTAAAGAAATTTTCTAAATCTTGGGGTAAATCCGAACAATAAAATGTAAAAAATTAAATGTAAAATTTTATAAAAATATAAAATTAATCTAGGGAACTCAAGAAAGAAATTAATGTAGTATAAAACGGAAGAATTTCCTTTTATTATAAAAAAACTTACGTCATTTGTGAAAAATAGGTATTTTGTCCGGATTTACCCCAACTGACCCTATTTTAATTAATATTATGCTTTAATTCAAAATTTGATACAAATATGTAACATTTTAAATAAAAAACTGATGATTTTTTTTCAAAATGAGTTTTCTCAAAAACGGCTCGACAAGTTATGGGCTATAAATTTTTTACACATTATTTAGAATGCAAATAACCCAAATCAGCAAAAAAAAGGGATGTGCAAAGACTTTATATTCAAAGTTGATTCAAGACCACCGTGATCGCCTCCTCGTGGTGAGAATCTGGTAACTTTAATTACTTAAAGGATAAAGGCGACTTTATATTCAAAATCCCATTTTGGATCTGCCATTTTGAATTTTTTGAATCTGACTTCATATTTGTAATCAGCGACCTAAAAAACTCCCGAGTAACAAATTTCAAGCAAATCTGAATAATTCGAACAATTAAGTCGCCATTTTGCATCCGCCATTTTGAATTTTTTGAATCTGACTTCAGATTCGTGATCAGCGACCCCAAAAACCTCCTAGTAACGAGTTTTAACTGAATTCAATAAGTTTTACAAAATTCGACCGCCATATTGGATCCGCCATTTTGAATTTTTTGAATCTGACTTTAGATTCGAAATCAGCGACCACCAAAACCCCCGAGTAACAAATTTCAATTAGATTTGAGCAATTTTAAAAAAGTTTGTAATCTCACGTAAAATTAGGAAATTTTTTTGTCCTTCAAGCTCCATTTTAAATTCAAAATCGAAAAAAATAAAAATTAGAAATGGATATTTTTCAAGTACAACTATCGGGAACACGTTTTTGATACTTTTTGTTCTATTTAAAAAATGTTATGGCGGAGAAAAAAATTCTTTTAAAAAAAATTGCATTCAAGAAACTTGACATTTTTAAGTATTTTTGAAAAAAGAAGGGTTTAATATCATTTTTTGAAAATTTTGACCACGCTATTCAAAAGAGCAACCCCAAAAATAGTAGGATATTGACTTTTGAAAAATTTTATGGCTTCTTTCTACTAATTGTAGGCATTTGAAATTCATGTTAAAAAGCAGCACATTTCGTCGTTAAAGGGTTAAGAACACAGGATATGAGAAAAATTGAGAAATATAGATATAAACAATAAATAATTATATCATAAAAAATAAATAAATAATTTGTTTAATAATAAATTCAATTGAAATTGTAATACTTTATAAATTCTTTAATATTGTTAATAATATTGGTTAATTAATTCTTTATATAATAAAAAGGATAAAAATTTTTAGCAAAGAGAAATAAAAAGAGATAAAAGTACATAGGTATAAAAAGAGATAGATAGGGGATAATAGGGTATAAAAAGAGATAGAAATTTGGAGGTAAAAAGGTATAATATTTCGGGTATATGCAAAGTGGCTATTTCAAAGGGATAGAAAAAACTTTATCTCTTTCTATCCCCAAAATTCTCTCATTTTATCATTTTACTTCCAGTAGGGCAGTAAAATGAAAAAATGTGTATGGTCGTGGGTATCCGGGTATGAACACAAGGGTTGATATACTAGGAGGGCTTCGCCCCCCTGCGCGCCAACCCCCTATTTTTGCATTTAAAATTAATTAAATTATAATTTTAAATTTAAAATAATTTAAAATAATTTATAATTAATAATTTTAAATTAAATAATTTTTAATTTATTTAAATTTATAGAAATGATTAATTTAATTTAAATAGGTTATTGTAAAAACATATATCATTTTGTAACACCTTTCATTGAGTAGGTTATAAAATATGTCAAATTTGACCTATGGTACTTTAGGCAGTCCTTATGGGGCTTCTGGTTGACCTATGGGAACCAGATTTTGACAGAAGTATAAGACAGATAATTTTTTTGTCAAATTGTGACGTGCAGGTCAAAAACGCTCTTAAAATTGAACTTCAAATATGAAAAATAAACAGGTTAAATAGTGTTATTGTCAATTTTTGACGTATAGGTCAAAATTTCCCTTAATTTTTAAAGGCAGAGGGAATTTTTAGTAAATTTTTGACGTATAGATCAAAACTTGACTTAGAATTGACCTAAATTTTGAGGGCTGAGCAGGTCAGATTATTATTATTATCGCGATGTTTTGACGAATTAGTCAAAATTGACCTAAATTTTGAGGGCAGAAAACCTAAAGGCGAAGCCTTGACCTGTATGTCTAAAAATCTTGAAATAGCGTCGTTGGCGGCGGTGATACCTTTTTGTAATATATGTATATATATGTCCTTTTCTAACTTATTCTTTGTGTTCGCGAAGCAGTTGTGATTATGCCTTTATGTACCAAACTCAGTTGTGCTTAGGTCTTAAAATTTACAATCATAAATGTAAAATATCTTAATTATAATCTTTACATTATTTTTGTATTCCAGTAATTATAGAATTTTGGAAAATAAAAACTTATATGTTTCTACGATTCTAATCTTTTAAAATGGCCCAAAAAAGTAAAGTTATTGATCTCTACAAAAATGTGAGTTTAAAAGAAATATATTTAATGTATTTGATTACATAACATAAAATTCTTTGTTTATTAATAACATGGTAAGCTGTACTAATAATTTCAATACGTTTATAAAAATAGTCTGAATATTTTTTACATTACTAGAAAAAAAGTGTGAGAAAATCCATAAGTGTTTTCTTTGATCATAGTATTTATTTAGAGAAAATAATAAAAAGTTATGTATAATTGCTTTGGTCAAACTATCAGTTTAAGAATTGTACAAAAAATTGCCGTTTCGGTGCAAATTGAGTACTATCCTCATAATATTTTTAAATAATAAGAAACAAAAAACGTTGCTAATAAACTCACAATAGTCTAATAAAAATATTAATTTGTTACTAATAAAATTAAGAAACATAAAACACCTTGTTTTAAAAATCTTTCTAGAATGATATTATTTAGCAAAAGAGAATATTATAATAATATTATGACAGGCACAAATTATATGTAATTACAAGAAACCTCAATCTTACTCTAAAGGCCTTTCTCCAATATGTTCTCAAAACTCTGCGTTTGCGTCGGTTGCTGTAACAACACATGCTAAAATCAACGCAAAAGGCCAACGCAGAATAGAATCTTTAACCGGAACCGCAATCGTAAGCGTAACCGTAAGAATGAGTTAAAGAAGGATAGGTATATTGTTTATCCTTCTTTAACTCATTCTTACGGTTACGCTTACGATTGCGGTTCCGGTTAAAGGCCAACGCAGAATAGAATCTTTAACCGGAACCGCAATCGTAAGCGTAACCGCAAGAATGAGTTAAAGAAAGATAGGTATATTGTTTATCCTTCTATAACTCATTCTTACAGTTACGCTTACGATTGCGGTTCCGGTTAAAGATTCTATTCTGCGTTGGCCTAAAGGGACTGCGTTGCGTTGATTTTAGCATGTGTTGCTACAGCAACCGACGCAGACGCAGGGTGTTTACGACATTCGCTCTCTGACCGCTCTGAAATTTCGAAACGTGATTGGTTGGATTAGGGGAATTGAGGACTTTGATTGGCCACAACTATAACTTGACAGTTTCCTGCTCTGCTTTTTCGCCCCACGGAGATAAACGGAGCGTGAAAGTAGAGCACGAAACTGTCAAGTTAGAGTTGTAGCCAATCAAAATCCACAATTGCCCTAATCCAACCAATCACGTTTCGTAATTTCAGAGCGCTCAGAGAGCGAATGTCGTAAACACCCCCTGAGTTTTGAGAACATATTGGAGAAAGGACTTTAAGGAGAGTCCAGAATAGGTTTAGGCTGCGGTTACACCTCTGCAGGCAGCCTGCCTGCCTGCAGGTTGTCATGGTAACGTACAAGAGTAAGAGAGTCCGTGACTTCAAACTTCTCTTTTAGTCTCGTTGCTCCTGCCTGCGCAGGCAGGCAGCCTGCAGAGGTGTAGATGCACCTTTAGAAGCGCGTTGTTCACGTGATTTCCATATACACTCAGATGCATTAATGCTGTCCTTCCGGTTAAAAATGAATTTTGAAAAGTTGTGTCATTTCTATCAAATATTCTTAGTTCGTGACATACGAATGTTCTCATATGTAATGAACTAAAAACATTTTGATAGAAATCATACGACTTTGCAAAATACCGTACAACCGGAAGGACAGCATTAATGCATCTGAGTGTACAATACATACCAACGCGCTTCTAACCGATTGCGGTTCCGGTTAAGGCCAACGCAGAATAGAATCTTTAACCGGAACCGCAATCGGTTAGAAGCGCAACCGTAATGATGAGTTAAAGAAGGATAAACAATATACCTATCCTTCTTTAACTCATTTTTACGGTTCGCCTACGATTGCGGTTCTGGTTAAAGATTCTATTCTGCGTTGGCCTTTAAATTTAAAGATTCTATCCTGCGTTGGCCTTAACGCGTTGATATCATAGAGATAATATAAATAGAGTGGGAATGGTCTGTATAGAGGCGTCCGATTGATAAAAAGAAAAAAAGAAGATTTAGCACCAGTAGGTGTCTCTCTTGCACTGGAGCAGAATGAAGGACAGAAACTGGTGTTAAATCGGTAGTAGGTGAATTCGCCGAAAGGTGATTTTGCCGAATGTTGATTTCGCCGAAAAACGCTATGTTCAGACTGCTCTATAAACAAACTATTGTAAGAGAGTATACTCACAATGAAAATGACTTTAGTAATAAAATGTACGAAGTGGCAATGTCGCCCGTCAGTAAAAGTACGTATATTATTACTAATTAACAAATCATTTTCAATGTAGGTATACTCTCTTACAGTAGTCTCTTCATAGAGCAGTCTGAACATAGCGTTTTTCGGCGAAATCAACATTCGGCAAAATCACCTTTCGGCGAATTCACCTACTACCTGTTAAATCTTCTTTCTGTCTCCAACTCATTGTGCTTATGGCAGGACACTTCCCCACACGCTACCGCTTATACCTTGCCTGCTCTAATTAAATTGAGACCCATGATTTTCCCCTAATCGTCAAGTGGTCGAATGTTCAAATGATCGAATACCAAATCGTCGAATCGTCATTTGGTCGAATGCTTAAAACGTCGAATTGTCAACAGGTCAAATGCTAAAAACATCGAATCGGCAAATGGGTGAATTTTCAAAACGTCGAATTGTCATTTCGTCGAATGCTAAAAACGTCGAATCGTCAAATGGTCGAATACTCAAAACGTCGAATCGTCATTTCGTCGAATGCTAAAAACGTCGAATCGTCAAATGGTCGAATGCTCAAAACGTCGAATCCGCATATGGTCGAATGCTCAAAACGTCGAATCGTCAAAAAGTCGAAAAATTTGCTTGGTTTAAGTTAATGTTAACTTAAATCAAACAAATTTTTCGACTTTTTGACGATTCGACGTTTTGAAAATTCGACCATTTGACGATTCGATGTTTTTATTATTCGACCTGTTGACAATTCGACGTTTTAAGCATTCGACCAAATGACGATTCGACGATTTGGTATTTTAATGAAAATTTGTACCTAATAGACAAATGGACTTTATATAACCCTTTTTCCCTAGATCAATGAAAAATTTTCAATTTTATTAAAGCAGTTGCAATATTAAGAAATAGAAATAATGTAAATTATTTCTTTATGAAAATTAAGAATATTCTATAAAAATGAAACAGGAATATGTAATCAAGAAAATACCTGCATATTTTCAATTTGTCAAACAATATAAAAACAAAAACCAAAGCAAATACACAAAAACTAACTTAAGAGTGTTAACAGATAGCTGCTAAGAATAATAATAAATAATTAATAATAATTAAAAATTTATATTATAAATTATATTTACAAAAATAACAAAAACATTTTAATTTTTTATTATAAATGATACTTATTAAAATCGCCTTAAAAGATAATTTGAAAAATTGTTACATAAACTTTTATTTCATTATAAGATTACGTTAAATTTTTAAATTATACATTAAGGTTATATTGTATAGTTTTTCTAACTTTAGCATACGGTTTATGCACACTAATACTACTTTGTATTATATACATTTATTATAAATATGACACACAACCTTATTTTTCACTAGTATTTCGTATGCGACTTTGCATCTCGAGTGGTCACTACCCACTCGAGATGAACCATTCGAAAATTGTCGCACACGACATGAAGGGTGTTTTCGACGTCGTCGGTCGTACCGGTCAGTTGCCACAAAATGGTGCTTATTTGAGGCTATTTAGGTTGAACTATATAGTCTGAAATAAAGAATTTAAGCACCTTAATGTGGCAACTGACCGGTACGAACGACGACGTCGAAAACACCCGAAATCTCGCATGCGACACGCGTTCGAAAATAGGTTTTTCGATCTCGCATGGTGTTACAAGCGGAGTTACGTTATTTACGCGCAAGCGTAAGATCCGCGATTTGATACGATGTTCAATCTTGGTTTAATCCTTTGAAAAGGAAGGCGGAAAGATTTAAAATAAAACAAGTAAATTTCTGTTAAAGGCCAACGCAGAATAGAATCTTTAACCGGAACCGCAATCGTAAGCGTAACCGTAAGAATGAGTTAAAGAAGGATAAACAATATACCTATCCTTCATTAACTCATTCATACGGTTACGCTTACGATTGCGGTTCCGGTTAAAGATTCTATTCTGCGTTGGCCTTAAAACGGAGGGAAAAACCTTGTGAATAAGAAGGATTAGTTAATAATTAATAATATCAATTAATTATTAATCCAACCAACTTCACGAGTAAACCCAAAACATTTATTATATAAAAGTCAAACATTACACAAGTCGAAGTTTTTATTATAGTTATTTTTGGGACTACTCTGAAGTGCATTAGGCTGCGGTTACACCTCTGCAGGCAGCCTGCCTGCCTGCAGGTTGTCATGGTAACGTACAAGAGTAAGAGAGTCAGTGACTTCAAACTTCTCCTTTATTCTTGTTGCTCGGCCGTATTCTCGAAAGCCTTCTACAATTCTCGTATGCGTAAAATGTCGAATGATTAATGTCGCATGCGACTTCAAAAGTATATTCTCAACGACCATTCGAGATAGGTTGTTCGGAAATTTCCGTGTGCGACATTTATACAGCGTTGCCGTCGTTTCCAAATACTTATATACCAATAAGAATTAAGGTAGAAGAGAATTTGACATATAGAAAAAACACAAAGAAGAATAAAATATGAATATTAATTTTTCTATTTTAAAAAAGTTGCATTTTTACAATTTCATAACATTTCAATGTTTAAGGAATTTAATTAACAATTTTAATACTCAGATTTTTGAAGAACTTTAAAAATTAAAATTCTTCTAAAATTAGTTAAATTTGTCAATACCTACAAATGATTGCAGAATACATTAAATTAATTATTAAAAAAAATTTTTTTTTGTTAGTTAATAAATTCATTGGGAAGATGCGTACTTAAATTTTTTATGTTTTTATGTATTATAAATGATACTTATTAAAATTGCCTTAAAAGATAATTTGAAAAATTGTTACATAAACTTTTATTTCATTATAAGATTACGTTAAATTTTTAAATTATACATTTTGGTTATATTGTATAGTTTTTCTAACTTTAGCATACGGTTTATGCACACTAATACTACTTTGTATTATATACGTTTATTATAAATATGACACACAACCTTATTTCTCACTAGCATTTCGTATGCGACTTTGCATCTCGAGTGGTCACTACCCACTCGAGATGAACCATTCGAAAATTGTCGCACACGACATGAAATCTCGCATGCGACACGCGTTCGAGAATAGGTTTTTCGATCTCGCATGGTCTGTCGCATGCGACATCTAGGGTCATCGATTCGAGAATACGGCTGCAGAACTGATTTCGTGAGGGAACATTTAAGGCCTAAGCACAACTGCTTCGCGAACGTCGTTCGCGAACGCAAAGCATGGGTTAGAAAAGGACAGCAATATATTTGTGTCCTTTTCTATCTCATGCGTCTCGTTCGCGAACGATCTTCGCGAATCTATTCTGCGTTGGCCTTTAGCCCTTAAGCTGCGGTTACACCTCTGCAGGCTGCCTGCCTGCGCAGGCAGGAGCAACGGGAGTAAGGGAGAAGTTTGAAGTCACTGACTCTCTTACTCCTGTACGTTACCATGACAACCTGCAGGCAGGCAGGCTGCCTGCAGAGGTGTAACCGCAGCCTTAGTCCATGGCAGAATCTTTGCGCATGCTCAGCATAGAGCTTGTAAAGTCTATGGTGTATTCGGAATCACAACACTAAGAGTGCAGTCCCATGGTGGTAGATTAGTAGAATAGTGGAACAGTTTTGACCAATCAGATGAATGGATTTTTTAAACACTTGATTTGATTAGTCAAATCTATTACACTACTCCACTATTCTACCAGCATGGGACTGCACTCTAAAGGCCAACGCAGAATAGAATCTTTAATCGGAACCGCAATCGTAAGCGTAACCGTAAGAATGAGTTAAAGAAGGATAAACAATATACCTACCCTTCATTAACTCATTCTTACGGTCACGCTTACGATTGTGGTTCCGGTTAAAGATTCTATTCTGCGTTGGCCTTAACACTGCACTGCACTAATACAAATATAAACATACTCTATGTATAGAAAGCATGTATCACAACAAGCGAACATAACCCTTTTGCACATTAATATATAATTATTAATTATTTACATCATATCTAGTAATAATAAATCTCATATGCTGCACTCCTCATATATTTAAATATAAACAGCAATCATACACGGAAAGAAAAATCTAGCTTTTAAAGCATGAGATTACTTTATACTATTTTTGCAGTTGCGTTTGCTTACCTATAAACGCAAAAATATATGCATTATAAGCATTAAGTATCGCTATGGAAAATACGTATGATGAACTTACTTTCATACTAAGAACTTAATACTCTAATCGCAAAGACGTTATGCGCCCGGAGTAAGAGACATCGTTTTGCTATTATTGCAGAGGTGTCACCGCAGCCTTAGGGTGCAGTCCCATGCTGAGCAGAAAACAGAATGCAAAGCAGAATTTCGTGAGAGTGGAAAGGATATTGATATCTGACTATCTCTCTTGCACTCACGAAATTCTGCTTTGCATTCTGTTTTCTGCTTAGCATGGGACTGCGCCCTTAGTGCTTACAATTGAAATGAATATGGCATTTCTAAATTTTAGTTTCTTTTAGGGTGTTTTCGACGTTGACACTCTGAGCGCTCTGAAAGTACGAAACGTGGTTGGTTGGTCTAGGGGAATTCTGTATGTTGATTGGACTATCGTCTGAACTATGCGTAGTAATATACATCTTAACCTGCAGATAACAGATTTGTCACTTTTGGGTTTGATGTTTTGTGAAATCTTAGTAATTGTTTTCTCTTATGCGTGGGGTACATATGTTGTACCAAATTAAGAACAACATACGCTCAATACATATTTTATTTGCCAATATGAAAACTGATTAAATAATACAAAATTAATATTTTATTAAGCAATTAATCCGAACATAAAATTCAGGTTAAAAAAATTAATTCAGTCTTTGAAATTATTAAAAAAGGACTTCATTAAAGGTTACTAAAAATTTTGTAAATTATAATTTTTATTTTACAAAAAATCTAAATATGGTTATTTATTATAGATTTTTTGTATATATTATTATTTATATTACAAAAATATTTAAAAATTTTGTATTTTTTTAAACAAAAATAATGTTATTAAAAATTAGATTGGCTTTTATAATTTAAAATATATAACTTTTGAAAAATTAATAACGTGTTTATTATAAATAAATTGTAGTAATTATATAGTTTTGCATATTATACTATTGTCCTATATTAGTCTTCCATTTTTGACGGAAGCTCCTTTAAAAATATAAAATTGTATTTTTGCGTTATATAAAGTGGAATTAAGTAAAAAAATAATTAGAATAATTTTTAATTACCTTTAATACTTAAACGAAACCTTACAAAATTAGGAAAATTGTTTCAATTTATACAATTTATCTTTTAAAGTTTGCAATTTCAAGTACTCTGCACAATTTGTCGAAACACTGTTATTATTATAAAATTGATATATTTTTATTCATCTTTAATGTTTAATATATTTCAACAGATTCTTATTCAACAAGTTAAGAAAGTCATTTTATACATATTTGCAATATAAATAAATTTTAACACTCAACATTTTTAATAAGATTTATTTGAAATTAAATTATTCTTAAATACAAAATGGATAACAGTAATATAACATTTCATGATGCCAGGATTGATAAATATTAAACTATAAACCATAACGAGGAACAAGATAGTGGGTTTTATTTTTGACAACAAACAGTAATGGGGCTATCTTGGGTAAATCAGTATATTTAAGTACTCTATTTTCGATGCTATTTTCGTTTATTATATACGCATGGAAGTGATGATCAAAAGTTATTTCTTCAAATACTTGCATATCAAAATAAATGTCATTTTGTGAATAAATGATGTTATTAATTTTTCCAAATTCAATTTCGCTATTTTCCATGTTTAAGACTAAATAAGTTCCAAGGCGATATAAAGTGTTTTGAATTTCCACCTGTTCATAATTCTCACTATTATCATTTATTTCCTTTAGTGAACCAAATTTAATTGTTTCATCAAATGTTAGAGAATGAACCATGTGACCCATTTTTAATGCTTGCTTAGTAACAATAGTTTTTAACAAGTTTTTTGTACAAGAAGTTGATTCTGCAGTAGATTTTAATGATCGATGATATGAGTCGAAACGCATACCCCAAAATTTGACAACCGGCCCATGAGTTAACAAAATTTCCGGATAATGTGTTAAATTACGGAACTTTGGTTTTAATTTACCATACAATTTAACGTGACCATCATTTAAATTTTTAATAATATATTTTAAAACTTCTGCATCTGTACGAATCACTCGTGGTGACATTAAAATATCTAAAATTTGACGTAAATTTTTAAATAAGTTCCAATGTTCATCTGATTGTTTAATTAAATCGCCTATAATTAATCCTAAGTATCAGACAAGACACAGCATTTCTGATGCAGAGAAATACATATTAAGTTTCTTTTTGCCTTGTTTGACTTTAATTAACGGGGGCCTATTTGAGTTTTCTAATCCTAAATCAAAATTTCTGACTCTATCATTTAGATTCTCTAAGGTGAAGTATTTTTTTTCAAAAATAAATGTATATAATATACCGCCTAATACATATTTACACACGCCTTCCAGAAAATCATGCATCAGATCAACTGAAATATTTTCAGTAACATGAAATCCACGGATTTTATTAAAAACGCAAGATTCTTTAATACCAGTTTTTCCTTCGTCATGTAGTGCAGTATCTTGTTCGTAATTACTTTTATTTCGGAGTTTAGAGATCTAAACTCCACTTCTAAACTTCACTTGTAAATTTAGCGTAATCGTCAGAAGAAATTGTACAAATTCTACAGCAATATTTAGCGACAAATGATTCAACAAAACCTAGTATTCCATTTAATCCGAAGTTATCACCTAGAATCAAAACTACTTGAAATTTGACTCGCTTCGTTACATTTCCAATAATTATTGTAATTCCTTCTTCCCATAAAAAGTTTAATTCATTAATCAGAGTTTTAAAAACGTTTTCATTGGTACTTTCTTTTTTTTCTGAAGAATAAAATAGGGTTGAAAAAATTATACTTTGCAAGCGACTAGCTATATGGGGAGGTAAACAAGCGATAGTAACATAAACGGCACCTAATTTATTCACACCACGGTGACTTCCTAATGGATTACCTAATTCCAGATCATCAAAAAATATGTAGAGGGGAAAAATTGTGTCAGCAAGAGAATTAAACGCATATTTTTTTTCCAAAAATCACCCTGAATTATGTTTGTAATAATTTTAGTTTCTTCCCAGGCGGAAATTTACCACTGGCATCGTACCGCGCCTGTACAGACGTCGGTAAGACTGTACTGACATTCGTCCGCGAGACAACCGGATCGGTGCAGGCTTTCTACTGGAACATGACAATGTGTTGTAGTGGCTGCGCGTCCGGCTCGGTACAAATTTGATGCCGCCGAACAACCGGCGTTGTACCGGCATTCGTCCGCTCTAGCAACCGCGGCGAGCCAAATATTCTTCCAAAGACGACTCGCTTCAGCGGACCGGCGTTCTACTGGCATTCGCCTGTCTAGCCAGACTAAATTATATTTTCTATTGAAAAATAAAATAAAAAAATATTTAATTAACCATGCATGGTGCATGTTAATTAATATTTATTTATAGATCATTTCCAGCATTTTTAACACATTCTACATTTTTTTTACACATTAAAATTCTAAACGCTCGCAAGTGGGATACGAAGCCCAAGCTATTCCTAATCGAAGCACCGAAGTCTAACACGCTAACCACTACGCTATTCGCTCGCATGCGGATCTGAGCATAATAATGTCGATATGTAATACCGCTACGAAGCAAACAATAAATAATAATTTTACAAATACTTTGGAATATTTTAGCATTTTATGAATATTATGTAAATAAATCTAGTGTTTTAAAACAATATTTTAAAATTTTTATTTTTTTAATTATTCTATTATTATTATTATTATTATTATATTTATTTATTATTTTTATTATTCATTTTTTTATATTTATAAATAATTATCTGTATACTTTATTTATAAATATTTAAAAAATTTGATTATAACAAAAAAAATTAATTCTTTAATTTATTTGTTAATTAATAAATAAAAATATAATTAAAACCTATTTTTCAAATTCATTAATTTTTAAAATTAAATTTTATATTCTATTGTATTGTTAATTCTTTTTTTAATATTTAAACTTTAAACAATTCTCCTACAAAAATTTTTTACAACATAATAGATTAAAAATTTTTATTAATATAATTATTATTTTATTAATTTTTATTGAAACAATAAGACTATAGCTAAATTTTTGCATTGTAAAAAATCTATTTCTGAAAATTCTGAATAAGGTGTTAATTAAAAAAAATTATTTTAGAAAACATTAAATTGTTTTAGAACAACAATGACGATAGCCATATTCTTAGCATATTATTATTAATTGAAATCTTAATAATAAGAACATAAATGATATTAGTCCGCAGTCGGTAGAATGTCTGTACCGCTCGGGTTGTCAGACGGGCGAATGCCAGTACAACGCCGGTTGTTCGGCGGCATGAAATCTGTACCGAGCCGGACGCATAGCCATTATAACACAGTATAAATTTTGATCCGGCGGTCGGATCCGTCTTTGTACCGCGCCAGCAGACATTAACACCCGAATCGGTACAGACTGCCTGTACCGGCATTGACTCTCCAAATCATTCGGCGCGGATCCTTGACGGTTGGATGATCCGGTATTCGTCCGACTTTTCCGCCTGGGTTTCGACAGATTTTTAACGTATTCTGTTATACCATTAAATATGCTAGGTATTTCAAGAAAAAGTTTTAGACTATATCGAAGAGGAATGTGAATACCATACATTAAATTCGAAGTTAAAATCTCTTCATTTTCGACAATTGTGGTTGTGAATGTTTTGCCAATTGGAAATTCATGAAAATCAGGAAAAAGGCCTCTCCTTTTTAAAATTGTAAAGCGTTTCACTTCAGTGTCAACAGCATCAAAAACATTAGTATATCTTTCGAAACAATTGTTTATCTTATCAAGAGAAATCGGTGAAATATTTTCGTTTTGAAGTATATCTAATAGGTCCTTTTTTAAAGATGGTATGTAAGCATTTTTAATGAAAGTTTTAAGATAATCAATAACATCTTGCACAATTTTCCTTGGAAATCCTGGATCGCCATAAAGTGCCAAAATAAATCCCAAAATGTGATTCAGTATAAAAATATAATCCATTTTTCTTTTCAATTTAAAATTGAAATTAAATTTCAACAATCAACACGACAGCTTGCAGAAGTTATTGGATTTTTTTTAAATCTGAAATAAATTTTATCACAAATTATACATACGGAAGAACTTCGACATTACGCTTTGTCAACCATTCTTCGAAATCTTTTTGGGCTTCTTCTAAATTATGTGCTTCCTTAACATGTAAAATAAAACAATTTGAGATTTCTTCTTTAGTTACTTTATCTTCTTTTTTACTCAAAACTGTTCTTAAGCACAGAGGTAACAGAAAAAAGGCAAGGATGTCATTGTGAGTACCTTAAAAAATTTCAATATTATTTTAAATATTCTTTTAAATATCTAATACAATTTCAAAGCATTTTACGACTATCAAGTAGACTTATTATGCTTTAATTTTTTTTAATCTAGCTTCACTTATATTTTTCAATTTTATTTGTTTTTAAACAATTTTATTTATTTTATTAATTTTATATTTAAAATATTTATTATTTGTCAATTTTAATATTTGAATTTATGGTATTGATAATCCAAGTCATACCAGCCTTGATTAAATCCTCGTGTTCAATAAGAAATTCCTTAATTTGCAAAATTCTTGACTGCTTGCAATTAAGAAGAATTTTTTTTGCTAGTTCAGGCCATTTAGTAGAAAACAATGTTGATAATTCCGGAATTATCTTTTTTGGTATTAAACTGGTGTTAGCGTATTTTCAAATAATTTTTTGAAAATCTGCTTCCAACTATCATGAATAAAAAAGTACAATTAGTATACTGTTAAAAAACAAATTTTATTAATTATCAGGGAAGTATATATTTCATTTAAAAGGTTAAATGTTTTAAAACAAAAAATTAAAACAGTAGATTATTAAACAGTATAATATTTTTACTAATAGGATCCCATGAGGTGAGCACAAATTCAAAAAACTTCTAAAGTATTTTTTAAGTGTCAAAGTATTTTTTTTTGTTCTCTTTATGGGATAGTAAAGAAATGCGCTTTTCATGTGTCTCGTACCATAATTTTAATTTTGTTGCCAATGTACAATTTGGTACATTCACGTCAGTTGTACAGTTTAAAAAATCTTCTTCATTATAAGTTGATTTTGCCTGAATTGGCTTATTTCCGATCAAAAGTGTTCCAGCAGTTCTGAGATCTTTCCTCACTAGTTTATAATAATTATAAAGGGATCCTCTTGCGCTTAAATTCTCATTACTCTCTCCTTTAGAATGCGGAATATAAAACAAATTTATATCTTCTGTTGGGAATAATTGGTGAATTTCTGATGCTAGCTCCAAAAATCGAGAAGGTTTTATCCTAGAAACAGTTTTTTCATTAAATATTGTTATAAAGACTTTTTGATATTTTCATAATGAAATGCGAAATTCTATGTTAAAAGAATGCTTATAATAATCGCCATGCTTTTATTATTTAATAATAATAGTAATAAAATAAAAATTAATAATAAATGTAAATATTTAGATAAATAAAAAATATTATAAACATATTTCATCTCCTAATCTTACTTGTAATTTATTGGATCGTTCTTCAGTTCATTATAAATAATTAAATTTTTAAGTCTACACTGATCTAAAACTTTAGAATTTTTATACACCCCAAGAATAGTCTGACCCTCCAAAGTAGAATTTAATAATTGGAAGAGATAATTCTTTACAAAATCTAAAATAGACGTTAAAATTTGTGAAATTTGTAGGTAATCAAAAAATTTAACAGAGTTTTAATTATAGTAATGAACTACCTGATAAAGTAACTTCTGAAGTGGTAACTACACTATTTGTAATACCAACATTCTCTTCAGAATTAACAGTAGTAAATAATATTTCGCCTGTATTTTGTGCCTGAAGAATTTTATCCGTCTCAGATTCATCAATGTAATCAATTTCCATTTCTTCTATTATCAAATCTATATAGTCATACATTAATGCTTTATTTATTAAATTATTTAAAATCGACAAGAATTAGACTATAAAAGTAAAATAATTACAATATTATATATTTTTCTTAAAAAAACATGTGTATAAATTAATCCAAGTTTTATTTATTAATTATAGACATTTTTATATAATTTTCATCTTATTATTAGTAAATATAAAAAAAATATCGATCTTTAAAAAAGGTTTTGCTATAAATGTATAAAATTTAGCATTTCATTTCGTAAACAGAGAAGAAAATATGGTTATGTTTTATTCCAATTTTTAGAATGTCATTTAGGAATTTTCAACATTTACTAAAAATACTTACGTCTGTAAAATGGATTTGTTTTTTCAAACTTATTGTTTAAAAAGTTTTCCATCTTTTTTATTGCGTATTGTCCACAAGTTAATTTCTATATTTTTGCACGGTGGTTAGGATAAACAACTATCTCAAAAAAAATAATTGCTGCAGTCATTTGTTGTTGGCAGAGAATTTACATTGCTTCGCGGGCAATATACGTACCAAACAGAACATCGAAAGTCCTAAAGTGACGTTTCCATAACTGTCTTCTGTTTTATGCAACGAGAGTACTAATAAATGCAAATAATACACAAAACATTTTTTTGTGTATGATAAGCCAAAAGTTTTTCATCAAAATATTTTATTTAACAAATGCCAAAATGCGAGATTTTCTTATTTGTGTAAAAAAAATTATTTCCAAAAATATTAATGATTATCACAAGAATGCAATTATTAAAAATTTTTTAAATTACTTAAACTCTGTCAGAAATTCAATTATTTTCAAAAAATCTAAAAAAAAATTATGGTCTTCATTTCCAATAACCTTTATAAATAAATAACAATAATCTAGGACAAAGTTTAATTATTTTGAGGAATTTAAATAAAATTTATTACAAAATACAATTACCATTTTCATAAATAATAGTATTCATCACAAGAATTTAAATATTTTCAAAAATTTTAATAAACAAGTTGTATATCCAGATGTTCATTACATAAACATTTTGCTTCTTCCCCAAGCGGTACACGATAACTAACATCTAACTTAATATCTACTCAAATCGATAACTAGAAGTTATCAAAAAGGAAAGTGTGCCCGCTGGGTCTTTACGATAAGCAAAAAATTTGCTTCCTCGTGGAGGAAGCATTTATATTAAATTTAAAAAATTTAAAAAATTTGTAATAATAAAGTGAATTTTTCAATTTTAATTTTATAAATGTTAATAATATATTCTTTTTATACATCAATCGATTCATCTTAATGAAAACAATAAGATTTTTTGTTTGTTTTCAAGTAAAGAATAACATCCCAGTGGGCAAAAAACCATCATTGTTTTAAAAACGTTCCAAAAACGTTTTTAGAACGTTTCATGACTGCCAATTAACATCCCAAAAACGTTATATGTTTCAAAAACGTTTTAACGGCGTTGCAGGTCGAGAACTGATTAGTGTTGCCAACCCACTTCCCCTACTTTCCTGTATTTTTCCACTTTGATCACTTTTAAAAAAAAGACTACGCACTTAATCGAAAAAGTGGGCCTTTACTGGGGAGCGAAATAAAATAAAGAATTAGTGAAAATTTTTTTTGTATCTATACGATGTTTCTACGAGCCACAATCCTATTTCTACGATTGCAATTGACAGATGTAGGTGACTTGATCTGGGGATAAAATGGCCGCACAACAGAAAGGTGGAGTAAGGCGGGTTGCCTACGTAAAGGCATAACAGTATGATAAAACAGGACACTAACTTTTATTTTGTTGAGAATGATTAAAACAATATTTGTCAATAATAAAAATTAATACAAAGGGCATAAATAAAGGGATTTTTTTTATAAAAATGTACATAATATAAAATATGTTAAATTAAAACGAAAAATATTAAAAACCTTTTTATTTTAATTAAAAAAAAATTTTTTTTTTGATTAAAACAATATTTGGTAATAAAAAAATTAATACCAAAAATATAAATAAAGGGATTTTTGTTTATAAAAATGTACATAATATAAAATGTGTTAAATTAAAACGAAAAATATAAAAACATTTTTTTTTAAATTTTGTTATTCATTAAAATAATTTTTTAAAAAGATTAAAAATTAAATTGTTAATTAATACCTCTAGAGGTACAATTCATTAAATTGTAATTAATAAAAATATGGAAAATGACAAATATGCAGAATTTTTCGTCCACGAGAAAACGCAGCTCCCAAGCGTGAATTTCACAGGGCGAGTGATTGAAGTAGAAGCAGAACGAAAAAATGCATACAAAATAATGTTTTTAAAACGTTAATTGTCGAAAGTAATTGACTTTTACAAAATCGGTCTTTTGCATTTATTCAACAGTATATTACTTAATTTGAAGGTTTTGGAATAAAAAAGATAAATTATACAAATTACTGTCCTCATTTGAAAAAAAATAATATTGTAGTAAGTAGTATAAAAAATTATAGATATAAACAAACCAAAATCATGTAATATTTTTTCATTTCATTATATGCTAAGCCAAAAATTTTTTCATAAAAAATTTTATTTAACAAATGCCAAAAAGCGAGATTTTCTTATTTGTGTAAAAAAAATTGGAAAATTATTAAACAAAATTTTACGCATATTATTTTGTTAAAGAGTTTGTTATTATTTTCAAAAATAATAATATTTATCACAAGAATGCAATTATTAAAAATTTTTTAAATTACTTAAACCGTTGTCAGAAATTCAATTATTTTCAAAAAATCTAACAAAAATTATGGTCATTTGCAACTAAACTAATTAATATTTTTTAACGTACGACCAGTCATTTGAAAGCTATTTCCAAGCTCTACAACTTTCAATAACAATTTTTTTTCTCTAAAATGTAACTCGTAGCGTCGGTCATCGAAAAACCACGTTTTCCAAACTTTGACGATTGTTTACACTATTTTTTGCAACTGATAATCGACAGCAAACTCTGGGGCTCTTATGTGGAGCCCCCAAACAACAATAAACCACGGCGACTTTTTAGGTTGCATTCTTGTGCACTTTTTCGACCCAACGACTGGCCTATGATTCCCAAAGATGATATTTAAAAATAATAATGAAAAATGAATTCGATAATTTTCGTTTTTTTTGCGTTTTAAACCTTAAGTACCCCGTCTTGCCCCACTCTTCCCTATATATTAACCCTTAGATGAATACATTTATTTATTCATTTAAATTGACCAAACTCGGTATAGGGGGGTTTTACGGGTCTCTGATTAAAAAACTGAGGTTTGTTTTAGAAAAATCAAAATGGTGGATCCAATTTCGGGTACTTTGAAATGTAATTTAATGCATTCTGAACTAAATTTTTTTAATAAAAAAAAAATATTTTTTTGGAACTTGAATAAATTTTTGAGATGGGTATCCGTAAGGGCTATGAGCGAAGCCCCTCGTTAACGTAAAAAAAATTTGTTTAAAAAAATTGAAAGTTTTCGTAGAATTTTTAAAAAACATTTGTTTAATAATTAAATTTTTTGGGAAATTTTATAAACTTAGTCGAATATTAAAAATCATCGAAATAAGAATTTTGTTGAAAATAATTGAAATTTTGACATGATTTTGCTTCCTCGTGAGAAAGCTTTGTAGTCGTTTAATTTACAAAATTTTCAAATTTGCACCTGAACGAATCGATTGGTCAATATAAGGTATAAATTTTATGAGATTTTATAGAGTTAATGACAATAAAAGTTGAAAAATTCCCATTTTTTTCAAAAAATCAGTTCTTTCATCAACATTATATTGTTGTACAATAAAATTTTACTAATTTTTTCAAAAATCTTATTCTTTGCATTAAAACGGATCGATTGATATATATGTATATATATAAAGTATATATTGTATTTGAATTTACGAAATTAATCACAATTAAAAACGAAAAATTCACACTTTTATTAGAAATTTATTTTCTTCTTATCGTAAAGACCCAGCGGGCACACTTTCCTTTTTGATAACTTCTAGTTATCGATTTGAGTAGATGTTAACATTTTGATGCCTTTTAGTTATCGTGTACCACCTGGGGAGGAAGCAAAATGTTTATGTAATGAACATCTGGATATACAACTTGTTTATTAAAATTTTTGAAAATATTTGAATTGTTGTGATGAATACTATTATTTATGAAAATAATTGAATTTTGTAATGAATTTTATTTAAATTCCTCAAAATAATTAAACTTTGTCCAAGATTATTGTTATTTATTTATAATGGTTATTGGAAATGTAGACCATAATTTTTGTTAGATTTTTTGAAAATAATTGAGTTTCTGACAACGGTTTAAGTAATTTAAAAAATTTTTAATAATTGCATTCTTGTGATAAATATTATTATTTTTGGAAATAATTACAAACTCTTTAACAAAATAATATACGTAAAATTTTGTTTAATAATTTTCCAATTTTTTTTACACAAATAAGAAAATCTCGCTTTTTGGCATTTGTTAAATAAAATCTTTTATTAAAAAACTTTTGGCAAGCATAGAATGAAATGAAAAAATATTACATGATTTTGGTTTATTTATATCTATAATTTTTTATACTATTTACTACAATATTATTTTTTTCAAATGAGGACAGTAATTTGTATAATTTATCTTTTTTATTCCAAAACCTTCAAATTAAGTAATATACTGTTGAATAAATGCAAAAGACCGAAGACACTTTATATATATATATATATATAACTTTTTTTATATATAAAACCTTCTTATAATTTACAGGTATGTTTTAAAAAAAGAAAATTAAAAATTTATCATACCTAAAGTTAAAAAAAATTAATTTGTTTATAAATTTTTTTTATTTTTTTAATGAAAAATGAAAAAAAAAATTTTTTGTTTTCATATCCTAAAAGTCGAAAGAAAACTAAAACTTTTGTTCTTTGACAACTTTTTTCTAAACTCAATATTTTCGGACTTATAAGCAACTGAATGTCTACGATTAAAAATGCAAAATTTCGAAAATTCATAACTCAAAAATTTTGACAATTAAACAAAAAAAAAAAAATACGTATCTGTTTTTTTTCGATACAGAATAGAAAAAAAATATTTTTGGCCGATTTTAAGAGGTCGACTAAAATCTCACGTGGAATTGCCCATATATATATATATATCTGTCTATCTTATAAAAAGATATCGCCGCCGCCGGCGCCGCTGTTTCAAGATTCAAAGGTCAAAGGGCAAACATAACCTCAAAACCTCTTCGCTACTCATAGGTCACAGGGAAAACAGATCCTCATAACCCCCTTCCCACTCACAGGTCACAGGGCAAACATAACCTTAAAATCCCCTTCCCACTCACAGGTCACTTGGCAAACATATTCTCAAAACCCCCTTCCTATACTCACAGGTCCCTTGGCAAACATAACCTCAAACCGCTCCTCCCTACTCATAGGATGAAAGAACTGATTTTTTGAAAAAATGGGAATTTTTCAACTTTTATTGTCATTAACTCTATAAAATCTCATAAAATTTATACCTTATATTGACCAATCGATTCATCTAGGTGCAAATTTGAAAATTTTGTAAATTAAACGACTACAAAGCTTCCTCACGAGGAAGCAAAATCATGTCAAAATTTCAATTATTTTCAAAAAAATTCTTATTTTGATGATTTTTAATATTCGACTAAGTTTATAAAATTTCCTAAAAGAATTTAATTATTTAACAAATGTTTTTCAAAAATTCTACAAAAACTTTCAATTTTTTTAAACAAATTTTTTTTATGTTAATGAGGGGACCAGCAGGGGCTTCGCTCATAGGCCTTATGGATACCCAGCTCAAAAATTTATTCAAGTTCCAATAAAAATTTTTTTTTCTTATAAAAGTTTAGTTCTGAATGCATTAAATTAAATTTCAAAGCACCCGAAATTGGATCCACCATTTTTATTTTTCTAAAACAAACCTCAGATTTGTAATCAGAGACCCGAAAAACTCCCCTCTACCGAGTTTGGTCAATTTTAATGAATAAATAAATGTATTCATCTACCCAGGCAGAAATCAACGACCGGCTTGGTACCGGGCCGGTACCAAGGGCGGACTTGCCGGTTCCGGTGTGAGACCAGCATTACCGCCGGCCCGGAGCCGGTCCTGTCAACAATGATAACCCGGGAAATATCCGCCCCGGTGCCGGTAAACCACCGGCTCGATACCGGGCCGGTAGTATATTATTATTATTTATTATTTTTTATTATTATATTATATTAAACGTTAAACAATATTATTTATTAATTAATTTAATTGTAAACACTAAATAGAATGCTGAAACATATGAATTATTATTAATTGTTAACGAAAAATCTGAAGACATGAGGAATTGAACTCAGGACTCTCGGGCTGCAAAGTCGACGCCGCATCCACTAACCTAAACCTGCTTATGAAAAGTAAATGTATGAAAGTTTATTTATGAAGTGTGACATCAGGACCAATTACAAAATGTTCTAAATTAATAGAAAAAACCTTTTCTAAGAGACAGTTTGAATAATGTAATGTCCAAGTTAATAATTATAATAACATTTGTTAATGTCATTATACGTTGGAACTAAGGCTAAAGAAAAACCGCTGGCATGGTACCGGCTTTATAGAAAAACTTGCAGGAACTTAGTATAATGAAATTAATATAATACCTTGTTAGATTATCAAAATTTTATAACAATAAATCAGATAAAACCTGACCAAAATTATTTAAACGAACAAAGTTATTATAGGGTGTCTAGTAATTCGGCAGTAACAAATTCTCGGATTTTTAGTGTTTTTCCCGGACAATTTAAAGCTGAATTAATAGAGTTTAATGAAATGTAATTTTTCCAACTATATAAAAATAGATTTTAAAAAACATTTGATTTTGAGAGATTTGATTTTCTTATTCTTCTGAATGGTGTAAAAAAAATTTCAAAAAATTACAAATTTAGACTTTTTAAGACACAAAAATATTATAAACTTTTTTTTAAATTCAGCATTGTTTTGAAAAATTTCTTATTTTTAATAAATCTATCAAAAAAATCCGAGCGTATTTTTATTCATTAAATTAGATTCCAGAATGATCCAAAAAAGTTTCAAATATTTTAAATAAAAAAAGTTTGTTGTAAAAACGATATCAAGTAGTAGTACCGGGCCGGTACTAATTTTGATGCCGGCAAAACTCCGTCGCAAGTGTAAAAACGGTATTAAGTAGTGGTACGGGCCGGTGCCGGGCCGGTACTAATTTTGATGCCGGCATAACTAAGTTTCCAGTGTAAGAACGGTATCAAGTAGTGGTACCGGGCCGGTGCCGGGCCGGTAATAACCCATTAACGCCCAACTCGTGAAAATTTTTTGCTCATTTTCAAGATACGTAATTATAAATAAAACGGTTGACAATTTAAACCAAAGGTACATTTTCTAAAGGTTTTGGATGTGCTCTTTCCGATTCCGGTGTCAAAAATGAATTTCGTCCAAACCAAAATTAAATATGGCGGTTTTAATGTTAAAAAACACAAAAAAAATTTCATTTTTTCAAGTTTGACATTTTTTTTCACCTCGAAAAAGTGTAAGAATAAAATTCAATTTTCAACCATCGGTGCATAAAAATTATACACTTTCAAGAAACGTAAAGTAGAATTAAAAATTTCAAGATGGCGGACCAATATGACGTGAAATCTAAAGTAAAATTTGAAAATTTTTGGCAAAATTTGTCAAATTGCCGAAAAGTCAATGGATTCGCCTAAAATTTGTTACTCGGGGGTTTTTAGGGTCGCTGATTACGAATATAAACTTCATTTTGAAAAATTCAAAATGGCGGATCCAAAATGGCTGACAAGTTTTACAAAAATTTATCGAATTTACTTGAAACTTGTTACTCGGGGATTTTCGGGGTCGCTGTTTACGAATATAAATTTTATTTTCAAACATTCAGAATGCCGGATTTAATATGGCGGACAAGAATCTTTAAATTTCATTCTATTAGCGGACAGCAAAATTGAAAAACTCATTTAATTTGTTCTCGGTGTTGTTTATGCACAGCCATATGTATGTGAGAGACAGTAATATGTATGTGAAGAACACTAATACTGTATTTTAAGAACAGCAATATAGTATTGCTGTTTTAGCTATACATTCTTACTATACTACACTCGTTAAAAATCAATAACCGAATGCAACAACTGTACATTAAAATGACAATATCGTGTTGTATGAAAAAGTTGCCTCTCTTAGGATAAAATTAAAAAATAAATAATTTATGCTATTATAAAGGACCAGAGAAACATAACGTATGTAAAAAATAATATTCCTATTATACTTCAATTGCAACCGTGGACCACCAATGGCAATTGCAGAATATGCATATACGTATCACCTACTCTATATATCTACTTGCTTCCTTTCAAATTACACTGAAAAAAATGATATTGTCTATTTTGTCATACGAGTATAGTAAGAATGTATAGCTAAAACAGCAATACTATATTGCTGTTCTTAAAATACAGTATTAGTGTTCTTCACATACATATTACTGTCTCTCACATACATATGGCTGTGCATAAACAACACCGAGAACAAATTAAATGAGTTTTTCAATTTTGCTGTCCGCCAAGAGATTCAAAATTATCTTTAAAAACCCCTTAGTAACAAAATTTAAGTCAATAGAATGAAATTTAAAGATTCTTGTCCGCCATATTAAATCCGGCATTCTGAATGTTTAAAAATAAAATTTATATTCATAAACAGCGACCCCGAAAACCCCCGAGTAACAAGTTTCAAGTGAATTCGATAAGTTTTTGTAAAATTCGTCCGCCATATTAAATCCGCCATTTTGAATTTTTGAAAATGAAGTTTATATTCGTCATCAGCGACCCCAATAACCCCCAAGTAACAAGTTTCAAGTAAATTTGAACAATTTTAAAAAATAAGTCCGCCATATTAATTCCACCATTTTGAATTTTGTAAATCTGAAATCAGATTCGTAGTCAGCGACCCTGAAAACCCCCGAGTAACAAGTTTCAAGTAAATTCGATAAATTTTTGTAAAACTCGTCAGCCATTTTGGATCCGCCATTTTGAATTTTTGAAAATGAAGTTTATATTCGTAATTAGCGACCCTAAAAACCTCCGAGTAACAAATTTTAGGCGAATCCATTGACTTTTCGGCAATTTGACAAATTTTGCCAAAAATTTTCAAATTTTACTTTAGATTTCACGTCATATTGGTCCGCCATCTTGAAATTTTTAATTATACTTTACGTTTCTTGAAAGTGTATAATTTTTATGCACCGATGGTTGAAAATTGAATTTTATTCTTACACTTTTTCGAGGTGAAAAAAAATGTCAAACTTGAAAAAATGAAATTTTTTTTGTGTTTTTTGACATTAAAACCGCAATATTTAATTTTGGTTTGGACGAAATTTATTTTTGACACTGGAATCGGAAAGAGCACATCCAAAACCTTTAGAAAATGTACCTTTGGTTTAAATTGTCAACCGTTTTATTTATAATTACGTATCTTGAAAATGAGCAAAAAGTGTTCACGAGTTGGGCGTTAATGGGTTAACCGGCCCGGAACCACAGTGCCTGGGTAAGGGTTAATACATAGGGAAGAGTGGGGCAAGACGGGGTACTTAAGGTTTAAAATGCAAAAAAACGAAAATTATCGAATTCATTTTTCATTATTATTTTTAATTATCATCTTTGGGAATCATAGGCCAGTCGTTGGGTCAAAAAAGTGCACAAGAATGCAACCTAAAATAGATTACCTAAATAATTATAATTATAATTAGGCAAAAAACTTCAGGAAATGTCCAGGAAATATTTTACACTAAACACTTATTTAATCAGGACATATCAATCTTTACACAATTTTCACTAAACATTGCAATTAGATATTCCGAATATTGCAAGTAAATATTTAATACATTTTTAGTAAAGTTTCGGTGCTGTGGGGGTAACTAGTGAGGAAATTTTAAAAATAAAAAAAATAATTCCCCCACCTTTGAAGCTAGGTCGGATTTTTTTTTTGAAAAGATTTGTGAAAACACATGAAATTTAATGCCGTTTAGACCAAATTGATAAAGTGAAAATTGGTTGAGTTATTCCATTTGTTTATGACAAAAAAACGTACCCTTTTTTATCTCCATTATTATACATTTATATAAAAAATATCGGATTACCATTTATTTGGGATGAAAGTTTGACTCCTCTAGTGTACTTTAAAAAAAAGAAATTCGCAGGTCCAAAAGTGTAGAAATTCCGTTGCAAAATTACATGTTTTTAGAAAAAAAAAATGGAAATATGCATAAACTATTTATCTGATCGAGTTAAATTTTTTTGGGATTTATTCAGCCTCGCAAGAAGAATATTCCTGGTAAATTATAAACAAATTTGATAATTTTTAACAAAGTTATTAAACAATTTAAAAAGTGCTATTTTTAATGGTTTAAATTCATTTGCAACTAAACTAATTAACCTTATTTAACGTACGACCAGTCATTTGAAAGCTATTTCCAAGCTCTACAACTTTCAATAACAATTTTTTTTCTCTAAAATGTAACTCGTAGCGTCGGTCATCGAAAAACCACGTTTTCCAAACTTTGACGATTGTTTACACTATTTTTTGCAACTGATAATCGACAGCAAACTCTGGGGCTCTTATATGGAGCCCCCAAACTACAATAATCCATAAGGCCTATGAGCGAAGCCCCTGCTGGTCCCCTCATTAACATAAAAAAAATTTGTTTAAAAAAATTGAAAGTTTTTGTAGAATTTTTGAAAAACATTTGTTAAATAATTAAATTCTTTTAGGAAATTTTATAAACTTAGTCGAATATTAAAAATCATCGAAATAAGAATTTTTTTGAAAATAATTGAAATTTTGACATGATTTTGCTTCCTCGTGAGGAAGCTTTGTAGTCGTTTAATTTACAAAATTTTCAAATTTGCACCTAGATGAATCGATTGGTCAATATAAGGTATAAATTTTATGAGATTTTATAGAGTTAATGACAATAAAAGTTGAAAAATTCCCATTTTTTCAAAAAATCAGTTCTTTCATCAACATTATATTGTTGTACAATAAAATTTTACTAATTTTTTCAAAAATCTTATTTTTTGCATTACAACGGATCGATTGATATATATATATATATATATATATATATAAAGTGTATATTGTATTTGAATTTACGAAATAAATCACAATTAAAGACGAAAAATTCGCACTTTTATTAGAAATTTATTTTCTTCTTCAAAATTATGTTATCGTATAATAAAATGTTATCCTTACTTGAAAACAAACAAAAAATCTTATTCTTTTCATCAAGATGAATCGATTGATGTATAAAAAGAATATATTATTAACATTTATAAAATTAATTAAAATTAAAATTGAAAAATTCACTTTATTATTACAAATTTTTAAAATTTTTTAAATTTAATATAAATGCTTCCTCCACGAGGAAGCAAATTTTTTGCTTATCGTAAAGACCCAGTGGGCACACTTTCCTTTTTGATAACTTCTAGTTATCGAATTGAGTAGATGTTAAGTTAGATGTTAGTTATCGTGTACCGCCTGGGGAAGAAGCAAAATGTTTATGTAATGAACATCTGCATATGAGCGATTCCACGTCAAGTGATCAAGGGGTCTTTTTGTGTAATGTTTATTTCAATAATTTTTAACTCTTAAACAATTAAACATACAAATTTGACAAAGTACATCTTGGAAAGGTTTTTTCATGCTCTTTCGATTGGAAATAAGCATTTTGAAAAAAAAATTTTTTGACCCAAAAAAATCAAAATTAAAAATAAATTTCAATTTTTGAGGGAGATGGATACGATTTTATATGTTTATATGTCCTTTTAGGAAAAAACCTCAGCTTTTGTTAAAAAAAAAAAAAAACGTATCCATCTCCCTCAAAAATTGAAATTTATTTTTAATTTTGATTTTTTTGGGTCAAAAAATTTTTTTTTTCAAAATGCTTATTTTTAATCGAAAGAGCATGAAAAAAACCTTTCCAAAATGTACTTTCCCAGGTGCGAATTTAGGTTGGCCGCCAGAATTTGAAGGTTGGCCCACGGTTGGCCTAACTTTGGCAAGCGAAGTTTTGGTTGCCAATGTTTGCCCAACTTTGGCAAGTACTAGTGCCCACAGTTGGCCCGACTTTGCAAGCCAACCATTACATGCAGAGTATAACCAACCGTCGGGCCAACTTTGGCGGCAAAGGTCGGCACAACTATGGGGAACGTATCTCATATGACTTACAAATTTAGGTTGGCCAAACTCTGGGCCACAGTTGGCCCGACGGTTGGCAAAACTCTGTAAAACGCAGTTTAAATAACTCAAACTTTATGGTTGGCCAAACTCTGGGCCACAGTTGGCCCGACGGTTGGCAAAACTCTGTAAAACGCAGTTTAAATAACTCAAACTTTATGGTTGGCCAAACTCTGGGCCACGGTTGGCCCGACGGTTGGCAAAACTCTGTAAAACGCAGTTTAAATAACTCAAACTTTATGGTTGGCCAAACTCTGGGCCACGGTTGGCCCGACGGTTGGCAAAACTTTGTGAAAAACAGTTTAAGTCATTTAAACTTTGTCGGTTGGCCTAATTTTGGCCGCGGTAGGCCCGACGGTTGGCAAAACTTTGTGAAAAACAGTTTAAATGACTTAAACTTTCTTGGTCGGCCTAACTCTGGGCCACGGTTGGCCCGACGGTTGGCAAAACTTTGTAATTAACAGTTTAAATGACTTAAACTTTCTCGGTTGGCCTAACTCTGGGCCACGGTTGGCCCGACAGTTGCAGCTTTAATATACATTTAACGGTATGGACTCCCATGTGAGCGTAGCGTAGTGGTCAGTGTATAAGTCTTCGGCGCGTTAGGTTAGGGGTTCGATCCCAGCGAGCGTTAGATATTTTCGAAAATGTATGCATGAGATTGTGTTTAATAATAATAGGGAAAGGTTATATCTGATGTTCCCGCTAATAATAACGTGTTAATTGTTTAAATAATTTAGTTTTTTAATAATTTTTTACCTCTGGCTGTTAAAGTTGGCCAAACTTACGCATTTAAAGTTGTGCCAACTTTGGCGTCAGTCTTTGGACCAACCATTGAAATGTATAGTTGGCACAACATATGCATTTTAAGTTGGGCCAACTTCCTTATGACTTGTCGGGCCAACCATCGTCGCCATTAGACGGCCAACCGTTATCATCTGTATGGTTGGCCCAACCTCTGGCACGAGAAGTTGGACCGACCTTGTAAAAGTTGGCCCAACTATGGGCCAACCGAAAATTCGCACCTGGGTTGTTAAATTTGTATGTTTAATTGTTTAAGAGTAAAAAATTATTGAAATAAGCATTGTACTGAAAAACACAAAAATTTAACCCCCTCCCCCTCGGAAAATATTGGACTAGGTAAAAAAATATTTTTACGAAAAATTACTATCTACGAGTACTACATAAGTCCCAAGTTTTGCTACGATTGGAGAAAAATTTTTCTCCACCTTGATCACTTGACATGGAATCGCTCATATACAACTTGTTTATTAAAAATTTTGAAAATATTTAAATTCTTGTGATGAATACAATTATTTATAAACATGGTAATTGAATTTTGTAATAAATTTTATTTAAATTCCTCAAAATAATTAAACTTTGTCCAAGATTATTGTTATTTATTTATAAAGGTTATTGGAAATGAAGACCATAATTTTTTTTTAGATTTTTTGAAAATAATTGAATTTCTGACAAGAGTTTGAGTAATTTAAAAAATTTTTAATAATTGCATTCTTGTGATAAATATTATTATTTTTGGAAATAATTTTTTTTACACAAATAAGAAAATCTCGCATTTTGGCATTTGTTAAATAAAATCTTTTGATGAAAACCTTTTGGCTTATCATAGAATGAAATGAAAAAATATTACATGATTCTGATTTGTTTATATCTATAATTTTTTATAGTATTTACTAGAATATTATTTTTTTCAAATGAGGACAGCAATTTGCATAATTATTTACCTGTTTTATTCCAAAACCTTTAAATTAATTAATTTGCTGTTGAATGAATGCAAAAGACCGATGTTGTAAAAGTCAATTACTTTTGACAATTAACGTTTTAAAAACATTATTTTGTATGCATTTTTTCGTTCTGTTTCTACTTCAATCACTCGCCCTGTGAAATTCACGCTTGGGAGCTAAGCCGCGTTTTCTTGTGTACGCAAAATTCTGCATATTTGTCATTTTCCATATTTTTATTAATTGCAATTTAATGAATTGTACCTCTAGAAGTATTAATTAACAATTTAATTTTAAATCTTTTTAAAAAATTATTTTAATGAATAACAAAATTAAAAAAAAATGTTTTTCGTTTTAATTTAACATATTTTATATTATGTACATTTTTATAAACAAAAACCCCTTTATTTATGTTTTTTGTATTAATTTTTATTATTACCAAATATTGTTTTAATAAAAAAAATTTTTTATTTTTAAATTAAAAAAATTTTTTTTTCATATTTTTCGTTTTAATTTAACATATTTTATATTATGTACATTTTTATAAACAAAACCCCCTTTATTTATGTCTTTTGTATTAATTTTTATTATTGCCAAATATGATTTTTTAAATTTTTAACAAACGAAAAGTTACTGCCCTTTTTATCATACTGTTATGCCTTTACGTAGGCAACCCGCTTTACTCCACCTTTCTGTTGTGCGGCTATTTTATCCCCAAATCAAGTCACCTACATCTGTCAATTGCAATCGTAGAAACAAGATTGTGGCTCGTAGAAACATCGTATCGATACAAAATAAATATTCACTAATTCTTTATTTAATTTATTTTGCGAGTAAAGGCCCACTTTTTCGATTAAGTGCTTAGTTTTTTTAAAGTGATTAAAGTGGAGAAATACTGGAAAGTGGGGGAGAGTGGGTTGGTAACACTAACCAGTTCTCGACCTGCAACGCCGTTAACCAAAATCCTGCATTACAAAATGTGTTGGTCTTTTTAAAAAATGACTGTCATTCCCGGTTGTGGGCACCTTTATGTCAAGGAGGCTCTACCATCTGCCAATGATGTGGACTACTGTATCATCTATCTAATCTTTCTGCCAAGGAAATTGACAGCCGCAAACTTCATTAAATGCGATGAATATAGTCGTTCAGTGCATTAGAAGTACGTTATGATATGCGGTCCAGCTACTTCACATGCTAGCATTATGCTTCTGTTAGCGATGAGCATAGTGTGAAAACGTGTAATCATTTTTGTTCTTTATGCCGGCGAAGTCTCTTAAAATAAAGAAACTTTCATTTCCTTTTTATTTGTGTTTGTTTTCTTTAATATTTTTCCATTTTTAGCGAATTTTTCAAGGGTGCGCACAACCGGGTACAAAAATTTTTTTGTCAAAAAATTTCCATTTCACTAAATTTCTAATAAAACTTTTTTATTTAAAGGAATCAATTTAATTCCTTCACTGACAGTCACCTTAGACCTCTACCTTGAAATTCGTACACATAAATTTCAATAATATGCTCATAGACAAATGTTATGAGGCAAAAACAAAAGGGTGCCCACAAGCGGCGCACTTCCTTTATAATTCCAACCCTAAAAGAAATAATAAATGACTTAGACCAATAAAAATAATGTTGAAACTCCTCCTTTATAAAGAAAGCTATTTTTTTATTTGTTGGTTAAGTTACACAAAATGGAAAAAAAATTATATTTGAAAAATAAGACATATTATTTCAACCCTCAAAAGAAATAATGGATGTTTTAGACCAATAAAAAAATAAACCATCTTTTTTCTCCATTTTGTTAAAATCTACGTACAAGTAGAAAAATTGATTTTAAAAGTAGGAGGAGTTTGTTTATTTTTTTCTTTTTTGGTCTAAAATATCCATTTTTTCTTTTGGGTGGTTGGAACTATATGTGACACAGACAGTTAAAAGGGACCTACAACCCGAAAAAAAGATTTCGAGAAAGACGACTTCGAAGTTTACCAAGTTAGTTTTTTTGCACTGTTTTTTGTCAAAGTACCTAACTTTGTAGTGAAATTATGAGAAAATTAATGCAGCTAGAAAGCTGCGGTTTATTGCGTTGGAAAGAGCGGCTTATTTACTATAAGAATAGATAAAAAAGTGAAAATCGATTTTTTCGGATCGTAGGTCCCTTTTAAGGTCATGTTATTCAGTGGGAAGTTTTTCCATAGTAAAGTAAATGGGGCACGTGACCACTGAATAACATAACCTTAACTGTCCGTGTCACATATTGTTTTTTTAAATATAAATTTTTTTCCATTTTGTTCGTAACTTGACCAACAAATAAAAAATAGCTTTCTTAATAAAGGAGGAGTTTCAACATTATTTTTATTTGTCTAAGTCATTTATTTTTTCTTTTGGAGTTGGAATTATATGTTTTATTTTTCAAATATAACTTTTTTCTCCATTTTGTTTAAATCTACCAACAAATAGAAAAATTTATTTTAAAAGTAGGAGGAGTTTGTTTATTTTTTTATTGGTCTAAAATATTCAATTTGTCTTTTGTCCAACAAGTAGTACGAAGTAACGAACGTACAACAAGTTGGACGAACTCCGCTCCACTTTTTTCTAACTGGTGACAAGGATTACTCAAAATCTATTTAACCGATCGGTCTGCAATTTGGAGGCATTATTCTACATTTTGGAGTACGGGAAAGTACAGCAAAGTATGGAAGATTTAAAAAATAGTTTTTTGGAAAATATTAACTATGAAAATTTAAATTCTGTAGTTTTAGAGTACGGCAAAATACGAGAAAGTTCAGCAAAGAACAGGAGATATGAATAATAGTATCTTAAATTAACCATAATTATTCAGGAGCGAAATTTCTAAACTACATATCAAACTAATGTCGTGAAGCTTGGAGTAGGAATGGACGATACTACTCGATGCTGTTTGGAATCGCACCGATTCCATCTTGAGAATCGATTCTTTTTTCGATTCTTATTTGTGAGTGAATCGAGTAATGTGTTTTTAATTTTAAAGATTTTAACTTTTTTGATTTTGAGTGCTTTTTTTCACTTAATTAATAAATGTGAAGGATGAAAACTGTAAATGTTGATAAGAAATTGTTAAAATATATTATATAATAATGTATTATAAAAAATAACATTTCTGTTTTAATTAGTAATTGTAGTGTTAACATTTTTCGTAATATAAAACCTTTTGCAACACATCATAACCTATACAAATTTGGATTGAAATCTTGTAAAGAAATTTTATTATAATATATTTATTTAAAAATGCTTTCATTCTTTACAATTACTTAAGATTTTTAATTAATATTAATATCATTTTTTTATTATGTTTAATTACTATTATTTATTATTATTTTTTTTAATTAAAAAAGAATGCTATTAGTATTGTACTCGATTCCTCGATACTTTTTGAAAAGAATCGATTCTTCGGAATCGATTCTTTTTTGAGGTATCGTCCATCCCTAGCTTGGAGTACCAAAGGTAATATTGTTTAAATTTCCCGCCTTATGTCTTTAAGTTACGCTCTTGTACGCTAGGTGGCAAACATCAGCTTTATTATTTTTATCTCACCAGCGAGTTTGATACTCAATACCTTAAATAGAAATGCATGGGGGGAGATCCTTTTTCTGCGTGGTCTGTTGCTTGTACGTATATGGCAGTTTTCACGTCAAATGTCCATCCAAAATAAAAAAGTTGAATAATGAATCAAAAAATTTTTTTATGAGTTGTCCTATAAGTTAGTAATTTATCTGCCAAATATTTTTGAATTTTATAAAAAATTATAAGAAGAGGAGGGGCTATAAGTTCTTACTTTTGATGCGACACGCACTACTTTGTTTATTTATTCTGCCGTACAGTTTAAAAAAGGCACTATCTACATTTTTTAAGAAAAATGAGTTTTTTATATGGCTGGATTCGTTACAAAAATAAAAAATTATCTGTGCACTCCCAAATTGAACATTTTAATTAGTTAAAATGTAAATTAGATTTTAATTGTAAAAATTAGCTAATTATCCATTTTTGTTGTAGATAGTGATGCTTTTAAAAGGAAAACGTCCCCATCTTGACTGTAAAATACTGATATTTTAGCCGCCAAAAATGTGCACTATGTACATAGGCCGCCGCCATATGTATTTCCTTCAATTTTGAGTTGAAAATTTTGCACTATCTACTGTTTTGAATATTATTATTTAAAATTATAAATTTATTTTTGCACCAACGAAAAGAGCGGGTCCGATTTAGTTAAGAACAATAGGTTGATTTACAAAATTTTATTTTTGTTAAGAGATATAAATGCAAACGCGTTTAGTTAAATATCTCGGTTCGAGTTAAAATGTAGTGTCTTTTTTAAAATGTATGGCAGTATTGTACTTAAACGAAACGATGAAAAATAATTTGCGTATATGGGTTTTTTTAGATTTTTTCATAAGCTTTCGATTGCCGTAGTCCATTTTAGAAATTTTATTTTATTTTGACCAAAATTTTTAAAAGTTAAGGATAAAATTGAACTTTTTTTATCTTCGGGCTTGTGTTTTTATTTTATTTTTATTGGAAAGCTGAGGTTTTTTCCCAAAAAATACTCAACTTCCAGGAAACCCGATTTTTTTTGTTTTCGAGAAAATAAATATTGAATATAACGCGTCACGTTTCTGCACAATATCGAAAAACGAGTCGTAGCACGAGCGAAGCCAGTGCGAAGACGAGTTTTTCAATATTGTGCGAGGTCATAAACGAGGACAACTCCTTTTTCCATACTTTGCTTTATACAACTCAGGCGTATTATGGTTACTTTATCTACCTATACCGGTGCATGCCAAGTTCTCCCATATAAACCAGCTGGTCAATAAAGTAACCATTATTGCCCTAGGGAGATAAAGAGTACTTTATTGACCTGTGAGCGGTCAATAATATACCCTTTATCTCCCTAGGGCTATAATGGTTTCTTTATTGATTGTTGGGTTACTCGACTTTTCGTAAAAATTTCAGTTCCAACCCCCCCCTAAGGAGTATTAAGGGGGTTGTAGGGGATTAAGGGAGGAAAGAATTTATTTTGCTTCCTCGTGAGGAAGCTTTGTAGTCGTTTAATTTACAAAATTTTTAAAAATCCTTTTGACAAATTTTCTTCTATATGGGACTATGTTATATAAGACCCTGAACAATTGTCCGGATGTATGTATGTGTGTGTGTGGATCCCGTTTTTTGTGAACACGATAACTCGAAGAGGTTTCAACGAATTCGGCTGAAAATTGCTACGAATATTTATCATAAAAATATCTCGAAATGGATTGATGGACATTAAAAAATCTATAAAAAAAAATTTTTTCAAAAAAATTTTTTTTAATTGAATATTGAAGTTAATATACAATTAAATCTTCTTCTTTGCATCAAGACGAATCGATTGGTATATATAAAGTATAAATTGTATGAGAGTTTATAGAGGTAATGACAATTAAAGCAAAAAAATTACCTTTTTTTATCAAAAATTTAGTTCTTTCATCAAAATTATATTCCAGTACAATAAGATTTTACTCATTTTTTTCAATAATCTTATCCGTTGCATTAAAACGGATCGATTGGTATATATAAAGTATATATTTTATTTGAATTTATAGAATTAAACATAATTAAAACCAAAAATTCGCACTTTTATTAGAAATTTATTTCCTTCTTAAAAATTATGTTGCTTTATAATAAAATGTTAATCTAGACTTAAAAACAAACTAAAAATCTTCATTTCATCAAGACGAATCGATTGATGTATAAAAAGAATATATTTTATTAGCATTAATAGAATTAAATAAAATGAAAAAATTCACTTTAAAGCAAATTTTTTGCTTATCGTAAAGAGGAAGCAAAATGTTCATGTAATGAACATCTTAATTCACAACTTGTTTTAACTATTGATGAATTTACTTCAAAGTTGGTATCTAGGGATTTTTTGGGTCACTGATTATGTATCTATAGTCAGGGTGGAGTCCCATTGCAGCGCTTTGCGTTGCGTTTTGTAACTAGGCCATAAGTGTGAGAGAGATACAGATATATGTTTGCTTTGTTTGCACTCATAGCCTAGAGCAACCATATATATGTATCTCTCTCACACTCATGGCCGAGTTACAAAACGCAACGCAAAACGCTGCCATGGGACTCCACCCTCAGACTTTCACATTTTGAACCCCCTGCACGGAAAAAAAATTCCGTGCATCGCTTGTCTCACCCCCAGTGCAGTTGATGTACTATAAGTTAGGGACGAATGTAGCACGAGAATAAGTACAGTATTCAATTCGAAATATGGGACGTATATTGTCCCTAATGCGCAGTATAGCATTTTGCAAGAGAAATGCGTGGGACAATATTTATCCTCAGCGCGTAGTGCAGAGGTTGTCCAAAGAAAGTGCGATTGCTGTCTCTAAAAAGGGCCGCATATGATCCCTTTTCAAAGTGGAAGATTTGTACTGAATTAAGGACCATTGGTGCAAATATAGAGTTTAACGGTGCACATAAATTTTTTCCGTGTGGCTGCTCCGAAAGATTTTTTAGTAGAGTGTTGTGTAGCGGTAACTGTAATTTTTTGTTTTGTAATGAACTACTCTCAAGAACTGACAGTTGGGTCTCATTGCTTCATAGAGATCAATTCGGCAAATGCACAAAACCCCTGCAGGGGGACGTTAGGGTGTGAGGATGATGCCGTAGTGTGTCCGGCGACGAGTTGACTTTGTCCTCGTCAAAGTCGGAAAGCTCTCATACTTAGGCCTGGAGAGGTATGAGGGTTATCACCCCTAGGACGGCGGACTCACCTGCAATCGGGTCAGGATCCCTAACGTGCAGGTTTTCACATAAATCATGGCTTCTGAAAAAAAACAATAATAAAACTCCTAAGGCTTCAAAACTTTATTTTGCAGTAACAAGGTCGGAACACTTTTGCGACAGCAATGCAGATGCATTTTGTTACATATGTGGACAATTCGATGTCCCCACAAATCGTAAATCAATAAATGAAAATATCCAACAGACCTACAAAGTTTGTTTTGATCTTGAGATAGCCAACCAGGATAAAAATTTTGTTCCTCACAAAATTTGCAGTTCCTGTTACACAATGTTAACTTGTTGGAATCATAAAAAAGAGGATAAACTAAAGTTTTTAAAGCCAACTTTGTGGGAAAAACCATTAAATCAAAAATATTGTTATTTTTACAACACTAATGTGCAAGGATATAATAACAAAAATAAAAAGAACATATTGTATGCTAATGTCCCCACTGTAAAAAAACCAGAAATTTCATGCAATCCACATTCTTCTCCCAAAACCTTGGAAATTGACAGTTCAACTGAAGATGTTCTAGATTTTGAAAATAAAGACATGAGAACCGATGATGAGGACGACTTTTATCTTCCGTATGATGAACAGGAGATAAAGATTCCACAAACGTTTAACCAAGAAGAACTTAGCAATCTCTTTAGAGATTTAAAATTGCCGAAGGATTGTGCAGAACACCTAGCATCAGTATTGAAGAAGAAAAACTTGTTATCAAAAGGCACAACAGCTAGCTTTTATCGAGACAGAGAAAAAGAATTCTGACAATATTTTACAAAAGATGAAAATCCGTCGTTGGTATATTGCTCAGATGTTGTCGGACTCATGAATAAATTAAAAACAAATATATACAAAGATGAAAATTAGAGACTATTTATTGACTCTTCGAAAAGAAGTTTAAAAGTAGTACTACTAAGGGTGTTTTCGACAAATGCTCGGATTATACTCCAGATTACGTCAGTGGTGCTCACTTTAATTTTTGAATATGTCTTCTATTACTGTTTAAGTAACACGTTGTGATTGGTTACTTCTGTAAGCTCTTAATTTTCATTGGTTCAAATATTGTCAATTTTCACAATGAATGAAATATCCCTTAGGTTCTAGAAAAATTGCTCCAAAACCCAACCTCCTGTTTGGTAATTTTCTTCCATTCCTTAGAAAAAATGTTACTAGATAAACCAGAGTGTAATCGGAATTCGAAGTGAGAGCACAATCTGGTTTATCAGGTAACATTTTTCTATGGAATTTCAAGGAAATTACTAAACGGAAGGTTGGGTTTTAAAATATTTTTTTTAGAACCTAAGGGATATTTCACAGATTGTGACAATTCATAATATTTGAACCAATAAAAATTAAGAGCTTACCGAAGTAACCAATTACAACGTGTTACTTAAACAGTAATAGAAGCCATGTTTAAAAATTAAAGTGAGCACCACTGAAGTAATCTGGAGTATAATCCGAGCGTTTGCCGAAAACACCCGTATAATACTAATATTTATGGTTCGGTCACAGCTCGGCTGCCTGTCTGCAGGTCGTCATGACAATACATAAGAGTAAGAGAGTCAGACAATTTAAATTATTCGTTTCATCTCTCGTACTCTCGTGGCGGCTGCCTGCGCAGGCAGGCAGGCTGGCAGCCGAGGTGTGACCGTGCCATTATGCTCCAATTCCAATAGCGCATTCAACGGAAATGAAAGAAAACTATGAATATATGAATCTAGTTTTGTATAAAATTAGATACCGAGAACACAACTGGCAAATTTGTGGAGATTTTAAGATTTTAAGCATACTACTTGGACAACAATCAGGTTTTACAAAAACACCATGTTTCGTGTGTTTGTGGGACAGTAGAGATCGAGCAAATCACTACACTAAAAAACAATGGCCAAAAAGGAATTCTTTCGAACCAGGTTCAAAAAATATAATAGAAAATCTCCTAATCGACCCTTCAAAGGTGATAATTCCATCCTTACACAAGAATCTAGGAGGAATGAAAACCATTACATAGATCCTTTTAGGACAAAAGAGTGCGCTACCATAAAAGGACGTGAATATCTTACTTATGTATATAAGAATTTCCATTTCGAGTTTTGAAAATCTAACAGATTCGTAATCAGCAACCCAAAAAACCCCTAGATACCAAGTTTAAAGTAAATCCATCAATTTTTGCTTCTTTGTGAAGAAGCTTTGTAGTCGTTTAATTTATAAAATTTTTAAAAATCCTTCACATATATAACAAAATAATAATTATTAAATATATGTAATTTTTAAATAACTTCTAATAAAGTCTAACATTTCAAAATTCAAATTCATTTCTTTTAAATAAAAAAATAAAATTTTATTGTACAATAATACAATTTAAAAATAAAGAAAAAAATTTTAATAATGAAGTAAATTGTTTCATTTTATTTAATACTATTAATGCTAATAAAATATATTCTTTTTATACATCAATCGATTCGTCTTGATGAAATGAAAATTTTTAGTTTGTTTTTAAGTCAAGAGTAACATTTTATTATAAGGCAACATTATTTTTAAGAAGGAAATAAATTTCTAATAAAAGTGCGAATTTTTGGTTTAAATAATATATAAATAAATAAACAAAGTAGTGCGTGTCACATCAAAATTTAAAACTTGTACCCCCTCCTCTTCTTATAATTTTTTATAAAATTCAAAAAAATTTGGCTGATAAAATATGCCTCTACTCAACTCAAGTTTCAAATGTAACTTTTATACATGTAATTTTCTCATGAAATCCCTCAAACATTTTTTAAGCTCATATAAATGTAATAAAATTCAAACTCAAAAGATTTTAATTATAATTTCTGCAAATATTTTAATTTTCATTCTTATGTTTTTAATAATGGTTTGGGTGCAGTTTTTCTAAATCGTATATTTTCAAAAAAAAAATTTTCTAATAAAGGTGAATTTCTAAAAAACCTTTTTTCTAACAAAGGTGATTTTAAAATTCTTCTGTCTTCTAATAAAGCTAATTTTCTAAAAATTTATTTTTCTAATAAAGATAATTTTCAAAATTTTTCTTTTTTCTAACAATATTCTATTTTTTTAATCACGATCAATAAGTACATATGATTAAATAAGAAAATTAACGAAAATTTGTTAATTCTTTAAAAAAATACTTGATATTTCGTTAAAAAATTATAATAGAAATTATAAATTATGCAAATTACTTAACAACATTTTTAAATAATCTATAGTTAAAAATCTTAATTAACAAATTATAGGGATTTTTCCCTAAAGATATTTAAAATTTTCTAAAAAACTTTTTTATTAATATATTAACTTTGGAAATTGTGATAAGAAATAGAGCAATTCCAAGCTAAGTGATCATGAGGATTTTTGATGATTTTAGCAATTTTAAAAATATTTTGTAAATTTGTTCCTTTATATGCATGGAATAAGAATGTATACAAATTTTTTCAAAATTTTCAAAAATTGTTGAGTTATGTCTTTTTCAAAATTTTGATCGTTTTTTTTAAAAAGGCACGTAACTTTTTTTCTTGTTGACCGATTAAGATAAACTTTTTTGGAAAATATTCATAATAAAAAGTACTTTAAAGAAAAAAATAAAAGAAAAAAAAATTTTTTTTTGCCCGAAAAAAATTTCAAAAAAATTTTTGAATTCAATTTTTAGAAAAAATGTACCTTCGATTTGGAATTTTTTTTTGTAAATATTGTTAATAAAGTATAGAATACTTCCTATAAATTTAATTATGGGACAACAATAACTTCACGAGAAAAAAAAATAAAATGTCCAGTGCGGCGCGTCGGGACGTGTGCAGTATTTGCTTATAGTCGCGCAAGTTTTGTTTTAAATCTTTTTAAAGGTCATACTTTCTTGCTAAAATGATTTTTTTTCTAAATTTTGTAATTAAAATTAAAATTAAAAATTGATTTCTCGAGCGTTATTTTTGAATTTTTGTTTAAAAAATTTTTTAAATAACAATAAGTATTAAAATAATGATAAGACATATTTTTTTGGCTTTATTGATTAAGAAAATTAATCAAAAATCTTATTAAGATAGTATTGGATTCATAAAGAAATAGAAAATTATTTAGTTAAATATTATTTAAACAATTAAAAGTAATTATTATCATCATGAAGTGTACTTAGAGCTAGAAATTTATAGTTTTTTCTATATTTTGCATTGAATTGTATTTTGAACATTGAAGAGTAAAATAAAAACTAAAAATTTATTTGTTAAACATTATTTACACAATTTATTTTAGTTTTTTAATTTACTACAGTTAAAACAAGAAATTCTTAGTTTTTCTTAATTGTGAAAAAATCAATTGCAATCCCTATTTTTTAATCAAATCTACTGCATTAGTTTATCCTTATTTTTCGTACTGAGATGATAGTCAACATTTTTTCTAACAATACCAAAAGCACAAAAAAACTATAATGTTTAAAACTTAAAATTGTTAACCCTATTAAAAAAGATTTAATTATTATTTTTTTTCACTTTCAATTAAAAAAAGGTGTCGCTTTATGTTTTGCTAATGCAGTAGATTAAAATAAAAAATAGTGATTGCAATTAATTTTTTCACAATTAAGATAAACTAAGAATTTCTTGTTTTAACTGTAGCAAATTAAAAAACTAAAATTAATTGTGTAAATAATGTTTAACTTATAAATTTTTATAATAACTAATACGAACGAGTGATAAAATCATATTACCTTATAAATGTTTAGTTTTTATTTTATACTTCAATTTTCAAAATACAATTCAATGCAAAATATAGAAAAAACTATAAATTTCTAGCTCTAAGTACACTTCATGATGATAATAATTACTTTTAATTGTTTAAATAATATTTAACTAAATAATTTTCTATTTCTTTATGAATCCAATACTATCTTAATAAGATTTTTGATTAATTTTCTTAATCAATAAAGCCAAAAAAATATGTCTTATCATTATTTTAATACTTATTGTTATTTAAAAAATTTTTTAAACAAAAATTCAAAAATAACGCTCGAGAAATCAATTTTTAATTTTAATTTTAATTACAAAATTTAGAAAAAAAATCATTTTAGCAAGAAAGTATGACCTTTAAAAAGATTTAAAACAAAACTTGCGCGACTATAAGCAAATACTGCACACGTCCCGACGCGCCGCACTGGACATTTTATTTTTTTTCTCGTAAAGTTATTGTTGTCCCATAATTAAATTTATAGGAAGTATTCTATACTTTATTGACAATATTTACAAAAAAAAATTCCAAATCGAAGGTACATTTTTTCTAAAAATTGAATTCAAAAATTTTTTTGAAATTTTTTTCGGGCAAAAAAAATTTTTTTTTCTTTTATTTTTTTCTTTAAAGTACTTTTTATTATGAATATTTTCCAAAAAAGTTTATCTTAATCGGTCAACAAGAAAAAAAGTTACGTGCCTTTTTAAAAAAAACGATCAAAATTTTGAAAAAGACATAACTCAACAATTTTTGAAAATTTTGAAAAAATTTGTATACATTCTTATTCCATGCATATAAAGGAACAAATTTACAAAATATTTTTAAAATTGCTAAAATCATCAAAAATCCTCATGATCACTTGGCTTGGAATTGCTCAATAGTAATTTTATAAAAAATTTTCTTCATTTTTAAAAAGAAACTTATAATTTTGTAAACAGAATTGTAATTGAGAAACAGAAAATTTAATCTTTATTTTTGAACAATTTTCTAATTTTTATCAAAATTATGGAATTTTAGAAATTTTAGGAAAATAAATATTAGAAATTATAACTTTTTATGAAATCTTTTTTCAGAAAACAGATTTAATTAGAAATCGCCTTTTTAGACGAAAAGGTGTAGAAAATACTTTTTTTTAAAAAGAGGTAGTGTTCGCCTACTCTAATAAATGTTAGTATTCATCTGAAAAATATATTGAATACATTAAAATATTTAAAATGTTAATAATTAAAGGAAAGAAATGTTTTATAGAATTTATAAGTATAATTTTTTCTGAAATAAATAAAGTACCCGATTCTGCGCGTAAGCGAAATTGCAAGAGTATCAAAAATTGTAAAAAATGCAGAATTTTTTTTGAAGTTTATTGAACTATCATTTTATAGGAGACTGCATTTACCAAAACAAATAAAAATTCTAAAGATTTAATTAAAAACACTATTTTAATCTAAAAAACATACTAAATATTTAAACTTCATAATTTAAGTGTCTTTAATCAATTTATTTTTGTCAAAAAAAAGTGGCAAATAAAATTCAGTTCACTAATTAAACAATATTTTTAAAAAAATTGTTCGATGTTAGAATTTAAACTTTTTATCAATACCAAGTTTGAGAATTTCATTAAATTTATAAGAATTAACAAAATAATAGAGAATTCTTGAAAAAATTACATGTATTTACCATTTCTAATATAAGTTGAATAGAGGCATGTCTTGATTATTTTTCTTTTATTTGTAAAAAAATTTCTTTGCATCAAGTGGTTGTCACACATATGAGAATACTCATAACCAAAGTTTCTAACAAAACATTAATTACTATAAAAAAACAAAAGACGACACTTTCTGTTCACGGAATAGCAAATTATTATTATGTATTATTCTAATTCATTTTGGAAAGTTATGAATTTTGGAGAATGTTTTTTTTATTGTGAAAAACAATTTGGAGGGACTGGGGATTGAACGCGGGTTTGACGAACGGAATCGAAAACAATCAACCTAACCAACTGAGCTAAACGACCAACTACTGGAACAAAAAAATCTTTCTCTTCAGTTACATTTGATTTTATTGGTTGACAGAAGTAAGGCAGGTTAATTTAAAAATCTTTTTTGCATATCTCGTATAATTGAAATATTTTTATTATTATTGCGAATAATATTTTTAGATAAAAATTTAAAGTATTTAGTATTCAAATAAGACTGATAAAATAAACAAGTTAACTAATTAAAATAAATAAATAAATTTTTTGCAGTATTTATTTTAATGCTTTGATTTCCAATTAAATTTGTCTTCAATTTATAATTACGTTACTCAATAATTAAATGTATTATAATTATATATTTTCTAAGAATAAATTTTCAATTTTATGAAATAAATTAAAAATCGTTCATCTGATGAAAATTTTGTACATTTAAAAAAAAATAACCTTAATTTGCCAAAGACAATTTTTATCAATGTTATTAAAATAATTAATTATTTTATATTTTTTTTAAAGGGGGGAAAATTTAATTGCTTTTATTTACCAATTACAATTTTTATTTAAAAACAGAAACCGTGAAAATTATTTCTAATTTTTAAAAATAATATAGAAAATTGTATTTAAACGATATAACAGTGTTGCTACACTTTCTGGAATACCTGGAAAAACTAAGGAAAAAGTATAAAGTACATGAAAATTTTTTTTTTATCAAAATTATATAAATATTAGCTGTCACACCCGTCATCGACGAGTTTTAGTTTCTACTAAAACATTTAATAGTTTCTATGTCTAGCAAACTGGAAAACCGGAAAACAGCTGAGAATTTAATTTGACCGGAAAAAATAATTATTATTTACCAGCAACTATTTTTTTTAGCGATCTTAACATTTTTAATATTAAAAATATTTAGGGGAGAGTGGGGCAAACCGGACCGCCTAACTGTTTTTTGACTCTTGTGACTAAACGAATCAACCGATTTCATTTTTCGATGGCTTGTTTGAAAGATCATTTAATTGCGCAACTTTTTCCCAGAGACACATATACTTTATCTGTTATTGTTTAGTTGCTGTGTTAACTTTAAAAAGTTTTGCAAACGGCCCGGTTTGACCCACTCCCTGGGGTAAACAGGACCCCCCATGGGGCAAACTGGACCGTTTGGTTTTTTATTTATAATTTTGCATGTACATAATCTACAATAATAAAAAACATAAAGAATCATGTAAACAATGGTTGTAGTAATAGAAATAATAATTCGGGATTGAATTTTAATTAAATAAATATTTTTTTAAATAAAAAAATAAAAATGTTTGTTATTATCAGAGAAACAATATTAAAGGGTCCAATTCTCATTGGAAGACAATTATTTTTCATTGTAAGTAAATGTTTTAATAAAAAAAAACATTTTATTAAAAAATAATTTTTATGAAACTTTAATTCAATGGAAATATCCTATGGCCGGTTTGCCCCACCGAAAACGGTCCGGTTTGCCCCACAGGCTCATTTTGAGAATAAATGTTCGTCAAAAAGAAACGCTTTGCAAATTCATCAAAGTTTTTGGTGGTAAATATTCCTGAGGTGTGTACCTTCAAAACCCAAGACCTAATATTTGGAAATTTTACACGATTTCCTCAGAATTTGCTTAAGAAAAAATTCGGAAAAGTGTAGAAAAAAACTAAAAAAAAACTTTTGCTCCCAGCGTTGTACAAACAAAAGTAAAAAATGTCAAATTGAAAAAATAAGCCCAGGTGAGAAAGACCAATGTTGACGATGAGTTGAAGCTTGATTGAGCCCTGAACGCACAGCGTGGGTAACCAAGAGTTGAAGCAGTCTTTATACCATTGTCACATTAATATTGTTTCAGCATGGGACACCAATGTTCATCCCATGCTCGATTCAAGACTCGGTCAACCTTCGTGAGTGAAGCTTGAAAATCTAATCTTAATTCAAGCTTGAATCAATCATGAGAAAATATTCAGATTATTTATTACCGAGTGCTCTTAATATTAAATATAAATGTTTATAAATTATTTAATACTATAATATATTCTACGATCATTTTTTTGTAATTTTTTATATTAATTTATTTAATAATTATTATTTAAAACCATAATAATTTAATTAACATTAAGATATTAATGAATAAATAAATATAAATATTTATTTAGTCTTAGTGTATAATATTTATGTTAATTATAGAAGATTCATATAAATAAAGTTAAATTATATATTATTTTTTTTACACAGTGTTAAATTATTATTTTTAAAGTTCAAGAGTTTCGTTTGTCTGAAAAATTTTCGGTGATCAAAAACTTACAGTGTAAAAAATGTTCATTAGGGTGAAATAAATATTTATGCCAAGTATTTTTACACTAGAATTAACTGTTTAGTAAATATTATCAAAATACTATTTTTTGTCAAACGCGTGTGACCTTGCGACTCAGCATAGCCAACTCAACACATACGTTAAACTCTTGAGTTGGCAACGCTGAGTTGCAAGGTCACACGCGTTTAACAAAAAATAGTATTTTGATAATATTTACTAAACGGTTAATCCTAATGTAAAAATATTTGGCATAAATATTTATAGCACCTTAATGAACATTTTTTACACTGTAAGTTTTTGATCACAGAATATTTTTCAGACAAACGAAACTCTTGATCTATAAAAATAATAATTTGACATTGTGCAAGAAAGAAATAATATATAATAAAATTAAACATATTATGAAAAAAATATTGTAATATTAAATAATTTATAAATATTTATATTTAATATTGTTCAGTGCACACGGTAATAAAGAAAGTGAATATTGTATTTTCGCTCACGAAGATTGACCGAGTCTTGAATCGAGCATGGGACGAACATTGGTGTCCCATGCTGAATCAATATTGAGTTACCATGCTCTGGCATTCATATACTTGATTAAGCAGGATCCCTTCCAACCTTCGTTGGTCGTGCGGTTTAAATAGGTGCGTTTATAGGGGTGTCGGGTATGCGTCGGGGTTTCGATCCCACATGCGAGCGAATATTTTGCCGTTTTCGTTTCTAAGCGATATATAAAATCATCAAATTGTGTGTTGTGTTGTGAATACAAAATGTGAACATGTTTGTAAATAATATTAAAAGTCTGTTAAAAAATCAAGAAAAAATGTACTAATTAACAGAAAAATTGTCTTTTTTTACTAAAATTATTTTTCTAATGTTACTATTTCAAATGACATTAATTTTTAGTAATATATTATTTACATGAAAATAATATAATTGTTCTAATAGTATATTGCAATTAAATTTATACACGTGTATAATATGAATAAAAATAATAACAATAATATTTATTATTATTATTATTATTATCAATTGATCAATTGATATTTTCATATTATATTGAATGAGCGCGAGAAACGCGTAAATTTGGGAACAGTGGAAGCAGTCTCGTTTCATTCCTGAATTAGGCTTCCGCAGCATTGATTGAAGATTGAACGCCAATCTTCATCAAAGACTGCGCGTCAGGCTGAAATCGGTGTTACATTTATAGACTCAAGCAGCCTTGCATCGGCCGTCTTACCCAGCCTCAATCAATCCTGACCAGGCCTGAATCATGCTTCGTAAAGCCTGAACTAGCCGTCAGTTCTCACCTGGGAGGTATACTACACAAGGTTGTTTCAAATTTCTAAATAGCACTTTTGACAATTTCGCCATTTCGTAAATATTGAGGGTGGTCCGGTTTGCCCCACTCTCCCCTATTAAAAGAGAAATAATATTCATTTTCTAACAATGTTCACGGAGAAAAATGGAAAAATGATTTATGCAGTCAGTGTAGTACTCCTTTATAGAATTATATGTGACAGGTACACACTATAGTATTAGAAGTTTCATAGCTGAACAGTTTGGGACTCAACACAATTTATCCCATTCATCAGCTTAAACAAGACTGTTTATATAGTCTAAGAGGGAATAAGAGTATAAAAAATTGGAAAGAGAAATTACATTCTCATGTAATTGTTAAAAGGACGCGGCAGTGTACAAAACACAAGTCAATAATAGAAGCGAATATTGAACAAATAGTACTCAGTACAGTTCTTTCGAAAAATGAATGCCGTGCACATAAAGTAGATACCTACTCGAAAACCACAAGTTATTCTCTCTCTCACACTAATATGGTCGTTCACTTATCTTACCGTTTCACTTACTCAATTACTACTCTCAACTATTATGCAGTGCAGTTAAGTAAATTAAAGTATTAAATATTGCTTTGAGAATAATTGATTATACATTTCATTCAAGGTCAATTCACTATTTTGTACACGAAAAAAAATTAAATAATCAAATTTACCATGAGGTGTGTCAAACTTAAAAAAGGTTTCAAGGTTAATAAGAAAAAATTAATGTTTTTTATTCATTTATTATTAAATTTTAATAACCGTATCAACTTTAAACTAGTTGACAATATTATTTATTCAATACTATGAATATTGTTGACATTCATACTTACATTAATTACATATTAAAATACACTCATGACGTAAATTGTAAGTATGAAGATGTGAGAAGAATAAAACTTGTGAATTAATGAATATGAATATATGAAGAGTGCATTTAACATATTTTTCTTTTTTTCATGATTGGTTATTGTTTTTTTTATATAAAATTGACGAAGTGAATACAAGGAAACACTCGCGTCGCGTCGGCCGTTTCGCGCCTGCGTTCCTTTATTGGAGATGTATCCATTTGTATACCAAAATGGATTACACGAATGACTATTACGTCGAATCCATAACCTCAGAATCTGTATTGTTAGAAATTTATTTTTATCGAATTTTAAATGTAAGGAAATTTTAGTTTCTGGAATTAACATTTTACCGAAAATGAATATGAGAGAATAATTTATGATCGAATCGACATGTGCTGTAATTATAAATTATCATAATTTCTGTTTGTCTGAATTTTAACATAACCTAATTTTAAATGTTAGAATTCCTAAAGTTTGTAAGGAAGATGGAACCGAAATTTAATATAGAGTAAAGGCATTTTCATACAATTAGTTTTGGTGGAATGTTCAAAACGTCGAATTCTCAAATGGTCGAATGCTCAAAACGTCGAATTATCAACTGGTCGAATGCTAAAAACATCGACTTTTTGCCGATTCGAAGTTTTAAGCATTCGACCAGTTAATAATTCGACGATTTGAGTATTCGACGAAATGAGAATTCGACGTTTTGAACATTCGATCATTTGCGGCTAAAAAAGACATAAATCTAGTTTGTTATCTTCGTTCAGTTCACGTTTTATCATTGTTTATTTTTAAATTAAAAATTAAAAATTTCATTTGTTATATTTTATCAATAATAAAATCTATAACTTGTTACATCTAGAAATGTATCTACATTTTAATTTTCTCTTAATAAAATATTATTTAAATTCACAGTTGCAATTCATCAAACCTATACTTACTATTTAATAAACCAATATTTATTGTTTATAGAACTCATAATTTATCATTAATAAATCATACTGAAGACGGAAATAAAGAGAAATTTAATATATACAAAATAAAACTGTCGGGATTACCTTAAATTCTTTAAAAAATCAAGTGATCGGGTTTACCCCGAGGGGTGAGCGGATTTACCCTGGAAAATTGTGATTTTGAAATTTGGTATATGTATATTAAAAAATTTCCCTAAGTAAAACTAAAACAGATAAATCAAAAATTCTTTTTTATTTTGTTAGTAGAAATCATAAGTTTTCAAATTATATAAATTAACTTGGATTTATAGAATAATTTCCTAGGTTTTTACCGTTCTGAAAAAAAATGAGCAGGTTTACCCCAGTCTCCCCTACTTTAATTAATGTACTAAAAATTAATTTAAAATTTCCACCAATTTTTGGAGTTATATTAGAGTTTAATTTGAATTAATTGTATAATTATATTATAGTTATTATATCAATAAAAATTAAAGTAAAAAGCAATTTTTTTAAATCAAGTTAATGTAATCAAACTTTTTAAATTTGATAAGAAAATACCCGGTTTATTCCCAGTTTTTCCCGGACAAATTAAATTCCTGGATATTTCCCTTTTTCCGAGTTGGAACAGAAACCCTGTTAAATGTATTAGTAAAAATAAAAACCCGTACATTTAATTATTGAGTAACATAATTATAAATTAAAGACAAATTTAATTGGAAATCAAAGCATTGACATAAATACTGTAAAAAATTGATTTATTTAATTTAATTAAATAACTTGTTTATTTTATTAGTCTTATTTAAATACTAGGGTTAGTTGGGGTAAATCGGAACAGTAGTTATTTTAGATAAAATTTTTTTTAATAAATACGGCCTTAAACCTTGTACCTTAGATCACTCCCAACAGGTTCTAAGTATTTTCCCATTTTCAGTTTGTCAATTAGCAGCAGTATATACAAAATTATTTTCTTTTGTATAAAAAATTGAAAATCAAAGAAGACACCCTTTCATTTTTTTGATTCGCATTTGAAAAAAATAAGCTAAAAATTCATATAAAAATTTATAATTATCTCTTATTAATACTAAAACAAAAAACAACTCTTTGATTTTTTTATTTTGAAAATTTTTCTTAAAAATAGGAGACTGTTTCTATTTACCCCTTAAAACTGGAAATTCGGGGTAAATCGGAACAGCAGAAATTTCGATAATATTTCTGATAATATAAATGAAAAAATTATTTTTATCAAACTACGACACTATTTTCAGCATTATAAAAATGCATTAAAAATAGTATTCATGTATAATCGCATCGGTACATAGTATTTAACAAGTACAAAATTCTTATACATATACCTACATGTATAAGATTATAGCAAATAGACGCTAGTTCGTTACATAGCACAAAGTGTACTGTAACATTTCAGATTTCATTAGGATTTGTGACCATAAAACCGGTATGTGTAATGAAACAAGAGATGATAAGAGAGAATAAGAGAGTATAAGAGAGAATGAGTGAGAATGAGTGAGAATGAGTGGGAATAAGAGAGTATAAGAGAGTATAAGTGAGACCGAGAGAGAATGAGAGAGATTGAGAGAAAATGAGAGAGTACAAGAGAGACCGAGAGTTATGTTAAACCAATCTGTTAAATTTTTTTAAAGTTGTTGAAACCTTTATAATTGTATAAAATAAAATATAAAATTGTATAAAAAAATTGTAAACCAATCTGTTAAAATTTTTTAAAGTTGTTGAAACCTTTATAATTGTATAAGGAATTCAAATTCAAATTCAAATTCAAATTTAAATTGGAACTTGAACTTGAATTTTAATTTAAAGAACTTGAACTTGAATTTGAATTTGAAGAACTTGAAATTGAATTTGAATTTAGACTTAGAGAGAACTCTGAGTTTAAATTGATAGCTGTTCGAGAACTGAATTTTCCTTAAGGAACACATATATTTATATCACTGTTCCCACTTCCGATTTTCTTAAGGGAGGAAAATTTAGGAAGGAAAATATTGTAGAAAGGGAAAAAGAGGTTGGTTATTTTTGGATTGGTTTAAGAAAAGAAAATCGAGAGAAAATGCATTAAGAAAATGGGCCTAATTGGTTAAATTTGGGTCCGTCCCATTTTTAGGGGTTTAACGCGTAGGAGGATCCTTGAAAAAGGGGCTGTGTCTTGACCTTCCTCAACTTCATCTCCCTTCCATCTCCAATTTCTAGAATTTACAAAAATGGCTATTTCTCTTAGATTTTACATATTTCTAATTTTAACATAATTTATATAGCAAAAAATTGAATATTTAGTTTAAACATTATTTAAAAATGATGATTGTTTATGTTAATAACAATAAAATAATTAATTAGAGAACTTATCAATAAATTCGATGTAAATTATATTTATTCAATAAATATTTAGTCAATTTGTTAATTAACAATATATTTTGAGGTTAATTGTTAGTAATTTGTTTAAAAGTTTATAATTGTTATAGTTAATAACAATAATATTGATATTTTTAATAATTAATCAAGATATTAGCAATTATTGAATTATTTAATGAATATTATTATAATTTTTAGTAATTTTAGTTAATTAACTCGTTGTTTAAATATTTATGGTTTATAAAATATTTATAATAATTATTATTGAAATTATTAACAATAAAATTAATAATTTTGATTGATTTATAATAAATTCAGTGAATATTCGAATTATTTGTTTTGTTAATTAATAGTTAGTTAATAATTTATTTCATTTGTTAATTAACATTTGTTTAGTTTTTAGGTTATGAACAATTTGTTTAAAATATTCTATTAATTAATAAAACCAATAGTTATACCCATTATTTAATTATTACTACTAAAATGTTAATTATTTATTGTTTAATAATTATTGTTAATTAAAGATTGTTGATTAATAATTTATCTATAGTTCAAATTATTATTATTTAATAATTTGGTTAAAATATTTTAATTAGTCATTTTATAATAATAAATCTATAGCAATTTATTTATACACAATAATATTTAAACAATCAATAATTTTAAACATTATTAATAATTAATCTTAAATATTAAAAATAAAATATACGTAAATTATATATTGCAACTTTAAGTTTGAATTTAATTTTGAATATATATATATATATATATACTGTACTTTTGTACTGTGCAAGGGTCGCTTTCTCTTTTACTATAGGTATGTATATATATATAGATATACAGCGTGTTGTACAAATAGTACAAAGGTTCTTAAGTGTTTTCGGCGTTCGAGGAAGTTTCTTTTCAAGTAGTCCTTTTCATTTAGGGTACTTATCGTTTTTAAACTTAGTGTTGATTTTTGGGATTGGATAAAATTTATGGTGATATACAATTTTTATGATTATTTCTATAAGATTGTGGAAAACTCAGAAATATTGATTTTAGGGCTTTAGATTTATAACTTGAAGAAAATTGTTATCGATCATAAAATCCGGTCCCAAGAATTTTAACATCTGGGAAAATTAAATATTGCGGAAGTATGAAAGAGAAAAGAAAAGAGAGAGACTGAAGACAAACGTAAAACCTAAACTAAAAACATAGGTTACAATCATAGGATGTAACACCCCTACCGTAAAATGGTTAGTTGAGGATGTAAGACGAAAATAACCATAACCTGAGCAAAGTTAAACGCAGATATACAATAGTTTTACAAATATTTGAAGATAGAATACAAGGAAAATAAGAAATTATAAGAAAAATTTCTTGAAAGTTAAAAAAAAATAGATTTACATAAATTCAATTTTGAAAATTAGGGAACCAAATTATGTTTCGTTGTTTGAGATAACACACATAGGCAAATGGCATCTTATGAAGAAAGTTTGAAGAATCTTTGTCGATGTGGTCTTCTATGAAGTAGGTGTTATAATATAGAGAGTAGTGTAGTTTTAATTTGGTCTTGTAGATACGTTTGTTGTTGAGGTTCTGGACTAAAATGTGGTTGCTGACCTCAGTCGCACTGTATGATGAGGTGTAGAACTACAGATGGCTCCTAACTTGTGTATCACCCATCTATAGATTATGGAATTGTCTATCATTTTAATAATTTAAAAGATAGTTGAAACTGGTACAGCTTCTACATTAACTGTGCTCACAAATGTGGAATATATGCCACAGCTCATCCCAGGAATTTTCTGCAATTTCTCGATTACTTCTTCTTTGAAAAGGGTCCTACAACGTCCTCCTCGAAGATAGTACTGGCTGTCCCCTCATTGATTTGGCCGAGTCGTTGAGTATGGACGGTGGTTTGACGAGAAACATCATTTTTTCCCGCAAAAATGTAAATTTCTTTTTGGAATATAAAATAACCGGTTAAGGTATTCCAAAGTATTTGGTGATGCTGGTACAAGTACAGCAGTTATTTGTGCGTCCACAAATAAGGTTAGGTTTTGTACCATTTTTCGATGATTTTGTGGTATGATGATACAAGTTACACTTAACTTCTATTCCCATGATCTTCAAAATGAGTCCTTGATATCAGTAGCAAGATCCGTTATTACTGCTCCCTTTAACTTCTATGTAACACGTTCCTCCATGTTGAATTTTTACTTCAAAAGATACACATTTGACTATCTGAGTACTCTTGTTACAACTACTACAATGCAACTTGGACCTTACATTTGACGAATACATAAAAATATTATTTCTATTCAACTTCTACATTTTTTAAATTTAAAGAAAATAGTGTTGTTAATTTGACAAAGCAATAAAAAAAATTGTAACAACAACAATTAGGTTAAACATTTGACATTTACGTAATTCCAACATTTTATTTTCCAGTATTAAATGATGATTTGTGTTATTAGTTGTTGTATTCCTTGTTGAAGATTTAGATGATTGCTCTTCATGGGTTCCTTACAAATTTTTATGTGTTTTTGTGAATTTATACAATTTAAAAGTTTTTCCGGACCTAAATTTTTAATTTATAAAATTCAAGATTAGTGTGAAAGTTTGAATATAGATTGATCTGTAACATATAAAAAAAATCATATTAATAAACATTCTCAGAATCTATAAAAAAAAAATGTGTACATAAAAATTTTAATAAAACAAGAAACATATTTTTGTTTCTCTTGATTAAATTAATTAATCAATTATATCCTCATATTATTACAATTCATTGAATATGATTTTCTTCAATCAAAAAAAAATTTTTTATTTTTTTTTATTTTTCCATTTCAAAACAATTCAATTCCGATAAAATAATTTTGGTTTTAAGAAAGAAAATAAAAAGAATTAATTTGTAATTCACGTTGTGTCTGATAATAATCGAAACTTTTACTTGTAATGAATGCAACCTTGCCTGCACAAACTTTATGTTGTGTCTCAAAGTAATTGAAACTTTATTCATTAACAAATGCAACCTTGCCTGCACAAACTCTTTTATTACAATTAATTTAAAAAAAAGGAAAAATATACTATATTTAATTTGTAAATACTAGTAGGGAGAAAAAAAAATAATCAAAACAACAGAAGATTTATTTAATACAATCATTGCTGCGCGATAAAAAGGAAACGAACCTTAATTTATGAATTCTGATATTTTTGATATGCAGCGTTTTTCATAAATGCACCAAGCTACCACGGTGTTTGTAAGATAAAAAAAAATCTAATTATTTTAGTTATTTATATTAATAAAATTATTTATGCACATTTAACATGCATGATTCATCATTTAATCGGAACACAAAATTATATTATCTTTTATAATTTCTAAATTAATTGTTTCTATTTTATATTAGAAAAAAAAATTGTTAATTGCTAAACAAAATTTCTTCATCTGTAAATATACTAATTTCTACAGTTCTTTTGCTTCGCAAAATCTATCTCTGTATTGGATATATAAACCTTATGTTTATATGATTTATTCTAGAGTAGGGCGTACTCATTACTCTGAATTATATTTTTTTTATTTAACCTAGAGCAGGGCTTACTCTTTTACTCTGGTTTTTTTTATAAAAAATTTTTTAAATAACTTTTTAGGATTAGAGAATGGATTTGAAAGCATTAGAAACCATTAAGAAATTATTAAATCTATCAGATTATTCAAATTTTTGTTCATATTGTAAAATTCATTTGTAAAATATTTATAATTTATATCTTTTGTTTCTATTTATAAATATTTTTATGAATCTAACGAAATTCAATTTATTTAAAATTTCTCTTTGAAACACAATAGAAACATTTTTTTTTTAGAAATTAGAATTATATGAATAGATTAAAATGGATTTTATGAAAATATTTAGTTGTAAATTTATTTTAAAATTAAATTGTAATAAATTAATCGTAATTGTTTATTTAAAATTTTTAAAGAGAAAAAAAATTAAAATATGGTATAATAACCATAATTAATGTTTTAAAAAAAATATATATATATATTATATTCACATTTTCTTATATTTGAAGGATGATATTAATCATTTGGGTTCTTCTTGAATTATTATTTTAGTATCAGTGCTAATATTAAACAATCTATAAAAGAATAAATTTTCTTTTACTTTTTTTTGAATATCCATTTTAAAAAAAATTCTTATTATCTTTTTATCACCAAAAAGTTAATTTTTATTTGACTATATATTGTAAAATTTGATTAATATTTTGATACTGAATTTTAAAAATTCTAATAATAAAATCATTATTTACTGAATATATTTTTTTATTATTATTTTGGATTGAATACTAACGTATTTACATTTTTAATTTCTGACAAAAAAGTTAGATTTTATTATTTAAAATTTACAATTTTTGAAATTTGAGACAATTTGGACATTTTGAAAAAAAATTGAATTTTTATTGTTAATTGAATAAGATATTTCATTCATACTCTTCTAAAATAGACATAATCTACTCGAGAGACAGAATTTAAACCAAATTAATTAATATTACAAAGAATAAAAATTAATCTTTTATTGTTATTATAAAATGAACATTAGGCAATTTGGATAAAATTGGATTAGAAAATAATTCTTACTCTTCTAAAATGGATATAAATATGATCCACTCGAAAGACCGAATTTTAGAAAATTAATTATTATTAAAAAAAAATTAATTTCTATTTTCTTCAATAAGAAAAATCAAGATGTTAAAGGCTGCAGAAGCACTAATAAATTTAAAACTTATAATACTTCCGCGCGTATTAACTTTAGAATTAATTTAAAAATAAGAATTTTTAAATAAATTTCACAACTCTTGATTGTTACAAAGGTTATGGATAGAAAGGATTATAGAAAAAAAATTTTGAAGATTAATTTATCATTTCAAATTTCACACTTTAAGATTAAAAATTAAAAATTTTATTTGAAATTAAAATTTTAAAAAGAAAAAAAAATTGTTTCTTTTGTATTTTAGTTTTTTTTTCTTTTTATTTTTATTAGTCATTTACATTGAATTTGATTTTTAGTTTTTATTTAATCAATATTTAAATTTGAACAATAATTTTCATTTAGACTTTAACCATTTTGGTTAAAAAAGTATTTTATTATTTGAAATATTTTTTAGACATCAACCCTTGTGGTTGGATAAGAATTTAAAAAAAAAGTTTGTTTGTTTGTTTGTAACACATCAACCCTTTTGGTTGAATAGAAGACACATCAACCCTTTTGGTTGAATAGAAGAGACATCAACCCTTTTGGTTGAATAAAAAGACATCCACCTTTTTGGTTGGATAAAAAAAGACATCAACATTTTAGTTGAATAAAAACACATTTTAGATATTTCATTATATCTTTGATTTCGAATTTTTTTTTAATAAGATATTTCATTATATCTTTGATTTCGAATTTTTTTTTATTTAGATATTTCATTATATCTTTGATTTCGAATTTTTTTTGATTTAGATATTTCATTATATCTTTGATTTCGAATTTTTTTGATTTAGATATTTCATTATATCTTTGATTTAGAATTTTTTTTGATTTAGATATTTCATTATATCTTTGATTTCGAATTTTTTTGATTGAGATATTTTATTATATCTTTGATTTCGAATTTTTTTGATTAAGATATTTCATTATATCTTTGATTTAGAATTTTTTTGATTTAGATATTTCATTATATCTTTGATTTAGAATTTTTTTTGATTTAGATATTTCATTATATCTTTGATTTCGAATTTTTTTGATTTAGATATTTCATTATATCTTTGATTTCGAATTTTTTTGATTAAGATATTTCATTATATCTTTGATTTAGAATTTTTTTTGATTTAGATATTTCATTATATCTTTGATTTCGAATTTTTTTGATTTAGATATTTCATTATATCTTTGATTTAGAATTTTTTTTGATTTAGATATTTCATTATATCTTTGATTTCGAATTTTTTTGATTGAGATATTTTATTATATCTTTGATTTAGAATTTTTTTTGATTTAGATATTTCATTATATCTTTGATTTAGAATTTTTTTTTATTTAAATATTTCATTATATCTTTGATTTCGAATTTTTTTGATTGAGATATTTTATTATATCTTTGATTTAGAAATTTTTTTTTTTTAATTTTGGATATATTTTAATATCCATGATTTTGAATTTTAATTATTTTAGATTTTTTTATATAGATGTTTGACATTGCTTGATTTAGAACATTTTGTTTTATTTTCGAAATTTTTTTATAACAAAAAGAAATAATAATTTTTTTATATCAAGAAAGAAAAAATTATAACTTAAAGACTTTGTAAATTTTTATTTTAAATATCGATTTTAACTTTGACTCTTGGAAGTAGAATGATTCATTTTATTAAACAGGAAAAACTAAGAGAAAATTTAGTGAACTATTTAAAGTTGCAAATTAAATTTCAGAAATATATATTTTTTTTATTTGATATTAAAAAGGTATAAAAACTCAAAAATAATAATAAAAACCACGAGGGACTTCGCGTTCGCGAGATAACGCTCGGGAGTCGCGGGTAGTAGTCAGCGCTAGCGCGGGGACTCTACCAGCAACGTCACTCGTGAGGCCTTATGCCCACTGTAAGTGCGAGAGAGAACGCACTATAGTAATGGTAGGGAGCACTGTAGGCAGTGTATGCAATATTGGTATGAGAGAGAAAGAACTACATTTTTATTAGAGTAAGAGAGAAAGACTACATTCTCATTGGTTAGAGAGAGAAAGAACTATAGTCCCATTAGAGTGACGGAGAAAATAGATGTTTCCTTTTGGTATGAAAGAAAGAGACAATGTTCCCATTGGTGTGAGAGAGAAAGTCTGAATTTACTATATTGAACAATAAAATATTTAAAATAAAATTTTGAAAATATAATTTTCTTAATTCGCGATATTCAGAAGAATCAAAAATCGTATTTAGAACCGCGAGGGACTTCGCGTTCGCGAGATAACGCTCAGGAGTCGCGGGTACTAGGCCGCGAGTACGCGGGGACTCTACCTGCTACGTCGCTTGTGAGGCGGCGCGCTGGTAATTGGAGTGAGAGAGAAAGCACTACTTGATCAAAAGAAAGGGAAATGTTCACGCTTACCGTACGTTACACATTAAAATTCAAATTTGAAAATTAAATTGTTTATAATATTTAATAATTATTTAATTTAATTATATTTTTTTTATTTATAAAATAGACTCAAAATTTCTCACGAATTAAAAATTGAAAATTAATTGGATTTATAATAGAGAAAATAGAAAGAAAATCAATTGAATAATAAAAAAGAAATTTTGAAAGTTATCCCTCCGGGGCCTCCAAAAATTAAGGTATGTTACGTCCCAAAATTTATAATTGAGGTCTGTAACAATCCTTTGATTTAAGTTTTATTTTTAAGCCTAGACTTGCGTCCAATAGCTTGGGAATACTTTCGTTTTATTCTTCTTTATTTTGATTTAATTAGAAAAGAATTAAGGATGATAAAATAAAAAGACGGAATGAGATTTTTCTTTAACAAATATCGAGTTTCATACTTGATCTCGGATTCAGAGGTTTAACATATAAGGAATCACTGAAGGTTTTAATTGAATTTTAAAATCGATGGAATATTCGTATACAAATATTGAGTATACTCCTATTCTGGATATGGAATTAATGGCAAGATTTTAGAAATAAGATGAGATAGTAATTTTAAAATAGTACTCACTTTTTATTATAATTTTGAAGTTGAATTGGATGCTGGCAGGAAGATGAAGAAGATGAAGATCTTGAACTTGAATTTAAATTGGAATTTGAATTTGAATTTGAATTTAAATTGGAACTTGAACTTGAATTTTAATTTAAAGAACTTGAACTTGAATTTGAATTTGAAGAACTTGAAATTGAATTTGAATTTAGACTTAGAGAGAACTCTGAGTTTAAATTGATAGCTGTTCGAGAACTGAATTTTCCTTAAGGAACACATATATGAGCGATTCCATCTCAAGTGATCAAGGTGGAGAAAAATTTTTCTCCAATCGTAGCAAAACTTGGGGCTTTTGTAGTACTCATAGATAGTAATTTTTCGCCAAAATATTTTTTTACCTAGTCTAATATTTTTCGAGGGGGAGGGGGTTAAATTTTTGGGTTTTTCAGTACAATGTTTATTTCAATAATTTTTTACTCTTAAACAATTAAACATACAAATTTGACAAAGTACATTTTGGAAAGGTTTTTTCATCCTCTTTCGATTGAAAATAAGCATTTTGAAAAAAAAAAAATTTTTGACCCAAAAAAATCAAAATTAAAAAAAAAAAATATTGGACTAGGTAAAAAAATATTTTGGCGAAAAATTACTATCTATGAGTACTACAAAAGCCCCAAGTTTCGCTACGATTGGAGAAAAATTTTTCTCCACCTTGATCACTTGAGATGGAATCGCTCATATTTATATCACTGTCCCCACTTCCGATTTTCTTAAGGGAGGAAAATTTAGGAAGGAAAATATTGTAGAAAGGGAAAAAGAGGTTGGTTATTTTTGGATTGGTTTAAGAAAAGAAAATGGAGAGAAAATGCATTAAGAAAATGGGCCTAATTGGTTAAATTTGGGTCCGTCCCATTTTTAGGGGTTTAACGCGTAGGAGGATCCTTGAAAAAGGGGCTGTATCTTGACCTTCCTCAACTTCATCTCTCTTCCATCTCCAATTTCAAGAATTTACAAAAATGGCTATTTCTCTTAGATTTTACATATTTCTAATTTTAACATAATTTATACAGCAAAAAATTGAATATTTAGTTTAAACATTATTTAAAAATGATGATTGTTTATGTTAATAACAATAAAATAATTAATTAGAGAACTTATCAATAAATTCGATGTATATTATATTTATTCAATAAATATTTAGTCAATTTGTTAATTAACAATATATTTTGAGGATAATTGTTAGTAATTTGTTTAAAAGTTTATAATTGTTATAGTTAATAACAATAATATTGATATTTTTAATAATTAATCAAGATATTAGCAATTATTGAATTATTTAATGAATATTATTATAATTTTTAGTAATTTTAGTTAATTAACTCGTTGTTTAAATATTTATGGTTTATAAAATATTTTTAATAATTATTATTGAAATTATTAACAATAAAATTAATAATTTTGATTGATTTATAATAAATTCAGTGAATATTCGAATTATTAGTTTTGTTAATTAATAGTTAGTTAATAATTTATTTAATTTGTTAATTAACATTTGTTTAGTTTTTAGGTTATGAACAATTTGTTTAAAATATTCTATTAATTAATAAAACCAATAGTTATACCCATTATTTAATTATTACTACTAAAATGTTAATTATTTATTGTTTAATAATTATTGTTAATTAAAGATTGTTGATTAATATATACTTTATTTACTCTCCCTGCTTAATATTACAGGGTTCGAGGAACCATAATACAAAAATTTCTTAACCTAATATACAATCTCTTCTTAACTTAACTTATCCTAATACAATAATCTTATTTCCTAAAATATTCGCCAGTGCCGGGCTTCCGTTTCCCGTTCCATTTGGCTTCGTCAATTTTAAAATTTAAATTTTATCTCGTTCCCACCCTCTTTATCTTTAATTTACCCAACTATTTTCTCATTTGCTCCAACTCATACATCCATTTCTCACCGTGCCCATTCTCATCCATTATCCATCCTATCCTTTCATCCACACCTTTTTCATTTTCTCCTCGACTTGCACATCTATCCAACACATGTTCCCAATCTTCCAACTCAAAACCACACACCCTACACAGTCTCTCGCTCTCATCCATCCAATATTTGCATTCATTCATTCCTTCTCCCATTCTAAACCTTATTATTCTATTCCATCTCTCCTCTTTCCTTCCTCGCTTTAAGTATTGAGGCATTTCACCTCCTCTTACCATCCCATACCATTTATTGTATTTCGAGTTTCTTATCCTTTCCCATCTCTCTTCCTTCTCTTTCTCTTTCCACCCTTCTCTCAATTCCGTCCATTTTCGCCCTCCTTTCATCCCTTCTTTAATTGCCTCCCTTCTCTTAATTTCCCACCTTGATAATTCTTTCCTTCCTTTTTGCTCCCTTTCTTTCACTTGCCCCACGCACATTTGAGTCCAACTACCCCCTTCACCCTGTCTTAGCTTTTCCTCAAAACTCCACGCTCTACTTCTCTGCCTCACCAACATTTTCTCTCTTCCAACTTCCTCTCTTAACATGTACCCTGGACAGTTTCTACTCACACCCATAACCCATCTCAAAAATTTTTCGTGCATACTTTCCACTTTCTCCATTTCCATCCATCCCCATACTTCCACACCGTAACTCGTCACCGACCATACTAACATATCATACAACCACAATCTTTTTTTCCAGTCGTTCTTGAACATTCTCTTCCCTATTCCCCATACTTGACCCATTATCTTATTCGCTTTTTCCACTCTTCTTTTCACATTCAACTCATGCCCTCCACCATAATGAAACCAAAAACCCAAATAACAAAACTCATCCACTTCTTCAGCCACCCTTCCATTCAATCTCCATTCATTCTCTTTTCCATCTTTTTTCTTCATAAATCTCATCGCCTTAGTTTTTTCTACATTTATCCACAAATCTTTCTCTCTCACATATTTTTCAAATTCTTTAATCAACAAACGCATCCCTGATTCATTCTCTGACATCAAAACCACATCATCCGCGTAGGCAAGTGAATAAATTCTCCCTTTACCTAATATTATCCCCCCTTTTCCTCTTCTTTTCAGTTTCTCCTCCAAGTCCGCCATTAATAAACTGAAGAGAACGGGGCTTAGAGGGCAACCCTGCATCAGGCCTCTACCTAGCCAAAACTCTTTCCCAGTCGTTTCTCCTATTTTTACCTGCGTCCTCACATCCGTGTACATTTCTTTTATCCTCTCCACTATTCCTTCCTTAATTCCTTTTTCCTTAAGTGCTTTCCACAATATTTTCCTATTCACAGACGGGAATGCAGCCTTAAAATCTACAAATAGGGCTCTTAGCTTACCCCCTTTCTCTCTCAAGTTCCTATTTACCAAATAATTGAGAGTGTATATGTGGTCCATTGTCCCCATACCCTTTCTGAATCCAGCCTGATTGTGTGGGATACCTCCATTTTCCTCAACTTCTTTCTCCAACCTTTTCCTAAGTACTTCTGCATATACCTTATAGCTCACTGGCATTAAGGTAATTCCTCTGTACTCCTCTATTTTGTCTCCCTCCCCTTTTTTAACCAGTGGTACAATCAGGCCTGTTTTCCATTCCTCCGGCCATCCATTTCCTTTCCATACCTCGCTGACAATTTCCCATATCACCCTTCTCACCTTTTCACCCCCGTATTTAATACCCTCTCCCTCCATTTCATCTTTACCCACCGCCTTATTCCTCTTCAGCCTATCAATCGCATCTTCTACCTCTTCTTTTGACACGTCTTCCACATCATCCTCTCTCACTATTCTTCTTCCTTCCCCTCTTATTCTGCAACTCATTCCCCCACTCATGTCCATAAAATACCTAGTCCACTCTTCTATTTTAATTTTACCATTTATAGGTTTCCCTCTCTTTCTTTCTCTATTTACAACCTCCCATTCTTTACCTTCTTGTACTGCCTTCTCTACTTCCTCCATGAATCTTTTCTTTTCCATTTCTCTTTTTTGTTTTAATAATTTCTCGTGTTCCCTGTGTCTCTTGTTGTATTCTTTCCTCTCAATTTCACCGTTTCTCCATTCTTTTATATATCCTCTCATTCGTTGCCTACTTTCTTCACATTCATTATCCCACCACTTTCTATGTCCCAGTTCTTGCCCTTCTACATTGCCCATTTCTTTTTTAACTTTCTCAATCTTGTCCTTTAACTTTCGTATTTTATTATCCACACTCTCTTCGTCCTGCCATTCTTCCATTTCTCTCCGCATTCTTTCCTGAAAATCAACTAACCTCTCCGCATTCCATTTACCCATTTTAATTTTCTTTCCTTTCCCAACATCTATCTCTGTTTCTGGATCTCTGTGTCTCTTTTTCCCGTCCCTTAATTCTAACACCAAAGGAAAATGGTCGGACCCTATTTCTCTCCCTACTTTCATTTTAATTATTTCCTGTCTTCCCCTCTCATCTGTCAACACGTAATCGATAGTGGTTTCTCCTTTTCCTCTGTAAGTAAAATTTCCTTCCTCGTCTCCTCTCATATTTCCATTGCAAATGGACCATCCTTCTTCCTCCAACAGTTCCAATAATCTTCTACCCTCTTCATCCACTTTCTTATGTTTGGAAACTCTAATAAACTTTTCCATCTCTTCATCCCATAAACCACCCCCCAATTCTCCTGTCCATGCATTTAAATCTCCTCCAATTATAACCTTGTTGTCCTTTCCCTTTTGCATCCAATCTTTAATTATTTCCCATCCCTTTTCATCACCTCTTCTTCTATAAATGCCTACAATATCTAGCGTTCCCCTACCTCTCTTAATACTCCTTACTATACAATCGTTGTTCACTACCATACCCTCCTTTCTTACTTCTTTGATCTCTTTTCTTACCCCTGAAATAATCCCTCCTGATCCTCTTCCTCTTTGTCCATCTCTCTTCGCTTCTTGCATTTTCCATCTGTACCCTTTTGGCAATGTTCTTTCAATTTTCTTAAAATCTTTCTTCTCTACCCACGTCTCACTAAGAAACAGCACATCCCATTTTTCTATAGCTCTCCAAAATCCTTCATCTTTATTTTTAATTCCCCCTACGTTCCAGAACCCCACTTTTATTCTTGCTTTTTGTGTTCTCCCCCAACTGCCCCTTCTTCCTGCCGAAAAACCTGCTCTCTACTTCTCCTGTATCCTTCCTGTGATGTGTTTCTCTCTCTTCTCCTTTCTTCCTCCACCACTTCTCCAGTCACACTACAAACCACCCATTTACTACCATTCACCCACAAACACTCTCTTCCCCTTTTTACCACACTACCTTTTACCCTCTCTTCCCATTTTTTCTGATCTAGTTTTCTTGAAACCACCCTCTCTTTCCACGTTTTGTCCTCCTCTATCATTTCTTTCCTGCCTTTCAACTTATTTTTTGCCAGCATGACTTTCCTCTTTTGCTCTTCACTTTCCAGCTGTACGATCCAAACTTTAGGTTTGTCTATATTTTCTCCTCCCACTCCATTCAATCCTACAATTTCCACATCCGCTCCTATATCCTCTAGCACTTTTTGTATGACTACTCTTCCTTCTCCTCTCTCAACATTCAGTCCTCTTATCACTATATTATTCTTTCTCTTCTCTCTTTCTGTTTTTTCCATCCATCTTGAGACCTCATTCATTTTCTCCTCCAACACAGATTCTCCTGGGTTTTTTATACCCGCTTCTGTTCCTGATTCTAGAACAGTAACCCTTTTCCTTAGTTCCCCTATTATTTCTCTAGATTCTCTCACTTCCTCTTTTACCGCATTTAATTCCAATTCCATTTCTGCTTCTATACCTTTCTGTCCTATTTCTAATTTTTCTAACTTTTCATACATTTTCTCTTTTTCCTCACTCCATTTTCTTTCCCATTCCTCACACATTGTCTTAACTTTGCCTATTTCACTACTCAGTCCTGCAGAAACACTGTCCATTTTTCTATCCAAATTTATATTTATTTTCTCCATACACTTATTTGTATTCTCTCCCATTTTCTTTATTAATTCTTCTAATTCACTCAACCCTTTAACTTTCTTTTTGTCTTCAGTTTCCCTTTTATCGTTTAAATCTCGTTTCTCTTTGTCTAATTTTTTATTTTTATCCCCTGCTTTATCTTTCAAGGCAAACTTTTCCATCATCTCAGACGAACCTGCACCTTTTGCTGCTTGCATTCTTTGAAAATTGGTCGGCCTTCCAGGTTTCGAATTCGTATTTAATTCTATTGTAGTATCATCTGTCAACGATGTACTTCTGCCTGCTTTCGGGTTCCCCTTAAACCCCTTCCCTGCTTCTCTCTCCTTCAGTGACTCGAGTAGTTCCCTTTCCCCTTGTTCTACCACTGCTTCACTCTTATCACGTCTCTCCGTCAACTCTTCCTGCCCTACCTTTTCTTTTTTCGGTGTTCTAGTCGTCATGCTTTGCCTTCTCCCACGTGACTATACCTCGTGATCTCAACCTTCCTCTACGCTCTCTCTCTCCCCTTTACACCTGTCACACTCTCTCACCACGTTCTAAACCTAACCCACAAATTCGTTCTTTTCTTTTTTACTCTTCTACACAATCACACCACACTTTTTATCCAAACTTTTTTACACACTTAGCACACACTACTTTCTTGAACACTTTTATACACTCTAAATTATCCACCCTTTAATTATAATAATATTTAAACAATCAATAATTTTAAACATTATTAATAATTAATCTTAAATATTAAAAATAAAATATACGTAAATTATATATTGCAACTTTAAGTTTGAATTTAATTTTGAATATATATATATATATATACTGTACTTTTGTACTGTGCAAGGGTCGCTTTCTCTTTTACTATAGGTATGTATATATATGGGGCATTTCATGTCAAGTGATCAAGGTGGAGAAAAATTTTTCTTCAATCGTAGCAAAACTTGGGGCTTTTGTAGTACTCATAGATAGTAATTTTTCGTGAAAATATTTTTTTACCTAGTCAAATATTTTCCGAGGGTCCTAGTCCTAGTCCCACTTTACCATTTATATGTCCTTTTAGGAAAAAACCTCAGCTTTCGTTTAAAAAAAAAAAAAAAAATTGGGTCTTTCTCCCCCAAAAATTGAAATTTATTTTTAATTTTGATTTTTTTGGGTCAAAAAAAATTTTTTTTTCAAAATGCTTATTTTCAATCGAAAGAGCATGAAAAAACTTTTCCAAAATGTACTTTGCCAAATTCGTATGTTTAATTGTTTATGAGTAAAAAATTATTGAAATAAACATTGCACCAAAAGACCCCTTGATCACTTGACGCGGAATCCCCCATATATATAGATATACAGCGTGTTGTACAAATAGTACAAAGGTTCTTAAGTTTTTTTGGCGTTCGAGGATGTTTCTTTTCAAGTAGTCCTTTTCATTTAGGGTACTTATCGTTTTTAAACTTATTGTTGATTTTTGGGATTGGATAAAATTTATGGTGATATACAATTTTTATGATTATTTCTATAAGATTGTGGAAAACTCAGAAATATTGATTTTAGGGCTTTAGATTTATAACTTGAAGAAAATTGTTATCGATCATAAAATCCGGTCCCAAGAATTTTAACATCTGGGAAAATTAAATATTGCGGAAGTATGAAAGAGAAAAGAAAAGAGAGAGACAGATGACAAACGTAAAACCTAAACTAAAAACATAGGTTACAATCATAGGATGTAACACCCTTAAAATTTTTGCAGGTCAACCTGCATACAAGTAAGGATGCACAGTTGCTCCTAATGCAAACAGCAAGGGAAAATGAGATCGATATCCTGTGCTGCAGTGAGCAGCATCAAAGAAGCGACCTCACCTCTTGGTATCAGGATAGGGCGAAGAGAGCCGCCATAAAACTGTGCAACCCAGAATTGCGGGTTGACAAGTTCCTGGTGACGAGCAGTGGGTTCGTGTGGATTGAGGTGGCTAATATACGTATGTATAGCTGCTACTTCTCACCCAACGACCCGCTGACAAACTTCGAAGACAATATAGAAGACCTAGAATCGAGCATCATAGAATCCAAGCTGGATGTCATTATCACTGGCGATTTTAATGCAAATTCGCCAGAATGGGGTGAGACGAGGCTCGACAAAAGAGGAATTCTGATTGGTGAAATGATCTCCAGGAACGACCTAGTAGTGGTAAACCGGGGTAATACATGGACGTTTAGACGAGGTGCGATTGGATCAATTATAGATCTAACGATCGCATCGTCTAAAATATTAAGCCGCATAAGCGACTGGCGGGTCTCTGAGGAATATACTGCAAGTGACCACCAGTACATCGAGTTCTCAGTCTCGATGGGAGACACACGAGGAGGAAAAAGACAGGATGTTCCTAGTCGCAAAACCTCCTTGTGGAATATGAAGAGACTCGACAAGGAAAAGTTCGGCCGGTCCCTAAGAGAAGCCCTTTTAATTGAGGACTTGAGCTGGGTGAAGAGGCCGAGCAGTCTGGATGGGAAGGTTCCAGCGGTGAAGAACATGATAGTCACCGCTTGCAATGCGTCTATGCCACGCAAAGGCGCCATCCCCGTAAGAAAATCCTTGCACTGGTGGTCAGAGGAGCTAGCCTCCTTGAGAAAGGAATGCCTCAAAGCAAGAAGGACATATACCCGATCTAAGGGAGATCCCTTGCTGAAAGAGGCTTTCAAGGAGGCAAAAAAGAACCTAATCGAGGAAGTCGATAAGGACCCATGGGGTCTGGCTTTTAAAATCGTTACTAAGAAATTAGTGACGAGGCAAAAGACCCCCGGCCTGGATAATCCCGATTGGGTCAGAAAGATAATAAAGTCTTTGTTTCCTCCTGCAGAGCCATATCTTAGGATGGACTGGAGTTTTTGCAAAGTCGAAGAGGAAGAACTCTTCACACTTAGTGAACTGCAAAAAGCAGGCAAAAGATTGAAAACAGGCAAGGCGCCTGGAATCGATGGGATAAGTAACGAGATCCTAAAGTTGGTAATCGACACTTTACCCCAGATTCTGCGACTGGAAGCTGCAGAGGTTAGTCCTCCTAAGGAAAGGCGAAAAACCTCTTGATAAAGTTTCGTCGTACAGGCCTATATGCCTGTTGGATACGATGGGTAAACTTCTAGAGGATATGGTTCTGCAGAGAATGCAAATCCACTTGACCGGAGAGAATCGTCTATCCGATCACCAATTTGGATTCCGTAAAGGCAAGTCTACAGTTGATGCCATCCAGGCAGTAGTAGACATAGCCAAAGCAGGAAAAAACAATTTGGGACTAGATAAAAAAAAAGAGCTTCTGCGCGTTGGTAGCAATTGACATACGCAACGCGTTCGATTCCGCAAGATGGAAAGATCTCATCGAGTCGATGAAAAAGAAGAACATACCGCCCTACTTATTGCGGATAATGAATAATTATCTTAGCGACAGGTGGGTTATATATGAGGGAGACACCTGCACTCTCAAGGAAGAGATGCAGCGTGGGGCTCCTCAAGGCTCGAGGGTGGGTCCATTTATATGGAATGTATCATACGATGATTTTCTGCGAATGGATCTGCCCGAAGGTGCGGTGATCATCGGCTTTGCGGACGACGCGTTGTTCGTGTGCACTGCCGAAAGCGAGGAGGCTCTTGGGACATTGGTGAACGGATGTCTGAGGCTAGCAAAAGACTGGCTGGATACCAGAGGTCTTGAAATGGCCCTGGAAAAGACCGAAGCACTGCTGGTCACGGACAGACGTGGTTATGAACTCCCACGAATCGTGATAGACGGATTCGAGGTCAAGTGGAGTAAGCAAATTGAATATCTTGGTGTGGAGTTGGATAGAAGGTTAAACTTTCACCACCACATGGCTACGGCGTCAAATAAGGCGATCGAGTGTGCAGCTAATTTTTCACGGCTAATGCCAAATGTTGGCGGACCCCGTGAACAAAAAAGAAGACTGGTGGCGAGTGTCGCCCATGCTAAAATGCTTTATTCAGCCCCAGCATGGGCCCCATCCCTGAGGAGTAAAAGATGTGTTACCATCTGTGAAAAGTTACTGTCAGCGCAGAGATCGATAACTACGCGTATCATCTCTGCATATAAGACGGTATCTACGAGTGCTGTGCAGGTCCTTGCGAGTGTGCCGCCAGCAGATCTTTTGGCGAGGGAAAGGGAAGAAATGTTTCTCTTTTCTAAAGAAAGCAGTTCCTCGGATGAGGAACTAAGACCAAGCAAGGGCCTGATCCGCAAAGAAGCGAGGCGCAGGCTCATAGAAAGATGGCAAGAAAGATGGGATGGTGAGAAAAAAAGTCGATGGACTTATCGCCTTATCCCGACACTCGCCACCTGGATAAATAGGAAACACGTTCAGGTTTCCTATTATTTGACTCAGGCGCTCACAGGTCACGGGTACCTGTGTCGCTTTAAATTACGCGAGGACGAGGTGTGTGCATATTGCCAGTTCCCTGAGGACAACGCGGAGCACACCCTCTTCTCATGCAAGAAATGGGACTTGGAGAGGCGGGCCATGTTCGAAGGTGTAAACAGTCAAGTTACACCGGAGAACATTTTATCGCTGATGACCCAGTCAGAAGAGAATTGGCGGCAAGTCGAGAACTTCATAATCTCGGTTATGTCGAGGAAGGATCTCGACGGCCGCCAAATAGCGTAATTTAAACAGCTTTTAATTTGCTCGTTCGTTTGTTATTAATTTATTTTGTGATTTATTTGTCCTTTTACAATTTTAATTTAAGTTTAATTTATTTTGTGATTTATTTGTCCATATACAATTTTAATTTATTTTGTATTTTATTTGTCCTTATACAACTTTTAGCTTTTGACTTTATATATCTGTTTATTCTATATGTTTCTGTTTTACACCCGTTCAATATTTTATACATTGACATTTTACAATATTTTAACATTTGTTTTTTTATCTTTTTGTGCTGTTAATTCCGCTTAGACATTGAAATAGTTTTAATTTTTTTAACTGTTGACGCAAGAGAACCGCAGAGAAAAGAAGAAGGTCGCATCAGCGACAGAGTTGAAGCGCCACCCTCGAAGGCTAAAGTCTTACGACAGTTCCGAGGGAGGACTAAGGGCTCCAAAGGAAGGGTCACAGGTTTTAGTGGGTTGGGCTGGCAGTAGGTCGCCAGTTTTTTAAATTTATAATCTTATTTCTTTATATTTATTAATTTTACATATCTTTTCTTTTAATTTACCAACCCCACATAACCTTGGAGTGCGGAACCCAAGGTATCTGTAGGCAGATTTCCCAAAAGTCCCTAAGCAAAAAAACAAAAAAAAACCAAGCACAAAAATCACCTTTTTATACATCTTTTTCTCTCACAAAAATTACCATTAGAAAATTTTTTTTACTAAAATGATAAATTAGAGTGTCAAAGTTTCCAAAAAAATCATTTTTGAGTGTGATAAATGAATAGCAATTAGTAAAATAACTAATTAAAATGACCTGTAAAATAGCATTTTTGACGCGTCGCGAAAAATAAACTGTTTGAGTATATCAACCGCACTGACGATGAAGAAGTCTCATATCAGCGATTGGACCTTCAACATGTGGAAGGGGAAATTTTTCCCTTTCCTTCTTAAAATTACAAGAGAAAGGGTAAAAACTTCTTCATCGTCCGTGCGGTTGATATAGTCAAACACTTTAAAATTTCACGATCTGAGACACCATGTGGAAGTGGACATTTTGTTTCGAATAAAACTTGGTTGTTTTATAATTTTTTTCAGCTCTGCAAGGCGTAGTAACCAAACACAATACGTCAGCTCACCATTTTCATAAAGAAAATGTGAATTTAGATTTATGTACGAAAATGAGATGTCGTACAAAAATGCTTCACAATATCGAAAAGTTAAACTTTTTTGTACGACGTCTCATTTTCGTACATAAATCTAAATTCACATTTTCTTTATGAAAATGGTGAGCTGACGTATTGAGTTTGGTTACTACGCCTTGCAGAGCTGAAAAAAATTAGAAAACAACTAAGTTTTATTCCAAACAAAATGTGTCTTTTTGCATAGTTCTGTCAATGCTTTCTTGGCACGGTCTGCGCGTGCGCGGAGAGCAATCATCTGACATCGCGAAAAATTTAAGTGTTTGACTATATCAACCGCACGGACGATGGAGAAGTTTTTACCCTTTCTCCTTGTAATTTCATGGAGGAAAGGGAAAAATTTCCCTTTCCACATGTTGAAGGTCCAATAGCTGATATGAGACTTCTTCATCGTCAGTGCGGTTGATATACTCAAACAGTTTATTTTTCGCGACGCGTCAAAAATGCTATTTTACAGGTCATTTTAATTAGTTATTTTACTAATTGCTATTCATTTATCACACTCAAAAATGATTTTTTTGGAAACTTTGACACTCTAATTTTCCATTTTTGTAGAGAAAGTGTTCTAATACGAATGAAATAATAAAATAAGCAAAATAAATTTTTTTCTTTTAAAATAAAATTATTTTTATTTTTTAACAAATATTTGACTTATTTTTTTGAGCAAATTTACATCTATAACCTATCTAAAATTATTAGTGTTAATTTCCGAACTTATCGCGGATAACTACCAGATAATTCGCTGCGAATTAACGTTTCAACTTTTCAGCGACTTCGCTCTGCGAACTCGTAAAAGGGAGGACATTTAGTTTTCGCCTGCGTACCCGGTAAAGTACAGTGAGTACAATTAGTGCAGTCAAAAGTGCAAAATTCTGTTCAATTACTTGTATTAATACAAGCATTATTCCCCAGGTGAGAAAGACCAATGTTGACGATGAGTTGAAGCTTGATTGAGCCCTGAACGCACAGCGTGGGTAACCAAGAGTTGAAGCAGTCTTTATACCATTCTCACATTAATATTGTTTCAGCATAGGACACCAATGTTCATCCCATGCTCGATTCAAGACTCGGTCAACCTTCGTGAGTGAAGCTTGAAAATCTAATCTTAATTCAACCTTGAATCAATCATGAGAAGATATTCAGATTATTTATTACCGAGTGCTCTTAATATTAAATATAAATGTTTATAAATTATTTAATACTATAATATATTCTACGATCATTTATTTGTAATTTTTTATATTATTAATTATAATTATTATTAATTATTATTTAAAACCATAATAATTTAATTAACATTAAGATATTAATAAATAAATATAAATATTTATTTAGTCTTAGTGTATAATATTTATGTTAATTATAGAAGATTCGTATAAATAAAGTTAAATTATATATAATTATATATAATCCTAGTGTAAAAATATTTGGCATAAATATTTATAGCACCTTAATGAACATTTTTTACACTGTAAGTTTTTGATCACAGAATATTTTTCAGACAAACTAAACTCTTGATCTATAAAAATAATAATTTGACATTGTGCAAGAAAGAAATAATATATAATAAAATTAAACATATTATGAATAAAATATTGTAATATTAAATAATTTATAAATATTTATATTTAATATTGTTCAGTGCACACGGTAATAAAGAAAGTGAATATTGTATTTTCGCTCACGAAGATTGACCGAGTCTTGAATCGAGCATGGGACGAACATTGGTGTCCCATGCTGAATCAATGTTGAGTTACCATGCTCTGGCATTCATATACTTGATTAAGCAGGATCCCTTCCAACCTTCGTTGGTCGTGCGGTTTAAATAGGTGCGTTTATAGGGGTGTCGGGTATGCGTCGGGGTTTCGATCCCACATGCGAGCGAATATTTTGCCGTTTTCGTTTCTAAGCGATATATAAAATCATCAAATTGTGTGTTGTGTTGTGAATACAAAATGTGAACATGTTTGTAAATAATATTAAAAGTCTGTTAAAAAATCAAGAAAAAAATGTACTAATTAACAGAAAAATTGTCTTTTTTTACTAAAATTATTTTTCTAATGTTACTATTTCAAATGACATTTATTTTTAGTAATATATTATTTACATGAAAATAATATAATTGTTCTAATATTATATTGCCATTAAATTTATACACATGTATAATATGAATAAAAATAATAACAATAATATTTATTATTAGTTAGATGTTGGTTTGTTTATTATTTTTTAATCCATATTAAAGTCATTTTCAAGCACGAAGCTTTTCGTCCATCAACGATGGACCTCATCAGGTGAAAATCGAAAATTCAAAATCTGTAAAAAGTTCCTTAACTTTTACAAAACAATTTACACTTAAAATTAACATTCACAAATTACATGTCAAAAATATGTTCTAATTTAAATTACATTATATAATACTAATAATTTTATAATATTTTTTAAATAAAAACACAAAAATACAAAAAACATTAATTTAAATAAAACGTTAGAAAAACATAACCTCACTTACTAATAGGATCTCTTCTCTCACATGTCATTTATTTATAAAGAATTAAAAGAACACTGTAAAGGTACATTGTTGTCTATCTTTACAGTAGTTTAACTTTTTAGAAAAAGTATAAATAAAATAAAAATAAAAAATATAACATTGTTGTAAAAACAGACACTTCGTGGGGAATAAAAAACAACATGTATAATTTAAAATGAAAATTGGTGATTTAATTATTGGTAATCTTGTAATCTGCTTTATCAATACGGATGTAGAAATCTACTTAATCATGCTTTCACGAAAATTTAAATCGCGTTAAAACACAAATATTATGTGTTCGTAATGAGTGAGTGATAGATCTTATTCAATGATGTTAAGTCGCTCTTTTTGTTGACTGTATCGTTTCTTAATATATGAAACATCTCTCTAAATTTTCTTCTATTACTATTTTGCTCATTACATATAATTTTAGTGTTCTCGAATATAAATTTATGATCATGAATGTGTGAGTGTTCGACGAGAGCCGTACTTCTCTTATCAAGTTTGCAGTCTCTTTTATGTTCATATATTCTGTCTTTAATATACCGACTTGTTTCACCTATATAACAAGAACCACACTGGCATGGGACACAATATACCACATGATTTCTATGCTCAAAATCAATGGTATCTTTATTTTTCGAAAAAACTCCAAAAGGATCTTTTTCATCATTGTTTTGTAAAAGTTAAGGAACTTTTTACAGATTATTGAATTTTCGATTTTCACCTGATGAGGTCCATCGTTGATGGACGAAAAGCTTCGTGCTTGAAAATGACTTTAATATGGATTAAAAAATAATAAACAAACCAACATCTAACTAAATTATTACAATCCAAAAAACAAAAACATCTTATATAAATATTTATTATTATTATTATTATCAATTGATCAATTGATATTTTCATATTATATTGAATGAGCGCGAGAAACGCGTAAATTTGGGAACAGTGGAAGCAGTCTCGTTTCATTCCTGAATTAGGCTTCCGCAGCATTGATTGAAGATTGAACGCCAATCTTCATCAAAGACTGCGCGTCAGGCTGAATTTATATTTATAGACTCAAGCAGCCTTGCATCGGCCGTCTTACCCAGCCTCAATCAATCCTGACCAGGCCTGAATCAAGCTTCGTAAAGCCTGAACTAGCCGTCAGTTCTCACCTGGGTCGAATCAGAAGCGGTGTCTTTTCTGCCCACGTGTACAGTGGAAAAATGGACTCACCCCTATAAACATTAACCTATTAGTGCATTTTACCAATAAAGAGATATAATAAACCTGAGACCAAGATGTCAGATACAACAACGACAATAAAATCAAAAACAAAAATAGCTAATAAACCAACATTTAAAACAAAAAGTGTAAAAAACTCAGGAAGAAAGGAAAAATTGGACTTAATCAGAAATTTAAGAGAATTAAATAACCCAAATGAGGAGTTTCATATGAAACACGTTATTTTTTGTTTTTGAGAAAAAATTTTTCAAAAATTGAAGTGCATGTAGCGAGCCGACTTAGCTGAAGCCACAATCGGAAATTTTCGTCTCAGGAGTCGTTGTCGCGTTATAAACTTTTTTATTTTTGCTTATAGAAAAAAGTTGTCTGAATGTTTTTTGTTTAGAATGAATCAAATTTTTTGAAAAAAAATTAATTAAATAAAAATTAACTTTTTTAATAAATTTATTTAAAAAATAAATTTGTTTTTTGATATTTAAACCTGTTATCGGCCTTCAATCAAGCTGAAAAAAAGATACAAATTGCTTACTATACTACAAAATAACATGCCAAATTTGGCGAACACGTTATTTTTTGTTTTTGAAAAAAAAATTTTCAAAAATTGAAGTGCAGGTAGCGAGCCGACTTAGCTGACGCGACAATGACTCCTGAGACGAAAATTTCCCATTGTCGCGTCAGCTAAGTCGGCTCGCTACCTGCACTTCAATTTTTGAAAATTTTTTTTTCAAAAACAAAAAATAACGTGTTCGCCAAATTTGGCATGTTATTTTGTAGTATAGTAAGCAATTTGTATCTTTTTTTCAGCTTGATTGAAGGCCGATAACAGGTTTAAATATCAAAAAACAAATTTATTTTTTAAATAAATTTATTAAAAAAGTTAATTTTTATTTAATTAATTTTTTTTCAAAAAATTTGATTCATTCTAAACAAAAAACATTCAGACAACTTTTTTCTATAAGCAAAAATAATAAAGTTATTCAAGTTTAAAAAAAATATTGCATTAATTTGTTAATGCAAATATCTAACAAAATATTAAATATTTTTAATTAATTTTTGGGATAATTACATAGGCAAACAAACTCTATTGAAAAATGAAATTTGAAAAAAATCCGAGTGTTGACCCCTCAATCTCATATGAAACTCCTCAAATAACACCATAGCAATTAATTGATTAATAAATGGTTTAATGCCAAAAACAACGCAAAAAGTAAATCTAAAAAAATACTATAGAAGATCCAACTACAATAAATCGAAGCCAGAACAATACAGCAATGAGCCATGACAAAGAAAAGGCCGGAGAAGTAAACACAAGTAAGGAAACACAAAGAACCTTATCAGCCACAAACAAGACAAATATTCAAGAAATTGAAATAAAAGAAACTAATAATGAAAATCAAACTGATTCGAATGAAAAAAGAGTATTTTACAAGATGACACTCAACAATAAATTGATTAACGTGATTCCGCATAAGGGAACTAGCAAAAGGATAGAAATAACCCCAAAAATTAACGCAGTCGAGACAACAGAAAATATTATAAACAAAATGAAAATTATCGAAAACAAGACGAAATAACTCCAATCCGACATGACAGAAAGCAAAAAGGTTGACATCGACAAAACAAATCAAAAGGAAGAAAGAAATATGTGAATTTATCTATGCAACAATCAATAGTAACTCAGCTGAAATAACATCAATGTCTAGATTGTTGGAGCAAATGATCTAGTGGAAAAAAATATCACATAAAAATGAAGCGCAGTGTTTTAATTGCCAAAGAATTGGACATATCGCATTATATTGTAATAGAGCTTTCCGTTGCGTTAAATGATATAATGTGATTAGAAACGATAGGCCAGAGGGAAAAGGGGGAGGGACAGTGCTTGATAAAAGATTGTCCTTCGAACACGTACTATTGAGTTGTCAAGCAAAATTAAAATCATTAGAAATTACAGTTATAAAAATTTCATTGCATAATAATAATTATTTATTTTTGAATAGTGTATCACCCGGAGGCAAGAAAGAAGGGTTTTCAAAAGATTTAGATGCGATATTTGCTGAATTGAATCTTCAAAATCCAAATCATTACTATATATTAGCCGGTGATTTAAATGCAAGAAATAAAACATGGGGGGATTATGTAAATAATAACAAAGGCACACAATTAAAAAATTGGATAAAAGAAAAATCAATGCAATTTAAGGCAATATTGGTAGGGCCAGCAATCCCAACATTTAAATCGAGTGGTTCCTATCTAGATTTAATCATAAAAGACGTTAGAGTGAAAATTACAAACTCCATTAATGGTAAATTAAAAGTATTACCCTACGCGAGTGATCACAAAGCAATTTTAATGAAATTTAAAATCGACAACTTCGACGAAATTTTAATTAATTTTAACGAAGATAAAAAACATTACAATTTAAAAAAAAATTGGAAAAAATTCAGTAAGAATATTGAAAAGAATGCAATATCTATACCGGATAATATAAATATTAGTAACGACGAATTGGAGAAATACATAGACTCAATTAGCGAAAATATATCGAGCAGTCTATATAAAACAACCCCGACAATAAAAAAATTTGATATCATGAAAAAATACGTAAATGATAGGATTAAGAAGTTGCAAAAAGTTAAAAGTAGACTATTAACAGAATTACATAAAGAAATTTACAAAAGAACAAAAAATCGTGATAATATAAAAATTCTTAAGAATATGTTAGAAAATGTAAAAATAAAAACAGAAATTAATATAACTGTAAATAATTATTGGAAAAAAACATTAAGTAGAATAAAATATCAAGATACCGAGAACATGTTCCCAAAAATAAACTCAATATTTAGAAAACATATCCATCTTGCAAATACCTATAAACGAATTAGATGTAACACGGTGGTCTTGAATCAACTTTGAATGAAATGTCTTAGCACATCATTTTTTTTTGCTGATTTGGGTTATTTGCATTCTAAATAATGTGTAAAAATTTATAGCCCATAACTTGTCGAGCCGTTTTTATATATATTATATATAACCTTTTCGTTAATTTTTTTCTGTACAGTAATTTTTATAATTTTCGTAAATTGGCAAAAATATGTGCCTTAACATATATTGTAATATTTAAACAGAACTGACTTATTGTGTCAGAAATATTATTTAAAATTAAAGAAAAGTATTAGGGTCAGTTGGGGTGAATCCGGACAGTGGGCAAATACGGACAAAAGGTGTTGGATCTTAATTTACAAATTAAAAATTCAGTTCGACGTCAATATTTTAAGCTCAGATCCTTTAAAAGAGATTCTGACTACTTCCATGGTTTTATCTCGACAATTGTCAACAGGATAATTTAAAAACAAATCTGGACAGAGCTTCTATTACATTTTAAAAGGTGGTGTAAGTATTGTGATTCGATTAATTTTTAAAAAAGTCCGGCATATTGGATCCGGCATTTTGAATTTTCAAAATCTGACTTTGTATTCGTATTCAATAATCCCAAAAACTTTTCTTTGTCATGTTTTATTAAAATCCATTAAAATTTGTTAAAGCTATATATGTTTTTTATTATTACTTTTTGAATCGTTAATTGATTAACTTTTATGATACTACAACACTTAACTGATTCAACTTTTATACATCTAATATGAATTTTTTTCAAGTTGTTCTATCCCTTAATAGAGTAGTATACTTAAGATAACTTTATTTTAAACCTTTCTTAGAAACTAAGCTGTCAGGATTTACACCAAATTTAAAGAAATTTTCTAAATCTTGGGGTAAATCTGAACAATAAAATGTAAAAAATTAAATATAAAATTTTATAAAAAATAAAGAATTATCTAGGGAACTCAAGAAAGAAATTAATGCAGTATAAAACGAAAGAATTGCCTTTTATTATAAAAAAAACTTACGTCATTTGTGAAAAATAGGTATTTTGTCCGGATTTACCCCAACTGACCCTATTTTAATTAATATTATGCTTAAATCCATAATTTGATACAAATATGAAACATTTTAAATAAAAAACTGATGATTTTTTTTCAAAATGAGTTTTCTCAAAAACGGCTCGACAAGTTATGGGCTATAAATTTTTTACATATTATTTAGAATGCAAATAACCAAAATCAGCAAAAAAAAGGGATGTGCAAAGACTTTTCATTCGAAGTTGATTCAAGACCACCGTGGTAATAAATAATATAAATGTCAATTTTTATAAGTACGATAAAATAAATAATAATATAAATGTTACGGATTCGAGGGACAAAGCAAACATCTTAACCGATATTAACAATACAAATCATGCATCGAATAGCGAGGCATTAGAAAGAATTGTTAATAAAACGACGGGAAACTTTGTAGAGAAAAATGAATTAAACGAAAAACAAGCAAGACCACTGCTGCGATTTAATCCAGACAACCTAGCCTCATCACAAAAATTCGATATAGACTGTGAATTCTTTTTTACATTTGAAATAATAAAATCAATGCTACACAAACTAAACAGTAAAAATTCAGCAGGACATGACAGAATTACCAATTTAGCATTAAAAAAACTACCTGATAGTTTAATAAGGCAGTTGGTAATTCTGTTTAACAATTTACTAAACAACGCATATTTTCCCGAAAAATGGAAACTAGCAAAAGTAGTTCCTATACTAAAAAAAATAAAAATCCAAATTCCTACAAAAGTTACAGGCCGATTAGTCTATTACCGAATTTAGGTAAATTTTTTGAAACGAAAATTAACAAAAGTTTAATTAACCACTTCACTGGCAGGGCGTTCCAAATGGCGTTCCACGCGCCGAGGCCCAGACTGGCAAAAACACCGAAATGGCGTTCCTAAAAAAACTCTTTTTTTAAAGAGTGTACACCACATTTAACTATTGTAAAGCAATATTTCTATAATTTAGACATTAGGGAACAAGATTATCACAACAAAAATTTTAGTGTTTGTGATTTTCAACGTTTTTCCGAACGTTCAAATCGGCTATTTTTAATAATTTTCAACAAATGGCGTTCCACTTTTTTTCAATTTTTACACTATAAAACTTGTATTTTTATTAAAAAAAGATATTTATATTACAATATTATAATATAATAATATAATTATTAATAATATATATAAATATAACATATATAAATAACTATTATTTATTATTATGAATGGTAATATTATACGTATATGTTTTTGCCAGTCTGGGCCTCGGCGCGTGGAACGCCATTTGGAACGCCCTGCCAGTGAAGTGGTTAAATTCACGGATATAAACAAAACAATACCATACGATGAGAGGGGCAATAGCGAAGAGTATTTTTTGTTGAACGGCCTACAACAGGGGGCGGTAAATTCACCATTATTATTTAATATTTACACAAGCTACCTATTAAAGTCTTATGGTATGAACATTGAGGAAAACATTAAATGTATAGGTTTCGCGGATGACTTAGTGATGTATGTAGTTTCGGGATGTTTATTTACGGCAAAAGATAGGCTGTGTAAACTATTTCGAGATATATGTGCATTCCTGAGTGCATGGAGACTAAAGGTTAATGTTGATAAATGTGATACCATACTTTTCAGGCCGCTAGTCGACTGTGTAAATAGGAAATATAAAGTAAAATGGAGGAATTTTGCGATTCAAATAAGAAAGGGAGAAAACGAAAAGTTGAATCACAAAAGACTGGTCAATTACCTGGGTATTAACATAGACGATAGACTTAAGTTTATCTCTCATATAAACGCAGCCCTGGACAAAGTCAGAAAAGCATTCTTTGCAAACAAAAGATTGTTCTTCTCTTCGAGATTAGACCCAAATGTAAAAATAATTTGTTACATGCTATTGATTAGGCCGATACTCACCTATGGGTGCCATATATGGTACGGCATTGCACCACTAGAAATGGAGAAATTGAGATTGTTTGAGAGGTCGTGCCTGCGGGTATGTGTGCGCATGTACAGATGTACTCTCGATTTAAAGATTCCTAAGCAAAGTTGAGAATATATATGAAGAGCGTAAGTAACGTGATGTATAAAAATGGCTATTGCGAGAAGGAAATAAGAAATTTTTAGTAAAAACGAAAAATTAAATGTGAAAAAAATGTCAAATGTTGATCGATTACCATATGCTTTACTATGCCTACAATGCATGACAGATTAAAGGGAGCATTATTATTTTTTTTGAACAAATTTACATCTATAACCTATCTAAAATTATTAGTGTTAATTTCCGAACTTATCGCGGATAACTACCAGATAATTCGCTGCGAATTAACGTTTCAACTTTTCAGCGACTTCGCTCTGCGAACTCGCAAAAGGGAGGACATTTAGTTTTCGCCTGAAGTTCGCAGGGAGTTTGAAATGTGAACTCTCGAACTTCATATTGCGAACTCCCTGCGAACTTCCTGCGAAATGTTGTGTTATGAGGGTGTTGTAGTAAGGACGCCATTTTGAATTTTTGAATTCCTCACTATTTATTCGAAAGAGTATGAGCTGACGATTATTTAGAGCTGTCATAAGTTGATTTTCGTTGATAAGAATTTTAGAAGGAGCTCTGGGCCGTTGACGTGAAACGTCCCATATATAAAATATATCAACTGCTAAATCTTTTATTATAAAGTAATCGTTTTTAAGTTAAATTTCAAAAAATACAAAATTGGAATTTTTTGTGAAAAATAAAGATATTGATTAATTTTATAAAAATTTACGAACTCCCGAGTAACAGTATTATAACCCTATTTTTGTGCATGCAAAGTTGCAAGTTTATGCAATAAGTTTTTTTAAGAATTATCGAGAGGTAAGTTGGGAGTTTTACATTTAAGCGAAAATACCAAAATGCGTAATGTTTCCATATTGGTATATAATGTTTTAGCTCTCACTGACAGTGGACAAAAATTTATTGGGGGCTTTTAGGGCACAGTCACACGATCTATGCATCTGCATGATGCAGAAACATTCGACCGTTCACACCTCATTTTTCTCTTTCGAAAAATCATTTTTCTGGCGGGATATTTAAAATTGATTAAAACTTAAAAATAATGTATTAATAATTATTACAATAAGAAATGAAAAAAATTGAACAGTTTATTAACCTTTTTGATAAATAGTTAGAAAATATTAAAGTAAAGTAAATTGATCAATATAAGGAGTGGTGCATCCAAGTCACTGAACTCTGATCACGCCACTACCTAAATCTGCAAGCTTGCAGTATTGGATTGGCAACAGTTAAGTGCAATAAACTTAACATACGATTTCCCCATTAAATCATCTTTCAATAAAATTGATTGACACAAAGAAATCTGGGCAGTTGAGTTTAGGCCGTGTGGCCGATAGCTAGCCCAGGCAATTGAGCCTGTAGTTTTCTGTCTAGGCAATAAAAGCCTGAGATTTTAAGTCCGGCGAGTTAGCCGTAGAGATCGTGCAGGTCTAATTGTAGTTTTCTTCCCTGAGCAAGGGATTCTTAAAGATTATAAGGGTTTAATAAGAAGTTTGATCAGAAAAGAGAATTTTAATTGGGAATAATATAAAATAGTTAAAGAGTCAAGAAAGGTTGATTTTAAAAGTTATATTGAAACATAAAAATAATAAAAGTGACAAGTGAAAAAAAGAACATTAAAAATAAAGTGAATAAAAATAATTATAAAGAATTTGTGAAAAAGATATAAAATAAAAGAATTAAAAGAGAATATTGAAAAAGTCTAATATCAGCAAAAACGAACTAAAAATATATCTTAAAAAGAATATTAATTTGAACATATTTTTAAAGACAACCTTTATTTACGGGGGTCTTGATATTTGTTCAACGGAAGGAATACTAAATTTCATAGTTAAATATCAATCTAGTGAACCTAGATTAGGTATTTCTTTAGTTATCCGGAGAAACAACTTAAAGTTCACCAAGTCAGAACACGTCATTGGATTATTATTTCAAAGAGTTCGAATTACTGAATAGTGAATAAAAAATTCTTACACATCACAACACACACAGACACACATATTACTATTTCTTTCACATGTTCAGCAGTACTCTCTTGCACACATAAAATTAGAATTATTTGTATTAGGGACTTTTGGGTAAAATACATATTTTATTCTTACTATCATAATTGTGCATTTTAATTTTAACATCCCTTTAAATTTACCTATCTTTTTAAATACAAAAGAGTAGGGTTTGTCAACCTCTTAACTGAATAATAGTTAAGTAGAGAGGGAATCCACTACCTTTTACGTTTTTTTCGTCCGAAGGGCACGTTGGTTAAAGACAAAGATAACATCCTTTTTATAAAATAATTAATTTTCATTAATTCCTACTTTAACACGTCGAATCGGCAAAAAGTCGAAAAATTTGTATGATGTAAGTTAACATTAACTTAAACCAAGCAAAGTTTTCGACTTTTTACCGATTCGACGTTTTGAGCATACGACCAAATGAGGTTTTGACGATTCGACCATTTGCCGATTCGATGTTCTTAGAGTGCAGTCCCATGGTGGTAGATTAGTAAAATAGTGGAACAGTTTTGACCAATCAGATGACTGGATTTTGTAACACTTATTTTGATTGGTCAAATCTATTACACTACTCCACTATTCTATCAGCATGGGACTGCACTCTTAGCATTTGACCAGTTAACGATTCGACTATTTGAACATTCGACCACTTTGCGTTTAGGGGAAAATCATGCGTCTCGAACGGTCAAATGTTTCTGAAATGTATGCATCATGCAGATGCATGAGGCTGCTTCAACAACAGCTTTTTTCATCGACACGAACAAGATGCACTGTTAAAACCATATAAAATAGTTGCGCGCGCATCGTTTTGTCGTGCATGTCGATGAAAAAAAGTTGTTGTAGAAGCAGCCTTAGGTCGTGTGACTGTACCCTTTTTGGAAACTAAACCATTACGTACCCCCACTACCGAAATTATGCCTCTACATGAACGCGACGTGCTGACGTCACAATGTTAATAAAGGAGAGAACAGAATGCCTGCCCGTCAACGTCAACGTGTTGACGTCACAATGTTATTCAAATGGGTCACGTGACCACGTTAACGTATACGTTTTCGTAGGCATTCTGTTCTCTCCTTAAGGAGAGTCCAGAATAGAGATGAACGCGCTGATACTAACGCGCTCCTCCTATGTATTCCATATGGACGAGCGCGTTCATACCGACGTCGGCTCGTTCCAGAATGAGCCAAAACGCAACGCAGACGCGACGCGTTCCCATTTGATTAGCATTGGGACGCGTCGCGTCTTCCTTGCGTTTTGGCTCATTCTGGAACGACCCTAAAATGGGCAACGTCAGCACGTCGCGTCCACGTTCACTTTGATCGTGCTCATTGTAGACTCTACTTAAGTAGAGTCGTAGCACGGAGTCGTGCTCATTGTAGACTCTACCCCACATTCCATATGTGAGCCAAACGAACTCCCGACACGATTCACGTGTCCCCTTTTCAATACTAACTTCTCCTACGTGAGGAGGGGAAAGCATTTGGTAGATGAAGCAGAGGGGGCACGTGATTCATGTCGGGCCTCGGGCGTCCGTTTGGCTCACATGTGAAATGGGCAAGTAGTGCAGTTCATACTATTTTATGTAGAAATTTTTCTTAGTGTAGAGTTTACAATTATCTATATTAATCTCCGTATTCTTTCATTCATTCTGTCCGCAAGAATTCCGTCTGCACTCCTGCTGTGTTTTTGATAACAGAGAAGAGTTGGAGAGAGAGAAGTTAGAAAGTAACGCCTTTTTCCATTGGTTAAAAACAAAATTTCTTGTTTTCTCATTGGCTTTTTATCTTTTCAACAATTCTAAGTTGAAAAATGTATTTTATTCATTTAAAATGTAATATATTTTTTTTTGATTTATTTTTTTTATTCTTAACTGAATACAATTAATTTTCCTTTTGTGTTCTTTACTTAATTATTAATAATAATAATAATCTTAGTATTCTTTCATTCATTATGTCCGCAGTTTAAAGTTAGTCTTTGTAAATGCTTTTGTTTTTTTTTCGTTTTCAAAACACTTTCCTTTGCAGATCAAAATTATACAGTTTTTCGATTTGTCAATATCAAAATTTTTATTGTTTAAAAGAAAGAAGGTTAAAAGATATTGTTTTAATAAAAAAAGGTAAGAAATTTTCATAATATTAATTTACAAATTTTATTTTAAATTATTAGTTTCTTTTGAAATAAACAGTTGTGAAATTTTTGTTTTTTAATTACAATTTTTATTTTTTTATGTATATAAAGATATTTTATGTTTTACTAGCTAAAAGAACGCTCAAGTATTTTCTCATTCTAATGATAATAGATATATAATAATATAATAATCTAATAATAATGTCTATTCACAATTCACCTTTTTTTTATTAAAAAACAAAATATTTCATTTCATTTGAAGAATTTCTTTAATAAGATTTAATTTTTTAACCTTCTAAAAATGAATTTATTTTAAGTTTCATTTAAAAATTAATAAACAAATTTGAATAATTTCTTTTTCTTTATTTAAAATCAAATAAAAAATAAAGTAATTTGAACTATTTATATTTCACTAATCTCCATCACTAATGATTAAAACAATATTTGGCAATAATAAAAATTAATACAAAAGGCATAAATAAAGGGATTTTTTTACCTCTAAAGGTACAATTCATTAAATTGTAATTAATAAAAATATGGAAAATGACAAATATGCAGAATTTTTCGTTCACGAGAAAACGCGGCTTAGCTCCCAAGCGTGAATTTCACAGGGCAAGTGATTGAAGTAGAAGCAGAACGAAAAAATGCATACAAAATAATGTTTTTAAAACGTTAATTGTCGAAAGTAATTGACTTTTACAAAATCGGTCTTTTACATTCATTCAACAGTATATTAATTAATTTGAAGGTTTTGGAATAAAAAGATAAATTATACAAATTACTGTCCTCATTTGAAAAAAAATAATATTGTAGTAAATAGTATAAAAAATTATAGATATAAACAAATCAAAATCATGTAATATTTTTTCATTTCATTTTATGCTAAGCCAAAAGTTTTTTATTAAAAGATTTTATTTAACAAATGCCAAAAAGCGAGATTTTCTTATTTGTGTAAAAAAATTGGAAAATTATTAAACAAAATTTTACGTATATTATTTTGTTAAAGAGTTTGTAATTATTTTCAAAAATAATATTTATCACAAGAATGCAATTATTTAAAAATTTTTAAATTACCTAAACTCTTGTCAGAAATTCAATTATTTTCAAAAAATCTAAAAAAAATTATGGTCTACATTTCCAATAACATTTATAAATAAATAACAATAATCTTGGACAAAGTTTAATTATTTTGAAGAATTTAAATAAAATTTAATTACCATTTTATAAATAATAGTATTCATAACAAGAATTCAAATATTTTCAAAAATTTTAATAAACAAGTTGTATATCCAGATGTTCATTACATAAACATATTGCTTCCTCCCCAGGTGGTACACGATAACTAAAAGGCATCAAAATGTTAACATCTACTTAAATCGATAACTAGAAGTTATCAAAAAGGAAAGTGTGCCCGCTGGGTCTTTACGATAAGAAGAAAATAAATTTCTAATAAAAGTGTGAATTTTTCGTCTTTAATTGTGATTAATTTCGTAAATTCAAATACAATATATACTTTATATATATATATATATATCAATCGATCCGTTTTAATGCAAAGAATAAGATTTTTGAAAAAATTAGTAAAATTTTATTGTACAACAATATAATGTTGATGAAAGAACTGATTTTTTGAAAAAAATGGGAATTTTTCAACTTTTATTGTCATTAACTCTATAAAATCTCATAAAATTTATACCTTATATTGACCAATCGATTCATCTTGGTGCAAATTTGAAAATTTTGTAAATTTAACGACTACAAAGCTTCCTCACGAGGATGCAAAGTCATGTCAAAATTTGAATTATTTTCAACAAAATTCTTATTTCGATGATTTTTAATATTCGACTAAGTTTATAAAATTTCCCAAAAAAATTTAATTATTAAACAAATGTTTTTTAAAAATTCTACGAAAACTTTCAATTTTTTTTAAACAAATTTTTTTTACGTTAACGAGGGAACCAGTAGGGGCTTCGCTCATAGCCCTTCCCTAGTAGAAATTTGTTATAGTATCTTTAAGGGCACTGGACAGTTCCACTGGAAAATTTCGAGGCACTTTACAGTTAAACTGGCTAAAAACTATAAAGTGATGTCACGCTAATTTGTTCAAGTTATTGTCCAGTCAAATTTTACAGTTTCTGATCATCAGTCCTGTAGAAAAACTGTACAAAATAATTCACTTGGAAATGTCAAAACTTTATTTATATTGACGTTTCGTATTGAACACGCACAAGTTTGAAAATATAACGTTAAATTATTTTGTCAACAAATTAAATAAATTAAAATTTTACGAAACTATATTTTTACTGTTGGTGTATCTATTGTTACGTATAATAAATTATCTGTAAAATTATTTTTTAATAACAACACAATTAAAAAAAATTATGAACATTACTGATTCTTGTACACATGTCTTTTTTTTACAGTAAACAACATTCACTTTTTCCTTGAATTAAGCACAACACTGAAATAAATATTATTATTTTATCACACAACAGACTTAAAAGTAAACCCTAATATGAAGAACTAATTCAGTTCAAACGGAAAATATCTAGCGGTATCGGGGAGCGAACTCGGGTCACACTGGGACGAAATACCTAAACGCACGCTTACGCATCACGGCCGTTCTAGTCGATGGACGATTCCGGAAAAATAATAACCATACTCTACCGGCAGGTAAAGCAGTTCCCTTTTTCATCTTTTCTAGCTCAACTGGCGAATTACTGGACAGCTACTGCATAACACTCTAAAGTTGAACTTATTGATTTTTATTGTATAGAAGTTCTGTCTGTCCAGTTATTCTCATGGTACTGTCTAGGCGTTCCGTGAAATTATGTTTCAAAGTTTGTCGTGGCGTTTGCGCTACCGTCAGTCCAGCAACTGAACAGTGTTATATAGACATTTTCCATAAATACATCAGTGTATACACTGAAAAAAATAATTCGCGGGTATAACTAGAATTATGTCTATTTTTTCCGTAAGGAATTAGTAATAAATTGTTACTGGCTACTGTCATTAATTATAGACAGTTCTGTTATATAGATCGGAGAGCTATACATATGTCAACGTCAATACATCAATGTAAAACATAACCTCACTTTATTGGAGCAATTCTAACTTTTTGTATGTAACAGGTTTGTTAAATTAATATTTATACATATAATAAGATTATGTAATCTTGAAAAAAAATTGTCTTCTGAATTTAAAAATTAGTTATTTTAATTAACTCAATTAATTAAAGCGAATTTTAAAAAAGTTTTCAAGTTGTCAACAGTAAAATAAAAGAACAAAATTAAAAATATGAAAACTATAAACTTTAAAACCAAAAGATTTATTTTATAGAAAATATTTCGAAAATGTCAATACACAACTGTTTAGTTACTGAAACCGGCGGTAGCGCTGACGCCACGACAAACTTTGGAAAATAATATCTCGGAACGCCTCGATAGTGCCATGAAAATAACTGTACAGGACTTCTATGCAGTAATAATCAAGTTCAACTTTATATTTTCTTTAACAGTGTTATGCAGTAGCTGTCTAGTAATTCGCCAGTTAAGCTAGATTAAACTTCCATGACTAAAACTGTACAGTAACTTGAATAAATCTAGTCATGCCACGACAAATTTCTACTAGGGTTACGGATACCCATCTCAAAAATTTATCCAAGTTCCAAAAAAATATTTTTTTTTTTATTAAAAAAATTTAGTTCAGAATGCATAAAATTACATTTCAAAGCACCCGAAATTGGATCCACCATTTTGATTTTTCTAAAACAAACCTCAGATTTTTAATCAGAGACCCGTAAAACCACCCTATACCGAGTTGGTCAATTTAAATGAATAAATAAATGTATTCTTCTAAGGGTTAATATATAGGGAAGAGTGGGGCAAGACGGGGTACTTAAGGTTTAAAACGCAAAAAAACGAAAATTATCGAATTCATTTTTCATTATTATTTTTAAATATCATCTTTGGGAATCATAGGCCAGTCATTGGGTCGAAAAAGTGCACAAGAATGCAACCTAAAAAGTCGCCGTGGTTTATTGCAGTTTAGGGGCTCCTCATAAGAGCCCCAGAGTTTGCTTTCGATTATCAGTTGCGAAAAATAGTGTAAACAATCGTCAAAGTTTGGAAAACGTGGTTTTTCGATGACCGACGCTACGGGTTACATTTTAGAGAAAAAAATTGTTATTAAAAGTTGTAGAGCTTGGAAATAGCTTTCAAATGACTGGTCGTACGTTAAAAAATATTAATTAGTTTAGTTGCAAATGAATTTAAACCATTAAAAATAGCACTTTTTTAATTGTTTAATAACATTGTTAATAATTCAGCAGGAATATTCTCCTTGCGAAACTGAATAAATCCCAAAAAAATTCAACTCGATCAGATAAATAGTTTATGCATAATTCCATTTGATAACTAAAAACATGTAATTTTGCAACGGAATTTCTACATTTTTGGACCTGCGAATTTCTTTTTACATTCTCATCACATGAGAAGGTATTAGTTTTAGTCAAATTTTGACTTTTTCTAATATTATGAAATCTTTGCGTTTTGAGGTGCCCTGAGTCCGAAAAACATGGTCCGGCGGGTGCGCCTGTCTGTCCGTCTGTAGACGGTTTTTGTTGTTCCCACGATAACTCTTGAAAAACTTATCAGAACGTTTTTAAATTTAACACACATATAGTTGGTGTAAAAATGAAGGCTAAGTTCGTTAACGAGACTTTTTCGCTAAAAACTACCAGAACTACAGTAGTTTCAAATTTTTAAAAACTCAATTTTTTCAAATTTTAGAATTTTTAATTTTATATTATTTTATATTAGGTTAATACAAACAACTTTCCTCTAGAACACTATTTGATAAAAACTCAATTTTCAAAGTTACAGTTCACGCATAGAAAGGGTTTGCTGTGGCAGCGAACATTTTGCTGCCACAGCAAACCTTGTTCGTTGAATTAGGGACAGCGAAAAAGTTCGCTGTGAGATCAAACAAGTTCGCTATGACAGCAAACTCGCATAAATTTTTACTAATGTTTGCTGCCACTGCAAACTTCTTAGTTGTGGTAGCTAATGTCAAAAAAACTAAAAAAAAATCCCAAAATAATACTGAAAATCGAATTTTTTTAAAGGAATAAAAGTTAATCAATTGATTTTAACCTATTTGCACTCTAATATGAGCGATTCCACGTCAAGTGATCAAGGGGTCTGTTGGTGTAATGCTTATTTCAATAATTTTTTACTCTTAAACAATTAAACATACAAATTTGACAAAGTACATTTTGGAAAGCTTTTTCATGCTCTTTCGATTGGAAAAACGCATTTTAAAAAAAAAATAAATTTTTTTGACCCAAAAAAATCAAAATTAAAAATAAATTTCAATTTTTGGGGGAGAGAGATACGATTTTTTTTTTTAACGAAAGCTGAGGTTTTTTCCTAAAAGGACATATAAATGATAAAGTGGGACTAGAATGTTTAAACATTGAAAAAAGAGTTTTGTACTCGCCGGAGCGCTCTAAACCCGGTTTTTGGCTCCGTTTTGGAGAAAATTCTTTTTTTCAATGTTTAAACATTCTAGTCCCACTTTATCATTTACTAGCAATATATGTGACGTGCCGCGACAAAAGGGACCTAAGCTCCAAATAGTGAATTTTGCAGGAAAGGCGATTGAAGTAGAGCGTCTCTGATTGGTGGAGACGTTCCACTAGAATTCAGCCCCACTACTCACTACACATTGATATTTGTCCGCGTTACACGAAGCGCTGGAATCGTATGTATATGACCAGTGTAGTTGTATTGGAAAGTAGAATGGGTGCTTTTCTGAACTACCACGCGTAAACACTCAACAAGCTCATTTTTAAACATTAATAACAAAGAAATCTATAAGTAAAAAGTATTTTTGACGCTTGTATGTGAAAGAGCAACTCAATAAATATTGAAAGATATACATAACTCGAAATTAATTTTTTCGGACCTAAGGTCCCTTTTGTCGCGGCACGTCACATATATCTCGCTCGCTAAGGCTCGCTCAATCACGTATGCATTTATTGATATTTATTTAATTATTTAATTTTTTAGAATTGATATTAATGATATAAATTTCGTTCACATAAAATTTTTTAAAACATAACATGAATCATAATACAAAATAATAGCATAACAACTGATAATTTTTAATTTCAAATTAATTAATTCGATTTCTTGGGACTAAAAAATATAATTTTATTTCTACAAATTGAAGTATTATTATTATTAAATATTTTTATTTAAATATTACTATTCCTATACTACTATTAGGAAGACATTTTACTTGTTTATTTCCACTTATATAAATGTTATTAAATGCCGAGTAATATTTAAAATGTCTCGAGCAATTAATATTTTGAGCTAAGCAACTTTTATTATATATCAGAGCAATTATCACTACTTTGTATAGATTTTTAGTTTTGACTCGAAAAAGAAAACGCTATGAAACAAAATATCAGTTACACGCATATATCCCTTTCCCATATATAAACGTAACATTACAGTAATATTATGGTCACATTAAATATCTGTCTGATGGGTAATATTATCCATTAATATTACTGTAACATGACAGTAACATTACTTTAATATTACACACTTATGGAAAAATTTCAAAACAGTTCCTAAGCAGCACGTAAGGTTATAGTGACATCACTGTAATATTACACTGGAGATTCGTAATCTTCACTGTAATATTACAGTGATCTTACTGGAATATCAAAATGTCCGCCTGGAGGTAATATTAATGGGAATATTAAGGTAATGTTACCTCACAATGTTAAGGTAATATTACACTGTAATATTAACGTATTGTTAATATAATATACAGATAAAATTAGAATATTTTTATATTTTAGAAATAAAACATTTCACCAAGTCTGGACTCGAACACTGAACCTTGTGTTCAGTAAGGTCAAGTAAGATTGGCTCACTTGTAAGACTCTTGCTTGCTGTACACAAGGTTCAAGGTTCGAGTCCAGCTTGGTAAAATGTTATTTTCTTAATTATAAAATTATTCTAATTTTATCTTAATATTACTCTGCAATATTACCTTAATAGAAAACGTAATAATTTTTCAAAAATTAACATTCATTATAATAATAAGGGACATTATATTTAATTTAAAATGATTTATTTTAATTATTAGATTATTATTCTTACATTTCTTATTCTTATTTTGTACAAAATAAAAAAGAATTATTTCAATAAATGTTATAAATAATTTAATGTAAAACTAAAATTGCACATTTTGAAATATAGAACTTTAGGTGTATTAGCATAAATGATTATTATAACAATATATAACATTAATATATTACAATCGCTGCGCATGACAGTAGTAACGTGATCACACACTCAGGTGTGCGTGGTAGCGGTACGGATTACTACTTTTTCGAGCAAAAAGTTAAAAAGTAAAACATTAAAATTTTTACAAGTAATATTTACAACATACTAAATGTAAAAAGTAATACAAAATTTAATGAAAATTACAATGACGATGTAAAAATTTAAATTCTTAAAGCAATTTTTGAAAGTGAATACAGCAATAACTATTAGTATTTTTCACTACAAAAATAGTAATAGTTGGATAGTTCAACAATCGAATAAAGAAAATAAAAAAAATTTTGACCCATTATGCTCATTTCTCAAAAAGTTCCAGAAAAAATAAATTTCTAGTATGGAATATTTAGCTATATTTTTAGCAAATTCGAATTACTTTGGTCAGAATTCGTGAAATTTTCCCTAAAAATAATAAGTATATTTTTTAAATTGAAATGCTGAAAAATATTTCTATTTAACTTTAGGAATGTTTTTACCAAAAAACAAAAAGAAAAATATTTTTTTATAAAAGTTATGTCAAATTAATTTTTTTGTAAGTTTTTAAACAAAATTTTATTTCTACTAAATGAATAAACCGATTTAAATAAATCAAGCAGGCATATAATAAAGAGGATAAAATAATTATACTTTCGTTTAGAATTAGCAACAATTTTTAAAAAGTTACAATCAAAATTATATTGCAGCGGAGATGCGAGTTTGATGTTTTTCTGAATTAAAACATTGTTTGCATCTACGAAATAAACAAAATACTGTCGAGTTAACATTTATATAACCATAAAATTTATTAAAAACTAAGTACAGTTTTGTTGCACTATACATTTTGATTTCTAATAATTTTAATTATGTTAAAAGTTTTATCAAATTTTTCAAAGGCGCAGAAAATTAAAAAAAAATTGTTTATAACAAATTTCTTAAATAATTATTCAAAAATAAACTCTTTAAAAAGTCTCTAATAAACATACATGTGTATGAATTGATTGTATATGTGTGAGAATAAATGTGTATGTATTGAGTGTATATGTTTGAGTATACATATGTATGTATTGAGTGTATATGCGTGAGTATACATGTGAATGTGTTTAGTGCATATGTATGAGTATACATGTGTATGTATTGTGTGTATGTGTGTGAGTATACATGTGTATGTGTTTAGTGTACCAAAACTTTTCAAGTTATTTGTCGTAATTTTTTTTTTAAGTTTTTGGACCCGACCAATCTTAAAACTTTTAATAAAATCTGTATTTTATAGTAATAAATAAGAACAATTTTAACTATTTATTTTAAATTTTTGTTAATTTTTGCATTATAACAGAATATTAAATATTTTGAAAAATAATTAATAAGTCGAAATGCGTTCACTTTGTTTACTATTTTATGTAGTTTGTTAACAAAGGGTTTTTTAAAAAAATATTTTTCCAGAAAAGGAAAATTATAATCACCAAAATTCGAATTTTTAGGTTTTTAAAAACTGGATTATTGATCGAAAAAATATAAATCTTGCTGCAAGATTTCAAGCTGATAACTTTAGCGGTTTTGAGGGAAACATGCACACCGTAACAGTATTTTTGTAAAATACAATTCAGTGATAATATCGGTAATAATTTCATGTTCAGTTCTGACCTTTTGAGGAGTACCGCGATCAAAATATTAATAACTTTAGTTTTAATGCACAGAATTTAATGAAAATATGGAAAACATTCTCGGTAATATATACTTTTAAAATAAACAATAAAATTTTTTTCAATTTTTTGAGTCCCAAAAAGATATGTAACCCCTTAAGTATAATTTCACAATTTTACTCAACAACACGAAAAACATATATTTAAGTCTACTTAATTTCGCAATCTTTATCAAAAGCATGTAATAAGAATGTAATCTTTAAAGTCGTAGTAACTTTAAGAAAAAATAGTTTTATAAAACATGTAATTCGAAACAGGAAGCAAAACGCCTTCACTAAAACTGAATCAGTGAAATTTCACTGTGAATCAGTGACTCAATTCTCACGAAATCAGTGAGAAGTCAAACTTTCATCCCACTTAAATGAAAATCCGATATTTTTTATATAAATGTATAATAATAGAGATTAAAAAAGGGTACGTTTTTTTGACAATTTTCACTTTATCAATTTGGTATAAACGGAATTAAATTTCATGTGTTTTCACAAATCTTTAAAAAAAAAATCCGACCTAGCTTCAAGGGTGGAGGAATTAGTTTTTTAAATTCAAAAATTTCCTCACTAGTTAATTATTAATATTTTAAAATGAAATTTTCACCACCTACAGTTTAGTACATGTATGTTATGAAAAAAAACGTACCCTTTTTTAATCTCCATTATTATATATATACCCTTAAAAAAGGGTACTTTTTTTGTCATAAACAAGTGAAAAGATTTGTGAAAACACATGAAATTTAATGCCGTTTATACCAAATTGATAAAGTGAATATTGTCAAAAAAACAAAAAAACGTACCCTTTTTTAATCTCCATTATTATACATTTATATAAAAATATCGGATTTCCATTTAAGTGGGATGAAAGTTTGACTCCTCTAGTGTACTTTTAAAAAAAAAGAAAAATTACATGTTTTTAGTTATCAAATGGAATTATGCATAAACTATTTATCTGATCGAGTTGAATTTTTTTGGGATTTATTCAGTTTCGCAAGGAGAATATTCCTGCTGAATTATTAACAATGTTATTAAACAATTAAAAAAGTGCTATTTTTAATGGTTTAAATTCATTTGCAACTAAACTAATTAATATTTTTTAACGTACGACCAGTCATTTGAAAGCTATTTCCAAGCTCTACAACTTTTAATGACAATTTTTTCCTCTAAAATGTAACCCGTAGCGTCGGTCATCGAAAAACCACGTTTTCCAAACTTTGACGATTGTTTACACTATTTTTCGCAACTGATAATCGACAGCAAACTCTGGAGCCCCCAAACTACAATAAACCACGGAGACTTGTTAGGTTGCATTTTTGTGCACTTTTTCGACCCAACGACTGGCCTATGATTCCCAAAGATGATATTTAAAAATAATAATGAAAAATGAATTCGATAATTTTCGTTTTTTTGCGTTTTAAACCTTAAGTACCCCGTCTTGCCCCACTCTTCCCTATATATTAACCCTTAGAAGAATACATTTATTTATTCATTTAAATTGACCAACTCGGTATAGGGTGGTTTTACGGGTCTCTGATTAAAAATCTGAGGTTTGTTTTAGAAAAATCAAAATGGTGGATCCAATTTCGGGTGCTTTGAAATGTAATTTTATGCATTCTGAACTAAATTTTTTTAATAAAAAAAAAAATATTTTTTTGGAACTTGGATAAATTTTTGAGATGGGTATCCGTAAGGGCTATGAGCGAAGCCCCTACTGGTTCCCTCGTTAACGTAAAAAAAATTTGTTTAAAAAAAATTGAAAGTTTTCGTAGAATTTTTAAAAAACATTTGTTTAATAATTAAATTTTTTTGGAAAATTTTATAAACTTAGTCGAATATTAAAAATCATCGAAATAAGAATTTTGTTGAAAATAATTCAAATTTTGACATGACTTTGCATCCTCGTGAGGAAGCTTTGTAGTCGTTAAATTTACAAAATTTTCAAATTTGCACCAAGATGAATCGATTGGTCAATATAAGGTATAAATTTTATGAGATTTTATAGAGTTAATGACAATAAAAGTTGAAAAATTCCCATTTTTTTCAAAAAATCAGTTCTTTCATCAACATTATATTGTTGTACAATAAAATTTTACTAATTTTTTCAAAAATCTTATTCTTTGCATTAAAACGGATCGATTGATATATATATATATATAAAGTATATATTGTATTTGAATTTACGAAATTAATCACAATTAAAGACGAAAAATTCACACTTTTATTAGAAATTTATTTTCTTCTTATCGTAAAGACCCAGCGGGCACACTTTCCTTTTTGATAACTTCTAGTTATCGATTTAAGTAGATGTTAACATTTTGATGCCTTTTAGTTATCGTGTACCACCTGGGGAGGAAGCAATATGTTTATGTAATGAACATCTGGATATACAACTTGTTTATTAAAATTTTTGAAAATATTTGAATTCTTGTTATGAATACTATTATTTATAAAATGGTAATTAAATTTTATTTAAATTCTTCAAAATAATTAAACTTTGTCCAAGATTATTGTTATTTATTTATAAATGTTATTGGAAATGTAGACCATATTTTTTTTTAGATTTTTTGAAAATAATTGAATTTCTGACAAGAGTTTAGGTAATTTAAAAATTTTTAAATAATTGCATTCTTGTGATAAATATTATTATTTTTGAAAATAATTACAAACTCTTTAACAAAATAATATACGTAAAATTTTGTTTAATAATTTTCCAATTTTTTTACACAAATAAGAAAATTTCGCTTTTTGGCATTTGTTAAATAAAATCTTTTAATAAAAAACTTTTGGCTTAGCATAAAATGAAATGAAAAAATATTACATGATTTTGATTTGTTTATATCTATAATTTTTTATACTATTTACTACAATATTATTTTTTTTCAAATGAGGACAGTAATTTGTATAATTTATCTTTTTATTCCAAAACCTTCAAATTAATTAATATACTGTTGAATGAATGTAAAAGACCGATTTTGTAAAAGTCAATTACTTTCGACAATTAACGTTTTAAAAACATTATTTTGTATGCATTTTTTCGTTCTGCTTCTACTTCAATCACTTGCCCTGTGAAATTCACGCTTGGGAGCTAAGCCGCGTTTTCTCGTGAACGAAAAATTCTGCATATTTGTCATTTTCCATATTTTTATTAATTACAATTTAATGAATTGTACCTTTAGAGGTAAAAAAATCCCTTTATTTATGCCTTTTGTATTAATTTTTATTATTGCCAAATATTGTTTTAATCATTCTCAACAAAATAAAAGTTACTGCCCTGTTTTATCATACTGTTATGTCTTTACGTAGGCAACCCGCCTCACTCCACCTTTCTGTTGTGCGGCCATTTTATCCTCAGATCAAGTCACCTACATCTGTCAATTGCAATCGTAAAAATAGGATTGTGTCTCGTAGAAACATCGTATCGATACAAAATAAATTTTCACTAATTCTTTATTTAATTTCGCTCCCCAGTAAAGGCCCACTTTTTCGATTAAGTGCTTAGGTTTTTTTAAAAAGTGATCAAAGTGAAAAAATACAGGAAAGTAGGGGAAGTGGGTTGGCAACACTACCCAGTTCTCGACCTGCAACACCGTTACCCAGGCGGAAATTTACCACTGGCATCGTACCGCGCCTGTACAGACGTCGGTAAGACTGTACTGACATTCGTCCGCGAGACAACCGGATCGGTGCAGGCTTTCTACTGGAACATGACAATGTGTTGTAGTGGCTGCGCGTCCGGCTTGGTACAAATTTGATGCCGCTAACAACCGGCGTTGTACCGGCATTCGTCCGCTCTAGCAACCGCGGCGGGCCAAATATTCTTTCAAAGACGACTCGCTTCAGCGGACCGGCGTTCTACTGGCATTCGCCCGTCTAGCCAGACTAAATTATATTTTCTATTGAAAAATAAAATAAAAAAATATTTAATTAACTATGCATGGTACATGTTAATTAATATTTATTTACAGATCATTTCCAGCATTTTTAACACATTCTACATTTTTTTACACATTAAAATTCTAAACGCTCGCAAGTGGGATACGAAGCCCAAGCTATTCCTAATCGAAGCACCGAAGTCTAACACGCTAACCACTACGCTATTCGCTCGCATGCGGATCTGAGCATAATAATGTCGATATGTAATACCGCTACGAAGCAAACAATAAATAATAATTCTACAAATACTTTGGAATATTTTAGCATTTTATGAATATTATGTAAATAAATCTAGTGTTTTAAAACAATATTTTAAAATTTTTATTTTTTTAATTATTCTATTATTATTATTATTATTATATTTATTTATTATTTTTATTATTTATTTTTTTATATTTATAAATAATTATCTGTATACTTTATTTATAAATATTTAAAAAATTTGATTATAACAAAAAAATTTAATTCTTTAATTTATTTGTTAATTAAAAAATAAAATTAAAATCTATTTTTCAAATTCATTAATTTTTAAAATTAAATTTTATATTCTATTGTATTGTTAATTCTTTTTTTAATATTTAAACTTTAAACAATTCTCCTACAAAAATTTTTTACAACATAATAGATTAAACATTTTTATTACTATAATTATTATTTTATTAATTTTTATTGAAACAATAAGACTATAGCTAAATTTTTGCATTGTAAAAAATCTATTTCTGAAAATTCTGAATAAGGTGTTAATTAAAAAAAATTATTTTAGAAAACATTAAATTGTTTTAGAAAAACAATGACGATAGCCATATTCTTAGCATATTATTATTAATTGAAATCTTAATAATAAGAACATAAATGATATTAGTCCGCAGTCGGTAGAATGTTTGTACCGCTCGGGTTGTCAGACGGACGAATGCCAGTACAACGCCGGTTGTTCGGCGGCATCAAATTTGTACCGAGCCGGACGCGTAGCCACTACAACACATTGTCATGTTCCAGTAGAAAGCCTGCACCGATCCGGTTGCCAGGCGGACGAATGCCAGTACAACGCCGGTTGTTCGACGGCATGAAATCTGTACCGAGCCGGACGCATAGCCATTATAACACAGTATAAATTTTGATCCGGCGGTCGGATCCGTCTTTGTACCGCGCCAGCAGACATTAACACCCGAATCGGTACAGACTGCCTGTACCGGCATTAACTCTCCAAATCAATCGGCGCGGATCCTTGACGGTTGGATGATCCGGCATTCGTCCGACTTTTCCGCCTGGGTAAGGGCGTTAGACTTTAAATAATTTAATTTTCATTGTTATTTTCATCATCACTAACGTCAAAAACGTGCCTTCTCAAATTCGCTTTAAATTTATAAATAGATTTGATGATGATAAATATTTGATGAAAAAAATGATATTGCAGGATGTCTAGAATTGTAAGTCACCTATGATACGATACTATCATTAAGCTCCTAGGTAAATCTTACATGGTAAAAAGTTAAGTTATATTACTTTTTGATTAAACTTCTAAAGATGTTTTGAGCAATGCAAAGACAAATCTGAAGCAGGGTGTCTATGTTCGTTTAACAAAATTCCCGGCTTTGCGCAAATTTTACCCGGTTTATTTTTTTAAACAAATTCAAATATATTTTTGATTTTTAGTTTTAGCCATTAATAAATCTCCAGATGGCTACAAAAATTGATTTATTTTATGAAAATTCTCTTTTTTTAAGAAAATATGTTATATACCAGTACCATGCAGTCTTTGACGGGTTTTAGTTTCTACTATAATACTTTTAAATTGCGCACCCAGTAAAAAAAATTCTATACACGGACCGCGGAGTTCGTATACGAGCTTGGTAGCTCGTATGAGAAATATGAGAAAACTCTCATCCCTAGTAGAAATTTGTTATAGTATCTTTAAGGGCACTGGACAGTTCCACTGGAAAATTTCGAGGCACTTTACAGTTAAACTGGCTAAAAACTATAAAGTGATGTCACGCTAATTTGTTCAAGTTATTGTCCAGTCAAATTTTACAGTTTCTGATCATCAGTCCTGTAGAAAAACTGTACAAAATAATTCACTTGGAAATGTCAAAACTTTATTTATATTGACGTTTCGTATTGAACACGCACAAGTTTGAAAATATAACGTTAAATTATTTTGTCAACAAATTAAATAAATTAAAATTTTACGAAACTATATTTTTACTGTTGGTGTATCTATTGTTACGTATAATAAATTATCTGTAAAATTATTTTTTAATAACAACACAATTAAAAAAAATTATGAACATTACTGATTCTTGTACACATGTCTTTTTTTTACAGTAAACAACATTCACTTTTTCCTTGAATTAAGCACAACACTGAAATAAATATTATTATTTTATCACACAACAGACTTAAAAGTAAACCCTAATATGAAGAACTAATTCAGTTCAAACGGAAAATATCTAGCGGTATCGGGGAGCGAACTCGGGTCACACTGGGACGAAATACCTAAACGCACGCTTACGCATCACGGCCGTTCTAGTCGATGGACGATTCCGGAAAAATAATAACCATACTCTACCGGCAGGTAAAGCAGTTCCCTTTTTCATCTTTTCTAGCTCAACTGGCGAATTACTGGACAGCTACTGCATAACACTCTAAAGTTGAACTTATTGATTTTTATTGTATAGAAGTTCTGTCTGTCCAGTTATTCTCATGGTACTGTCTAGGCGTTCCGTGAAATTATGTTTCAAAGTTTGTCGTGGCGTTTGCGCTACCGTCAGTCCAGCAACTGAACAGTGTTGTATAGACATTTTCCATAAATACATCAGTGTATACACTGAAAAAAATAATTCGCGGGTATAACTAGAATTATGTCTATTTTTTCCGTAAGGAATTAGTAATAAATTGTTACTGGCTACTGTCATTAATTATAGACAGTTCTGTTATATAGATCGGAGAGCTATACATATGTCAACGTCAATACATCAATGTAAAACATAACCTCACTTTATTGGACCATGTCTAACTTTTTGTATGTAACAGGTTTGTTAAATTAATATTTATACATATAATAAGATTATGTAATCTTGAAAAAAAATTGTCTTCTGAATTTAAAAATTAGTTATTTTAATTAACTCAATTAATTAAAGCGAATTTTAAAAAAGTTTTCAAGTTGTCAACAGTAAAATAAAAGAACAAAATTAAAAATATGAAAACTATAAACTTTAAAACCAAAAGATTTATTTTATAGAAAATATTTCGAAAATGTCAATACACAACTGTTTAGTTACTGAAACCGGCGGTAGCGCTGACGCCACGACAAACTTTGGAAAATAATATCTCGGAACGCCTCGATAGTGCCATGAAAATAACTGTACAGGACTTCTATGCAGTAATAATCAAGTTCAACTTTATATTTTCTTTAACAGTGTTATGCAGTAGCTGTCTAGTAATTCGCCAGTTAAGCTAGATTAAACTTCCATGACTAAAACTGTACAGTAACTTGAATAAATCTAGTCATGCCACGACAAATTTCTACTAGGGATACGAGCCTTTTCCGTAATGAGAAGTGTATAAATGCTTGTATACAAGGTGACTTTTAAAGCATTTTTATTAATATAACACTATTTTAAAGTAAATGTAGATAATAGAAATGAATTTTCAATGTAAAACAAAGCTAAATTTATAATGGAAATGAAGTTTTAAGAAAAAAAGGATAATTTTGTTCCAAAAATTTATTCACACTGAAAAAAGGTTAGAATTTGATAATTCCTTGTTACTCTAACATACCGACATTAGATATTTCTCGGATGCGGTAAGCACGATTTTGTATTAAATTTAATTATTTTATATAAGAACATTTATATAATAAATAAATAATAATATATTTATAAATTAGTAATGAAAATAGTATATTAAGCAACAAGGTACGTAAAGGTAGCCATTTATTTACGGTGATTTTTGTGACACGAGTGGAGGTCGAGGGCGCCTACGGCGCCCTCGACCTCCACTCGTGTCACAAAAATCATCGTAAATAAATTGGCAGCCTTTAAGTCCCGTGTTACTTACGATATTTTTTATTCCAAAGGCCCAAAAGTGGCGATTTCAGATAGCAGACGACAGGGAGTAAAAGTCATTCACTTGTTCGACTTGCATGAAAATAGCGGCCTTTTTTTCCCATGAGCAAAATAACGCATGGGACCATAGCTGTTTTTTTGCCCATGGGAAAAAAAAGTCGCCATTTTCATTTAAGTTGACAAATGAATAGCTTTTAGTTCCTGTCGGCTGCTATCTAAAAGCGCCTATTTTGTGCCTAAGGTATGAAAAAACTTATTTATTCTACCGCCAATACAAAATCGTGCTTACCGCATCCGAGAAGTATCTAATGTCGGTAAGTTAGAGTAACAAGGAATTATCAAATTCTAACCTTTTTCCAGTGTGAATAAATTTTTTGAACAAAATTATCCTTTTTTCCTTAAAACTTCATTTCCCTTATAAATTTAGCTTTGTTTTACTTTAAAAATTCATTTCTATTATCTACATTTACTTTAAAATAGTGTTATATTAATAAAAATGCTTTAAAAGTCACCTCGTATACAAGCATTTATACACTTCTCATTACGGAAAACGCTCGTATGAGAGATTTCTCATATTTCTCATACGAGCTACCGAGCTCGTATACGAACTCCTCGGTCCGTGTATAGAATTTTTTTTACTGGGTGAGTAAACCGATTAATAACCGGAAATTTAATTTGACCAGGAAAAATCGGTAATCTTCTTACCAAATTAAAAAAGTTCAATTATAGTAATTTGTTTTTAAAAACTGCTTTTTACTTTAATTTTTATTGATGTTGTCGAGAAACGCCTTTTGTAAAGTAAATTAATTGCGCTTGCGTTCAATAGGGACTGAAGTGGGGACTTACGAAAAGAAGGACCAAGTGGGTTTTCGTTGCCTATAAGGTTTAGTATGATGTAACGAGTCATGATAAACGGTCAACTCCTGTAACGCGTGCGGCTAGTTTTTAATAAACCAGTATTTCTGTTCCACATTATATTGTTTGTTCAAGTCATTTATTTCACCCACCCCCTCACAACATTTGGCGACCGTGACAGGACTGTGAGTGCTGGTGAAGTTTTGTGCAAAGGTTTGATAGCAATATAAGTTTGTGTATCAGAACGGTAAAAGTTTGTGATTTTTGGAGGGAATAAGAAATGGAGGTTTTAAGGAAACAAAGAAAAACCCTAAGGACAATCTTTACGAGATCCTTAAACAACTTTATGGCCGATTGGGAGGAAGACATTTCTGATGAGGAGAGATTGATTTCTTTCCAATTACTGGAAGCCAATATGGCTGAACTAGACGCCGTACACGAAGCGTACAACAAGGAGTTGTTTGCGTCTGACATGAGTGACGCTGACATGACAAAAGAATTAGAGTCAAATGATGGCTATAAGAAACAATTTTTGATTGTTAAGATGCGAATGACCGAGAAGATGACTCCAGTTCCTAATCCCCAGGAATTAGTGCCGGCGATGGCTCGGAAAACTATCAAACTACCAGCGATAGAGCTTCCAAAATTTAGCGGGAACATTAAGGAATGGCTGCCATTTTGGAGTCAATTTCGGAAGATTGATAGTGATAGATCGATCGGCAAAGAAGATAAGTTCCAATATTTACTGCAAGCCACAGTTCTAGGATCAAGGGCTAATGATGTAGTAAGCAGTTTCCCACCTACATCTGAAAATTACGATAAAGTCATAAAAAGTTTAAAGAATCGTTTTGGTAGAGAAGAAATTGTGGTCGAGTACTATGTTAGAGAGCTGCTTAGTTTGGTTATGCAGAATGCTGTTCAAGGAGAGAAAAGACCGTCTCTATCTAGTTTGTACGATAGAGTAGAAGCTAATATTCGCGCCCTCGAGGCACTTGGAGTGACTACAGATAAGTGTGCAGCCATGCTGTATCCGCTGGTTGAATCATCGCTTCCTGAGGAGGTACTCCGGGCATGGCAACGTAGTGGTCAGAGAAATTCTAATGAATCAGCTGAGCAGGCAGAGAGCAAGGATCGACTTACCAGACTTCTTGAATTTTTGTTGTTGGAGGTGGAAAACGAAGAAAGAATCGAGATGGCCCTTACGGGATTTGGGACGCCGTTAGATCAGGAGCGGTTGCGGAAACAAAGGGGTAAAGTAAATTCTGTAAAAGAGGTGGCTAGTGCTAGCGTACTTCTTGCATCGAAGAGCATGGAAAGAACTGTAAGTTGTATTTTTTGTAAATTACAGCATGAAAGTAAAGATTGTGATTCAGCTCGAAAGTTGGATTTAGAGGAGAGAAAAAATATAGTAAAGAGAGAGAATGCTTGTTTTATTTGTTTAAGACGCGGACATATTTCTAGAAAATGTCGAGTTAAAGTTAATTGTGACTGGTGTTCTCGTCACCATGTTTTAATTATGTGTCAAAATTTTATTTCGCAGTCCTCTGAATCTAAACTTAACGAAAAAGAGAAAACAGTTTGTGAGAGTAATTTAACTACCTTTTGTGAAGTACCGTCTGTTTATTTGCAAACTTTAAAGGTTAAACTGTATTCTCGGTCTGGAGAAAAAATTGTTAGAGTGTTGATAGATAGTGCGTCACAGCGTTCATATATTCGCACTGGTATTGCCAAAGAACTTGGATATACAGCTGTAGATAAACAAGAGATGATTCATTCGTTATTCGGCGGTGTTAAATCGGAACGTACTAATCATTCAATATATTTAATTCGAATGAAAAGTTTAGATTGTTCTTATGCATGTAATTTTAAAGCTATGAATCAGGATATTATTTGCGATACTGTTCCTGGTATTAATGATGCTATGTGGGTTAATGAATTGCGCGATAAAAATATAATATTATCTGACATTGGAGAGAGAAATAGTTCGATTGACGTTCTTATTGGCGCGGATATAGCAGGAAAAATTTTAACAGGGAAAAAATATAATCTTAAAAATGGGTTAGTAGCGTTCGAAACCACTTTAGGGTGGACTGTTATGGGGAAATTGCCGAATGATAATGTTAGAAATGATGCAGCTGTAATGATAACCACGATGTACGTGCAAGAGGCCAATTTGTCTGATTTGTGGAGGCTGGATGTCGTGGGTATTTCAGATCCAATCGAGAAATTAGACGAGTCTTTGGTAAATAAACGAACTTTACAATTTTTGACTGACACTACGGAATTCACGTTAGAAGGATGGTACGAAGTTAGATTACCGTTTAAAAATAATCATTCAACCGTGTCTAGCAATTTCGAGATTTCACGAATTCGGTTATTGAAAATAATTGAAAAATTAAAAACACAAAACTTGCTTATCGTATATGAAAACGTTTTTGAAGAGTGGTTGTCAGAGGGTGTCATTGAGGAGGTCACAGAGAAAGAGATGGATGATTTTGGTCACTATTTACCACACCGACCTGTTATCAAGCCTCATAGCACGACTGTAGTTAGACCTGTTTTCGATGCGTCGGCATTTGAAAAAGGTAACCCGTCATTGAATCAATGCCTTGAGAAAGGTCCTAATCTAATTGAATTAATTCCATCGTCTTTGAATCGATTTCGAGAAAATGAGATAGGCGTTATATCTGACATAAAAAAGGCATTCTTACAAATAAGTGTCAACAAGCAAGATAGAAATTACCTTCGTTTTTTATGGTTGAAAGATGGACAAATTAAAATTTATCGACATTGTCGCGTAGTATTTGGCTTATCCTGTAGTCCATTTTTATTGGCGGCAATTATAAATTTACTTATGACGACAGCACAAAAGAGAGCAATGGTCGATGAAAATTGCGATTGGTGCATCGAAACGGTAGATAAATTGAAAGATGCATTTTATGTGGATAATTGTGTCACAAGCGTTAGCACAGAAGCCGAATTAGAAAAATTTAGAAGTGAGGCTACGGTTATTATGGCTACAGGCGGATTTGAGTTAAGAGGGTGGGAAAAGTCAGGATATTGTTCGGGATCAGAAACGTCTTTGGTTTTGGGACTTTTATGGAACAAGGAAAAAGACGTAATTTCGATTAATCCTAAAATTTTAGAGATAGAGAAACCCACTATAATAACAAAAAGAACAATGTTATCCGCGTCTCACAGAATTTTCGATCCTATTGGTTTTTCGTGCCCAGTGTCATTGCTACCTAAATTACTTTTACAAGAACTATGGACGGAAGGGATAAATTGGGACACTGTTGTTGACAGAGATCGCAGCGATAAATTTAATATATGATTAGAAATAAAATTGGCGGAAACTAAAATTTTTAAATTTTTACAAAACGAGATGTATATTACAGAGAAAGGGAGAAATAAATTATCTTCTTTTAAAACTATTTTAAATGATGACGCGTTAATTATTTTAAAAACGAAAATTTTTAATCGTGATGATAAATTCGAATTTTTATGCCCGATTCTGTTAGACAATGATCACGAAATCGTGCGCTTATTAGTTCGTGAAACGCACGAAAAATTAGGACACGCAGGAGCCCTTGTTGTAATTTCACATTTGAGAGAAAGATTTTGGATTATTTCATTGAGAAAATTGATTAGGTCTATTATCAACAAATGTGTAATATGTCAAAAGCAAAACAGTAAACACATGGAATGTGACTCACCTCCTTTACCTTTTAATCGTGTACGCGATGCCGCTATTTTTGAAGTAGTAGGAGTAGATTTCGCGGGACCATTGATTATTCAGGGTGGGGGGAAGGGGTGGATATGTATCTTCACATGTGCGATTTACAGGGCTGTCCATTTTGAATTGGCAACGTCATTGTCGACAGAATGTTTTTTGGAATGTTTTAGACGTTATATTGCTAGAAGAGGACGACCAAAATATATATATAGTGATAACGGCACAAATTTTGTAGGTGCAGCCAACGCTTTTAAAAAATTAAATTGGGAAAAAATATCTAGTCGAATGTCAGAACTCGAAATCAAGTGGATGTTTAACCCGCCCTCAGCTCCATGGTGGGAGAGGTTAGTGGGGGTTTTAAAAGTAATTCTACGAAAGGTTTTAGGAAAAGCGTGTATGACCTATGAGAACTTGGTAACAGTTTTGTGTGACGCAGAGGCAATCATAAATTCAAGACCTCTAACCTATGTTTCGGAATGCCCTGATGACCTTAAACCATTAACACCCTCGATGTTCATTCAAGAAATCCACGAGATTGGAGTACCAGACCTAGATATGCTCTGTCATAAAAAATTAAACAAAAAATTGAAGCATAGACAAAAAATCTTTGAAGATTTGCGAAACAGATTTAGATCGGAATACCTGGGACAACTAGCTATAAAAAATGGAAAAACTGAAACTCGTAAAGTAAAAATCGGGGATGTTGTACTAATAGGTGATAATAATCAAAGACGTATAAATTGGCCCCTCGCACTTGTTGTGGATACTGTAGTAAGTCGCGACGGCGAAACTAGATTATTTGTTTTAAAAACAAAAAATGGAATTATAAAAAGGCCAGTACAAAGGATTTATCCTTTGGAAATTTCAAGTCAAGAATCAGAAACAATTAATGATTTAAGAAAGAAATTTAAAACAACGAAATATTGTATCAGCTCTGAAGGAATGAGTGAATGCGAAAATAATAAGTTCGATAAAATACAAGATTGTAAAAAAAATGTTATTACACGATCAGGTCGAATTGTAAAAAAACCAGAGCGTTTGGGATTAAAAAATTAATCACATGGAAAAACAAAAATTGTAAAATTTCATTGAAATGAGTAGTATTTGTTTAAAAAGCAAAAAAAAATCAATGACAAATTACTTTTGTGCGAATGTGTCGATTTAATTAAAAGTCTTTCATAATTTCTGATTGTTGGAAAATGTATCTTTCACAAAGGGGGGGACGATGTCGAGAAACGCCTTTTGTAAAGTAAATTAATTGCGCTTGCGTTCAATAGGGACTGAAGTGGGGACTTACGAAAAGAAGGACCAAGTGGGTTTTCGTTGCCGATAAGGTTTAGTATGATGTAACGAGTCATGATAAACGGTCAACTCCTGTAACGCGTGCGGCTAGTTTTTAATAAACCAGTATTTCTGTTCCACATTATATTGTTTGTTCAAGTCATTTATTTCACCCACCCCCTCACAACAGATGTAATATTTATGACAACAGACCCGAGTCAAAATTTGGGTCCCATTTTTAGCTTTAACATATAGATTTTATTTAGGTTTTAGCAATCGTAACGTAGAGTCTAATTGCGACACAATTATTTATAATTAGATAAAACTTTGACTCCAAATGCTGGTGTAAATTTAAGATTAAATTTTAATACATTAATTGCAGTACTACAAACACATAAACCACTAAAAATTGACAAATACTGTTCCTGAATAACAAATTTAATAGAAAAATTATATTTTTTTAACGAAATAGTTAATGGTTACTAATTATTAGTTTTCCCAGTAAAATTTAATTCCCGGTGGGTAGACACCCTATCAAATATATCAGCAGAAACTAAAACCCGTCGAGGACGGGTACGACAGCTAGTTAATATATAATATTCTTTAGTAAAAGTAGATTATCTTTTAGTGGTTTATTTCACTAAATACATTTTACATTCTTTTAAATAATTTTTTTTCAATTTTTAACTGGTTATGCAGTCTAACGTAGTCCATTTTTTGAAAACTTAGTATAAATCATTAAAAATAGAAATATAAATACTGATTTTTATTTTAATATATGTATGTTTGCTAAATTCATATAAGTAATAAAAAATTATTTGAAAATAACTCACCAGAACAGTAAAATTAGTATTTCTTTTAATTTGCACCGTATGAAAAACATAATTTTCTTTTACTTATATCTTTTGTGGAGACATTTGTTAAGACATCAACTATTTTTTATTATATGCCGTTGATCACGGACAGTAATATACAAGTCTAATTTTTTTGGGAAATTCATAAAGATATTTATTATAACACATTGTTATTAATTTTTTATTATAATAAAACTAGTAACTATTAATTAATTTATTTCTATATAATAAAATATTTGCCTAGAAGGCAAACTTGTAGAAAGAATAATATTATAAAATTTTATATAAAATTATAATTGAGGGGCTGGATGCTATAATGTTATAAATAAACGTTATACTTTTAAATAAGTTACTTTTTATTTAATTCGTTTAATTAGAAATTTTATTATAAAATTTGTTATTCTTTAATATGTGTCATGTGTTGAGTGTCGTAGCGAAATAACCACACTCAAAATACAACACTCATGAGTGTCATTTTTTCCGTATGGGAGAATATATAATATATATGAAAAAATAATTTTTTGTCCTACCTGGACGGAAAGTATGTCGTTTCGGGCACTTAGAGCGGGCGCAAAGTATCTCATTACCATTCAGGGGTAGGAGAAGCGGGCGCAAAGGTGATTATGACTCTGGCGAAATCACCTATTTTGCGCCCTTGATACGAAAATAACTATTTTAACAAACATAATAACCTAACTTTATAGTATTTAAAGAAACCCGCACAAAATGCATTGAAATTAGCTTACCGTTAATTTTGTTCATATTTTCCGAATTAGTAGTTCTAAAGATGCGCCTGCGCAGGCAGAAGCAACAAGGGTAAGAGAAAATTTTCAATTCACTGACTCTCTTACTCTTGTAAATCACCATAACCCCCTGTTTTTAGCTACACAATTAGCGTTTAGAGTTTAACTAAATGATATCTATAATTAGAACACTTAAAAATACTAATTCTAAAAATATTAACAAAGTTAACGGTAAGTCAATTTTAAAGAATTTTGTGCTGTCCTTTAAGTTTAATATGACTTGCGTTCAACTCATATAATATTTTGTATACAGTTTTGTTTTGTAAATTTAAAAGAATGATTTTTTCGTTAGGGGAAGGTATAACTCGTACTAATTTTATAAAGTTGTTTACAAAAGAAAATTTTTTTTAAATATTAAGGTGTCCGTTATTTACCAAGTTGTTTATATTTCTTGCGACACACCCTAAATTATTAGTTTACCATCTTAATCAAAATGTCAGACCAAAATAAACCTTAATATTCAAAATAAACCTTGCCCCAAAGACGATACATTTTCCATTTAAAATACATGGAATTTTGCTACATTTTACAAAATTAATTTTTTTTCGTTAAATATTTCATTTTACATCAATGAAAAATATATATTCTTATAGGAAATTTAACGCTCTAAAAAAAGTTTTCTTATGATTTTTTGATAAATTATCTCCTTTAAGAGTTATTTAAAGTTAAAGTTCAACACTGTAGATTTTATGATTTTTGTACTTTTACGGCAAAATTATTATTATGAAAGGATCCATATTAAATCATGCAGGCATTTCGACGATATAAATTAAGAATTATTTTCGCAATAACATTATATGTTATCCTACTCAAAAAATACTAAAATGCGTATTTTTTTATATTTGAATAGGATTCTGTTTCCACTTTTATGAATATTTTAAGATTTTATCAAAATAATTACTTTCTTGTATTTTCTTCTATAAAATTGCATAATTTTCATATTTTTTGTTGCTCTTGGGGCTCATTTTTTCCTTTTATATACTCTTTTATGTAAAATTACGCAAAATAAAAAATAATAAAAAACAAGTGATACAAATTAAAATAAAAAAAAAATTCTAAAAAAGGACATTTTTTTTCTCTCTTTATTTTTAGGATTTATTGATACTCATGTGTAGTATTTAACATAAAAATACAATTTTGTATTTTTTGTATATTAAGAAAAAAATTACCTACTTATAACTTACCTACACTGTGAAAAAAGAGGGCACGTTGCAGCACATTTTCGATTAAAGTTACGCGACTCAGCCCCGAGTTCCGCTGCACACTTTTCTAGGGCGCGTAGGGCGCCCCAGACTTGAGGTTTTTTGAAAGAAGTGTGTAACACGCTCGTCTGGGGAGCGCTACGTGCCCCACAAGTGTTGTAGCAGAACTCAGGGCTGAGTCGCGCAACAATACTCGAAAATGTGCTGCAACGCGCCCTCTTTTTTCTCAGTGTACTCATAATAAGTTATGTTCAATTTTATTGACAAAAATTTTTAACCTTTGTTCAAAAAATTTGAACGTCTTAAATAAACTAACCGGGATAAATAACATTTTCGAACATCATCATTATCTTATAGATAATTAACATAATTTTTGGACATAATGTTAATTATCAATATTCTTTACTACACTGAAAAAAAAGTGCTGTTGAATCAAATAGCTCCATGCTATTGAATTTCCCGTTATTGATTCAATAACACATTTATTAATCGAACAGCATATTGCTTAAAACGAAAAAATGAAACTGTTTAAATTAAAAGTACGGTACTGTTAAATTAATGATATTCTACAAATTGTTTCTATAGTTCATCTATATATAGCAACAGAATAATTTATTGCTTCTTTGACATTATTCATTTGAAGCATCTATTAGATAAATTTGAAGAAAATGCGTGTAAATTTGCTATAAAAATAAGGACACTATGTATTTGAGACATTGACAGGTGCTAAATTTATTGAAATACTTATCCACACTTATTTATATGTTTATTAAACCTGTCGTTTTTTAAATTCTTACATAAAAAAGTATTATTTAAATTGTTTTAAAGAATTAATGACTAGTTAAATATAAATTCCCTATATAAATTCCCTTATACACGAGAAAAATGTCGCGCACGGTATTTAACTACAAAGTAACTGCTCAATGTCAGAAGCGAATGTATTAAATTGCAGCGCGGCAGTTCTCGTCTTTCACGAAAGTTAAGCAGCTTTGGTCGCGGTTACTACATGGATGGGTGACCGATTGGGAACAGCGTATTTTTCAGACTCAAAAAAATATAAAGTGGGTTTGAATGTGTATGTGTGTGTGTTTGCCACTTTTAGATTAAAGTTGATATCATTAAATTTTCTTAAGTTGCTAGTGCATTGTAGATATATTCCTAGAATCCTGATATAAGTAGATGACACTCTGTAAACTTACTTTTGACAGAAACTTAGTTGGCTTAATTTAAAATGACAGTAAACTGTACGAATGTATTGACAGTGTCGAATAACTACAATTCTTAGTAAATTTGATGAAATATAGTGATATTGTCAGTAAATGATTATTTTTCGATATTATTAGCAATATTCTTAGGGATCGTCCATAAACTACGTTACCAATTTTTCTCATTTTTAGACCCCCTCCCCCCCCTTCGTTGACAACCGTTGATTTGCTTTTACACCCCCCTCCCCCCAAGGAAAGTAACGTATATTATAAATTGAAAATTCAATGTAATACAGTTAAGTTTTTTGTGTTTCTAAGAAGTTTTTATCTTTAGAATATACATTAAGTAAGTATATATTTTAATTATAATAAAAAGTGCATAAAATATTATTAATAACTTTATAAATTATAGAAATATAATATAGAAATATATATATTTTATAGAAATTAAAACTTTTTTTCACATACATAAATTGCGCAGTTTTTTCTAAGTCTACTTTACAAGTGTAACGTTACTTTGAAAAAACTCCCACCCACCCCCCCGTTACAAAGCGTAGTTGTATGCATGACCCCCTGCCCCCCCTAAATTGGTAACGTAGTTTATGGACGACCCCTCATATACTATCTCTTATATACTATATATAGGAGTTAAATAACTATAAAAAATACGAATTTTAAAAGAATTAGGTCAAATATTTTTTAAAAAGCCCATGGCCACAAACGGTACAGCAAAAGTATCAAAACGCCCTTTTTGGCCACACTACATTTCATACGTTAAATTGACATAATTTTAGTTTAACAACTCGTATAGTTTTCATATTACAATTTTTTAAATAAATTAATTCACTTTTAAGAATATTTGAAGTATAATATAGTATTTATTCTGACTCCACTGAATTAATGAGAGAATAAAAATAACAGTTATTTAATGTTTAAGTAATACATTTTTTGATGCAGCAATTTTTAATTATTTATCCTCTATGGCTCTAAAAAACAAATTAAATAAAATTAAAGTTTATATTTTGTGTATCATATAGAGTTTAAAATAAAAATTTTATTTATTATTATAATCAATAATAAATAAGCTTTGATTAATCATGTTAAAAAAAACATTTGTGATTTTAAGTAAAATATAAATTTATTGATTTTAATACTAAATTTTGTTCTTTAATAAATTTTTTTAATTGTTGTACTTGATTGATTAATCAATTCTAATTATTTATTAAAAAATATAATTCACTTAATAATACCATAACAGTATTTTAAGCAGTGGCCAAAACTGGGACAAAGGGTGGCCACACGGGGTGCTTGTGTGGCCACTACTGGTGAAAAAGGCTTTTTGAAGCAATTTCATATTTTTTAAATAATAAATATAGTTAAATCATGCTTTTGATTATAAAAATTAAAATAATACAATTCTCTAGATATAATATAAAAAAATTATTATGAAATTAGTGCTTCAATAAATTTATTTTCTTAATGAAAGACGACACACCGCTTAAAGTGGCCACAACTGGTACATCTACCCTATAAGAAGTGTTGTGTTAAAGCTGTGAGAATTAATTATAGTATATAAAAAATATGTGACCAAAAATTTCATTTTTTCAATTTATCGTTGGTATATATTTAACCACATAAAAGAATTGACTTAACAGTATGGTGTTATTCAATCGATAGCAATAACTAAAAAAATTAAAAGTACAAATTTTTGAATCATAAAAATGATGCTTTTAAATTGAAAAACTATAGTCATTGACTCAAAAGCATATACTGTTAAATTAAAAAATTTTGATCGTTGATTCAAAAGGAATACCTTCAAATTGACATTGTATGCTGTCAATTTAAGAAATATGCTTTTGTTTCAATGAAAGTGATACTATCGAATCATTAGAATCGGTGCTTTCAAAACAACAGCATATACGTTTGGCAGCCCGTTATGACACTATTTAATGAATCAAACTCATATGTCATTGATTCAACAGCATTTTTTTCTCCGTGTATTGACAAGATTTTTCAAACTGATGTTAAAGTTTAAAAAAATAAGCGATTGTACGAAAATAGAAACCTGAAAAGTTGCGAAATTTTTGAATTTTTAGTAAAAAATTGAAAATAAATTTGTCTCTTAATAGATAAACAAAAAAATACAAAATTATATTTATAAGTTACATACTACACATGAGTACCAATAAATCCTAAAAATAAAGAGAGAAAAAAGATTTCCATTTTTAGAATTTTTTTTTAAAATTTAATTTGTATCACTTGTTTTTTTATTATTTTTATTTTGCGTAATTTTACATAAAAGAGTATATAAAAGGAAAGAATGTGCCCCAAGAGCAACAAAAAATATGAAAATTATGCAATTTTATAGAAGAAAATACAAGAAAATAATTATTATGATAAAATCTTAAAATATTCGTAAAAAGTGCAAACAGAATCCTATTCAAAATTAAATAAATACGCATTTTAGTATTTTTTGAGTAGGATAACATATGTTATGGCGAAAATAATTCTTAATTTATATCGTCGAAATGCCTGCATGATTTAATATGGATCCTTTCATAATAATAATTTTGCCGTAAAAGTACAAAAATCATAAAATCTACAGTGTTGAACTTTAACTTTAAATAACTCTTAAAGGAGATAATTTATCAAAAAATCATAAGAAAACTTTTTTTAGAGCGTTCAATTTCCCATACGAATAAAAAATAAAAAATGCAAACTTTATGCTTTTTTTAAATTAAAATTTATAATATCTAGGGTTAACCCTTTCACGCCCAAATGTTAAAAATTTTGACATAAAGTTTGAGGAGATGTACCAGATTGTCTGGTACATGACTTATATATAAGCATCATTCATTTAAATTCAACCGCTTTAAATGATCAAAATCAATTTAAATTTTCGTATTCAAATATTCTTTAATAAATCATTAAATATGCAGTAGAAATGCAGAAAACTGCGGAAGAATAGAGGTGTCGCAACCCACTGTGACGCAAATCTAATTTGATAAAAAACTGACCATAAAAGTAAGGGTAGCTCATTTTTGTGTTTTGGCTATCTGCTTTGCAAAAAGCCATTTAATCAACAACAAAAAAATCTCATTTGTTTAACTCTAAACTTACGCGCATTATCTTCAAAGTAAAAGTATTCAGTTTACAGAAATACAGTGCAAAACCACCTTATTATTTCTTGTGTTATCTAGCATTGTTGCTATTCTGAATATCTGCAAACCTCGTAACTCCACTTTTGGTTAAAAATTAATTTTTAACGTAATTCTGTAGAATTTTAATAAATAAATATGAGGAAAATTTCCTCAAGTGCACAAATGTCAACAGTATTTATTACTAGGCATGAGTACTTCAAAATTCAAAATTAAACCCATTTTTTGAAATTTAAAAATTAAAAAAAAATTTTTTCTCAAAAAGGACCCTTTTGTTATTTCTTCGTACCAAAATAAATCTTAAGATGTGTAACTTTCAATATACGTAACCAAAAAATGACGTTTTTTTGTTTCCTAATTATTTAGTAATAAAAATTCATTAATTCATTCATTTTTAAAAAAAAACGTCATTTTTTGGTTTCATATGTTGAAAGTACACATCTTAAGCTTTCTTTTGATACAAAAAACAGAAAAAGGGTTATTTTTTAAAAAAACTCAATAAAATATTTAATTTTCAAAACGGGTTGAATTTTGAATTTTTTGAAAAAAATTTTCCACCTTTAAAAAAAATAGGTCAACGCCCTCTCCTCTCTACAATTGTTTATAAAATTTCATAATACTTGGTGGTTGAAGAACTCATGCATAGTACTAAATACTGTAAAAATATTAGCCCTATCCAACAACTTGTAATTTTGACATTGGTACACTTGAGGAAATTTGCCCCATATATATTTTAAAATTTAAAAGATATAATTGTAACACAATGAATAAAGTAAAAAATCATCATTTAAAATTGCAAAATGTACAAGTAACAATGGTGCGCGTCAGTAGTTACCTTTCTCTCCTGTAAAGTTGCATCAAAAGGAAGTTACGAGGTTTGCAGATTAAGGTGATGATATGCAAGGTAAGGTAAATGGAAAAACTTTTTTCCATGAGTTGTTACGAAACTTATTCAAGAATTCAGGATATGGAAAAAATTTAGAACTTTTTTAGAAAAGTTTAATATTTATTAAAGCTTTTCAGGTTTTTTCTAACTAATGGCTTGGATTGTTCTTGACGTTGTCCCCGAACAGCTTAACATAATAATTCAACTTATGGTTCTGCAGCATTTTCTGTTTTCCTATATCTTGAGTTATTAAATAAGTTTCTTAATGACTCTTGAAAAAAGTTTTTTCGTGTAGAACTTTCTAATCTTGCTTCAAACTTGTCTAAATAGTGAAGTGTAATATTGTCAAGCTTGACATGCAATGCGTGTCAAGTTCCGCTCAGAAAGTTGTGCTTTTTGGGTGCTGGTACGATTGAAAGTTAAATTTGAAATCAGTTATTGACAGTTAGGAATAATTTATAATAAAAATGAAACAACGTATTTAATAAAATGTATTTTTCTTTTAGTTGCTATTTATGGGCAGAGATTATCCGAAAGGTTATGAGTTTTTTCGAGCAAACTTACAAAAAGCCTTTAGAAAGAACAGAGATGAGAATAATTCAGAAAAAATCGCTAAAATGCTCGCACATGGAGAATTTGTAAAAAAGGAACTTGAGGCACTCTATATGCTTCGAAAATATCGAACTTTGAAGAAAATATACAATGACTCTTAGAATATTACATAAATTTGAAAATAATCTGTAAATTAAGCTGTACTATATTCGAATTGTAGTTACATTTCCAATATAAAAAAGTTCCCGGGGATCAGACCGAAAAATTGCAGGGAGTAACTCCAGAGAAATTCTTAAACCTCTCCCTGGAATCACTCGGGAATATCCCGGAAGTGAAAAAACAAATGAATACAAAATTTTTATTTCACTTCCGGGAAATTCCTTAGGGATTCTGGATATATTTCTGGGAATTTTTTCACATTGGTTATAATATTTTCTAATGAAACAAATAAATATATTCTTGTTAACTTTTGAGTAATAAATCACCCATTCATTGAATAGTGACATAACGAGCTGCCTAACGTATATGTTGTTGTTTTGAAAGCATCGATTTTGATGATTCGATAGTATCACTTTCATTGAAACAAAAGCATATTTCTCAAATCGACATCATACTATGTTAATATAAAGGTATTCCTTTTGAATCAAAGGAACAAAATTCTTTTAATTTAACAGTATATATCATTCCTTCATTCTTTTATGAGGTTACAGTTGTATATCTGATAAAATGAAGGAATGAAGGAAGTTTAGGTTAATGTTCAAAAACAATAGTTGAAGTAAATTTCCCTAAATAATTCAGAGGAAGCATATACATCAATTTCTTTCCCGAGAATAATAAATGAAATTAATGAAGGAAATATTTTGCATTCAATAGAGGAGACTGGGGTAAACCCGCGTACAGGGTAAACCCGCCCAGTAAAAAAAAAGTATTCAGAATAGAAAAAAAGTATTGGTGGTGACGTTCGGTGAATGCGTTTTCGCGACAAAACCGTATTGGTGGGTTACGGTGAATACATTTTGCTCACCGTGAATACTTTTTGTTTTAAACTCTCGATTTAAAGATTGCTAAGCAAAGTTGAGAATATATATGAAGAGCGTGAGTAACGTGCTGTATAAAAATAGCTATTGCGAGAAGGAAATAAGAAATTTTGAGTAAAAACGAAAAATTAAATGTGAAAAAAATGTCAAATGTTGATCGATTACCATATGCTTTACTATGCCTACAATGCATGATAGATTAAAGGGAGCATGACGTTACCGGCAGAAAGTTATTAGGAAAGACGGAAAATTTTGAATTTTTAATGAATTTTTATTCATTAATTAAAATTAATTATAATTAATTAATAACTAAATATTATTTGAGTTCACTTGGATTTCTTTTCAATTTCAAAAATTTCCGCCTTTCCTAATAACTTTCTGCCGGTAACGTCATGCTCCCTTTAATCTATCATGCATTGTAGGCATAGTAAAGCATATGGTAATCGATCAACATTTGACATTTTTTTCACATTTAATTTTTCGTTTTTACTCAAAATTTCTTATTTCCTTCTCGCAATAGCTATTTTTATACAGCACGTTACTCACGCTCTTCATATATATTCTCAACTTTGCTTAGCAATCTTTAAATCGAGAGTTTAAAACAAAAAGTATTCACGGTGAGCAAAATGTATTCACCGTAACCCACCAATACGGTTTTGTCGCGAAAACGCATTCACCGAACGTCACCACCAATACTTTTTTTCTATTCTGAATACTTTTTTTTTACTGGGCGCTCACTAGCGATTTGACGCTATAAACTCAACTTAAGATGGAGATATTTGTACTGTGAATAGTACTTAACATACAACTAATGTTAACGAACTTTCGTTTAGTTTCATGAATTCGTCATAGAATCAGAGGCTGTCAATTGTTTTTAGAAGTGCAAAAAAGAAAAAATGATCTTCGGATTTTTAAGTTTTTCGATTATTATTTTTAAGACTTAATTTATTCGACAAATTTTTTTATGCTATTGGATGTCCTTTTTCGAAATACATAATTATGTAGTTTTGTTTGATTTCAACGCCAGTGGGCAAAAAACCATCATTGTTTTAAAAACGTTCCAAAAACATTTTTAGAACGTTTCATGTCCGCCAAATAATGTTCAAAAAACGTTCCATTGCTTTTAAAACGTTTTTGAAACATATAACGTTTTTGGGACGTTATTTGGCAGTCATGAAACGTTCTAAAAACGTTTTTGGAACGTTTTTTACACAATGATGGTTTTTTGCCCACTGGGAAAAGATTTATTTAAATTTTTTCTGAAATGTGAGAAATACATTCGGGGTAAAGTCGCTCACATGAAGTCGGGGTAAAGCCGCTCACTTCTTAAATTTGTGTAGGAAGCAGAATCAGTATTAACAATATTTGCGTTTTTTTGCCGATCTTAAAATTTTTAATATTAAAAATATTTATTAATAGAGAAATAATATTCATTTCCTAACAATGTTATTGAATTATTGGGTAATTAGTTGAATATTTAACATTTTAAATGTCCCGCATTTCGCAATTTGTGGCGATTTTTTTTTAGTAGATGGCGCCGAACTATCAATATTTGTTGGCAACATTGAGCGAAATCATGTCTATATCAGTCATTACTAGTGAATATTAGGTTAAAACGGTTATAACAAACAACGAAAACAAATAATCAAAATTTGTCTCTTTCTTTTGCGGCTAAAAAAGACATAAATCTAGTTTGTTGTCTTCGTTAAGTTCACGTTTTATCATTGTTTATTTTTAAATTTAAAATTAAAAATTTCATTTGTTATATTTTATCAATAATAAAATCTATAACTTGTTACATCCAGAAATGTATCTACATTTTAATTTTCTCTTAATAAAATATTATTTAAATTCACAGTTGCGATTCATCAAACCTATACTTACTATTTAATAAACCAATATTTATTGCTTATAGAACTCATAATTTATCATTAATAAATCATACTGAAGACGGAAATAAAGAGAAATTTAATATATACAAAATAAAACTGTCGGGATTACCTTAAATTATTAAAAAAATCAAGTCATCGGGTTTACCCCGAGGGGTGAGCGGATTTACCCTGGAAAATTGAGATTTTGAATTTGGTATATGAGCGATTCCACGTCAAGTGATCAAGGGGTCTTTTGGTGTAATATTTATTTCAATAATTTTTTACTCTTAAACAAATAAACATACAAATTTGACAAAGTACATTTTGGAAAGGTTTTTTCATGCTCTTTCGATTGGAAATAAGCATTAAAAAAAAATTTTTTGACCCAAAAAAATCAAAATTAAAAATAAATTTCAATTTTTGGGGGATGTTATAGTCAGCAAATATATGTATCCCCACCTGTACTGTACTTACACTACCGTCCGAAATTGTGCGAACGCTAACGTCTCGAGCTATTAAAAAACACACCCGCACAGAAACAGTGATAACTCGGTTAAAAATGAAGCTAGATGCTTTTTTTCAATTGCATTGGAAAGCTTATTAAATTTCCAATGAATTGCCACTATTTTAAGTTGTATTGCATAAATAGGAAGCGAGATATCATGTTATGAAGACAAAAAAATAATTCTATTCTTTTCGGAATTTCTTACTCTGACTTTGACTCCTGGCACAGTTTAGCAAAGTTTATGAAAAAAATTGTTACTTTCACAGACAATTCCTTGTAACCAAAGCTTTAAAAAGAGACCAAGAACAGCAAAAAATATTTACGGGTTCCCAAGATATAACAAAAAGAGTCGGACCGTGCAAAGCAGAATTTTCATTCATCGATTTCTCTAATTCGCCGTTGAGTCAATTACTTGTCTGTAAAAAAGTGTCGAAAATTAATTTTACCAAGTACATTCTTACTGGGATCCACTTTTTAAATATCGAATATATAATAAATTTCTGTGCGGGTGTGTTTTTTAATAGCTCGAGATGTTAGCGTTCGCACAATTTCGGACGGTAGTGTATATTCGACAAGAGCTGCAAACCACTTTTGCAACTCAGTCTTATTTCTGCCTTTGAAGTGTATTATTAATTTCATTAATAAATTGTCACTCTCTGAAGTGAATAAAAGTAAATTGTGTCTATTTAATAAATTAGACCGTAACATTTTGGCGATCCTGCCAGGATAGCAACAAACGACGTAAAAATAATTCGTCAAACTGTGCTATCTTCGAGTGTGAACCTGTTTTTCTACGGAAAATATTCGAGTTATTACCTTCGATATTAGAAGATATTAGATTAGATATTAGATTAGACAATGACCGAAGAAGAAATTCAACACCACGAGGATTACGAAAAGAATGCCGAGTATCAACCTTGTGTGGACGACTACAATCTGTATACGGAAGAGCTGATAACGGAGGACAATACAGATTATTAATATGCAACATCATAATGAATAATGAAGATGGTGATATTTTAATAGAAGACCACCCAAATATTCCCACCGGACTTTATAAAATACAGAACGGAATTATGAAAGCACCTGTTTTTAATTATACTAATCAACCTTTGGAAGTACCAAACAAAATTGAAGGCTTGCCTATAGAAAAAATCGATTATATGACAATTAATAAAATTTTAGACAATGAAAATGAAAATACGACAAAATTAAAAAACGAAGAACTACCTAAACGATTAATAGAATTAAAAAATAAAACGAGATTAGATCATTTGGACAAAAGTACAAAAGAAGACATTTGGAGAATAATTGGAAATTATCATAGTAATTTTACCTTAGAGGATGAAGAAATTCCCTGCACTAATTTGACTAGTCACAAGATTATATTAAAAAGTGGAAAAATAATCAATGTAAAATCATACAGACCTCCTGAATTTCACACAGAAGAAACCGACAAACAGATAGCCGATTTATTAAGAAAAAACATTATTGAACCATCTGATACCCCATTTAATTCTCCTATATTGATTGTTCCAAAGAAAAAAGATGCTAGTGGTATACAAAAATGGCGAATGGTTATTGACTTTAGGAAATTAAATGATGATATAGATCAAGATGCATATCCTTTGCCAGTGATTGAAGACGTGCTTTCTCAGTTAGGAAAAGCAAAATTATTTTCAGCTTTCGATTTGTCTTCAGGATTTCACCAAATTCCTATGGAAAAAGAAAGTAGAAAATATACCGGATTCAGCACAACAAGAGGACACTATCAATTTATCCGAATGCCATTTGGTTTAAAAAATGCACCAGCCACATTTCAAAGAATGATGGATCGCGCTTTTCAAGGATTAATTGGTGATGTATGTTTTGTGTACATAGATGACATTGTTATTTTTGGATCTACATTAGAAGAAGATAATAAAAATTTAATCAAATTCATGGAAAGAGTGAAAACATTGGGATTAAAATTACAACCGGATAAGTGTGAATATCTTCGGCCAGAATTGAAATACTTAGGACATGTTATCACAGATAAAGGAGTAAAACCAAATCCTTTAAAAATACAAGCAGTTCAAAATTTTAAAGAACCAAAAAATGTCACTAAAATACAATCATTTTTAGGATTAGTTGGATATTATAGAAAGTTTATTAAAAATTTTGCACATATGGCTAAACCATTATCAAGATTAACAGCAAAGGAGACTATTTTTGATTGGACAAAAGAGTGTAGTACAAGTTTTGAATTATTAAAAGATTTACTGTGTCAATCACCTGTATTAAAATATCCAGATTTTAATAAAAAATTTGTTTTGACAACCGACGCCAGCAATGTAGGAGTCGGAGCTGTTCTTGCACAAGATGGACATCTTTGTTGTTATATTTGAAGGGTATTGAATAAAGCAGAACAAAATTACAATACTGCAGAAAAAGAATTATTGGCAATCGTGTGGGCTACAAAAAGGCTTAGACAATATCTATTAGGACGTAAATTTACGATTCAGACAGATCACAAAGCACTAATTTGGTTACATAATGTAAAAGATCCTAGTTCCAGATTATTAAGATGGAGATTACGTTTAGAAGAGTTCCAATATGATATAGAATATGTAAAAGGAAAAGAAAATAAAGCAGCTGATTGTCTTTCAAGATTATTTCCTATTCAAGATGAGGATAGAGAAAAATATGCATCAACAAAAAGTTCAGAAAGCAATGAACTTAGTTCAACGAAATAAGATATGTCACCCAATACTCAGAGGTTTGATGACACTGCACAAATGCACACTGAACAACATGAGGAAACAGATATTTTAACACAATATTTCGAAGACTGGAAAAAGAATAAAGAAATTGGTAACGTTACAATCAAACCTAACGCACAAGGAAAATTATGGAAAACAATACAAAAAAAGGATTTACCCCCATTCAATAAAGAAAACTGGTTAAAATATTTTGAAAATCGAGTTAAAGAATTTATAGATAGGAAAATGGTAATAGTTCGATTACAATTGGGAGATCCTTTAATCTCACCAATCGAGAAAGCTTTTATAAAAGAAGTTATAGAATTTTTTAGCGACAAATACGAAGACCGATCTTTTCATTTATGTTTTAGTCAACTGAGAGAACTTACAAAAGAAGAGAAAAAATCAATATTAAAAGAAGCCCATGGATCTGTTGTAGGACAGCATTATGGAGAAAATAAAACTATTCAAAAAGCAAAACGATTAGGTGAATGGAAAGGTATAGACGATGAGATAATAGAATTTGTTAAAAAATGTGCAGTTTGTCAATTACAGAAAAGTACACGTATTAAAAGACAATCGGAAGGCATTATCCCTGACATTCCATTAAAACCAAACGCTAAAATAGCTATGGACATTTTTGGCCCTTTACCTAAAACGAAACAAGGAAACGAATTTATATTAAGTATCCAAGATCAATTAACAAGATATATCATGCTTATTCCACTAAAATCAGCAACAAGTGAAAATATATTAGAGAGTTTATTAGAACAATACATTTATATATTCGGTTCACCCAAAAGTGTTCTTACTGATCAGGGGAGAAATTTCGTTTCCGAATTAGTTGAAAATTTTGAAAACCTTTTTCGAGATAAACCAATAAGGACAACTACATACTATCCACAAAGTAATGGACGAATAGAAAGAATGCATTCTACACTAAAAAATCTTTTAAAAACAGCAATGGAAGATAATCAGAATGAATGGGACGAGAATTTAAAAATTATTAGTCTTGCACATAATTCAACTACAAATGAAACAACAGGATTTACACCTTTTGAACTCACATTTGGAAGAGAGATAAACCTCCCGTCTACTCTTGAAAGTTCACCAATTCTTAAATACCCAGAACTAATTCAGCAATGGAAAGAAAAGCATGAAAAATGGTTAACTAAAGCTAGAGAGAAAATTAGAATTCAACAGGAAAAATCTAAAAGAAGATTGGACGAACAAATAGTTTTACCACAACCAATATATGAAATAGGGAACCGCGTAAAATTAATTAATAATCATCCAACTAATAAATTATCTCCAAATTGGTTAGGACCAGGAACTATTACACAAATTTTTGATAACAATAATTATGAAGTATTATTTAAAAACAAGAGGAGTAGATTTCATGACAACCAGCTAATGCCATATTACGTCTTTTCAGATGATGAAAATGATGATCAACAAACGGAAATATCAATATAACAGAATTAAAAGGAAATCTGTATATAGAAGACATAGGACCTGTTTACCAATACCACGAAGAATGGAAATTAATAATTGGAATAAACGTCACTAATGTAAATAGTAGATTTGACATGATTGAAAAAACAATTCAAATAAGTGAAGCAGCATGCTCCGTTTATTGCAGCTCTGAGAATGAAATTCATTTAATACGGGGACGGTTTGACAGATTAAAAAGCAAACACGATTTATTAAACAAATTGTTAGGAGGACGTCGAATAAAAAGAGGTTTAGCAAATTTCGTGGGAGATATAGCAAAGCCCTTATTTGGAATTATGAATGATGCAGACTTAGTAGCTATTAAAAATCAATTTGATGAAGTTCTTGGCGATCAAAATCAATTAGCAAATATATTGACTAATCACACGAAAATTATAAAACTGATTCTCGATTCTTCATCATTAGATCACGAACTACTTCAAACACAAACTAATCGAGAACTAGAATTAACTATGAATCTACGAACGACAATAAACGAAACTATAAAAGAAAATTTTATCAATTCAAAATTAGTAATAGTAACACTTCTGATTGATGAATTAAACGAAGACATTAATATTGCAATTGACGCTATTAACGACGGAAAACATGGAATAGTTCATCCCCAACTACTTACACCAAAAATATTAAAAAATACTATAGAAGAATTTGAACAAGTTCATAGAACAAGATATCATTTTGAAAATACTGAAGAAACCTATCAATATATTATTGATTTAAGTGAAGTTGAAGTTGCAATAGTAAAAGGGTTATTGACTTACATTTTAAGAATGCCAGTAATCGAGAAAGAAGAAGGAAATTTTATTCGACTAATACCAATCCCAGAGAAAATAAAGGATATTTATTCAAGATATGCACCTGAACATGAATATTTCATAAAATATAAAGGATCATACACTCCATTAAAAAATGATTATCAAACCAATTGTTAAAACATAGTAGAATATAAAATTTGTAAAAGAAAACAACCAAATTATTTATTAGGTAAATCTAACGGATGTGATGCTACTTTGTTAAGAAGAGACCCATTAGCAAATTGTATACTTTCCCCATATTTATTACATCAAGAAACATACATCCCTGTTACCAATGGGTATATATTACTCCCACTCCGACAAATAACTATCGACATTAATTGTGACGACGGACTTGAAACTATTACAATTCATCATGCTAGTTTAATACAAGGTTCAAGATGTAAAGTATTTCTAGAAAACACAGAATTGTATCTTCCAACTACACAAACATTAAACAAAATTGTTAACATTAATGTAAGCTTCGAATTACCGTTTGACAAAAATGAAATAGAGAATCTTAGAGACCGATTAATTCCGTTACCACAAAAATTAGATCAACAAACACTAGCAAATGCTAAATTAGGATTAGATAACACATTAGACTTATTAGAGCAAATAAAATCACGTACTCGAATCAATAATTGGAAAGAAAAGACTGTCGACGTATTACACATCGCAGGTTATTGTAGTTTAACTATTATAGGAATTTATGTAATGTACAAATGTGGATTGTTTAAAATAATACGAAAATGTTTACCTAAAAAGTTATGTTTATTCTGTATTAAAAACCAAATTACTAATGAACCCGTCGTTGTAACCTATGAAAGACAACCACGTAGAGAGTCAGAAGTAGATATTAAACCTTATTTAAATAAGAACGTCAAACTTAGGCTTTAGGGACTAAATCCTATCTAACGAGAGGGATGTTATAGTCAGCAAATATATGTATCCCCACCTGTACTGTACTTATATTCGACAAGAGCTGCAAACCACTTTTGCAACTCAGTCTTATTTCTGCCTTTGAAGTGTATTATTAATTTCATTAATAAATTGTCACTCTCTGAAGTGAATAAAAGTAAATTGTGTCTATTTAATAAATTAGACCGTAACAGGGAGAAAGGTACGATTTTTTTTTTAAACGAAAGCTGAGGTTTTTTCCTAAAAGGACATATAAATTGTAAAGTGGGACTAGAATGTTTAAACATTGAAAAAAAGAGTTTTCTACTCGCCGGAGCGCTCAAAACCCGGTTTTTAGCTCCGTTTTGGAGAAAATTCTTTTTTTCAATATTTAAACCTTCTAGTCCCACTTTATCATTTATATGTCCTTTTAGGAAAAAACCTCAGTTTTCGTTTAAAAAAAATCGTACCTTTCTCCCCCAAAAATTGAAATTTATTTTTAATTTTGATTTTTTTGAGCCAAAATTTTTTTTTTCAAAATACTTATTTCCACTCGAAAGAGCATGAAAAAATCTTTCCAAAGTGTACTTTAGTAAATTTGTATGTTTAATTGTCTAAGAGTAAAAAATTATTGAAATAAGCATTGTACTGAAAAACACAAAAATTTAACCCCCTCCCCCTCGGAAAATAGGGGCAGGTAAAATAGGTAGAAAAATATTTTCACGAAAAATTACTATCTATGAGTACTACAGAAGCCCCAAGTTTTGCTACGATTAGAGAAAAATTTTTCTTCACCTTGATCACTTGACATGGAATCGCTCATATGTATATTAAAAATTTTCCCTAAGTAAAACTAAAACAGATAAATCAAAAATTCTTTTTTATTTTGTTAGTAGAAATCATAAGCTTTGAAATTAAATAAATTAACTTGGATTTATAGAATAATTTCCTAGGTTTTTACCGTCCTGAAAAAAGAGCGGGTTTACCCCAGTCTACCCTACACTTAAACAAAGCAGAGGGCTGAAAATCAAAAAAATTATCGTGAGAGGCAAAAATTTAAACGTAAAATTGATAATGAAAATTATTCAGACGAAGAACACACTTCAACTGTTACGTTCCGAACAAAACGAGGCATTTCAATTAATTAAGATTATTTATTTAAAATATTTTTTAAAACCAGTTAGCTGGTTAATCAGGTTGGTAAGGCCTCATCTTTATTTTCAATGTATAATCGTGATCACTTGTCAAAACTACGGGTTTTGCGTTATTAACAAGATAAATATTTCTTTTTATTTAATTAATTATTTATAATAATGATCAAACCACAAAAGTTACAATTGGTACAAAATCCTCACATGATATAAATTTCGCTATTATCAGATATTAAAGGCTAAGAAAGCCCTTTCAAATAATCCCTATGAGCAATTCCAAGCCAAGTGATCATGAGGATTTTTGATGATTTTAGTAATTTTAAAAATATTTTGTAAATTTGTTCCTCTATATCCATGGAATAAGAATGTATAAAATTTTTTTCAAAATTTGTTGAGTTATGTCTTTTTCAAAATTTTGATCGTATTTTTAAAAAAGGCACGTAACTTTTTTTCTTGTTGAGCGATTAAGATAAACTTTTTTGGAAAATATTCATAATAAAAAGTACACTGAGAGAAGTCCAGGGCTTAATAGTTCCCGCTAGACGTCGCTATAAGCTACTCTGCTTGTCGCGTTTGAGATGTCTCGAATCTAGGGCTCAGACACCCCGAATCGGTCAAACATTGTTCCCGCATGTGAGAGACAACTCATGGCCGACACTAAAAGTTGTAAGTAATCCCGCTTCGGGACGTTCCACGTTTTTTATCGGGGCTTGAAGGTGCGGCTACACCTCTGCAGGCTGGCTGCCTGCGCAGGCAGGAGCAACGAGAGTAAGGGAGAAGTTTGATGACACTGACTCTCTTGCTCTTGTACGTTACCATGACAACCTGCAGGCAGGCAGGCTGCCTGCAGAGGTGTAACCGCAGCCTGAGACGTCCCGATCGAAGGTTCACATAAGAACATTCAAAATGATCACTCAAGCCTTGCACGGGACGTATTAGTTCCCGGACTTCTCTCAGTGTACTTTAAAGAAAAAAATAAAAGAAAAAAAAATTTTTTTGCCCGAAAAAAATTTCAAAAAAATTATAGGAAGTATTTTTTACTTTATTGACAATATTTACAAAAAATAAAATTTCAAATCGAAGGTATATTTTTTCTAAAAATTGAATTCAAAAATTATTTTCAAATCTTTTTCGGGCAAAAAAAAATTTTTTTTCTTTTATTTTTTTCTTGAAAGTACTTTTTATTATGAATATTTTCGAAAAAGGTTTATCTTAATCGGTCAACAAGAAAAAAAGTTACGTGCCTTTTTTAAAAAAACGATCAAAATTTTGAAAAAGACATAACTGAACAAATTTTGAAAATTTGGAAAAAATTTTATACATTCTTATTCCATGCATATAAAGGAACAAATTCACAAAATATTTTTAAAATTGCTAAAATCATCAAAAATCCTCATGATCACTTGCCTTGGAATTGCTCCTATGCCAATTCAATCACATGCACCCTTAGAGCGGGGAGTATGTAAAAATAAAAACAGAAAGGAATTATTTTAAATTTGATCAAATTTTAAGAAAGTGATCTGCCATATTGAATCCGTCATTTTGAATTTTTAAATTTTGACATCAGATTCGTAATCAGCGACCTTAAAAACACCCGAGAAACAAATTTCAAGCAAATTCGATCAAATTTTTAAAAAGTAATCCGCCATATTGGATCCATTATTTTGAATTTTTTAAATGCAATTGTTTATTTGTAATTAGCGACCCTCTAAACCCCCAAGTAACAAGTTTTAAGCGATTACAATCAAAATTTAAAATAATACCTTTCAGTTTTCAATTTTACGTCTATCCTTAGACAAAAACACACCCCCGTTCTAAGGGTACATGCGATTAAATTGGCATAGAGCTTGTTTGAATAGCCTTGTTTCAACTTTTAATTTCTGATAATAGCAAAGTTATATCACTTAAGGATTTTGCCCTATGATGTTTCAAAAAGTGCTTAAAATGCTGTTTTTATGGATTTAAACCCCCATTTTCTCTAAAACGTGACGTGATGAAAAATTTTTGAACCCACCCTGCTTAAAATTCTTCTTCAATATTTTATACTTGATCATGTACGAGATCTTGTACTAGATCTTATACAAGTTTAGGTACAAGAAAATGTACACAGAATTGAAACAAGTTCTTGTATCTGAACTTGTACAATAGAATAATCTGGTACAAGGAATTGTACTTGATCTTGTGCAATTTTAAATAAAAAATTTTTTTTTGAATTATTAAAAAAGTTATTTATTAAAAATGTTAAGTTTTAATAATTTACTATATGAGCCGCCGGATCGTAGAAGGGCACGTAATTTTTTCTCGGCCGAAATCGAAGTCCCCTGGACATCCAAAATTCGACTTGCGAATTTAAATATCTCATGTAAATATCCTTATAGGAAATTTCTTTGCGCATCTTTTTTTCTTTTAAATTTTTATTGTATCTATTACCGTTTTCGAAATATAAGGAAAAAACTGTTTTTTTAAAGAGTGAAATTTTTAAATTGTTGGTTTTGCACCTTTTTACGGGAAAGAAACTTGTTTCCAAGTAATAAACAATTTAACTTGCAACTTTTACAGAAAGAATATATATCGTTTTACCCTAGTTTCTTTTTACCACCATTGACAATGTTCAGACTGTTTACTGAAGCGCTTGGATTTATAAGCTATATAGATGTGAACCGTCAGTGAAAAAGTGGAAATATCGGTAATTTCGAAAAGTGGATTTCGTAAAGTTGTTAACAGATGGAAGTACACGTATGTATTGCGGTTATAATTTATTTTAAAAGGTAAATAATAATAAATAGACAAAAGGTAATTATGCAGAAGAAGGACTTTTCCCAATTTTAAAGATTTTTGGTTAATTTTTTTTGGAATGTCTTTCATTTGGCTAGTAATTAAAGAATCCGGTGGGGGAGGATTAAAAAGTTACTTACAGAACGCCAGGGCTGGGAAACAAAATTTTTTTTTGGTTTTTGACGTTTTACTCGGTAAATATTAAAAATTTTGAAAAATGTTCTCTATAAAAGTTGTAGATCTTGTTAAGATACACATTTTATGTTACATGCAATTTTTTCATAAATTGAGTATTTTTCAAGAAAAACACAAAAAACGGAAAATAACCATAGAAACGTTTAAATGCAGAAGGGAGTCAAATTAATTTCCAAGATGGTACTAGAAGGTATCTCAGTTAGACCAGAGCCCCCTCCAACGTTTAAAAAAAGGCGTCTTGAAGGTGCATCCACAACTCATCACTCAAAGGCGGGTGAAGCCCGCCGCACCTAATTTCCTTCCACGTTTAATGCAGAAGGGACTCAAATTAACTTTCTAGATGGTACTACAAGATGTCTAACTTAGTCCAGACCCCTCTCCAACGGATTTGACTCCCTTTTTGCATTAAAACGTGTAAGGAAATTAGGTGCGGCGGGCTGCGCCCGCCTTTGAGTGATGTGTTCTGGATCCATCTTCAAAACGCCTTTTTTAAACATTGGAGGGGGGGTCTGGTCTAAGTTGGATACCTTCTAGTACCGTCTAGGAAGTTAATTTGACTCCCTTCTGCATTTAAACGTTTCTATGGTTATTTTCCGTTTTTTGTTTGTCTCGAAAAATACTTAATTTATGAAAAAATTGCATGTAACATAAAATGCGTGTCTTAACAAGATCTGCAACTTTTATGTAGAAGATTTTTCAAAATTTTTAACATTTACCGAGTAAAACGTCAAAAACCAAAAAAAAAATTTGTTTCTCAGCCCTGGCGTTCTGTAAGTAACTTTTTCATCCTCCCCCAACGAATTTTTCATTTTCTAGCTGATTGAAAGCTTTTCCAAAAAGAATTAACCATTTTTCTTCAAAATTGAGAAAAGTCCTTCTTCTGCATAATTACCCTTAAAACTTATTCTGTAATTTTTTGTCGTGAAGGTTCTCTTTCAGCGGGAAGCGTCACATATATTACTATCAAATAGATTAAAAATATGATAAATAAAAGCCATCAACTGTATAACTTTTCGCGTTCTTTTTGTTAATAAATAGATAACTATTCATTAACTTTTATCTAGGTATTTGATAAATTTTAGTTAACATTTATTTTATTATTCAAAATGCTGTTAAACAAAAGTTAACTTTTTAGTAATATTTTTGAACTAATATAGTTGCTGATTTGATAACTTTAATAAGCTATCTATTTGTTATCTTTTTGAGAACTCAAAAATTTATCAAAACGTTAACATTTATTTTCCATAAATGTGACATTTTTGGCCAGACATAGGAGCCATAATAGGTACACTGAAAAAATTACATTCTAATTTTAAGAAAAACTTCTTATATATGCGCCAAGAATATTCCCCACTTAAATTAAGTGGTAAATATTCTTAAAATAATAATGTTCTTCTTATTGTAAGAATATTCCCCACTTAACTTAAGTGGGGAATATTCTAGGCGCATATATAAGAAGTTTTTCTTAAAATTAGAATGTAATTTTTTCAGTGTATACAAATTTCATTACAAAAAGATGACATTTTTGTAACCCAAGATGTTAACAGTTAACTTTCTAGGTTAACTTTTCGATTACTTTTAGTTCACCTCGTGCCGCCTGGGCAAGGAGAAAAAACCAACTTCAGTTAGAAGACAATATACACTTTTAACCTGAAATAAAGTAAAATTTTTAAACACTTGTATCTCTTAAATTAGATATAATTCCAACCCACAAAAGAAATAATGGATATTTTAGACCGATAAAAAAATAAACAAACTCCTCCTACTTTTAAAATCAATTTTCCTATTTGTTGCTAGATTAAAACAAAATGAACAAAAAGAGTTATATTTGAAAAATAAAACATATAATTCCAACCCTAAAAGAAAACATAAATGACTTAGACCAATAAAAAAACCGCTGCCAAGTTATAAATTTTTGTTATAATAATTTTGGAGCTCAAAAGCTCTTTATAATTTGGAGATATTTATGAAAATGTGATGTTTACACACACACACAAACATACGGAATGACATTTTGTAAAAATGTCATTTTTAAACTCCTGTGGTCAAATAACATAATGATATGTTAAAAAATCGAACCTAAAAAATTTTGGTATTACCCCCAGTAGCACAAAATGTTCTAGCAACATTGACAACATTGAGGCAAACATTGGTAATGTTGAGACAATTTTCTCAATATTGCTGTAATATAACGTGCTACTGGGGAATACTTCCTCAGTATGAGGAAGCAATAATGTTGAAACTCTTCTTTTATAAAGAAAGCTATTTTTTTATTTGTTGGTTAAGTTACACAAAATGGAGAAAAGAAGTTATATGTGAAAAATAAAACATATAATTCCTACCCTAAAAAAAATAATGGATATTTTAGACCAATTAACGTCAAGTTGAAACTCCACCTTAATAAAGAAACCTATTTTTTTATTTGTTGGTTAAATTACACAAAATGAAGAAAAAAATTTATATTTAAAAATGAATCATATAATTCCAACCCCCACAAAAAATGGATGACTTAGACCAATTAAAAAATAAACAAACTCCTCCTTTTTTCAAAATCAATTTTTCTATTTGTTGGTTAAGTTACAAAAAATGGAGAAAAAAATTGTGATAATTTAACCAACAAATAAAAAATAGGTTTCTTTATTAAGGAGTTGTTTTGGGGCTTGGTATTATATGTTTTATTTTATAAATATAATTTTTTTTCCATTTTGAGTAACTTAACCAACAAATAAAAAATAGCTTTCTTAATGAAGGAAGAGTTTTAGCTTTATTTTTATTGGTCTAAATCATTCATTATTTCTTTTGATGGTTGAAATTATATGTTTTATTTTTCAAATATAATTTTTTTCCATTTTGTGTAACTTAACCAACAAATAAAAAAATAGATTTCTTTATGAAGGAGTATGTAGTATGAAGCCATGGACAAATGCCACCTCCGACATCTGTCGCGCAAAATGCGCGGCGACATATCAACAGTTTATTCGATCTTACACACACATACATAGTTCACCTCGTGCCGCCTGGGATCCTACACTAAAACTGACATTTCCTACTTTAAACATTAATTTCTCATTAATTTAACGTTAATTTATCCTAAAAAATATATCAATTCCATCCTTAGATATTCTTTTATCATTTCCAATAGTTTTTTTGGCATTATTACATCAAATAATATCAATTTTATTAGTCTATCCTAAACCTACCTTAAATATACCATAACTTGGGTAGATTTACGATAGCCCTATCCGACACGACTTTTCAAAGTTCCTTTAAACCGGAAGGACAGCATTATTGCATCTGAGGGTAATTTTGAAAATAATCAAAAATAACATTAACTAAAAGTTAATAATGTATTTAAATCAATCAAAAATGTTAATTAATTTAATATTATTAACGACCCAACGTTGGAACGTGATTAAGTAATAAAGAAATAATTGTTTATTATTTTTAAGTAATACTAGTCACTATTTTTGGGCGCTACACAAGCCCCTTTTCTTTCTGCTATTTAAAATGGAAATGTTTTTACACCGAAAAGTTTCTAATATTACTTTAAAGATACACACATAGTTATTAAAAACATTTTTTGTTCTACATGCGCGATAAACTCGTCTTTCCGTGCATGTATAGCAGACGGAAAGTAAGCTTTTCCCGCCCGACTACCAACAGCGGGCGGGCAACTTGACAACTTTCTACCCTTGTCACACAATATACTATTATCTTTAAAAAATTAAATTTTATTTTAAATTTTGTGTACCTATTCCCTTTTTGAATAATATGTTCTGGTAATATAACATTATCATCTGCATCATTTAATTCACCATTGAAAACTTTAAGTAAAAAATCTAGTGTTGGATTTGAACGAGAAATACGAGAAATGAACAATCACGAGAAAAATTCGGCGTTTTTTGTTTAAATTCTCATCTCATCTCGTCTCATTTAAATGAGCATCTTGCGTTTCTCAAAATTTAGTAAGCAAATAGTGTCACACTTCATTAGTTTGTCAAAAATTAATTTGCAATAATAACTGCCAGGTTATATAAGCTTTTTGATGACTCATTACAATTATAAATAATACATTTTAATTTTCTAATAATATGTACGAAGTATTTTCTAATTTTTTTAATTTATAAAATATAAAATTGGATGTTATTAAAAATAGGTAAATTACAAATATAATATTTGTGTTCGCCAGAATGAAAAGTTCATTTTTTAATGTTATTTTAGGAAATAATCGCAATTTTTCTAAAAATCGTTCTCAAAATAATATAAATTTAATCAATATTATGCTCATAGTTATAGTCCCATTGCGATAAAGTGGTCTCTTTTTATGTGAAGTCACATTTTTTATAATTTCTTAAAATTAATAGAGGAAAGGCTTGGAGGTTGATCTATCTAAGCTTTTTTGCTCGTAACTAACTTAAAAAAATAATTAATTCATATGAACATACTATTGGAAAGAGGATATAAAAAGCTACAGCTTTGATTCATAGATAATTTAAATTGGCAAAAAATAAAATTTTTCATCAAATTTAAAAAATGATGTAGAATCATAGTTTCGAAATTTTAACCTTCAAAAGTTGCTAATAATATGTAAAAACTCAAATAGATTTATTAAATTTCACTTAGGTACATTTAATGTTTCTGAACATAATAATTTCAATTTATATTTTTTAATCGTGTACATTTACTCCAAATTATTAATTGTATTATTATTAATTGCAGATGAAATTTTGAAGTCTATTTTTGAATCAATGAAAAAAAAATAATTCATGATATTTTAAAGATTTCTTTTGGATTATCAAAATTAATTAAAAAAGCAACTGAGAAAAAAATGTAACTTAAATTATCTATAAAAATATTTAATTTTTAAGCACATGAAAAAGTCACAATTTTAATTTTTCAATTTCTCCACAAGTAAAGTTTACAATTTGTTTAACAAGAACATTTTTATTACTTCTTTTTGCTCCAAAAGATTATACAAAGTAATAACTAATCATTTGACAACTTGAGTCGCATTTTCAATTAAGGCACTTGTAGAATAAAAAATGACGGAAATGGGACAACCTGCAAGCCTTTCTCCTACGTTGACTCAAACAATAATAAAACAATTCTTTATTTAACAAATAATCAAAATATTTATTTTCTTTAACTTTATCACAGTAATAATTACAAAGTTGCTTTTCTAAGAATTCATTAGTTTATTTTAAAAGTAGTAAGTAAGAGAGCATTTAAGAAAAATATATTTCTCGTCAAAGAAAAATTTTAAATATAATGTAATTTATAAAAGGTTCAATAACAGTAATAAAGGAGTCTTAATAACTAAGAACTTTCAAATTAAAATATGTGTAAAAAACTCATGAAATTTTTTTTCACTTATTTTTTAACTCCTGATTGTATTTTCGAAGCTAATGAACATGAAACGAAGGAATTTAGAACATTGAGCTGTCTAATCGATTCGTCGTTTAATTTATTTCGATGTTTTCGAATAATTAAAGAGCTTCTGGAAAAAACTCTTTCCGATGGAACAGATGTTGCTTGAATAGCTAGAAAATCTCTAGCCATTTGGGAAAGATTTGGAAGTGAATTTTTATTTTCTTTCCACCATTTTAAAATATCAACATTTCTAGGTGCTCTTTTTTGAGAAAAATATAGATCAATTTCGTATCGCCACTGGTTAGATTGAGATTCTTTGTTGCTTTGATTTTGAATTGTTGGAGTTGAGTTTTCAGAATCGCTGTCATAGAATGAAAATATATCAATATCATCTGGGTCCTTTTGTGCAATGATTTGATCTTCATCTTGGCATTCATTTAATACAATCTATTAAATACGTCAATTAGAAAAAATGTTAATTATTTCCCATAGGTAAGAATTGCCGGAAATGTTTTCCGGCAATCCTTCCACATAGGTAAAGTTAAATTTTCTGAAGTTTAACCATATAGTGTCGAACGTCCTTTCGGCAGGATAAAAAAGACTCACTTAAGTCCCTCCGAAATCGCTTTGTTAAATTAATTTGGATTTAGATAAACATAACAAAAAATATATCTTTGGAAAGGTGAAAATGTCAGCATATGTAAATATCGAGTGCGTAAATTCAAACCCCACGGCTACTAAGACCTGGGGTTCGAATTTTCGTAATTTTTTGAACGTTTCTTAAGAGAAAGAGAATTGTCCGGGCAAAAAATATTGATTTTTATAGATTTTACATTAAATTTACAAGAAAATGTTTTTTTGACTTTTTAGAAACATAGGAAGTTTCAAGGCTTTAAAAAACGGTTTAATATTATTATTTTAAAAAGTCAAATTTATGGATTTTTTCGTCTTTTTGTCTAATTTAATCCCAAAGAATACCAGAAAAGAAAAATTGAATTCCCTTTTTTTAAAAACCTTATAGAAAAGATTTTTCGGAACATCCTTCCATCAGGACGGGCGTTTGGACGTTCTATCATTAAAGAAGAGATTTTAAGTAAATTTTTAAATATAAGTTAATTAGTATGAAAGTATAATTACTATACATTGAAATTTTCATATTATTTACCTCAGGAAAAGGACGGTAATATTTGTTTTTGTAAATATTTTCGAACATATTTAAAGAATATCGTAGCATCTCTTTTCCCCAGGATGTCTTGTTAAATTGTTCCTTTTTATGCCTCGGATCTAAAATCAAAACTACGCAATAGATCCAATTACTTTTGTTATAGTGTTTCATTAATTTTTCTTTGGCTGCGTCAATTGCTTCTATTATTTGCTGTCCAGTTTGAGTAGCATTTTGATTTTTCAGAGATGTAGTTTCATCTTCCAATTTATCCAAAAGCATATTAAATGCGACGATAACGTAGGGTAATGTTACGTATTTTTCACCACTTAAAAGGTCTGAGACGGTTTTTAAATATCGTAAATATTTACAAATTTCTCGCAAAATTGACCATTCGTGCTCAGATAGACATAAATTATTTAGGAGATCATTGTTTCGGCAAATTAAATCTAAAGCACATTCCATTTTTAATGCCGTTTGGATCATCTCGTAGCTAGAATGCCATCTAGTCTTACAATCAAGATTTGGAGACAACATTTTGATATTAAATGAATCACAGCAGCTTTTTAATTTATTCCTCCATTGCTCTGATCTTTTTAAAACACTAAAAAGCTTGTGCAGCTTTTTAATTGGAGATCGAGAGTCGCAGTCTGTCGTTACCGCATCTATTTCTAGTTCTAAATTTTGAAAATCATCGTCATTATTTTTTTCCTGTTCTTCTTCACTATCTGAACCTTCAGAAATTTCATCTAATTCGAAATCATCATTTACACTATCAATTTTGAGTTGCTTAAGCATATCTTGGGCAGCCAAATTCAGAATATGTGCGTAGCAGTGGAAATGTTGATTTTCAGAGTCAAAGTCCATTAGGTAGGATAACTCCTTCATGAACGTTGTATTTGACGAAGCATTATCTGCAGTGATACCCTGCACCTTTTCCAACAGATTTGAAGATTGAACTACTTGGTAAAAAGCAGCAGCGATATCACGTCCTGCGTGGTTTCCATTTGAAGGAATGAAGTCAATAAGGAACGATTGTAAACTCCAGTCTTCATCGATATAATGAATTGTGACTCCGTGGTAAGAGCGTCCAGCAATTGAGGTCCAACTGTCAATCGTAAACGAATGCTTCGATTTGTTATCTTGTACTATACGCATAGCCGATTCGCGCATGGATATAAATCGAATATTTATTAAATTTTTTAGAGCTTTACGCTTTGGAACTTCTGCCTCTGGATTCAGATACTTAAAATAATTTTGGGTTTCCTCGTCATCAAAGAAACTATACGGCAAATATTTCCTTACTGCCAAATCTACTGTCATGTTATTGAAACGTTCTTGCGAAAATGCCTATTTAAAAAATTCAGTCAAATTTAATTAACGCATCCGATGACTTGCTTTGATAACTAAAATATTTAATTAATTTACATTTTTAAAAAGTAATATAAATTCAGTACAGAAAAAGGTACTGATAATAATAATCAACCAAAATTCATTGTTAATTAATTACGTTTCATTTGTAGTTAAGTAACTCCTGTTTGTTAAAAAGTAATTAATTAAAAATTCAAATTTAGAAATGAGAATGAATTAAGATTTAAACGGTTTCGTTATATACAAGAAAAAGTTTTTAAGTTGATAAAAATTGTATTAAATTATAAAATATTATGGTTTTAATTTACTTTTGTAAATGGGCATTAATTATGAAATTCAATTTATTCGGAACAAGATAACATAAACAATTATTAACTAAAATATAGAAAAGGTTAGAATTAAATATTTTAGATTAATTAACATCAAAATTTTAAAGAAAAGATTGTAAAAAATTTTAATTTAAATTTACTTCTGCTCGATGCGTAGAAATAGTCTCCTAAATTTCAGAATATTCTGCTTCGTGAAATTTTTGTAGGTGTCGTTTAACGCCAGTTGTGTTTCCACTTGTCATTTTAATATACTCTTGAGAACTTTTTTCCAAACAACATAATTTGCAAAGTGCAACTTTTAATTTATCTTCATATTTAAATTCAAAATATTCTTCTAAAGATTTTCCTCCTTTCTTACGCTTTGTCATTTGCTGACGAACACTATAATTACAATCTTATATTTAAAAAAAAATTTAAAGAATAATTGTCTATGTAAATGAGAAAAAGATTTTATTTTTTTGTAATATTGGATTATGATTTAATTTTCTATTCGTGGTTAAGTTTTCTTGAATTTGTTTTGAATTAATTTAACATGAAGTGTCGGTGTATATCGTATTTGAAATCAATTCAAAAAGAAAATTTAATTACATTACATTCATTTTAGATATGGAAACTTTTTCGAAAAAATTAAAATTTTGTACACTAAAAAAATCTACAATTTCCGTTTCTTGTGGTAAAGCTCTCATATTATCTGTCAATGTGAACTTTTTAAAATATTTCTATAGTTTACTATTTTTTATTGATGAATTCACTATTTCTAATTTAGTACCCTTTTTCTATTTGTACATCATTTTCAACCACCTATTGTTGAAACAATAGGTATTATTAAAATAGGTATTATTAAAAATTGCAGCAACTTCATTAAAACTTTGAGAATTGTATCTATTTTTATCAAAGCTTTCTTTCAACATGAACAATAATGGTAACTCCGGAATTCCTTCATTATTTGTCTTGCTAATTCAGCTTCTATTTGAATTACCTCTGATATCATTATGTGAGATTTTGTGTATGCATTAGAATTTCTCATAATATTTTCCATAGATTTTAAACCATCTTTATCTAAATTTTCGTTACTTTTGCTTCCTCATAAAGGAAGCCTTATAGTGATGTCGATTTCCGAATTTTTTAAAATCAATTATTTTTACAAATTTTTAAGTGTAGTATATATAATTCGTCGAGAGGAACAAATGTCCGGATGTATGTGTGTATGTATGTATGTGTGTGTATGTATGTGTGTGTGTGTGGGTGTATGTGTGTGTGTGTGTGTGTGTGTATGTCACCGATTCTTGTGGACAAATTTTCTCTTACACATCTAGATGGATTTTGATAAGATTTTGTAGATGTATTACGGTCATGAATACCAAGAATCAGACAGAAGGATTTACAAAAATATATTTAAAAAAATTTTTTTTCAACATTTTTTTAATTTTTGAAAAAATTAATTTTTTGGTTTTTTGAAATAACTTTTTTCTATATTAAAATTTTTAATAATTCTTGTCAAAATTGCATTCCTGACATAAAAACGAATCGATTCATGTATATAAAATATATATTTTATCAAAATTTATAGAATTAATAAATATTTTAATTTTTCATAAAAAATTAAAATTTTGTATTTTTTGACATTTTATCATAACTTTTAAAAATAATTATTTAATCTGTATCTGATTGATTCTTCAAGATCATAAATAGATAATTGAGCAAAACAAGGATCCTCACATTTATCCGGATATAAAACACTATTAATTTGATAGTACATTTAACCTTCAATTTTGTAACAGAATGGTCCTCTTCTTCTGACATTAAAATTAATTACATAAGCATTTCAAGATGCAAAATAAAATAATTATTATGCCGCCCTACATTCTTTTTAAAATGACATGATTTTCTATGAAACCCTTCTAACAAAAGCCTTAATTCATCTGGATATTGTATTAGAGTTAACACAACACCTCCATGAATACAGCAGTCATTAAAACTTACTTTTTTACCAGTAAGTTTTTCATCTTTAAAATGTTTAGCTTGACAATGTGTGCAGTAATTATTTATCGGACCTAGATAATTTTTTCAACATTCAACTCATTTTGAATTCCATGCTTTAATACTCCTTCACAATAATTTCTTTGACATCCAGTATTCCTTGTTTTTGACTAGAACTTCTATCACTATTTTTATTTTTTAATTCAAGGTTCTCAGCATATTCTATTTTTGATTCGACTTGAAGTATTTTCTTAGATAAAGTGTGTTTTTCACTTAATAATTTACGTTATCAATTCTACAATTTAATTTTTGACTCTCACGATAATTTTTTTTAATTTCAGCCCTACTTTCTTTAAGTGTTGTTGATGCAATATTTCTTGCATTATTTAATTTATAATTTTTGGGAAAGAAATGGATGTGTATGCTTCTTCTGAATAATTTTCATTATCAATCTTACGTTTTAATTTTTGCCTCTCACGATAACTTTTTTAAATTTCAGTCCTACTTTGTTTAAGTGTTGTTGATGCAATATTTCCTTCATTTATTTCATTTATTATTCTCGAGAAAGAAATTTCTTTCTTAATAGAGTTTTTAGAAAAGTTTGATTCTCCATACTGAAGTTGAATATCTTTTTCATTTAAAAGGCAATTTCAGTCATACATAACTGTGCAAGATTTACTATTAGAAAGTTGTACAGAGGGAAATTTACATAAACTATTGTTTTCAAACATTAACACAGTTAAACTATTAGAAATGTAAAGGCTTATTCCATCATAATTAGTACAAATCCAATTGCCAGGCATAAAAGATCCACTAAAAAGTATTTTAATGTGCTGCTTACTTTTTTCGATTGGAATTATCAAATCAATTGTTTGTAAACACAAAGTATTTTGCATATTATAGAAAAAATTTGATTGTCTTCCCAATAGCTTTTAAAATTCATACCTATGATCATTATTTAGCATTGCTCCTTCAGTGACAACAATACTTAATTGATGAGTAGTCAAATTAACAGTTTCTCCTTTGTTAGACATTGTTCTTTTATTTTATAAAATTTACTTATATCAAGGAATTATAATTTTAAAAATAGTAATATTATATTAGAATTTTAACATCAAGATTTATACATATAATTATAAATTTCATAAGTTCCTTTTATTTACCTACTCTGGTAGCGGCCTGCATAGCCTTTAGGGATAGGAAAGGTCCCGACCCCCACCGAGGGTCCGCAATGGTCCTTACTGACCTTGTGCGAATCGGTAGATGTCTCATCCATGCATAGAAATATACTACCAGAATGTCAGGGGTGTACGCGCTAAGACTCAGCAGCTTTGTGAATATGTTTCTCTTTATAAATATGACTTGTACGTTCTTTCTGAAACTTGGCTTGATGCCAATATTAATTCTCATGAATTAGGTTTTATAAATTACGACTTATCGTTTTGATAGAAATAGCGTTACAAGTGACAAATTAAGAGGGGGTGGGGTTCCGATAGCTACTCGTAAGGGTTTGCGGAGTTCACCTGTTGAAACAACTGTGAATAGTATTGAACATGTTTTTATTAAATTCAGATTATTCAACTATTTTTGCATTGTGGGCTGTTTTTATGTTTCCCCTAATTCGTCAATTAGTGTTTTTTCTAAAGTGGGCAATATTATAGAGGAGGTGCATAATAAATATACAAATGCTATTTCTTTAATTTTTGGTGACTTTAATTTGCCGTTTATGACTAAGTTTTTTATTAATACGGTTTCTCAGTTTGATTTATATTCGTCTTTAACGAATCAACAGCAACACTGCTTCGTCATTTTTAGATTTAATTGACTTCGCTGGTCTTTCCCAGATAAACAAAATAACTAATATACATGGCTCTATGTTGGATTTAATTTTTGCAACAGAGACAATTTTACTGTTGAGATGGTCAAGATAGTATATTGCCTGTGGACAATTACCATCCTCCGTTATTTATTAATGTTTTACGAGGTATTAATAATAATAATAATAGCTTCAATAAATACTCACAAAATTTATCTGTTGTTTATGATTTCAAAAACGCTAACGTCGCTGGTATTGTTCCAAACTTAAACTCTATTAATTGGAATTTACTTTTAAATGATGATAACGTTGACAATATTGTGTCCATATTTTATGAGCAACTATATCACCTTTTTGATAATTTCGTGCCACTTAAATGTATTTATTCTACAAATTTTCTTCCATGGTTTACCAATGATTTGAAAAAATGGTATATTCTAAAAAAAACTGCGCATCTGAATTATATCAAAAATAAATATGTATCTACTTACTCAAAATTCTAAAATTTAAGAGCAGAATGCAAAAAGCTTTCAAAAATTTGTTTTAAAAATTACATATCAAATGTTGAACATTCTATACTGGATAACCCAAAACAATTTTGGAACTATGTAAATTCTACACCTCGAGACCATGGCATTCCGACACATATGTCTTATAAGGATGAATCTGGTGACACATATTTAGAAATTTTAAATCTCTTTGCTAAGCATGTTAAATCAGTCTATACATTACCTACATCTAAGGTCCCAGATTTATCCTTCAATAGTAAATTTGATGTGAACATGAACTCCATATCGGTTACTAGAAATGATATTTTTAACAAAATTAAAGATTTAGACACTACTAAGGTGCCAGGCCCTGATGGAGTTCCTCCCTCTATTATCAAATCATGTGGTTGCTCTTTTATTGAACCTTTGTTTATAATTTTTAATAAATCCTCAAAATTTAGTATTTTCCCCTTTGAATGGAAGAGGGGTATGATATCTCCTATTTATAAGTCTGATAATAGAAATGATATTCAGAATTACAGGCCAATAACAATTCTGTGCACTTTCTCAAAGATTTTTGAAAGTATAATTTATGATAATTTTTACAAAGCAGTTTCAGATATTATTGTTGAGGAAAAGCATGGTTTTGTTAAGGGTCGGTCTACTTTAACTAATCTCGGTATTTTTTCTACTTTTTTAACTAATTGCCTTGAAAAGGGCCTTCAAATTGATGTTATATAAGCGGATATATCGAAAGCGTTTGACAGGGTAGACCATAGCATATTATTAAATAAGATGAAACTAATAGGAGTTTTTGAAAATTTGGTTAACTTCTTTAAATTTATATTTCTGACAGGTATCAGGTTGTAAGGGTCGGTGGTAAATTTAGTGAACCTTTTTAGCAACTTCAGGGGTATCACAGGGCTCACGTCTTGGTCCTCTCATGTTCATTGTATACATGAACGACATAAAGCAGACATTCAGGTACTTCTCGTTCTTACTTTATGCTGATGACCTTAAATGCTACAAAGTTATTGATCGATCTACCTCTCAAAAAGACATCCTTGAGTTGCAAAATGATCTAAATCAATTACAAAAATGGTGTGATAATAATCATTTAAGTATAAATATAAAAAAACTTATACTGTTTCATTTTCTAGGGGTAGAGTAATGTTAAATAATTATATCATTAATGGTCACACATTAGAATGGGTATCGAGGGTGCGTGATTTGGGTGTTCTTTTCACTAATAATTTGGTTTATAACGATCATATATCTGAGACTGTCTCAAGGGCTTCCAAATCCTTGGGATTCATAATGAGATGTGCCTCTGTTTTTCATAATTTGTCAACCATTAGGACACTGTACCTGACGCTTGTCGGAACAATGATCGAATATGCATGTATTATATGGTCACCTTTCTACGTCTTCCATATAATTAGAATCGAACGGCTTCAAAATAAATTTCTTAGATTAACAGCGAGAAAGTTTAATATTCTCTTTGACATGCGAACACATGATTATAGGGAGTTAAGGGCAGTTTTAAATATACCTTTGATAACTTCGCGTTTCTATTTTATTGATATGATCTTCATGTACAGGCTTATGAATGGAGCTATCTTTTGTCCCTCTCTCCTTTCTATGGTAAATTTGTCTGTCCCTAGAATGTTTTCTAGACGATACTCACTTTTTTTGGTGGCATTCCATAAAACTAATTATGGTAATAATTCCTTAATTCCTCGGCTTAGCAGAGAAGCTAATGCGATCTCTAATGAGATAAACTTTTTCGAAAATAATGCCACAAGGTTCACATCATTATTGCGTAATATTGTTTTGAATACTAGAAGAACTATGTAGTAGAGCGGCAACCTAGATTTATTTATATAAAGTGTATTTTAATTCTTTTAATCGTAAGAGTACTCGTTTACGAAAGGGCATGTCCCGTTATGTTTCTAAATAAATAAATAAATAGGGTAAACCAGACAGTAGTCGGCCACTTTTCAAGTTTGAATAGCTATAAAATTGTATGAGATTAAAATATTTTTAAAGTTGCTAACCATTTCTAAGGCGATCGTAAACAAATCTAAACTTTTGTAATAGAAGAAAAAAAAATTTTTGATGGGTTGTGAAAGCTTTTAAAAGTGGCCGATTATTGTCGGTTTAGGTAGCCGATTACTGTCGGATTCTTACTTCTTCATTTACTAATTTTTTTAAAGAATAAAAATTCTTTTTTCATGAACATGATTGGTTTAACAGTTTTGTTTGATCGTAAGAAACAACATCACATAAAATAATTCGAAGAAAAATATGAATTGATCATTTAAAACAGTATTAATTAAAAAGATTGCTTTTAGGTGGCAGACTATTGTCGGATTGTAACTTTTTTTGTGAATTTTTTTAACGAATAAGAAAATTTTTTTTGTAAACATGCTTGTTATACTAGTTTTGTAGGAGCATTAGAAACAATTACTCATGAAAGAAATTTTCAAAAAATTTTAATTGTAATTTTTAAACAACATTCATTAAAAAGATTTTCTTAAGTGGCCGACTACTGTCTGGTTTACCCTAAATAACCAATTTCTAATTTTGCCTTTTATCCAATATAACCAATTTTGCCTTTTATACTATTTAACTGATTTCCGGCTTTGTTTTTATCTAATATAACCAATTTCCAGTTTTGTTTTTATCCAATATAACCAATTTCCAGCTTTGTTTTTATCCAATAGAACCAATTTCCAATTTTGCCTTTTATCCAATATAACCAACTTCTATTTTTGCCTTTTATCCAACATTTAACCAATTTACAATTTTTCCTTTTATCCAATTTAACCAATTTCCAGCTTTGTTTTTATCCAATATAAATAATTTACAATTTTCCCATTTATCCAATTTAATAATTTCTAGCTTTGTTTTTATTATTCGTTCTTATATTTAGGTGGTAGGTTCTAAGCGTGAGTGTCCTTTTCGCACTCGTACATTGATTCTGAGGCCAATATATATTATATATATTAGACCTGTATTAGACCCTACGAAGGATTAGCACAAACAATACGAACCCTTGAACAATAGCCTTTGTAAATGAGCAATCCAGGTAATAATATTTTCTTTTTTCTATCATCGCAAGGAAAACTATAGATAAAAGTTTATATATATATATATTAGGGGGGCTGTGCCCCATGCGCGTTCGCGCGCCAACCCCCTAATTTTATATTTGAGCGATTCCATCTCAAGTGATCAAGGTGGAGAAAAATTTTTCTCCAATCGTAGCAAAACTTGGGGCTTTTGTAGTACTCATAGATAGTAACTTTTCGTGAAAATATTTTTTTACCTAGTCCAATATTTTCCGAGGGGGAGGGGGTTAAATTTTTGTGTTTTTCAGTACAATGCTTATTTCAATAATTTTTTACTCTTAAACAATTAAACATACAAATTTGACAAAGTACATTTTGGAAAGGTTTTTTCATCCTCTTTCGATTGGAAATAAGCATTTTGAAAAAAAAAAATTTTTTGACAAAAAAAAATCAAAATTAAAAATAAATTTCAATTTTTGAGGGAGATGGATACGATTTTTTTTTTTTTTTTTTTTTTAAACGAAAGCTGAGGTTTTTTCCTAAAAGGACATATAAATGATAAAGTGGGACTAGAACGTTTAAACATTGAAAAAAAGAGTTTTCTACTCGCCGGAGCGCTCAAAACCCGGTTTTAAGCTCCGTTTAGGAGAAAATTCTTTTTTTCAATATTTAAACATTCTAGTCCCACTTTACCATTTATATGTCCCTTTAGGAAAAAACCTCAGCTTTCGTTTAAAAAAAAAAAAAAAAAAAAATCGTATCCATCTCCCTCAAAAATTGAAATTTATTTTTAATTTTGATTTTTTTTGGTCAAAAAATTTTTTTTTTCAAAATGCTTATTTCCAATCGAAAGAGGATGAAAAAACCTTTCCAAAATGTACTTTCTCAAATTTGTATGTTTAATTGTTTAAGAGTAAAAAATTATTGAAATAAGCATTGTACTGAAAAACACAAAAATTTAACCCCCTCCCCCTCGGAAAATATTGGACTAGGTAAAAAAATATTTTCACGAAAAATTACTATCTATGAGTACTACAAAAGCCCCAAGTTTTGCTACGATTGGAGAAAAATTTTTCTCCACCTTGATCACTTGAGATGGAATCGCTCATTTATATAATTAGAAATTTATAGATAATATAAATATTTTAAAATGCGATCTTATGATATTTGCCATTCTATAATTTTCAATCTTTGTCAACAATTTTAAAGTAACATAACCGCCTGCAAGTAAAAAAACCCTTTGACCTACAATCACATCTTTTCTAACACTAAAGATATACACATTTTCAAAAAAATCGAAAGACCCCCGACCAACATTGATATTTCTGAGAAATTTTGACCCTTATGGTACTTTAAAATTGATGAAAAAGATTAAAAATTTCAGAATGGCTAAAATCATAAGATCGCATTTTACAATCTTTATATTATCTATAAATAGAAGTAAATATATATTATTAGGGGGTTGACTTTAATTGACTTTTCTAACAGATGGCGTTTCTACTCATTGATATTTCTAAACATAGGCGATTCTAAAAGTTGACCCTTCTACAAGTTAAGGCTTCGTCTCATTTACCATTCTGACAAATAGCCTTACGACTAATTGACATTTCAAACAAGTAGCGTTTCTGCTCGTTGATATTTCTGAAGATTGAGAATTCTAAAAGTTGACCCTTCTGCAAGTTGAGTCTTCTACTCATTTACCATTCTATCAAATGAGCATTCGACTACTTGACTTTTCAAACAGATGGCGTTTCTACTAGTTGATCTTTCTAAAAATTGACGATTCTAAAAGTAGATCCTTCTGCAAGTTGAGGCGTCTACTCATTTACCATTCTAACAAATAGCCTTTCTACTGCTTGACCTTTCGAACAAATGGCGTTTCGTACCATTGACTCTTCTGCTAGTTGAGGTTTCTAACGTTTGCTTTTCTAAAAGTTGACCCTTCTACCATTTGGCTTTTCGGGAAAAATTCATCGTCTCTGAGAGCCTGCCCTCTCGCGGTCAGAAATCCTAAGTTTAGGTGGTTGACTATATATATTGCCTAAATAGGTGAGGTTGCACACATGTGTAAAATGTAATGGTTAAGCCGAATTATAATCGGAATCGTTCGTGATCACTCGTAAAATGCAAGGCACACGAGGAATATCGAATAGAACTAAAAAAGAGGTTATATTAATGTTTTGACACTTTTACACAATGTATATGCAATGTTTTTTTGTGGTTTTGGTGCTGATAAAATTTTTTATTTACACCAAAATTTGTAATAGTTTATTGTGATAGATAACAATAAATTCCTAGTTTAAATCCGGCACTTTTGTCTATTTAAAATTTTTGGTGTCAAAACTACAAATTCTGATACAACAAAATTTCAGATGCGTATTAATCGTCAAAAGACTTTTATTTACATTGTTCATATGTTCATATTTAGGTATACATTTTTCTAAAGAGAAATATATAAATTACACTGAAACATAAATTTTCTGTACATTTACAGTTTTTTCTTACAGAAATTTGTAAAATAACGTCTTTAAAGTATCGAATTTACAATCCCTTTGTAGTGTCAATTTTACAATTTCTGTAAATTTACCACTCCGAATGTAGTAAATAAATACTTCAAATTATTACTGATTATTACCTGCTTTATTAAGTGTAGTAAATTTACAGAAAACTGTAAAATTGACACTAAAAAGGGATTGTAAATTCGATACTTTGAAAGACGTTATATTACAAGTTTCTGTAAAAATTGTACATTTACAGAAAATTTTTGTATAGTGATATTTTAGAGATTTGAGCGTATTTAAATATTTACAGCAACAAATTCTCTTTAGAAAAATAGGAATTAAAATTAGTAAATATATATTGTATTAATAATTTTAATTCTCAACATTTATATCAGTATTTTTAATACTAAGCGTTAAATCCATAATATTGCATAAATCAGGGAAACATTTGGGAATTTAATCAAATGTACTGGAAAAATATTAAATTTATAAAATTGAGAACAAAATTCTTGTTTCTTTCATAATATTGAAAGCATTTAACTCTTACAAATTTTAATAGACACAAAACTTTGGCAGGGTGGCAACATTGTCAGTAAAGTCAGAAATAAAATTTTTTATCAGTTAAGTCAGGGAAAAAAATTTTTTGTCAGTAAATTGAAGGAAATACCAGGAAATACCATGGTTAAAAGCTAAGTGAAAATTTTTTGCCAGAGAAATTAAGCGAATTGAGACTAATTTTGAAAAATTACGAATTTTTCAACTTTTGTCCAAACATTAAAACAAAATATAACAATTTTTAGTTAATTTTTTTCTATAAAAAGAATTTTGTCAAGGAAAATAATTTTAATGTCAGTAAATTGTCAGGAAAATTGATAAACTGAAACTTGTGGCCACCCTATTTTGGACTTTTTCCATTTCCATCAATAAATAATTCAACTTTATGGCATGTTAAATTAATTCATTTTTAATTATTAGATTATTGGATTTTTTAAGATTTGTGATTGCAATTTTTATAAATAATTGAGTGTTAGAAAATTGTATGTTTATAATTTTTGTAAATCCAAAGTCATGTAAAAAAATAATAATCACTATCCACTTTAAAAAAGTGAATAATTTTTTACTTGAGTTCCGGATTTTTTATTAAATGTTAATGGTGGAAAAAATTATTAATGTTTCGAATAACTTTAGAATTTACAATATTCGTAAAAAGTAAAAATACTATATCTGGAAATCAGGAAAAAACAAGAATGAATTAAATACAAATTTGTACACGGAAAAAATATAGATTTAGCAGATTTTACAAAACTTTTACTGAGTGGAGGATACAGCTTTTAACGAAACTGAGTTTTGTAAAATGTAAGGAATATTCTGAAATATTTCTCATATTTTACAAAACTCAGTTTCGTAAGAAGCAGTATCCACTACTCCGTAAAAGTTTTGTAAAATCTGCTAAATTAATTTTTCCCGTGTAGTACTGTTGACTATAATTTAAATCGGTGACTAACTTTTTAATAATCAATAATTAATTAATAAATTGAAACATTATACTAATATCTTAGTACAAATTACTATTTATTGATAAAATTAATATTTTATTAATTAAAATGCAAGCGTTTCTGAAATTACAGTCGAAGAAGAGCATCGAAAATTTTTTTTTTCACAAAACCAAAAAAATGAAACATTTTTTAAAGGCTGTAGATTGAAAAAAGTAAAATTTTCCAAATAAAAACCAAAATATCACTCAGTAATTCAAAGTTAAAAAAATTTTAATTTCACAAATTTTGTAGTGTGTTTAATTTAAATGCAGAGTTTTTCTGAAAACTGCATTTTTAATTGTATGAAATTATTGAATTTCATTGCCCTTCTCTTTTTCATTCTCATCTTCACGATAGATTTACTTTTGGAACTCAAAACCATTTTTCGGCTTATTAACAGATTAGTTCAGTTCGTTCAGTTCTATTCCTCGCGTTCCTTGCATTTTACGAGTGATCACGAACGATTCCGATTATAATTCGGCTTAGCCATTACATTTTACACATGTGTGCAACCTCACCTATTTAGGCAATATATATAGTCAACCACCTAAGCTTAGGACTTCTGACCGCGCGAGGGCAGGCTCTCAAAGGAAAGCACGGTTTGCATTACGTGCGTACTCTCAGTTTCTTTCTGGCTTTATTAATATGAATATATTTTCTATAGTGGCTCTTAGACCAGTAGTGTACTGTCAAGTTTTTACCAAAAGAATAAAAAGAAAACTAAAAAATCTAAACGAATCCTTAGTATCAGCCTAATGTCGATATTAGAATCATCAATCAAAGAAGTAAAAGTTCAAAAAAATTTAGTATCTATTGTCACGATTATAGTACCTTGGTAACGGCAATTCCTTTTGAAAAATAAACTTAAAAATTATAAATAATCCAAATATGATCCTTAACGATTTTGTAAAGAACTCTCATGTCTTTTCAATATATACTGATGGTAGCAAAATGTCTGGTTCAGACTGTGTAGGATCAGCATGCATATGTCCTGAGTTGGATATTGTTTTGAAAAAATCAATTCATTGTAATGCGAGTATTTTTACGGCGGAATGTGTTGTTCTAAGTGATGCTATGGACATAGTATTAAGTCATGAAAATTGTGGCTTCCTGGTTTTCACGGATTCCTTACGTGCCCTACAAAGCTTGCAATCTACTGACCTTAATATTATCAAAATTAATTCACACGTTCTTGAAATTACAAAAAAATATTTACAGATTACTAAAAAAAAATTTAAACTTACTAAAAATTTTTTTCAAATGCGAACTTAGAACATTGCCAGACTTCTTATTTGTTATAAGTACAGAATTAAGAAATTCGATTGTTTGTTGCTGCAGCACTTAACATTTTTTTTAATAACGAAATTACTTTATATATATAGTTATTTCTTTATTTAAAAAAAATTAAAACACTAAAACATTTTGTTTCAATTCAAATTAAAGTTTCTACTGATAATTACATTAACAATAATGATGCATTATTGTAATGCTACATAAACTTTTTTTTAAAATACAAATAAACTAAGGTTTTTTAAAATGTAACAATTGTAAAATATCTAGAACTTTGCATAGAATAATAATGGATTGTTACCTAACAGGTTCGTTTTTCATGAAAAAGCAATATTAATAAAAATCAAGTATTCTATTAAAAGGAAAATTTATTAACAATTAATAAAAATAAAAAATTTAGTACTTTAGTTATTTTTTTACTAGGGGAGGGTGGTCCCATACCGACCCCCCGTACCATACCGACCCCCTTATGTTTCTTATAGATGGTAACACTAAACACACTCTTTTGTAGTACTCATAGATAGCAATTTTTCGTGAAAATATTTTTTTACCTAGTCCAATATTTTCCGAGGGGGAGGGGGTTAAATTTTTGTGTTTTTCAGTACAATGCTTATTTCAATAATTTTTTACTCTTAAACAATTAAACATACAAATTTGACAAAGTACATTTTGGAAAGGTTTTTTCATGCCCTTTTGATTGGAAATAAGCATTTTAAAAAAAAAAATTTTGACCCAAAAAAATCAAAATTAAAAATAAGGACATATAAATGAAAAAGTGGGACTAGAATGTTTAAACAATGAAAAAAAGAATTTTCTCCTAAACGGAGCTAAAAACCGGGTTTAGAGCGCTCCGGTGAGTAGAAAACCCTTTTTTTCAATGTTTGAACATTCTAGTCCTACTTTTCCATTTATATGTCCTTTTAGGAAAAAACCTCAGCTTTCGTTAAAAAAAAATCGGGTCTCTCCTCCCCAAAAATTAAAATTTATTTTTAATTTTGATTTTTTTCGGTCAAAACATTTTTTTTTCATAATGCTTATTTCCAATCAAAAGAGCATGAAAAAACCGTTCCAAAATGTACTTTGTCAAATTTGTATGTTTAATTGTTAAAGAGTAAAAAATTATTAAAATAAACATTACACCAAAAGACCCCTTGATCACTTGACGTGGAATGCCCCCATTCGGAATTCGAGCTAACAGTGTTTTTTGAATACAGGAAAATTTTTACGAAATTAATTTTAATTGTGTATGACCTTAATTTCAACGGACAACATTCAAATTAAATTGATTCCATTGATATAAGTGATTTGCAAAACATTTTGTGAAAATAGTGGGGGTGGTCCGAAACCGATCCCATATTTTTAAATTGTAATTGTTTATTCTCTTCTTTTAAGGTTCCGTACACCTACGGTGTACCGACGGAACCCTGTTAGCGAGACTCTTGTGTCCGTAGCCAAATCGTGTCCCCCCCTAGCGGCTAAACTATTTGACCTAGAGAGCTCAAATTTGGTACAGATACGTATTTTCACATGTAGATTTCAGGAAAAATATAGAGAATGTGATTGGAGGTGATGGTCACAGCGTTGTCAAGGAAATAATAAGATTTTTTGCCAAAAATGCACAAAAAGTGACCCCCCCTAACTTCTAAACTATTCAGCGTGAGGGGCTAAAATTTGGCATACTAATTTTCACATTATTTGATCTAATTAACTAAAAATGGGTTTATTAGTATATTTTTACAATCTGATCACAAAAAATATATTTAAAAATCTAAAAAAAAATGTTTATATAAAATTAAAAAAAAATTGGACAAGTGCGAGTTGAACTCGCACTGCAATGGCGGGTTCCGTACACAAATATTAAAACAATACTTGCAACATTCATCGGTAAATGGTAGAATTAAAATAAACAATTTAAAAAAATATATTAAAATCATTTGATAAAAAAAATAATTAAAAAAAATTATAGTATTGTATATCTAATATTGTAAACAATAATAAGTAGAGGAACAAAATTCTCACAATTAGTTCCTCTACTTATTATTGTTTACAATATTAGATATATAATAGGGGAGACCGGGGCTAAACCGGACGGATTTGGTCTTTGACCAGAAAACTCATACAAAAACATAATTTTTGCTAAAGTGTTATATACCGTTTTGAAGCTTGTACTTTCACCTACAAATCGCACTTGTTCGATTTAAAAAAAGTACAATAGCTTTAGAGATATATTGCTTCGAAGGTGACTACCTCAAAAACGAAAATCCGAAAATTGGTGGGGCTAAACCGGACACCCCATGGGGCTAAATCGGACACGGCCAATTAATTAAAGAATGAGATACAAATTTTCTTTTTTTTTGGTAAAAAAGTCAAATCAATTCTTCTTTTATTTATTTGTAGATAGTTCTATACAAAGAATATAATATAATATGTTAAATCGGTAATAATTATAATATAAAATGAATTACAGTTTTCAGGCTTGTCTGTTTGTAGCAACTCGCGTGCGAATTCAAGTTTTAAAATAAATTCTTTATTTATTTCTTTATAAAGTGGTTCTAAGCAAAGAATATAATATAAAATAGTTAATTAATATAAAATAAATTAAAGAATTCAAAGATTTGGTTGTTTTTAATCACGATGTCCGATTCAGCCCCACACCGTCATCTAATAATTAACCTGCAATATATTTTTTCTTCTTAATGTTTTCCATTTAGTGTTGGACGACGATACGAGAAACTCATTTGTCTTGCTCATTTTTACTTAATTATGAAGTTGTCTCATTTTCGATCTGCTTGGATAATTTTTGTTTTGATCATCTCGTCTTTTCTCATCTATCATCGTTTCTCGATGTACTTTTCACAACATGTCACTTGGCGAACCTAAAAATTCTAATTCGAAGGCTATGAAAAGACCGCTGGAACCAGATGCAAATTCCCAACCATCAGAATCTGGAACTGGATTTTTTGCAAAGTTATTTTTTGTCTTTTTGTTAATTTTATATTATAAAAACTAACCAACCTGTACAAAATTTTAATTTTTTCGAAAAAGTTTCCATATCTAAAATGAATGTAATGTAATTAAATTTTCTTTTTGAATTGATTTCAAATACGATATACACCGACACTTCATGTTAAATTAATTCAAAACAAATTTAAGAAAACTTAACAACGAATAGAAAATTAAATCATAATCCAATATTACAAAAAAATAAAATCTTTTTCTCATTTACATAGACAATTATTCTTTAAATTTTTATTTAAATATAAGATTGTAATTATAGTGTTCGTCAGCAAATGACAAAGCGTAAGAAAGGAGGAAAATCTTTAGAAGAATATTTTGAATTTAAATATGAAGATAAATTAAAAGTTGCACTTTGCAAATTATGTTGTTTGGAAAAAAGTTCTCAAGAGTATATTAAAATGACAAGTGGAAACACAACTGGCGTTAAACGACACCTACAAAAATTTCACGAAGCAGAATATTCTGAAATTTAGGAGACTATTTCTACGCATCGAGCAGAAGTAAATTTAAATTAAAATTTTTTACAATCTTTTCTTTAAAATTTTGATGTTAATTAATCTAAAATATTTAATTCTAACCTTTTCTATATTTTAGTTAATAATTGTTTATGTTATCTTGTTCCGAATAAATTGAATTTCATAATTAATGCCCATTTACAAAAGTAAATTAAAACCATAATATTTTATAATTTAATACAATTTTTATCAACTTAAAAACTTTTTCTTGTATATAACGAAACCGTTTAAATCTTAATTCATTCTCATTTCTAAATTTGAATTTTTAATTAATTACTTTTTAACAAACAGGAGTTACTTAACTACAAATGAAACGTAATTAATTAACAATGAATTTTGGTTGATTATTATTATCAGTACCTTTTTCTGTACTGAATTTATATTACTTTTTAAAAATGTAAATTAATTAAATATTTTAGTTATCAAAGCAAGTGATCGGATGCGTTAATTAAATTTGACTGAATTTTTTAAATAGGCATTTTCGCAAGAACGTTTCAATAACATGACAGTAGATTTGGCAGTAAGGAAATATTTGCCGTATAGTTTCTTTGATGACGAGGAAACCCAAAATTATTTTAAGTATCTGAATCCAGAGGCAGAAGTTCCAAAGCGTAAAGCTCTAAAAAATTTAATAAATATTCGATTTATATCCATGCGAGAATCGGCTATGCGTATAGTACAAGATAACAAATCGAAGCATTCGTTTACGATTGACAGTTGGACCTCAATTGCTGGACGCTCTTACCACGGAGTCACAATTCATTATATCGATGAAGACTGGAGTTTACAATCGTTCCTTATTGACTTCATTCCTTCAAATGGAAACCACGCAGGACGTGATATCGCTGCTGCTTTTTACCAAGTAGTTCAATCTTCAAATCTGTTGGAAAAGGTGCAGGGTATCACTGCAGATAATGCTTCGTCAAATACAACGTTCATGAAGGAGTTATCCTACCTAATGGACTTTGACTCTGAAAATCAACATTTCCACTGCTACGCACATATTCTGAATTTGGCTGCCCAAGATATGCTTAAGCAACTCAAAATTGATAGTGTAAATGATGATTTCGAATTAGATGAAATTTCTGAAGGTTCAGATAGTGAAGAAGAACAGGAAAAAAATAATGACGATGATTTTCAAAATTTAGAACTAGAAATAGATGCGGTAACGACAGACTGCGACTCTCGATCTCCAATTAAAAAGCTGCACAAGCTTTTTAGTGTTTTAAAAAGATCAGAGCAATGGAGGAATAAATTAAAAAGCTGCTGTGATTCATTTAATATCAAAATGTTGTCTCCAAATCTTGATTGTAAGACTAGATGGCATTCTAGCTACGAGATGATCCAAACGGCATTAAAAATGGAATGTGCTTTAGATTTAATTTGCCGAAACAATGATCTCCTAAATAATTTATGTCTATCTGAGCACGAATGGTCAATTTTGCGAGAAATTTGTAAATATTTACGATATTTAAAAACCGTCTCAGACCTTTTAAGTGGTGAAAAATACGTAACATTACCCTACGTTATCGTCGCATTTAATATGCTTTTGGATAAATTGGAAGATGAAACTACATCTCTGAAAAATCAAAATGCTACTCAAACTGGACAGCAAATAATAGAAGCAATTGACGCAGCCAAAGAAAAATTAATGAAACACTATAACAAAAGTAATTGGATCTATTGCGTAGTTTTGATTTTAGATCCGAGGCATAAAAAGGAACAATTTAACAAGACATCCTGGGGAAAAGAGATGCTACGATATTCTTTAAATATGTTCGAAAATATTTACAAAAACAAATATTACCGTCCTTTTCCTGAGGTAAATAATATGAAAATTTCAATGTATAGTAATTATACTTTCATACTAATTAACTTATATTTAAAAATTTACTTAAAATCTCTTCTTTAATGATAGAACGTCCAAACGCCCGTCCTGATGGAAGGATGTTCCGAAAAATCTTTTCTATAAGGTTTTTAAAAAAAGGGAATTCAATTTTTCTTTTCTGGTATTCTTTGGGATTAAATTAGACAAAAAGACGAAAAAATCCATAAATTTGACTTTTTAAAATAATAATATTAAACCGTTTTTTAAAGCCTTGAAACTTCCTATGTTTCTAAAAAGTCAAAAAAACATTTTCTTGTAAATTTAATGTAAAATCTATAAAAATCAATATTTTTTGCCCGGACAATTCTCTTTCTCTTAAGAAACGTTCAAAAAATTACGAAAATTCGAACCCCAGGTCTTAGTAGCCGTGGGGTTTGAATTTACGCACTCGATATTTACATATGCTGACATTTTCACCTTTCCAAAGATATATTTTTTGTTATGTTTATCTAAATCCAAATTAATTTAACAAAGCGATTTCGGAGGGACTTAAGTGAGTCTTTTTTATCCTGCCGAAAGGACGTTCGACACTATATGGTTAAACTTCAGAAAATTTAACTTTACCTATGTGGAAGGATTGCCGGAAAACATTTCCGGCAATTCTTACCTATGGGAAATAATTAACATTTTTTCTAATTGACGTATTTAATAGATTGTATTAAATGAATGCCAAGATGAAGATCAAATCATTGCACAAAAGGACCCAGATGATATTGATATATTTTCATTCTATGACAGCGATTCTGAAAACTCAACTCCAACAATTCAAAATCAAAGCAACAAAGAATCTCAATCTAACCAGTGGCGATACGAAATTGATCTATATTTTTCTCAAAAAAGAGCACCTAGAAATGTTGACATTTTAAAATGGTGGAAAGAAAATAAAAATTCACTTCCAAATCTTTCCCAAATGGCTAGAGATTTTCTAGCTATTCAAGCAACATCTGTTCCATCGGAAAGAGTTTTTTCCAGAAGCTCTTTAATTATTCGAAAACATCGAAATAAATTAAACGACGAATCGATTAGACAGCTCAATGTTCTAAATTCCTTCGTTTCATGTTCATTAGCTTCGAAAATACAATCAGGAGTTAAAAAATAAGTGAAAAAAAATTTCATGAGTTTTTTACACATATTTTAATTTGAAAGTTCTTAGTTATTAAGACTCCTTTATTACTGTTATTGAACCTTTTATAAATTACATTATATTTAAAATTTTTCTTTGACGAGAAATATATTTTTCTTAAATGCTCTCTTACTTACTACTTTTAAAATAAACTAATGAATTCTTAGAAAAGCAACTTTGTAATTATTACTGTGATAAAGTTAAAGAAAATAAATATTTTGATTATTTGTTAAATAAAGAATTGTTTTATTATTGTTTGAGTCAACGTAGGAGAAAGGCTTGCAGGTTGTCCCATTTCCGTCATTTTTTATTCTACAAGTGCCTTAATTGAAAATGCGACTCAAGTTGTCAAATGATTAGTTATTACTTTGTATAATCTTTTGGAGCAAAAAGAAGTAATAAAAATGTTCTTGTTAAACAAATTGTAAACTTTACTTGTGGAGAAATTGAAAAATTAAAATTGTGACTTTTTCATGTGCTTAAAAATTAAATATTTTTATAGATAATTTAAGTTACATTTTTTTCTCAGTTGCTTTTTTAATTAATTTTGATAATCCAAAAGAAATCTTTAAAATATCATGAATTATTTTTTTTTCATTGATTCAAAAATAGAGTTCAAAATTTCATCTGCAATTAATAATAATACAATTAATAATTTGGAGTAAATGTACATGATTAAAAAATATAAATTGAAATTATTATGTTCAGAAACATTAAATGTACCTAAGTGAAATTTAATAAATCTATTTGAGTTTTTACATATTATTAGCAACTTTTGAAGGTTAAAATTTCGAAACTATGATTCTACATCATTTTTTAAATTTGATGAAAAATTTTATTTTTTGCCAATTTAAATTATCTATGAATCAAAGCTGTAGCTTTTTATATCCTCTTTCCAATAGTATGTTCATATGAATTAATTATTTTTTTAAGTAAGTTACGAGCAAAAAAGCATAGATAGATCAACCTCCAAGCCTTTCCTCTATTAATTTTAAGAAATTATAAAAATATAAAATATGTGACTTCACATAAAAAGAGACCACTTTATCGCAATGGGACTATAACTATGAGCATAATATTGATTAAATTTATATTATTTTGAGAACGATTTTTAGAAAAATTGCGATTATTTCCTAAAATAACATTAAAAAATGAACTTTTCATTCTGGCGAACACAAATATTATATTTGTAATTTACCTATTTTTAATAACATCCAATTTTATATTTTATAAATTAAAAAAATTAGAAAATACTTCGTACATATTATTAGAAAATTAAAATGTATTATTTATAATTGTAATGAGTCATCAAAAAGCTTATATAACCTGGCAGTTATTATTGCAAATTAATTTTTGACAAACTAATGAAGTGTGACACTATTTGCTTACTAAATTTTGAGAAACGCAAGATGCTCATTTAAATGAGACGAGATGAGATGAGAATTTAAACAAAAAACGCCGAATTTTTCTCGTGATTGTTCATTTCTCGTATTTCTTGTTCAAATCCAACACTATTTCCATTAAACTTTTTTTCTACTAAACTCACAAGTAAAACTACCTAAGTGTCAGACGCCGAATTTATTGAAACTTTGCATACGTCAAGAGGGATGAAAAATAAGATATACGTGTTTTTTTATATCGGCGGATATTGACTTTAAAGGGTAGAAACTACCCTTTTAATTTTAAGGGATGTAAATTCAATAGTTATCTTAAAATTGCTTAAATTCGATGGAAACTGGTTACTCGGGGGTTTTTGGGGTCGCTGATTACGAATTCTATGTCAATTTTTCAAAATTCAAAATGGCGGTTCCAAAATGGCGGACGAATTTGTTAAAAATTCATTGAATTCGCTTGAAACATGTTACTCAGGGTTTTTTGAGGTCGCTGATCGCGAAAATGAAGTCAGATTTTCCAAATGCACAACGGCGACTGCTCCTTCAAGAGATTGACTTGAAACTAATGCCAATGATAAGAATAAAAAGTTTGAATTCAATCTTGAAAAACTGACATAGAATTCGTAATCAGCGACCCCAAAAACCCCCGAGTAACCAGTTTCCATCGAATTTAAGCAATTTTAAGATAACTATTGAATTTACATCCCTTAAAATTAAAAGGGTAGTTTCTACCCTTTAAAGTCAATATCCGCCGATATAAAAAAACACGTATATCTTATTTTTCATCCCTCTTGACGTATGCAAAGTTTCAATGAATTCGGCGTCTGACACTTAGGTAGTTTTACTTGTCAGTACACCTTGAGCTAAAAGAAAAATGGCCGTATGATATTTGCACTTTCATTTTAACGATAAAAACCCAAAAAAATGAGGAAAATTTTTTTTTACTTTCACCTCAAAAAATGACATTTTCACATATTAACGGCAACTATTATTACAAGAAAATTGACACGTCCCTAAAATCTCATGCAGCATATGCATCATGAAATTGCGCGTTCATAGGTTATTTACACGATTTGAAATTCTTCACGGTTTCGGAAATATTTGACTTGTCCGGTTTAGCCCCGGTCTCCCCTACTTTAATTTTTTTAATTATTTTTTTTTATCAAATGATTTTAATATATTTTTTTAATTATTTATTTTAATTCTACCATTTACCGATGAATGTTGCAAGTATTGTTTTATATTTGCAATTTATATCCTTTGAGAAATTTAGAGATCAAGAGAAATTATTTTTATAAGAATTTGAAAAAAAATACCAAATATTTGTTAATGATTTTGGTCTAGAATTAAAGAGTGAGATTTTTACTACATATTGGTTAACTGACAATTTTCAAAAAAAATTTCTCTTCAATTGGCATTGACTTGAACTCAAAATTTCAAAAATTAAATTTTCAAAAAAAATCCCTTACTTTAAAGGACTATATTTACATATTTATCTGATTAAATTGTTTATATCTTGGCCCATTTGACTCTAAATTCATTAAACTTTAAAATGATCCTAATTTGATACCTTTTACACCAATTTTTACTGAAATATTTGAGTTTCAAGTGAAACGAGCATTCAAATGTTGTTAGTCCAAATGTACTGAAACTTTACGACCCGTGTGTAAATTAAATTAAAAGTTAACTTTATTAAAACAAAAAATTTTAGATTGTTAATAATAATTGCAGTAAGTTTTTAATATTATAAAAATTTTATAAATTTCATTTAAGACAAGTTTCTAAAAATCTTTTGTCACATACAAAATTTTTTCATCCTATAAAGGACGCAGAAAAAAATATTGGAAAGGAATTTATTGTCATTTCGTCATTTGGAAACCACATGTTGGACCATGAATATGGTCCTCTCTGAGGAGGAAAATTCAAGCCCCCTTACCAATTTCCAAATAACTTCGCTACCTTTTTTAAAATAGTTTTTAACATCGGCCCTTTTCGTAAATTATCGGAAAATATAGAAGGCATCTCAACTAGTGTGAATCTTTCAATTTTTCTGTTATTTTGCAGTATCTCGTTTTCGTTTGAAGTCTTTGGTTCTAAAGCAAAGTATCGTAGAAAAATATAATTTTTTAGTGCAGGGATAAGTGCTTTTTTAAATAAATGTTAGTTTTTAAAATAGTGGTTTCGTGCATTAAGTAGGAAATAATTTATTTTTAATAAATCTTAAATTAAATAAATAAAAATTATTAAATAATTATTATCTTAAAAGTGATTACGTGAAATTAAATTAAAATTAGTTTAAAAAATATTTTTATGAATGGAAAGAAAAATATTAGCCTGAGATGTATTTTATAAAGAAAGTAAATAAAATTTTTTGAAAATAAAAATTTGTTTCTTCTAATTACAGAATTTTTACTCTTTGCTAAAAACTGATTCAAAACTTTTTTGATGTAATTCTTATAGTTGACAATTCAATCTTTAATTTAAGCCTAACACAGGCACACAAAAAAGAAGTTGTCTGTTTTTTGAACCAGACATATATATCTTATAGTATTGTTACCCGCTGAAAACGAATTTGAAGTCAGAATTGCTCCATCACCCTCAGTTTTTTTTAAATCAAGAAAACTACCCTTAACTTTAAATTGTAAACTAAAAAAAATTGAATAACAGATTTCCCCTTACAACAAAACAATAAATTTATCTACTTCTGCTACAACAACTCAGAAACAATGTCAACATTGTTTTAACACCCTTTGTTATTTATTAAATCGAAAAAACTACCCCTAAAGTGTAAAAATTCAAAATTATAATATAAAAACACACATTGGTTTTTAATACAACAAAATAAATTTATGTACTTCTCTTTCAACATTTCAAAAGCAATATCAAAATTACTTTATCATCCACTGTGTTTTCAGATTAAAAAAACTACCCCTAATATGTAAAAATTCAAAATGTATAATAAAAAACAATGAAAAACCACATTGTTTTTCAAAACACAACAATAAATTTATGTACTTACTTCTCTTTCAACATCTTAAAAGCAATGTTAAAATTACTCCACCCCCCTCTATTTTTTTAAAAACCCACCCATAAATTTACAAAATAAAGGTTTAAATTTAAAAAAATGAAAAACCACATTGTTTTTTAAAACAGAACAAGAAATTTATTTATTTCTTTTTTAACAACTCGATAGTATTAGCAAAATTGCTCTATCACCCTTTGTTTTTTCAAATTGAAATAACTACTCCTAATATGTAAAAATTAAAATGTATAATAAAAAAAATGAAAAACCACAACAAATTGATTTAAATTATATTGAGAATTAAAACATCATAATTTGTTTTTGTTAAATTTAAATTTAACGTAAAAAAAATTAATTTAAAAATTTAAAAATTTAAAACTAAAATTTAAAAAGTTCATTTTAATTCATTGAGCGGGCAAAAATACTATAAGATATGTGTGTCTGGTTCAAAAAACAGATAATGTTTTAATTCTTACTATAATTTAAACCAATTTGTTGTGGTTTTTAATTTTTTTATTAGACATTTTGATTTTTACATATTAGGGGTAGTTATTTTAATTTGAAAAAACAAAGGGTGATGGAGCAATTTGGTAATGCTATCGAGTTGTTAAAAAAGAAATAGATAAATTTCTTGTTATGCATTAAAAAACAATGTGGTTTTTCATTTTTTTAAATTTAAACCTTTATTTTGTAAATTTAAGGGTGGGTTTTTAAAAAAATAGAGGGGGTGAAGTAATTTTAACATTGCTTTTAAGATGTTGAAAGAGAAGTACATAAATTATTTGTTGTGTTTTGAAAAACAATGTGGTTTTTCATTGTTTTTTATTATACATTTTGAATTTTTACATATTAGGGGTAGTTTTTTTAATCTGAAAACACAGTGGATGATAAAGTAATTTTGATATTGCTTTTGAAATGTTGAAAGAGAAGTACATAAATTTATTTTGTTGTATTGAAAACCAATGTGGGTTTTTATATTATAATTTTGAATTTTTACACTTTAGGGGTAGTTTTTTCGATTTAATAAATAACAAAGGGTGTTAAAACAATGTTGACATTGTTTCTGACTTGTTGTAGCAGAAGTAGATAAATTTATTGTTTTGTTGTAAGGGGAAATCTGTTATTCAATTTTTTTTAGTTTACAATTTAAAGTTAAGGGTAGTTTTCTCGATTTAAAAAAAACTGAGGGTGATGGAGCAATTCTGACTTCAAATTCGTTTTCAGCGGGCAAAAATACTATAAGATATGTATGTCTGGTTCAAAAAACAGACAACTTCTTTTTTTTGTGCCTGTGTAATTAGAGATTTCTAGCAGCACGTTGGCATTAGGGGCCATTCGTAAATTACGTAACAGCTTATAGGGGCAGGGTTGCCAGATTTTTAGCACAACAAACCGCGGATAGAAGGTGCTGACGTTGCCCAAAAACCGCGGGACCTTTAATATGAATATAAACATATTCAAAAATATATATTATACAGTTTTTATAATAAAATTTAATATATTTATAGGGGAGACCGGGGCTAAACCGGATGGATTTGGTCTTTGACCAGAAAACTCATACAAAAACATAATTTTTGCTAAAGTGTAATATACCGTTTTGAAGCTTGTACTTTCACCTACAAATCGCACTTGTTCGATTTAAAAAAAGTACAATAGCTTTAGAGATATATTGCTTCGAAGGTGACTACCTCAAAAACGAAAATCCGAAAATTGGTGGGGCTAAACCGGACACCCCATGGGGCTAAATCGGACACGGCCAATTAATTAAAGAATGAGATACAAATTTTCTTTTTTTTTGATAAAAAAGTCAAATCAATTCTTCTTTTATTTATTTGTAGATAGTTCTATACAAAGAATATAATATAATATGTAAAATCGATAATAATTATAATATAAACTGAATTACAGTTTTCAGGCTTGTCTGTTTGTAGCAACTCGCTTGCGAATTCGAGTTTTAAAATAAATTCTTTATTTATTTTTTTATAAAGTGGTTCTAAGCAAAAAAATATAATATAAAATAGTTAATTAATATAAAATAAATTAAAGAATTCAAAGATTTGGTTATTTTTAATCACGATGTCCGATTCAGCCCCACACCGTCATCTAATAATTAACCTGCAATATATTTTTTCTTCTTAATGTTTTCCATTAAACTTTTTTTCTAATAAACTCAGTACACCTTGAGCTAAAAGAAAAATGTCCGTATGATATTTGCACTTTAATTTTAACGATAAAAACCCAAAAAAATGAAGAAAATTTTTTTTTACTTTTACCTCAAGAAATGACATTTTCACATATTAACGGCAACTATTATTACAAGAAAATTGACACGTCCCTAAAACCTCATGCAGCATATGCATCACGAAATTGCGCGTTAATAGGTTATTTACACGATTTGAAATGCTTCACGGTTTCGGAAATATTTGACTTGTCCGGTTTAGCCCCGGTCTCCCCTATATATAAGGGGCATTTCATGTCAAGTGATCAAGGTGGAGAAAAATTTTTCTCCAATCGTAGCAAAACTTGGGGCTTTTGTAGTACTCATAGATAGTAATTTTTCGTGAAAATATTTTTTCACCTAGTCCAATATTTTCCGAGGGGGAAGGGGTTAAATTTTTGTGTTTTTCAGTACAATGCTTATTTCAATAATTTTTTACTCTTAAACAATTAAACATACAAATTTGACAAAGTACATTTTGGAAAGGTTTTTTCATGCTCTTTCGATTGGAAATAAGCATTTTGAAAAAAAAAATTTTTTGACCCAAAAAAATCAAAATTAAATTTCAATTTTTGAGGTAGAAAGACCCAATTTTTTTTTTTTTTTTTTTAAACGAAAGCTGAGGTTTTTTTCTAAAAGGACATATAAATGGTAAAGTGGGACTAGAATGTTTAAACATTGAAAAAAAGAGTTTTCTCCAAAACGGAGCTAAAAATCGTGTTTTGAGCGCTCCGGCGAGTAGAAAACTCTTTTTTTCAATGTTTAAACATTCTAGTCCCACTTTACCATTCATATGTCCTTTTAGGAAAAAACCTCAGCTTTCGTTAAAAAAAAAAAAAAAAAAAAAATTGGGTCTTTCTCCCCCAAAAATTGAAATTTATTTTTAATTTTGATTTTTTTGGGTCAAAAAATTTTTTTTTTCAAAATGCTTATTTTCAATCAAAAGAGCATGAAAAAACCTTTCCAAAATGTACTTTGCCAAATCCGTATGTTTAATTGTTTAAGAGTAAAAAATTATTGAAATAAACATTGCACCAAAAGACCCCTTGATCACTTGACGCGGAATCCCCCATATACATATATTTAAAATATTCATATATGCTTAATTATTACTAAAACATTTTATTTTGTTATTAAAATAATTAAATTTTTGTCTTTATACATTAAATAACTTTAATATATTATTTTAAATAATTTGCAATTTAATAACATTAATATTTAAGATTTTTAAATGGATAAGGTTAGCTTCGGTTATATTTTAAAAAATGTAGCAACAGAACTACACTGGTCGAAGTGATTTTGAAATAGATCAATTAAATCTCTGCACTCTTCTTCCGGCAAATCAGTCTCTGTGTTCTCGGTCTTAATTGCATCGTGAGTCTCTTTTTAATTCTAAACCTCATAATTTTTATACATATCATTAGTGAATAGATTTAACAAAGGGCGCCAATTGAAAGTTCTCATTATATTAATGATTTGGTATTCAATTTTCATGTGTTGAAAAAAATATGCTGATAGTAAAAAAAGCGCAATTTCATAAAAGAAATATAGCCCAATTCGCTACCTGTAGCGAAAATGAAATTTACGCCGCGAAACTATGACAAAAGATAGCCCAAATCGCGCTTTGTAGCCCAATCTGGCAACCCTGTATAGGGGAGAGGGGTTTCGAATGTATATTACGCTTTGTTACATGGGGGAGGGGGGGGTGCTTTGTGGTTGTACGTACTTTTTTAAATTTAAAAAACGAAACACAAAATACCAGTCATTAATACTGATAAAAAATTTTTAATTTAAACACCAAGTATATTTTTGGCGCTTTTCGAAAGCTGCTTATTTAAAGAAATATTAAATATTATAATAAATATTTATGTTTAAAATGTAAAAATTATTTATTACGTACAATGACAGGAGGGGAGGGGTTTCGATGATGTGTTACGCTTTGTTACATAGGGGGGAGGGTCCTGAACTAGCGTTACGTAATTTATGAATGGCCCCTCATTCCCTACACGTGATCAAATATGGCCAAAAAAAGGGTTTTTTGAAACGTTGAGTCAATTTTTCTCAAAATCTCGACGTGATGAGCACTTTTGGAGGTCATATTCGTGTTCAGCAATGAAAATCCTGTAAGAATATCATTGTCCGATCTTTGAATCAGAGAAAAAGTAACTTTTTGTCGACCAGTGTTATCAACAATAACTTTAATTATGCACGGAGAAAAAAATGCTGTTGAATCAATGACATATGAGTTTAATTCATTGAATAGTGTCATAACGGGCTGTCAAACGTATATGCTGTTGTTTTGAAAGCACCGATTCTAATGATTCGATAGTATCACTTTCATTGAAACAAAAGCATATTTCTCAAATTGACAGCATACAATGTTAATTTGAAGGTATTCCTTTTGAATCAACGATCAAAATTTTTTAATTTAACAGTATATGCTTTTGAGTCAATGACTATAGTTTTTCAATTTAAAAGCATCATTTTTATGATTCAAAAATTTGTACTTTTAATTTTTTTAGTTGTTGCTATCAATTGAATAACACCATACTGTTAAGTCAATTCTTTTATGTGGTTAAAGATATACGAACGATAAATTGAAAAAATGAAATTTTTGTTCACATATTTTTTATATAATATAATTAATTCTCACACCTTTAACACAACACTTCTTATATACATCTTTTTTTTAATTTTATACACTAACATACATATCTTTATTACTTTTTTCATTTTTTCCAACGACAAACACACATACATACACATTCAAACACACTTTATATTTTTTTGAGTCTGAAAAATACGCTGTTCCCAATCGGTCACCCATCCATGTAGTAACCGCGACCAAACGTGCTTCACTTTCGTGATAGACGAGAACTGCCGCGCTGCAATGTAATACATTCGCTTCTTACATTGAGCAGTTACTTTGTAGTTAAATACCGTGCGCGAGATTTTTCTCGTGAATAAGGGAATTTATATTTAACTAGTCCTTAATTCCTTAAAACAATTTAAATAATAGTTTTTTATATAAGAATTTCAAAAACGACATATAAATATGTGTGGATAAGTATTTCAATAAATTTAGCACCTGTCAATGTCTCAAACACATAGTGTCCTTATTTTTATAGCATATGCTATAGGCAGTCCGCTATAGCACCACTCATTGAAACGAAAGCATATGCTTTCATTTTCAAAAGCGCGCTTCTTTGGAACAAACAACTTTTCATTTGATTCAAATTTACACGCATTTTCTTCAAATTTATCTATTAGATGCTTCAAATGAATAATGTCAAAGAAGCAATAAATTATTCTGTTGCTATATATAGATGAACTATAGAAACAATTTGTAGAATATCATTAATTTTACAGTACCGTACTTTTAATTTAAACAGTTTCATGTTTTCGTTTTAAGCAATATGCTGTTCGATTAATAAATGTGTTATTGAATCAATAACGGGAAATTCAATAGTATGGAGCTATTTGAATCAACAGCACTTTTTTTCAGTGTGTAATTAATTTATTATTAATTATTAGGTGCATCATAATAATATAATAAATTAATATTCATTTATTATTTTTAGTATTATTATGTATTATTAATAAAATAAATAAAAATGTTTTTTGTTATTTTAATAAATTCCTTGGCACGGTCTGCGTGTGCGCGTAGGGCAACAGAGTCTGGTAGTTTGTAGACGTCGTATAGGTTCGATTCCCGCGTGCGTTAGACTTAATTTATTTCGTAGGTTTGCGACTATTCCGATTTTTCTGAAATTATTATTAAATAAACCGCTGCCAAGTTATAAATTTTTGTTATACTTTTGGTACTCATTTCATTCGTTTTCGTAAATCTTGTTGTGTTTATTTCATGAACACTTTGCTTCCTCATACAGATGTTAATAACAATAAAGTATAAATTTTGAACAATTATTCTTAAGTGCTGTAATATTTTTTTCTCTTTATTTAAGGGGTTACATGGGTTTACTCGGCAAAAAAAAGGACTATTTTCAACAATTTTTTTTTATATGAAGAAATAAATATTTTATTCGTAACTTTTTAGTTCTTTAAACATACATATTTAAATAGGAATTTTATAAATTTTTGAAGAAAAATATGCAGAAGTCAGCCATTGAGACGTCATTTCCGGTGACCCCTCGAAAAAAAGTGCGTCCGCGTTGACAGCACAATTCCTAACAGAATCATCTGAAATTAAAAAACCAAAGATTTTCTTTTAGTACAGACCTAAAACTAGAAATTGGACGAAGGGGGAAAAAAAAGTTAAACTTGGATTTTTGGCGCACCTTTTTACAAAAGAATGTAAATTTTAATCAAATTTTCTCAACATTTTTTTTTTTAAATAGTTGTAATTGAAGAAAAAAAATCCTTCGTCCAAGTTCTCGAGAATTGTATCTCGAAGGCCTGTGCAAAATTTCATGAAGATCGGTTGAGTAGTTTCCGAGAAATCTTGACAACCGACTTTAAAAACACAGTTTCGAGAAAAACGTATTTTAAGTTTTGAGTACCAATAAAAGTGGAAAAAAAAGATTTTTTTAACTTACATTGAATCGTCGATTCCTGGGCCATAAAGTAAACTGCCAGCAGCAGCTGCAATGTCCAGGGCATCCTTCTGTTCCTGTCTATGGCGAATTCTGGCTTGTCGAGTCTCTGTCGCAGATTTTTTTTCGGCTGCGCACACACGGTTTTCGTCTGTGGTTTGGGCATATTCGTGGGAATTTCGGCCAAGTTTTAAATCCATACCGTGCATAAATAACAATAACGCACACATTCCTTCATTAAAAGTGCAGGCAGCCACCAATGCAGCAACATTAACGATTTTTGAACCAGCAGGAAGTATTTTTGGAGTAATTTTCCAAATTAACTGGTTCAAACTTTCATTATTATTTTGCGTGAAACCCCCAACACACCGCTGCAAAAGCTCATCCTTACTGAGATCTTTATAGATGGGTTTTATTGCTGTCAAAACATCATCTGGCAATGGATTATAATCATGTTTGAATGATGAAAGAGTGTTCGTAGCCGATGCTCGCTGCCAGGCGCACCAGGAGTCTGGACCTTTCGGGCAATTTCCGTGCTGAGGATTTTTGTCTGTAGAGCTATAGTGATAAAAAGTAGCCCATATATCGACTTTCATTTTTTCCGCTGACTCATAATTTCTTCTTATTGACAAACCATAATACACAGTTAATTTGTCAATTAATTTGCCAGTCAGTTTACCTTTTCCAGAAAGAGTTTTTTTTTTAGTTTTTTTACCTTTGACATCTTTTTCCTCAACTGTTTTGTTGACTAAATTACGTAAACGGGTACCCATCCTCTTCTGCACATGCCCAACGCATTCTTTTTTGTTGATAACAAAATCTTCACCGTAAGGTTGGGCTTTGAGAATACCAGAGTATGTTTTTGAATCCCCATCTCCAATATAGTTTACGTACCTCAGGCCATATTTTACAATAGAACGTTTAAACATTTCAACAACCGAAAATACTTCCATATTTCCGGATGCACCAATGTGATTTGCGCTGCATTGATTTGTTGCGATATGTTCTTCTTTCCACTCTTCATACTCTGCTGTGATTAATTTTTTTTTTCCAAGACTCACATAACTTACAGTAAGAGGATTTTACAATAATATCTAAGACTTTTCCCGAATAATGTCCGATTAGAGAAGTCACACCATATAGTGATGCGTAGCCACGCTTTTTCCACGTACCGTCACCAGAAACACTCACATCTGTCGTATCTTCAACGTCGCTTTCAAAGTTCGTTAATTCCTTTTCTTCTTCAGCGGCAGAAGAGAATATTTTTTGAGCAATTGTCCCGATACAATCATTTATTTTAGAAATATAAAAATCGTATGTTGATTGGTTTAAAAATGAATTGCTTATATCCATTAAACCGCAAAATTTCTTGCATCCGGCAAGTCCCAAGCCCAATATTCGCATAACAAAAATAAACCGGCGATTTAGTTCATACGACTTTCCGATTTGTTTGCACGATAAAATATATTTTGGATCACATCGTTCACATGCTACCACAATTTTAAATCCCAGACCAAATTTCGAGCATTGTTGAAAATTTAATTTTCCATTACACAATTTTTCTTCATCCTTATTATTAATGATGTTAGAACACCGCACAAAAGACGAGAGTGTTGAAAAAACTAAGACAAAGTCTATAATTGAATATTGGAGCCTGTCATCTACTGGCACGTGCTCTTTATCGTCACCTTTTAATTTTTTTGCCGGCGTACTCGTGAAGGAATAATCATTAGTTTCCGGACTTTTAGGGTTGAATGATTGTCTCCTTTTTTTGGTCTATCTTTTCTACGAATCCCGTCCGCTAACTGAATTCTCGAAACTTTAGGCATTTTGTAATTAATTTTAAAACAGACACTTCATATAACTTTAAATAAACCTTCTAATTCAAAAAGTAGTCACCAACTGAAGCAAACTCTAGTATTACCAACTACCTGCCCATAGAAAGTGAAAGTAGTGGACAGTAGAGACAGACAACAATAGACGAGCAGCTGCTCAGATATACCTGCGACGCGCAGAGCCTTCTTAACTTTGTGCGTGCACCTTCTCAGGAATGTATCTCCGAAATTTTTATTCGGATCGATTTAAAAATTTCGGACAATATTTTTGAGATGTTGTATAAATTAATAAAACAATAAAAAAAATTGATTTTTTGAAGCTGCCAAACCCATGTAACCCCTTAATACTTTTACATAAAAATTTTTTTTTTCACAATTTATGTTTTTTAAAATATCAATAACTTCTTTATTTCTAATCGAAATAGCTTTAAAAATAGGTAAATCGAAGGGTTTTTTAATGCTCTACAAGTTGGTAACTATGGTTTTAATTTTATTTCTACATTTTTCAACAAAATTCTCAAAAAAGTCTTATTTTCCAAAATTTCTGATTTTTAGAAGTTTAATATCTCCGGTGAATATGAACGAAAAATGTTTATTGAGGGCTCAAAAGATGTGTCTTAAAAAACTCTAAAAAATTAAAGAAAAACATTTATAGGTGTCCTAACATTTTTTTAAAGTTATGGGCAAAAAATATTTTTTTGAAAAATTAAAAATCAAAAAAATAAATAGTTAAACTTTATTAATCTATCTTAAAGTACTCTCATTTTATGTCCGCAGATGAGACCTACAATTTAAAAAAAATTCAGCCCAAAAGCTCTTTATAATTTGGAGATATTTATGAAAATGTGATGTTTACACACACACACACATACGGAATGACATTTTGTAAAAATGTCATTTTTGAACTCCTGAGGTCAAATAACATAAATATATGTTAAAAAATCGAACCTGAAAAATTTTGGTATTACAATACTTCCTCAGTATGAGGAAGCAACAATAATAAATAATTAAAATTATAATTTTTATCATTTTTAAATTAATTATTTTTATTAATTAATTTATTCAACCTATTTAAAATAATTTTTCTCTAAATAAATATGAACCAGTCAATTTCTATTGACTGTATTTTATTCAGCTTGTGTCCTCGAGGTCTAGGATTCGATTCCCCGTGCGTTTGATATTTTTCCGTCTTATATTTAAGTGTTTTGTGTATAATTCTTAATAGTGTTACATAAAGTATAAGTTTAAATAATTACCAACAATAATAATTTAATTTAGCCAATAATTAAAATAAATAAGAATGTCTAATTTCAGGAAAGAAAATAAGAAAAATATTCTTTTTCTTAAACTGATTTCAATAAAAGCAATTCTAATAATTATTTACATTTTTTACGACACTCATAAAAGTTTATTTACAACAGAAATATTAATAATTATTAGTATTCAATAAATACTCGCCATGCTTTGATTATACAGACCAACAAAATTTTGTAACCTTACCAATAGAAGCTGATTTTTAGGGTTTCGTGGCCAAAGGCCAAAACCCTTATAGCGAGACTTCGGTGTCCGTCCGTAGTTTTTAAGTCTTAAAGCAAGACTTTGGCATAAGAAGGTCTTAAGTCCTAAGTAAGACTTAATAGGTCTTAAGTCTTACCCACATAGCACAAAAACTTCCAGGAAACTTCCAGGAAGTTTTCCGTGAGAACATTCGGAAGTTACCATTGATTACTTCCTGGAAACTTCCTGGAAGTTACCAGGAAGTTTCCAAAAATTATTTAAAAAAATTTTTAGTGAAATTATTATTAAAAAAGGGACTCGAACCACTATATGCCTCAAAAGTGTGCTGCTGGGATAGCGCTTTACGCGCTCAACCAAATCGTCACTTGACTTTACAGGGCTAATTTATACATTATATATTTCATTATATCTTTGAAGATTTTTGGAAACTTCCTGGTAACTTCCAGGAAGTTTCTATGGGAAGCTTCCAGGAAGTTACCAGGAAGTTTCCATGAGAAGCTTCTAACCTGAGGAAAATATTGTATTTCCTGGAAATTTCCAGAAAGTTACCAAGAGTAACTTCCGAAGGTTTCAACGGGAAACTTCCTGGAAGTTTTTGTGGTATGTGCACGCAAAAAAATGTTTGGTTGGTTTAACAGAAAGTTTGTTTGCCACAACCGAACTTTCTCGTTAAAATAGGACTGACCAAACACTCGGTTTCTACCAACCAAACATATTCGGTTCCATTTAATTCGGTTTCATTAACTAAACTAATTGTTTTTCTAAAACCAAATTCAATTTTTATGTTCTAATTTTTTATTTGAATTAGGTATTAATTGAATAATAGATTAAAGAATCTTGGTTATTAAAACTACAAATAATATTAAGGTCATGTTATTCAGTGGGAAGTTTTTGCATAGTAAAGTAAATGGGGCACGTGACCACTGAATAACATAACCTTAAAAGCCTTTTCTCCTTTTTTATATTATAAAACTTTTAAAAGAATGCAAAAATAAGGGCTTTTTTGTGAATGACAAGAAACATAAATAAGTATAATAAAAGGTTAAAAAAATATAATGTTGAAAAACTTATAAATTATAATTTTTTTATACTTAGCTTTTCAGAAGTAATTACATAATAATCAAGCATAGTAATCAAATAATTTTAGTAATAAAAGAAACATAAATTAAGTCAAGTCAATAAGAAAATTTATTTATTAAAATATTTTGAGTTTATAAACTGTGAAGGGTAAACTGTCAAGAGTGTAGTAAGACTTCGGTATAAGAAGGTCTTAACTCCAAAGTTTTATGTCTTAAGTCTTAAGTTTTACGTCTTACGTCTTTGGTATAAGAAGGTCTTAAGTCTTAAGTCTTACATCTTTAGTATAAGAAGGTCTTAAGTCTTACGTCTTATGTCTAAAGTCTTAACAACCGTTCCTATGTTAATGTTTGTCATAATAACCGTTGCCATGGCAAGCATTGCTATGTTAAAGTTTGCCATAACAAACTTTACTATGGCAACGGCTGATATGTTAATGTTTGCCATAACAACCGTTACTGTGGTAATGGTTGTTTTTTTATTCATTCATTATCATCTTTTTTGTCATTTTAGGCCACGAAACCCTATGATATCATAATTAATATTATTTGTTAAAAAGAATTTTATACCATCGTAAAGTTGAGAAATTTTTCTTTTGAAAACATTAATAGTAAATAAAGTTTGAATCCAATACATAAGTGAAATAATTATTTGAAAATTGTCTTACGCGACCTTTAGTATTTCGTAATAATATCAAAAATATTGATGATTTCAATTTTTTCGTCTGCGTCTAAAAAAAATAAAAAAAATTTATCAGGGATTTTTTCTACTATTTTTTAACAACGAATAGAAGTATTTAAGGCCTGAGGCCTCCAAAAAAAGAAAAATATGTTCGGCCCACCCTAGTGTGCAACTGATAAATATTTTCTTATGGTAATTATGAACCAGCTAAAAATAGAATAGTATTCAAAACATTATTTTAACTTTCTGTTCCATAAAAATTTCATCATTATAATAAAAAATATTTATAAAATCAATCATTTCTTAGTTACAGTTACGTTAATTAGGCACAAAGAACAAAATATTTTATCTATTTAACGAACATTTTTAAAAAATTTACTGTGAATACAAAAATCAAAGATAAACAAAATTTTTTAAATTAAAAATGATAAGCGCAAAGTCCACTTTCAATTCAAAGAGGAAACCAGCACCTATTTGGATCTAATTAGAAGAAAAATCTTGTTCTACTTGAAATATGCTGAAAACTCAGACGACCATCATATCTTTTGGTAACGAATAACGAGATCGAGGCTCAGGCTAAATAGATCGATCAGTAAATAGATCGAGCCTACTCTCCGGCAGAAGCGGGGTGGGTGGATATTTGTAGCTAAAGTACTGATTGCTGTTGGCAAAGTTTATCGTGACACCGTTTCATAAAGCCCAGAGTGCAGCGCTGCAGTGTGCCCTGCAAGAAACCTATCTTCAGTGCATTTTAATCCGTCTTGTTTGGTGTTCCGTCGCCGTCTTTTTGCAGTGAGCAACTTTCGTTAAAATCCCTCGTGTTGGTTTCTTCGCAATGTTAATATCATACCCATCATTCGTCTCAAATATTTCATCAGCAAATTTATGACGGATGAACAAATTTTATCTTTTTCCAATCGTCATTTGTATTAGAAAAAAATTTTATTATTCTATGTGACAAGTTTTTACGAAACCATAGAGAAATATAATTCTTACTTTTTAATATTAACATAATATTTTTAAGAAATGATTGTTTTTCTAGATAAAATGTATTTTTCTTTTCGAGGAAAAAGATATAATTTTTTTAACAAGAAAAGCTTAAACTTTTATATTTAGCTAGACATGAAAACATATTTCTCCAGGTTTACACAGTTTGTGTATGAGTGTACTGTGCAAACAAATTTTCAGCATCCTTAGCATAATTTATTAATTGATATTTAAGATAATTCACTAAAAGAGCTGAAATTCTTCCTTGTTTATAGAATTGATATTCGCGCAAAAGAAATTTAATCGTTTTTTATTATAAAAGTCACTGTGTATTTCTGTTAAAAAATAATTTTGTTTTCCATTTGAGAAGTGCAGCTTTTGAATTCTTAATTTATGGACGACAATAATTCAGGACGGTAATGTGTTTTGACATCAAAAGGGAATGCTTATAAGAAAGGGAAAGTAATGAAACAATGTTTCGCATCAGTTTTGATGTGAAGCATATTATTTTAAACCTGATATTTTTCTGCCTTTAGTATGAATAACTGTCACTTTCTTAAAGTTGAAATTCATTATCTTTATACTAACATTATTCTTCATTCCGGCTTACTTAAATAAATTTGAACTAAAATTATGAACAAAAAAGATTAACTTTTTAAAATAATAACACATTTTTTGCTTTCGTTTGCTGAGTTTTGCTTCATTTTCTGCTACCAATTTTTGATTCTTCATTAGGATGGAATTATTAACAAAGTAAAACTTTCCATTTGTTAGAATTTAAATATAGATTTGACACAAAATGTTTTACGATTCTTAAAATATTTTTATGTAATATAAATGTATTTATACTATAAAATATTAATATAATTAAACTCAAATAATTTAATTTGCGTCCGCTTATTAAATTACAGTGAATAGAATAGTATTTAGGGAGAGAAAATTGTAATTTCAAAATATTGCTGTTGAAATGAAATTTTGTGATTATTGTGAAAAAGGAGAATTGGTCGATTTTGAGATCTGGTTTTATAATAATTCGATTGCTTTACTTAAGAACAGCGTATGGTTTTAGATGTAGAATAACATGTCAACCAATATTAAGTTCACAAAGTTCGACAACAGGCCATGGGGCTTTCGACTGGCGGGTGGTAGTGATTTTCCGCAGCCGTTGACTGTCATCCGAGTAGGTATTTAACCTTGTCATTGATCGTTTCAATTATTTAAAATCAGTAATACATATTTTTCTAACTAATGAATACTTGTAAATTTGTATAAATTAATCAAAATTTTGAAAACGGTTAATATTCGAAGTAATAAAATCGATATACCAACAATCTATAATTTTTTTTAAATATCATAGTACTTAGGAAACATTTACAATCATGAACAGTATAAAAATGTTTGGTAGTAATAAATACTGAGATTTAAAATTTCTAGTATCTGTTAAACTTCCCCCCACAAAACATTAAGAAATATACAATTTAATTTAATAACAATTCAAAAATAACATTATTGTAAAGAAAAAATAATTAAAATTTTTTATCACAATCCATACATTTTTCCTTAAATGTCCATATAAAAAATTGAAAGTTTTTGAATTAGCTTGTAACTTTGATAAAGTTCTCATACATCTGCCAACATTTCTAAACTATCTTTTAAAATCATTGTAAAAAGAAAGCATTGTTGATAAAAGTCTTTAAAGAAGAATCTCTAACATGTAAGATTGTGAGGTTAATGAATATGTAATAAACAAATGAGTAACTACAATAATTAAATTTAAAATCAATTTAATTGTACTACTATTTAAAGAAATTTATTAAAATTTTTATATATAATATATAAGTTTCGATCAAGGACAAATTTTATATTAAAATGTAATATTATAAATACTAGTTATCCGCTTATGAAAACAAGTATTAGAATAAGTTGTAGATTAAATACTCTACAAATAAGTAATCGACTGTATTATAACGGCCAATCATTGATGTGATTTTATGATGACTTTCAAGGTGTTTCAATTTTTTAACTAGAAACTTATTTTCAGTAAAAAAAATTTGTTAATTTTCTGACACTGGTAGTAATACAGAAAACATGCCATTTAAAGGTTGGTATATTTTTGGGCCGATAATTCCCGACCGTAGTGTAAATACGACCCTCAATAGGGTGGTATAATTGAAACAGTAAATACAGCCGTATTTAGGATCTTACATGAGACATTATTTTTTAACTGCCCCAGAAAAAAAGAAAGTTTTTGGATTTTATTTATACTTCAGAAATATGTTACCATTCAGGCAGAAATCAACGACCGGCTTGGTACCGGGCCGGTACCAAGGGCGGACTTGCCGGTGCCGGCGTGAGACCGGCATTACCGCCGGCCCGGAACCGGTCCCGTCAACAATGATAACCCGGGGAATATCCGCCCAGGTGCCGGTAAACCACCGACTCGATACCGGGCCGGTAGTAAAAAAAATTATTAATTATTATTATTATACATTTTTACATATATTAAACGTTAAACAATATTATTTATTAATTAATTTAATTGTAAACACTAAATAGAATGCTGAAACATATGAATTATTATTAATTATTAACGAAAAATCTGAAGACATGAGGAATTGAACTCCGGACCCTCGGGCTGCAAAGACGATGCCGCATCCGCTAACCTAAACCTGCTTATGAAAAGTGAATTGAAAGTTTATATATGAAGTGTGACACCAGGACTAATTACAAAATGTTCTAAATTAATAGAAAAAACCTTTTCTAAAAGACAGTTTTAATAATGTAATGTCCAAGTTAATAATTATAAGAACATTTGTTAATGTCATTATACGTTGGGACTAAGGCTAAAGAAAAACCGCTGGCATGGTAACGGCCCAGTACCGGCTTTATAGATAAAAAACTTGCAGAAACTTAGTATAATGAAATTAATATAAAACCTTGTTAGATTATCAAAATTTTATAACAATAAATCAGATAAAACCTGACCAAAATTATTTTAAACGAATAAAGTTATTATAGGGTGTCTAGTAATTCGGCAGTTACATATTACCAGATTTTTCAATGATTTTCCCGGACAATTTAAAGCTGAATTAATAGAGTTCAATGAAATGTAATTTTTTAAACTATATAAAAAAAGATTTTAAAAAACATTTGATTTCGAGAGATTTGATTTTCTTATTCTTCCGAATGGAGTAAACAAATTTCAAAAAATTAAATATTTAGACTTTTTAAGACACAAAAATATTATGCCGGCAAAAGTCCGTCGACGGTGTAAAAACTGCATCGAATACCGGAACCGGGCCGGTGCCGGGCCTGTACTAATTTTAATACCGGCAAAAGTCCATCGCCGGTGTAAAAACGGTATCAAGTAGTGGTACCGGGCCGGTACTTATTTTGATGCCGACAAAACTCCGTCGCCGGTGTAAAAACTGCATCGAATGCCGGAACCGGGCCGGTACTAAATTTCATGCCGGCAAAAGTTCATCGCCGGTGTAAAAGCGGTATTAAAAAGTAGTACCGGGCCGGTACTAATTTTGATGCCGGCAAAACTCCGTCGCCGGTGTAAAAACTGCATCGAATGCCGGAACCGGGCCGGTGCCAGGCCGGTACTAAATTTCATGCCGGCAAAAGTTCATCGCCGGTGTAAAAACGGTATCAAGTAGTGGTACCGGGCCGGTGCCTGGCCGGTACTAATTTTGATGCCGGCAAAACTCCGTCGCCGGTGACGCTTCTATGCATATAGAGATATAGTAAATCATAGGAAGCGCCACGAAAAAACGTCCCGCTTAGCTTCTTAGATCGAAGTGTGGATTCCCCATATCTATATACATAGAAGCGTCACGGAAAGCGTCCCGCTTATATACATCTTAGATCGAAGTGTGGATTCCTTATAAGCACAACTGCTTCGTGGACGCAAAGCATTAGTTACAAAAGAACAGAGATATATTTGTTTCCTTTTCTATCTCATACATCTCTATCGCGAACGAGCTTCATGAAGCAGTTGTGCTGAGGCCTTATGAATTGTGTGTAGCTGGTATCCAACTTCAGGGCAAGAGATGTCCTAATAACAGCGCACGCGCTGTTCGCAAATACCTATCCCATGTGAAATGTGTACGAGTTGGCTGTAACATGGGTTGCCAATGTCCATAACCTAAGCCGCTGCTATACGTAGTCTGTAGAAACGCCGTTGCACAGTAAGAAATTCAGCGCTTACCCAAAATTTCTTTCTGTATAGGAAGTAGTTAATATATAAATTTATAGGTCCAATTCCGCAGCCCTGTGTAGAGGGTAGTAGTAGAAACTATAACACGACTTCGATTACCACGTGGGAATCTACATCCCATATAAAAAACCATGTAAAAGCTCACTTTCATAAAGGAAACCACATGGATTTCTATGTGAAACTATATGGGAAATTGCGGCACGATTTTAGGTAATAAATATACCTTAAATAAACTCAAAAAGCCTACATTTATTTAAGAAAATGTTTAATACATATTTCCTATGACAAAATCTACAACAAATCTCACGTTTTACAAATCTTCATTCCTCGAGAATAATTTTCCCCGTATTATTCTTCATGTAAAATTTTTTTTAATTTTTTGAAAAATATTTCCATTTTAAATCTTTTATCAAATCCATTGTAAAACATATTTTCATTTTTTAAGTCTAATTTTTCCACATACCTATGGAAAATTCACACATGTGATTTTACTTTGGGTTTTATATGTGATCTATAACATAAAATTTCATATAATGTTCGACATAGAATTTCATGTAAGATTTCATATAGTATTTTATATCACATATTTTCATGAGAACTTCTACATGGGTATAAATATAAATGGTTTTCTTTATGGAGGTGGGATTTTACATGGATTTTGATATAAGACGCCATGTGAATTTACATATGGGAATTTTCAATGTGAAAACTGATCAAAAGTCCTTAATCGATACACCCGTTTTTGCATAATGCACGCACTGAGAGAAATGAATAGCTGTGACTACTATTTGATAAGTAATAACGCCGCAGCTAATTTTAATTACTTACTGTTACTATTCAGTTAGTAATTCCAGCCATTTAGTTAGTAACGTAACTAATTAAATAGGTAGACCAACAAAAAAGTAGTTGAATCAAATAATAAAATAATTGAGTATACTAATAGAAGATGGTAACACCAACCAATAAGTTAACAGCAGTATAGTTTATTAACTAAAAATAATCCTGGAAAAAATGGTTAGCACAACCATTCATTTCTCTCAGTGCGGATATAATTTTATAGAGCAACAACATACCCCTAACATTTCTAACATTCAAGAAGAAAAATTTTAATTCATAAATAGTAATTTTCTATTTATTTTCAAAGTCATTTCTAAAAAATTTCTAAAATTGCATATAAATTTCGTTTTCTACGTTTATTATGACATTACATAATATGGAATTTTCAAACTTAAAACCTTAAAATATCAATATAAAAATTGTTTGCAAACTAGCATTCATTGATTTTAGAAAATTTGTGTTAGTGCATCAAATTCATGACTCTAAACTTGTCAACCAAATACACGTAATAAATGTAATTTGAAATTTAAAAACATTAACCGACATTAATGACAACTTTATATAAAATTAAAAAATATTCGCAAAAAAAATTATTAAAAGTTTTGTCGAAAATAAAAAATGTGATTTTGGTTAAAACATTCGGATTTATTATTTATTTTTCATTTTCAAAGTAAAAATTAGTTGTATTTACAATAAAAAGTAACTACAGAATGTGTCAAATCAATTTGACCAAAAATTAAAAAATTTGCATTTTTTTATTTTTTAAATTTTGTAAAAAATTATAATATTTGATCCTCTTAATATTTTTCAATTGGATATGGCTAAGATTGTAGGTTAGACCAGTACCTAAGAGACTAATAAGTTTCGTTTAAATCAGTGAAATCGTTTTTGAGTTATTACAGGACAAAATATTGCAGACAGTCATACATAATTATATAGGTGATTTCACGTTAAGTGATTCAGGCCTCATGCGTTTACGCACGTCATACTTTGCTGACTTATAGTTCAATTTAAAAAAGGTGTGATTTTCAGAAAATATGTTTTGGAAAAATTTTTTGTGTATTTTGAAATGGTGATTTTAGTTTAAAAAAAAATTTGACCTTGAAAATTAAAAAATTAATATTAACCTATTAACGTCTAAATCAACTAAATTTTTAGTTTGACTTCAAACTTAAATATTTTCTAATAAACTTTATATTTTCTATTTGACAAATAACAAAAATTGTTTAACAATATTTTTTTGCATCAAATTAAAAAATTGAACGATTATTTACAGATATTTTAATACAAATTCTTAAATTTTAAAGTAAAAAATTTTTTTTGACAACTAATGTTACCATAAATTGTGCACTCGATTGTTATACTTTCAAAAAATATATTGACTTTTTGAATATAAAAATTTGATTATTCAAAATAGCGCCTTAAAACACAAAATTTTTTGAAAAGAACGGTGCCCAAAAAGGACCAAAATTTGCCCATGAGGGAATTGTAAGAGCATAATAGTTTTCAACAGTTTGAACCCTGCTGAAACCGAAAATGATAGGTAAAAAGTTGTAAAGTGGAGGGAAAGGGGTGAAAAAGTACCCCTAAGTCCAGAATTCCAATAAATTATGAAAATTCATAACATTTAAAAAAATAAATCCAAATCGCTTGAAAATTGTTACTCGGGGGTTTTCGGGGTCGCTGATTACGAATATGATCTTGGTTTTTCAAAATTCAAAATGGCGGATCCAATATGGCGGATGACTTTATAAAAAAATGATAAGATTCGCTTGAAAATTGTTACTCGGGGGTTTTTGGGGTCGCTGATTACGAATATGAGATTGGTTTTTCAAAATTCAAAATGGCGGATCCAATATGGCGGATGACTTTATAAAAAAATGATAAGATTCGCCTGAAACTATTTACAGGAGAGTTTTTGGGGTCATTTGTTTTTAATCTACATGCAACGTACCATTGAATAAATCCATTTCATAACGAGAATATTTCTCTCTTATATCCACTGCAGTTCAATTGTTTTTTATCTGCATGTAACGAATTTTTAACTTTGCTCTTCTCTTAATGAGAATGTTTCTCAACAGATGCCTTGCGTCTTATATTCATTGATTGGATGCAACACACATCTTACCTTAACTGGTCAGATGCCTTGCGTCTTATCTTCATTGATTGGATGCAACAAACATCTTACCTTAACTGGTCAGATGCCTTGCGTCTTATCTTCATTGATTGGATGCAACACACATCTTACCTTAACTGGTCAGATGCCTTGCGTCTTATCTTCATTGATTGGATGCAACTTACATCCCAAAAACCCGCTTGTAAATAGTTTCAGGCGAATCTTATCATTTTTTAAAAAAGTAATCCGCTACATAGGATGCGCAATTTTCAATTTTGAAAAACCAATATCATATTCGTTATTAACGATCCCAAAAACCTCCCTGTAAATAGTTTCAGGCGAATCTTATCATTTTTTAAAAAAGTAATCCGCCATATTGGATCCGCCATTTTGAATTTTTAAAAACCAATATCATATTCGTAATCAGCGACCCCAAAAACCCCCGAGTAACAATTTTCAAGCGAATCTTATCATTTTTTTTAAAGTCATCCGCCATATTGGATCCGCCATTTTGAATTTTGAAAAACCAATCTCATATTCGTAATCAGCGACCCCAAAAACCCCCGAGTAACAATTTTCAAGCGAATCTTATCATTTTTTTATAAAGTCATCCGCCTTATTGGATCCGCCATTTTGAATTTTGAAAAACCAAGATCATATTCGTAATCAGCGACCCCGAAAACCTCCGAGTAACAATTTTCAAGCGATTTGGATTTATTTTTTTAAATGTTATGAATTTTCATAATTTATTGGAATTCTGGACTTAGGGGTACTTTTTCACCCCTTTCCCTCCACTTTACAACTTTTTACCTATAATTTTCGGTTTCAGCAGGGTTCAAACTGTTGAAAACTATTATGCTCTTACAATTCCCTCATGGGCAAATTTTGGCCTTTTTTGGGCACCGTTCTTTAGAATTTTATGCTCGATTTATTTTTTTTAACCTTGGCTTAAAAATTTCTTCTCGAAAGTTTTTGGGGTCGCTGATTACGAATCTGATATTAGTTTTCGAAAATTCAAAATGGCGGATCCAATATATAGAGGACAAAAATTTTAATATTCAGCCGAATGTTTTTGAAAATCCTTACTCAGGGATTTTTCGAGTTCGCTAATTATGAATAGAATTTTAGTTTATTAAAAATCAAAATAGTAAATCCCATATTGCAGGAAAATAGTTCAATTTTATCCTATCCTTTTGAAAATGCTTCCTCAAGAGTTTTACTGACGCTTTTTTAATTAATTTAAAAAAGCGACTCACAAGAATATTGCTCAATAACTAACTGTTGTATCAGAACACGAAAATTTTGCCGCGCATGTGTTCAATATTTCTGTGAAAAAGGTTCAAATATAGGGACATAGCGAGTAGAGCAGCGATAAGTTTACTAACTGATGGCTAAAGATGTTCAAAACAATTGAAAAAGTCAGTAAAACTCTTGAGGAAGCATTTTTAAAAATAGGATAAAATTGAACCATTTTGCCTGCTATATTAGATTTACTATTTTGATTTTTAAAAAACTAAAATCCTATTCATTATCAGCGACCCCGAAATATCCGTGAGTAAGGATTTTCAAAAAAATCCGAATAAATTTTGAAAATTTTGTCCGCCATATTACATCCGCCACTTTTAATATTAGAAAACTAATATCAGATTCGTAATCAGCGATCCCGAAAACTCCCGAATAAAAATTTTCAAGCCAAAGTTATAAAAAAATGTACATCGAGAATCAAATTTAAAATGTTCAAAAAATGTTGAGTTTTTAGGCGCCATTATGAAAAACCAAATTTTTATATTCAAAAAGTCAATATATTTTTTAAAAGTATAATAATCAAGTGCACGATTTATGATAACATTAGCTGTCAAAAAAATTTGTTGACTTTAAAATTTAAGAATTTGTAATAAAAAATCTTTAAAAAATTGTGCAATTTTTTAATTATATGCAAAAAAATACAAAAAAATTATTTGTCCAAGAGAAAATAATAAGTTTATTATAAAATATTTAAGTTTGAAGTCAGACTAAAAATTTAGTCCATTCAGGTCGGCCTCGTCAAGTCGAATTTTAAGCGGCGTTGCGATCATACCTCCCTTCATGGCGTGGCGAACAAGAAAAAAGCCCGCTATTATTCGCCAGCGATGAGAGGGATGTATGCCATTCAGAGTGAAAATAAAAACGTGATTAGCACGGTTTTGAGTTCTTCCCAATGGCCCAAAGTCTTCGAAGCCCTCTATATAATCATACTTTTTAGAGTATTCCTCGAATTCTTTGCAGCTCATTTTGTCCCACTTTGCTACGCACCATTTGGCTTCAGGTGGTGCATTTTTTAAATCTTCTCGCAAATCTTCAAACGATAATTTAATAAATCCCGGAGTGACATCATTCTTTGCCACCCACTTTTCAACTGTTCTACTATGAGGAAATTGTATCCCGGTTTAACGCATTCTTTCATAAGCTGAAGCCGACCAATAATGGATTTTCATGCATAAAAGTTTTTCCTCATTAGGGTATGCTTGTAAAAATAAAAAATTTGACCTTGAAATGCCTCAAAATAGCCTTGGTTTTGATTCCCCAGCTTAAAATCCCCGTACAGGATCCATAATGGATCCTCTCGGGATCCTGTACAGGTCCTGTGCGGGATTCCATACAGAATCCCGTACGGGATTTTGGGACAGGGTTCCTGTGCAGGTTCCGATGCAGGAACCTTAGCTATCAAATGTTCCTGTAAAGGTTCCTGTACAGGAAACTTTTTAATTTTTTAAAGTTTTTATATGTTAAGCAACATTTGACATACATAGACTTCACATTTTAATATGTTAGGCTCGTATATCAATGTTGGACAGAAAAATGTATTGCGCATTCGAGAAACTCATAGAAAACTACTGCGCAGGAGTTAAAAATATAAATAAATTAATTGAGGAAACCGTGTAGGATTCTTTACGGGTTCCCTACAGGATCCTTTACACTTAAGTACCTGCAGTTTACAAAAACTGCATCGGAACCTGCACAGGAACCCTGTCCCAAAATCCCGTATAGGATCCTGTACAGGACCAGTACGGGATCCTGCATAGGACCTGTACAGGCTCCCGAGAGGATCCTTTAAGGATCCTGTACGGAGATTTTAAGCAGGGTCATAACTATATTTAAAAATTTGATTCATTCAATTTTATTAAAATGTATTGATATTAATTGATTTTCTGCAAAGAAGTTTACTATTTATAAAAGTAATTATTTCCTTAAAAAAAATATTAATATTTCTGAAAATAGATAATATAATAATTAAATAATAAAAATTTAAACAATTCAAAAAGGGTCAAAATATTTTCTGATCAATCTTTTTTTGACGACCATTGAATCACTCCAAAAAAACCACTATAAAAATTAATAATTAATTAATAATTCAAATTTTGAGGAGAAATTTTAAAAACTAGCAAATTTAACCCGCATATAATGTGATGTTTTATTTATTATTGTTATGAAAGGACCCCGCACCAAATACATGGGAAAAAAGATCCCGGTGAAATTTTGTTATACTTTGCAATTTTGTAGTTTATGACCTTCTGATTAAGAAATGTAAATGCCAAAACTCAAAATAATGGACAGTTTTTTTGTTATATAAAATTAAAGACATAAAAGGGTACTGTACAAACTACAGCTTAAAAAGGGTAAAGCGCAACATAGAAAATGATAAACAGAATAAAATAAATATTCTGCAGCTCTCCAAAGAACATTTATTTAAAAACGTTTAAAGTTCATGTATGGTAAATATTACTGCAACCAACAACCATAAAACAACCATTGTTGATAAAAAGTCATGCACAATCATTTTTATTATATTAAAAGACTTTCATATTTTTTTAAACACTTATACATCTAGGAAAAGAATTCGTATGAGTTAAAAAATATTATTTTCAGTACCAACAACCATACAACAACCATTATTCATTGAAAGTCACACACAATCATTTAAAGTAACTAAAAAGACTCTTATTTTTATCAAATATTGTACGCCTATCATGTGCAGTCGAATGTGTTAAAACAATATTATTTTCACTACCAACAACCATACAACAACCATTGTTCATTAAAAGTCACACAAAATCATTTAAACTAACTAAAAAGACTCTTATTTTTTTCAAATATTGTACGCCTATCATGTGCAGTCGAATGTGTTAAAACAATATTATAGTTGCTACAAACAACCATACAACAACCATTGTTGAATCAATGTCACTCAGAATTGACTAAAGTAACTTAGAAGCCTCCGACATTTTTCTCCAACAATTATATGCCCAGATTGTGTGGTGGGATGTGTTAAAACAATATTGCAGTTGCTATCAACAACCATAAAACGATTATGGTTGAATCAAAGTTGCACACATTTATTGAAAGTACCTATAAATAATCTCTTATTTTCTTCTAACTATTATTCGCCCAGATTGTGTAATCCGATGTGTTAAAAGAATATTATAGTTGCTACCAACAACCATACATCAACCATTGTTGAATAAAAGTCACTCACAATCATTTTAAGTATACTTAAAGAGCCTTTCTTATTTTCATTTAACACAGACAACCTGAGATTGTTTAGCCGAATGTGATAAAAAAATACAGTTACTATTAACAACCATTCAGCAACTACTGTTGTTTCAAAGTCACATACAATCATTTAAAGTTCCTAAAAAGTCTCCCTTATTTTTTTAATTATTTCTTTTTTTATTTTGATTACTTTCTTATCATATGAGAAGTTATTAGTTTTGGGCGAATTTTTTTGGTATGTTTTTTACATTTTATTTATACTCCCAGATTATAAAGACTCTTAGCCAATTAAAAACTATTAAATTCCTCCTTTTTCTAAAATGTTGATTTCTTATTCGTTTTTCAATTTAAAAATGGCGAGAATATTTATTTTTTAAAAATATAACATTTAGTCTCAACCCCTAAAAAAATAAAGACTTTTAGCCAATAAAAAAATATTAAACTCCTCCTTTTTCTGAAATGCTGATTTCTTATTCGTTTTTCAATTTAAAAATGGCGAGAATATTTAATTTTTTTTATTTTTTTAAAATATAACATTTAGTCTCAACCCCTAAAAAAATAAAGACTTTTAGCCAATAAAAAATATTAAACTCCTCCTTTTTCTAAAATGCTGATTTCTTATTCGTTTTTCAATTTAAAAATGACAAGAGTATTTAATTTTTAAAAATGAAACATTTAGTCTCAACCTTTAAAAAAATAAAGACTTTTGGCCAATATAAAAATATTAAACTCCTCCTATTTCTAAAATGCTGATTTCTTATTCGTATTTCAATTTAAAAATGTCGAGAATATTTAATTTTTAAATATGTAGCACTTTTTCTCAACACATAAAAAGATAATGATCGTGTGCGGCTTTACAAGAATGGTTGTCGTATGATAGCAACTATAATATTTTTAAACACATATGGCTACAGAATCTAGACCTGTATGTATTAACAAAAAATCAAATAGATTTTTTTATGTACTTTAATCAATTCTGAGTGACATTGATTCAACAATGGTTGTTGTATGGTTGTTTGTAGCAACTATAATATTGTTTTAACACATTCGACTGCACATGATAGGCGTACAATATTTAAAAAAAATAAGAGTTCTTTTAGTTAGTTTAAATGATTGTGTGTGACTTTTAAAGAACAATGGTTGTTGGTAGTGAAAATAATATTGTTTTAACACATTCGACTGCACATGATAGGCGTACAATATTTGAAAAAAATAAGAGTCTTTTAAGTTACTTTAAATGATTGTGTGTGACTTTCAATGAACAATGGTTGTTGTATGGTTGTTGGTAGTAAAAATAATATTTTTTAACTCATACGAATTCTCTTCCTAGACGTATAAGTGTTTAAAGAAATATGAAAGTCTTTTAATATAATAATAATAATGATTGTGCATGACTTTTTATCAACAATGGTTGTTTTATGGTTGTTGGTTGCAGTAATATTTACCATACATGAACTTTAAACGTTTATAAATAAATGTTCTTTGGAGAGCTGCAGAATATTTATTTTATTCTGTTTATCATTTTCTATGTTGCGCTTTACCCTTTTTAAGCTGTAGTTTGTACAGTACCCTTTTATGTCTTTAATGTTATATAACAAAAAAACTGTCCATTATTTTGAGTTTTGGCATTTACATTTCTTAATCAGAAGGTCATAAACTACAAAATTGCAAAGTATAACAAAATTTCACTGGGATCTTTTTTCCCATGTATCTGGTGCGGGGTCCTTACAAGAAAATTTATTTTTAAATATGATACTTTAAATAATTTCAGATTAAGACATTAAACAAATTCAATTATTTTTAATACCATTTTAATAAAATTTAATGACAAAATTCCATTTTTTTAACTTTTAAAAAATTGTTCAAAACAATTCAATTACTTTATTAATAGTAAATTTTTTTGCAAAAAATCACTTATTTTTAATAAAATTTTATGCAAGACGCAATTTGAAAAAAATTCGTACTTTTGGAAAAAATTTAATTATATTTAGGGTAACTGCTCCAGTCGTTGGCAGTGCGCTAGTGGTTGGCACCCCTCTTAGGTTTTCTTTAAATAACAAGAATTAGAAAATATCTAGCATGTTTTGCATACGATTATTAAATTTTCCAACATTTTTTACAAAAATCTAGTATATAACTTATTAGAAGTAATTACATAATTGCATTAAAAAAAATAAAATTAATATCATTGTCAAAGTGTTCGGAAATTTTCGATTTTTCTAAAGAAAATCTTAAGAAAACTGAAATTTTCAAACTTAATTTACTATTATTAGAAGTAAGTAAATTTACTTTTTTCTTTGCAAACATGTTAGTAGAATATTTAAATATTGATAGTTTAACACGTCTTGTTCTTAAAAATTATTAATTTATTTATTTGAATGGGGAGCCAACAAAAATATTTAAAACAGCATCTATTCCAGTCGTTGGCATACACATGCCAAAGACTGGACAAGCAATTTTTAACCAAGCTCCAGTCGTTGGCACCCCTCATTTCGCAATGAAAAGTGAGGTTAGGTAACAATGTTTACTATGTTTACGTTCTGTCTATAACATCGCCACGTATCGAAGAGATACAAGAAAAGTAAATAACTTTAAGATCTATATATTAAAATTGATATATTTTTTAAATATTTATGAATTGCCTCGTTATATCATACATTAAAATAAATAGAAAAGTTATTATTAGTACAGTGAAAAATGTTAAAAACTCTGGTCATCGCCTAGTCAATCTTACTGTGCATAAATTAGGTTATATGGAACTTTGTTTCGGAATTGTTTCTTTTTTTTGCTTTTGAAATAACTAAAAAATTGATAAATTGTTTTTCAGTAATAGATACATTTTAGAAGGAATGTCTTATAGTATATAATTTTCTATTTACTTTACGTAAACTGAAAATGGTTAGAAAAGCAGTTGTATCAATTTCTATTTATTTCTATTTATATTATTAATAATTTATTTCAATTAATTAATTAATTAATTTCAATTAATATTAATTTCTATTCTATGTCTATTTATTTTGTTCAATAAAGTTTAAAGAATTATCCAAAACATTGCTTCATTATTTTCACCATTTTTAAAATAATTTTGTTATATTCGATTTTTTAAATTTAGTATCGATTAATATATGTAGTATTTACTCAATAAATATTTCAGTCTGTTTGAAAAATTATATAACTTTATTATTGAACTATATATGAATATATTATCTTGTATTTGTTTATTACTTAAAATTGTAAGTAATTTTTCTTGATTAATAAAAAAATAAAGAATTTTCAAATTTACTTGCTTGAAACACATAAGAAATTTAAAGGTTATGTATGGGGTGCCAACCACTGGAACTCGTAGGTGCCAACGACTAATGCTTGCAGTGCCAACGACTGGAAATTGGTGTCATTAAATCATTATTAAATAATTGAGCTGCCGGATCAAAGAAGGGCACATAAACTCGCCGCGCTGAAAAACGTTGGCCTCTGGACACTTAAAATTAAACTTTTGATTTAAATTGTTTATTATGCATATCCTTATCGAAAATTTGATTGCGCATCTTTTTATCTAATAAACTTTTTTTCTATCTATTACCGTTTTCGCAATAATAAAGAAAAACCATTTTTTTAAAAACATGAAATTTAATTAAATTTTTCACTTCAACTCGCGATATTTCAGTCAATTTTGCATATTTTCTAATGTCACAAAAACTAAATTACTCGTTGAAATATCCTGAGAATGATGGAAGAAGAAAAAGATTGTTTTCATTTAAAATAGAATTGTTATTAATTTTTCATACCTTAGGCACAAAATAGGCGCTTTTAGATAGCAGCCGACAGGAACTAAAAGCTATTCATTTGTCAACTTGAATGAAAATGGCGACTTTTTTTTCCCATGGGCAAAAAAACAGCTATGGTCCCATGCGTTATTTTGCTCATGGGAAAAAAAGGCCGCTATTTTCATGCAAGTCGAACAAGTGAATGACTTTTACTCCCTGTCGTCTGCTATCTGAAATCGCCACTTTTGGGCCTTTGGAATAAAAAATATCGTAAGTAACACGGGACTTAAAGGCTGCCAATTTATTTACGATGATTTTTGTGCCACTCGTGTCACAAAAATCACCGTAAATAAATGGCTACCTTTACGTACCTTGTTGCTTAATATACTATTTTTCTGAACAATTGCAAAAATCGTGAAGTGCAATTTTCACGAGCTTCGTTTAACGGGCGAATTTGAAGTAGCAACAAACTTCCAGTGAAAAAGTTGTTTATTGCCGTCTAAAGAAGTTTTTTGGAAAGTTATATTACAATTGAACAATTAGTAACAAATTAGTAAGTGTTTAAAGTTGCGCGAGCGGCTGAACGGAAGGTTTGTTTTGATTTACTTAACCTCTAAAGGCGAAACAACACTGTGACATATGCTGTTGAGCTTCTTTCAACAAACGAGCGTCACACGTTCAGCCGCGCGTGCAACTTTAAACATTCACTAATTTGTTACTAATTGTTCAATTGTAATATAACTTTCCAAAAAACTTCTTTAGACGGCAATAAACAACTTTTTCACTGGAAGTTTGTTGCTACTTCAAATTCGCCCGTTAAACGAAGCTCGTGAAAATTGCACTTCACGATTTTTCCAATTGTTCAGAAAAAAATTAATAACAATTTTATTTTTAATGAAAACAATCTTTTTCTTTTTCCATCATTCTCAGGATATTTCAACGAGTAATTTAGTTTTTGTGACATTAGAAAATATGCAAGATTGACTGAAATATCGCGAGTTGAAGTGAAAAATTTAATTAAATTTCATGTTTCCAAAAAAATATTGAATTCTTCTGAAAAATTTTAATAAAACTTGTAATAAGAATAATTACATTTTTCTCGGAATTCGATTAAAATTGTATTAAAAATAATTGAAATTCTGCAATGAGTTTTACTATTTATAAAAATAATTGAATATATTGCGAAGAAATTTTTTAAAATAAAATTAGAATTACAGGACTATCGATTATCAAATTAAAATATTTTAAAAATTCGATTTGTCAAAAAGTTTTTATTTAAATTATTTAACAAATTTAATTATTTTCAGTTAAACTTGACAACATTTTTTATTAATTCGATAATTTTTTAAAATTTATTTAAATAATACTATATTTGAATCAGTGACTGATTTTTACTATCAAATTAATTATTTTAAACTAATTAAAATAAAAAACTGTTTTTAAAAATAAATTACAATAATAAAACTTTTTTTAATTTGGTGAAAAAATTCCCGGTTTGACATAATTACAGAAACGGTTTAGGACAATTCAAGGGCAAATTCCCTGCTTTTTTTAATACAAAATTACTTATTGAATTTTTTTTTATTTTACAATCAAGTGTATAGCTTTAAAAAAATAAAATTTTTTTAAATTAAAAAAATTAAATTCCCGTGCAGAAATTAAAATGTGGGCCTGATAGGGTACTGGACAGTTTTCCCGATCTCTGGTGTGGCTCTGGGTAGAGAAACTGTCCAGTACCCGACTAGTGTGTGACGCTGTTCCCGACCAATGCCCTACTTAGGGAAAAACTGGTCAGGGCCTCGTCAGTTTTTCTTAAAATTGCCCTATTTTGTGAGGTTAATTTTATTCAAAAGAAATTACAATAAAATTACGGTACTTAAAAATATTATTATATTAGAAACATAATGAACATATTCATTATATATACAACATATTTATACATAACATAATGAGGTATTATAGTCATTTTGACTAATTTAAAAGTGAAAATGATAAAAATAATATAATTTCAAGAATAGAAAAACTTAAAAATTTTTGAATATTATAATTTTTGGTTTTATGATTAATTCATTTTTCTTGTGGAGGTTGTCGCTGCTTTCTGCTTCCTTAATTTTATACTATTAATAAAGGTTATTTTTTTTGTTTCCAAATGTATAAGTAATAATTAATATTTATTTAATAAATATTTTATTTAAATTTATTAATTATGTTTAAAAAATAGTTATTAAATATTGAAGGTGTTAAGTTTAAAAATCTCTTCGAATCATTTTCTCACTTTAAGCTAATATAATATAAAATAACTATATATATTAAAATAATATAATATATATACAAAGCAAATGATAAATTCATCCTATAAATTAATAATTATTAAAATTCATTAAGTATAATTTATTAATAATTGATTATTAATTATTATTTTTCAAATTCATAATTTTTATTTTTAAATAAATGTATAATAATTAATTATTTAATAAGTATTATTATTCGTTATTTATAATTTAGCTGTTATTATTAATAAATAAACTTTATTATAATGTTGTACTTAAAGAAAAAAAATTATATGTATTTTCGTTTTTTAAATATATTACCATAATTATTTTATAAAGTGTTTTAAAAGAAAACGTTTTTTTAACTTTAATAACTGTTTTAAAAAAGTTAATTTTAAAAAATTAAATTTATTTACATGCCTTTAAAACGAGGAAAACTGTCGAGTCCCTGATCAGAGCCCTATTTCATATCTAGTGAACACCCCACTTAGGGTTTTGGCCAGAATTTCTGGTCAAACCCATAAGATAAAAAAATTCTTAAAAATGTAGTATAATTACTCCGTTTAATTAATTTTTTCAATTGTTTATAATTTTATTATGGGAACTAATTTAAAAAACTTAATTCATTTACATTTTATTCAAACGAGGAAAACTGTCGAGGCCCTGATCAGTACCCTATCTAAAACCTAATGAACACCCTACCTGGGGTTCTGGCTAGGAATTCTAGTCAAACCCCTAAAATAAAAAAATTTTTAAATAACTAAAATAATGATTGCCTTTCATGTTAATAGTTTCTACAACAAAAAGGAATTTTAAAAACTTTATTTAAAAAAAAAAATTTAATAGGGAAAACTGACAAGGCCCCGACCAGAACCCTGTTTTAAATAGGGCAAAGTGGGGCATTTTCTGCACGGGTGGCCAAAACAGTGGAAATCTTGTTGACAGCCAAGGGGTTAAACAAAATTTTTTTGAATCAAAGAAATCGTTTTCTCAGTGTAGACTTAGTCATTAGTGAGTAGTGCAAGTAAAGTTAGCCTAATGTTTCGCGTTAGATCCTTAAATTATCAATTGATTAATTTTAAATTTAATTTAATTTTAATTTTTTTTTAATTTTTGGGATAATTTAGCTGAAACAGTAGATGTTTAAGCTAAATTTAGAAATTTAAAAATAAGTACGACGTCAATATTTTTACCTCAGCTCACCTACAAAATGTTTTTAGTATTGACAATATTATATTTTGACAATTGGCAATGCCATAGTTCAAGTTATCTTTTAATGCAAAAAAGATTGAAAATCAAAATTTTACTGTTTCAGTATTTTGTCTCGCATTTTCATAAAAATAAATTTAAAAATCAAACTAAAATTTGTAATTCTTCCTTATTAATGCCTTAAGAAACATAGAATAATTGAATAAATTTGCTTCTGATAATTAATATACTTCTTATAATTAATAAAATAATAATTAAAATTAATAAAAACATAATTTTATCGGTTAAAAATAGCAGACATGTTCGTGCCGGACCATTGCTTGCACGACCGTGCCAGACTGACGGGCTGGCAATATCGCTAGCTATGGCGCGTACATTCAGCTGCTTATGTGCCGTCCTTTCGGTCCGATTGAGTCGTTCCAGAATGAGCCAAAACGCAACGAAGACGCGACGCGTCCCCATTTGATTAGCATTGAGACGCGTTGCGTCTGCGTTTGCGTCGAGTCCATTCTGGAACCAACCATTAATCGGCACGCAGTCCGGCAAATACGCACCCTATTAGCGGACATTTTGTTATCTGCGTTGTTATTCAAAATGCAATTGATTTTTATTCAATATAGTAAAATCTAAAACTAAATATTACTTAAGACAATGTCTTAATCAGAGATGTTTTTATTCAATTGAAAAGTTGAAATGTTTTAGAATAAGTAAAAATTATATTTTAGAATAAAAAGTTAAAATAAAATCGTAGTAGAAAAATCCAATTTTTTATATACAAAATTAATTTTATAGATAAGTAAAAAAATTGGATTTAATATTATACCTATTTAGAAATTAAATTTAAAATAAAAATCAATCATTTTTGCTTAGAGACTATCGATAATCACTACTGAAATAACTTAATATTTTTTTTCAATAGTAACTACTAAAAAAGTTGAATTTTTGTTTGTCTTTTTCTTTTTGGAAAAATACTAAAAATTGTTAAAATAAAAAAGTAATTTTTCAACAATACAAAAAATTAGAAAAAAGAGTAATATTTTGTATCAAATGATACAACATTTTTTTTAGCTATTTTAAAATTTTTGAAAACATTTTATTTTTGTATTTTTTGAAATTTTATCTTAATAGTTTAAAATAATTATTCTAAAATAAAGAATTAAACGATTTTTATATATTATATTGAGAAAGCTAAATGATCACGAAATGAACAACTTATTTTTAAATATTTTAGTAATCTCTATATGGGCAATTCCACGTGAAATTTTTCTATGACATTTTAGAATCGGTTAAACATATTTTTTTCTCGTTCCTTATAGAAAAATATGAAATACGTACTTTTTTATTTTTCCATAATTGCCAAAATTTTCGAGATATGAATTTTCGAAATTTTGGATTTTTAAAAGCAGACCTATTTTGAATAGCTTATAACTTTGAAAGTATTGAGTTTCGAAAAAAGTTGTCAAAGAAAGAAAGTTTTGGTTTTTCTTTAACTTTTAAAAGATTTTGAAAAAAATTATTTTTTTAAAATTTTTTAGAAAAAAAATTATTTTTTTATAAACAAATTAATTAAAAAATTTATAGAACAAAAACTATGAGTCGGCCCATCTCGGATCTTTTTAAAAAATCTTTTGTATATTGGCAGGTATAAATAAATAAAAAAATAAAAATTAATCGCGCCCAAATTAAAAATAAATTGATTTGTTTATAAAAAAATAATTTTTTTTTCTAAAAAATTTTTAAAAATATTTTTGTCTAAAATCTTTTAAAAGTTGAGGAAAAACCAAAACTTTCTGTCTTTGACAACTTTTTTCGAAACTCAATACTTTCAAAGTTATAAGCTATTGAAAATAAGTCGTCCGCGAGACAACCGGATCGGTGCAGGCTTTCAACTGGAACATGACAATGTGTTGTAGTAGCTGCGCGTCCGGCTCGGTACAAATTTGATGCCGCCGAACAACCGGCGTTGTACCGGCATTCGTCCGCTCTAGCAACCGCGGCGGGCCAAATATTCTTCCAAAGACGACTCGCTTCAGCGGACCGGCGTTCTACTGGCATTCGCCCGTCTAGCCAGACTAAATTATATTTTCTATTGAAAAATAAAATAAAAAAATATTTCATTAACTATGCATGGTGCATGTTAATTATTAAATAAATATTTATAGATCATTTCCAGCATTTTTAACACATTCTACATTTTTTTACACATTAAAATTCTAAACGCTCGCAAGTGGGATACGAAGCCCAAGCTATTCCTAATCTAAGCACCGAAGTCTAATACGCTAACCACTACGCTATTCGCTCGCATGCGGATCTGATCATAATAATGTCGATACACAATACCGCTTCGAAGCAAACAATAAATAATAATTTTACAAATACTTTGGAATATTTTAGCATTTTATGAATATTATGTAAATAAATCTAGTGTTTTAAAACTATATTTTTAATTTTAATTTTTTAATTATATTTATTTATTATTTTTATTATTCATTTTTTTATATTTATAAATAATTATCTGTATACTTTATTTATAAATATTTAAAAAATTTGATTATAACAAAAAAATTTAATTCTTTAATTTATTTGTTAATTAATAAATAAAAATATAATTAAAACCTATTTTTCAAATTCATTAATTTTTACAATTAAATTTTATATTCTTTTGTATTGTTAATTCTTTTTTTAATATTTAAACTTTAAACAATTCTCCTACAACATTTTTTTATAGATTTAACATTTTTATTACTATAATTATTATTTTATTCATTTTAATTTATTAATTTTTATTGAAAACAATAAGACTATAGCTAAATTTTTGCATTGTAATAAATCTATTTCTGAAGATTCTAAATAATGTGTTAATTAAAAAAAATAATTATTTTAGCAAACATTAAATTGTTTTAAAAAAACAATGACAATAACCATATTCCTAGCATATTATTATAAATTGAAATCTTAATAATAAGAATGTAAAGGATATTAGTCCGCAGTCGGTAGAATGTCTGTATCGCTCGGGTTGTCAGACGGACGAATGCCAGTACAACGCCGGTTGTTCGGCGGCATGAAATCTGTACCGAGCCGGACGCACAGACATTATAACACAGTATAAATTTTGATCCGGCGGTCGTATCCGTCTTTGTACCGCGCCAGCAGACATTAACACCCGAATCGGTAAGGACTGCCTGTACCGACATTAAGAGTGCAGTCCCATGTGGGTAGAATAGTAGAGTAGTGTAATTGATTTGACCAATCAAAATAAGTGTTACAAAATCCAGTCATCTGATTGGTCAAAACTGTTCCACTATTCTACTAATCTACCACCAAGGAACTGCACTCTAACTCTCCAAATCAATCGGCGCGGATCCTTGACGGTTGGATGATCCGGCATTCGTCCGACTTTTCCGCCTGGGTACTTCTCTTTCAACATTTCAAAAGCAATATCACAATTACTTTATCATCCACTTTGTTTTTATATTGAAAAAACTACTCCTAATATGTAAAAATTCAAAATGTATAATAAAAAAAATGAAAAACCACATTGTTTTTCAAATTACAACAATAAATTGATGTACTTCTCTTTCAACAACTTAAAAGCAAAGTTTTAACAACATTAGCAAAATTGCTCCATCCCCCTATGTTTTTTCAAATTGAAATAACTACCCCTAATATGTAAAAATCAAAATGTATAATAAAAAATATGAAAAACCACGACAAATTGATTTAAATTATATTGAAAATTAAAACATAATTTGTTTTTATTAAATTTAAATTTAACGTAACAAAATTTAATTTAAACCAATTTGTTGTGGTTTTTCAGTTTTTTATAAGACATTTTGATTTTTACAAATTAGGGGTAGTTATTTTAATTTGAAAAAAGGGTGATAGAGCAATTTTGCTAATGCTTTCGAGTTGTTAAAAAAGAAACAGACAAATTTCTTGTTTTGTTTTGAAAAACAATGTGGTTTTTCATTTTTTTTTATTATACATTTTGAATTTTCACATATTAGGAGTAGTTTTTTCAAAATAAAAAGACAGTGGATGATAAAGTAATTGTGATATTGCTTTTTAAATGTCGAAAGAGAAGTACATAAATTTATTTTGTTGTTTTGAAAACCAATGAGGGTTTTTACTTTTAATATTATAATTTTAAATTTTGACATTTTAGGGATAGTTTTTTCGATTTAATAAAAAAGAAAGGGTATTTAAGCAATGTTGATATTGTTTCCGAGTTGTTGTAGCAAAAGTAGATAAATTCATTGTTTTGTTTTAAAGAGAAATCTGTTATTCAATTTTTTTTACTTTAAAATTTGAAGTTAACGGTGTTGCAGGTCGAGAACTGGGTAGTGTTGCCAATCCACTTCCCCTACTTTCCTGTATTTTTTCACTTTGATCACTTTTTAAAAAAAAATTAAGCACTTAATCGAAAAAGTGGGCCTTTACTAGGGAGCGAAATTAAATAAAGAATTAGTGAAAATTTATTTTGTATCGATACGATGTTTCTACGAGCCACAATCCTATTTCTACGATTGCAATTGACAGATGTAGGTGACTTGATCTGGGGATAAAATGGCCGCACAACAGAAAGGTGGAGTAAGGCGGGTTGCCTACGTAAAGGCATAACAGTATGATAAAACAGGGCAGTAACTTTTATTTTGTTGAGAATAATTAAAACAATATTTGGCAAAAATAAAAATTAATACAAAAGGCATAAATAAAGGGATCTTTGTTTATAAAACTATACATAATATAAAACATGTTAAATTAAAACAAAAAAAATATTAAAAACCTTTATATTTTAATTTAAAAAAAAAAATTTTTTTTTGATTAAAACAATATTTGGTAATAAAAAAATTAATACCAAAAACATAAATAAAGGGATTTTTGTTTATAAAAATGTACATAATATAAAATATGTTAAATTAAAACAAAAAATATGAAAAACATTTTTTTTTAAATTTTGTTATTCATTAAAATAATTTTTTAAATGACAAATATGCAAAATTTTTCGTCCACGAGAAAACGCGGCTTAGCTCCCAAGCGTGAATTTCACAGGGCAAGTGATTGAAGTAAAAGCAGAACGAAAAAATGCATACAAAATAATGGTTTTAAAACGTTAATTGTCGAAAGTAATTGACTTTTACAAAATCGGTCTTTTGCATTCATTCAACAGTATATTAATTAATTTGAAGGTTTTGGAATTAAAAAGATAAATTATACAAATTACTGTCCTCATTTGAAAAAAAATAATATTGTAGTAAATAGTATAAAAAAATTATAGATATAAAAAAATCAAAATCATGTAATATTTTTTCATTTCATTTTATGCTAAGCCAAAAGTTTTTTATTAAAAGATTTTATTTAACAAATGCCAAAAAGCGAGATTTTCTTATTTGTGTAAAAAAAATTGGAAAATTATTAAACAAAATTTTACGTATATTATTTTGTTAAAGAGTTTGTAATTATTTTCAAAAATAATAATATTTATCACAAGAATGCAATTATTTAAAATTTTTTATATTACCTAAACTCTTGTCAGAAATTCAATTATTTTCAAAAAATCTAAAAAAAATTATGGTCTACATTTCCAATAACATTTATAAATAAATAACATTAATCTTGGACAAAGTTTAATTATTTTGAGGAATTTAAATAACATTCAATTACCATTTTATAAATAATAGTATTCATAACAAGAATTCAAATATTTTCAAAAATTTTAATAAACAAGTTGTATATCCAGATGTTCATTACATAAACATTTTGCTTCCTCCCCAGGTGGTACACGTTGATGAAAGAACTGATTTTTTGAAAAAAATGGGAATTTTTCAACTTTTATTGTCATTAACTCTATAAAATCTCATAAAATTTATACCTTATATTGACCAATCGATTCATCTTGGTGCAAATTTGAAAATTTTGTAAATTTAACGACTACAAAGCTTCCTCACGAGGATGCAAAATCATGTCAAAATTTGAATTATTTTCAACAAAATTCTTATTTCGATGATTTTTAATATTCGACTAAGTTTATAAAATTTCCCAAAGAAATTTAATTATTAAACAAATGTTTTTTAAAAATTCTACGAAAACTTTCAATTTTTTTTAAACAAATTTTTTTTACGTTAACGAGGGGCTTCGCTCATAGCCCTTACGGATATCCATCTCAAAAATTTATTCAAGTTCCAAAAAAATATTTTTTTTTTATTAAAAAAATTTAGTTCAGAATGCATTAAATTACATTTCAAAGCACCCGAAATTGGATCCACCATTTTGATTTTTCTAAAACAAACCTCAGATTTTTAATCAGAGACCCGTAAAACCCCCCTATACCGAGTTTGGTCAATTTAAATGAATAAATAAATGTATTCATCTAAGGGTTAATATATAGGGAAAAGTGGGGCAAGACTGGGTACTTAAGGTTTAAAACGCAAAAATACGAAAATTATCGAATTCATTTTTCATTATTATTTTTAAATATCATCTGTGGGAATCATAGGCCAGTCGTTGGGTCGAAAAAGTGCACAAAAATGCAACCTAACAAGTCTCCGTGGTTTATTGTAGTTTGGGGGCTCCACATAAGAGCCCCAGAGTTTGCTGTCGATTATCAGTTGCAAAAAATAGTGTAAACAATCGTCAAAGTTTGGAAAACGTGGTTTTTCGATGACCGACGCTACGGGTTACATTTTAGAGGAAAAAATTGTTATTGAAAGTTGTAGAGCTTGGAAATAGCTTTCAAATGACTGGTCGTACGTTAAAAAATATTAATTAGTTTAGTTGCAAATGAGTTTAAACCATTAAAAATAGCACTTTTTTAATTGTTTAATAACATTGTTAATAATTCAGCAGGAATATTCTCCTTGCGAAACTGAATAAATCCCAAAAAAATTCAACTCGATCAGATAAATAGTTTATGCATAATTCCATTTGTTAACTAAAAACATGTAATTTTGCAACGGAATTTCTACACTTTTGGACCTGCGAATTTCTTTTTACATTCTCATCACATGAGAAGGTATTAGTTTTAGTCAAATTTTGACTTTTTCTAATATTATGAAATCTTTGCGTTTTGAGGTGCCCTTAGTCCGAAAAACATGGTCCGGCGAGTGCGCCTGTCTGTCTGTCCGTCTGTAGACGGTTTTTGTTGTTCCCACGATAACTCTTGAAAAACTTATCAGAACGTTTTTAAATTTAACACACATATATAGTTGGTGTAAAAATGAAGGCTAAGTTCGTTAACGAGACTTTTTCGCTAAAAACTACCAGAACTACAGTAGTTTCAAATTTTTAAAAACTCAATTTTTTCAAATTTTTGAATTTTTAATTTTATATTATTTTATATTAGGTTAATACAAACAACTTTCCTCTAGAGCATTATTTGATAAAAACTCAATTTTCAAAGTTATTGTTCACGCATAGAAATGGTTTGCTGTGGCAGCGAACATTTTGCTGCCACAGCAAACCTTGTTCGTTGAATTAGGGACAGCGTATAGCTAATGTCAAAAAAACTAAAAAAAATCCCAAAATAATACTGAAAATCGAATTTTTGGGGGAGAGAGATACGATTTTTTTTTTTTAAACGAAAGCTGAGGTTTTTCCCTAAAAGGACATATAAATGATAAAGTGGGACTAGAATGTTTAAACATTGAAAAAAAGAGTATTCTACTCGCCGGAGCGCTCTAAACCCGGTTTTTAGCTCCGTCCCATTTTATCATTTATATGTCCTTTTAGGAAAAAACCTCAGCTTTCGTTTAAAAAAAATCGTATCTCTCTCCCCCCAAAATTGAAATTTATTTTTAATTTTGATTTTTTTGGGGCAAAAAAATTTTTTTTTCAAAATGCGTATTTCGAATCGAAAGAGCATGAAAAAACCTTTCCAAAATGTACTTTGTCAAATTTGTATGTTTAATTGTTTAAGAGTAAAAAATTATTGAAATAAGCATTGCACTGAAAAACACAAAAATTTAACCCTCTCCCCCTCGGAAAATATTGGACTAGGTTGGAGAAAAATTTTTCTCCACCTTGATCACTTGACATGGAATCGCTCATATACTTAAAAAACAAATTTATACATAAAAAAGTCGTAATTTCCAGAAAAATCACTCTCTATATATTTTTTTGTGCGCTTTTTGACAAAAAATCAATATTCCGACTCCATTATCTCCGACATTTTTGCATATGCAATTTTGTCACCAGAGACTTTTTTTGCCGCTTTGCATCAGCTACAACTTTGCTATTGACAACCAAAATTTGGTTTTGGTATGGGCTATTGCCCATACCAAAACTTTTCAAGTTATTTGTCGTAATTTTTTTTTAAGTTTTTGGACCCGACCAATCTTAAAACTTTTAATAAAATCTGTATTTTATAGTAATAAATAAGAACAATTTTAACTATTTATTTTAAATTTTTGTTAATTTTTGCATTATAACAGAATATTACAATATTTTTAAAAATAATTAATAAGTCGAAATGCGTTCACTTTGTTTACTATTTTATGTAGTTTGTTAACAAAGGGTTTTTTAAAAAAATATTTTTCCAGAAAAGGAAAATTATTATCACCAAAATTCGAATTTTTAGGTTTTTAAAAACTGGATTAGTGATCGAAAAAATATAAATTTTGCTGCAAGATTTCAAGCTGATAACTTTAGCGGTTTTGAGGAAAACATGCACACCGTAACAGTATTTTTGTAAAATACAATTCAGTGATAATATCGGTAATAATTTAATGTTCAGTTCTGACCTTTTGAGGGGTACCGCGATCAAAATATTAATAACTTTAGTTTTAATGCACAGAATTTAATGAAAATATGGAAAACATTCTCGGTAATATATACTTTTAAAATAAACAATAAAATTTTTTTCAATTTTTTGAGTCCCAAAAAGATATGTAACCCCTTAAGTATAATTTCACAATTTTACTCAACAACACGAAAAACATATATTTAAGTCTACTTAATTTCGCAATCTTTATCAAAAGCATGTAATAAGAATGTAATCTTTAAAGTCGTAGTAACTTTAAGAAAAAATAGTTTTATAAAACATGTAATTCGAAACAGGAAGCAAAACGCCTTCACTAAAACTGAATCAGTGAAATTTCACTGTGAATCAGTGACTCAATTCTCACGAAATCAGTGACTCAATTCTCACGAAATCAGTGAGGAGTCAAACTTTCATCCCACTTAAATGGAAATCCGATATTTTTTATATAAATGTATAATAATGGAGATTAAATTCAATTTTTGGGGGAGAGAGATACGATTTTTTTTAAACGAAAGCTGAGGTTTTTTCCTAAAAGGACATATAATTGATAAAATGGGACGGAGCTAAAAACCGGGTTTAGAGCGCTCCGGCGAGTAGAAAACTCTTTTTTTCAATGTTTAAACATTCTAGTCCCACTTTATCATTTATATGTCCTTTTAGGGAAAAACCTCAGCTTTCGTTTAAAAAAAAAAATCGTATCTCTCTCCCCCAAAAATTCGATTTTCAGTATTATTTTGGGATTTTTTTTAGTTTTTTTGACATTAGCTATACCACAACTAAGAAGTTTGCAGTGGCAGCGAACATGTTAGTTGTGGCAGCAAACATTAGTAAAAATTTATGCGAGTTATTCATTTAAATTGACCAAACTCGGTATAGGGGGGTTTTACGGGTCTCTGATTAAAAATCTGAGGTTTGTTTTAGAAAAATCAAAATGGTGGATCCAATTTCGGGTGCTTTGAAATGTAATTTAATGCATTCTGAACTAAATTTTTTTAATAAAAAAAAAATATTTTTTTGGAACTTGAATAAATTTTTGAGATGGGTATCCGTAAGGGCTATGAGCGAAGCCCCTCGTTAACGTAAAAAAAATTTGTTTAAAAAAAATTGAAAGTTTTCGTAGAATTTTTAAAAAACATTTGTTTAATAATTAAATTTCTTTGGGAAATTTTATAAACTTAGTCGAATATTAAAAATCATCGAAATAAGAATTTTGTTGAAAATAATTCAAATTTTGACATGATTTTGCATCCTCGTGAGGAAGCTTTGTAGTCGTTAAATTTACAAAATTTTCAAATTTGCACCAAGATGAATCGATTGGTCAATATAAGGTATAAATTTTATGAGATTTTATAGAGTTAATGACAATAAAAGTTGAAAAATTCCCATTTTTTTCAAAAAATCAGTTCTTTCATCAACGTGTACCACCTGGGGAGGAAGCAAAATGTTTATGTAATGAACATCTGGATATACAACTTGTTTATTAAAATTTTTGAAAATATTTGAATTCTTGTTATGAATACTATTATTTATAAAATGGTAATTGAATGTTATTTAAATTCCTCAAAATAATTAAACTTTGTCCAAGATTAATGTTATTTATTTATAAATGTTATTGGAAATGTAGACCATAATTTTTTTTAGATTTTTTGAAAATAATTGAATTTCTGACAAGAGTTTAGGTAATATAAAAAATTTTAAATAATTGCATTCTTGTGATAAATATTATTATTTTTGAAAATAATTACAAACTCTTTAACAAAATAATATACGTAAAATTTTGTTTAATAATTTTCCAATTTTTTTTACACAAATAAGAAAATCTCGCTTTTTGGCATTTGTTAAATAAAATCTTTTAATAAAAAACTTTTGGCTTAGCATAAAATGAAATGAAAAAATATTACATGATTTTGATTTTTTTATATCTATAATTTTTTTATACTATTTACTACAATATTATTTTTTTTCAAATGAGGACAGTAATTTGTATAATTTATCTTTTTAATTCCAAAACCTTCAAATTAATTAATATACTGTTGAATGAATGCAAAAGACCGATTTTGTAAAAGTCAATTACTTTCGACAATTAACGTTTTAAAACCATTATTTTGTATGCATTTTTTCGTTCTGCTTCTACTTCAATCACTTGCCCTGTGAAATTCACGCTTGGGAGCTAAGCCGCGTTTTCTCGTGGACGAAAAATTTTGCATATTTGTCATTTTCCATATTTTTATTAATTACAATTTAATGAATTGTACCTTTAGAGGTAAAAAAATCCCTTTATTTATGCCTTTTGTATTAATTTTTATTATTGCCAAATATTGTTTTAATCATTCTCAACAAAATAAAAGTTACTGCCCTGTTTTATCATACTGTTATGCCTTTACGTAGGCAACCCGCCTTACTCCACCTTTCTGTTGTGCGGCCATTTTATCCCCAGATCAAGTCACCTACATCTGTCAATTGCAATCGTAGAAATAGGATTGTGGCTCGTAGAAACATCGTATCGATACAAAATAAATTTTCACTAATTCTTTATTTAATTTCGCTCCCTAGTAAAGGCCCACTTTTTCGATTAAGTGCTTAATTTTTTTTTAAAAAGTGATCAAAGTGAAAAAATACAGGAAAGTAGGGGAAGTGGATTGGCAACACTACCCAGTTCTCGACCTGCAACACTGTTAAGGGTAGTTTTCTCAATTTAAAAAAAGAAGAGGGTGATGGAGCAATTCTGACTTCAGATTCGTTTTCAGCGGGCAAAAATACTATAAGATATGTATGTCTGGTTTAAAAAACAAACAACTTTTTTTTTGTGTGCCTGTGTTATATGGTATTTGAACCAATAATTATTCAGTATTTGAAGCAAATACTTTTTAATTAACTCTAATAATTAATATTTGGTTTAATTAAATATTAAATTTATAATAGTCAATTAATTGGTTATTTGAATCAAATAAAATTGTTTTCTGTGTCACCTACCAAAATTTAGTAAAATCCTTCAAATAACATGTATGAGAAATTTTGTACACAAGAATCAAAATAATTAATTAATAATTAAAAAATAAAGAGGTCAAAATCATTGAATCTGCAAAGTGCGGAAATAAAAATCACAATAAGGCTTTCTTTAAGAAGAAGCAATAATAATTATTATTAATAATATTATTGAAAAAAATTATAAATAAATAAATAAATTTATTAATCCGTAAATTGAAACCTTACGGTCTGAAATAAGATTCTCAACTTTTTTAAGAAATAAAATCACACATTTAAATATACAACGAAATAAAAGAATTTAATTTATTATATATATAATTCTGAAAAACAACAATTTTTTTTATAAATTGGGTACAATTATAATCTTAAATTTGAATAAGAAATTATCGCTCTGATAATATTTTCAAATATTTCCCCCATTTATAAGAGGCACAAGAGAGGCACATGAAGAACACTAACGCCGCCCTGGATCAATGTGCCTAAACTATCGCCTCGCCGCATCTAGTGTATTTATCTAAGATAATACACTCAGATGCATTAATGCTGTCCTTCCGGTTTAAAGGAATTTTAGAGAGTCGTGTCATTTCTATAAAATATTCTTAGTTCGTGACATACGAATGTTCTCATGTGGCATGAGCTAAAAACATTTTGATAAAAATCATACGACTTTGCAAAATACCGTCAAACCGGAAGGACAGCATTAATGCATCTGAGTGTATTAAAACAAGTTGTGAATTAAGATGTTCATTACATGAACATTTTGCTTCCTCTTTACGATAAGCAAAAAATTTGCTTTAAAGTGAATTTTTTCATTTTATTTAATTCTATTAATGCTAATAAAATATATTCTTTTTATACATCAATCGATTCGTCTTGATGAAATGAAGATTTTTAGTTTGTTTTTAAGTCTAGATTAACATTTTATTATAAAGCAACATAATTTTTAAGAAGGAAATAAATTTCTAATAAAAGTGCGAATTTTTGGTTTTAATTATGTTTAATTCTATAAATTCAAATAAAATATATACTTTATATATACCAATCGATCCGTTTTAATGCAACGGATAAGATTATTGAAAAAAATGAGTAAAATCTTATTGTACTGGAATATAATTTTGATGAAAGAACTAAATTTTTGGTAAAAAAAGGTAATTTTTTTGCTTTAATTGTCATTACCTCTATAAACTCTCATACAATTTATACTTTATATATACCAATCGATTCGTCTTAATGCAAAGAAGAAGATTTTATTGTATATTAACTTCAATACTCAATTTAAAAAAAAAATTTTGAAAAAAACTTTTTTTTTGAAAAAAGTAAAAAAAAAATTTTTTAATAGATTTTTTAATGCCCATCAATCCATTTCGAGATATTTTTATGATAAATATTCCTAGCCATTTTCAGCCGAATTCGTTGAAATCTCTTCGAGTTATCGTGTTCACAAAAAACGGGATCCACACACACACACACACATACACACATCCGGACAATTGTTCAGGGTCTTATATAACATAGTCCCATATAGAAGATTTTGGAGTCGCTGATTATGAATTTAACGTCACATTTATGAAATTCAAAATGGCGTATCGAATCCCAGCTTAAAATCCCCGTACAGGATCCTTAAAGGATCCCGTACGGGATTTTGGGACAGGGTTCCTGTGCAGGTTCCGATGCAGAAACCTTAGCTATCAAATGTTCCTGTAAAGGTTCCTGTACAGGAAACTTTTTAATTTTTTAAAGTTTTTATATGTTAAGCAACATTTGACATACATAGACTTCACATTTTAATATGTTAGGCTCGTATATCAATGTTGGACAGAAAAATGTATTGCGCATTCGAGAAACTCATAGAAAACTACTGCGCAGGAGTTAAAAATATAAATAAATTAATTGAGGAAACCGTGTAGGCACAGAAAAAAACCCGACTCATTTTTGTTGCAACTCATTTGGAAGTCAGTCTCGAAATGAGTAATCGACAACTTCAAGTGACTCGAAATGAGTAATCGGCAACTTCAAGTGACTCAAAATGAGTAAAATAACAATATTCTAGTTACTTTCTTTTGTGTTTCGTATGTTTCGTGTTCCACGGTTGCCCATCCCTGTCTGTCAATTGACAAATGTCTAACCTAAACAATTTTTTCCATTTCTCATAAAAACAATAAATCGACTGCAAGTATTAATGTTTTGACAATTGCAACGGGTTTATTAGTTATAAACAATTATTTTAATTCATATTTTTATAAATTATTCTTAGCTTTTCCAATGTGATTGTAATTTTATCGTAAAGAAAAAATGATACCCCTTAAGACTCATTTTGAGTCTTTTCCCTAGAAACTCAGACTGAGTCGAAAGGGTATCATTTTTGTTGCAGTTCAAAATGAGTCTCATATACGAATCATTTTAAGTCCGGTTTTTTTCTGTGGGATCCTTTACGGGTTCCCTACAGGATCCTTTACACTTAAGTACCTGCAGTTTACAAAACTGCAAAGGTTCCTGTATAGGAACCTTTACAAAGTTTCCTGTACTGGATCCTGCAAGTAATCCTGTACAGGAACCTTTACAGAAATCTTTGATAACTAAGGTTCCTGCATCGGAACCTGCACAGGAACCCTGTCCCAAAATCCCGTATAGGATCATGTACAGGACCAGTACGGGATCCTGTATGGGATCCCGCCCAGGACCTGTACAGGCTCCCGAGAGGATCCTTTAAGGATCCTGTACGGGGATTTTAAGGTGGGATATCACTGTCGAGTTTTTAAAAAGTAGTTTGATTTTTACGAAAATTGGTATCTAAGGGTTTTTGGAGTCGCTGATTACAAATTTATTGTCAGATTACTCAAATTCAAGATAACGAATCCAATATGGCTGAAGAATTTAAAAATATAGTGGAATTTGTATTAAACTTGGTAATTGATAACGAATTTGGGGGACTAAGATTTGAACGCACAGAAATGTAACATCCTAACTAACTGAGAATAGTGGGGAACTGACCGAGAGAAAATCAATTTTGCTTTTAAAGAGTTAGTCGTCTCCTTATTGATTCACCTTATATAAGCGAAATTGATTTTCTCTCCCTCAGTTTCCCACTTTGCTCATTTAGTTAGAATGTTAGATTTCTGTGCGTCATTTTAAAACTTTTCTTGACGATCATTGTTATCAATTATGACTAAATTGTTATATTTTGTAATTTATCATTGATAAGCAATTTTTGGAAATAAATTGGTGGGGAAATGCAATTTGAACCCATGTTCGACGGATGATAACCAAAAACTCTAAGCAACAAGCTAAACAATCATTAAAGAAAAAATCTTGTTCTTAACCTAAATAAATTTGCTGCGAGATTGTGAAGGTGAAATTGAACATTTTTTGGTGACATCCGAAGTTACTCCATATATATTGCTAATGTCAGATTTTAATAGCATTATTTGTTGGTCAAGTTACACAGAATGGAAGAAATATTTATATTTAAAAAAACATATATAGTTCCAACCCCTCAAAAGAAAAAATGGATATTTTAGACCAATAAAAAAATAAACAAACTCCTCCTTCTTTTAAAATCAATTTTTCTACTTGTTGGTAGATTTAAACAAAATAGAGAAAAAAGTTATATTTGAAAAATAAAACATATAATTCCAACCCTAAAAGAAAAAATAAATGACTTAGAAAAAAAAATAATGTTGAAACACCTCCTTTATAAAGAAAGCTATTTTTTTATTTGTTGGTTAAGTTACACAAAATAAAAAAAAAAATTATATTTGGAAAATAAGACATATTATTTCAACCCTCGAAAGAAATAATGGATGTTTTAGACCAATAAAAAAATAATCCATCTTTTTTTATCTATTTTGTTTAAATCTACCAACAAATAGACAAATTGATTTTAAAAGTAGGAGGAGTTTGTTTATTTTTTTATTGGTCTAAAACATCCATTTTTTCTTTTGAGGGGTTGGAACTATATATGTTTTTTTAACCCCTTGACTGTCGCGGACGCATATATGCGCGCATTTAAAACTGGCCAAAAGATATATGCGCAACTTAAAAAAGGTGGTTTAAAACTTTTTAAAAATCGATGAAACTGGTTACTCGGGGGTTTTTGGGGTCGCTGAACACGAATCCGGCGTTAGTTTTTAGAAATTCAAAATGGCGGATCCAATATGGCCGACATCATTCTCAAAAATTGATCTGATTTGCCTGAAAATCTCTACTCAGGGGGTTTTCGGGTTTGCTGATTACGAATTCGAGGTCGGTTTTTCAAAATTCAAAATGTCGGATCCAATATGGCGGACAATTTTTTAAAACTGATCGGATTCGCTTGAAAATGGTTACGCGGGGGTTTTGGGGGTCGTTGAACACGAATCTGGCGTTAGTTTTTCAAAATTCAAAATGGCGGGTCTAATATGGCAAACATTATTTTGAAAAATTGATCTAATTTAACTGAAAATCTTAATTCGGAGTGTTTTCGGGGTTACTGATTACAACTCCGAGGTCTGTTTTTCAAAATTAAAAATGGCGACTTCAATGTAATAGAATCATGGAGCAAAATTGTATGGATTTGCTTGGAACTCACTGCTCATCAGTTTTTAGCCTTTCTGATTAAAAATCTCAATTTACATTATCAAAATTGAAAATTAAGCTGATACCCAATAAATTGAGTATCAATTTTAATTAAAATTTAAATTACATTATTTCTGGCCAATCCGCCTATTTTTAGTAATTTTGAACCGTCATTTTGAATTTTGAAAAACGAACCGCGAATTTGTAATCAGCGACCCCGAAAACCCCCGAGTAACCATTTTCAAGCGAATCCGATTAGTTTTGAAAAATTGTCCGCCATATTTAATCCGCCATTTTGAATTTTGAAAAACTAACGCCAGTCTCGTATTCAGCGACCCCGAAAATCCCTGAGTAACTATTTTCAAGCGAATCCGATCAGTTTAAAAAAATTGTCCGCCATATTGTATCCGCCATTTTGAATTTTAAAAAATTGACCTTGGATTCGTAATCAGCGATCCCTAAAACCTTAGGATACCAAGTTTCATAAAAATAAAAATAAAAAAATTTACAACACACTTTTGGCCAAAACAGTGGAAATCTCGTCGACAGCCAAGGGGTTAAATATAAATATTTCTTCCATTCCCCGTGTAGAAATTGCCCTATTACGGCCGTATTAGGGATGAAACACACTCAAATGTGGATCTGTCCCGGATCTGGGCCATAGCGAAATTTCTACACGGGTCTGTGTAACTTGACCAACAAATAAAAAAATAGCTTTCCTAATGAAGGAGGAGTTTAAGCTTTATTTTTATTGGTCTAAACACTGTAAATCAAAGTGAGTAAAATTCAAGCACTTTGATTGCCCCAGTTTTGAACACACTTTGAAGTGCATTATTCTCATGCACTTTTACGTCAAAGTGTGTAATTCTTATGCATCTTATATTTTATGCACTTCAAAGTGCATTGAAATTACACACATCGAGGTCAAAGTGCATAAGAATAATGCACTCATAGTGTGTTCAGAATTGGGACAAATTTATGCACTTCAAGTGCATGAATTTAACTCACTTTGATTTGTAGTGAATCATCCATTATTTCTTTTGATGTTTAAAATCAAATATGTTTTATTTTTCAAATATAATTTTTTTTCCATTTTGTGTAACTTAACCAACAAATAAAAAAATAGCTTTCTTTATGAAGGAGTATGTAATATAAAGCAATGGACATAAATGTCACCTGCGCCATATGTCGCGCAAATTGCACGGCGACATATCAACAGTTTATTCCTATATCGATCTTACACACACATACATCCTACACTAAAACTGACATTTCCTACTTTTAACATTAATTTCTCATTAATTTAACTTTAATTTATCATAAAAAATATATCAATTTCATCCTTAGATATTCCTTTATCATTTCCAATAGTTTTTTTGGCATTATTACATCAAATAATAACAATTTTATTAGTCTATCCTAAACTTACCTTAAATATACCATAACTTGGGTTGATTTACGATAGCCCCATCCGACAGGGGATTATTATCAAAACTCAATTTAATGCTTACTTCAGTGTAATGTTTATAAGAGTATGTTTTTATTTGCTTATTATCAAAACTCAATTTAATGCTTACTACAGTATAATGTTTATAAGAGTATGTCTTTTTAGTTGCTTATTATAAAAACTCAATTTAATGCTTATTTCAGTATAATGTTTATAAGAGTATGTTTTTGTTTAAAGGCGCATATGTTAATTAAAATTACGTTAAAAGGTTACAGAAGGAAGTTTAGCAGAGTGTATGGGATTAAGAGTTGGAGACATCGTTGTCAGATTGAACGATCAACCCATAAGTGATTTGTCTCATGGTCAAGCTCACGAAGCACTCAATTTAGCTGGAAACAATTTTGTACTTGCTATTCACAGGTAAGAATGTTATTTATATAAACGTGTACTTGTGTGTTTACCTGTCAATTTTCTTTATTGATTTTATTATATGTAACTAAACAAATGAAATTAAACTGAATTTAATTTAAACTAAGTAATTTATTTAAATTATAAATTGCAATAATGGTTGCAGAACTTACAGTTTCTGCTACTCCGGTTGTATGAGGGTTAAGTCTACACTGAAAATTAACACTACCCAAGAGCAACGCCAGAATTGACTTTCCCCTACAGAAATTTTATAGATAATTAAAAAATATTAGATAGTTGTTTTTTTCTTTCGGCAGACATAATGTGTCAAGTTATAAAAAAGGGTTAATTGATTTTTTAACGCATATTCATCCGTAAATAACTCTACTGATAATAAATTTTTAAAATTTATCAAAAACGATTAAAAATTCTTTTTCTGTCTTGAACACTTTTGCGATTTTTATATGTTATATGTCCGAAATATGTCCGTCGGGAAGGTTGGACTGGGAATAATAGATTGGGAAAAGTGTCCTACAATCAAAAATTTTAAATAGTTCTGAGGATTTTTGATATAACTGAATACGAATTCTATATCAGATTGAGAAAATTAAAAATGGCAGATTTTAAGCAAAAACAATCAATTTTTAAAAAGTCGACTAACATATTGATCAGACATTTTGAATTTTGAAAAACCGACATCAGATTCGTAATCAGCGACTCCGAGCAGCAAGTTTCTATAAACTGAATTACTTTTAATTTTTGGGAATTTAGAGCAAATTTTGTTTTTTTCAGCTGTCAGTTAAGGGGTTAATCAATTTCTTTTTGTCAAGCAAAAGTGTCAAAATAATTCAGTTCGACAATTAAATATATTGTCAAAAAAATTGTTTGATATTATAATTTAAACTTTTTATCAATACAAAGTTTGAGTAATTTCATTAAATTTATATAAACTTTCAAAATGATAGTAATTCATTGGAAAAAATACATGTATTTACCATTTGAAACTTTAGTTGAATAGAGGCATGACTTCATTTTGATCAATTTGCTTTAATTTGGAAAAAAATTATTTATTCTAGGTATGATTAACTCAGAAGTGCATAATGAAATATATAACTGTTAATACTGTCTTCAAGACATCTGATGTCCCAAAAAATTTTCCGTGTAGGAATATCTTTGGATATCCTAGGAATATTATTCAAATGCCAAGAGGAAATCTTGGATACCTTGGATCTAATCTGGGATTCTTTAGCGAAATAAACAATTTTCGTGAACTATTAAGTGTACGGTACCAGGTAAATTAATAAAGATTTCACTCAGTGGCGCGAAGATTTCGGGACTGGCTTAAGTTCCGGTCCGGAGTCCATATGATATGTTCTCAAGATATTTAATTTATGCAAATCCAAGTCTACAGACTTTTCCCATCAGTTTATTATCACTATTGCTACGTTTTTACTTTCTACATATGGGCAATTCCACGTGAGATTTTAGTCGACCTCTTAAAATCTGCCAAAAATATTTTTTTTCTATTCTGTATCGAAAAAAATAGATACGTATTTTTAATTTTTGTTTAATTGTCAAAATTTTCGAGTTATGAATTTTCAAAATTTTGCACTTTTAATTGTTGTAACAGTAATTTGAAATTGGCGGTTATCTTGGGAAAGTGATCTGGGTACGGACCTGGGAGTGTCATGGTGGACCACCGTCGTCACGTGACTTTTATCGAGACGCCGGTGTGAGCGGGCATGCCACTCTTGTTCCGTGCTCTAAAGAAAACGTGTCGACATAGTGTCGATTGTAATAAAATATCAATTATTGTACTTAGGAATATTGTGTGATTGGAAGTGCACTTCAAAACAAATTGGTATTGTAACTGTGAGTAATTATTTATTAAAATTTCAATTGTAAAACGCTAGTTTTATTAAGGGTTTAACCAATATTACCTCACCCCCATTTCAGAGATAATTCTCTCATGTTCATTTTAGTCAATTAATAATAAAATTAGATTACCTGATTACCGTCGACCTTTAGTCGACTGGCGCCCTCTCTAACAATTATTAAATTATAATTTTATATTAAACTGAACCCTGGCGGCTTTAAACCCGGCTTCGCCAGGTGAGTGCAATTTTCTATTATTAAAATAAATTAATTAGAAAAGAGCCTGTTTCATTGTAGACCTCCCAGGCGCGAAGTGACGCCGAGTTCAGGCTTTATAAAGATTTGCTGAGCCTTGGTCAATATTCGTTGAGCCTTAGTGAGACAGCGAGATCAGGACTGATCGAAGCTTTAATGTAACACCGTTTCCAGACTGCAGCGCGAGCCTTGATTGAGCATTGGACACTAAGGCTCAATCAATGCTGTGGAAGCCTGATGCAGGACTGAACAAGACTGCTTTCACTGTTCCCAAATTTAAGCGCCTCTCGCGTTCCTTCTATATAATAAGAATATATTCATTCATAATAATAATAATAATAATAATAATAATAAATATTACTGTTATTATTTATATCCCCCAGGTGAGAACTGACGGCTAGTTCAGGCTTTACGAAGCTTGATTCAGGCCTGGTCAGGATTGATTGAGGCTGGGTAAGACGGCCGATGCAAGGCTGCTTGAGTCTATAAATGTAACACCGATTTCAGCCTGAAGCGCAGTCTTTGATGAAGATTGGCTTTTAATCTTCAATCAATGCTGCGGAAGCCTAATTCAGGAATGAAACGAGACTGCTTCCACTGTTCCCAAATTTACGCGTTTCTCGCGCTCATTCAATATAATATGAAAATATCAATTGATAATAATAATAATAAATATTATTGTTATTATTTTTATTCATATTACACGGAGAGACCCACATTCGTAAAAATTACTAAAAATGGTTGCAATGACCGGAAATAAGGAGACTTTTAGCATAATGTACTACAGAATTAGATAAATTTACAAAAGAAATAGATAAATTTGCTACATTAAAATATCAAGTTTTAATACTTTGTGTAAGAGTTGTAAATGTAGCAAAAATTGATTATAGTTTTCTCTAATTTCATTACACAAAATCTGACAAATGAAAACATTTTCTACTAAAATCTACGATCCACTGTAGTAATTTTTGGTGAGCAAGTGTGGCTAGCGAGTGCAGTCATATGGCGCCTGCATTTCTATTGGTTGCTAACTTCGTCAATCTCCGTAAATGAGCCGATGCCATCCGATCATTGACAGTGACTATGTTTCGCGTATGTAAAATAAATTTTGATATTATCTACAATAATTAAATATAAATTGAAACGTAGGTCGTTCGTTATCTCAGAAATTGACCATTATAAATTAATAAATTTTGCATTTATTCCTGTCCCAAGAACTATGTCTTATAATAAGTTGTTAAAAGTAAACTGCTTTCTTGTAAGTGCTGTAAATTTTCATCATTCAGTATATAAGGAAACAAAGATATATACTTTCAGTGAAATTAGTTGTCGTGCGTGCAGTTGTGTATTAGTGTATTAATTAACCGCGTCTATACATATAAGTGAAATACCCGTGTAGAAAAATCTTCTGGCGCTGGCCTGAGTCAGACCAGACCGTCTATTTTCCAGACTAGTGGCTGACCTGTAACTCTGGCCTGTGGCTGGCCAAAAAGTGTAACGCTAGAAACGGTCAGCCGCTGAATAGACAGGCTATTCAGATAGTCTAGCCAGGCTCTAGCCAACCGCAAGATAGACATTTACTGTTTTCTAAATATAATAAAGCAACCCTCCAACATCGTTTATTAAACGAAACATATGAGAAATTTTTATTTAAATTAAATGTTAATATAATAAAAAAAATTAATTCGTATTTGCAAACAAGTAATAATCATCAACTTTTAACTTTCAATCAAATTAATGTTTACGACACAGAATAAACGCAAACCTATAACTAAATAAAATTTGACATTGCGGGGAATCGAACCTATGACCTACGGACTTCTAGCCTAACACTCTAACCACTACTCTATCGAAGCTACAAGAAAATAAATTTTAATTTCCGACACCTTTTACACTTACAATTAATAAAGAGTGTTTAACTGTGTAATCACGAAACTACTGCAAGTTTCGTGTTATGGTACATAAAGAAAAATAACAAAACTTGATTTGAACTCATCATAGTAAATTTACCGTAAATTACTTAATAAATTTCCATAAATTACCTCTAAAATATCCATAAATTACCATAAATTACCGACGTTAAATTTTTTAGTTCTCGTTTTTGTTGTACATAGTTTAATAAATTATCGTAAAAACGTTTATAAATTACCGCAGAAATTTCCATAAATTACCATAAATTACCGACGTTCCATTTTTTAGTTCTCGTTTATCTCCTACATAGTTTTATAAATTACCGCGGAAATTTCCATAAATTACCGACGTTCAATTTTTTAGTTCTCGTTTGAGTTTAACATAGTTTTATAAATTATCTCAAAAATTTCTATAAATTACCGAGGAAATTACCATAAATTACCGACGTTAAATTTTTTAGTTCTCTTTTTTGTTTTACATAGTTTCATAAATTACCGTCAAAATGTTTATAAATTACATCGAAAATTTCCATAAATGGCTGAAATCCAAAATTTTAATGATAATTTTTTGCTTTATGAATTATCCCTAAAATTACTAGAAATTTCCATAAATTACTGCTAAAATTTCCATAAATTGCTAAAATAAAAATTTTTATTTTTTTTTTATTTTATTTTTTTTATTTTAAAAAAATTTATTTTTTTTTTATTTTATTTTTTTTATTTTTTTTTAATGATTTATTGCGAAAATTTCTATAAATTACCGCAAAATTGTTATAGTTGTTAACAACAAATTTAATTCATTTTTCAGTAATAATTCTGCGAGGAACCTTCTGGTTCCCTTAGTAAACGTAAATTTAAAATTTAAACGGGATTCTTTTTATAAAAATTTTTAAAATTCTCTTCAAAAACTATTTTTTGAATGTTTTACAACTTTTTATACCTACACATTGATCTTAAAAAGTCGAAAAATGTTGTGATTTTGGACAATCTTCTCCCGTAGAAAATATTATGTGGAAGAAATATTAAATTTTAGAGACTTGTTGTCTAGTTTTTTAGATAAAGAATTAGATGGCTTTTGATATCTTAAAATCGGCTATTCTCTTCAGACCAGTACCGCTCTCTGCAGCCTATAGAAGTTGCAAAATAATAAATCATTTTAGTTATCTAGAAATTCTGACTAGAATCAGAACTGGGTCTGGTCAGACCTTGCAAACCAGCATCGCACGCCGCAGCCTAGAAGTTGCAAAAAAAAATTTTAGTCCTCTAGAAATTCTGACTAGAATCAGAGCTGGGTTTGGCCAGACCTTCCAGACTAGCATCGCTCGCCGCAGCCCAGAAGTGGCAAACTAAAAAATTTTAGTCATCTAGAAATTCTGACTAGAATCAGAGCTGGCTCTGGCTAGACAATCCAGAACAGACAAAATAGCTGCGGTCTGACTTGTAGCTGAGCAGCACCAGAACTGGGCCAAACCAGATCTTCCAGACTTGCGAGGCTAGACGCTTTCTGGTTTGCGCCAGGCTTGACTCTAGACGTTCCAGAAGATTTTTCTACACGGGTAAACATGTGTGTGTCTTCAAATATTTATCCAACAAATATATAAGTGTGTGTCTGTGTATGTAAAAATCCTTCCAGTTTACCTCCATTAGTCAAGAATTGACGGAAAACCGGCGACAAAAATCCATATTTTTTCTTTCACTCTTTCTTTCTGCATTTACAAACGACTGTAGTAATTTTACGTACACAATGCTTCTGAGTTTACTACAGTTGTTTGGAACTATTGGACGAAATAGTAAGAAACTTTGCTAATTTGGTGAACATTTGTCGGGATTAGTGACTTGGTGTAGAAAATAGTAAAAAATACAAAAAGTCCCCTTATTTCCGGTGGTTGCAATGTGAAAATAGTAAATTCTAGTGTGATTTTATACAAAAATTAGTAATCTCGGTCTCTCCGTGTATATATGTGTATAAATTTAATTGCAATATACTATTAAAACAATTATATATATTATTTTCATGTAAATAATATATTATTACTAACAATAAATGTCATTTGAAATAGTAACATTAAAAAAATAATTTTAGTAAAAAAAGACAATTTTTCTGTTAATTAGTACATTTTTTTCTTGATTTTTTAACAGACTTTTAATATTATTTACAAACATGTTCACATTTTGTATTCACAACACAACACACAATTTGATGATTTTATATATCGCTTAGAAACGAAAACGGAAAAATATTCGCTCGCATGTGGGATCGAAACCCCGACGCATACCCGACACCCCTATAAACGCACCTATTTAAACCGCACGCCCAACGAAGGTTGGATGGGATCCTGCTTAATCAAGTATATGAATGCCAGAGCATGGTAACTCAACATTGATTCAGCATGGGACACCAATGTACGTCCCATGCTCGATTCAAGACTCGGTCAATCTTCGTGAGCGAAAATACAATATTCACTTTCTTTATTACCGTGTGCACTGAACAATATTAAATATAAATATTTATAAATTATTTAATATTACAATATTTTTTTCATAATATGTTTAATTTTATTATATATTATTTCTTTCTTGCACAATGTCAAATTATTATTTTTATAGATCAAGAGTTTCGTTTGTCTGAAAAATATTCTGTGATCAAAAACTTACAGTGTAAAAAATGTTCATTAAGGTGCTATAAATATTTATGCCAAGTATTTTTACACTAGAATTAACCGTTTAGTAAATATTATCAAAATACTATTTTTTGTCAAATGCGTGTGACCTTGCAACTCAGCGTTGCCAACTCAAGAGTTTAACGTATGTGTTGAGTTAGCTACGCTGAGTCGCAAGGTCACACGCGTTTGACAAAAAATAGTATTTTGATAATATTTACTAAACGGTTAATTCTAGTGTAAAAATACTTGGCATAAATATTTATTTCACTCTAATGAACATTTTTTACACTGTAATTTTTGATCACCGAAAATTTTTCAGACAAACGAAACTCTTGAACTTTAAAAATAATAATTTGACACTGTGTAAGAAAAAATAATATATAATTTAACTTTATTTATCTGAATCTTCTATAATTAACATAAATATTATACACTAAGACTAAATAAATATTTATATTTATTTATTCATTAATATCTTAATGTTAATTAAATTATTATGGTTTTAAATAATAATTAATAATAATTATAATTAATAATATAAAAAATTACAAAAAAATGATCGTAGAATATATTATAGTATTAAATAATTTATAAACATTTATATTTAATATTAAGAGCACTCGGTAATAAATAATCTGAATATTTTCTCATGATTGATTCAAGCTTGAATTAAGATTAGATTTTCAAGCTTCACTCACGAAGGTTGACCGAGTCTTGAATCGAGCATGGGACGAACATTGGTGTCCCATGCTGAAACAATATTAATGTGACAATGGTATAAAGACTGCTTCATCTCTTGGTTACCCACGCTGTGCGTTCAGGGCTCAATCAAGCTTCAACTCATCGTCAACATTGGTCTTTCTCACCTCCCTAGTAGAAATTTGTCGTGGCATGACTAGATTTATTCAAGTTACTGTACAGTTTTAGTCATGGAAGTTTAATCTAGCTTAACTGGCGAATTACTAGACAGCTACTGCATAACACTGTTAAAGAAAATATAAAGTTGAACTTGATTATTACTGCATAGAAGTCCTGTACAGTTATTTTCATGGCACTATCGAGGCGTTCCGAGATATTATTTTCCAAAGTTTGTCGTGGCGTCAGCGCTACCGCCGGTTTCAGTAACTAAACAGTTGTGTATTGACATTTTCGAAATATTTTCTATAAAATAAATCTTTTGGTTTTAAAGTTTATAGTTTTCATATTTTTAATTTTGTTCTTTTATTTTACTGTTGACAACTTGAAAACTTTTTTAAAATTCGCTTTAATTAATTGAGTTAATTAAAATAACTAATTTTTAAATTCAGAAGACAATTTTTTTTCAAGATTACATAATCTTATTATATGTATAAATATTAATTTAACAAACCTGTTACATACAAAAAGTTAGAATTGCTCCAATAAAGTGAGGTTATGTTTTACATTGATGTATTGACGTTGACATATGTATAGCTCTCCGATCTATATAACAGAACTGTCTATAATTAATGACAGTAGCCAGTAACAATTTATTACTAATTCCTTACGGAAAAAATAGACATAATTCTAGTTATACCCGCGAATTATTTTTTTCAGTGTATACACTGATGTATTTATGGAAAATGTCTATATAACACTGTTCAGTTGCTGGACTGACGGTAGCGCAAACGCCACGACAAACTTTGAAACATAATTTCACGGAACGCCTAGACAGTACCATGAGAATAACTGGACAGACAGAACTTCTATACAATAAAAATCAATAAGTTCAACTTTAGAGTGTTATGCAGTAGCTGTCCAGTAATTCGCCAGTTGAGCTAGAAAAGATGAAAAAGGGAACTGCTTTACCTGCCGGTAGAGTATGGTTATTATTTTTCCGGAATCGTCCATCGACTAGAACGGCCGTGATGCGTAAGCGTGCGTTTAGGTATTTCGTCCCAGTGTGACCCGAGTTCGCTCCCCGATACCGCTAGATATTTTTCGTTTGAACTGAATTAATTCTTCATATTAGGGTTTACTTTTAAGTCTGTTGTGTGATAAAATAATAATATTTATTTCAGTGTTGTGCTTAATTCAAGGAAAAAGTGAATGTTGTTTACTGTAAAAAAAAGACATGTGTACAAGAATCAGTAATGTTCATAATTTTTTTTAATTATGTAGTTATTAAAAAATAATTTTACAGATAATTTATTATACGTAACAATAGATACACCAACAGTAAAAATATAGTTTCGTAAAATTTTAATTTATTTAATTTGTTGACAAAATAATTTAACGTTATATTTTCAAACTTGTGCGTGTTCAATACGAAACGTCAATATAAATAAAGTTTTGACATTTCCAAGTGAATTATTTTGTACAGTTTTTCTACAGGACTGATGATCAGAAACTGTAAAATTTGACTGGACAATAACTTGAACAAATTAGCGTGACATCACTTTATAGTTTTTAGCCAGTTTAACTGTAAAGTGCCTCGAAATTTTCCAGTGGAACTGTCCAGTGCCCTTAAAGATACTATGACGAATTTCTACTAGGGCTGGGCCATATTATATGCGTGTATAAATTTAATGACAATAAGTTACTTCTATTATAATTATATATGATTCCCACATAAATAATATATTATTACTAACAATAAATGTCATTCGAAATAGTAACATTAAAAAAATAATTTAAGTAAAAAAAGTCAATTTTTCTGTTAATTAGTACATTTTTTTCTTGATTTTTTAACAGACTTTTAATATTATTTACAAACATGTTCACATTTTTTATTCACAACACAACACACAATTTTATTATTTTATCTATCGCTTAGAAACGAAAACGGAAAAATAGTCGCTCGCATGTGGAATTGGAACACCTTGACGCATACCCGAACACCCCTATAACGCACCTATTTAAACCGCACGGCCAACGAAGGTTGGAAGGGATCCTGCTTAATCATGTATATGAATGCCAGAGCATGGTAACTCAACATTGTTTAGCATTGGACACCAATGTTCGTCCCATGCTCGATTCAAGACTCGGTCAATCTTCGTGAGCGAAAATACACTATTCACTTTCTTTATTACCGAGTGCACTAAACAATATTACAATAGTTAATTTTTGATAATATGTTTAATTTTATTATATATTATTTTTTTCTTGCACAGTATCAAATTATTATTTTCAAAGATCAAGAGTTTCGTTTGTCTAAAAAATTTTGGGGTGATCAAAAACTTCCAGTGTAAAAATTGTTTATTAGGGTGTAATAAATATTCATACCAAGAATTTTTACACTTAAGAGTTTAACGTATGTGTTGAGTTGGCTACGCTGAGTCGCAAAGTCACTCGCCTTGAGCGCCCAGCGTGGGTAATCCAGAGTTGAAGCAGTCTTTAAAACAGGTTGGGTACTAATTCACTCAAATTTTTTTTCCCCCAAAATTTTTTTCTCCCAAAAAACAAAAGATAACCATACTATTTGTCAGAGATATGAATGTAATGAAAAATATAAATGTAGGTTACGCGTATTGCGAGTAGATGTCGCCAGAATAGTAAATTTAATTTTGGAAAGTTACCACAAACGAAAAGTCTCTAGGCGAAAATGTTGTTTTTGTATTTTCAGTCATTCTGAATGTTTACAAATTTGATTTGCTTTCCGGAAGAGGTTTCCGGATATTAATTTTTTTACGCAAATTTTTTTTTTACTTTTCGGAAATCTTTCCGAAATTAAATTTTTTACAGAAATCACTTTGGAAAGTTTCTGGAAATTTTTTTAACGGAAATCACTTTGAAATCATTTCGGAAACTTTCTAGAAATCTTCTAGAAAATTTTTATTTTGCGGAAATCACTTTTGAAACTTTCCGGAAAATTTTCAGAAATTGATTTTTTACGGATATCATCTGGAAATCTTCCAGAAATTGTTTTTTTACGGAAATTATCTGAAAATTTCCTGAAAATTAATATTTTTTTACTGAAATTACTGAATCTTTTTGCAATTTTTTTGGAAATTAATTTTTTTTACGGAAATCTTCCGGAAATTATTCGAAAATCTCTCTATATTTGAATTAGTAAAAATGTTTACTAATTCAAATTGGTGACTGACTTTTTGCTTTTGAATTAGTAAACTCCACTAATAAATAGTAATTTCTACTAATTTATTAGTGAAATTTACTAATTCAAAAGCAAAAAGTCAGTCACTAATTCCAATTAGTAAACATTTTTACTAATTCAAATTTAGAGAATCGAAAAAATTGATTCTTTTTATGGAAATCACTTTTTAAACTTTCCGTAAATTTTTCGAAAATTAATTTTTTTAACGGAAATCTTCGGAATTTTTTTTTTACGCAAATCTTTCAGAGATATTCCACAAATTTTTTTTAACGGAAATCACTTTAAAAACTTTCCGGAAATCTTTCCGAAATAATTTTTTACAGAAATCACTAAGAGAAACTTTCTGGAATTTTTTTAAAACAGAAATCACTTTGGAATCATTCCGTAAATTTTTTGGAAATTGATTTTTTTACGGAAATCATCTGGAAATCTTCCAGAAATTGATGTTTTTCACGGAAAACTTTCGGAAATTATTCCGAAATCATCCGGAAATCGATTTTTTATGTAAATTACTTCATAAACTTACCGGATATCATTCGAAAATTTTTTTTTTAGCAATAATAACTTTTGAAACTTTCCGGAAATTTTTTTTAACGGAAATCACTTTGGAAACTTTCCGGAAATCTTTCGAAAATTAAATTTTTTACGGAAATTACTTCGAAAACTTTCTGGAAATCTTCCAGAAATTTTTTTTTAGCGAAAATTACTTTTGAAACTTTCCGGAAATATTTCGGAAATTGATTTTTTTTACGAAAATCATCTGGAAATCTTCCGGAAATTGTTTTTTTACGTAAATCATATCGAAATCTTCCAGAAATAGATTTTTTCACGGAAATCTTTATTCAATTATTTCTTCAATTTTTAGGAAAGCGATTTTCGTTTTCCATTATGGCGAAAAAAAATAATTGTCTTTTGGGAAATATAAAATAAATAAAATTTTATTTTCTGCAGTATTGCAAGTAAAATTAAAGTATGGAGGCACAAAAAATTAGTTTTTTTTAATTTTATAGAGACCTAAAGCATTATTTTCCATTTTGCAGAGTTCTAACAAAGTATGGAATGAGAATAAAAACATTTTTGGAATTATAACAGCCGATAATAAAAATTTCCAATAAATATTTATAATTGTACTACGAATTCTAATAAAAAACTTAAAAATTTTTTTCTATTTTTAACAAGAATTGATTTTTTAATATTATTCAAATATTTCAAAAATTTTAACGCAATTATCTTGATAAATTGACCAAATTTTTGACAAAAATGTAATTATTTTAAGAAATCTTAAAAAATTCTTTGCAGAATTCAATTATTTTCATAAACAACAATGTTAATCACAATAATTAAATTATTTTCAAAAGAAATAAAATTCTTCGAAAAAATTGATTTATTTTCAAAAATAATAACGAATATATTATAAAAATTCAATTATCTTTATAAATAACAAAATAATTTTTCTACAAAAATAATATTGAATTATTTTCAAAAATTTACATAAAAATTTTTTTAAAATTTCAATTATTTTTAAGAATTTATTATAATACATAGATTGAGCCGCCGGATCGTAGAAGAGCACGTAAATTTTTCTCGGCCGAAATCGAAGTCCCCTGGACATCCAAAATTCGACTTTCGAATTTAAATATCTCATGTACATATCCTCATAGGAAATTTTATTGCGCATCTTTTTTTCGTTTAAATTTTTATTGTGTCTATTACCGTTTTCAAAATGTAAGGAAAGAATATTTTTTTAAAGAGCGAAATTTTTATTGTTTTTTTCACTTCAACTCGCGATTACTCAGTCAATTTTACGAATTCCTTAATGAAACAAAAAGTAAAGTATACGTTATTTTATCCTACAAGTGACTAAAAAAGAAAAATGATGATTTAATTATAAATAAAAAAGTTATTAATTTTTTAGTGAGATATTGCAAAATTCGTAAACTGAAATTTTCACTAAGCGGGGGAAGTTGAGCAAATTTTGAGCAGCAAAAAACTTCCAGCGAAAAAGTTGTTTATTAAGGTCTAAACAAGTTCTTTTCCCGAAAGATACATTTCAATTAAACAATTATTTAACAAATGGCGAATATTAAAAGTCGTCGGCGGCTGAACGCCCAGCGCGCGTATCTCATCTTATAATAAGCTGGAGAGTTTTATTCTGTGTATACATAATACGGGTGAGAATATAAATATAGGGGAGTGGGCCCCAAGATGGACAGGGCCCCAAGATGGACCTTTCCTATAAAATTATTGTTTAAAGTGACAGCATCTTCTCAATTTTTTTAGTTTTGTTGTTTGTATAGATGAAGATTTTTATGCATATTTGAAAAATAAAACCAGTTTTTTTTCTATTGCGCATATCACCTGAATTTTTTGTCAAAAAAAGTTTTATTTCCGATTTTTCTCAAGTCGATAAAGTTATTTAAATTATTGATTTTAGATAGGTATTTATCGTTATAATATTATTTATTTATCATATAATAATGTTCTAAAATGATTTTATTAATATTTTGTTTGTATACAATTTTTTTCTGGGTTTCAAAAAATAGTGTCATTTACCCTAAGATGGACACTTTCGAGACCCTAAGATGGACACCACATTTCAATGTATTTATTTTCATGCTTTCGTCCAGAAATAAAATTAAACTCGTTTAATATCGTTACGAATGTCCGAATTTTGACTAGGACGATTTTGCTTAGAATTGCAGATTTTATTATTTTGTTACTCTTAACTTGTCAAATTAAAGTTAAATATGTTATTTTTTTATTCTCAAGTTATAAAATTAAGATTTTTAATAATGTTATTCCTAGTAAATAGAATAAAATGATTAAATATTAGTTTAAAAATTAATACAGGATGTTTATCTTTAATTTACCACACTTTAAAGTGATTTTTAAGAAGGTGTCCATCTTGGGGCCACTTTTTTTTGGTCAAAAATTTTGACAATTATATAAAATGCTGTAAAAAATGTTTAAGTTCAAAATAAAATTTTATTTCAGTGACCATAAGTTACCTAATAAATTGTACTTTCATTTAGTATAAAACATTTTAACATATCTTATTCGGTTTGGATTTTAGAGCCATCAATCGAAGAGGTGTCCATCTTGGGGCCCTCTCCCCTAATAATATAAAAATTTGTAAATTCACATATCGCTGCATTGACAATCTGCATTTTTATGAATTTTAAATTTTAAGTACCACTTCTTCGAAGGAAAACTGTCCGCTTTGTCCCGTAGGCTCATTTTAAAAATTAATATTTGTTTAAAAAAACCGCTTTGCAAATTCCCCAAAGTTTTTGGTGGTAAATATTGCTGAGGTGTGTACCTTCAAAATCTAACACCTAATATTTGGAAATATTACACGATTACCTCAGAATTTCTTTAAGAAAAAATTCGTAAAATTGTAGAAAAAAGTATATTTTTCGCCACTGTGCATCGGAACACACCAATGCCGACGGTACAATTATTTAAGGAAATTTTTTTTTTAATTAGAGGTTCTAGACATAATTTTACAGCCCTAAGTTTAGTTAATACAAAAAATTACAATAATTAATTGTTTAAACAATGTTCAATTAATTTATTTTTTATCATTAGTAGATGCTTTACTTATGAAAAATTGTACAATTGTGAAAAAAAAATCTGGTATAGGGTAAACCAGACAGTAGTCGGCCACTTTTCAGGTTTGAATAGCTATAAAACTGTACGAGATAAAAATATGTTTAAAGTTACTAATCATTTCTAAGGTGATCGTAAATAAATGTAAACTTTTGTAATAGAAAAAAAAAATTTTTTTTCACGGTTTTTGAAAGCTTTTAATAGTGGCCGATCACTATCGGTTTAGATGGCCGATTACTGTCGGATTTTTACTTGTTTATTTACTAATTTTTTTTACGAATAAAAAATTTTTTTTAATGATCATGATTGGTTTAATAGTTTTGTGTGATCGTAAGGAACAACATCACATAAAAGAATTCGAAAAAAAATATGAATTGCTCTTTTAAAACAGCGTTAATTAAAAAGATTGATTTTAGGTGGCCGACTACTGTCGGATTCTAACTTTTTTTTGTGAATTTTTTTAACGAATAAGAAATTTTTTTTTGTAAACATGATTGGTATACTAGTTTTGTAGGAGCATTAGGAACAATTACTCTTAAAAGAAATTTTCAAAAAATTTTAATTGTAATTTTTAAACAACATTCATTAAAAATATACTCTTAAGTGGCGGACTACTGTATGGTTTACCCTACTAGACATGGTTGTTTTAAATTGCTAAATAGCACTATTGACAATTTCGCTATTTCGGTGATATTGACACCTGGCCGGTTTGCCCCACTTTCCACTAATTAATCATTATTATTTTTCCATACAAATTAAAATTTATTTTAACTTCTTCGCAATTACTTCTATCATATAAATTCGATTATTTCTAAAAATTCACTCAATTATGCTTTTAATATTAAATTATTATTCAAAATGTTTACCAAAATTCACTTTTAAATCAACTTTAATTAAAAAAATTGTACGAAAATTTGATTTTCAACTTTTGAAAATAATTAATATTTATAAGGAATGCAATTAAAATTTTATTGAAATTTATAATAGTAATAAATTTTATAACGATTTTTAAATTAATTGAAGTTTTGACAAGAATTAATTATTTTGCTATCTATAAAGATAATTACATTTTTGTATAAAATATTCATTATTATATTTGAAAATAATTTAATTTTTTCGAAGAATATTATTTCTTTTGAAAATAATTTAATTCTTGTGATGAACATTGTTGTTTATGAAAATAATTCAATTCTGCAAATAATTTTTTTAAGATTCCTCAAAATAATTTAATTTTTGTCAAAAATTTGGTTAATTTATCAAGATAATTGCGTTAAACCCTTTTGAAATATTTAAATAATATTAAAAAATCAATTCTTGTTAGAAATAGAAAAAAATGTTGAAGTTTTTTATTAGAATTTGTAGTACATTCATAATTTATAAAGCAAACAAAAAAAACCAAGACGTTATAATTTTCTTATGAAATCTAAAAATTTAATTTTTCCTAATATTTTTAATAAAAATCTCTGACTTTTTCCTGATATTATACAAAGAATTAGTATTTTTTGTGTATTTTATATTGGAAATTTTTATTATCGGCTGTTGTAATTCCAAAAATAATTTTATTCTCTTTCCATACTTTGTTAGAACTCTGTAAAACGGAAAATAATACTTTAAGTCTCTATAATACTAAAAAAAACAAATTTTTTGTGCCTCCATACTTTAACTTCACTTGCAATACTGCAAAAAATAAAATTTTATTGATTTTATAATTCCAGATGATTTCCGTAAAAAAATCAATTTCCAAAAAATTTACGGAATGATTCCAAAGTGATTTCTGTTTAAAAAAAATTCCAGAAAGTTTCTCTTAGTGATTTCTGTAAAAAATTTAATTTCGGAAAGATTTCTGGAAATTTTCCAAAGTGAATTCCGTTAAAAAAAAATTCCCAGAAAATTTCTGAAAGATTTGCGTAAAAAAAATTAATATCCGGAAGATTTTCAGAAACCTCTTCCGGAAAGCAAATCAAATTTTTAAACATTCAGAATGACTGAAAATACAAAAACAACATTTTCGTCTAGAGACTTTTCGTTTGTGGTAACTTTCAAAATTGAATTTACTATTCTGGCGACATCTACTCGCAATACGCGTAACCTAAATTTATATTTTTCATTACATTCATACCTCTGACAAATAGTATGGTTATCTTTTGTTTTTTGGGAGAAAAAAATTTTGGGGAAAAAAAAATTTGAGAGAATTAGTACCCAACCAACACTGTCACTTAATGTTGGTTCAACATTGGAAACCAATGTTCGTTCTATGCTCGATTCAAGACTCGATTAATCTTTGTGCGTGAAGCTTGAATATCCAATCTTTATTCAAGCTTGAATCAAGGCTTGAATCAACCATGATACAATATTAAGTTTATTTATTACTGTATGCACTGAACAATATATTGTTCATCAATCATTTTTAAATAATATAAAAAATTATCTAAATTAATAAATAATTAAATAATTTAGATGAAAAATTATTTAAATTAATAAATAATTATTTAATATTTAATAATTAGGTATTTATTAATTTACATATTTTTTTATATTATTTAAAAATTATTGTTATTATTATTAAATACTAAAATAATTAATAATAATACTTATTATATTACACTACCGTCCGAAATTGTGCGAACGCTAACATCTCGAGCTATTAAAAAACACACCCGCACAGAAACAGTGATAACTTGGTTAAAAATGGAGCTAGATGCTTTTTTAAATTGCATTGAAAAGCTTATTAAATTTCCAATGAAATGCCACTATTTTAAGTTCTATTTAATAAATAGGAAGCGAGATATCATGTTATGAAAACAAAAAAAAATTCTATTTTTTCGGAATTTCTTACTCTGACTTTGACTCTTGGCACAGTTTAGCAAAGTTTATGAAAAAAATTGAATGGGACGAACATTGGTCTCCAATGTTGAACCAACATTGAGTGACAGTGTTTTAAATACTGCTTCAACTCTGGATTACCCACGCTGGGCGCTCAAGGCTCAATCAAGTTTTAACCCATCGTCAGCATTGGTCTTTCGCGCCTGGGCTATATTCAGTAGCTCATAAGACCGAAAATATTGAGTTTAGAAAAAAGTTGTTAAAGAACGAAAGTTTTAGTTTTCTTTCGACTTTTAGGAAATGAAAACAAATTTTTTTTTCATTTTTTATTAAAAAAATAAAAAAATTTTATAGATAAATTAATTTTTTTTAACTTTGGGTATAATAAATTTTTAATTTTCTTTTTTCAAAACATACCTGGAAATGATAAAAAGGTTTTGCAAAAAGTTACAGAGTGGACCAGACAAGTTTAATGGGTTAAAAAAAATAATTAAGCTGTCCGTGCAGGGCGCACGCACGCGGCACAATGGGATTTTTTACAATTTACTATTAAAAATTGTCAAGAGCTTAAAGAGCTGTATAAAATCATACTAGAATTTACTATTTTCACATTGTAACCACCGGAAATAAGGGGACTTTTTGTATTTTTTACTATTTTCTACACTAAGTCACTAATCCCGACAAATGTTCACCAAATTAGCAAATTTTCTTACTATTTCGTCCAATAGTTCCAAACAACTGTAGTAAACTTATAGAAGTATTGTGTACGTAACATTACTACAGTTGTTTGTAAATGCAGAAAGAAAGAGTGAAAGAAAAAATACGGATTTTTGTCGCCGGCTTCCCGTCAATTCTTGACTAATGGAGGTAAACTGGAAGGATTTTTACATACAACAGACACACACACACTTATATATTTGTTGGATAAATATTTGAAGACACACACATGTTTATTTCACTTATATGTATAGACGCGGTAAATTAATACACTAATACACAACTGCACGCACGACAACGAATTTCACTGAAAGTATACATCTTTGTTTCCTTATATATTGAATGATGAAAATTTACAGCACTTACACGGAGAAAAAAATGCTGTTGAATCAATGACATATGAGTTTGATTCATTGAATAGTGTCATAACGGGCTGCCAAACGTATATGCTGTTGTTTTGAAAGCACCGATTCTAATGATTCGACAGTATCACTTTCAAAGAAACAAAAGCATATTTCTCAAATTGACAGCATACTATGTTAATTTGAAGATATTCCTTTTGAATCAACGATCAAAATTTTTTAATTTAACAGTTCACATATTTTTTATATACTATAATTAATTCTCACACCTTTAACACAACACTTCTTATATACATCTTTTATCAATTTTACTAACTAACATACATATATTTATTATTTTTTTCATTTTTTCCAACGAAAAACACACACACATACATATTCAAACACACTTTATATTTTTTTGAGTCTGAAAAATACGCTGTTCCCAATCGGTCACCCATCCATGTAGTAACCGCGACCAAACGTGCTTAACTTTCGTGATAGACGAGAACTGCCGCGCTGCAATGTAATACATTCGCTTCTTACATTGAGCAGTTACTTTGTAGTTAAATACCGTGCGCGAGATTTTTCTCGTGAATAAGGGAATTTATGTAGGGAATTAATATTTAACTGGTCCTTAATTCTTTAAAACAATTTAAATAATAGTTTTTTATATAAGAATCTCAAAAACGACAGGTTTAATAAACATATAAATAAGTGTGGATAAGTATTTCAATAAATTTAGCACCTGTCAATGTCTCAAATACATAGTGTCCTTATTTTTATAGCATATGCTATAGGCAGTCCGCTATAGCACCACTCATTGAAACGAAAGCATATGCTTTCATTTTCAAAAGCGCGCTTCTTTGGAGCAAACAACTTTTCATTTGATTCAAATTTACACGCATTTTCTTCAAATTTATCTATTAGATGCTTCAAATGAATAATGTCAAAGAAGCAATAAATTATTCTGTTGCTACATATACCCAGGCGGAAAAGTCGGACGAATGCCGGATCATCCAACCGTCAAGGATCCGCGCCGATTGATTTGGAGAGTTAATGCCGGTACAGGCAGTCTCTACCGATTCGGGTGTTAATGTCTGCTGGCGCGGTACAAAGACGGATCCGACCGCCGGATCAAAATTTATACTGTGTTATAATGGCTATGCGTCCGGCTCGGTACAGATTTCATGCCGTCGAACAACCGGCGTTGTACTGGCATTCGTCCGTCTGACAACCCGAGCGGTAAAAACATTCTACCGACTGCGGACTAATATCATTTATGTTCTTATTATTAAGATTTCAATTAATAATAATATGCTAAGAATATGGCTATCGTCATTGTTTTTCTAAAACAATTTAATGTTTTCTAAAATAATTTTTTTTAATTAACACCTTATTCAGAATTTTCAGAAATAGATTTTTTACAATGCAAAAATTTAGCTATAGTCTTATTGTTTCAATAAAAATTAATAAAATAATAATTATAGTAATAAAAATTTTTAATCTATTATGTTGTAAAAAATTTTTGTAGGAGAATTGTTTAAAGTTTAAATATTAAAAAAAGAATTAACAATACAATAGAATATAAAATTTAATTTTAAAAATAATTAATGAATTTGAAAAATAGGTTTTAATTATATTTTTATTTATTAATTAACAAATAAATTAAAGAATTAAATTTTTTTGTTATAATCAAATTTTTTAAATATTTATAAATAAAGTATACAGATAATTATTTATAAATATAAAAAAATGAATAATAAAAATAATAAATAAATATAATAATAATAATAATAATAATTAAAAAAATAAAAGTTTTAAAATATAGTTTTAAAACACTAGATTTATTTACATAATATTCATAAAATGCTAAAATATTCCAAAGTATTTGTAAAATTATTATTTATTGTTTGCTTCGTAGCGGTATTACATATCGACATTATTATGCTCAGATCCGCATGCGAGCGAATAGCGTAGTGGTTAGCGTGTTAGACTTCGGTGCTTCGATTAGGAATAGCTTGCGCTTCGTATCCCACTTGCGAGCGTTTAGAATTTTAATGTGTAAAAAAAATGTAGAATGTGTTAAAAATGCTGGAAATGATCTATAAATAAATATTAATTAACATGCACCATGCATAGTTAATGAAATATTTTTTTATTTTATTTTTCAATAGAAAATATAATTTAGTCTGGCTAGACGGGCGAATGCCAGTAGAACGCCGGTCCGCTGAAGCGAGTCGTCTTTGAAAGAATATTTGGCCCGCCGCGGTTGCTAGAGCGGGCGAATGCCGGTACAACGCCGGTTGTTCGGCGGCATCAAATTTGTACCGAGCCGGACGCGCAGCCACTACAACACATTGTCATGTTCCAGTAGAAAGCCTGCACCGATCCGGTTGACTCGCGGACGAATGTCAGTACAGTCTTACCGACGTCTGTACAGGCGCGGTACGATGCCAGTGGTAAATTTCCGCCTGGGTAGATGAACTATAGAAACAATTTGTAGAATATCATTAATTTTACAGTACCGTACTTTTAATTTAAACAGTTTCATTCTTTCGTTTTAAGCAATATGCTGTTCGATTAATAAATGTGTTATTGAATTAATAACGGGAAATTCAATAGCATGGAGCTATTTGATTCAACAGCACTTTTTTTTCAGTGTACGAGAAAGCAGTTTACTTTTAACAACTTATTATTAGACATAGTTCTTGGGACTGGAATAAATGCAAAATTTATTAATTTATAATGGTCAATTTCTGAGATAACGAACGACCTACGTTTCAATTTATATTTAATTATTGCAGATAATATCCAAATTTATTTGACATACGTGAAACATAGTCACTGTCAATGATCGGATGGCATCGGCTCATTTACGGAGATTGACGAAGTTAGCAACCAATAGAAATGCAGGCGCCATATGACTGCACTCGCTAGCCACACTTGCTCACCAAAAATTACTACAGTGGATCGTAGATTTTAGTAGAAAATGTTTTCATTTGTCTGATTTTGTGTAATGAAATTAGAGAAAACTATAATCAATTTTTGCTACATTTACAACTCTTACACAAAGTATTAAAACTTGCTATTTCAATGTAGCAAATTTATATATTTCTTTTATCTAATTCTGTAGTACATTAGGCTAAAAGTCCCCTTATTTCCGGTCATTGCAACCATTTTTAGTAATTTTTACGAATGTTGGTCTCCCCGTGTAAGTCTACCATTAAAAGTGCAAACTTTTGAAAATTCATATCTCGAAAATTAGGACAATTAAAAAAAAAATACGTATCTATTTTTTTCGATACAGAATATATAATTATATATTTGCCAGAAGTTTCATTCATACGAATATTTAAATGATAAAATAGACAGTTATCTGAATTCTCAAGTAAACATAACCTTTAAGGGCATGTTGTGAAATGTAAACAAATCAAGCACTATAAAATCGAAATTTGGAAACGGCATTTCCTCCCTCAAAAATTAATATTGTTACAATTTTTATAAAAATGGTAAATTAGAGTGTCAAAATTTCCAATGAAATAATTTTTAGCTATGAGAATTTAAAAGCAATTAGTAAAATAACATATTAAAATGACCTGTGAAATACCATTTTTGACGCGTCGCGAAAAATAAACTGTTTGACTATATCAAACGGACGATGAAGAAGTTTTCTCATTGTAATTATAAGGGGAAAGGGTAAAAACTTCTTCGTCGTCCGTTTGATATAGTCAAACACTTAAACTTTTCTCCACGTGAACTTTATAGGGTTAATTTATATAATATATATTTCATTATATCTTTGAGGAAACTAATTTCTACTTAAGATAAATTCTTTTGAATTAAATTTTACGATATTTGGATAATTCGAAAATTTTTCAATTAAATAACCAATTCAAAAATTGAATTAATATTTTATTTCACCTAAAGTCGTTGCGGCCTACTTTTAGAAAAATCTCATAAATTGTACAATTAATGTTTAATGTCTATAGAATTCACTTTCTATAATTATTTTCAAAAAATGTTTTAATTAAAGTTATATAATAATAATTTTTAAATTAAGTTGCACAGTAAAAAGGTTAGTTTGACAGCTATCAAAATTTAATAGAAAATCATGTAAATAATTTAGATAAACTAAATTTCTTGATTTATATTTGTTAAAAACGCATTAATTTACTTGTATAAATAGATTATTACGTAAACATACCCAAAATAATAGCTAAAATTTAATTTTAAAACTTTCTTATGAAATGTCGAAAGTCATCATCTTTCAATTAAATTTTTCTACGAACTTTATAAATATTAAAAAATGTATTACTGATTATAATAATTAATACATTCAATGTACTTTCACACTATGTGCTGATTTTTTCGTTTTATAGTATAGAAATGTGGAAAAATTTACGTTTAAGGGCATTTGAACCTTGATGACGTCATAGCATTAAAATATATGCTTTGCATCAATTGTGACGTCATAATGGTTCAAATGCCCTTAATATTGAATCTTTTATGATTTTTCGTGATTTTAATCCTTTAAGGACGGGACGCACACATTTTAGAGACAATTTTTGACGGTAGTTTTTTCGTGTATTAGGGACAAAATCCGTCAAAACTATCTCTTACATGTTGGACATCGCTCTTTCAGAATCTGCACTCAAAATTGAAAAAAATCAAAAACCAAAAAGTTACGACCATTTTTTTAAAAAACTATGTTTTTAGAAATTTTTTTTTCGAAAATGAATTTTTTCGATGGCTTTGAGTGCGAAGAACTTTTACTTAAAACTATGAAATATCGCGTCCAAAATGTTCAAGCTTTCAGATGATACAGTTTAATTGCTTGAAATTCAAGATGGCGGATAAAAAATGGCGCCCAAAAGTCGATTTTTTTATAATATATCAATTTCGTTTTCGAAATTTGTTAAAAATGCCCAAATTGAGTTGAAACTATGTACTCGGGTGTTATCGGGGTCGCTGATTACGAATATGAACTTAGTTTTTAAAAATTCAAAATTGCGGATCTGATATGGCGGACGAATTTTCAAAAAATTTATTGGATTCGATTAATATTTATTACTCGGAGGTTTTTGGGGTTGCTGATTACGAATATGAACTTAGTTTTAAAAAATTTTAAATGGTGGATTCAATATGGCGGACGAATTTTCGAAAAATTCATTGGATTCAATTAATTTGTATAACTCGGGGGTTTTTGGGGTCGCTGATTACGAATATGAACTTAGATTTCAAAAATTAAAAATGGCGGATCCATAGAGGTGTGCAAAAAGTCCGAAAAGTCTACACGGAGAAAATTTCTTTCGTAATGATTACAATAGTCTATATTACAGCTCGGATATGTGACCACTTTTTGTAATGATTACGAAAACTATGTAATTTATTAAAAATTTAGTAGGAGCGATTACTATAGTTACTTTAATGAATCCAAACACTGTATTAATCGTGTTGAAATTTATTTTTTGGAATCATTAATAATTTAGATGTACAGGTTCAGAAAGGGTACTGTAGGCATTCACGCAGAGACTTGTTATAATTACAATAGTCTACGTTAAAAGGAAATCTTGGATTCTGTTCACATGTGTAGCCGTCTAAGGAAATCAGTGATACAGACTGTAGTAGCCTTTACAACAGGACTATAGTAAAATAAGGTGACCGCGGCTGCCTTGCCTTCTTAATTTACTATAGTTCTTCGTAAAGACTACTATTGCTATATTTCTGATTACAAATGACTGTTGTAAAGTTAAAAAGAAAATTTTCAACTAAAATAGTTTTTTTTGTAATTCATGACTTGCGTAAAGTACGTAAGTTACCTAATTAGTGCAATTTACAATAATTCGTCCATTACGTAACTTAAGTTATTTACGTAAGTGCAACTTACGTTATTTACGTAACTTATATTTTTACGTATCATACATTATTTACGGAACTTATATTTTACGTAAATTACGTAAGTTAACTTACTTATGCAACTTACTTTTTTATTTACGTAACTTACGTAAGTTGTGTAAATTATATAACAATTTATACAGGCAAGAAATCTTGTACCTTCGGTGCGTGTGTTAGAAAAAAAATGTTTCACTATGGAAATGTAATAAAAAATAAACCTTACAATATTAAAGACTAACAATGAACAATAATTGTATTAATTACTGAGAACGAAGTGATTTTTTGACATTTAAAGTGTATAAGTCTTTCTCGCAAGCTGTGAACTTTCATAGCAGTTAGTATATAAGGAAGTTTAAGTCATGTATAAATATGTGTAAATAGCGATCGTTATTATGTTATGCGTTTAGTATTTAAGTTAGATTTATGTACTTAGGGTTTAGTGAAATTGTCTAGTTTAATAATATAATTTATCTTGAAGTGGGTAGTCTTGGAAGAGTGAAATTAATGTGCAATACATGATTAGAAGTCATGAATTACAAAAAAAATTTATTTTAGTTGAAAATTTTCTTTTTTAACTTTACAACAGTCATTTGTAATCAGAAATATAGCAATAGTAGTCTTTACGAAGAACTATAGTAAAATAAGAAGGCAAGGCAGTCGCGGTCACCTTCTTTTACAATAGTCCTGTTGTAAAGACTACTACAGACTGTATCACTAATTCCCTTAGATTGCTGCAAATGTGGATAGAATCCAAGATTTCCTTTTAACGTAGACTATTGTAATCAGTCACATAGACTTTGTGCTAACTCATATTTAGTTCGTATTTATTTCAAATAAATTTTTAATGAGTACGTTCGACTTACAGAATTGTTACAACGAAGCTACTTTAGGCATTACGAAAAGTGGTCACATATCCGAGCAGTACTGTTCGACTATTGTAATCATTAACAGAAAATTTTTCTCCGTGTAAGTTCATATTCGTAATCAGCGACCCTGATAACCCCTGAGTACATAGTTTCAACTCAATTTGGGCATTTTTAACAAATTTCGAAAACGAAATTGATATATTATAAAAAAATCGACTTTTGGGACGCGATATTTCATAGTTTTAAGTAAAAGTTCTTCGCACTCAAACCCATCGAAAAAATTCATTTTCGAAAAAAAAATTTCAAAAAACATAGTTTTTTAAAAAAAAGGTCGTAACTTTTTGATTTTTTTCAATTTTGAGTGCAGATTCTGAAAGAGCGATGTCCAACATGTAAGAGATAGTTTTGACGGATTTTGATCCTAATACACGAAAAAACTACCGTCAAAAATTGTCTTTATCCCAGGCGGAAATTTACCACTGGCATCGTACCGCGCCTGTACAGACGTCGGTAAGACTGTACTGACATTCGTCCGCGAGTCAACCGGATCGGTGCAGGCTTTCTACTGGAACATGACAATGTGTTGTAGTGGCTGCGCGTCCGGCTCGGTACAAATTTGATGCCGCCGAACAACCGGCGTTGTACCGGCATTCGTCCGCTCTAGCAACCGCGGCGGGCCAAATATTCTTCCAAAGACGACTCGCTTCAGCGGACCGGCGTTCTACTGGCATTCGCCCGTCTAGCCAGACTAAATTATATTTTCTATTGAAAAATAAAATAAAAAAATATTTCATTAACTATGCATGGTGCATGTTAATTATTAAATAAATATTTATAGATCATTTCCAGCATTTTTAACACATTCTACATTTTTTTTACACATTAAAATTCTAAACGCTCGCAAGTGGGATACGAAGCCCAAGCTATTCCTAATCGAAGCACCGAAGTCTAACACGCTAACCACTACGCTATTCGCTCGCATGCGGATCTGAGCATAATAATGTCGATATGTAATACCGCTACGAAGCAAACAATAAATAATAATTTTACAAATACTTGGGAATATTTTAGCATTTTATGAATATTATGTAAATAAATCTAGTGTTTTAAAACAATATTTTAAAATTTTTATTTTTTTAATTATTCTATTATTATTATTATTATTATATTTATTTATTATTTTTATTATTCATTTTTTTATATTTATAAATAATTATCTGTATACTTTATTTATAAATATTTAAAAAATTTGATTATAACAAAAAAATTTAATTCTTTAATTTATTTGTTAATTAATAAATAAAAATATAATTAAAACCTATTTTTCAAATTCATTAATTTTTAAAATTAAATTTTATATTCTATTGTATTGTTAATTCTTTTTTTAATATTTAAACTTTAAACAATTCTCCTACAAAAATTTTTTACAACATAATAGATTAAAAATTTTTATTACTATAATTATTATTTTATTAATTTTTATTGAAACAATAAGACTATAGCTAAATTTTTGCATTGTAAAAAATCTATTTCTGAAAATTCTGAATAAGGTGTTAATTAAAAAAAATTATTTTAGAAAACATTAAATTGTTTTAGAAAAACAATGACGATAGCCATATTCTTAGCATATTATTATTAATTGAAATCTTAATAATAAGAACATAAATGATATTAGTCCGCAGTCGGTAGAATGTCTGTACCGCTCGGGTTGTCAGACGGGCGAATGCCAGTACAACGCCGGTTGTTCGGCGGCATGAAATCTGTACCGAGCCGGACGCATAGCCATTATAACACATAGTCACGTTCCAGTAGAATACCTGCACCGCTCCGGTTGTCAGACGGACGAATGCCAGTACAACGCCGGTTGTTCGGCGGCATCAAATTTGTATCGAGCTGGACGTACAGCCATTACAACACATAGTCACGTTCCAGTAGAATACCTGTACCGCTCCGGTTGCCAGGCGGACGAATGCCAGTACAACGCCGGTTGTTCGGCGGCATCAAATTTGTATCGAGCTGGACGTACAGCCATTACAACACATAGTCACGTTCCAGTAGAATACCTGTACCGCTCCGGTTGCCAGGCGGACGAATGCCAGTACAACGCCGGTTGTTCGGCGGCATTAAATCTGTACCGAGCCGGACGCACAGCCATTACAACACAGTATAAATTTTGATCCGGCGGTCGGACCCGTCTTTGTACCGCGCCAGCAGACAATTAACACCCGAATCAGTACAGACTGCCTGTACCGGCATTAACTCTCCATATCAATCGGCGCGGATCTTTGACGGTTGGATGATCCGGCATTCGTCCGACTTTTCCGCCTGGGATATTGTCCTTAAAGGGTTAATCACTTATATGTCTTCTGGCGCTTAACTTAATAAATGCAATTTTGATTCTTCTTAGACCTTCTTTTCAATTCTGTCAAATTTTGGCGATTTGACTTTGAAAACCTCTGACTAAAATGAGAGTTGACCGCACATGAATATGTATAGAGAACTGCCTTGAATGTCTTGAAAAATATTGATTTTATCGTGTTTTGTAGCTACGTGTATTTTCTTTATATAAATTATAATGTGTGTTCAATTCTTTTAAAGAAATTCCTGCAGCTTTCTTTCAATCAGTTCATTTTAGAATTTTTTTATCTTATTTGTTCAATTCTGTTAAATCAATTTGTGCAGATTTTTCAAACAGTTCTTTTCAGAACATTTTTGGCTCATTTCAGTTACTCAGCAGTTTTAAAAGTTGTGAAATTCGAATTTATGGTGAAATTATAATAATAAATAATAATAATTTATAATAATAAAGCCCGACTTATTATTAAATTGACAATTTTTTTGTGAAAAAACATGGGAAAATTTAAATAACTATTTTTAAGTTATATTGAATGATTTTTTTTAAATTGTCACAATGTTGGATCTGCCATTTTGTATTTTCAAAATCGACATCAGATTCGTAGTCAGCGGCCTCGAAAAGAACGGAACAACAAATTTCAGATAAACTGGATAAACTTTTTAATTTGTCGTCCGCCATATTGAATCCGCCATTCTAAATTTCGAAAAACCGACATTCTTGGTGATATTGCAGATTGGTTTGTGCTACACAACTTGCAATAGCCATAGTTGCCACCTATTGGCAAAGAATTTAATAGATTCTTCTTTCATTTTAAAAGTAGTAAATATCTTAAAAGTATTTAAGACTTCATTTTTAGAAAGAGAGATAACGAATTTATGTGGTAACAAGTTAGTTTTACCAGGAAAAACAAGAAGGTGCCTGATAGGGTACTGGACAGTTTTCCCGATCTCTGGTGTGGCTCTGGGTAGAGAAACTGACCAGTGCCCGCCTAGTGTGTGACGCTGTTACCGACCAATGCTCTACTTAGGGAAAAACTGGTCAGGGCCTCGTCAGTTTTTCTTAAACTTGCCCTATTTTGGGAGGTTAATTTTATTCAAAAGAAATTACAATAAAATTACGGTACTTAAAAATACTATTATATTGGAAAACTTAAAATTTTTTGAAAAATATAATTTTTGGTTTTATGATTAATTCATTTTTCTTGTGGAGGTTGTCGATCCTTTCTGCTTCCTTAATTTTATACTATTAATAAAGGTTATAATTTTTGTTTCCAAATGTATAAGTAATAATTAATATTTATTTAATTAATATTTTATTCAAATTTATTAATTATGTTTAAAAAATAGATATTAAATATTGAAGGTTTAACAATCTCTTCGAATCATTTTCTCACTTTAAGCTAATATAATATAAAATAATTATATATATATTAAAATAATATAATATATATATATATACAAAGCAAATGATAAATTCATCCTATAAATTAATAATTATTAAAATTCATTAAGTATAATTTATTAATAATTGTTTATTAATTATTATTTTTCAAATTCATAATTTATATTTTTAAATAAATGTATAATAATTAATTATTTAATAACTATTATTATTTGTTATTTATAATTTAGCTGTTATTATTAATAAATAAACTTTATTATAATATTGTACTTAAAGAAAAAAAATTATATGTATTTTCGTTTTTTAAATATATTACCATAATTATTTTATAAAGTGTTTTAAAAGAAAACGCTTTTTTAACTTTAATAACTGTTTTAAAAAAGTTAATTTTAAAAAATTAACCCTCGGAGAACACATGGGGTCATTTTGACCCCACGATTTTTTTGCGAAAAGCTTTTTATCTATTGTTTAATATTTTTTATAAGGATTTTAAAGTACACAGACTTATTTTACAGAGTTTAAACTATATTTTCAAAAAATCCGTAGGTTAAGCAGATGAACAGTTCAAAATTGGTTGAGCATTGAAAAATGACCTAAAAAAAAGGTGTGTTCTCCGAAGGTTAAATTTATTTACATGCCTTTAAAACGAGGAAAACTGTCGAGGCCCTGATCAGTACCCTATCTAAAACCTAATGATCACCCTACCTGGGGTTCTGGCTAGGAATTCTAATCAAACCCCTAAAATAAAAAAAATTTTAAATCACTAAAATAATGATTGCCTTTCATTGTTAATAGTTTCTACAACAGAAAGGAATTTTAAAAACTTTATTTAAAAAAAATTTTTTAATAGGGAAAACTGACAAGGCCCCGACCAGAACCCTGTTTTAAATAGGGCAAAGTGGGGCATTTTCTGCACGGGATGAAGCAAAAAGTGGTATTTTTAACACCGTTGTTCAAAACAAATTAACTGTTCACATACTTTTTGGACTTTTGCATGACAACTTTATCCAAAACTAGCCAAACATGCAAAGAAAGTATTTAAAATACCTAGCTCAACTGCTGCTATTGAAAGACTATTTTCCTACACTAAGAAAATTTTAGGGACAATGCTGCTCCGGTAGGTGTCACTGCTGCGTTAAATCAAGAGCTGGAGCGCAGCTTTACCTACGATTCGCAACCGTCCGGAAAAAAGTAAGAATCTGTTCTCATGGACTTTACTCCGTGCTCATGGAACTGATTCTTACCTTTCAAAAGTCAGAATCAGCCCCGTGAGGAGTAGATGTTGCCTTTTGCGGAGCGGCTACGAATCATGGACAGAGAGCGCCAGCGACTCTCATGAATTTCCGCAGCGTCCCCAAAATTTTCTCAGTGTAGTGGGCTATAATTCACAATAAATTAAGAAATCGACTTGGACAAGCAAAAACAAAGAAATGAATACATTGCTATTACACTTTAAGATTGGATGACTTTGATCTCGATCACGATCTTTATTAATTCACAATTTATGATTCACCAATGACACTGCATTGTGATGATTATTTTTCAGATTTTTATTTATGAGTCATTCTCTTAAGGGCATGTCCAAGTTGTGAAATGTAAACAAATCAAAATGTAAACAAACAAAGCACTAAAATCACATTTTTTAAACATTTTTTTCTCTCATAAAAATTAATATTAGAACACTTTTTTTACAAAAATGATAAATTAGAGTGTCAAAGTTTCCAAAAAAATCAGTTTTGAGTGTGTTCAATAAATATCAATTAGTAAAATAAGTAATTCAAATGACCTGTAAAATAGTATTTTTTTAACGCGTCGCGAAAAATAAACTGTTTGAGTATATCAACAGCACTGACGATGAAGAAGTCACATATCAGCGATTGGACCTTCAACATGTGGAAAGGGAAATTTTTCCCTTTCCTCCATAAAATTACAAGGATTTTCGTAAATGAATAGAAATTTACAGTTTTTTTATGAAAATGGTAAATTGAAGTGTTGAATTTGGTATCTATACCGAGTATACCTGAAAGCATGTGAAAATAAGTGAGTTTCAAAGTAAAACAAAGTGTGCGTTTCTGCATAGTGTTGTCAATGCTTTCTTAGCGCGCTCTGCGCGTGCGCGGAGAGCAATCGTCTGGCATCGCGAAAAATTTAAGTGTTTGACTATATCAACCGCACGGACGATGAAGAAGTTTTTACCCTTTCTCCTTATAATTTCATGGAGGAAAGGGAAAAATTTCCCTTTCCACATGTTGAAGGTCCAATCGCTGATACCCAGGCGGAAAAGTCGGACGAATGCCGGATCATCCAACCGTCAAGGATCCGCGCCGATTGATTTGGAGAGTTAATGCCGGTACAGGCAGTCTGTACTGATTCGGGTGTTAATTGTCTGCTGGCGCGGTACAAAGACGGGTCCGACCGCCGGATCAAAATTTATACTGTGTTGTAATGGCTGTGCGTCCGGCTCGGTACAGATTTAATGCCGCCGAACAACCGGCGTTGTACTGGCATTCGTCCGCCTGGCAACCGGAGCGGTACAGGTATTCTACTGGAACGTGACTATGTGTTGTAATGGCTGTACGTCCAGCTCGATACAAATTTGATGCCGCCGAACAACCGGCGTTGTACTGGCATTCGTCCGTCTGACAACCCGAGCGGTACAGACATTCTACCGACTGCGGACTAATATCATTTATGTTTTTATTATTAAGATTTCAATTAATAATAATATGCTAAGAATTTACTGTTTTCTAAAATAATTTTTTTTTTTAATTAACACCTTATTCAGAATTTTCAGAAATAGATTTTTTACAATGCAAAAATTTAGCTATAGTCTTATTGTTTCAATAAAAATTAATAAAATAATAATTATAGTAATAAAAATTTTTAATCTATTATGTTGTAAAAAATTTTTGTAGGAGAATTGTTTAAAGTTTAAATATTAAAAAAAGAATTAACAATACAATAGAATATAAAATTTAATTTTAAAAATAATTAATGAATTTGAAAAATAGGTTTTAATTATATTTTTATTTATTAATTAACAAATAAATTAAAGAATTAAATTTTTTTGTTATAATCAAATTTTTTAAATATTTATAAATAAAGTATACAGATAATTATTTATAAATATAAAAAAATGAATAATAAAAATAATAAATAAATATAATAATAATAATAATAATAATAATAGAATAATTAAAAAAATAAAAATTTTAAAATATTGTTTTAAAACACTAGATTTATTTACATAATATTCATAAAATGCTAAAATATTCCAAAGTATTTGTAAAATTATTATTTATTGTTTGCTTCTTAGCGGTATTACATATTGACATTATTATGCTCAGATCCGCATGCGAGCGAATAGCGTAGTGGTTAGCGTGTTAGACTTCGGTGCTTCGATTAGGAATAGCTTGGGCTTCGTATCCCACTTGCGAGCGTTTAGAATTTTAATGTGTAAAAAAAATGTAGAATGTGATAAAAATGCTGGATATGATCTATAAATAAATATTAATTAACATGCACCATGCATAGTTAATTAAATATTTTTTTATTTTATTTTTCAATAGAAAATATAATTTAGTCTGGCTAGACGGGCGAATGCCAGTAGAACGCCGGTCCGCTGAAGCGAGTCGTCTTTGAAAGAATATTTGGCCCGCCGCGGTTGCTAGAGCGGGCGAATGCCGGTACAACGCCGGTTGTTCGGCGGCATCAAATTTGTACCGAGCCGGACGCGCAGCCACTACAACACATTGTCATGTTCCAGTAGAAAGCCTGCACCGATCCGGTTGACTCGCGGACGAATGTCAGTACAGTCTTACCGACGTCTGTACAGGCGCGGTACGATGCCAGTGGTAAATTTCCGCCTGGGTATGTAATACCGCTACGAAGCAAACAATAAATAATAATTTTACAAATACTTTGGAATATTTTAGCATTTTATGAATATTATGTAAATAAATCTAGTGTTTTAAAACAATATTTTAAAATTTTTATTTTTTTAATTATTCTATTATTATTATTATTATTATATTTATTTATTATTTTTATTATTTATTTTTTTATATTTATAAATAATTATCTGTATACTTTATTTATAAATATTTAAAAAATTTGATTATAACAAAAAAATTTAATTCTTTAATTTATTTGTTAATTAAAAAATAAAATTAAAATCTATTTTTCAAATTCATTAATTTTTAAAATTAAATTTTATATTCTATTGTATTGTTAATTCTTTTTTTAATATTTAAACTTTAAACAATTCTCCTACAAAAATTTTTTACAACATAATAGATTAAAAATTTTTATTACTATAATTATTATTTTATTAATTTTTATTGAAACAATAAGACTATAGCTAAATTTTTGCATTGTAAAAAATCTATTTCTGAAAATTCTGAATAAGGTGTTAATTAAAAAAAATTATTTTAGAAAACATTAAATTGTTTTAGAAAAACAATGACGATAGCCATATTCTTAGCATATTATTATTAATTGAAATCTTAATAATAAGAACATAAATGATATTAGTCCGCAGTCGGTAGAATGTTTGTACCGCTCGGGTTGTCAGACGGACGAATGCCAGTACAACGCCGGTTGTTCGGCGGCATCAAATTTGTACCGAGCCGGACGCGTAGCCACTACAACACATTGTCATGTTCCAGTAGAAAGCCTGCACCGATCCGGTTGCCAGGCGGACGAATGCCAGTACAACGCCGGTTGTTCGACGGCATGAAATCTGTACCGAGCCGGACGCATAGCCATTATAACACAGTATAAATTTTGATCCGGCGGTCGGATCCGTCTTTGTACCGCGCCAGCAGACATTAACACCCGAATCGGTACAGACTGCCTGTACCGGCATTAACTCTCCAAATCAATCGGCGCGGATCCTTGACGGTTGGATGATCCGGCATTCGTCCGACTTTTCCGCCTGGGTATCGACATTATTATGCTCAGATCCGCATGCGAGCGAATAGCGTAGTGGTTAGCGTGTTAGACTTCGGTGCTTCGATTAGGAATAGCTTGGGCTTCGTATCCCACTTGCGAGCGTTTAGAATTTTAATGTGTAAAAAAAATGTAGAATGTGTTAAAAATGCTGGAAATGATCTATAAATATTTATTTAATAATTAACATGCACCATGCATAGTTAATGAAATATTTTTTTATTTTATTTTTCAATAGAAAATATAATTTAGTCTGGCTAGACGGGCGAATGCCAGTAGAACGCCGGTCCGCTGAAGCGAGTCGTCTTTGAAAGAATATTTGGCCCGCCGCGGTTGCTAGAGCGGACGAATGCCGGTACAACGCCGGTTGTTCGGCGGCATCAAATTTGTACCGAGCCGGACGCGTAGCCACTACAACACATTGTCATGTTCCAGTAGAAAGCCTGCACCGATCCGGTTGTCTCGCGGACGAATGTCAGTACAGTCTTACCGACGTCTGTACAGGCGCGGTACGATGCCAGTGGTAAATTTCATATGCAAGATTGACTGAAATATCGCGAGTTGAAGTGAAAAATTTAATTAAATTTCATGTTTTCAAAAAAATTGTTTTTCTTTATTATTTCGAAAACGGTAATAGATAGAATAAAATTGTAAAAAAATGATGCGCAATCAAATTTTCGATAAGGATATGCATAATAAACAATTTAAATCAAAAGTTTAATTTTAAGTGTCCAGGGGTCAACGTTTTTCAGCGCGGCGAGTTTATGTGCCCTTCTTTGATCCGGCAGCTCATATATATTCTCAACTTTGCTTAGGAATCTTTAAATCGAGAGTTTAAAACAAAAAGTATTCACGGTGAGAAAAATGTATTCACCGTAACCCACCAATACGGTTTTGTCGCGAAAACGCATTCACCGAACGTCACCACCAATACTTTTTTTCTATTCTGAATACTTTTTTTTTACTGGGCAGTTCAAAATGAGTCTCATATGCGACTCATTTTGAGTCCGGTTTTTTTCTATGCAATAAGGACCAGAGTCGCGCACTGCACCGCAGCACAAATGCTTAAAATTAAGCAATTTAAAACTTCGTGCCATTTTTTTTCAACGGGATATTTTTTAGTGATTTATCAAGAACATTTTAGTAATGTTTTCAACTTAAAATATCATCCAGAACACTATTTATTTTTAATTGTTTATAAATAAACAATTGCATTTTGCACTAAAATTAAATATTTTTATCTGAAAATATTGTCAGTTATACTTCATTTCAAGACAAATAAAATGCAACTTGAAAAATTAAAATCGATCAATAAGTTTTTGAGAAATTCCTTTTTCAATTAAATACGTTCAAAATTTTCAATAGTTAATAACATTAACAAAAAATTTTTGTTTTTCCCCATAGACCAGCGAAAACAAAATTATAATATAAGTTATAACTTATAATATGTGTGAAAATGTAAATAAAACTCAAACGATTGATGTGTATGAAGAGGATCAATGAATTATAAAATTTAACGACAATATATTTTTTGGTCGCAAGGGATTACTTTTCTTAAACCGTATAAAGTACAGGACTGTCTGTGAATGACACACCCCCCTTCACAGTCGTCTGCGTGTTGCCGATTTTAAAAGACTGACTTGTAACATATACGGGTCTTAATTTCATGTACTTATTCAAGAATTTAGTAAACAATTCTTCAAATTCCTATTTTGTTTTCAGGGTTGAAGATACGGAAACACTGGTGGATGCAATTACGAAGGATAATATCCAGCCGTACTCAATAAACGTATGTCTGATTTTACTTTTTTTTACTTAAACGCGGATTTGACAGAAACGAAAACTTAATAACCAACTGAGCTAACCACCAACTACTGAAACTAAAAATATCTTTGCCTCAAGTTGCGAGAAATTTAATTGGTTGACAAAAGAAAAGCGAGCTAATTTGAGGGCATGTCCAAGTTGTGAAATGTAAACAAACCAAGCACTAAAATCACACTTCGGAAACAGCCTTTTCTCCCACAAAAATTAACATAAGACCGCTTTTTTATAAAAATGATAAATTAGTATATTAAAGTCAGTCAAGCTTCCAAAATTTCGAAAAAAATGAAATTCGAATTTTTAAGTTTTAAAAAGTTCTACCTTATAGGAAATAAGAAGGCGCATCTTTTTCTCTTACAAATTTTTTTCTAAAACAAATATTTTCCATAATAAACTTGAAAAACTGAAAAATTTTGCTAATAAAAAATCATTCAATTTTAAAACATAAATCATCATATCTTGGGCAAATATTGATGAATTTAATTTAAAAAAAATTCTGTACACTCGTTTGGGTCCATAGAAGACGATGGCATAATAAAAATTTCAAAAAATGAAAATTTGTTTAAACATTTTTAATTGTAAACAGAGCTTTGTCACCAAAGACGTTTTCTTAACTTTGACAACAAAAAGTCTGCGAGGAATTTTAAGTTTGAACAAACTTCCAGTTAGACATTTGTTGATTATCATGAAACAAAGTTTTCTGTAAATTTTCAAAGAGATTCCTTATTTATTTACAGAAATATAAGATTATTAACAAATACGGTGGCGCCGCCAGCTACAGCCACTATGCGTAGATACTCAACATAACAGCTGATAATAAAGGATTTTTCTTTACAGAACATATAAACTTATATTTATAATAATATTTATTTATATACATAAATAATAAATAAATTTATTTTATATAAATTATATATTTAATTGTAAGAAAATGTTTTAAATATAGGAACATTGAAATGATAATTCGGCATTTGTTGATTCATTCAAAATTTTATTTTTATAAATAAGTTGTTATTGTGCCTTTATATAAAATTAAGTGTATAAATGTCTGTGTATGAAACGTTTACAAAGTTGTACATATTTTTATTTGTGATTGAGTTGTAAGCAGTTAAAATATTTCTGTTTCATAGAATATTTCTCAATATCTTTTGATTTTTTGATTTTTTTTCCGAGAATATTGTCAGTGTTTTTTTCCTGGGTTGTCACAAAAGGCCTAAAAAGGGTTGCAGATCCAACTAATTGAAAAATAAATGTTAGGAAGTGTTCTAGAAACAAGGTAATACTATTATTATTATTTAGAAAGTGTAGATAGTTTACTGTATTGTTGTATTGTTTAACCGTATGTAAATGGTAAAAATTCAATTCTAAATAGTTGAAAGTTTAACTTTATACTATTTAAGTGTCTATTAAATTGTTCGAAGACATTTAATTGCATTCCACATTGAATATTGTTTTTAAAATATAATTTTTAAACACATTATTTAATCAATAACAAAACTTATTTATAAAAATAAAATTTTGAATGAATCAACAAATGCCGAATTATCATTTCAATGTTCCTATATTTAAAACATTTTCTTACAATTAAATATATAATTTATATAAAATAAATTTATTTATTATTTATGTATATAAATAAATATTATTATAAATATAAGTTTATATGTTCTGTAAAGAAAAATCCTTTATTATCAGCTGTTATGTTGAGTATCTACGCATAGTGGCTGTAGCTGGCGGCGCCACCGTATTTGTTAATACTCTTATATTTCTGTAAATAAATAAGGAATCTCTTTGAAAATTTACAGAAAACTTTGTTTCATGATAATCAACAAATGTCTCACTGGAAGTTTGTTTAAACTTAAAATTCCTCGCAGACTTTTTGTTGTCAAAGTTAAGAAAACGTCTTTGGTGACAAAGCTCTGTTTACAATTAAAAATGTTTAAACAAATTTTCATTTTTTGAAATTTTTATTATGCCATCGTCTTCTATGGACCCAAACGAGTGTACAGAATTTTTTTTGAATTAAATTCATCAATATTTGCCCAAGATACGATGATTTATGTTTTAAAATTGAATGATTTTTTATTAGCAAAATTTTTCAGTTTTTCAAGTTTATTATGGAAAATATTTGTTTTAGAAAAAAATTTGTAAGGAAAAAAAGATGCGCCTTCTTATTTCCTATAAGGTAGATCTTTTAAAAATTTAAAAATTTGAATTGCATTTTTTTCGAAATTTTGGAAGCTTGACTGGCTTGAATATACATGGAGAGAGCGTCCGTCCCCTTATTGCAGCCAATGCTTCAATTAGTAAAATAAATAATTCAACTCACCTGTAAAATAGCATTTTTGACGCGTCGCGAAAAATAAACTGTTTGAGTATATCAACCGCACTGACGATGAAGAAGTCTCATATCAGCGATTGGACCTTCAACATGTGGAAGGGGAACTTTTTTCTATTCCTTCTTGAAATTACAAGGAGAAAGGGTGAAAACTTCTTCATCGTCCGTGCGGTTGATATAGTCAAACACTTAAACTTTTCGCGACGTCAAATCTTGCTCTCTGCGCACGCGCAGACAGTGCCAAGAAAGCATTGACAACACTATGCAGAAACCCAATGGGAAATGCCAGTGTAGTACCAATGTTTACCACTGGCTTAGTACTCAGACGATTGTTCGGCCGTAGTCTAGCCGAGCCTCGACAATTAATGCTGGCGCAGTACAAAATATTTGTCTCGCCAAAGCTTGGACAAGCCACGGCGGCAAGTGCTGGCTGAGTATAGAAAAATTGTTCACAGCGCTCGTTGCCAACATTGCTTTTTTGACATAATCTTGAAAAAATTATAAATAAAGTTTATAAATGTTTATAATTATAAATTAATTGCAAAAAATTAATATTTTACTTTTCAGTTATTCATTTTTTATTTTTTTTAAATTTAATAATAATTTAACATAATTGTTTAATTTTAATAAATAATAAATTATTTAAACAAATTAAATTATTATTTAAACAATAATTTGGTTATTAAAATTCTATTATACTTCTTACTATGAATAAAAAATTATTAAAAAATTATCACTTGTAAAATGTTAAATGCAATAAGTAAAGTTATTTAATTCTATTATATAAAATGTAGTTAAATTTATTTTAATTCAATTTATTACTTCTAAAGTATCCCTATTTTTTCTCATCTTTGATTCAATAATTGTAAGTCTGAATAATACTGAGATATTAAAACTTTACTGTACACGTGTGTCGTTAGCATAGTGGTTAGAGCGTTAGTCTGTAAATCCGTAGGTCGTAGGTTCGATTCCCCTCGTGAGCAGTTTTGTTTATTTTCATAGGTTTGCGATATTTCTAGATTCCAATCGTTAGGTACTAAAATATGAAAATCTAATGCACACTTACTGTAATTGTCGATTATTTAATTTTTAAATGTTATAAATAATTTTTTTCTACTTCATTTACTATATCCATTGTTAGTCTCCATCCTAATTACAATTTCTTTAAAAATTAAAGAGAAATACTTTATGAATAATTACTATTTATTAATATTATTTACCATTTTGTTATTAAATTATTTATAATTATTAATTTACCACTAATTAATAACAATACGGTATTTATTGTGGCAATATTCTCAGCCAGCACTAGTCCAGTGCTGCGCCAGCGCTGTCTGGCAGCACTGGCAGGCAGTACTTCGCCAGAGTGACACAGTGTTATCATCCCAGCGTTATGACAGTGCTGTCTGTCAGCGTAGCTGCCAGTACTGACAGTGCTGGCGCAGTACTCCGCCAGTTGTAAATTTCCCATTGGGAAGACACAGTTTGTTTTAGACTGAAACTCACTTATTTTCACATGCTTTCAGGTATACTAGGAAGGAAGGTCGAAAAATTCCTCAATATTCCGTCTTCTACTGCTGCTTTTTTTCGACCTTCTCATTTTCGTAAATGAATAAAAATTTACACTTTTTCCATGAAAATAGTAAATTGAAGTGTTGAATTTACTATCTATACCTAGTATACCTGAAAGCATGTGAAAATAAGTTAGTTTCAGTCTAAAAAAAGTGTGCATTTTCGCATGGTGTTGTCAATGCGTTCTTGGCATGGTCTGCGAAACTTTGACACACACGTTTATCATTTTTGTAAAGAAAATGTTCTAATGTTAATTTTTGTGAGAGAAAAGGCTGTTTCCGAATTGTGATTTTAGTGCTTGGTTTGTTTACATTTTTGCTTGTTCACATTTCACAACTTGGACTTACCCTTAAAAAGGGGTTTTTTGCACATCTCAAATAATTAAAATATTTTTACCTTTATCTTTAAAACGTATTTTTTAAAACTACTGTTACGGTGTGCATGATTTCTCCAAAACCGCTAAAGTGATCAGCTTGAAATTTACAGGGTTTGTTTATTGATGGGTGATTCTCCGCGTAGTGCACAATTCAATTCAATAGAAGCACTAATCTTGCATAGGGAATCACAGAATCGTCATGGTCTGGCCTTCACATAATTCTCAATAAAATTAATAATTATTTATATTTTACGTCAATTAAAGTGTAGTAGTATTAGATCAGTAAATATAAATAACGTAAATATGAAACAGAATGAAAATCGCAAATAAATTGTTTAAAAAATAAGGTTTTCTTGAGCGTCATGGTCTGACCTTCTTGTCATGGTACGGCTTTTCTGTATTAAACAGCGTGTAACAACAGAGTAGAGTGAATAATACCAATAGAGTGAAGTAAAGCAAATTATTTTAATCGTTGAAGTTTAGGGAAGTAATAAACAATTATATAAATTTCTATAAATAACCGCATAATTTTTCATAAATTACCACATAAATTATTATAAATTTCCCAAAAAGTTTTTTTTTAATTTTAATTCCATTTTATAACACAGGTTTACAAATTAAAAACTTTTTTTTGCCAATCGTACAAAACTTTTTTTTCCGAATAGTAGGTGTTTTTTGAGCAAGAAAATCATAGTTTTAATTTTTTTCCCTCGTGCAGTTTTTCTGTAGCTTCAAATTTTGCATTTTCGAGGTGCGACGCCACTTAAATTTACCTGTAGGAAAATTAGCTTGTCAAAATATAATGAATGAGGTATCATTGGAAAGGTAATTAAATTACCTTTCGATCCATACGTCACAGAATAAAATTCAACAAAAATTGAGAGAGTTACAGTCGATTAAAGATGAAATTTTAAGACAATTTTGATGATTTTTAGGAAATTGAGTAACTTCTACTTCTTTTTTTTGCATCAAACATGAAAGAATGTTTGGGTTTTGATTTTTTTATTGATAGACTATATCATTACATAAATTTTGAGACCTTGTGGACCTCGATTGGATTAAAAATGACAATTCTACACTAAATTTAGTGAACGAAACTACATTCCTCGATTTTGGTATCTCTTAAGGGCATGTCCAAGTTGCAAAATGTAAACAAAGCAAAATGTAAACAAACAAATCACTAACATCACATTTTTTATACACCTTCTTCTCTCACAAAAATTACCATTAGAAAACTTTTTTAAGAAAAATGGATAATTAGAGTGTCAAAGTTTCCAAAAAAATCATTTTTGAGTGTGTTCATTAAATATGAATTAGTAAAACAACTAATTCAAATGACCTGTAAAATAGCATTTTTGACGCGTCGCGAAAAATAAACAGTTTGAGTATATCAACAGCACTGACGATGAAGAAGTCTCATATCAGCGATTGGACCTTCAACATGTGGAAAGGGAAATTTTTCCCTTTCCTCCATGAAATTACAAGGAGAAAGGGTAAAAACTTCTTCATCGTCCGTGCGGTTGATATAGTTAAAATACTTAAATTTTTCGCGATGTCAGACGATTGCTCTCCGCGCACGCGCAGACCGTGCCAAGAAAGCATTGACAACACTATGCAGAAAGACACATTTTGTTTTACTCTGAAACTCACATATTTTCACATGCTTTCAGGTATACTTGGTATAGATACCAAATTCAACACTTCAATTTACCATTTTCATAAAAAAACTGTAAATTTCTATTCATTTACGAAAATGTGATGGTCCAAAAAAGCAGCAGTAGAAGACCGAATATTGAGGATTTTTTGGACCATCACATTTTCGTAAATGAATAGAAATTTACAGTTTTTTTATGAAAATGGTAAATTGAAGTGTTGAATTTGGTATCTATACCTAGTATACCTGAAAGCATGTGAAAATAAGTGAGTTTCAAAGTAAAACAAAATGTGTCTTTCTGCATAGTGTTGTCAATGTTTTCTTGGCACGGTCTGCGCGTGCGCGGAAAGCAATCGTCTGACATAGCGAAAAATTTAAGTATTTTAACTATATCAACCGCACGGACGATGAAGAAGTTTTTACCCTTTCTCCTTGTAATTTCATGGAGGAAAGGGAACAATTTCCCTTTCCACATGTTGAAGGTCCAATCGCTGATATGAGACTCCTTCATCGTCAGTGCTGTTGATATACTCAAACTGTTTATTTTTCGCGACGCGTCAAAAATGCTATTTTACAGGTCATTTGAATTAGTTGTTTTACTAATTCATATTTAATGAACACACTCAAAAATGATTTTTTTGGAAACTTTGACACTCTAATTTATCATTTTTGTAAAAAAAAGTTTTCTAATGCTAATTTTTGTGAGAGAAAAATATGTATAAAAAATGTGATTTTAGTGATTTGTTTGTTTACATTTTGCTTTGTTTACATTTCACAACTTGGACATACCCTTAAACATTTGCAGCAAAAATTGAAGTAACACAGAAAAAAGCCGGACTCAAAATGAGTCGCATATGAGACTCATTTTGAACTGCAACAAAAATGATACCCCTTCGACTCATTCTGAGTTTCTAGGGAAAAGACTCAAAATGAGTCTTAAGGGGAATCATTTTTTCTTTTTGATAAAATTACAATCACATTGGAAAAGCTAAGAATAATTTATATAAATATGAATTAAAATAATTGTTTATAACTAATAAACACGTTGCACTTGTCAAACTATTAATACTTGCAGTCGATTTATTGTTTTTATGAGAAATGGAAAAAATTTTTTAGGTTAGACATTTGTCAATTGACAGACAGGGATGGGCAACCGTGGAACACGAAACATACGAAACACAAAAGAAAGTAACTAGAATATTGTTATTTTACTCATTTTGAGTCACTTGAAGTTGCCGATTACTCATTTCGAGACCGACTTCCAAATGAGTTGCAACAAAAATAAGTCGGGTTTTTTTCTGTGAATAGAATTTAGTTAAGCTCTGAAGTTACTTAAATCGCTAATCAAGGATTTCGGAAATCGTAGATTTCGAATCCAATGTTAGTTTCCTAAATTTCAAAATGGCAGATCCAATATGACTGACAAATTTTTTTTAAATTAATTAAATTCGTTTTAAATTCGTTACTCGGAGGTTTTCGGGATCGCTGATTACGAATCCGATGTCAGATTTCAAAAATTAAAAATGGTGGATGCAATAGGTGCGAATTTGATAGAGGGGAAAAACCGAAAAACGCATTTTCCTTTAAAACTACTGTATGTATTTTAATCAGCTTTGGATATGTTGAAAAGACAATTAAAGAGATTCAAAAAAAAATTTTCAAATTTTTTTTTCAAAAAATTCCAAAAATCTTTTTTATTTTGAAAATTTGAAAATGAAAAATTTCGAAATTAAAAAAAAAAATTTTAGTTTTATTAAAGTGACATTTTTATGTATTTTCTCATTTCATTCTCTTTTGTGATCTACTTAATAAAAAATTTTGCCCGACATGATTTCAAGGTGTGTCACGGTAAATTACTCAAAAACCCTACACGGAGAAAAAAATGCTGTTGAATCAATGACATATGAGTTTGATTCATTGAATAGTGTCATAACGGGCTGCCAAACGTATATGCTGTTGTTTTGAAAGCACCGATTCTAATGATTCGACAGTATCACTATCATTGAAACAAAAGCATATTTCTTAAATTGACAGCATACTATGTTAATTTGAAGGTATTCCTTTTGAATCAACGATCAAAATTTTTTAATTTAACAGTATATGCTTTTGAGTCAATGACTATAGTTTTTCAATTTAAAAGCATCATTTTTATGATTCAAAAATTTGTACTTTCAATTTTTTTAGTTGTTGCTATCGATTGAATAACACCATACTGTTAAGTCAATTCTTTTATGTGGTTAAAGATATACGAACGATAAATTGAAAAAATGAAATTTTTGTTCACATATTGTTTATATACTATAATTAATTCTCATACCTTTAACACAACACTTTTTATATACATCTTTTTTCAATTTTACACACTAACATACACATCTTTATTATTTTTTTCATTTTTTTCAACGACAAACACACATGCATACACATTTAAGCACACTTTATATTTTTTTGAGTCTGAAAAATACGCTGTTCCCAATCGGTCACCCATCCATGTAGTAACCGCGACCAAACGTGCTTAACTTTCGTGATAGACGAGAACTGCCGCGCTGCAATGTAATACATTCGCTTCTTACATTGAGCAGTTACTTTGTAGTTAAATACCATGCGCGAGATTTTTCTCGTGAATAAGGGAATTTATGTAGGGAATTAATATTTAACTAGTCCTTAATTCTTTGAAACAATTTAAATAATAGTTTTTTTATATAAGAATCTCAAAAACGACAGGTTTAATAAACATATAAATAAGTGTGGATAAGTATTTCAATAAATTTAGCACCTGTCAATGTCTCAAATACATAGTGTCCTTATTTTTATAGCATATGCTATAGGCAGTCCGCTATAGCACCGCTCATTGAAACGAAAGCATATGCTTTCATTTTCAAGAGCGCGCTTCTTTGAAGCAAACAACTTTTAATTTGATTTAAATTTACACGCATTTTCTTCAAATTTATCTATTAGATGCTTTAAATGAATAATGTCAAAGAAACAATAAATTATTCTGTTGCTATATATAGATGAACTATAGAAACAATTTGTAGAATATCATTAATTTAACAGTACCGTACTTTTAAATTAAACAGTTTCATTTTTTCGTTTTAAGTAATATGCTGTTCGATTAATAAATGTGTCATTGAATCAATAACGGGAAATTCAATAGCATGGAGCTATTTGATTCAACAGCACTTTTTTTCAGTGTACAATATGCTAAAAAAAGTAAGTCTGTGAAACAAAAAACTATATAAACTAATAAAATAATGAATAATAACGGGGTCCGACCAGACCAAATGTATTAAAAAATTTCATTGATTTTCTAAATATTTAAAAATTTATTAAAGTCAGTAGTTTACAACAAAACCAATCAAAATTTTAAACGTTTTTAAAAATTTTAATTATTTTTTGCATTAACTAAAAATTACAACAAATAAAAAAAAACTTTTTCTAGACCATGTTTTTCGGACTCAGGGGACCCCAAAACGTCGATATTTCATGAAATTAGCGAAAGTCAATTTTTGGCCAAAACTAATACTTTCTCATGTGATGAGAATGTAATAAAAAATTAGTTTTTTGCAAATAAATCGAAAAGTTTTAAGTTAAGTGAAAAGTTGTCAACAGCAAAGTTGTAGCTGACGGTAAGACGCGAAAAAAAGTCTCTGGTAGCAAGCTCCCATAGGAAAAAATGTTTTGGAGATAATTGCGTCGGAATATGGATTTTTTGTTTAAAAAAATGATTAAAAAAAATATATATACGGTGGTTTTTCCGGAAAATACTAGTTTTTTGCTAATGTGAGCGTTTTTTAAGTACAATGGGGTCAGAATATGTGGGAATTAATGTAATAATTTTTTTTCTACTCGAGAAATTTTGATTTTTACCCTTATTTTAGGATTTTTAAGTATTTCTATACTGTTTAAGAGCCTATAACTTCCAAATTTGACTTTCTATGAAAAAATGTTCTAGAGAAAAGTTGTTTGTATTAACCTAATCTAAAGTAATATAAAAATAAAAATTCTGAAATTTGAAAAAATTGAATTTTCAAAATTTTGAAACTACCGTAGTTTGCGTAGTTTTCGACGAAAATGACTGGCTAACGAACTCGATCTGTATTTTAACACTATTTTTGTGCATGCAAAGTTGCAAGTTGATGCAATAAGTTTTTCAAGAGTTATCGTGGCAACACCATTGTGTCTACAGACAGACACGAAGACAGACATACAGACAGACACTTTTTCTAGAATCTAGACCATGTTTTTCGGACTAAGGGGACCCCAAAACGTCGAGATTTCATGAAATTAGCGAAAGTCAATTTTCGACCAAAACTAATACTTTCTCATGTGATGAGAATGTAAAAATATTTTTAATTTTAAAAAATACAACACAGCCCTCCGTCGTAAGAAGTGAAAGCTTTAAACAAGTAAAAAACAGATTGAAACTCCTCCTATAGTTTAAATCTGACCTTTATAGGATTACAACACCCATTTTTTCTTTGGCGGTTAGGACAATGTTTTGTTTTCTTAAAATTAAATATTTTCTCCAATCTATTTAAGTTGATCATCTAATAAAAAAATTGCTTTAAAAAATGGAAAGAGTTTTTGGATTATTTTTGTTTGTCCATGGCATCCCATTTTTTTCTTTTGGGGGTTTAGACAATGTTTTATTTTCTGTAAATTAGATATTTTTCCATTCTGTTGAAGTTAACGGTCAAATAAAAACATTGCTTTAAAAAGTAGGAGGAGTTTGTTTATTATTTTTAATGGTCGAAAGCAGCCATTTTTTTCTATTGATGGTTGGGATAATGTTTTACTTTCGAAAAATTTAATATTTTCTTCATTTTGTGTAACAAATAGAAAATTGCTAGATAGTTACCACTATTCACATTTAAATAAAATTTTAGTAATCATTAATAAATTAGTATTATCATCAACAAAAATTAACTTATTTAATAGTTCGCTATTAAAATTAAGTGTTTTCTTCTTTCATTTATATTTATTCACTTAAAAAATTGGCGAAATAATAAAAAGAAAAAGTGATATTGAGGTATGTTGTTAGTTTTCTTCCTTGTATGAAATCTTGATCCTCAATCTCGTAAAGCTTGGGAACTGAATCTTGGGTCATCCAACGAATATCCTTCTTTGGAATAACTCAATACATTCATGACTGGTAGAACAAGAGCTGTCGAAAACATTGATTTAGACAAAGTAAAAGTTTCCACTATTTTACCAGCTAAACCATCCGCTTCAAAGTCTGCTGCATGTCGCAGTGCAGTACCATCTTCACGAACTCATTCAGCCATTGTTACTGATTCAACTCAAGACAACCCTCCAACAAAGCAAAGATCTTACCATTGCGATGATTGTGAACAGCTACATTTCATCACTCTATGTCTTCAATACAAGAGCCGTACTCCAAACAGTAGAATCAAATTAATTCAAGAATAGCGATTATGCTTTAATTGCCTTGGTCGACACAATGTTAAGTTATGCCGTAATCCTGCCAGGTGTCGAAGTTGCAATGAAAAACATCATACGTCTCTCCATGACTCACATTTCATTCATCAATATTTAACTTCTTAAAATCCAACTGAATCTCAGGACAACTCTAAAACTACATCGTATGCAGCCGATACTGATTCTTCAAACAATTCAACAACAGGACTCAACGTTTCATCATCCCACCCTACTCAATCACCATCCACGTTGGTCTTGAATCAACTTTGAATATAAAGTCTTTGCACATCCCTTTTTTTTGCTGATTTGGGTTATTTGCATTCTAAATAATGTGTAAAAAATTTATAGCCCATAACTTGTCGAGCCGTTTTTGAGAAAACTCATTTAAAAAAAAAAATCATCAGTTTTTTATTTAAAATGTTACATATTTGTATCAAATTATGGATTTAAGCATAATATTAATTAAAATAGGGTAAGTTGGGGTAAATCCGGACAAAATACCTATTTTTCACAAATGACGTAAGTTTTTTTTATAATAAAAGGAAATTCTTTCGTTTTATACTGCATTAATTTCTGTTTTGAGTTCCCTAGATTAATTTTTTATTTTTTATAAAATTTTCTATTTAATTTTTTACATTTTATTGTTCGGATTTACCCCAAGATTTAGAAAATTTCTTTAAATTTGGGGTAAATCCTGACAGCTTAGTTTCTAAGAAAGGTTTAAAATAAAGTTATCTTAAGTATACTACTCTATTAAGGGATAGAACAACTTGAAAAAAATTCATACTAGATGTACAAAAGTTGAATCAGTTAAGTGTTGTAGTATCATAAAAGTTAATCAATTAACGATTCAAAAAGTAATAATCAAAAACATATATAGCTTTAACAAATTTTAATGGATTTTAATAAAACTTGATAAAGAAAAGTTTTTGGGATCATTGAATACGAATACAAAGTCAGATTTTGAAAATTCAAAATGCCGGATCCAATATGCCGGACTTTTTTAAAGATTAATCGAATTACACTACTTACACCACTTTTTAAAATGTAATAGAAGCTCTGTCCAGATTTACCCTAAGTTTTCAAATTATCCTGTTGACAATTGTCGAGATAAAATCATGGAAGTAGTCAGAATCTCTTTTAAAGGATCTGAGCTTAAAATATTGACGTCGAACTGAATTTTTAATTTGTAAATTAAGATCCAACACCTTTTGTCCGTATTTGCCCTCTGTCCGGATTTACCCCAACTGACCCTAAAACTTTTCTTTAATTTTAAATAATATAATATAACAATTTAAATAATATTTCTGACACAATAAGTCAGTTTTGTTTAAATATTACAATACATGTTAAGGCACATATTTTTGCCAATTTACGGAAATTATACCAGTTACTGTACAGAAAAAAAATTAACGAAAAGGTTATATATAATAAATATAAAAACGGCTCGACAAGTTATGGGCTATAAATTTTTTACACATTATTTAGAGTGCAAATAACCCAAATCAGCAAAAAAAAATGATGTGCTAAGACATTTCATTCAAAGTTGATTCAAGACCACCGTGCATCAGATGATTATCATGATCAATACTTACATCATCTGCTACTTCTCAACAATCCAGATCACCAGTCCTTCTAGCTACAGCTCAACTATTACTCAATTTTCCAGAACACAAAATACTCTCTTTCGTTGGGTCATCTTAGAACCTCTGTCTACCTCTTTTCACAATTCCCTTACCATTTGTAAATCAGCCTCGAATGAGTAAGTTCTGAACCTTCTCACTAAATTATGTCAAATAAAAGAAATTTTGATCAAAGATACTAACTCATCAATACTTACACCTGATGAACTACTTTGTGAACAATTCTTTGTCAATACACATAGTCGTAATTCTGACGGTAAATACGTCGTCTGATTACCCTTCTCTCAGCATCCTTCAAAACTAGGTAACTCTTATGATATCGCTTTACAGATTTTTAAACGACTTTTAAATAACCTTAAACATGACAGTTCATATCTTTAATAGTGAACTCTCTACAGATCTATGGAACTCGCTCAGCTCCCTTTATTGACAGTCGAGTAATAAATCAGCTCATTATTTATGAGGGTCAACGTTTCCCATTAGCTATCGAACCCATGACCAAGGGAAGATATGTTGATGACATAAGTGGTGCATCAGACGTTCCAGATCAGCTCATCTGTATCGCACAACAACTGATAGATCTCTTTAATTTAGGTGGATTTCGCTTAGCAAAATGGAAATCTAACCTCCCTAGTTTATTAACCACAATTTCACATGCACAATTTTCCAATTCAGAACACTCCTTTAACTCTGAGAGTATTAAAGTACTTTGTCTCAATTGGTCACCTACCTAGAATTCATTCTCCTTTTCGCTCAACTTTCAATCCTGAACTTCTATCACTATAAGAAGTATTCTTTCTGACATCGCACAAATTTTCGACCCTCTGGGTTTAATTTCCCCAGCAATTATTAAGGCAATGATGTTTTTACAGATACTTTGGTTAGAAAAATTAAATTGTGATAACTCACTTTCCCCTAATCTTACTCAAAAATTGGAAACTTAATACTTTTGGTTAAAATGGTCATCAGAATGTCTACAACACTATCCTTCTTCCTTAAAATGGCACCATCTTTCAAACACTCTCAAAGAAGGATCTTTAGTAGTTATCACAGATGAGCGACTGCCTCTTGGTAAATGTCCGCTGGCTAAAGTCATCAACCTTTACTCTGGAGCCTATGGTCTCACTTGAGTCGTCACATTACGCACTGATTATTCATCTTTGAAAAGGGTAATTTCAAAATTTGCATGAAAATTCTCCAAATTAGATAAATAAATCTTCTGCAAATAATGTTAACGATGTTGCCATGGCGGGTGGAAAATGTTCAAAAAATTAAGCTTTATTTAATTAAATATTTCTGTTTTTAATCTCTTACTCAAGAGTCTCTTAAAAAAATTTTTCACACTTTTTCCTGTTTTACTCTACCCTCACTCATAATCATACAACGTCTTTTCTCCTCTTTCTCCATTCCCATTTCTCCTTCTAATTCTTTTTTTGAATTGGATAAACTTATAGAATTACTTTCATGGAAAAATTAACAACATAAGGTATTTATGTCTTACGTCTTAACAACCGTTGCCATGGCAACCACTGCTATGTTAATATTTGCCACGAAACCCTACGGTGTAAGCGCATTGCGCTTGCTTCTCTGCCTGATTTTATTAGGGTACAATAGTTTTCCGAGAATTTTCAGTATATGTGTTCAAAAACTCATATCGTCCTTAAAAATTTGTAATTTCGACCTTTTAAAATTAGAAATTGTTGAGGAGGATATAAGTACGCATATCATGAAAACCCCAAACAAATTTTATACCATGATAAAAACCAAAAAGTACATCATTTTTTCAATTTTAAGGATGTTCTATTGCTTGATTAAACTAATCAAAACTGAAACCATTATTTTGTGATTTGATTTGCTTGATACTTTCAAACGTCTGTCAACACCGCATTTCTTTAGTCGTGTTGAAAAAAGTTAATACAACTTTGTTTACATTTAGTTTTGATTGGAAAATTCTGTGCAATGTTGACAGACGTTTAGACAATTGTTCTATACACAGAAAAAAACCGGACTCAAAATGAGTCGCATATGAGACTCATTTTGAACTGCAACAAAAATGATACCCCTTCGACTCATTCTGAGTTTCTAGGGAAAAGACTCAAAATGAGTCTTAAGGGGTATCATTTTTTCTTTACGATAAAATTACAATCACATTGGAAAAGCTAAGAATAATTTATAAAAATATGAATTAAAATAATTGTTTATAACTAATAAACACGTTGCACTTATCAAAACATTAATACTTGCAGTCGATTTATTGTTTTTATGAGAAATGGAAAAAATTGTTTAGGTTAGACATTTATAAAATGGACAGACAGGGATGGGCAACCGTGGAACACGAAACATACGAAACACAAAAGAAAGTAACTAGAATATTGTTATTTTACTCATTTTGAGTCACTTGAAGTTGCCGATTACTCATTTCGAGTCACTTGAAGTTGTCGATTACTCATTTCGAGACCGACTTCCAAATGAGTTGCAACAAAAATGAGTCCGGTTTTTTTCTGTGTATCCTGTATAAAACATAAAATCTTTTTACAAATGAAATTATTGCAACTCTCCCAGGTACCTAATAACACTTATTTTAACATATGTTCAATCATTATATATCTGCTTCGTATTAAAAAATGTTTCATCAATTTCTTAATGTTAAATATTTCGTGGCCCAGGTGCGAATTGTCGGTCGGGCCACCCTGTGGATTGATCACACCGGCCTTCCAGTGGTTGACACAGTTGGACCAACCGTTGGCACCAAAGTTGGGCTGTCTATGGATGGCAAAGTTGTCCCGACCGTGGGATCGAATGGTTGGACATCCTTCGGTAACCACGGTCAGCCTAACTTCGGTAAAGGTAGTCTTGCCAACCAATGACAAATGTTAACAAAAAAAATTTGTATTGAAGGACCACAAGTCGACAATTACCTTACATTGATCACACATTTATCGCACATACATTATATTAGTTATTAACATATTAAAATATTTAACGCTCGCGAGGATCGAACTCGCAACCTAACGCACTACAGCCACACACGCTACACGGAGAAAACTGGAGTATTCAACTAACTATCTGGAGGGACAAACAGACTATATTTGAGGTTAAGTTTTTCTTAACAATCTCGGAGGGATAAATAGATACTCCAATGATTAATTTGACTCACTCGGAGGGAAAAGTTAATTATCCAGAGAATCAAGCTTAACACGAAAAACCTATCCCTTTAAGTTTGACTATCCAGTTTTCTCAGTGTACCACTATGCTACGCTCACATGTCTGAAGAAGGAGCGTGACAACTTTATAAACTACAACCGTACCCGATCGTCGGTTCAACTGTGGGTGACGGTCGGGCCTAACTTTGGGAGAAACTTTCAACCAAAGTCGGGTCATCTTTGGGCGCCGAAACTTTGGCTGCCACAATTGGCCCGACGTTCCAACTGTGGCGGCCGACCGAAATTTGCACCTGGGGGTGAGTAAATATGTAAGAAAAAGTAATCAATTCTCATAAGACTCAATGTTAAAAGTTAAATTTCTCGAAAACCTACGTGATAACAATTCTAATTACGGATTCACGTTCAGCATAAAAAAATCTAGAAGATTAAAAAAAGTGTTTCAAAAACAGTTTTTAACGATATTTCATTATTTAACACTTGTTAGGCCAGGTCGTGTTAAAATCTTAAGGGGAAAATGTTACAAAGAAGGGGGATGGAGGTTCGAGAAATCTTGTGTATTCTTACATGGAGAAGAATTAAATCAGTAAGGGAGAAAGGGGAGCTGTGCAACACTTTAATATTTGTTAAATAGCAATTATTGTAATATGTTTTAGCTATTGCTCACTTCTTTTTTCGTGTATCCTTTCTCCTTGTAATTTTAAGAAGAAAAGGGAAAAAATTCCTCTTTCACATAGTGACCGTCCAATCGCTTCCTGGGTCTTCCACAGAGCCCGTGCATCTGATATATTCAAACCGTTTAATTTTAGCAACGTGTCAAAAATACTATTTTACAGGTTAATTTTAATGAAAATAAAAAATAAGTAAAATAACAAATTAAAATTACCTGTAAAATAGCATTTTTGACGCGTTGTGAAAATTAAACGATTTGAGTGAATCAGACGCACGGACCCTGTGAGTTCGTGCGGTTGATATAGTCAAAGATTTAAACTTTTCGCGACGTGAACGCTGTTGCTGTCTAAGCATGATCAGACCGTATCAAGGACGCATTAACTACACTATGCGAAAATTCACATTTTGTTTTATACAGAAACTTAGTTATCTTCACATGCTTCCAGCTATAGCTAGGTATAGTTACCAAATTCAATACCATGTGAAAGTGCACATTTTGTTTTTTATGGAAACTTAGTCATTTTCACATGCTTCCAGCTATGCTAGCTATGTTTACCATTTTCGCGCAGAAAACACATTTTCCCTTTATCTTCAGCAAAGACAATATTATGTGTCATAAGTTATAAGCAAAAATAACTCCTTAATATATAATATAATCTTATTCTTTACATCAAGATGATTTGATTGGTCTATGTGTAGTATAATTTAAATAAGAATGTATTGTGTCATTTACAATTAAAGCAAAAAAATCAATTCTTTTATCAACATTATGTTGCTGTACAATAAAATCTTACTTCTTTTTTCGACAATCATATTAAATTTGCATCAACACTGCTAGGTTGGCATATATAAAGTTGTAGTAACCCTTATTGGAAACGCTATTTTGAATTTTTAAAAGTCTTTATCTAGACGTGATCTTCAAAGAATATCATATTGTTGTTTTTATTTTTTAAAATTTATTTATTTACAACATTCATTTCATTTTTTCAACCTACGGAACTTCCTATTGGTTTCAAACTTCGTGGGGTGAAGGTCCCATTATGTCGCTCACGAAACCCTTCCGTGCTGTTTTTCTTCCGCACTATTTTTTCTTGGTTCTAGTGAGAGTCATTTTAGCCTTCTGGAGGGCAGACCTAAAAATTTCACATACCCCGCTGACTGTGACATGGTTCACATCCACTTTATCGTACTTAAAGCACGTAGCCGATCTTTCTACCGTCTTAAAACCTCTTCCTATGTGGCCATAACTCTTCTTATCATGTAGGAGATAAACCCAATCTTAATGTTCCCGACTTTCTTTAGCTTATCCGCTTCTTCCTTACTGGTGACCACCACAGTGAGCTTAACTCCTCGCTTGTTTGGTCCGAGGACCGTCACTTTCCTGCTTCCCGCTGGTACCATAGAAATTTTTTCCAGGGCCCCTAATACGTCTTCTTCTTCTGTAAGGACATTGATATCGCGGATGTCCAACGTTGTTCGTTAGTCCGCTATCTGCACCTTACCTACGGCTTTAATTACCCTTGTTACCTCCTGGGTGAACGTCGCCTTATTTGAAGTCCCTCCAATTTATATAAGGTCTCTCTTTTTATTGGGTAGGGCTCCTACAACCCTGGTCTGACTGGCCTCTACGTCAGCTTTTTCGCAAAACTTTATCAATACGTTGGCAAATGTTCTTTCTTCAGCCACTTTAACAATCATCGTTGTTCGATGTTGTGGCTGTCTTCTTTACTTGCCTGAATTTGTCTTTGGTGCCGGTTTACAACCCTTAACTACAGTCTTTTTAGGAGGTCCTTCCTCCTTCTTCTTTGTGTTCTTTTCGAACTCAGGATCGCTTCTCTTCCGCTTCTGTCTCTCCAAGACAACGTTTCTTAGCATTGCTGCGTTGAAACGCTCAAGTCTTATCCTTCGGTCTTTGCATACTTCTTCTGGACATGTTAATTCTTGATAGAACGTCTCATCCTTTTTAGCCGCTGCTGTGTGCTTCTCCTTCACATCCTTCATGAGCGATTTTATGCTTTTAAGTCCGTTCTTGATTGTCATATAGACATTCTTCTGGACTTCGCAGGACTTCAGTATTTTGCTGACCTCTTCCTATATTGCTAGAATGCTCGTTGCAGGTTGCAATGTCATTTGCCGATGCATTACTGAAAACAAAAATGCAGCTAATCTGACTTGTAACGCTGCTCGTACTTCTTCTTCTCTCCACCTTGTCCACGATGATCTGTGGCACTCCTAACGCGTTGCTGCTCTCCTGCATCCTTGGGCCACTGGCCAGTGCCCTCACGATCGAAAGCGCTTAAGGGGAGATTCCACTGATTTTTTTTGAATACCGAAATTTTTTTTAATTTTTTGGTTAGTATGATTATCTAAAAATACGGGAAAAATAGTCTGAAGCGATAAGAATAGACTCGCGAGCAGGAGAGTAGGAATAACATCACCTTTCCACCTCGAAAATTCATGTTTTTTCATTAATTACCTAACTGCAATTTGTTTATTTTAAAATTTACATTTTTTCTTTCCGCACCGCTTGAAAGAGTAGTTCTTAAGTAATAAGAAATGTCTACTGTTACATATCAAAGCTTATGTATATAACTTTAAGTTAAATTTTTGTATATTTGGTCCTTCAAACTTTAAACGCGTTTTTCTCGAAACTACACATATTCAACTTGTTTACACTCTCATTTTTACAATTTTCAACGAAATAACTTGCAATTTGGACAGCATGTTCCTTGAATGTGTAGTTTTCGTGTAAACTAGGATATTTAAGATCCATTATTATTTATAAAAGTTATAAACAATTTAAGTTGCAAAATTATGGTCGAAAAATTAAAAAGTCTGTCATTTGGTTATTTTTCAATAAATTTGTTTTGTTCTAGTTTACACGATAGCCATAATGGTATAGATTAAGAAAATTTTTGACTTTTTTATTTTAGATTAATTGTCGCAGAGAAAAAATGTAAACAACTTTTAGAGGGGACCACTTTCGGCAGCCATTTTCTAAGACTCCATTAAAAAAATAAATAAATAAAAATGGTTTTTATTACTGTAACACAAGTATTTTATTGTAAAAAAAGTTTAACTAACAAATATTTATTTTACTACCTATAAAAAAATTTTTTAAAAAAACCTTAATTTCTGTGGAATCTCCCCTTAAACCTTCACACCACGACAAGTGACGACAAGGTCTGCCGAACATATCCATCGCATCATTCATGTCTGAGAGATGATAAGCATTCATCCCCAGCACACCAATACAAACCAGAATGATAGTCATATCCGGAAAAGAATATGCATCCACTTCTCCCAGCACATCAAAGACATCAATAATATAATTATTCACCTATAAGTGTTCTTATTATTAATAATAATGTTAATAATATATTGTGTTTATTATTATTTAACTGTTTATTATTTATAATCAAAAATTTTATTATTACAAGAATGGTAATTATAATTATTATAATTTTATTATGAAAAAGGTCGTTTACTTTGAGCTACGGCCCTGGTGAAGAGGACCACTCAACTGCCTAGACGGCAGTTTGGAGTGGTCGGCTGTCGAAAGTTTTTCTTTGCACAGTAGGACTATTTTTTTATATCTCGGGAAACCATGAATATTCTTTGACGTCCTTGGTCTCCATTTAAAGCTTAGATTATAAGAAATTAGCTATAAAAATAACAATTTTTTTCATCAACTTTTCTGGAGTTTGCCAGCTGTCGAGGTCAAAGTAAGAAATTACGAAAGATTTGGAATTACTTTTTGTGCTCATAATATGATGTAACAGCCCTGATCGCGAGATTTAAATTTAATGTTTTAAAAGACTACTTTAAATTATACGGGTTCGACTCGGGACGGAAAGCACAATACACACTAGCACAATTCTTAATAGAAATCCTCCGGGTGGAGTTACAGCGGCAGAGAGCGGAGAAAGAACGTTGTAAGTACTGCGAAACGATGGCCATGTAAAAGATGGACTTACCTATACGCTGGCTCTCTGCGACAATCGAAAGAATACTCCGTTGAATTTGACAAAAAGGGCACTGGAAATAATTCACTACTATCGCGATTACTAGTTGATATTACAATTCAATTATTTATTCGACAAGAATCAACAGGAGGTTAAGGGCATGTCCAAGTTGTGAAATGTAAACAAATCAAAATGTAAACAAACAAAGCACTAAAATCACATTTTTTAAACATTTTTTTCTCTCATAAAAATTAATATTAGAACACTTTTTTTACAAAAATGATAAATTAGAGTGTCAAAGTTTCCAAAAAAATCAGTTTTGAGTGTGTTCAATAAATATCAATTAGTAAAATAAGTAATTCAAATGACCTGTAAAATAGCATTTTTGACGCGTCGCGAAAAATAAACTGTTTGAGTATATCAACAGCACTGACGATGAAGAAGTCACATATCAGCGATTGGACCTTCAACATGTGGAAAGGGAAATTTTTCCCTTTCCTCCATAAAATTACAAGGAGAAAGGGTAAAAACTTCTTCATCGTCCGTTCGGTTGATATAGTCAAACACTTAAATTTTTCGCGATGTCAGACGATTGCTCTCCGCGCACGCGCAGACCGCGCCAAGAAAGCACTTTGTTTTACTTTAAAACTCACTTATTTTCACATACTTTCAGGTATACTCGGTATAGATACCAAATTCAACACTTCAATTTACCATTTTCATAAAAGAACTGTAAATTTCTATTCATTTACGAAAATGTGATGGTCGAAAAAAAGCAGCAGTAGAAGACCGAATATTGAGGATTTTTTCGACCATCATATTTTCGTAAATGAATAGAAATTTACAGTTTTTTTATGAAAATGGTAAATTGAAGTGTTGAATTTGGTATCTATACCGAGTATACCTGAAAGCATGTGAAAATAAGTGAGTTTCAAAGTAAAACAAAATGTGTCTTTCTGCATAGTGTTGTCAATGCTTTCTTAGCGCGCTCTGCGCGTGCGCGGAGAGCAATCGTCTGGCATCGCGAAAAATTTAAGTGTTTGACTATATCAACCGCACGGACGATGAAGAAGTTTTTACCCTTTCTCCTTGTAATTTCATGGAGGAAAGGGAAAATTTTCCCTTTCCACATGTTGAAGGTCCAATCGCTGATATGTGACTTCTTCATCGTCAGTGCTGTTGATATACTCAAACTGTTTATTTTCCGCGACGCGTCAAAAATGCTATTTTACAGGTCATTTAAATTAGTTGTTTTACTAATTGATATTTAATGAACACACTCAAAAATGATTTTTTTGGAAACTTTGACACTCTATTTTATCATTTTTGTAAAAAAAATTTTCTAATGCTAATTTTTGTGAGAGAAAAATATGTATAAAAAATGTGATTTTAGTGATATGTTTGTTTACATTTTGCTTTGTTTACATTTTACAACTTGGACATGCCCTTAAACAAATACAGAATAATAGTGAAACTGCGAATAATACACTATTCGTGTGCCTTCAAGCGACGCTCGCAACAATCATGAATGTAAAGTTACTGCGAATATAATAATCAATTCGGTTCGTTACATTCCCCCTTACTTAGTCGGAGTTACTGCAATATTCGATTTTTTTGGCGCTGAAAGAACATGATTAATAGAACATGCGAAAAGTTTTTGCAGTATTAGTCCATCTTAGTTGGCCATTGCGAATAAGAAAAATTGAGAATTTCCTTAAAAGGAAAATAAAATCATTGAATTTAAATTAGAAAAATGAATAATAATTTGTTTCTGAAAATAAAAGAAAGATTAGTACTTGTTAACGTTCGTTCTCTTTTTAGAAAGAATTCAAGAAGAATTTTCATTTGAACATGTTTTTGCTTTATTTTAGCGATATCAAGTCATTTGTTTACCACTACAAAATTATCGCAATAAAAAAGAACAGAATGTTTCGGGAACTCGTGTTCCGCATAACTTGAATAAATTTGATAATAAAAAATAATAGAGTATAGAAAAATATAAAAATCTTAATAATAATATGCCATGTGAACTTTGAAACACAAAAGAACTAAAGAAAATTTAAAAAAATTTTTTTTGGCATATTACTTGAACACTTATTTATTTAAATCACAGCACTTAACAATTTTTGGAAATCGGAGAAGTCTCTAGTACTGTCTGTTTTATTTTCGCGGAATTCACTTATCTTTTTCAATGTCTAGCTGGTAGGCTTGTAGAAGAGTTTTCCAGAGCTCGGCATTATTGTCGTCTGAGTCCAACGGTGAAAGAATCTTACTCGAATCACGGTGTTCATTGGTAAGAGGGATCTCCGGGAGTGGCAGTGCTGGAGACGATTGTCGCGGTTTAGAGCTTTTTGGCTTGGAAATTTCTTTCTCACCTGGGAAAGCTGCATTTTTCGATTACCTTGGTTCTTGGAGTGATTTTTGCGGAACCAGATCTGCTTGCGGTAGTGTCACTTCTAGGGTTTCTTGTTTGCGAACTTTGGGAATCGTGCCAGTTGCTTGCGAAGTTGATGTCGTGGTGAAAGTTTGTTTGATCATCTCAAGCATTTGTTTGTCTCGTTGAGCGATCTTGGTCTCTATTACTCGATTTCGGCAGTCACCGCAGTTGATGTCGGGTAAGTTTTTCGGACGTCTGCAACCTTTGCATCGCTGATATTCGGGCACGTCAAACTTTCCTTTCGCAGCATGAGGCCATGGGCATTTGTCAGTGCTGAACTCCGGGTTTGCGCATATCTGGCAAAAGCGTCCGTTGTATTGCTTTTTGCAAAATTTAAAGCTATGTCCTTGAGCTCCGCAGTTCAGGCAACCTTCTGGAGCCTTTGGCCGGATTCTGATTTCTCGAAGTTCGGATTGCATTTTGAAAACCTCCGAAATTTTATGTCTAAAGAGGTCACGGTGCGGAAATGCAATTTTTCGACGTAGTCATAATCGCCTAAGAGAGAATCGTAGTCGGCCTTGTAGCTGTCGATTATCTTCTTTGATTCTGCGACTTCGGACTGGAGGAGTGCAGTATCTTCTTTAGTTTTCGCGAATCGGTCAAGCAGTTCTTGTTTCTCCAAAAGCAATTCCGATAACAACTTGTAGTTAGCTGTCATGTCTGGTACAGCGTTAGCGGCCGGTGCTGTTTCTGCTGCGATGAGCCTTTCGCGGAGAGAACTGATGGTTCCTTTAGCTTCTATCAGTTGTTCTGCGAATTCTCGACGCGAGCTGACTAAATAGTCGAAGTTGGCTCTATTAAGCGCGACTATTCCACTTGGTTGTTCGTCGAACTCCAACACTTTACCATCTCCGGAAACCATGAAAACTTGGATCACCGGAATTTCAGAGACTTCGGATGCGTTGTTGACGTTGTTGTTGGATGGATCCATGATGAATCTGAAAAGAGATTTACAAATTGTTTTGCGATCGAAGACCCTTTTTTGATGGCTTTAAATCGTTGACGTAGTATTTTCCGATATTTTTACCATGCAGATCGCTAATAATCACTACTATAGGAGATAGTTGTTTTGTAATAGTAGCTGGGCCTTTATATCGAGGCGCTAATTTTGAACTATAGCCTTCAATTGCTTTGGATAATTTATTATTTGGGTAGAACACTAGATCACCAATTTCGAAATGTAAATCATTTTTACGGTTTTTGTTATAAACTTTCCTTTGTTTCTCACACGCTTTGGTCATTAACTTTTGAACTTTTGTACGTAAAATGTCTATACGTTTTATGCGTTCTGTCCACTTGCGAATTGTATCGTCTGTGGTTAAGTCAACATTGTTTTCGCAATTTGATTCACCGGTACGCCTTGGTTCGCGAGCGAAGTTCAAAAATGCGGGAGTTACACCTAAGGATGAGTGAACAGTCGTATTGTAAGCAAACTGTATTTCTTCCAACAAAGTGTCCCATTCGCGTTGATCATCGCTGAGAAAGCCGGCGATCATGGTTTTCAGATTTCGGTTAACGCGTTCAACGGGGTTTGACTGCGGGTGGTAAACGGGGGTTGTGCGTTGGTTAGAACCGATTTCATGTAAAAATTTCGTAATTGTTTTGTTAACGAATTCTGTGCCGTTGCCAATGTCCCATGGTTCATTGAACTTACGCGGATACATAACTCCTTGAGGGGGATTGTTTTTGGGTTTGCATTTTAGACAAATTTCGCATTTATCGATATATCTTTTGATATCTTCGCGCATACCGGGCCAATAATGATGATTAACAATTGATAAATAAGTTTTATTAATCCCTTGATGTGCTGATTGCGGGGTATCGTGATATTAAGAAATGATTTAAAGTATTTCATTTTCTTTTAAAACTTTCTTCCATGCATTGTTATCGCCTATGGTTTCTTTGAGTTGGTTTGGTTTGTAGTAATACAGTTCGCTGTTCGAGTCGAGTCGAGTCTGTATCGTTCGTAGCGCGTGGGGGTATTACGTACGCGTTCAACCATCTCGTCATACCAAGATACGCTGTGTGTGTGACTGAGCTGTGAAGGGGGCGTGTCTTCCGAGACATTCTCGTAAAGGCGCGATAGAGTGTCAGCTGCTTCGTTGGTTGTACCTTTGCGGTGCTCAATTTTCGCATTATTTGCTGATAATTCTAAAGCCCATCTCGCAAGTCTACCTCGCGAATCTTTTAAATTTTGCAACCAAACTAAACTTGAATGATCAGTAATTACTGTAAATTCAGTGGCTTCGAGATAACAGCGCAATTTCTTAATCGCAAAGATTACGGCTAAGCATTCCTTCTCGGTGGTAGTGTAATTTAACTCTGCACCTTTCAAAGGTCTGCTTAGACACGTGATGAGATATTCAATATCTCCATCTTTTTGGGTGAGAATAGCACCTACGCCGGTGTCACTTGCGTCTGTGTAAAGGAAGAATGGTAAATTTGGTCGCGGCGGATTTAACGTTAAGGCATGTTTTAATAGATTTTTTACTTCTTGATAAGATTTTTCGTGTTCTTCCGTCCATTTCCACGGTACTTTGGGACTTGCTAATTTATTTAACGGTCCTTGTACTCGCGCGATATTACGTAAATGACGGTGATACCAATTTACGGAACCGTTAAATTGACGAAATTCTTTGCGGTTACGGGGAGTAGGGCGTTCAAGAATTGGATCTACTCCTTTCGGATTGGGTTTAAGACCTTCTTTGTCGAAAACAAAACCGAGATATTCCACAGAAGATTTTGCGAAAAATGATTTTTCTCGGTTAATTGTTAGGCCTGCTTTGTGAAAAATATAAAAAACAATATCTAACAATAAAATGTGTTCTTCGAACGTTTTGAAAATAATAATCCAGTCATCGAGATACGCGTGTACTTGATCTATATATCGTTCAGGAATATTATTCGAGCGAATATGTTCAACAAATTTCTCTTTTAACCTATCAGTCAGTTCTTGAAAGGTGGCTGGTGAATTTGTGAGACCAAAGGGCATTCTAACCCATTCGAATTGTCCACGTCCGGGTACTACAAAACCGGTATATTCGCGTGAATCTTTGTGAATCGGAATATGATGAAATGCATCAGTAAGATCAATTGTACTGATTATATTTGCTTCAAATAACGCGTCAAGGATAGTGTCCATGCGCGGTAAAGGATAAGCTGATTTTTTAGTATTTTAATTTAATTTTCGGAAATCCATGCAAACTCTTGGTCTGCCATCTTTACGATAAGTGAAAACAATAGGACTCGCGAATCGACCGAAGCTTCTAATTATAAATTTCTTTTCGATATATTTATCAATTTGATCATTTTTATTGTAACATCGAATTTTGTGGAATAGCGGGGCGCGGCTACGTGATCGCGTTGAGCTAATTGTACGCCTGCACGAGTTATTGCATCTTGAATTGGGTCATCGTTTGCGAATTGTTCAATTTGGTCGTATAATTCTCCGGACATGAAGGTACGATCGCTACCTGTGTCGAGAAGACCGATAATTTCTTTGTCGCCGATTTTAATTGATGTGGTAATCGTGCTCCGTTTTTGTGGCGGTAAGGGCAATGCGTGCCCTTTGTATACTAAGCGCTTGAATTTACTGGCTGCTGCTAGTAAGCCAACAGCTGGTTTTGACAAGGGCTTCGACGTAAGCGAGTGTATGCTTACCTCTGCCGTCTTAGTGTGTGCGGTAGTGGGGATGAGCTCGTCGCTTGAGTCTGAGTACTCCGTCTCGGATTCCGAGTAGCAAATGTCATCATACTCGCTGTCGGAGTCACTAGTGTAATTCCTACTGGCATGCGCTTGATTAAGCGCGGATGCATTTTGAGGAACACACATTGAGTCCTTCGCGGTGTGACTGCAACTGGGGATTGCACGGTTGTCAAATGTATCGCGGTTATCTATTATTATATCGTTTATGGGATTTTCCGAATTTTTATTTGAATTTGTTGTTTTTTGGCCAGGGAGATCTAATCTCTCCTGGCATCTTTCTCGTTTTTTGGAGAAAAAGGGTTGGGTGCGTTGAAACCGAGGGTGTTTGGAAAATCACGATTGAAGTTGCCAGGCCAAGGCGGTAGTTGGGGTGGCAAGGGCATCTGCGGGTGTGTGAATGGTTGTTGCGCGTTGCCAGGTTGGCAGAATTGCGAAAGGTATTGGTAATAATCATAATTATTATTACTTTATTTAGGTTTATTTCCGGTTCGCTTTTAGTTTGTTTTTTATTATTTTTAGATTTTTTAGGCGTATTTTCTGCTTTTGGGTCTTTTTCCGATTTATTTTGTTGAGTTGCATCAGTTGTAGGCGAGGGGGTTTCGATCGCGTTTAACTGATTTTTACCGCGTGTGTTACGAGTTTTTTTCGAGTCTTGTTCGCGAATTTTCGAAGTAAATTGCATTGTTGCAATTTTTTCTTCGTATTTGCGAATTTTGCGAATTAAACCGTCAAAATTTATGAAACTGTCACGGTCAAACTGTAAAATTAGGTCGGAATGGAGAGCCGAGTAAATTTTGTCTAATTGTTTTCCTTCTGGGACTTTTTGTTGTAATTTATTATACAATGAACCTATTCTTATAACGAATTCAATTCCTGATTCGTCTTCGAGTTGGACGGCGCGTTGAATTTTGTTTATGATCCGTTGATCATCGTTAGATTCGCCGAATATCGAACGAAATTTGGTTAAAATTCATTCCACGTGTTCCAGGAATTACGGAATGTCGCGAACCAGGTGTACGCGGATTCGGTAAGGACTTGAGACATCGTTGAAAGCGCGTCATTAGGGTTGATATTTGAAGCGTGTAATTTGCGTTCAAATTCATCGATGAACTCGTCTGCATCTAGTTTTCCAGGGAATTTTAGTTCCCAAGATTTTACTATTTTGTGCAAATTAGGATTTTGATTGCGATAAACTGGTAAAGGTCTCGCGATAGGTTCTTGAATATTAAATTGATTAAAATCGAATGGATCGTTTTCAGAGTGTGAGGGTGAATCGAGAATTTCTGGCGGTTCAGAGAATTGCAATGAACGGTTACGGAGAGTAGTGCGCACAGAAGGTGTTGTAGACAGTGGTGGGGGAGAGCTGACGCAAAACCCGTACTAAATGTCGTGTGTGTCTCTGTGTTTGTAGTAGTCACTGTAGTAGTGGTACTTGTAGCAGGTAGGGATGTAGTTTTTGGTACCAGTTGTGTGCTTACGCGATAACCGGGGTCAATTGATTCCCATCGAGAGTCATGCCAAGGAGATGGCGTTTGTCTCAATTGCAAATCTGAGATTTTTTGCGAGAGGTTTTCGACCATTTTATTTACCTCCTTTCTGTTTTCTTTGATTAATTTATTTATTTCTGTGTGATTTGATTGTATTAGTTGAAATGCTTCGCTTTTAAGGGCCTTTAATTCTTTTCTATTGTGTTTTAAATCTTCTAATCGAGCTTCTTGTACTACGCGGCGAGTTTCGTTGTAAAAATGATCTAGTTGGTCGCGAGAGTCATCTGCGTTCCGATCAAACATTTTTTTTATGTGGTGTTTGTGTCTGTGTCAGAGAGTTCTGATTCCGAAGTGTTGTGGTGGAATTCCGTTTCAACATCGTTAGTTGCTATTTCTAGTAACGCGTCATCTTGTTCGAGTCCGAGAACATTTTGTTCGAGTTCAAGGACATTTTGTTCGAGAACATTTTGTTCAAAAACATTTTGTTCTCTTCGCGTTTGAAGATTTTGGTGAGGAGGAATTGTCCGATCATGGTGCGCGTCCGTTTGTTGTCGAGGATTCAAATTTTTTTGCGTTTTTGCGCTTTGTTTCGACTGGGGGGGAGTGGTAAACATTTTGTCTGTTTTTGCGCGCGATCTTGTTTAATTCCTCCTTTTGGTGGTGTTGTAGGTTTATTTTTATTTTTAGGCATTAAAAAAAATAATAAGTTAATGATAAACGAATCGAGTGTTCACTGAAAATAATTTGGCATGAAATATTTTATATTTGAAAAGAAATAAAATTTCCTATGGTAGTTTTCATTTGCGATTATACAAAAGAAATTAAATTTTCAATTTATTAAGAGGGATTAATCAAGAAAATTGCGTGCGTAAAAGCAGAAAATTACAATTGTACATAAAAAAAATTAAGCAATTTTATTACATAATTGAAAAAGCAGAAGCATTTTTTTTAATGTAGCGAAGCGTAGTTATTATTAAAAAAGCAATTTATTTACCATGTAAAAGATGGACTTACCTATACGCTGACTCTCTGCGACAATCGAAAGAATACTCCGTTGAATTTGACAAAAAGGGCACTGGAAATAATTCACTACTATCGCGATTACTAGTTGATATTACAATTCAATTATTTATTCGTCAAGAATCAACAGGAGGTTAAACAAATACAGAATAATAGTGAAACTGCGAATAATACACTATTCGTGTGCCTTCAAGCGACGCTCGCAACAATCTGCCGGTCGGCGTCTTTTTCGCCTAGCACGCGGTTTTGTCGTCTGCTCTCTCAGCTGCGAGGAGTATCGCATCGATTCGTGCGTCGCAAGGTCGATAATCGAACACCAAAGATTGACGTTTAAATCATGAATGTAAAGTTACTGCGAATATAATAATCAATTCGGTTAGTTACAATGATAACTTGCTTTCTGTTCATGATATTCTAATAAAAAGGTGTCACATCATTTGATATTTAACAGGCTTTGCAACGAAAAATTTTAAAAAGTATCTAGCTTTATTTTTGACGAAGCGATCTCCATTTTTGTGCCGGTGTGTTTTCTTATAATAGCTCGCGGTGTTAGCTTCGCACAATTCCCGTCGGAAGTGTAAATTATTTGAACAAATAAATTTTTAAAAACTTATATTTTTATCACTTTGATTTCGAGTTTTTTCGCTATATTTAATTATGATTAACAGAAAAATATATATTAGTTCAAATAAACTTTTCTTGATTATCTTCAAACGAGCCGCCGGATCGTAGAAGGGCACGTAAATTTTTCTCGGCCGAAATCGAAGTCCCCTGGACATCCAAAACTCGACTTTCGAATTTAAATATCTCATGTACATATCCTTATAGGAAATTTCATTGCGCATCTTTTATCCGTTTAAATTTTTATTGTATCTATTACCGTTTCCGAAATATAAGGAAAAAACTGTTTTTTTAAAGAGCTAAATTTTTATTGTTTTTTTCACTTCAACTCGCGATTACTCAGTCAACTTTACGAATTTCTTAATGAAACAAAAACAAAAATACGCGTTATTTTATCCTACAAGTGACTAAAAAGGAAAAATGATGTTTTAATTAAAAATAAAAAAGTTATTAATTTTTTATTGTGATATTGCAAAATTCGTAAACTGAAATTTTCACTAAGCGGGGAAGTTGAGCAAATTTTGAGCGACAAAAAACTTCCAGCGAGAAAGTTGTTCATTAAAGTCTAAAAAAGTTTTTCCCGAAAGATACAGTTCAATTAAACAATTAGTTAACAAATGACGAATCTTAAAAGTCGTCGGCGGCTGAACGCCCAGCGCGCGTTTCTCATCTTATAGTAAGCTGGAGAGTTTTATTCTGCGTATACATAATACGGGTGAGGAACGCGCGCTGGGCGTTCAGCCGCCGACGACTTTTAACATTCGTCATTTGTTAACTAATTGTTTAATTGAACTGTATCTTTCGTGAAAAACTTTTTTAGACTTTAATGAACAACTTTCTCGATGGAAGTTTTTTGTCGCTCAAAATTTGCTCAACTTCCCCGCTTAGTGAAAATTTCCGTTTACGAATTTTGCAATATCACAATAAAAAATTAATAACTTTTTTATTTTTAATTAAAACATTATTTTTCCTTTTTAGTCACTCGTAGGATAAAATAACGCGTATTTTCGTTTTTGTTTCATTAAGAAATTTGTAAAATTGACTGAGTAATCGCGAGTTGAAGTGAAAAAAACAATAAAAATTTCGCTCTTTAAAAAAACAGTTTTTTCCTTATATTTCGGAAACGGTAATAGATACAAAAAAAATTTAAACGGATAAAAGATGCGCAATGAAATTTCCTATAAGGATATGTACATGAGATATTTAAATTCGAAAGTCGAGTTTTGGATGTCCAGGGTACTTCGATTTCGGCCGAGAAAAAATTACGTGCCCTTCTACGATCCGGCGGCTCACCCCTTCTCAAATTTATTAATACTGGTCGACAAAAAGTTACTTTTTCTCTGATTCAAAGATCGGACAATGATTTTCAATAGGATTTCTATCGCTGAACACGAATATGACCTCCAAAAGTGCCCATCACGTCGAGATTTTGAGAAAAATGGACTCAAAGTTTCAAAAAACCCTGTTTTTGGCCTTTTTTGATCACGTGTAGAGAATGATGACTACGTGCTAGAAATCTCTATTTAGGCTTAAATTAAAGCTTGAATTGTCAACTATAAGGATCAAATCGAAAAATTTTGAATCAGTCAAAAATTTTCATGTAGCACAATTTTTTCATGTGCCCGCGTGCTCTACTTGTACTCATAAAGCGGTCCACTACGGCACTATTACAAATTAATTTTATTTGTGCTATATATTGTTATTTATTATTTTTCGGCTCGCTAATTAATACGAATTTTGAAACCACGACTTTGAATTTTTTAATTTTAACTTAAAATTCGAAATCATCGACCTCGAAAACCCCCAAATGCCAAGTTTTAGTCAAATCTATCAATTTTCAAAATTTATATGTTCGCCATTTTAAAACCGCTATAGAATTTTTTATAATGGCTTTACATTTAATCAGCAATATTCAGCGAGCCCAAAAATGATAAATAACAATAAAAGGGGCAAATAATATTAATAAGTAATAGTGCCATAGTGTACCGCTCTATGGCATCTGCCTAACCAAAAACATGGTTTTTAAAAACTTTGAGTCCATTTTTCTCAAAATCTCGATGTGATGGGCTCTTTTGAAGGTCATATTCGTGTTCAGCGATGAAAATCCTATTAGAAATTATTGTCCGATCTTTGAATCATTTTTCGAGTCGACCAGTGTAATGAATATTATTAAAATTAAATCGACAGACACTAGGGAAAATACTAATAAGGTTAGTATGCAACAATATATTGTGTTTACTTAGTATTTAATCAAAGTATTCTGATTTATTTCACAATTAATTAATTAATAAAAATTAATTAATTATTCGAAAAAACGGCAGTTTTGTTTTATATATTGAAAGTACACATCTTAAGATTTCTTTTGGTACAAAAAATATTATATTTTATTATTTATTTATAAAACGTCAAAATATCCAAAATACTTCATATAGGACTCTCTGGATGCGGATTTTATAATGCTTTACAGTAGTAAATTCAGAATTGCGTGTAATGTGTAATAAAGAAAAGTCTGCATTCATGAAAGATGACAATGATATCGTAGACTTAAATGTAAGGGTAAAATTTCTTAATTGTCACTTCCAACTGAGTTTATGTCGCGAGGTAAAACATTTTGTCATTTTGATAAAAATATTTTTCAAAAAATAAAAAATGTTGATTTATTAATTAATTGAATACTTACCAATTTTGTGTTTTAAAATTATGTAAAATATTTGTTACGTCCGTAATTTCTTATTAATATACTTAATTTAACTATATACTTTCACGCATGTATTTATTTTGACATATTGTATTTAATCGATAATGCATACATCTTTAATAAAATAATGGATTTCATCATGATATTATATGCAGTTCTTTTAATTCTTATATTGTAATTGTTATTTTATTTGTGTTTTAAATTTGCATTATATTCAGTATATTTTCTAACAAATATTGTAATTATATTATGCGTTTCTTATAACAAATCCAGGAAAAAGTAGTATTTTAAAATATCGACAAAAGAATAACGATTACAGGGAATTCAAGATCGAAGATACAGATTATTATAATGGACACGCATGACTCCTGAGGATCTAAGACAAACGTTGCGACCCCAATGAAATCAGTGAAAGTCGAAGTGATGTCACTCGCAATGAGCTGAAACCACCACAAGACCACAAAGCATTAGACTAGTGAGGAAATTTTGATATAAAAAGGGGGAGCATTTCCGCTTGAAACAGGGAGTAATTGTTTGAAAATCAACCAGTACTCAACACAGCATCGTCAAGCGAACTCAAAGTATATTTTCAAAAGTGAACAACAGTTTATCTCCAAATATTATTTTTAAAAGAATATTGTTTAAAATTGAACTACAAAATTATTTCCTCAAAGGAAGTTTTGCTATTTTTAAAAATATTAACTTGGAAATAAATTCAAGTGTCAATAATTCTCAATTCTTATATTAAAATAACATATTCCAAATTTCGAACCATCGAAATTTGCTCAAGAGCCCACATAGCACAAAAACTTTCAGGAAACTTCCACACAAACTTCCAGGAATCTTTCAGGAAGTTTCCTGTGGCAACCTTCGGAAGTTACCCTTGGTAACTACCTGAAAATTACCAGGAAATACAATAAGGTCCGCAGGTTACAAGCTTCCTATGGAAACTTCCTGGAAGCTTTCCTTAGAAACTTTCTGAAAACTTCTTGCAAATTGACAGTAGAAACTTCTTGGAAGTTTCCATAAATTCTTTAAAATTTTTTTAGTGAAATTATTATTTCAAAAGGTTTAAAAAATTGTAATTATTGAAATTTTGCATTCTTTTAAAATAAAAAAGTGCGTTTAATTAATAAAAATGATCTTCACAACTACAGCACACATGAGGGTAAGGCGGACTCGAACCACCATAGGCCTCAAAAGTGTGCTGCTGGGATAGCGCTTTATGCGCTCCACCAAATCGACACTTGACTTTACAGGGTTAATTTATATATTATATATTTCATTATATCTTGGAGGAGACTTATTTCTACTTAAGATAAATTCTTTTAAATTAAATTTTACGATATTTGTATAATTCGAACATTTTTTAATTTTTATGAAAATTTTAGAATTTGTACAAATAATGATTAATGTCTATAGAATATAGAATGATTATTTTCAAAAAATGTTTTAATTAAAGTTATAATTATAAAAACTTCCGAAAAGCGCATACCTCCGATTCCAATAAAAGTTGGTATACTTACATAATTTTGTGCCCTGATTACGAAAATCATATTGAAAATTGGCGCAAATAAGTTTATCATGGTGAAAACCATAAAAAATACCATAAAAATGTGGTTTTTAGCATTTAACTTCTAAAAAGCACAAAATTTGAAAAAGTATTCTTAACAAAAGATGTAGGTCTTAACAAAACACATCTTTTTTGTACAATAAATTTTTGTCCAATTGTGATTAGTTCTTGAGAAAAATAATTAAATATATATTTAACGCCTCTGGGCCACTCACTGCCACCTGATTGGTATTAGCGCTTGCGCTCCGCTCGAAGAGCCGGTTTTAGAATCAAACTCCTTAATTTACTGTTTTAGTCGGTAGTAGCCGTTGCAGGGGGTCTGCGTTAGAATGTCAATTTGACCCCCGTTCTACTACAAAACAGCGAAAATTCTGTATTTTTTAGGAGTTAAATGCAAAAAAATCATTTTTATTGTTTTTATTATAAAATTTTAATTTTCGAAAATGTTCAATATGATTTTCTTGAACAGCACCTAGAATTACATAAATGTTACTGTTTTTTTAAGAATAATTCTGTTTTATCATTAATTCGTATTCTAGACAATTTTATGGAATTTTATGGCTTTTTACGTTTTTCTCGAGAACTAATTACAACTGGACAAAAATGTACTATACTAAAAAGATGTGTTTCGTTAAGACCTACATCTTTTGTTAAGAATACTTTTTTAAATTTTGTGCTTTTTAGAAGTTAAATGCAAAAAAACCACATTTTATGGTATTTTTCATGGTTTTCACCATGATAAACTTATTTGGGCCAATTTTCGCCTAAAATTATAAATAAAAATTAATTTTAAAACTTACCTATGAAATGTCGAAAGTCTCCATCACCAAAATTTGGTAGAATGGAAAATAAGGTCCGACTTAAATATTAAAATCAAAATTGGATTGTTTTTGTTAAGCGCCAGAGGACATATAAGTGATTGAAATCACGGAAAATCATAAAAGACTCAATATTAAACGTAAATTTTTTCACATTTATACACACTGAAAAAAGGGTGGTAATATTACGAATGGTAATGGGTAAAAATGACTTAGGTAAAAAGTGAAAATTACGACAGGTAATATTACAGAGGGTAAAACACTTACTTGAATGTGTCAGTAAAACAACTTTGCTGTTTCTTTACTAATTATATTAAAAAGATTAAATATTAAATTATTCTTATTAGAACCAGTTCGAATTATTAATAATTAAATAATTTTACTACCCAAATTAATAAACAATTTTATTTTCAATTAAACTTGTTGATTGAGTCACTTTCAAACTCACCATTTTATGGCTATGACTTTACAAACAAAGAAGAGTTGGGAAATAATATAACAAAAAATCAAGAAAAGCAGAAAATTTTTAATATAAATTATTATTTTAGTTAACTAGTTTTTCCCTTTAGTTAAAAAAAGTATAATTGTAATAAATAATACATAACTATGGTAAACAAATTTTACTTTTTTTTAATCATAATTTATAATTATGACGAAACAAATATTTATTGCGTTTTTTTATTTTTTTTATTAAAAAGAGATTTTTTTACATAAATGTTATTATTACTTATAATTGCTCTAATAAAATTCAAACTTTTTTTATAAATAAAGAAAAGAAATATAATTAAACATTATTTGTATAAGCAGAATATTTGTATTTCAGTCATAGTTAATTGTAAAAATTATGATTTTTTAAACCAATTTTTAATGTTTTTTCATGCAAAGAAAAGATTGTTAACTATTTTATTTTTAATCATAAGCTTGTTAAAGAATTATAATTTCATTTATATTGAAAGGAAAGAAAACGGTGTAATAAATATTTGTTTCTAAAAAATATTTTGTTTTAAACTATAATAAAAATATTTCTGTAATAATATGATATCAAATTATTTCTTTAAAAAATCTTTTTAATAAGGAAGACAATTTTGATTAATGCGTAATTATTATTCACGCATACTCTCTTTTATTGCGGGCACTGGAGCCATGATAGAATGGCCATGTTTACGGTAGTTGCCTTTGAAATCAGCGTCAAAAACATGGTGTCTACCATGGTTCAGAGCGTGGACTCGTGGAGGCACATAGAGTCCTTCATTATAAAAATAATGGAGCAAAAAGATAGGGACGGATGACAAGGTCGACCGGAGGAATCTAGCGCTCGGCTGTGTGTGGGCGTGGGGGGAGGAAGTCTTTTGCTTTCCTCCCAACGACGCCCCCGCATAACTTGAGCAGATTAAGGCCCAGTTCAGGAGTAGGACAAGGGGACCACCACTTGCGAAGTTAAAGGCCTGACGGTAGTTCCGTAGGTGGATCAAGTGTCCCAAATTAAGACGGGAGTGGTTTTTAGTGGGTCGACCAGAACAAGAGCGGTCATTCCCACATAACCTGGAACTCATTACCCAGGTAACTGAATTCACAGATTTTCCACATCCGACTACAAAAAAAAATTTTGTAATAAAATATTAATTCAATTTTTGAATTTAATATTTAATTAAAAAATGTTCGAATTATCCAAATATCGTAAAATTTAATTCAAAAGAATAGAAATTAGTTTCCTGAAGGATATAATAAAATATATAATATATAAATTAACCCTGTAAAGTAAAGTGGCGATTTTAATATATCTGGGTCAGTCCATTATATTTCACCTAAAGCCGTTGCGGCATATTTTAAACAAGTTGTTCATTTCATGACCATTTAGCTTCCTCAATATATATTATTATATATAATTTTAAAAGTTAAATAATTATAATAGTTTATTAAATATAATTAATAAACCGGGTAAACTACCCTGAATAAATATTAATTATTTAATTTTTTATTATAGAATAATTATTTTAAAGTGTTATGATAAAATGTCAAAAAATACAAAATTTTAATTTTTTGTGAAAAATTATAATATTTATTAATTCTATAAATTTTCATGAAATATATACTTTATATACATGAATCGATTCGTTTTCATGCCAGGAATATAATGCTGAGAAAAATTAATAAAAATTTTAATAAATAAAGAAGTTATTTCAAAAAATAAAAAAATTCATTTTTTTCGAAAATTAAAAAATTGCTAAAAAATTTTTATTTTTAGATATTTTTGAAAATCCTTCTGTCTGATTCAAGATATTCGTGACCGTAATACACCTACAAAATTTTATCAAAATCCATCAAGATGTGTAAGAGAAAATTTGTCCACAAGAATCGGTGACATACACACACACACACATACACACACACACACACACACACATACACACACACATACATACACACATACATCCGGACATTTGTTCCTCTCGACGAATTATATATACTACACTTGAAAATTTGTAAAAATAATTGATTTTAAAAAATTCGGAAATCGACATCACTATAAGGCTTCCTTTATGAGGAAGCAAAAAATCTCATAATTTGTAAAAATGATGTTTAATATCCATAGAATTCATTTTTGAGAATTATTTTATACAATTTTTGGAATTAAACTTAGAATTTTAATTTTTAAGTTTAGTTTCACAGAAAAAAGGTTAGATTGACAGTTATGAAAATTTAATAAAAAGCATGGAAATAATTTAGATAATACAAATTTCTTGATTGATATTTGTTAAAAATGGGCTTATTTACTTGAATAAATAGATTATTATGCAAACATACCTAAAATAATAGATAAAAATTGATTTTAAAATTTACCTATGAAATGTCAAAAATCACTACATTTTAATTACATTTTTCTAAAAAGTTTATAAATAATAACAAAATTTAATACTACATAATGTAAAGTACTTTCAATGTACATTCATATTATGTGCTAACTTTTTAATTTTATAATAAAGAAATATGAAAAATTTTACCTTTAATATTGAGTGTTTCATGATTTTCAGAGATTTTAATCATTTATTTCTTCTCAGGTGCAAGACGAAAAAATCCATTTTTTGTCTTAATATTTAAGTTTGACCTTCTTTTCCATTCTATTAAATTTTGGTGATGGATAATGATCTACTTTTCAGTTAATATCGATATAATTTAATATCGAATAAAATATATAATAAATAAATTAACCCTGTAAAGTAAAGTGTCGATTTAAATGAGAGCATAAAGCACTGTCCCAGCAGCACACTTTTGAGGCCTATGGCGGTTTGAGTCCGCCTTACCCTCATGTGTGCTGTAGTTGTGAACATCATTTTTTTTAATTAAACCCACTTTTTATTTTAAAACAATGCAAAATTTGAATAATTAAAAAATTTTTAAACCATTTTAAATAATAATTTCTCTAAAAAATTTTTAAATAATCTTCCGAGAAGTTTCGACTGTTAATTTGCAAGAAACTTTCAAGGGAAGTTTTTAGGAAGTTTCTATGGGAAGCTTCTCTGTATTCACGTACAGCAAAAATTTGACCAGAATCATTCCTAAAGCCTTTTTTCGTTCTCTTTTAGAATCCGACATTTAAATTACAAAAAAATAAAATTTGAAAAAGTTGTGGCCATTTTTTTAACAAAAAAAAGTTTTTACAGTTTTCTGTCAAAGAAATATTTTTTTATAGATTGCAAGTTAAAATATATGCTGCTGACCCAGAAATATCGCGTCCGCAATACCCAAGCTTTACTAAAATGAAACGTTTTAAATTAGTTTTAGAAATTGAATCTAATTTGGGATGAGAATAAGTCAATGAGCCTACTAAATGTTGTGAGAGAATATTTATTTAAAAAAACCAACCAAGAAAGAAAAGAATTGACAATAATACAAAATACAATGAGTATACTTGGGGATGTAGTTTAGTTAACTTCTAAACTGTAAACTGGGATTGCACTTCTAATCGGTATCGATGCTTACTTGTTGATTTCTAAAAAAATACTCTCTTGAAGATGTTATAATGTTGGCTTTTAAATAGATACTCTTTTTCTTGAAGATGTTATAATGTTGGCTTTCAAATAGATACTCTCTGTCTTGAAGATGTTATAATGTTGGCTTTCAAATAGATACTCTCTGATCTAACGATGATGCTTCCCCTTTATATATTAAAATCTTCTAATGGAACATCATGTACGAAAAATACACGTGCTGAAACTCGTCTAGTGCAGGTAGATGCAGCGTGACGTCACCGGACCACCTTCGACGGGACTCGATAAGACATTTAGCACAGGGGTATGGTATAGATGTTTCTCTCTAGATTCTACGGGATTTGATAAGACTCTCAGGACCTGGGTTGGTATGTGTATTTCTCTCTCCCTCCTGGGGTGCTATTCTGTAACTTCACTTCACTTTCACTTCACTTTCACTTCACTTTCACTTCACTTTCACTTTCACTTCACTTTCACTTCACTTTCACTTCACTTTCACTTCACTTTCACTTTCACTTTCACTTCACTTTCACTTTCACTTCACTTTCACTGCACATTAACTTCACATTCACTTCACATTCACTTCACATTCACTCTACTTTCATATCACACTCACATCGCATTAACTTTACTGTTATTTAATATTCACTCTACTTTTACTTCACATTTACTTTCACCTCGCATTCACTTTCACTCTACTTTCACTTCACATTCACTTTCACTCTAATTCGACTTGTGAAGTAAAAGTAGAGTAAAAGTGAATGTGAAGTGAAAGTAGAGTGAAAGTGAATGCGAAGTGAAAGTAAATGTGAAGTGAAAGTGAAGTAAATGTGAAATAACAGTGAAGTGAATGTGATGTGAAAGTAGAGTGCAAGTAAAGTGAATGTGGGGTTAATGTGAAGTGAAATGGAAATGAAAGTGAAGTGAAATTTGAGTGAAAGTGAAGTAAAAGTTGAGTGAAAGTTGAGTGAAATTGAAGTAAGTGTGAAGTGAAAGTAAAGTAAAAGTTGAGTGAAATATAAGTGAAAGTGAAGTAAAAGTTAAGTAAAAGTGAAGTGAACATGAAGTGAAAGTGGAGTGAATGTAAAATAACAATGAAGTGAAAATTGTGTGAATGTAAAATAACAGTGAAGTGAAAATTGTGTGAATGTAAAATAACAGTAAAGTTAAAATTGTGTGAAAGTAGAGTGAAAGTGAAGCGCACATGAAGTGAAAGTGAAGTTAATGTGGAGTGAAAGTGAAGTGAAACTGAAGCGCACATGAAGTGAAAGTGAAGTGAAAGGAAAGTGAAAGTAAAGTGAAAGTGAAGTGAATTGCCGTATTGATGCGTAATCGTTATTCCTTTTACATAACTTTAAAATATAAACTTCTCTTTCTTGCATTTGATATAACTTATCATGTTGTTTCAAATACATGGAAAATATAAAATAAGAAATACCATAATAATAGAAAATGTACTGGATATAATGCAATAATATATGACATACAAATAAATCACACATACACATACAAGTAAATATTAAAATTGTAGGGGAGACCGGGGCTAAACCGGACACGGGGCTAAATCGGAAAAGTCAAATATTTCCGAAACCGTGAAGAATTTCAAATCGTGTAAATAACCTATGAACGCGCAATTTCGTGATGCATATGCTGCATGAGGTTTTAGGGACGTGTCAATTTTCTTGTAATAATAGTTGCCGTTAATATGTAAAAATGTCATTTCTTGAGGTAAAAGTAAAAAAAATTTGTCTTCATTTTTTTGGGTTTTTATCGTTAAAATTAAAGTGCAAATATCATACGGCCATTTTTCTTTTAGCTCAAGGTGTACTGAGTTTAGTAGAAAAAAAGTTTAATGGAAAACATTAAGAAGAAAAAGTATATTGCAGGTTAATTATTAGATGACGGTGTGGAGCTGAATCGGACATCGTGATTAAAAACAACCAAATCTTTGAATTCTTTAATTTATTTTATATTAATTAACTATTTTATATTATATTCTTTGCTTAGAACCACTTTATAAAGAAATAAATAAAGAATTTATTTTAAAACTTGAATTCGCAAGCGAGTTGCTACAAACAGACAAGCCTGAAAACTGTAATTCATTTTTCATACCTTAGGCACAAAATAGGCGCTTTTAGATAGCAGCCGACAGGAACTAAAAGCTATTCATTTGTCAACTTGAATGAAAATGGCGACTTTTTTTTCCCATGGGCAAAAAAACAGCTATGGTCCCATGCGTTATTTTGCTCATGGGAAAAAAAGGCCGCTATTTTCATGCAAGTCGAACAAGTGAATGACTTTTACTCCCTGTCGTCTGCTATCTGAAATCGCCACTTTTGGGCCTTTGGAATAAAAAATATCGTAAGTAACACGGAACTTAAAGGCTGCCAATTTATTTACGATGATTTTTGTGCCACTCGTTACGGTCTCAGGGCGCCTACGGCGCCCTCGACCTCCACTCGTGTCACAAAAATCACCGTAAATAAATGGCTACCTTTACGTACCTTGTTGCTTAATATACTATTATATTATAATTATTACCGATTTTACATATTATATTATATTCTTTGTATAGAACTATCTACAAATAAATAAAAGAAGAATTGATTTGACTTTTTTTTACCAAAAAAAAGAAAATTTGTATCTCATTCTTTAATTAATTAGCCGTGTCCGATTTAGCCCCATGGGGTGTCCGGTTTAGCCCCACCAATTTTCGTATTTTCGTTTTTGAGGTAGTCACCTTCGAAGCAATATATCTCTAAAGCTATTGTACTTTTTTTTAAATCGAACAAGTGCGATTTGTAGGTGAAAGTACAAGCTTCAAAACGGTATATTACACTTTAGCAAAAAGTATGTTTTTGTATGAGTTTTCTGGTCAAAGACCAAATCCGTCCGGTTTAGCCCCGGTCTCCCCTATAGTTAATATAAGAATATTAATAAGAATTACACATATAATTTAGGAATATTTATAACAAAATACATAATAAAATCAAGAATATTTGTAAGGAAATATTTAAGTATTTAAAGAATATTAATAAGAAGTGAAGGACGTAACAAACCATATCTTTGCAAAATAGTGAAATAATTTGACTTTTTTCAACGTTTTATTACCGTTTTAGCCTTTTTGTGCCCATACGCAGCTATATAGAAAAAATCTGAGCCCAAATTCACAATCCTCGGAAAATTACCAATCAGTTTTTTATATTATAATTTATTTTTTTTTATTTTAGACAAATTTTAACAGTAACCCGTGTAGAAAAATTTCGGGGCAGTCTGGAGTCCAGTGATTGCCCCAACTAGACGCATCTGGACGGTCTAATCTAGACTGTCTAACTGTATGCTATATGGGATTTATTTGAACGGTCTAATCTAGACTGTCTAACTGTATGCTATATGGGACTTCATTGGCATCACTAGAATTCAAATTTTTTAAGTACAATCAAGAATTTAGTTCCCGATTTGTAGGTCTTCTTTGAATTTATACATGCACAATGGGTTGTCACTTCAAAATTGAATAAAATAATTTAGTCAATCTAAAGAATCGTTCAAAAATAAATATTGTAGATTTATATGAATTATTATAAATAAAAATAAAATTTAAATCTATACATCAATCTATACATTTAATGACCAATTTTACTTAGAAATTACAAAATTGAATTTTATTAGAGTTACGTTTACAATTTTCATTAATCACTTTAAACTTTAATTTGATATTTTATAAAGTTTGAATTTGGAATTAATTTAATTTAAAATTTTTAAAAACTTCGATTTCTGAATAATGTCTAATAATTCAAGTTTTCCTGAAATTAGATAAATTTTTTAACATATTGTATTTGATTAATTATTAAAAATAATTTATCTGTAGAACAATTTTAGTTAAAAGCACTATAAAAAATTGAGTGTTGGACAAGTTACAGATTATTGTAGAAATTCAATTATTTTCCAAACTTTTACCAAAATTCTTGACAAAATTCTAATTATTTTCTAAAATGTTCTTTAATTCAATGATTTTCAATATCTACTATTTTAATAAAATAAAAAAAAAATTCATATATTATAAACGAAAATTTCCATAAAATGTAAGTAAAAATTTAATTACTTTCATAAATAAAAAACCTTTCACAAAATTTCAATAAGTATTTACAAATCTTTTATAAGTTTCTTCTTATAATAATTCAATTATTTTCATACGTACCTAATAAAATTCTTATTATTTTTAATACAACTTTTATCGAATTCTTAAAAAGTGTATAATTGTACTTAAGAATTATATACTTTAAAAAATTGTTGAATGATTATAATTTATTGTAGTAAGAATTAATTATTGAAATATTCATTTCTAATAATTTAAATAATTCAGGATTATTATGTGTAATAATTTTATTCATAGTTTTCACTTTGTCTTTATATAAGCAACAGAATATATGACACTGGCATAAATATAGATAATTAGGAGAATTATCACCCAGACTTCAGTGGCCGTGCGGTTTAAATGCGACGCGTTCGGTCGTCAAGGGGGTGGGGGACGTGAGTTCGATCCCACATGCGAGCGGATATTTTTCATTGTAAGTATTGTATAAATATAAAAATATATAAAGTATTATATAAAATAATAAAATTACTATATTTAATCTGTATAAGTGTTATAAATTAAAATTGTAAACATGTTTGTAAATAATGTCAAAAACCTGTTAAAGAATGGATTTAAAAAATATACCAATTAACGCAAATAGTTTTTTTTACTAAAATTATTTTTAAATATTACTATTTTAAATGATATTTAATGCTAGTGTAATATATTATTTATTTCAAAATATTATGATTATAATAATAATAAGTTATTGGCATTAAATATATACACAAATCTACATGAATAACAATAATATGTACTATTATTTTTAATAATTCATATATTCACATTACATTGAATAAACATAAGAAACGAGTAAATTTAGGTAAATTATTAAAAATTAAAAAACTGAAATATTGAAATCGAATCTCAAATTTTTAATATTAGCACTGCTCATTAGCCGCCTGATTAGCTCGTCCAGTCTGGACCAACGCGTGGTTCGAACGTCACTTATCTGATTAGCTCACGATCAGACAGTCTTTTCAGCGCCCGATTAGAGAATAGACTGTCTTTCTGGCAACACACTAGAACCCAACAATTTTTCTACACGGGAAAGACAAATACATGTTATAATTAAGAGTATTCCAAATATAAGAATTTTTTTAAAATGCGTTTTTAGTGTTTTAAGTTTGTTTTTGATGATTAATATTTTTATTATTAAATTCAAAAACTTTAATTTTCACAAAAATATTATAGAATTTAATAAAACTCAATTTTTAGTAAATATTTCGTAATTATTCAGTAAACAATTTGTTGTTAAATTATTTAATGAATATTTGCAAAAGGATTTGTAAGACCAGTTAATCAGAAACCAATGAGTTTGTAATTGAAAAAATTAAACTACACGCAGAAAAATAGTTGACTACAGTATACTATGTGTTGGATACCCCAGCTATTTTAGATAGTGTCTGGAGCGCGATCTATTTAGTTGGACAGGACAACCAATTTAATTGGATTCTTAGATGTTGGGTGTATTATCCAATTCTATTGGATAGGGGAGCTGATTTGTTTTGTAAACTGTCTATTTTTTTGTTATCACTACTTTTAAGTTTTATAATGCAATTATTTTCTAATAGTGAAATAACCATTTATATTTTACGTATTTAATTAAATTTACACATGAATATTTATAAAATTATTTGTTTATTTGATTTTATTAATTTAATTCTTATTGAATGTTTTAGATATAATTAAGATCTAAATAACATTAGTAATCACTGAAAATTAATTCTCTTTATGATTTTTTTACTTTAAACTTACAAACATAACCTAAAATTTTTTTCCGCGTTAGCTATTCCTCATCGTGGAGCGATTGTTCCTCATCACAAATAAATCAATTTATCAAAATCATATTCTCTTTAAGAGATAATAGTGTTTTATAATGTATAAGATTTTCTGTAAAAGCAAAGACAGAATTTTACAAACTTTGATTTCAATTTTGCTACTTTAATACTTGACACTTTCTCTTTCACTTAATCACTTTCGTTTAACAATGTTATTATATGTTCACAGTTTGTTAGCGCGATTATTTTCAAAAAAGGACAACGCACAAAAAGTACAGAAATTGGCTTTCGGCAAAATTGGGTGAAACTTCAGGAAGATATTCTTTGGGATGTTCTGAACAAATTATGTATGGGACAAATTGCCCCAGAAAGAGTATTTTTCGAGTTACACGGGATAGAAGTGAGGAAAATATAAAAGCGTAGAGTACTCACATTTTAAAAATTCTGAGGTGCTATTATGTGACTTTATACATCTGATTAACTTTTAGGGTCAGTTAAGCTTCTTTTTATTAGGAATGACAGTGAAGAAATAGTAAGAGTTCAATAAATGCGTTTTAAGAGTGAAGTAAACGTATTCGTGTCATAAGAAGTTTTTAAGATATGGTTAAGAGATCCTGGTGCTTATCAGTTGGTTTCATTTAGCTATTGTACCGTCATCATTACCATTACCCAATGTGCACCACGAGGAAGTAGCATGATCAGATTTTGCACATCATTTAATCCTAAAAAGGAAAGTTTGATTTTGTAAAGTCACATAATAGCACCTCAGAATTTCTAAAATGTGCTTTTATATTTTCCTCACTTCTATCCAGTGTAACTCGAAAAATATTCTTTCTGGGGCATATGCCCCACACAGAAAAAAACCCGACTCATTTTTGTTGCAACTCATTTGGAAGTCGGTCGCTCGAAATGAGTAATCGACAACTTCAAGTGAATCGAAATGAGTAATCGGCAACTACAAGTGACTCAAAATGAGTAAAATAACAATATTCTAGTTACTTTCTTTTGTGTTTCGCATGTTCGTGTTCCATGGTTGCCCATCTCTGTCTGTCAATTGACAAATGTCTAACCTAAAAAATTTTTCCCACTTCTCATAAAAACAATAAATCGACTGCGAGTATTAATGTTTTGACAAGTGCAACGTGTTTATTAGTTATAAACAATTATTTTAATTCATATTTTTATAAATTATTCTTAGCTTTTCCAATGTGATTGTAATTTTATCAAAAAGAAAAAATGATACCCCTTAAGACTCATTTTGAGTCTTTTCCCTAGAAACTCAGAATGAGTCGAAGGGGTATCATTTTTGTTGCAGTTCAAAATGAGTCTCATATGCGACTTATTTTGAGTCCGGTTTTTTTTGTGCATACATAATTTGTTCAGAATATCCTAAAGGATATCTTCCTGAAGTTTCACTCAATTTTGCCGAAAGCCAATTTCTGTACTTTTTGTGCATTGTCCTTTATCGTGTTTTCGTCCAGTATAGTATTTTCGTCTTGATAATTTACGTTCACGCACAAAATGATCGGAATCTAGTCGCAACTTGTTGACAGAGCAAGCGCATCATAGGAATTGGGAATTACAAATTTCAGTTGGCTGCTATCGCCTATTTGGTTTTACGTGCAGTACCTCCGCATACGCGTATTTCACAGATGGCTGCTATATCCAACTCGTTGAAAATCGTATGCGACTAAATAGATATAATGACTAATCATAAGTATAAATTTAATATTGTCACTGGAAACAAAGCCGTTTGTTCATTTATGATTTTACATACATATAACAACTAATTTCCTTCTATCCAATAAAAATTAGATATATTATCCAACCTTTTTTTGCGTGTATTAACATTATATTACAAAAAAAAACGAAAAAATGTTGTTGTATAATTCTTTGTATAAACAATCCTTCCACAAAAATTAATAATATAAAGATAAAAAAACAATCACCAAAAACGCATTTAAAAAAATTCTCATATTTGGAATACTCTTAAAGACAACTGTCTTTACTGTTAAAATTTGTCTAAAATAAAAAAAAATAAATTTTAATATAGAAAACTGATTGGAAATTTTTCGAGGATTGTGAATTTGGGCTCAGATTTTTTCTATATAGCTGCGTATGGGCACAAAAAGGTTAAAGCGGTAATAAAACGTTGAAAAAAGTCAAATTATTTCACTATTTTGCAAAGATATGGTTAAAAACTTAAAATACCCAGATTTTCGGAGTAATCACATTAAAGTATGGCTTAAAAATTTTTTTTTTTAAATTTGAGCCAAATCGAAAAAAGTGTTTTTGAGTTATAAGTTTTGTTGAAAAAAACAGTTTTTTCAATCTACTGTGCATGCGTTTCGAAATCGACTAGTAGTGTTTCCATCGACTAGTACTTTTCCAAAAATTTTTTAGACCAAAATTGACACTTTTTCACGCAAAAATGGATTTTTCAATCTTAGTTTTAAAAAATGGCACTTTTCATGAAATTGACGATTGTGAACGTTCTTTATGAGATAGGAACTTGAAATTTTGGCTAGTTCACTATATTTGAAGACAAATCGGTAACTTCTCACGTACAACTGTGTGATTTACCCATGGAATCCCCCAGGAATTTTGTCAAATAAATTAATAATTTTCTTTACGAAAACAAAAAAATATTAATTCTTTTGTCAGTTATTATCTGAATATTTTTGGGGCCGCTGATTACGAATCTGATGTCCGTTTTTCAAGATTCAAAATGTCAAACAAAGTTTTTAAAAATTCGTCGTAGTCACTTTAAAATCGTTACTCGGGTTTATTTTAAGATCCGCCATTTTGAATTTTTAAAAATTTGTAATCAGCCATTTTGAATTATTATTTGTAAAAAAGTGTGTTACAAAGTAATAATTGAAACTTACACCTGCGTGTATAATGAGAGGGAAGGTAGATGGGACTACCCATCGGTGAATGTTTATATCTTTTGTTATATACCTTTTTCGTATACTGCTGTGTCTCAGTTTAAGTGTATACTTTGTAGAGTGAACATTAAACAGAAATATTGAATTATATATTGTTGTAAATTATTTTATACCAATACCTTTCTATACTTAACCGATTAAAATAAAATTTAAATATGTTGTAAACATAAATAGGACAAAATATAGTGTGATTTAAAGAAAAATAAACGTCAACAATATGGCAGATGATATTATGAAATTAAAAGAATCAGGTGAAAAAATTATCTCAGACCTCCAAACTAATAATAAAATGTGTCACAACCTGAAGAAGAAGAATAAAAGTTTAAAAAAGCAAGTGGAATACCTCGAAAAACAGATGGAGGAATTTCTTATACATGGAGAAAAAAATGCTGTTGAATCAATGACATATGAGTTTGATTCATTGAATAGTGTCATAACGGGCTGCCAAACGTATATGCTGTTGTTTTGAAAGCACCGATTCTAATGATTCGATAGTATCACTTTCATTGAAACAAAAGCATATTTCTCAAATTGACAGCATACTATGTTAATTTAAAGGGATTCTTTTTGAATCAACGTTCAAAATTTAATACTGTTAAGTCAATTCTTTAATGTGGTTATAGATATACCAACCATAAATTAAAAAAAGGAAATTTTTGTTCTCATATTTTTTATATACTATAATTAATTCTCACACCTTTAACACAACACTTCTTATATACATCTTTTTTCAATTTTACACCCTAACATACACATCTTCATTATTTTTTTCATTTTTTCCAACGACAAACACATACACATTCAAACACACTTTATATTTTTTTGAGTCCGAAAAATACGCTGTTCCTAATCGGTCACCCATCCATGTAGTAACCGCGACCAAAGCTGCTTAACTTTCGTGACAGACGAGAACCGCCGCGCTACAATGTAATACATTCGCTTCTTACATTGAGCAGTTTCTTTGTGGTTAAATACCGTGCGCGAAATTTTTCTCGTGTATAAGGAAATTTATATAGAGAATTTATATTTAACTAGTCATTAATTCTTTAAAACAATCTAAATAATATTTTTTTATATATAAGAATTTGAAAAACGACAGGTTTAATAAACATATAAATATGTGCGGTTAAGTATTTTAATAAATTTAGCACTTGTCAATGTCTCAAATACATAGTGACATTATTTTTATAGCATATGCTATAGGCAGTCCGCTATAGCACCATTCATTGAAACGAAAGCATATGCTTTCATTTTCAAGAGCGCGCTTCTTTGAAGCAAACAACTTTTCATTTGATTTAAATTTACACGTATTTTCTTCAAATTTATCTATTAGATGGTTCAAATGAATAATGTCAAAGAAACAATAAATTATTCTGTTGCTATATATAGATGAACTATAGAAACAATTTGTAGAATATCATTAATTTAACAGTAAGGTAAATGCGTCAGTGCTCGGCAGTTTAAGGAATTTTTCAATTTTAAAATTACTAATTAGCAGTTTCGAAGACAATTTTTCCAAATGAAACAAATTTTATTGATTAAAGGGGATTATAAAGAAGAGTAATTAACATCACTTTTTATAAAATCAAATACTATGTAATATTTATTTGCATTTAAAGTCGAAAATATGCAAATGCGTTAGTAATCGGCAGGTACGAAAACTGACTGTGTCAGTAATCGGTCGTCGATGTCGCTGTCGCGGTATTGAAACTTACCAAAAATATTGTTTATTCATGCATAAAATGACTGTGTATCTAATTTTTTGTTAAGTTGTGACAACCTGCCGACGACTAAAGTACTGACGTGCACTGACGCATTTACCTTACCGTACTTTTAATTTAAACAGTTTCATTTTTTCGTTTTAAGCAATAATATGCTGTTCGATTAATAAATGTGTCATGGAATCAATAACGGGAAATTCAATAGCATGGAGCTATTTGATTCAACAGCACTTTTTCCAGTGCATTCTTAAAATATGGCTGAAAACTTATGTGGCACAAATATGTGCCCATATTTTGCCATATTTCGCTATCTTTTACCCATAGTTCGTTTTCCACGCGGGTTGGAATACAACATTTTTAAAATAAAGACCAGCAAAAACAAATACTTTCTTTACATCATTTACTACAAATAATTCTAGTCAATAACTAAAACACATCTTTTAACATATTATTTGTATCTTATTCCGAACTCTTCATTCAGGGCTCGAACTAGGTCCGTAAATCCCGTAACTTTGCTTAAAGTCCGTAAAAGTCCGTTTTTTTTAAAAAGGTCCGTAAAGTCCGTAATTCGGTTGAAAAAGATCCGTAAAGTACGTAAATTATACGATATAATTTGGATAATTTTAGAGAAATTACAAATGATTGAAGGAATTCAATTATTTTCAAAAGTACAGTAGAGACTCCATTATCCGGATATTCGATTATTCGGACAAATTTAAAATTAAACAAATTTTTTTAAATATAAAGATTATAAAGTCTCAAGCCATTAACTTCTATTTTAAATTTAAAAACGTGAATTTTTACACGAAATGTTGCGTTTTAAAGTGTTTTAATTATTTTGAAATATTTCTATCTAAATATTTATTAATGTTGACTTTAAAAGTTTTAGTTTCTTTCAGTCTTATTTTAATACATATGCAAATAAATACGTAAAATTATGAATTAAAAATTTGTTTAATTCGTACTTTACTCGATTATCCGGATTTTCGATTATCCGGACAAGTGCCTGCATCCATTAGTCCGGATAATGGAGTCTCTACTGTAATAAAATTCTTCGCAAAACTTCAATTATGTTCAAAAAATTTTTTTAAATTCTCGTCAACATTTCAATTATCTTTAGAAATAATTAAATTATTCTTCAAAATATCAAAAATTTTTCGAGGAAAAATTTATTAAAATTTATTAAAATTTATTAAAATTTTCAAAAATTTTAATAAAATACTTGGAAAAATTTCAATTATTTTCAAAATTTTTCCTCAATTCAATGATTTTTTAATAGATATCTATACTATTCTAATAAAATTTTCTTAAAAAATTCAATTATTTAAAAAAAATCTACTAAAATTCTACACAAACCTTTAATTATTTTCAAAAAATAATAACAATTTTACAGGAATTTCATTATTTACAAATTTTTTTTATAAATTTCTTCGCAATATTCAATTATTTTCATAAATAATAAATTTTTTACAGGTATTTAATTTTCTTGGCAAATAATAAAAATTCTTATTAGGAATTCAATTATTTTGATGAATAATAAAGCTAATTGCAGAATTTCAATTATTTTTAATACAATTTTAATCGAATTCCTCGAAAAATGTAATTATTCTTAAAAATTTTATTAAAACTTATCAATAAAATTTAATTATTTTAATAACCTTTGCTACAATTTATTTATTAGAATTTAAATATTATTTTTAATAAATTTTTGATTAAATTTCTTTAAAGAATAAAATTATTGCATTCACAATTTTTAATCCAATTTTTTGCGTAAATTATCAATTATCTTTATAAATTATAAAATTCTTCTCTAAAATTGAATTATTTTCAAATAATTTAATAAATTTCTTGGCAAAATTTCAATTATTTTTAAAAATTTTCCCTAATTTAATTATTTTTAATATCTATTTAAATAAAATTTTGCAAAAGAATTCAAATTATTTGAAAATTGATTGATACAATTCTTTAAAAGAATTTAATTTTAAGAAACGTATGTAATTATTCAATAAATTGTTTTTTTGTATTTAAATAATGAAATTCTCGTAGAATTTTCTCATAAAAATTGATTAAAAATGGATTTCAGTTAAAATTTTAGATTATAATTGAATATTAAAAGTATTAGAGCGTAAAGTTTTAGAAATAATAAAATTTTGAAAAGGTTTCAGATTCAAATCTTTGAAAATTTGAATTTTTCATAAGTTTAACTAAGTAACAATTCTTTGGAATTAATTTTGTTGAGAAATTTTAATTGCGAATTTTTTTAAATATTATATGAAGTTTTTATTTTTTAATACATATTTAATTGAAGAATTTACAAATAATTAAAAAATCGACTTACTGTAAAGAAATGGATTTGAAAATTGTCAATGAACTTTTTCGAAAATTATTAAAAATAATCGATTTTAAGAAGAATTTTAGTTAAAAATTTTTGAAAATAATAATTGAATTGATAATGATTTTATCACTCTATCTTTAATTATTATAAAACACGAAGCAAGCGATCGCTCCGAGTCGAAGACTCGGAGTTATCGATATCTTTTTGTTTTTTTTAGTTATGAAAAAATCTAATTTATAGTTTTCAGTAAAATGTTCTCTTATATATTTTTGTCAGTAATTGGCCCGTAAAGTCCGTATTTTTAAATACTTTCATTGGTTCGAGCCCTGCTAAATTTCATAAGAAGGCGCTCAAATACATTTTCTTCTCATACGGTACATAAATTTTATTTTGTAATTGTAAAAGTAAAATGTTTCGTAGATTTGATTAGTATAAGTTCATTAATTTCATTAAACATAAGAAAAGAATGAATAAATAAATTATAATATAATTAATTATTAGTTGGATGATTTACCACCTCTTCAACCGGTGGAGGAAATTTTATCAAAACTATCTGCAGAACCGATTGTAGAAGAAGCTGTTACGGAAGAACTTATTGAGGGAGCCATTGATAAATGTATTGAAGTCATTGAAGAAGTGCCACAAAAACCGAAAGATGAAAATAGCGAAGAGATTCTGAATCAGAATTTGACTGACGAAGAAATTGCTCAGCTTATTATAGTTGAGGAAGAGTTACTTCCAGAAAAGGGAGTTCTTGGGTATGTACAAATTCTTTGTTTATAAGTAGATAAATTTTAATTACTTATATTATAATATAATTTGTGAAAATACAATAATAAATGCAAAACTAAATATAGTAAATATAATTATTTAAAGTAATGTATGAATAATGATATAATTTATTAATAATTATTCACTATTATTAAGAAGAAATAGTTAAATATAAGTGAATAATATCTCAAAAAAAATTCATAATGTAATTTAAGGGCATGTCCAAGTTGTTAAATATAAACAAACCAAAAGGTAAAAAAAACCAAGCACTAAAATCACATTTTTCAAACAGCCTTTTCTCACACAAAAATGAAAATTTTTAGTCTTTCTTAACGGAAATGTCAAATTAAATTAAATGACCTGTGACCGTTTAATGCTATTGCATTTGACGCGTCGCGAAAATTAAACAGTTTGAGTATATCAGACGCAAGGACTCTATGAAAGACTCAGAGAGCAATTGAACGGTCAGCATGTATAAGAGGAAATTTTTCCCTTTCCTCCTTGTAATTACAAGGAGAAAAAGTAAAAACTTCTACAACGTCCGTGCCGATGATATAGTCAAACACTTAAGACTGAAACTCAGTTAGGCTGACGACGTCACGAGCGCCCAGTAAAAAATATTCTATACACGGACCGCGGAGTTCGTATACGAGCTCGGTAGCTCGTATGAGAAATATGAGAAAACTCTCATACGATACTTTTCCGTAATGAGAAGTGTTATAGATGCTTGTATACGAGGTGACTTTTAAAGCATTTTTCTGAATATAACACTATTTTAAAGTAAATGTAGATAATAGAAATGAATTTTCAAAGTAAAACAAAGCTAAATTTATAATGGAAATGAAGTTTTAAGAAAAAAAGGATAATTTTGTTCCAAAAATTTATTCACACTAAAAAAAGGTTAGAATTTGATAATTCCTTGTTACTCTAACATACCGACATTAGATATTTCTCGGATGCGGTAAGCACGATTTTGTATTAAATTTAATTATTTTATATAAGAACATTTATATAATAAATAAATAATAATATATTTATTAATTAGTAATGAAAAAAACTTATTTATTCTACCGCCAATACAAAATCGTGCTTACCGCATCCGAGAAATATCTAATGTCGGTAAGTTAGAGTAACAAGGAATTATCAAATTCTAACCTTTTTTTAGTGTGAATAAATTTTTGGAACAAAATTATCCTTTTTTTCTTAAAACTTCATTTCCCTTATAAATTTAGCTTTGTTTTACTTTAAAAATTCATTTCTATTATCTACATTTACTTTAAAATTGTGTTATATTAACCACTTCACTGGCAGGGCGTTCCAAATGGCGTTCCACGCGCCGAGGCCCAGACTGGCAAAAACACCGAAATGGCGTTCCTAAAAAACTCTTTTTTTTAAAGAGTGTACACCACATTTAACTATTGTAAAGCAATATTTCTATAATTTAAACATTAGGGAACAAGATTATCACAACAAAAATTTTAGTGTTTGTGATTTTCAACGTTTTTCTGAACGTTCAAATCGGCTATTTTTAATAATTTTCAAGAAATGGCGTTCCACTTTTTTTCAATTTTTACACTATAAAACTTGTATTTTTATTAAAAAAAGATATTTATATTACAATATTATAATATAATAATATAATTATTAATAATATATATAAATATAACATATATAAATAACTATTATTTATTATTATGAATGGTAATATTATACGTATATGTTTTTGCCAGTCTGGGCCTCGGCGCGTGGAACGCCATTTGGAACGCCCTGCCAGTGAAGTGGTTAAAAAAAATGCTTTAAAAGTCACCTCGTATACAAGCATTTATACACTTCTCATTACGGAAAAGGCTCGTATGAGAGATTTCTCATATTTCTCATACGAGCTACCGAGTTCGTATACGAACTCCGCGGTCCGTGTATAGAATTTTTTTTACTGGGCATAAATGAAATAGTATCTGCTATGTATATTTACATACGACGGTTTTATATAAATGCAATAATGGAATTAAAATCCTGTTGATTTCAAGTGAAAATAGTAAATTAATTAGATCCCGGATTTGAGAAAACTGATACTACGAATTTACCGAAATTGAGTGTTTTTATGGTTTATGAATATATTACAAATTAATAAGCGGTATAATGCTCCGGAGGTTCGTGGAGTCACAGCAACATTGTAAGTAAATTTTAATGTTTTTTTATTAAAATTAATCAATTTATTATTTAAGTACTGTCTAAATTTACATAATTTAATATTTTTTATTATTTGTATATTGTAGATCTTCAAGAAAAAATTACGGAGACTTGACAATAGGTTATGTTTGTGTAAAACGGCAAAGGAAAATATGTACTTTAAAAGGCAGAATTTGTCCTGAACACAGAGTAGTAGAAGTAGAAAAAGTGGAAAGTCTTGATTGTGCTGCATCATTTGGTGGTTGTAAACATGGGATTGCTTTTTTAATGTGGACAAACACAAAATACGAATCGCCACCTTCAACTGAGGTGGAATGCTACTGGAGAAAATCAGCCTTTTCGAAAGTCGGAGATTCACAAAAATTTGTTATAGCTAGTGAAGAGCTAGTAAAAGATTTTAGTAATGATTCGACATTCTTATTCCAAGTAATTCAACAATCAGCTGCCAAACAAGTAGATAGCCACCTGTCAAGACAATCATTTGATTTAGAAGAGAGAAAGATTTATATATTGTCAATACATTAAATTATATTTCATTTCGTTTGGTCTGAAGAAGAAACTTCAATTGATAATTTTTTAAAGCATTCCAAACCATATTTTTCTCAAGATTTGATTTCAAGCTGAATAGCAGATTAAATTCATTTCATGACCATTTAGCTTCCTCAATATATATTATTATTTATAATTTTAAAAGTTAAATAATTATAATAGTTTATTAAATATAATTAATAAATCTTCTTTTTAATAAATCAAAAAAAAAATTAATGTTATAGAGTTTATCATTAATTTTACTAATTTTCAAAATTATCTTAATATTTAAAATAACAAAATTTAAAACACAAAATTTTAAAATTCTTATATTTATTTCAATTTTAAAATCAGATACATTTTATCTATATTAAAACATGTTATATTTGTTCTTTTAAAGTGTTATGATAAAATGTCAAAAAATCCAAAATTTTAATTTTTTGTGAAAAATTAAAATATTTATTAATTCTATAAATTGATATAAAATATATACTTTATATACATGAATCGATTCGTTTTTATGTCAGGAATGCACTTTTGACAAGAATTAATAAAAATTTTAATATAGAAAAAAGTTATTACAAAAAATCCAAAAATTAATTTTTTCAAAAATTAAAAAATTGTTGAAAAAAATTTTTTTCAATATATTTTTGAAAATCCTTCTGTCTGATTTTTGGTATTCATGACCGTAATGCACCTACAAAATCTTATCAAAATCCATCAAGATGTGTAAGAGAAAATTTGTCCACACAAATCGGTGACATACACAGAAACATATACATACACCCGGACATTTGTTCCTCTTGACGAATTATATATACTACACTTGAAAATTTGTAAGAATAATTGATTCTAAAAAATTTTGAAATTGACATCACCATAAGGCTTCCTTTATGAGGAAGCAAAATCAAGCAAATGATATTTTGAGGCACGAACTAAGATTTTTAAGGGTAACTGCGTTCAATATTGTTGAGGCTAGCAGATGTAAAACACCAAAAGGTAGTTTACTCAATCGAATTATAGGAGCAGCGAAATTTTATAACAGCGTTAAAATGGAACAAGGAAAAAAATTAGAAAAAAGTTAAAAATGAGGTTGAAAAACAATTTAAACTTTCAATAACTTGCTGGGAAGTTACAGTGCGAATTCGCTGCGAAAACCCAGGCGGAAAAGTCGGACGAATGCCGGATCAACCAACCGTCAAGGATCCGCGCCGATTGATTTGGAGAGTCAATGGGTGTTAATGTCTGCTTTTGCGGTACAAAGACGGATCATACCGCCGGATCAAAATTTATACTGTGTTATAATGGCTATGCGTCCGGCTCGGTACAGATTTCATGCCGCCGAACAACCGGCGTTGTACTGGCATTCGCCCGTCTGACAACCCGAGCGGTACAGACATTCTACCGACTGCGGACTAATATCATTTATGTTCTTATTATTAAGATTTCAATTAATAATAATACACGGAAAAACTTTTTTCAAGAGTCATTACTAAACTTATTCAAGAACTCAGGATATGGGAAAAATTTAGAACTTGTTTTAGAAAAGTTAAATATTCATTAAAGAATTTTCAGGAGTTTTTCTAATGGCTTGGAAATAATTGTTCTTGACGCTGCGACTGAGTTCTTCAGTCACTGCGCCCTGAAAAAGTCTCGAACTATTTAAGAAAGAAGACGAAGCGTAACCAATAGGTATACAGCGCCACTTGGCTTTAAACGCTTTAAAACGATCTAAAACTAAAGTATCGTAACGCGTCCCTGCAGCCGAGTGGCATAAGGCGGAGCGATCTTGAGTCTCGAGGTCTCAAGTTCGACTACTCAGGCGGGCAAATTTTTTTCGCTAATTTTACATTTTTCTATTCTTAAACCAGTTCAGGACTTTTTCAAGAAAATTCAACAAGTAGTCCAGAAATTTACTACAGTTATCCCCGAACAGCTTAAAATAATGTTTCAATCTATGGTTTTGTAGCATTTCTTGTTTTATTTCCATATCCTGAGTTCTTGAATAAGTTTAGTAATGACTCTTGAAAAAAGTTTTTCCGTGTATGCTAAGAATATGGCTATCGTCATTGTTTTTCTAAAACAATTTAATGTTTTCTAAAATAATTTTTTTTAATTAACACCTTATTCAGAATTTTCAGAAATAGATTTTTTACAATGCAAAAATTTAGCTATAGTCTTATTGTTTCAATAAAAATTAATAAAATAATAATTATAGTAATAAAAATTTTTAATCTATTATGTTGTAAAAAATTTTTGTAGGAGAATTGTTTAAAGTTTAAATATTAAAAAAAGAATTAACAATACAATAGAATATAAAATTTAATTTTAAAAATTAATGAATTTGAAAAATAGGTTTTAATTATATTTTTATTTATTAATTAACAAATAAATTAAAGAATTAAATTTTTTTGTTATAATCAAATTTTTTAAATATTTATAAATAAAGTATACAGATAATTATTTATAAATATAAAAAAATGAATAATAAAAATAAAAAGTGAATATAATAATAATAATAGAATAATTAAAAAAATAAAAGTTTTAAAATATTGTTTTAAAACACTAGATTTATTTACATAATATTCATAAAATGCTAAAATATTCCAAAGTATTTGTAAAATTATTATTTATTGTTTGCTTCGTAGCGGTATTACATATCGACATTATTATGCTCAGATCCGCATGCGAGCGAATAGCGTAGTGGTTAGCGTGTTAGACTTCGGTGCTTCGATTAGGAATAGCTTGGGCTTCGTATCCCACTTGCGAGCGTTTAGAATTTTAATGTGTAAAAAAAATGTAGAATGTGTTAAAAATGCTGGAAATGATCTATAAATAAATATTAATTAACATGCACCATGCATAGTTAATGAAATATTTTTTTATTTTATTTTTCAATAGAAAATATAATTTAGTCTGGCTAGACGGGCGAATGCCAGTAGAACGCCGGTCCGCTGAAGCGAGTCGTCTTTGAAAGAATATTTGGCCCGCCGCGGTCGCTAGAGCGGACGAATGCCGGTACAACGCCGGTTGTTCGGCGGCATCAAATTTGTACCGAGCCGGACGCGCAGCCACTACAACACATTGTCATGTTCCAGTAGAAAGCCTGCACCGATCCGGTTGACTCGCGGACGAATGTCAGTATAGTCTTACCGACGTCTGTACAGGCGCGGTACGATGCCAGTGGTCAATTTCCGCCTGGGAATGGAAACCAAATGTCCGCTGCCCAGCTTAAAATCCCCGTACAGGATCCTTAAAGGATCCTCTCGGGATCCTGTACAGGTCCTGTGCAGGATTCCATACAGGATCCCGTACTGGTCTTGTACAGGATCCCGTACGGAATTTTGGGACAGGGATCCTGTGCAGGTTCCAAAGCAGGAACCTTAACTATCAAATGTTCCTGTAAAGGTTCCTGTACAGGAACACGTGCAGGGTCCTGTACAGGAAACTTTTTAATTTTTTAAAGTTTTTACATGTTAAGCAACATTTGACATACAAAGACTTGACATTTTAATATGTTAGACTCGTATATCAATGTTGGACAGAAAAATGTATTGCGCATTCGAGAAACTCATAGAAAACTACTGCGCAGGAGTTAAAAATATAAATTAATTAATTGAGGAAACCGTGTCAGATCCTTTACGGGTTCCCTACAGGATCCTTTACACTTAAGGGTATGTCCAAGTTGTAAAATGTAAACAAAGCGAAATGTAAACAAACAAAGCACTAAAATCACCTTTTTTATACATCTTTTTCTTTCACAAAAATTAATATTTGAACACTTTTTTTAGAAAAATGATAAATTAGAGTGTCAAAGTTTCTAAAAAATCATTTTTGAGTGTGATAAATATCAATTAGTAAAATAAGTAATTAAAATGACCTGTAAAATAGCATTTTTGACGCGTCGCGAAAAAGAAACTATTTGAGTATATCAACCGCACTGACGATGAAGAAGTCTCATATCAGCGATTGATTGAAGGTCCAATCGCTGATATGAAACTTCTTCATCGTCAGTGCGGTTGATATACTCAAACAGTTTATTTCTCGCGACGCGTCAAAAATGCTATTTTACAGGTCATTTTAATTACTTATTTTACTATTTGATATTTATCACACTCAAAAATGATTTTTTTTTGAAACTTTGACACTCTAATTTATCATTTTTGTAAAAAAAAGTGTTCTAATATTAATTTTTGTGAGAGAAAAAGATGTATAAAAAACGTGAGGTTAGTGCTTAGTTTGTTTACATTTTGCAACTTGGACATGCCCTTAAGTACCTGCAGTTTACAAAACTGCAAAGGTTCCTGTATAGGAACCTTTACAAAGTTTCCTGTACTGGATCCTGCAAGTGTTCCTGTACAGGAACCTTTACAGAAATCTTTGATAACTAAGGTTCCTGCATCGGAACCTGCACAGAAACCCTGTCCCAAAATCCCGTATAGGATCCCGAGAGGATCCTTTAAGGATCCTGTACGGGGATTTTAAGCTGGGTGAAAACTTTAAATAGAAAATCGCTGTAACGTTTAAATGTTTATTAGTTGCAAATTAGTTGCAAATTATCTGGAAGTTGTCTGTGATAAGTTTAAAAATCGTATCTAGTAAGTTTTATATAGGTTAGGGATATAAATTTGCTTAAGAATATAAAACAAATATTTGTTAAATATTGAAAATATTTTTATAAATAAAAAAAATTAATTTTGCTTATTATATTATTTAATTATTATTTTAACTTAAAAAAATAAAATTGAAATTGAATTCTAATTAATTTTGGGATTTTAGGAATTTTTGAGAAAGTTTTTTTATTTTGAAAAATCAACCTAACCAACTGAGCGAAACGATGGAGAAAAAAATAGCAGTATCAGTTTCACTCGATTTCCCGATGATTTTCTTGCGTTTAGTGTTTAGGTTAGGTGAGCTGCATTTGGACTGTGATAATTTTCACGTATTAAATGCATATTTTTTCATGGAGAGAAGCCTTGTCTTTTCTCTCCGTGTACTGAAACAAAAACAATCTTTCTCTTAGGCTGCAAGCGATTTTTTGATAGACAAAGAAAAACCGGCTAATTTAAATTAGCAGTTTTAAATTAAATTTATATTTAATTTAATTTTAAAAAAACCCAAAAGTTTATGAGTTCAAAACTCAAATAAACTCAATTATTCGATTTTTTGACAGGTTATTGCCCAGAGAGCACGTAACCTTACAGCAATATTTACAATATTACAGTGTAACATTACTGCAAGGTTGTCATAATGTTAAAATGTCCCACCTTGCTCAAGATTGCACATAAACATTGTCACAAGATTGTTCGGCAACATTGCACTAAAAGCTTGCTGCAATATTGCACTGCAAGCTTTAAGCAAGCTTGATGTAATTTTACGTGAGAATTGTTTATTATATAAAATTAATAATTTATTATTATCAACAAATTTATATTTAATATTTGATTTTTATTTAACTTAACATAATTATAACAACGTTATAATAATAATGTTATTAATTTCCCTAAAGAATTGGAGTTGGGAACTATTATCCATGATCAGTAGATAATAATTAAAAATTGTCAACGTCGATGCAGACGTTAACTATACACATTATCATTTTAGATAATATGATGAAAAGTCTGTTCAGTGGACCGATACTTATACTCTGCGCGAGACAGGTTGTGCGCGAGAGAGGTATTTCTCGCCATCTAGTAAGGAATTGGAAAACTAATTGAAGTTTCTCTTATACTTATCTAACTCCTTTCTAGATGGCGAGAAATACCTCTCTCGCGCAGAGTATAAGTATCGGTCCGCTTAACAGACTTTTCACCATATTATCTTAATGATAACACAGGCCAACAAAATTTTGTGGCCTAACCAATAGAAGCTGATTTTTATAGGATTTTGTCCATAGAATACGAATTTGACCTTGAAAATATTGGATTGGCTCCAGTTTTTAATCAATTTACGTTTCATTATACAAAATATGCATTTTTGGCATTTTTTTAATGATTGTACAACAATACACAGAAACAGTAAATTTGTCCGCATAACACCAATTGAAAGCTTAAACACTGCTCTTGAATATCCAAAAACAAAAAATGTAATTTATGTACACTTTAACCTATAATGACCAAAAAAACATACGCTGTTCCATAAACGTATTAAAATTAATATTACTTTTGACCATGTAAGGCAATTCAAGTAAAAATTAGTGTCTCTGGCGTTTTTATAATCGCTAGTTACAAATCTGCTATGAAATATAAAAATTACAAGTGGCGGACCAAATTTTTAAAGATAATTTACGCCTTTTATGATAAAAATTTAAAATTTTAAAAAAAATCTGCCATATTGGATTCGCCATTTTGAATATTAAAATCTAAATACAGATCAGTAAGCAGCGACCATAAAAACCCCTAGAGAGACTAATTGTTATTTAAATTACCTTACATGGTCAAAAGTACTGTTGTTTTCAATATGCTTGTGGAACAGCGAATGTCTCTTTTGACATTACAGGTTAAAGTGTACATTAATTACATTTTTTGTTTTTGGATATTGAAGAGCAGTGTTTAAACTTTCATTTTGTGCTATGCGGACAGATTTACTGATTCGGTGTATTGTTGTACATTCATTCAAAAAATGCTAAAAATGCATATTTTGTATAATGAAACGTAAATTGATTAAAAACTGGAGCCAATCCAATATTTTCAAGGTCAGATTCGTATTCTACGGACAAAATCCTGTAAGAATCGGCAGTAATATTTTAGGCAACATGCAGTTGATTAAAATTTGTCGGCCTGTGTAATGTGTATAGTTAACGTCTGCTACGACGTTGACAATTTTTAATTATTATCCACTGACCATGGATAATAGTGAAAATATTACATATAAATTTGTTGATAATAATAAATTATTAATTTTATATAATAAACAATTCTCAAGTAAAATTACATCATGCTTGCAGTGCAATATTGCAGCAAGCTTTTAGTGCAATCTTGCAACAATGTTACTGTGCAATCTTGGGCAAGGTGTGACATTTTAACATTATGACAACCTTGTAGTAACATTGCACGGCAATATTGCAAATATTGCAGTTTAATATTGCAGTAATATTGCTGCAAGGTTACGTGCTCTCTGGGTGTATTAATTTTTACCAAGATATTGTTTTTAAAATTCGGTTCCATATAGAATATATTTTTTACGTCTAAAAAGAAGAACTGTGACAGCAAACACTGATGATTACTTTAAAAACTTGAAAATTTGTTGAAAAAATTGTAAAAACATTAGATTTGTAACGTCCTGTAATAATCTCGTCATATTTAAAATATTTCGAATTTTTATATTTTATACAAAAACATATTTTCAAGAAAATATCTAAACTGAAAGAAGATAGTTATAAGACGAAAAATCAATACATTAAACTTTTAATTTTTAATCTTAGAGTATATTATCTTCGTCTCCACACACAAATAGAGATTTCTTGAAACTATGTCCTTCTAGTCTATACCGCCAAAACGAAGATAAAATTCCATTAAGATGAACCTTATTTTACACAATAGTCCCTTTTTTACACATTTCTATCGAAATATGTTTTCAAGAAAATAATATTAAATTCTTTTAAAAATATATTCAGATTAAATTTAAATAATGTCAATAAGATTCATAATGTCAAATAAATTAATTATTACTAATTAACAATAAAAATTATTAACAAAATAATTGTTTTAAACAAATTAAAAATATTTTTCTAACTATATGAAATTAACATAAATTAATTAATTAATTTTGATGTTCTGAATATTATAAACAAATAATTAACAATAAACAATGAACAACAATTAGAATTAATTGTTGAACAATTAAAATATTAAAAACCGAAATTATCAAATAACAATTTTGACTATTTGTTTTATTAATCCATATAATGTTTAAGCAAATGATCCATAGTTTATTGTCAATTAAAATGTTAATTAACAAATTATTATAATAACTATTAAATAATAAAATAATAATCAGAATTTTTATCGAATTAGTTACACTAAATAGATAATGGTTGAAATCATTGATTTTTCTTGTTGTTAACTTAATAATTATGAATGTTTAAACAAAACATTAACAATTAATATTTGAATATTGTATTAATTAACAAATTGATTACATAATTATTAAATAACGTAAATTTCATCGAATTGTTTGTATTTACTAAATAATTAATATAATTTCATAATTGTTAATATCAATAATTGCAATTGTTAAATTAATTATTATAAAGAACCGTACATTATTATGTTGAATTTAGAAAATATGTAAAAATTTAAAAAAGTGCTATTTCTGTAAATTCTAGAAATTGGAATTGGAAGGGGAGATGAAGTTGAGAATGGATAAGACTCAGTCCCTTTTCAAAGATTCTTCTACGCTTAAAAGTGATAAAAATGGAACGGACCCAAAATTCGCCTATCAGACCCATTTCTTGATGCACTTTCTCTCCATTTTCTATTTCTTAAATCAATCCTAAAAATACTCAACCTCTTTTCCCTTTCTACAATATTTTCTCCCCCGAATTTTCCTCCCTTGAGAAAAATCAGTAGTGGGAATTGACACATAAATATATGTGACCTGGAATGTTAAAAGGGACCTTACGTCCAAAATCAAGTTTTCGAGAAAAACGTTCTTAAAGTTAACAAACCGATATTCATATTTCTGCATATTAAAATTGCCTGAAATTCATTCCTTGAAGGTTTTTAGGGTTGCTGATTACGAATATGACATCAGATTTTCAAAATTTAAAATGGCGGATCCAAAATGGCGGACAAAAATTTTTAAATTATCAAAATTTGCCTGAAATTTATTCCTTGGAGCTTTTTGGGATTTCTGATTATGAATCTGACCTCAGATTTTCAAAATTCAAAATGGCGGATCCAATATAGCGGACAAAAATTTTAAAAATCTAATTCCAGATTTGTAATCAACGATCCCAAAAACCCCTAAGAAATGAATTTCAGGCAAATTTAAATAATTTTAAATTTTTTGTCCGTCATATTTTATTGGCCATTTTAATTTTTGAAAATCTGATGTCAGATTCGTAATCAGCGACCCCAAAAACCCCCGAGTAACAAGTTTCAAGCAAATTTCATCCCTTTTTATACATTTCTTTTGTGCTGATGTTTTTCTGTTTTTTTAGCGAATTGCGTCCACCTTTGAAGCGCAATTATTAAAAACTAATAAAGCTAGAGATGTGGGATTTATTGTGTTGAAAAGAGCAGATCGTTTTCTATAAGAATCACTAAAAAACTAAAAATCGATTTTTTTAGCTAATGTCCCTTTTTACATTTCAGGTCACATATGTGTTCTTTAAGAAAACGCCAGTTACTCATCATTTAAAACAGTCTTACTCAATCTTTAAGTTCTAACAATTCAATCATTCAAATCAGTCACAATCATCCTTCAAAATTCTAAAAATTCAATCCTTCAAAATTCTCAGTTCTGTCAGTCAAAAACACTCAGAGAAAAAGTTTATTTCACCTAACCAAACTGTTTAGTTAACCTATTTTATTTGTTACGATAAAACAATTTCGTTGATTTAAATAAAAATTTGGTTCATTCTAATAAATACGTCAAATTTGTTTGGTTATCCGAAAGAAATTTTTCATTTGATGGTGTTTGTTTCATTTTAAAAAATTAGTGTTTTGGATAGAGAATATTATTTAGTTGAATACAATTTGTTTGAGTTTTGACACAACACACAAATTTGTTTGATTCAACCAAATCATTTTATTTGAGCCAAACAAAAATATTTGCTTGTCTCAAAAAGTACATGTGTGAATTTAAAAATGGCGGTCTCACTTGTCTACAGTCTGCGTTCGCGTCAAATTCATTATAGTTAAATCGGTAAATCGAAAAAACAAAATTATAAGTGTCAGTTAAATAATAATTGCATTGTGTTCATTGTAAGACTTACTGCATATTTAATTTGTACCAGTGAGAAGAAAATTTACAATACGATTTTGTAAAGTTTTTAGTTGGTTGTTTCGAATATTCATAATTATATATTAAATTATAAATTAACGAATAAAATATGAACTAGAAAATATTAAATTAGGAAATTCAAACATTATTAGAGGAAAATAAATAACAAAATTAAACAAACAAACAAATTTACTTAAATCAACCAAATACGTTTAACTAAAACTATTTATTTGAATCAAACAAATCTTTTCTCTTAAAATAAACAAATTTTTTGGTTACATAAAATAAAAATGTTTGGTTAAGTGTAATAATCATTTGGTTAATACAAATAAACGTATTGGAAGAAATTTTTTGGTTGAATCAAAAAAAATTTGGTTGACTGTATAGCAATGCATTTATTTGGTTGATTCAACCAAAATTTGGTTGTTTTGAACGAATTTTTTTCTGAGTGAACATTCATTCATCATTTAACAAAGTTTACAAACAAGTATCAAAAATCTTAAAAGTTATTCAAGTTATAAAAAATTCTTTAAAGGTTTAATTTTTAAGCTTAGAAATTCTATCGAATATTATCTAATTTTACTGATCTCAACTTCGTCTTGTATATTTTTGGGACGTAACAGTTTTTAGCAGTTTTTGAAAACTTCTCGCTTATAAAACATTTTACAATATAATAATACAAAGGCAAATAATAGTATATTAAATTCTCAACAGAATAAAAAAACAACTGCCAAGTTATAAATTTTTGGTACTCATTTCATTCGTTCTCGTAAATCTTGTTGTGTTTATTTCATGAACACTTTGCTTCCTCATAGAGATGTTAATAACAATGAAGTATAGATTTTGAACAATTATTTTTAAGTGCTGTAATATTTTTTCTCTTTATTTAATACTTTCACATGAAATTTTTTTTTCACAATTTTTGTTTTTTAAACTATCAATAACTTCTTTATTTCTAATCTAAATAGCTTCAAAAATAAGTCAATCGAAGGGTTTTTTTAAGGTTTTAGCGAATACAACCGTCCCCACGCATTTTGAAAAAGAGTAGAAAATATATTAACCACTTCACTGGCAGGGCGTTCCAAATGGCGTTCCACGCGCCGAGGCCCAGACTGGCAAAAACATATACGTATAATATTACCATTCATAATAATAAATAATAGTTATTTATATATGTTATATTTATATATATTATTAATAATTATATTATTATATTATAATATTGTAATATAAATATCTTTTTTTAATAAAAATACAAGTTTTATAGTGTAAAAATTGAAAAAAAGTGGAACGCCATTTCTTGAAAATTATTAAAAATAGCCGATTTGAACGTTCAGAAAAACGTTGAAAATCACAAACACTAAAATTTTTGTTGTGATAATCTTGTTCCCTAATGTTTAAATTATAGAAATATTGCTTTACAATAGTTAAATGTGGTGTACACTCTTTAAAAAAAAGAGTTTTTTAGGAACGCCATTTCGGTGTTTTTGCCAGTCTGGGCCTCGGCGCGTGGAACGCCATTTGGAACGCCCTGCCAGTGAAGTGGTTAATCGTATTACTTACTTATTATGAGTTCTGAAATTCATGTTATTTTTAAATTTTAATATAAATTTTTAATTGTTAATTTTCCAAGTATACCAAAACTTTAATTATACAAAAGTTCGGAGATTAAAATGAGTATCATATAATATATTAAAACCTTTATAAGTTTGCTTGTATATATAAGAGATAAATTAATTAAATTACTCTTAAATTGTTATCCGTGTGGAAATCTACCCAGGTTAGCCCAGTTAAAAAGTGGGGGCCAGGTGGGACCCACCTGGGCTTCCCATTTTTTTTAAATATTAATATTATAATAAAAAAGTCTTAAAATTAAATACAATTATTGATAATAAATAATTCTACAATTAATTTATAACAATAATAATCATTTTTTATTTTTATTTTATTTAATCAATAAACGGGACAGTGCCCTTTCGTACACAGTACTCTTAAAACTAAAGTATCGCAAAAGCAATTTATTAAATATTGATAACTAAATTAAGGCTTAAATGGCTAGGTGATCATCAGATTAATCTTTTTTGAAAACAAGTTGTCGCAAATATAAGTGGAATCTATTAGGACTATTGTCAAAAAAATCAATCTCATTTGATATACTATTGAGTATATCTAGACAATAGTCAAAAGACTATTGTCTTTTTGGCACATTAAAATTGATTAATGTTAGAAGCGATTGGCAATTATGAAACCCATTTATTAATTTATATAAGAATGACATATCATTATAATAAAATCTAGACGTGATTCTAGGTATACGCTATAGCATTGATCGCAAAGCAGTGTAATCATGCAAACGTATATCATAAGGAATGTTAAGTTGACGTGCGGCAACACGAAGAAATCTATTCTGAACACGCTCAAATCTAATTATATTATCAGTGTAATAAGGCTCCCAAATAATTACGGCATACTCAAATATTGAACGGACCAATGTGAAGTACAGAATTTTTAGCGTCATTAAATTATGAAAAGCAGTTGAATTTCTAATTATAAATCCCAATTATCTTAGAGCTTTAGATATAATTTTAGAAATGTGTTCATTAAAAGAGAGGTCATTACAGATCAAAACACCCAAGTCCCGAATTCGAATCACTCTTGACAACTCTTCATAATCAACAGTATAACAATATATAAACGAGGTTTTCTTTGCAAAAGAGATCACTGCACTCTTTTCTAAATTAAAAGACATGTGATTCCTCCTACACCAGATATCTAGATTGTCAAGGTCAAGCTGAAGCTTCACTGCAAAAATAGGTGTCTTTTTTGATATCTTAAAATAAGATGTAAGATGGCAAAATGGTGTCTTACATCTTAAAATAAGATGTTTTCTAAAGCGTCTTACTGATATTTAAGATGCTTTATACGTTTTAGTAGTAATAAAGATATTTCTTCCATCTTAAAAAAGTAAGATACTTTTGTAAGTTCTTTAAAGTATCTTAAATTAAGATGTTTCTGTTGCAATAAGATGTTTAGCGATAAGTTACTTGAGAATCGTAAGATGCGCCATAAGTGTAAGTTACTAAAAATTAAGATACATAAAGTGTTTTCCATAAGAGCCCATAGTTAACCTCAAAACTTTTTGCCCCAAAAATACCACAGAAAATGTGTACGAAGATACTTTCAACATCTTAAATTAAGATGTTTCAAGTAACTGAAAAGTGTCTACCAAAACATCTTAGAAATGACTATTAAAACATCTTAAATTAAGATACTTCTTTTTGCAGTGTTATGGCATTCATATACAAAGTAATCATTTCTTACTGAATTAAATCTTTCAGAGAGATAACTTTTAAAAAATAAGATCAAATCTTCAGACATACCCATAATTCTCAATTTATTTAAGAGAATACCATGATCTATTCTATCAAAGGCCTTCGAAAAATCCACATATATTGCGTCAACCTGCCTTCCGATTTCAATATTTGACATAATTGAAGTTGTAAACAAAGCAAGATTTGTCGTTGATGATCTCGCCTTAACAAAACCATGTTGTTCTTCAATAATAATATTTGATACAGTTGAATATAGAACATAATGCAACAAGCTTTTAAAGATTTTAGGTATAACACTAAGAGTTGTTATAGTTCGATAATTAGCAACATTTTTACTATCGCCATTTTTATATACTAGTATTATAATACCTTTTTTCCATTCAAAAGGGAATGTGTTACAATTTAGTGCTAGATTATATAAAATATGTAAAGGTTTAACAAAGGAGTGATCACAATAACGAAGAAGAGAAGGAGGGATTCCATCTAGTCCCGCCCCCTTACTTATATCTATGAATTTCAATTTTGATAATATCTCGTCTTCAGACAAGTATATTTTATTTAAATCTATTAAATTTTCAGAATTAACAAAGTTTGTGAAATCATCTTAAAGGGGAGTAGTATACACAGAACTAAAGTGTATTGCAAAAAGATTTGCAATTGTGATAGGACATTCACCAGTTTCATTATTAAGAAACATGGCATTGGGAAGGCGTTGATTTTTTCTATTACTATTGATATATTTCAAAAACATTTTCGGGCTATCAATAATTGAATTATTAGTATTGGAGATATAATAATTACAACAATTGTTTGATAACGATTTGCATTTTGATCTCAAATTAGAAAATATCAGATAATTGTCATGAGTTTTACTTTTCATATAATTTGCATGTGCAATTTTTTTATTTATAACAAGTGTTTTAGTTTAAGCGTAAACCAAGGGGGATAATTAGATTTATATATAGTATTTATAGGAACAAATATGTTAAACGCATTGTACAAAATATTATAAAATATGTCAACAGCCTCATCTACATTATTCGTATCAAGTTCTTTATTCCAGCCAATTAAATTAATAAAAGTAATCAATCCAGCAAAATCAGTTTTATTAAAGTTAAATTTTGAATTAACATGTTCAGAAGTTTGTATAAATTTAGATTCAATATTAAAATTAATCAAAAGCGGTGAGTGATAATTATCGATTGGTAAAATAGGATAAGTTGATAACATAACTGCAACGTAGAGTTACAGTTATGTTATCATTTATTGTTATTGTTGTTTATTGTTGTTAACAATTATAAACTTTTATTGTAGTACACTAACAGACATTTTGTTTTACCGAAATTTTAAAGTTTATCCAGCTGAATATATTTATTTAATAATTAACCCACCAAGGTATAACGGTTTTTAATACATTTTAATAATTATTTAAACAAATAACACTACCCTGCAAATTTCAATTTTTTTGATGCGAATAAGATCGGACCTACGGTTTCCGAAGGGATTTTTCATGCTGAACACGAATCTGAGATCAAAAACTTTCCATCACGTCACGTTTTCGAGTTTTTAGGGGTTGAAACCCCTAAAAACAGCGTTTTTGTCTGTTTTTGAAAAATCGTGGGGCAAAATCCTGACGTGATATAAACTTTGCTATTATCAGAAATTGAAGGCTGAAACAAGACCTTTCAAATAAGCCCTATGCCAATTCAATCGCATGCACCCTTAGAGCGGGGGGTGTGTTTTTGTCTAAGGGTGGAGGAAAAAATGAAAGCAGAAAGGTACTTTTTTAAAACTTGATTGTAATCGCTTAAAACTTGTTACTCGGGGGTTTTTGAGCTCGCTGATTACAAATCTGACGTCAAAATTTAAAAATTGAATATGGCGGATCCAATATGGCGGACCACTTTTTAAAATTTTGGTCGAAATTGCCATATTGAATCCGCCATTTTGATTTTTTAAATTTTGACATCAGATTTGTAATCAGCGATCTCGAAAACCCCCAAGTAATAAATTTCAAGCAATTTCGACCAAAATTTAAAAAAGTGATCCGCAATATTGGATCCGCCATTTTTAAATTTTCAATTTTGACGTCAGATTTGTAATCAGCGACCTCAAAAACCCCCGAGTAACAAGTTTTAAGCGATTGCAATCAAATTTTAAAAAAGTACCTTTCTGCTTTCATTTTTTCCTCCACCCTTAGACAAAAACACACCCCCGAGTTAAGTGTGCATGCGATTGAATTGGCATAGGGCTTATTTAAAAGGTATATCTCGAAAACGTGACGCAAGGGAAAGTTTTTGAACCCAGATTCGTGTTCAGCATGAAAAATCCCTTCGGAAACCATAGGTCCGATCTTATTCGCAAAACTCATGTAGGCCAGATAATTGTTGTTAATTAATAACTCTTGACACAAACTACCTAGATACTTGCAGTTTTATTTTACTAATTTTGCACTTAACTAATACGAATGACTTTAAATAAATATCATTTACGGTTTTAACAATTCAGAAATTTTTACAACAAACAATTGTTGCTATTTATTAACTTTTGATATACAAAACTTAGAAACTTGCAGTTTCTAAGTCAATTTCTAAGCAAATATTTTACAAATAATTGTTGTTATTTACTAACTCTTTATACACAGCATGATCTAGAAAGATGCAGTTTTTTCTTTTTTTACGATTAGCTAATCAGAGTAGTGGTAGTAATTGTAAAATTAGAAAAAACTGCAAGTTTCTAGGTTGTTTGTGTTACGAGTCATTAATTAACAACAATTATTTATTTAAACAAATAAAGACTGCAATATAACATTAGTGAAATTTATCAATAATAAAAATCACTTACAATGAAAATGATTAATTAGTTTAATTTTTCTTTAATATTTAATAATAAAACTTTGATATAACCGTGGTCATCTTCGTACCCGTATGAACTTTAAGATACACGACTAAGTGTCAGAAGCCGAATTTATTGAAACTTTGCATACGTCAAGAGAGTCCACTTTACATTCATATTTTGAGAAAAGTAATAAATATTTTAACATAATTTTTTTTATTTCGTTCCCTAGACATCATAATGAATCATTTCTAAAAAAATGCAGCAACAACATTGGTTTTATACCCTGGACGAACAGGAAGCCTAACCATATATTTTCCGGTATTAGTTCGACGACATCCTTCGATAAATAGTCGTTCACACTCTTGATCTTTAAAGGATCTGGTGGTTGGAGTAAGAATTTCTTCTTGTTCCCAAAATCTTTTTAAGATATCTGATAGACTCTTATCGTAAGATGAGGCGAGAAACGGGGCGAGAAATCTCATAATTAGGATCCGCCAATGGTAAGTTCTGTAAGTGAAGCAATGCTTTCTAATTTATATTGTGTAAGGGTATGGTTAATTTTAGCTACCGAAGTACTAATGCAGTGACCTGAATATTAGGCATTTCTTTGTCTTGTTTTTTTTTAAGAGTCATGAAGAAGGAGGAAGAGGATCTCGAATTAAGAAGCTGTTAGGTGATGAATCTGAATGAATTCTTTTCGTGGAAGGGTTGTTTTGATTTTAATTAGAAGCCTTTTTTTTTGAAATTGTCATAAAGGGATGTGTGATGATTAAGCTTACACGTACGACAACGAAAATGAGAGGGATATTTAGAAGACTTGTGATTTGATTTTAAACAGTTAAAACAGAGTTGATGCTTAGCCACAATTTTCTTTTTTAAAGCAATATCGGAATTTATCCATGTATTACATTTACCAATGTAATGGTTGCCCTGACAAAACAGACAAGTTTCGTTTATTGAGGATGTTAGTAATTTTAAATTTTTTTTGAAATTACTATGAGAATTTTTACTACTATTTAGGGATTGATTCGTTTTTTCTGGAACGCTTAAAACTTCGGTGGCTTTAAGGGCTCAAATTCTGTGCTGTAAAAAACTTTGGAATTGAGTAAACGTTGGAAATGAGTGTTCATCAATGAACTGGTTTTCCCAATCACGATAAGTAAATGGGTCAATGCTTCGAACAATGAGAAATATAAGGGTAAGACTCCGTCAGAAAATATGCGATTTGCATGGGGTCTTTGGATTAGGCTGTAATTTGGAGAAATTGTAGTATTGGATACAAGAAACTATTGTGCCAAATTTTTTTTTTAAATTTTGAAATTTGTTGAAGTTACGCCATTTTGAATTTTTTTGTTATAATTTTTATAAATATTAATATTTTCAAAAGTTTTTGATGAAATTTAATTTTTCTATTTTTCATGATCAAAAGCAATTAAAATTAGTCTAGTATAACCACCCGATAAATAATATTGCATAGTTCAGTTTATTTAAATAATTGTGCACGTGCGCGGAGAGCAATCGTCTGACATCGCGAAAAATTTAAGTGTTTGACTATATCAACCGCACGGACGATGAAGAAGTTTTTACCCTTTCTCCTTGTAATTTCATGGTGGAAAGGGAAAAATTTCTCTTTCCACATGTTGAAGGTCCAATCGCTGATATGTGACTTCTTCATCGTCAGTGCTGTTGATATACTCAAACTGTTTATTTTTCGCGACGCGTCAAAAATGCTATTTTACAGGTCATTTTAATTAGTTGTTTTACTAATTGATATTTATTGAACACACTCAAAAATTATTTTTTTGGAAACTTTGACACTCTTATTTTCCATTTTTCTAAAAAAAAGTTTTCTAATGGTAATTTTTGTGAGAGAAAAATATATATAAAAAATGTGATTTTAGTGCTTTGTTTGTTTACATTTTGCTTTGTTTACATTTTGCAACTTGGACATACCCTTAAGAAACATTTTTATATAAAATATAAATTTAAAATGAATTAATCAATTTTTTTTACCTATTTATATCTTTATTTATATAAACATAAATTTGTCTCTAAAAAATACAATTTTTTAATAATTGTTAATAACAATGAGAATTATTAACTGTAAAATTATTTTTTTAACAAAATAGACATGAATTACTTAAATAAACATAAATTTGTCTGCAAAAAATTTAATTTTTAGAAGGACCAGAGTTATCTATTTGTTAATTAACAAAATTATTTAAATAAACTGAATTATGCATTATTATTTATTGGGTGGTTATACTAGACTAATTTAAATTGCTTTTGATCATGAAAAATAGAAAAATAAACAGGATTTTTTTCAAAATTCTTGTAAATTGTTAACTTTAAGTAACAAAAAAATATGTAAACAATTAAAAATTGAAACAACGGGTTACGGTGAAACTCTTAGAAAATTTATCTCCTTTTATTTAAGACCAAAAACATCAAAATCGGATAAAATTTGTAGGCTCTAGACAATTTTGAACAGTAAAGTGTAAGAATCCTACTGTGCGAGAGGCGTCCCGGGCACTAACACAGCGCTGGCACCGAAACGTGGTCGCGCTTCCACAAAAATTGCAATATCTCGAAAACTATTTGAGTCTCCATCGATTTCTTTTTTTAAAATAAAAGGTGAAATTATAAGAAATATTTTATTAATTGACAAAAAAACTAAAAAATCGGTCTCGCTCGGGCAAACCAGTTTCAAAAAAATTTTTTTGACTTTTTTTGGCGCCTTACACGAGGCAGAATTGCGTTCAAGCAAAAAACAAAATAGTGCCAGCCACGTTACAGCTGCGATCAAGAAGCAAATGTAAAAAAAATAAAATTGCGCCTGACACGAGGCAGAATTGCGTTCAAGCAAATAAAAATCGTTATGATAAATGGCGCACGATTCTACACATCCCAATACCATCCTCTCTATCCGGCTCAAAGGACCAAAAAATGAACAATAAAAAATAGTTAAAATTATGTATCAATAAATTCTTATACTTATTGCTATAGAGAGGTTGGGATTATTGAATGACTAACAAAGTAAGAATGATAAATTAAGTTTATTCTAACTTACATATAGATCCGATACAACGACGTAATCAAAAGTAACACTGACTGTAGCTATAAAGGACGAGTGTAACTCCAATTAATTATAAACAATATTAATTTATGAATATTTATCGTTTATTATTACATTATTAATATTGTTATTATTATTATTAAACTATTTATTTATTTGTTACGGTGTAATGGTGTCAATAAGTGCTTTATTGAATAATTAAAGCAAATCAATAAGTCACTGACAATAAAACGTTGGTATTCAGTTAGGCTCGGTAGCATAGTGGTTAGGGTGTTAGTCTGGTAGTCTGTAGGTGGTAGGTTCGATTCCCGCGTGCTTTTGATTTTATTTGTTTCGTAGATTTGCGACTATTCTGATTTTTTTGCACTGTATACGTATAAGTATGAACTTGAATAACACTGGCAAACAAAAAAAAATTTCGAGTGCGAAGACTGACACATGGTAGGTTCTCTTCCTTGGGGTGTATCTAAAGAGAAAAAAGTAGTCGGACCAAAAGTTTAGTGCTGGTATTTTTTTTACACGCCTAGTAAGGTGGTGAAGTCTGAGAAAATGATTTGCATGGGGATTTACCTAATTTTTATGTTTTAAACAGACCTTTCGCATATTTTTATTATTGATTTGAATTCAGTGACTCTAGTTACATAAAAATTGAATACATGAAAGATGTTCAAAATGGCGGATCCAAAATGTCGGACCTAAAATGGCGGGTTTTTAAAAAAATTGCTCTTATTTCCTTGAAAATCATTACTCAGGGGTTTTCGGAGTCGCTTATTATGAATTTGAAGTCGGGTTTTAAAAATTCAAAATAGCGGATCCAATATGGCGGACAAAAAATTAATCAAATCTACTTGAAAATCGTTTTTCTTGGGTTTTCGAGGTATCTGAAAAAGAATATGATGGTAGTTTTCAGAAATTCTAAATGTCATGTTCAATATGACTTAGGATTAAAATTTTTGCATATGATCTTCTGATTCTTGTTGCTTAGGTGTTTTCTTATATCATGGTGGCCACTAAAAACAGTAAAATATTTTCTCTGAGAAATCCCTGACTTTTTCCCGACTTTCCCTGACTAATATTCTGAGTATTTCTAACTTGGTTTCTAATAAATACTAAAAATTTAACTAAAAAATGTATCTTCTCAAATTATATGGTTCATTTCAAACAGGGAAGAAAGATATTTTTAAGGATTTTAAAATGAATTTATAGAATTAGATCAAATTGTTTATTTTAAAAATTAAATCTATTAAATTAAAGTAGCGGAGACTGCGGATATAACTTAAATTTTGCAAAGATATTTTTTTAGGCACTAAATCCGTTTAGATGCAAATATATACATATGCAAGTCAATCTTGAAGGGCAATTGGTCCTCATCAACTTTCCACAAAAAAGCTTCTGATATTTTATTGTAAGACATATGTTTTGTTCTTTTTTCAACAGATTGTTTTTTAACATTTATAGCCCCATACTGGGGCTAAATGTTAAATTCTATATTTGGCCTACTAAAATGTATAAAAAAAGTATAAAAATGGAAAAAATATAATAATAATTTTAATAATCGACGGTGCACATCATTATACTTCGACGTCAAACCTCCCGCTCAGAATATCTCACGTGCCGGAAAAATGCCAGGCTAATGGGCGCGAACCTAGTACTCCCTTGGTCCTAAGCGTCCGCCTAGCCAGGTATTTATCCGACCGAGTTAATCTGTCGGTCGAGTAACATAATTATAAATTAGAACGCATTGACAGCACCATGCAGCAATGTGCATTTTGTTTTGGAATTAAACTTATTCTTTTCTCATGGTTTCATTTATGCTGGGTATAGTAACCTAATTCAACACTTCAGTTCACCATTTTCATGAAGAAAATGTAAATTTTTATTTATTTACAAAAATGAGAAGAGTGCAAAATGCTTCATTATTCCGTCTTTTCCGTTTCTCATGTTAGTTAAAAAATTAAAAGTGATTTCTAAAGTTATTAATCTTACTAGTAGTAAAAACTTAATTCTGAATAGTTCCCTGGTACTACTTTAATAAAACAAACTCTAAACAAAGAGTTTAATTGACATCTAATGCCAATATTAACTGATAGAAACGAGATCTTCTTTCATAATTATAATTCTGGTATTTTCAAAGACCTTAATTTTTTAATAACTGTCTATTAATTATGGCCTTAGGTATAAATTATTACAAGAAAATATTTGCCATTTATGGTTAAAATTAAAAAAGAAGTATGGTTTTATAGTAAAAAGAGACACAGTGTACAATATCTTGAAAATAGCAGATCCAGAAGGACTGGCATACAGATTTGCTAATAAGTTTCGCAGAGGAGAATATCTCAGTCAGGGTCCAAATTTTATTTGTCATACAGATGGATATGATAAATTAAAACCATTTGGTTCTGCAATTCATAGATGTATTGATTAAATATATATATATATATATATATATATATATATATATATGTATATGAGCGATTCCATGTCAAGTGATCAAGGTGGAGAAAAATTTTTCTCCAATCGTAGCAAAACTTGGGACTTTTGTAATACTCATAGATAGTAATTTTTCGTGAAAATATTTTTTTACCTAGTCCAATATTTTCCGAGAGGGAGGGGGTTAAATTTTTGTGTTTTCAGTACAATGCTTATTTCAATAATTTTTTACTCTTAAACAATTAAACATACAAATTTAACAAAGTACATTTTGGAAAGGTTTTTTCATCCTCTTTCGATTAGAAATAAGCATTTTGAAAAAAAAAATTTTTGACCAAAAAAAATCAAAATTAAAAATAAATTTCAATTTTTGAGGGAGATGGATACGATTTTTTTTTTTTTTTAACGAAAGCTGAGGTTTTTTCCTAAAAGGACATATAAATAATAAAGTGTGACTAGAATGTTTAAATATTGAAAAAAAGAATTTTCTCCAAAACGGAGCTAAAAACCGGGTTTTGAGCGCTCCGGCAAGTAGAAAACTCTTTTTTTCAATGTTTAAACATTCTAGTCCCACTTTATCATTTATATGTCCTTTTAGGAAAAAACCTCAGCTTTCGTTTAAAAAAAAAAAAAAATCGTATCCATCTCCCTCAAAAATTGAAATTTACTTTTAATTTTGATTTTTTTTGGTCAAAAAATTTTTTTTTCAAAATGCTTATTTCCAATCGAAAGAGCATGAAAAAACCTTTCCAAAATGTACTTTGTCAAATTTGTATGTTTAATTGTTTAAGAGTAAAAAATTATTGAAATAAACATTACACAAAAAGACCCCTTGATCACTTGACGTGGAATCGCTCATGAGCGATTCCATGTCAAGTGATCAAGGTGGAGAAAAATTTTTCTCCAATCGTAGCAAAACTTGGGACTTTTGTAATACTCATAGATAGTAATTTTTCGTGAAAATATTTTTTTACCTAGTCCAATATTTTCCGAGGGGGAGGGGGTTAAATTTTTGTGTTTTTCAGTACAATGCTTATTTCAATAATTTTTTACTCTTAAACAATTAAACATACAAATTTGACAAAGTACATTTTGGAAAGGTTTTTTCATCCTCTTTCGATTGGAAATAAGCATTTTGAAAAAAAAAATTTTTTTGACCAAAAAAAATCAAAATTAAAAATAAATTTCAATTTTTGGGGGAGAAAGACCCAATTTTTTTTATTTATTTTTTTTTTAAACGAAAGCTGAGGTTTTTTCCTAAAAGGACATATAAATGGTAAAGTGGGACTAGAATGTTTAAACATTGAAAAAAAGAATTTTCTCCTAAACGGAGCTAAAAACCGGGTTTTGAGCGCTCCGTCGAGTAGAAAACTCTTTTTTTTTAATGTTTAAACATTCTAGTCCCACTTTAGCATTTATATGTCCTTTTAGGAAAAAACATCAGCTTTCGTTTAAAAAAAAAATAAATTAAAAAAATTGGGTCTTTCTCCCCCAAAAATTGAAATTTATTTTTAATTTTGATTTTTTTGGGTCAAAAAATTTTTTTTTTTCAAAATGCTTATTTCCAATCGAAAGAGGATGAAAAAACCTTTCCAAAATGTACTTTGTCAAATTTGTATGTTTAATTGTTTAAGAGTAAAAAATTATTGAAATAAGCATTACACCAAAAGACCCCTTGATCACTTGACGCGGAATCCCTCATATATATATCTATTTAATCATATTTTTGCATTTTTCGTACTTTTCTACTGAAATTAACACGTATTTTATGAAAGAACCAAAAGTGCACCCAGCTGGGTTCACTTTTAGTGAATTGGCGATTCAAACAGCTAAACTAGCGCATCTGGTGGCCGACTTGAAACTGCCGCTGGTGTGACTCTTTGTATTACAATACGGTCAACTCCATGCGTTTTGACAGTTTGCATAAATTGTTTTTACAAAAATTTTAAAAATTATTTTATAAGTCACGGTGGTCTTAAATCAACTTTGAATGAAAAGTCTTTGCACATCCCTTTTTTTTGCTGATTTGGGTTATTTGCATTCTAAATAATATGTAAAAAATTTATAGCCCATAACTTGTCGAGCCGTTTTTGAGAAAACTCATTTTGAAAAAAAATCATCAGTTTTTTATTTAAAATGTTTCATATTTGTATCAAATTATGGATTTAAGCATAATATTAATTAAAATAGGGTCAGTTGGGGTAAATCCGGACAAAATACCTATTTTTCACAAATGACGTAAGTTTTTTTTATAATAAAAGGCAATTCTTTCGTTTTATACTGCATTAATTTCTTTCTTGAGTTCCCTAGATAATTCTTTATTTTTTATAAAATTTTATATTTAATTTTTTACATTTTATTGTTCGGATTTACCCCAAGATTTAGAAAATTTCTTTAAATTTGGTGTAAATCCTGACAGCTTAGTTTCTAAGAAAGGTTTAAAATAAAGTTATCTTAAGTATACTACTCTATTAAGGGATAGAACAACTTGAAAAAAATTCATATTAGATGTATAAAAGTTGAATCAGTTAAGTGTTGTAGTATCATAAAAGTTAATCAATTAACGATTCAAAAAGTAATAATCAAAAACATATATAGCTTTAACAAATTTTAATGGATTTTAATAAAACATGACAAAGAAAAGTTTTTGGGATTATTGAATACGAATACAAAGTCAGATTTTGAAAATTCAAAATGCCGGATCCAATATGCCGGACTTTTTTAAAAATTAATCGAATCACAATACTTACACCACCTTTTAAAATGTAATAGAAGCTCTGTCCAGATTTACACTAAGTTTTTAAATTATCCTGTTGACAATTGTCGAGATAAAACCATGGAAGTAGTCAGAATCTCTTTTAAAGGATCTGAGCTTAAAATATTGACGTCGAACTGAATTTTTAATTTGTAAATTAAGATCCAACACCTTTTGTCCGTATTTGCCCTCTGTCCGGATTTACCCCAACTGACCCTAATACTTTTCTTTAATTTTAAATAATATTTCTGACACAATAAGTCAGTTCTGTTTAAATATTACAATACATGTTAAGGCACATATTTTTGCCAATTTACGAAAATTATAAAAATTACTGTACAGAAAAAAATTAACGAAAAGGTTATATATAATATATATAAAAACGGCTCGACAAGTTATGGGCTATAAATTTTTTACACATTATTTAGAATGCAAATAACCCAAATCAGCAAAAAAAAAGGATGTGCTAAGACATTTCATTCAAAGTTGATTCAAGACCACCGTGCAGGATAGGACATCTTGGAAGGGGTATAATAATTCAAATAATAACCGAAATTATAATAATTCAGATTCAAGGCTCATAAACCCATTGTAAAATGCAGGTAACCATGGTCCTAAAGATTACACAGCCCTACAAAAAAATAAGTGTCATATCCTTTTGACCGGAATATCCTAGCCCAATGGGTGTTTTCGGCATTTGCTTTAACCACTTGAGCGGCAGGGCGTCAGAATTGGTGTCAGCGTGCAAGTGACAGAAGCGGCAAAAATGCGAAAAAGGCGTCGAAATTTGACTACTATTTTCTCATTCTGTAAGGAGATTTATAACATCACAAGAAAGTATTTTTGTTTTTTAAAGTGAAAGAACAGACCTGTAAACAAAAAATGTTTTTTCAATATTTAAACAATTTTTTAATTTTTTAAGTTAATAATAATTAATAGATTTATATTAGTGGCGTTTCAGTTTCTACCACAAGAAGTCAATTTTTTTCATGAAATCTTGCCAGAATTTTTGGGGGTTTTCGGTTGACAGGTCTGTTCTTTCACTTTAAAAAACAAAAATACTTTGTTGTGATATTATAAATCTCCTTACAGAATGAGAAAATAGTAGTCAAATTTCGACGCCTTTTTCGCATTTTTGCCGCTTCTGTCACTTGCACGCTGACGCCAATTCTGACGCCCTGCCGCTCAAGTGGTTAAGCAAGAAGACTAGAGACAGGAGGGCTAACTCGGCTGTTTTCTCACTCACAGCAGTGAGTCAGTATTAGTGAGATTATGAAGGCGTGGTTAGTTTGCGATAAATATCTTGTTTCGGCTCTGCACATCTCGCATACTCTTACGTTATATATTATAAGACGTGACACGTGTGTGTGAATGGAAGTGCAGAATCAAAACACGATATTTCCCCTTACTTGAGACTCTCAAGTAAATATACGTAACCAATGCCAAAGTTATCGTTACGCTAGACCCAAGTAATTTTAACTTGGGAGAACAGTAGCATGAACTTATTGCTGTAATGTTACTCTAACCCATCAGGTGGCGTTTCTATAACCTCCGTCGACGTCACATTCACATGTGATTTACACGTATCGCCGGTTTTGTTATTGTGCATTATATAGTGTATAAAAAAGTGCGAATTTTCTATAAATATTCAGAAAAAAATTGAATAATATAATTTAATTTTTTTTTAAATGGATAAATTTGTTGAAAATATACTACTTAACTGGAAATTCGAAAACTTCGTGAAGACCATTTATCCAAAGGAAAGAAAGGTGTTTGTGAATAATATAAAATTTTTTTTATTTTGTATATTAAGAATGTGAGGAACAAAATATTTGTTTATAATAGAAAAAACAGTTAATCAAATCAGTAATTCCTTTTAAATTATTTTTAAAAAATCAGTGTCACGTGTACTAAAAAACTTTTAAATATTAAAATTTTCGAGAAGATAAACACTCGTACACTAATGACTAAATTTTGTTAAAATGATTATTTAATTGGACTTTTAATTAAAAATGTATAAAAATAAATAGAAGTGAGTTAATTGTTTTGATACAAGCTATTAATTTATAATATTTTATTACATTCAATATAAAACCTTCTGATGTTAAATAATCCAAAATAAATTAGTAATAAAGCGAAAGCAACCATAAACATAAACTAAAATTCTGTGGAGCTAAAGTACCTTTCTCCGAAGAACTTCACGTTTTCTATTAGATTTTTGTATAATAAAAATTTATTTAAATGAATTGAAGTTTTATTTATAAACAAATTAAGTTAACTTTCAAATTCATCAATTTCCAAAACAAAATTGTTTTTACAACACATACCTCGTAGCTAATAAGAAAGTTTCAATTTTCTAAATTAATAAACACGGATAAATATCTGGTAATTCTGAAGCATCTGAGTCAGAATTCCTGAAAGGAGGCACCCAAAACCTTTTAATTTTTTTTTCGTACTAATGTGGTTATTTTAATAGTATTTTATATAAGAAATCATACTACCAAAGGATTTTGCAAAAAAAAATTTGTTAATGTTAATTTATAAACAATTAAAAATAAATAGTGTTCTGGATGATATTTTAAGTTGAAAAAATTACTAAAATGTTCTTAATAAACCACTAAAAAATATCCCGTTAAAAAAATTGCACGAAGTTTTAAATTGCTTAATTTAAAGCATTTGTGCCACGCTGCAACGATTGCGTTTCTCAAACACTATATCTATGTTGGAAATAAATTTATTTTAACGTAATTTCTACATTTAATTTTTTTTAATGGAACATTTAATTAATTCTTTTTGTTCAATGGTAAATACAGATGTGTTGCATAAATTGTTAAAATATAGAATTGTTGAATTTTCTTTGAAATTAACTCTTTAAGGACCAAATGTACAAAAATTTTACCTGAACTTTGACAGAACTTTTAAGAATGAAAACGAAGTGACAAAAATTTTCAAATATACATTTCTTAAAGCTCTGAAAGCGTTCTTTCGAATGCCGTAATAAAAAATATTGTAACTTTATAAATAAATAAATTACATACAATTAATTAACAAAAAACACGATTTTTAAAGATTTTATATTAGAAATCAATTATTTAAAATAATTTATGGCAAAGAAATACATCTCAAAGGTATAAATATCGCGTCAAAAATGTCCAACCTAAAATGTGGTAACATTAAAAATAAAAAAAAACAAAATGGCGGATTAAAAATGGCGTTCAAAGTTGACTTTTTAATAAATAATATACACCAAGTGCACATGTTTTCAAATCTTCATCGGATTCACTTAAAACTGGTTACTCGGGGGTTTTCGGGGTCGCTGTTTACGAATATGATAGCAGTTTTCAAAAATTCAAAATTGCGGATCCAATATGGCGGACATTTTTTTCGAAACTTCATCGGATTCACTTGAAACTTGTTACTCGGGGGTTTTTGGGGATCGATGATCATGGTTTACACGTTCTTTAGCCGTCAAAACGTGTCTCTTAGTAATGACGTTTTCAACTCTCATCGCGTGGAGGTAAACGTAAATTTTGGAGAGTCTTTTTTTAAATTTTTTATCTTTTTTTTATTTTGTTTTTTTTTGTTCTTTATCTTTTTTTGTGTTTTTATTTTTTATCTTTTTTTGTTTTTTATCTTTTTTTATTTTTTTTAATTTCAATGAAAATTCAACAATTCTATATTTTAACAATTTATGCAACACATCTGTATTTACCATTGAACAAAAAGAATTAATTAAATGTTCCATTAAAAAAAAGTTAAATGTAGAAATTACGTTAAAATAAATTTATTTTCAACATAGACATAGTGTTTGAGAAACGCAGTCGTTTCAGCGATCAGAAACAATAACACGCGCGCGAACGCTCAATAAGGACCAGAGTC